>OY726523.1:13615692-16060155 GCA_963383655.1 Bathymodiolus septemdierum
ATTCATATGTGAATTATTTCATATCTTCCTCCATTAAAAGCTATGGAAACATTGCCTTTGTTTATTTCAAATTACATATGTATACTATGTAGATTTATCTGAAATAAACTATTTTTTAAAACAAAGACTTCTTGTTAGTCTGTGAAATTTCTTTCGCATTTACTTGTTATATTTCCATACCGTGGCTTGAACACTTAATTTTGTCTCCCTGTATTTTCTGTACCATAGCGCATGCTGGTTTTCTGACTTGGTCATTACAATTTTTAGTCTGCAAAAATTTGATCGCTGCGAGCAGGGTTCGAACCTGCGCGGGGAGACCCCATTGGATTTCAAGTCCAACGCCTTAACCACTCGGCCATCACAGCTTGCTACTGAAGACCGTTTTTCTTTCTTATATCCCTGAACATGTAAAGTGCCCTTCACTTTTTCACTCTTTTTAATTGTCTGATACACAATTATTATGTTCTAGAGAGAAATACAATTTCTAACTGAATTTATCAAAGTTGTGTCGGAGGTGGTGATTATCAAACACAATTTGCAATGACCCAAATTTTAACGTAAGAGACCCTTTCCTGCAAGCTAGAAGCATATACCATGCATGAAATGAATTTTTGAAATATTTATTTAAAATTCTCAATTCTTCGTTGGCTTTTCTGGACTATAAAAATAAATCGCTGCGAGCAGGGTTCGAACCTGCGCGGGGAGACCCCATTGGATTTCGAGTCCAACGCCTTAACCACTCGGCCATCACAGCTTGAAAAATATTATCGTTATACTTAAATATCAATCTCCTGCTGACGTTTATCAACATATGTATCGTTCACTTTCGAAATATATTGTTATTCCAAATGGTGGACATGAAATCGTTTCGACGATCAATGTAGGGTTTCAATCTCTATTTTCCTTTCACAAAACTATAGAATTGACTTTTTCTTATTGTAATTTCCATTTTTATTCATTCAATGGGAAATTTAAAAAAAAGTAAAATATTACATTTGAAGAGAGAAAATATGCTATTTTGCTCGGCAAAAATTGATCGCTGCGAGCAGGGTTCGAACCTGCGCGGGGAGACCCCATTGGATTTCAAGTCCAACGCCTTAACCACTCGGCCATCACAGCTTTTAATAAAGAATCATTTTTCTTTCTTATATCCCTTGACATGGAAACTGGTGTCATTTTTCCACAACTGTGTAATGTCCTATGCACAATGATATATCTGAAATGAGATGAAATTTTCTAACTGAAATTCATATATGCCCGATATCAAAATTTTCGAAAATCGTGAATGCTCAATGACGATTTGTAATGGCAAAACTCATTGCTAACAGAACCTACCTCTCAAGCTATAATGATTTTTTTTTTTAATGTGCATTTTGAAATTTGTCAATTCTCCAGTGGCTTTTCTAGATTATGGAATAAAACTCGACCATCACAGAGGCTAATGCTAAATATAGACAATATACGCTTGCATTGTCCGCAATAATCAAATTTACCTGTACGAGTTTAAGTCATCAAGATACGTTAAGAAAAGCGAGACTTTGGTGACTTTTCTGACATGTTTTCGAATCAATTATATTGTTTAATCCTGCAATGTCAAAAAAGTATACAACAAGTCTCAACTAATCTGGAAATAGTTGAAACAAGCGGGTCGGTCTACTCGATTTCAATGGTGTCGTCAAAGACGTCCGCACTTATGCTGTCGTTTCTTACCGTCGCTCTACATGAATCAGGTACCAGAAAGAGCAATATTTCTGGAAAAGGACTGTAACTAAAAATTATCCAGTCAGTGAAATTTGACAGGTTAAGGAGAACGGATGCAGAATAAACTTAAATATAAATTTCCTGCACCCATCTATGCACGTATTTCATGGAATATAAAGAAGGGTTTTTTTTAATTCATATGTGAATTATTTCATATCTTCCTCCATTAAAAGCTATGGAAACATTGCCTTTGTTTATTTCAAATTACATATGTATTCTATGTAGATTTATCTGAAATAAACTATTTTTTAAAACAAAAACTTCTTGTTTGTCTGTGAAATTTCTTTCGCATTTACTTGTTATATTTCGATACCGTGGCTTGAACACTTAATTTTGTCTCCCTGTATTTTCTGTACCATAGCGCATACTGGTTTTCTGACTTGGTCATTACAATTTTTAGTCTGCAAAAATTTGATCGCTGCGAGCAGGGTTCGAACCTGCGCGGGGAGACCCCATTGGATTTCAAGTCCAACGCCTTAACCACTCGGCCATCACAGCTTGCTACTGAAGACCGTTTTTCTTTCTTATATCCCTGAACATGTAAAGTGCCCTTCACTTTTTCACTCTTTTTAATTGTCTGATACACAATTATTATGTTCTAGAGAGAAATACAATTTCTAACTGAATTTATCAAAGTTGTGTCGGAGGTGGTGATTATCAAACACAATTTGCAATGACCCAAATTTTAACGTAAGAGACCCTTTCCTGCAAGCTAGAAGCATATACCATGCATGAAATGAATTTTTGAAATATTTATTTAAAATTCTCAATTCTTCGTTGGCTTTTCTGGACTATAAAAATAAATCGCTGCGAGCAGGGTTCGAACCTGCGCGGGGAGACCCCATTGGATTTCGAGTCCAACGCCTTAACCACTCGGCCATCACAGCTTGAAAAATATTATCGTTATACTTAAATATCAATCTCCTGCTGACGTTTATCAACATATGTATCGTTCACTTTCGAAATATATTGTTATTCCAAATGGTGGACATGAAATCGTTTCGACGATCAATGTAGGGTTTCAATCTCTATTTTCCTTTCACAAAACTATAGAATTGACTTTTTCTTATTGTAATTTCCATTTTTATTCATTCAATGGGAAATTTAAAAAAAAGTAAAATATTACATTTGAAGAGAGAAAATATGCTATTTTGCTCGGCAAAAATTGATCGCTGCGAGCAGGGTTCGAACCTGCGCGGGGAGACCTCATTGGATTTCAAGTCCAACGCCTTAACCACTCGGCCATCACAGCTTTTAATAAAGAATCATTTTTCTTTCTTATATCCCTTGACATGGAAACTGGTGTCATTTTTCCACAACTGTGTAATGTCCTATGCACAATGATATATCTGAAATGAGATGAAATTTTCTAACTGAAATTCATATATGCCAGATATCAAAATTTTCGAAAATCGTGAATGCTCAATGACGATTTGTAATGGCAAAACTCATTGCTAACAGAACTTATCTCTCAAGCTATAATGATTTTTTTTTTTAATGTGCATTTTGAAATTTGTCAATTCTCCAGTGGCTTTTCTAGATTATGGAATAAAACTCGACCATCACAGAGGCTACTGCTAAATATAGACAATATACGCTTGCATTGTCCGCAATAATCAAATTTACCTGTACGAGTTTAAGTCATTAAGATACGTTAAGAAAAGCGAGACTTTGGTGACTTTTCTGACATGTTTCGAATCAATTATATTGTGTTTAATCCTGCAATGTCAAAAAGTATACAACAAGTCTCAACTAATCTGGAAATAGTTGAAACAAGCGGGTCGGTCTACTCGATTTCAATGGTGTCGTCAAAGACGTCCGCACTTATGTTGTCGTTTCTTACCGTCGCTCTACATGTATCAGGTACCAGAAAGAGCTATATTTCTGGAAAAGGACTGTAACCAAAAATTATCCAGTCAGTGAAATTTGACAGGTTAAGGAGAACGGATGCAGAATAAACTTAAATATAAATTTCCTGCACCCATCTATGCACGTATTTCATGGAATATAAAGAAGGTTTTTTTTAATTCATATGTGAATTATTTCATATCTTCCTCCATTAAAAGCTATGGAAACATTGCCTTTGTTTATTTCAAATTACATATGTATTCTATGTAGATTTATCTGAAATAAACTATTTTTTAAAACAAAAACTTCTTGTTTGTCTGTGAAATTTCTTTCGCATTTACTTGTTATATTTCGATACCGTGGCTTGAACACTTAATTTTGTCTCCCTGTATTTTCTGTACCATAGCGCATGCTGGTTTTCTGACTTGGTCATTACAATTTTTAGTCTGCAAAAATTTGATCGCTGCGAGCAGGGTTCGAACCTGCGCGGGGAGACCCCATTGGATTTCAAGTCCAACGCCTTAACCACTCGGCCATCACAGCTTGCTACTGAAGACCGTTTTTCTTTCTTATATCCCTGAACATGTAAAGTGCCCTTCACTTTTTCACTCTTTTTAATTGTCTGATACACAATTATTATGTTCTAGAGAGAAATACAATTTCTAACTGAATTTATCAAAGTTGTGTCGGAGGTGGTGATTATCAAACACAATTTGCAATGACCCAAATTTTAACGTAAGAGACCCTTTCCTGCAAGCTAGAAGCATATACCATGCATGAAATGAATTTTTGAAATATTTATTTAAAATTCTCAATTCTTCGTTGGCTTTTCTGGACTATAAAAATAAATCGCTGCGAGCAGGGTTCGAACCTGCGCGGGGAGACCCCATTGGATTTCGAGTCCAACGCCTTAACCACTCGGCCATCACAGCTTGAAAAATATTATCGTTATACTTAAATATCAATCTCCTGCTGACGTTTATCAACATATGTATCGTTCACTTTCGAAATATATTGTTATTCCAAATGGTGGACATGAAATCGTTTCGACGATCAATGTAGGGTTTCAATCTCTATTTTCCTTTCACAAAACTATAGAATTGACTTTTTCTTATTGTAATTTCCATTTTTATTCATTCAATGGGAAATTTAAAAAAAAGTAAAATATTACATTTGAAGAGAGAAAATATGCTATTTTGCTCGGCAAAAATTGATCGCTGCGAGCAGGGTTCGAACCTGCGCGGGGAGACCCCATTGGATTTCAAGTCCAACGCCTTAACCACTCGGCCATCACAGCTTTTAATAAAGAATCATTTTTCTTTCTTATATCCCTTGACATGGAAACTGGTGTCATTTTTCCACAACTGTGTAATGTCCTATGCACAATGATATATCTGAAATGAGATGAAATTTTCTAACTGAAATTCATATATGCCCGATATCAAAATTTTCGAAAATCGTGAATGCTCAATGACGATTTGTAATGGCAAAACTCATTGCTAACAGAACCTACCTCTCAAGCTATAATGATTTTTTTTTTTAATGTGCATTTTGAAATTTGTCAATTCTCCAGTGGCTTTTCTAGATTATGGAATAAAACTCGACCATCACAGAGGCTAATGCTAAATATAGACAATATACGCTTGCATTGTCCGCAATAATCAAATTTACCTGTACGAGTTTAAGTCATCAAGATACGTTAAGAAAAGCGAGACTTTGGTGACTTTTCTGACATGTTTCGAATCAATTATATTGTGTTTAATCCTGCAATGTCAAAAAGTATACAACAAGTCTCAACTAATCTGGAAATAGTTGAAACAAGCGGGTCGGTCTACTCGATTTCAATGGTGTCGTCAAAGACGTCCGCACTTATGCTGTCGTTTCTTACCGTCGCTCTACATGAATCAGGTACCAGAAAGAGCAATATTTCTGGAAAAGGACTGTAACTAAAAATTATCCAGTCAGTGAAATTTGACAGGTTAAGGAGAACGGATGCAGAATAAACTTAAATATAAATTTCCTGCACCCATCTATGCACGTATTTCATGGAATATAAAGAAGGGTTTTTTTTAATTCATATGTGAATTATTTCATATCTTCCTCCATTAAAAGCTATGGAAACATTGCCTTTGTTTATTTCAAATTACATATGTATTCTATGTAGATTTATCTGAAATAAACTATTTTTTAAAACAAAAACTTCTTGTTTGTCTGTGAAATTTCTTTCGCATTTACTTGTTATATTTCGATACCGTGGCTTGAACACTTAATTTTGTCTCCCTGTATTTTCTGTACCATAGCGCATGCTGGTTTTCTGACTTGGTCATTACAATTTTTAGTCTGCAAAAATTTGATCGCTGCGAGCAGGGTTCGAACCTGCGCGGGGAGACCCCATTGGATTTCAAGTCCAACGCTTTTTTTTTTTTTTTTTATCTTTATTAAAAATAATTCATATACATTACATTAAAAACAATTTCTAATACATAGTTATATTACAGTTATAATGCTATTCATGTAATTCGAAGTTTATCCTAAATTAATTAATGTGCTACATATTAAAAACAATTACACCATTTGTTTCTTGTACGATAGTATTATCTGACAGAAAGTTCTTTTCAAACACTTTTCTCATATCTTTTAATTTACATAGGTATTCATAAAAATATACAACATAATGTTTTACAGTATATGAAAATAGTCTAATTAAGTCAATATTATTCTGTCCATTTTTAACTAAATTTCTCCTTCGTAATACACAATATCTAGCAATTGATAACATGAAATTTAGAAATATTACATTTACACCTTTCATTTTATTTGTGATTCCAAACATAAATATTTCTTCATATACTACCAAAGTCATCTTATCTGAATTACAGTTCTCAAACAAAATTTCAATTTTTTCTTGAATGTGTTGATGAAATTCTACAAGTTGTTCACAAGAAATAAACAAATGTGTAATACTTTCTATTTCATTTTCACATATTTCACATTCTTCATAATCTATCAGTTTCATTTTCATTAATTTAGTATTGGTAAATATACTGTGATGTGCAATTTTAAAATCTACTTCTATCATTTTAGAAGGTTTCCAATGGAAATTAACAATTGTCCATATTCTATATAATTCAGTTTCTTCTATATCAAAAATTTCTTTCCATTTCTCATAACATATTGGTAATTCATATAACCTTTCTACAACCATCACATACAATTGTTTTGTTGTACATAATTTGAAATCTAGTATTTTACTATCTCTATTTACATTGATATCTACAGTTCTATTGTTTTTCCTGTTGTGTATTTCGGTTTGAATAGTTTTAGTCCAATCTTCTGGTATTGCAGACTTAAGTACATCTATTCTTTTTACAATATCATTACTATCACAATCACTATCTATATTACATATCATTTCAACAATTGCTTTGTTTGGTAAAAAACCTGTCTTGACTTCATAACATATATCTTTCAATTGTACTATACCAGCTTTT
The DNA here is from genome assembly GCA_963383655.1 of Bathymodiolus septemdierum. NCBI lineage: Eukaryota > Metazoa > Mollusca > Bivalvia > Mytilida > Modiolidae > Bathymodiolus > Bathymodiolus septemdierum. Next base: position 13,622,793 of record OY726523.1, read on the forward strand.
ATAAAATCATGCCATATTATAATCTTTCCACAATGTAATATTTTAGGGTTATAAAATATTGGTTGATCATAAATGTTTTCAATACTATGTTGAAAAATAACATGTTCTCTGATATTATTAAAAGATTTCAGCATTTCTCTGTAAATGTTTGGAACACATAACATAGCTTTATCTGGTAATGACATATATATTATTTCATCCCCTAATTTCATATCATATATCTTTGATAAAAAGTATTTAAAAATATATTTCCATAATACATTACAGTCATTATCTAAAAATCGTATCATAAATTTGAGTCTAAATGCATTTACTTTTGATACAATATCAGGTAATTGCAAACCACCATTACATTTTTCATTAATAATAGTATTATATTTTACTAAATGTGAACCATTGTTCCATATAAAATTGACACATGCTGTTTTAATTTCACGTAGAGCCCAATCGGGTATACATGTTACAAATAATGTGTACCATATTCTGGACATTAATAGGGTAGAGACAACATGTACTCTCCCTTGTATTGTTAAGTGTCTCTGTATCCACATGTTTAATAATGTTTTAATTTTGGCAACCTTTTCTCTCCAATTTAAATTATCACATACAATTTGATCTTTGCCAATATATACACCGAGTAATAATATCTCTTTTTCACATATTGTTAAACCATATCTTATTTTTTCGGTATCTGAAATAGTACCTATTCCAATTGGCAGTATTTCTGATTTTTGCTTGTTTATTTTTGCTCCAGAGCTAGCTTCATATTTTTCAAAAACTTTAAAAATTTCTCCAACAGATTCTTTATTTGACACTGTTAAGGTAGTGTCATCTGCATGTTGAAAAATAAGTGCTTCTTTGTCTGAATTTGGAATTTGAATTCCAGATATTTTACTATTTATCTTAATATTACACTGTAAAGGTTCAGCAGTTAACACATAAAGTAAAGCACTAATAGGACATCCTTGTCTTATACCATTTTCAATGCTAAAATATTTGGTTAAAAAACCATTACATTTTACAGTACTATTTATCTTATTATAAAAAATCATAATCCATTTAATAAATACATCACCAAATCCAAATTTTTTCAAGACATTAAAAATATATTGATGACTCACACGATCAAAAGCCTTTTCTTGATCTATTTTTATTACATAACCTTCCAGTTCATCACTTTCTACTAGTGTAATTACATCTCTAACATTTGCAATGTTATTTGAAATATCTCTACCTATGATACAACATGTTTGGTTTTCTGATATAATTTTGGGTAAAACTTTTTTAAATCTATTTGCCATAATTCTGGCTACTATCTTATAATCTACTTGTAACAAAGATATCGGTCTATAATTTTTTAATACTCTTCTGTCACCCTTTTTCTTGTATATTAAACTGAGAATACCAGCTCTCATTGACCTAGATAATTTCCCTTCAACATATACAGTATTAAATATTTTAAAAAGTATATGATTTAAACAGTCATAAAATTTACAATAAAATTCTGTGGTTAGACCATCTGATCCAGGACTTTTATTTTTTGACATATTCACTAAAGCTTCAATTATTTCATCATATGATATTTCTGTATCACACATAATTTTATCATCATCATCTATTTCATTATTTACAGATTGAAGAAAATCTTCCATTTTATCAACATTTACATCTACACATGAATATAATTTTTTATAAAATGTATATTCCATTTCTAAAATACTATCTGTATCACTAATTACATCATTTTGCTCATTTATTAATTCTTTTACTGCATTACTTTCTTGTTTATATTTTTCAAGGTTAAGAAAAAACTTCGTATTTTTATCACCTTCAGTCGCCCATATGGCCTTTGACCTAAGGACTGCACCTTTACATTTTTCTAACTCATAATTTTTTAATTCTAGCTTTAAATTTTCTAATTTGGTAATATCTATTTTTACACCATCAGCATGCATAGCACATAATCTTTGCATTTTATTTTGAATATAATAAAATTCTTTTCTTTTTTCTTTTGCCAAATTTTGAGAAAAAATTTGTGAAAATTTTTTAATTTTGTATTTTAGATTATCCCACCATACCAGAGGTTCTGTAGTATACAACTTACATTCTACAGCTTCTGATATAATATCCCTTACTCTTTTTACATATTCTTCATTTGATAACAGAGAATTATTCAGGACCCATATTCCTGGTCCTCTTTCTATATTACAAAAATTTAAATTCATAATTACAAAAGTATGATCACTCAATGCAGTTTCATTATAAAAGACATTTTGTACATTGCTTGACAGATCTTTACTGATTAAATAATAATCAATTCTGCTCTGTTGTAATACATCATTAGACAATCTTTTCCATGAAAAAATTCGTTTTGTTTTATTTCGACATCTCCATACATCATATACATTACATTTATTCATTATATCATACATTTCTAAGTAAGCCTCATCAACTATATGTTTCGATTGATAACCTCTGTCTAAATTAGACAATGATGTATTAAAATCTCCACCTATTATTAAATTATCTAACTTTTCAATATAATTCTTTATAAACTTAAAGAAATTACATTTTTCTGAACATATATTTGGTGCATATATAGATATAAAATTATATAACTTATATTCATCTTCATATGAAATATGTATAAATCTACCATTATTATCACTATATACCAATTTTGTTTTGTCTTTATATAAATTGTTAACCATAATAGCAACACCTTGTCTACTATTTATACCATTACTTGTATATATTTTACCTTCATACATATCTTCTATTCCTTCTATATAATCATTGTCCCAAAATGTTTCTTGTAACATTGTAAAACTAATATTCTTTTCATAAAGTACAGATACAAAATTCTGAAAATTATCAACATTTTTAAGTCCATTGCAATTAAATGAACATAATAGAACCATACTGACTACTAGAAGACAAAAATATATTAATATATCCATTTTATTTTTCATTTATACTTTGCTTACTTCTGTTTACATTTACATTTGGTATAACTTTTATGCTAGATCTCCTTTCAGCCCTTCGTTCTTTTTTCTTGTTTTTTCTTATTTGTTTAGTACTCAGATTAATATTTGTGTTTTGTATCGATAAAGTACCACTTATGTTTTTACTCCCTTCTTCCACATCTTCCTGTATGTCTAAGACTAGCGAATTATCTATATCCATTTCATCACCTGTGGTGGTTTCACCATCAACAGCTTTATTTCCAATATTACCCTTTTTTATCACCTTTAAGGGCGATTTTTCGTTCATTACTATCTCATGTGGATCAGGTGATTTTTCTATATCTCCTCCAGTAGTGATTATGTTATCACCATTAGAGGTGCTATCACCTTCATCTGAATTGTCTAAGGAGATCTCATTTATATTATCTTTTCGTGCCTTTTTTTTCTCTTTGTTTTCCCTCTCCTTCTCGTTGACTACCTCATTAACTGAAGTGATACATTCAATATCATCTCCAGCTACCTCTCTATTTTCTACAAATAATTTTTCTACTTCATTAGAGTCAGACAATTTTCTTTTTCTATCTACACTTGAAATATTTTCAGTGTGCACAACAGCTTCTACCAACATTTCATTTGCTTTCACAAAAGTATCCTTATCATTGTTTTTATCATTATTTGTATCTTCATCTACATTTATCGCTGTTATTGTTACTTCAGTGTCAACATCAAGATTAGCATTTGAGCAGTCACATGTGGCTGTATTGCATTTTTGACATATACATTCACATGGATTGTTGCTACAATCCTGACATATACAAATACATGGATCATTGCCACAATACATACAATTATCATTACACTCACAAGGGAAATGACCACATTTAATACAAAGACAAATACACTTATCTCTACCACATGCAAAGCAACTACTACACATACAGTTAATTTTACCGCAATTGTCACATTCTTGATCTTCCTTTTCTTTTCTTCTACCATGTTCACTGCTTTTCGGGGCTCCAAATCCATTTCTACCATAACCATTGCCAATCCCACCATTACCATGTTTGTCACCATTATGATCATCATAATGGCATCGCCCATCATAGCTGGTTTCATCGCTTTCATCATTTTCACAACATCTACAATTCAATGGAAATTCTTTACATCTTATACACTCTTTTGTATGGCATCGCCTCTTTGTGTGACCTTGTTCTCCACATCTTTTACATATAAAGTGTGGGCATTGTCTTTGGACATGTTCGGCAGACATACACAATGAACATACCTTAGTCTGATTGTTATGCACTACTCTATAATACTTGGTTGTTGATCCCTGTTTAAATCCTATAGTCCATGGCAGTGCCACAAATCCAGGTGGAAAAACACATTTCACGAAGCGGGTTCCATCTGCAACCTGTGTACCTGGAATAGCTCTTCTATATACAGGTGAGACTAGTTTTATTCCCTTTGCTTGTAGTTTGCTTATAATGTCTTCATCTTCAATATAGGAAGGCAATTTCATGAATGAAACAACAGTAGTGTCAGAAAATATTAAGCTAACATTGTATTCTACATCATTAATTTCTATACCGTGTAATAATTTGACGGCGTTCTCTTTAGAATCAAGAGTGACATCACATGTTCCACTATCAACATTATCTACTACAGCTAGAACCGTGTTTAGACCTGTTATTGCTTCTGTTTCTTCTATTACTTGTATTGCTTCTTCTTTTTTTATTTGTAAACCTTCTATTCTTATTGTACTATCTCTAGTGTATGAATTTCTATTAGTTACATAACTCTGTTTGTGTAAATTATTAACATTTCTTCTAATTCGGTTTTGCTCCGATTCCGCCATTCTGGAAAAATGTAAGCAAGTACAGCCCAAAACAATAACAACCAGTCGAACGCACCCAATCAATCAACCCCCCTCCACCTAACGATTTTAAACCGCTGGTGTAGGGTTTCAAACGTTCTAATCAGACAACTGCAATTATATATTGTTCATAAAATGATAAATGTTCATCACAGTACCTTTGATATGAATCATCCAGTGATTAATCCGAAAGAATCAACGAAAATTCATCTACGAAATTTCACACCTCCTTTACATGGGCTGTGCTTTATTCCTCTTATGTAGATTTATCTGAAATAAACTATTTTTTAAAACAAAGACTTCTTGTTAGTCTGTGAAATTTCTTTTGCATTTACTTGTTATATTTCGATACCGTGGCTTGAACACTTAATTTTGTCTCCCTGTATTTTCTGTACCATAGCGCATGCTGGTTTTCTGACTTGGTCATTACAATTTTTAGTCTGCAAAAATTTGATCGCTGCGAGCAGGGTTCGAACCTGCGCGGGGAGACCCCATTGGATTTCAAGTCCAACGCCTTAACCACTCGGCCATCACAGCTTGCTACTGAAGACCGTTTTTCTTTCTTATATCCCTGAACATGTAAAGTGCCCTTCACTTTTTCACTCTTTTTAATTGTCTGATACACAATTATTATGTTCTAGAGAGAAATACAATTTCTAACTGAATTTATCAAAGTTGTGTCGGAGGTGGTGATTATCAAACACAATTTGCAATGACCCAAATTTTAACGTAAGAGACCCTTTCCTGCAAGCTAGAAGCATATACCATGCATGAAATGAATTTTTGAAATATTTATTTAAAATTCTCAATTCTTCGTTGGCTTTTCTGGACTATAAAAATAAATCGCTGCGAGCAGGGTTCGAACCTGCGCGGGGAGACCCCATTGGATTTCGAGTCCAACGCCTTAACCACTCGGCCATCACAGCTTGAAAAATATTATCGTTATACTTAAATATCAATCTCCTGCTGACGTTTATCAACATATGTATCGTTCACTTTCGAAATATATTGTTATTCCAAATGGTGGACATGAAATCATTTCGACGATCAATGTAGGGTTTCAATCTCTATTTTCCTTTCACAAAACTATAGAATTGACTTTTTCTTATTGTAATTTCCATTTTTATTCATTCAATAGGAAATTTAAAAAAAAGTAAAATATTACATTTGAAGAGAGAAAATATGCTATTTTGCTCGGCAAAAATTGATCGCTGCGAGCAGGGTTCGAACCTGCGCGGGGAGACCCCATTGGATTTCAAGTCCAACGCCTTAACCACTCGGCCATCACAGCTTTTAATAAAGGATCATTTTTCTTTCTTATATCCCTTGACATGGAAACTGGTGTCATTTTTCCACAACTGTGTAATGTCCTATGCACAATGATATATCTGAAATGAGATGAAATTTTCTAACTGAAATTCATATATGCCCGATATCAAAATTTTCGAAAATCGTGAATGCTCAATGACGATTTGTAATGGCAAAACTGATTGCTAACAGAACCTATCTCTCAAGCTATAATGATTTTTTTTTTTTAATGTGCATTTTGAAATTTGTCAATTCTCCAGTGGCTTTTCTAGATTATGGAATAAAACTCGACCATCACAGACGCTACTGCTAAATATAGACAATATACGCTTGCATTGTCCGCAATAATCAAATTTACCTGTACGAATTTAAGTCATTAAGATACGTTAAGAAAAGCGAGACTTTGGTGACTTTTCTGACATGTTTCGAATCAATTATATTGTGTTTAATCCTGCAATGTCAAAAAGTATACAACAAGTCTCAACTAATCTGGAAATAGTTGAAACAAGCGGGTCGGTCTACTCGATTTCAATGGTGTCGTCAAAGACGTCCGCACTTATGTTGTCGTTTCTTACCGTCGCTCTACATGTATCAGGTACCAGAAAGAGCTATATTTCTGGAAAAGGACTGTAACCAAAAATTATCCAGTCAGTGAAATTTGACAGGTTAAGGAGAACGGATGCAGAATAAACTTAAATATAAATTTCCTGCACCCATCTATGCACGTATTTCATGGAATATAAAGAAGGTTTTTTTTAATTCATATGTGAATTATTTCATATCTTCCTCCATTAAAAGCTATGGAAACATTGCCTTTGTTTATTTCAAATTACATATGTATACTATGTAGATTTATCTGAAATAAACTATTTTTTAAAACAAAGACTTCTTGTTAGTCTGTGAAATTTCTTTCGCATTTACTTGTTATATTTCGATACCGTGGATTGAACACTTAATTTTGTCTCCCTGTATTTTCTGTACCATAGCGCATGCTGGTTTTCTGACTTGGTCATTACAATTTTTAGTCTGCAAAAATTTGATCGCTGCGAGCAGGGTTCGAACCTGCGCGGGGAGACCCCATTGGATTTCAAGTCCAACGCCTTAACCACTCGGCCATCACAGCTTGCTACTGAAGACCGTTTTTCTTTCTTATATCCCTGAACATGTAAAGTGCCCTTCACTTTTTCACTCTTTTTAATTGTCTGATACACAATTATTATGTTCTATAGAGAAATACAATTTCTAACTGAATTTATCAAAGTTGTGTCGGAGGTGGTGATTATCAAACACAATTTGCAATGACCCAAATTTTAACGTAAGAGACCCTTTCCTGCAAGCTAGAAGCATATACCATGCATGAAATGAATTTTTGAAATATTTATTTAAAATTCTCAATTCTTCATTGGCTTTTCTGGACTATAAAAATAAATCGCTGCGAGCAGGGTTCGAACCTGCGCGGGGAGACCCCATTGGATTTCGAGTCCAACGCCTTAACCACTCGGCCATCACAGCTTGAAAAATATTATCGTTATACTTAAATATCAATCTCCTGCTGACGTTTATCAACATATGTATCGTTCACTTTCGAAATATATTGTTATTCCAAATGGTGGACATGAAATCGTTTCGACGATCAATGTAGGGATTCAATCTCTATTTTCCTTTCACAAAACTATAGAATTGCCTTTTTCTTATTGTAATTTCCATTTTTATTCATTCAATGGGAAATTTAAAAAAAAGTAAAATATTACATTTGAAGAGAGAAAATATGCTATTTTGCTCGGCAAAAATTGATCGCTGCGAGAAGGGTTCGAACCTGCGCGGGGAGACCCCATTGGATTTCAAGTCCAACGCCTTAACCACTCGGCCATCACAGCTTTTAATAAAGGATCATTTTTCTTTCTTATATCCCTTGACATGGAAACTGGTGTCATTTTTCCACAACTGTGTAATGTCCTATGCACAATGATATATCTGAAATGAGATGAAATTTTCTAACTGAAATTCATATATGCCCGATATCAAAATTTTCGAAAATCGTGAATGCTCAATGACGATTTGTAATGGCAAAACTGATTGCTAACAGAACCTATCTCTCAAGCTATAATGATTTTTTTTTTAATGTGCATTTTGAAATTTGTCAATTCTCCAGTGGCTTTTCTAGATTATGGAATAAAACTCGACCATCACAGAGGCTACTGCTAAATATAGACAATATACGCTTGCATTGTCCGCAATAATCAAATTTACCTGTACGAGTTTAAGTCATTAAGATACGTTAAGAAAAGCGAGACTTTGGTGACTTTTCTGACATGTTTCGAATCAATTATATTGTGTTTAATCCTGCAATGTCAAAAAGTATACAACAAGTCTCAACTAATCTGGAAATAGTTGAAACAAGCGGGTCGGTCTACTCGATTTCAATGGTGTCGTCAAAGACGTCCGCACTTATGCTGTCGTTTCTTACCGTCGCTCTACATGAATCAGGTACCAGAAAGAGCAATATTTCTGGAAAAGGACTGTAGCTAAAAATTATCCAGTCAGTGAAATTTGACAGGTTAAGGAGAACGGATGCAGAATAAACTTAAATATAAATTTCCTGCACCCATCTATGCACGTATTTCATGGAATATAAAGAAGGTTTTTTTTAATTCATATGTGAATTATTTCATATCTTCCTCCATTAAAAGCTATGGAAACATTGCCTTTGTTTATTTCAAATTACATATGTATACTATGTAGATTTATCTGAAATAAACTATTTTTTAAAACAAAGACTTCTTGTTAGTCTGTGAAATTTCTTTCGCATTTACTTGTTATATTTCCATACCGTGGCTTGAACACTTAATTTTGTCTCCCTGTATTTTCTGTACCATAGCGCATGCTGGTTTTCTGACTTGGTCATTACAATTTTTAGTCTGCAAAAATTTGATCGCTGCGAGCAGGGTTCGAACCTGCGCGGGGAGACCCCATTGGATTTCAAGTCCAACGCCTTAACCACTCGGCCATCACAGCTTGCTACTGAAGACCGTTTTTCTTTCTTATATCCCTGAACATGTAAAGTGCCCTTCACTTTTTCACTCTTTTTAATTGTCTGATACACAATTATTATGTTCTAGAGAGAAATACAATTTCTAACTGAATTTATCAAAGTTGTGTCGGAGGTGGTGATTATCAAACACAATTTGCAATGACCCAAATTTTAACGTAAGAGACCCTTTCCTGCAAGCTAGAAGCATATACCATGCATGAAATGAATTTTTGAAATATTTATTTAAAATTCTCAATTCTTCGTTGGCTTTTCTGGACTATAAAAATAAATCGCTGCGAGCAGGGTTCGAACCTGCGCGGGGAGACCCCATTGGATTTCGAGTCCAACGCCTTAACCACTCGGCCATCACAGCTTGAAAAATATTATCGTTATACTTAAATATCAATCTCCTGCTGACGTTTATCAACATATGTATCGTTCACTTTCGAAATATATTGTTATTCCAAATGGTGGACATGAAATCATTTCGACGATCAATGTAGGGTTTCAATCTCTATTTTCCTTTCACAAAACTATAGAATTGACTTTTTCTTATTGTAATTTCCATTTTTATTCATTCAATAGGAAATTTAAAAAAAAGTAAAATATTACATTTGAAGAGAGAAAATATGCTATTTTGCTCGGCAAAAATTGATCGCTGCGAGCAGGGTTCGAACCTGCGCGGGGAGACCCCATTGGATTTCAAGTCCAACGCCTTAACCACTCGGCCATCACAGCTTTTAATAAAGGATCATTTTTCTTTCTTATATCCCTTGACATGGAAACTGGTGTCATTTTTCCACAACTGTGTAATGTCCTATGCACAATGATATATCTGAAATGAGATGAAATTTTCTAACTGAAATTCATATATGCCCGATATCAAAATTTTCGAAAATCGTGAATGCTCAATGACGATTTGTAATGGCAAAACTGATTGCTAACAGAACCTATCTCTCAAGCTATAATGATTTTTTTTTTTTAATGTGCATTTTGAAATTTGTCAATTCTCCAGTGGCTTTTCTAGATTATGGAATAAAACTCGACCATCACAGACGCTACTGCTAAATATAGACAATATACGCTTGCATTGTCCGCAATAATCAAATTTACCTGTACGAATTTAAGTCATTAAGATACGTTAAGAAAAGCGAGACTTTGGTGACTTTTCTGACATGTTTCGAATCAATTATATTGTGTTTAATCCTGCAATGTCAAAAAGTATACAACAAGTCTCAACTAATCTGGAAATAGTTGAAACAAGCGGGTCGGTCTACTCGATTTCAATGGTGTCGTCAAAGACGTCCGCACTTATGTTGTCGTTTCTTACCGTCGCTCTACATGTATCAGGTACCAGAAAGAGCTATATTTCTGGAAAAGGACTGTAACCAAAAATTATCCAGTCAGTGAAATTTGACAGGTTAAGGAGAACGGATGCAGAATAAACTTAAATATAAATTTCCTGCACCCATCTATGCACGTATTTCATGGAATATAAAGAAGGTTTTTTTTAATTCATATGTGAATTATTTCATATCTTCCTCCATTAAAAGCTATGGAAACATTGCCTTTGTTTATTTCAAATTACATATGTATACTATGTAGATTTATCTGAAATAAACTATTTTTTAAAACAAAGACTTCTTGTTAGTCTGTGAAATTTCTTTCGCATTTACTTGTTATATTTCGATACCGTGGATTGAACACTTAATTTTGTCTCCCTGTATTTTCTGTACCATAGCGCATGCTGGTTTTCTGACTTGGTCATTACAATTTTTAGTCTGCAAAAATTTGATCGCTGCGAGCAGGGTTCGAACCTGCGCGGGGAGACCCCATTGGATTTCAAGTCCAACGCCTTAACCACTCGGCCATCACAGCTTGCTACTGAAGACCGTTTTTCTTTCTTATATCCCTGAACATGTAAAGTGCCCTTCACTTTTTCACTCTTTTTAATTGTCTGATACACAATTATTATGTTCTAGAGAGAAATACAATTTCTAACTGAATTTATCAAAGTTGTGTCGGAGGTGGTGATTATCAAACACAATTTGCAATGACCCAAATTTTAACGTAAGAGACCCTTTCCTGCAAGCTAGAAGCATATACCATGCATGAAATGAATTTTTGAAATATTTATTTAAAATTCTCAATTCTTCATTGGCTTTTCTGGACTATAAAAATAAATCGCTGCGAGCAGGGTTCGAACCTGCGCGGGGAGACCCCATTGGATTTCGAGTCCAACGCCTTAACCACTCGGCCATCACAGCTTGAAAAATATTATCGTTATACTTAAATATCAATCTCCTGCTGACGTTTATCAACATATGTATCGTTCACTTTCGAAATATATTGTTATTCCAAATGGTGGACATGAAATCGTTTCGACGATCAATGTAGGGATTCAATCTCTATTTTCCTTTCACAAAACTATAGAATTGCCTTTTTCTTATTGTAATTTCCATTTTTATTCATTCAATGGGAAATTTAAAAAAAAGTAAAATATTACATTTGAAGAGAGAAAATATGCTATTTTGCTCGGCAAAAATTGATCGCTGCGAGAAGGGTTCGAACCTGCGCGGGGAGACCCCATTGGATTTCAAGTCCAACGCCTTAACCACTCGGCCATCACAGCTTTTAATAAAGGATCATTTTTCTTTCTTATATCCCTTGACATGGAAACTGGTGTCATTTTTCCACAACTGTGTAATGTCCTATGCACAATGATATATCTGAAATGAGATGAAATTTTCTAACTGAAATTCATATATGCCCGATATCAAAATTTTCGAAAATCGTGAATGCTCAATGACGATTTGTAATGGCAAAACTGATTGCTAACAGAACCTATCTCTCAAGCTATAATGATTTTTTTTTTAATGTGCATTTTGAAATTTGTCAATTCTCCAGTGGCTTTTCTAGATTATGGAATAAAACTCGACCATCACAGAGGCTACTGCTAAATATAGACAATATACGCTTGCATTGTCCGCAATAATCAAATTTACCTGTACGAGTTTAAGTCATTAAGATACGTTAAGAAAAGCGAGACTTTGGTGACTTTTCTGACATGTTTCGAATCAATTATATTGTGTTTAATCCTGCAATGTCAAAAAGTATACAACAAGTCTCAACTAATCTGGAAATAGTTGAAACAAGCGGGTCGGTCTACTCGATTTCAATGGTGTCGTCAAAGACGTCCGCACTTATGCTGTCGTTTCTTACCGTCGCTCTACATGAATCAGGTACCAGAAAGAGCAATATTTCTGGAAAAGGACTGTAGCTAAAAATTATCCAGTCAGTGAAATTTGACAGGTTAAGGAGAACGGATGCAGAATAAACTTAAATATAAATTTCCTGCACCCATCTATGCACGTATTTCATGGAATATAAAGAAGGTTTTTTTTAATTCATATGTGAATTATTTCATATCTTCCTCCATTAAAAGCTATGGAAACATTGCCTTTGTTTATTTCAAATTACATATGTATACTATGTAGATTTATCTGAAATAAACTATTTTTTAAAACAAAGACTTCTTGTTAGTCTGTGAAATTTCTTTCGCATTTACTTGTTATATTTCCATACCGTGGCTTGAACACTTAATTTTGTCTCCCTGTATTTTCTGTACCATAGCGCATGCTGGTTTTCTGACTTGGTCATTACAATTTTTAGTCTGCAAAAATTTGATCGCTGCGAGCAGGGTTCGAACCTGCGCGGGGAGACCCCATTGGATTTCAAGTCCAACGCCTTAACCACTCGGCCATCACAGCTTGCTACTGAAGACCGTTTTTCTTTCTTATATCCCTGAACATGTAAAGTGCCCTTCACTTTTTCACTCTTTTTAATTGTCTGATACACAATTATTATGTTCTAGAGAGAAATACAATTTCTAACTGAATTTATCAAAGTTGTGTCGGAGGTGGTGATTATCAAACACAATTTGCAATGACCCAAATTTTAACGTAAGAGACCCTTTCCTGCAAGCTAGAAGCATATACCATGCATGAAATGAATTTTTGAAATATTTATTTAAAATTCTCAATTCTTCGTTGGCTTTTCTGGACTATAAAAATAAATCGCTGCGAGCAGGGTTCGAACCTGCGCGGGGAGACCCCATTGGATTTCGAGTCCAACGCCTTAACCACTCGGCCATCACAGCTTGAAAAATATTATCGTTATACTTAAATATCAATCTCCTGCTGACGTTTATCAACATATGTATCGTTCACTTTCGAAATATATTGTTATTCCAAATGGTGGACATGAAATCGTTTCGACGATCAATGTAGGGTTTCAATCTCTATTTTCCTTTCACAAAACTATAGAATTGACTTTTTCTTATTGTAATTTCCATTTTTATTCATTCAATGGGAAATTTAAAAAAAAGTAAAATATTACATTTGAAGAGAGAAAATATGCTATTTTGCTCGGCAAAAATTGATCGCTGCGAGCAGGGTTCGAACCTGCGCGGGGAGACCCCATTGGATTTCAAGTCCAACGCCTTAACCACTCGGCCATCACAGCTTTTAATAAAGAATCATTTTTCTTTCTTATATCCCTTGACATGGAAACTGGTGTCATTTTTCCACAACTGTGTAATGTCCTATGCACAATGATATATCTGAAATGAGATGAAATTTTCTAACTGAAATTCATATATGCCAGATATCAAAATTTTCGAAAATCGTGAATGCTCAATGACGATTTGTAATGGCAAAACTCATTGCTAACAGAACTTATCTCTCAAGCTATAATGATTTTTTTTTTTAATGTGCATTTTGAAATTTGTCAATTCTCCAGTGGCTTTTCTAGATTATGGAATAAAACTCGACCATCACAGAGGCTACTGCTAAATATAGACAATATACGCTTGCATTGTCCGCAATAATCAAATTTACCTGTACGAGTTTAAGTCATTAAGATACGTTAAGAAAAGCGAGACTTTGGTGACTTTTCTGACATGTTTCGAATCAATTATATTGTGTTTAATCCTGCAATGTCAAAAAGTATACAACAAGTCTCAACTAATCTGGAAATAGTTGAAACAAGCGGGTCGGTCTACTCGATTTCAATGGTGTCGTCAAAGACGTCCGCACTTATGTTGTCGTTTCTTACCGTCGCTCTACATGTATCAGGTACCAGAAAGAGCTATATTTCTGGAAAAGGACTGTAACCAAAAATTATCCAGTCAGTGAAATTTGACAGGTTAAGGAGAACGGATGCAGAATAAACTTAAATATAAATTTCCTGCACCCATCTATGCACGTATTTCATGGAATATAAAGAAGGTTTTTTTTAATTCATATGTGAATTATTTCATATCTTCCTCCATTAAAAGCTATGGAAACATTGCCTTTGTTTATTTCAAATTACATATGTATTCTATGTAGATTTATCTGAAATAAACTATTTTTTAAAACAAAAACTTCTTGTTTGTCTGTGAAATTTCTTTCGCATTTACTTGTTATATTTCGATACCGTGGCTTGAACACTTAATTTTGTCTCCCTGTATTTTCTGTACCATAGCGCATGCTGGTTTTCTGACTTGGTCATTACAATTTTTAGTCTGCAAAAATTTGATCGCTGCGAGCAGGGTTCGAACCTGCGCGGGGAGACCCCATTGGATTTCAAGTCCAACGCCTTAACCACTCGGCCATCACAGCTTGCTACTGAAGACCGTTTTTCTTTCTTATATCCCTGAACATGTAAAGTGCCCTTCACTTTTTCACTCTTTTTAATTGTCTGATACACAATTATTATGTTCTAGAGAGAAATACAATTTCTAACTGAATTTATCAAAGTTGTGTCGGAGGTGGTGATTATCAAACACAATTTGCAATGACCCAAATTTTAACGTAAGAGACCCTTTCCTGCAAGCTAGAAGCATATACCATGCATGAAATGAATTTTTGAAATATTTATTTAAAATTCTCAATTCTTCGTTGGCTTTTCTGGACTATAAAAATAAATCGCTGCGAGCAGGGTTCGAACCTGCGCGGGGAGACCCCATTGGATTTCGAGTCCAACGCCTTAACCACTCGGCCATCACAGCTTGAAAAATATTATCGTTATACTTAAATATCAATCTCCTGCTGACGTTTATCAACATATGTATCGTTCACTTTCGAAATATATTGTTATTCCAAATGGTGGACATGAAATCGTTTCGACGATCAATGTAGGGTTTCAATCTCTATTTTCCTTTCACAAAACTATAGAATTGACTTTTTCTTATTGTAATTTCCATTTTTATTCATTCAATGGGAAATTTAAAAAAAAGTAAAATATTACATTTGAAGAGAGAAAATATGCTATTTTGCTCGGCAAAAATTGATCGCTGCGAGCAGGGTTCGAACCTGCGCGGGGAGACCCCATTGGATTTCAAGTCCAACGCCTTAACCACTCGGCCATCACAGCTTTTAATAAAGAATCATTTTTCTTTCTTATATCCCTTGACATGGAAACTGGTGTCATTTTTCCACAACTGTGTAATGTCCTATGCACAATGATATATCTGAAATGAGATGAAATTTTCTAACTGAAATTCATATATGCCAGATATCAAAATTTTCGAAAATCGTGAATGCTCAATGACGATTTGTAATGGCAAAACTCATTGCTAACAGAACTTATCTCTCAAGCTATAATGATTTTTTTTTTTAATGTGCATTTTGAAATTTGTCAATTCTCCAGTGGCTTTTCTAGATTATGGAATAAAACTCGACCATCACAGAGGCTACTGCTAAATATAGACAATATACGCTTGCATTGTCCGCAATAATCAAATTTACCTGTACGAGTTTAAGTCATTAAGATACGTTAAGAAAAGCGAGACTTTGGTGACTTTTCTGACATGTTTCGAATCAATTATATTGTGTTTAATCCTGCAATGTCAAAAAGTATACAACAAGTCTCAACTAATCTGGAAATAGTTGAAACAAGCGGGTCGGTCTACTCGATTTCAATGGTGTCGTCAAAGACGTCCGCACTTATGTTGTCGTTTCTTACCGTCGCTCTACATGTATCAGGTACCAGAAAGAGCTATATTTCTGGAAAAGGACTGTAACCAAAAATTATCCAGTCAGTGAAATTTGACAGGTTAAGGAGAACGGATGCAGAATAAACTTAAATATAAATTTCCTGCACCCATCTATGCACGTATTTCATGGAATATAAAGAAGGTTTTTTTTAATTCATATGTGAATTATTTCATATCTTCCTCCATTAAAAGCTATGGAAACATTGCCTTTGTTTATTTCAAATTACATATGTATTCTATGTAGATTTATCTGAAATAAACTATTTTTTAAAACAAAAACTTCTTGTTTGTCTGTGAAATTTCTTTCGCATTTACTTGTTATATTTCGATACCGTGGCTTGAACACTTAATTTTGTCTCCCTGTATTTTCTGTACCATAGCGCATGCTGGTTTTCTGACTTGGTCATTACAATTTTTAGTCTGCAAAAATTTGATCGCTGCGAGCAGGGTTCGAACCTGCGCGGGGAGACCCCATTGGATTTCAAGTCCAACGCCTTAACCACTCGGCCATCACAGCTTGCTACTGAAGACCGTTTTTCTTTCTTATATCCCTGAACATGTAAAGTGCCCTTCACTTTTTCACTCTTTTTAATTGTCTGATACACAATTATTATGTTCTAGAGAGAAATACAATTTCTAACTGAATTTATCAAAGTTGTGTCGGAGGTGGTGATTATCAAACACAATTTGCAATGACCCAAATTTTAACGTAAGAGACCCTTTCCTGCAAGCTAGAAGCATATACCATGCATGAAATGAATTTTTGAAATATTTATTTAAAATTCTCAATTCTTCGTTGGCTTTTCTGGACTATAAAAATAAATCGCTGCGAGCAGGGTTCGAACCTGCGCGGGGAGACCCCATTGGATTTCGAGTCCAACGCCTTAACCACTCGGCCATCACAGCTTGAAAAATATTATCGTTATACTTAAATATCAATCTCCTGCTGACGTTTATCAACATATGTATCGTTCACTTTCGAAATATATTGTTATTCCAAATGGTGGACATGAAATCGTTTCGACGATCAATGTAGGGTTTCAATCTCTATTTTCCTTTCACAAAACTATAGAATTGACTTTTTCTTATTGTAATTTCCATTTTTATTCATTCAATGGGAAATTTAAAAAAAAGTAAAATATTACATTTGAAGAGAGAAAATATGCTATTTTGCTCGGCAAAAATTGATCGCTGCGAGCAGGGTTCGAACCTGCGCGGGGAGACCCCATTGGATTTCAAGTCCAACGCCTTAACCACTCGGCCATCACAGCTTTTAATAAAGAATCATTTTTCTTTCTTATATCCCTTGACATGGAAACTGGTGTCATTTTTCCACAACTGTGTAATGTCCTATGCACAATGATATATCTGAAATGAGATGAAATTTTCTAACTGAAATTCATATATGCCAGATATCAAAATTTTCGAAAATCGTGAATGCTCAATGACGATTTGTAATGGCAAAACTCATTGCTAACAGAACTTATCTCTCAAGCTATAATGATTTTTTTTTTTAATGTGCATTTTGAAATTTGTCAATTCTCCAGTGGCTTTTCTAGATTATGGAATAAAACTCGACCATCACAGAGGCTACTGCTAAATATAGACAATATACGCTTGCATTGTCCGCAATAATCAAATTTACCTGTACGAGTTTAAGTCATTAAGATACGTTAAGAAAAGCGAGACTTTGGTGACTTTTCTGACATGTTTCGAATCAATTATATTGTGTTTAATCCTGCAATGTCAAAAAGTATACAACAAGTCTCAACTAATCTGGAAATAGTTGAAACAAGCGGGTCGGTCTACTCGATTTCAATGGTGTCGTCAAAGACGTCCGCACTTATGTTGTCGTTTCTTACCGTCGCTCTACATGTATCAGGTACCAGAAAGAGCTATATTTCTGGAAAAGGACTGTAACCAAAAATTATCCAGTCAGTGAAATTTGACAGGTTAAGGAGAACGGATGCAGAATAAACTTAAATATAAATTTCCTGCACCCATCTATGCACGTATTTCATGGAATATAAAGAAGGTTTTTTTTAATTCATATGTGAATTATTTCATATCTTCCTCCATTAAAAGCTATGGAAACATTGCCTTTGTTTATTTCAAATTACATATGTATTCTATGTAGATTTATCTGAAATAAACTATTTTTTAAAACAAAGACTTCTTGTTAGTCTGTGAAATTTCTTTCGCATTTACTTGTTATATTTCGATACCGTGGCTTGAACACTTAATTTTGTCTCCCTGTATTTTCTGTACCATAGCGCATGCTGGTTTTCTGACTTGGTCATTACAATTTTTAGTCTGCAAAAATTTGATCGCTCTGAGCAGGGTTCGAACCTGCGCGGGGAGACCCCATTGGATTTCAAGTCCAACGCCTTAACCACTCGGCCATCACAGCTTGCTACTGAAGACCGTTTTTCTTTCTTATATCCCTGGACATGTAAAGTGCCCTTCACTTTTTCACTCTTTTTAATTGTCTGATACACAATTATTATGTTCTAGAGAGAAATACAATTTCTAACTGAATTTATCAAAGTTGTGGCGGAGGTGGTGATTATCAAACACAATTTGCAATGACCCAATTTTTAACGTAAGAGACCCTTTCCTGCAAGCTAGAAGCATATACCATGCATGAAATGAATTTTTGAAATATTTATTTAAAATTCTCAATTCTTCGTTGGCTTTTCTGGACTATAAAAATAAATCGCTGCGAGCAGGGTTCGAACCTGCGCGGGGAGACCCCATTGGATTTCGAGTCCAACGCCTTAACCACTCGGCCATCACAGCTTGAAAAATATTATCGTTATACTTAAATATCAATCTCCTGCTGACGTTTATCAACATATGTATCGTTCACTTTCGAAATATATTGTTATTCCAAATGGTGGACATGAAATCGTTTCGACGATCAATGTAGGGTTTCAATCTCTATTTTCCTTTCACAAAACTATAGAATTGCCTTTTTCTTATTGTAATTTCCATTTTTATTCATTCAATGGGAAATTTAAAAAAAAGTAAAATATTACATTTGAAGAGAGAAAATATGCTATTTTGCTCGGCAAAAATTGATCGCTGCGAGCAGGGTTCGAACCTGCGCGGGGAGACCCCATTGGATTTCACAGTCGGAGAGCAGACTCGATAATGGCGTCGTTTCAATTAATTTGTCACGTACATTTTTTACCGGAATCGGACACGTTTTAGAATACATCGACCAAGTGTTGAAAATTCACTCGTTTTAATCGTTGCGAGCGTCAAATATAACCGAAGAAGCGAGAAAAACATAGAAATTGTTTCTTTCATATAAATTTGAGGCCCCGTGCTTGAACTTCTTGCAACAAAGGAGTAATGCAGAAATTAAAACGACACGGAAATGGCGGAAGTTGTTTAAAGAAACACGAAAAATTAAAAATTAAAATATTTGCCGAAAGGGTGATGGAAAATCATATATATAGTTCCATAGATTTCTATATTAGTATTTCAAAGAAACATTTTCTGTAATTAAACGTACAATAGAACTTTTTTCTGTCAGATGGATCGTGTCAAATTTTGGCTGGATTCAAGGGAGGTAACTAGAATCATTACATACTCCGTAATTTTTAACATTCTATTTATAGAACGAGTGTAAGTAAATGCGTTTTCTCAATAAAACAAATATTATTTTGTATCAAAAATGTTGAAATTAGTCAGAATAATTGTTTATTATATCTACAGCTATTAAATTGAGCAAATATAATTTAACAGATGAGTTCAAATTTGAGATTTTATGGAACCATAACAGTATTAAGTAAGGAGCAATTATATTACTGTAAAAGTAATCCTGGTAAGCTGACTTTTCGGTCGAAATACATGTAAAGTTGTTCCATGAAGGTATAACAAAACAAGAATCAACTGTAATGGTCTACTAAATTTATCGAATGAACTTGAGAAAACAAAACAGTCATATTTTCATATGCAATGGTAAATCTTGGAATATTAAAAATTACTTTCAACTGTTTTTTAACATATAAGGCTATTCAAACACGTCCACCAGTTTTATTGGTGGCTTCACCATACAAATCATGTATAGCGCCCCCTAGCAACCCACCAGAGCATGTTGATGTCAATGTACTTGATACAAGTGATACTTTTTTCAATGTAAATGACCTTATAAAAGACAAATGAAAGAAAATGATGATAATGAAAAAAATATAAAATTTTATCACATGCATAGTACCGGTACATCCTCGTAATGACTCTTGAGCAGAACTCGTGTTATATTTTATAGATGTTTCTTTATAAAAAGGGGCGAGGGGTGTAATGTTTTTAACCTTTTTTTTTTAAACAAAAGCAGATCATACTGTACTAAGATCCAAAATTCACAAAAACTTCAACTAATTTTTTTTATTAAAAATAATAAAACATGTGAATAATAGGAGAAGACCGGATGGGGCTCTAATTTAAAATTCTAACTGAATATGCTGATGCCATACCATAGAAAATTTGCATACACAAATGTATCAGAACTTAAAATTAACTTTATTCTTTCTAGAAGATCCTTTCCCTTAAATTAAATGGTGTTTCTTTGACTGTATATACTTTTGTCACAAAAGCAACATTCTAGTTGGGGTTTGAAATTTCTATATTTCTTGTAGTGATCAATAGAGGAAAAAATTATTAGATGTACATGCTTCGTTGTTATTCTGATCTAACTAAATCTGAAAGCATGACTGGAATAAGTCAACATTAACTGATGTCGAATGGTCACCATTTTTTTCACACATGTTAACGTGTTGCAAAAAGCATACAAGTTTTTTTACTACAGTCATTATTTTCTGCATTAGCCGCAGTATGGAGTGTAAATTCGCATGGGTCAAATGACACATTACCATAGCTGTCAAAGTTTGCTGTTGTTAAATTTAAATCATTTGTTTCAAATGCACAGCTTGTATCTATGGCTGAATCATATTTTCTTTTGCTTGATGTTGCTTCTGTATCGTGGGACATTTCGAGTGATTTTCTAAATCAAGCCTCACACATTCTACAAATACAGTCATCATCTTTGAATGCATATGCATTTTTGACAAAAGTATAAAACAGTGGTTGATTTCGCCCCTGTGAGAGGTGCCAGTAGTGCTTAGTCACATCTTCTCGCTTACAGTTTATGCAAGGGCTTGGTGGACTGGCTTCATGCACCCTGCAGGTCTTTCAAAATTTTTCAAATGTACCAGTACTTCACTATTTACAGGCAGTACTTTTTCTTAAAAATTGAACATTTTTCATGAATATCTTATAGAGTATGTGGCCAAAAGTATTGCCACATATAAAAAAAAATCCCTATATAATCAACCAAAACCATATTTTTTCAAAATATTATTGTGAAGTCATTTCTGGATAGATTTTAACAAATTTTACACCAAAACATTCAGAATTGTCTATATTTTGACTGTTTATTTGCTCATTATGTTTATATGAGTGGTTTTTATTTGTACATAATTTAAATATAACAAATAAAAATTGACTATGATTTTCCTATATATTTCAAC
The DNA here is from genome assembly GCA_963383655.1 of Bathymodiolus septemdierum. NCBI lineage: Eukaryota > Metazoa > Mollusca > Bivalvia > Mytilida > Modiolidae > Bathymodiolus > Bathymodiolus septemdierum. The sequence continues at coordinate 13,644,547 of OY726523.1, forward strand.
TAAAAATAAATCCTAAAAATTAACAATCCTGGTTAAATTATCTACAAATAAAAACCACTCAGTCATATAAACAAATGAGCAAATAAACATGCTGTATAACATTCTTTGAAATTAGAAGGTACCAATTACCATTTTAAGTGGGTACCTGGTACTATCCCTGACTAAAACTAAAAGGCCTGCACCCGTTGACAGATTGACTTTGGTGGCATATTTCAGAAAAGGGGGGTGCATATAACCAAGTTCGGGTTGTAGTTGTGAATCCACGAGATTGACAGAATGGGATAAATGCATCGAATTTCTAGACAATTTGCACTGTACATCAAAACAGTGTGTTTTACCTCACATGCCTACCGTTATTCCATTGTTTACATGTGTAAATATTGATTGCACGAGCAAAATGGGAGGAGCAAATTTTTCAACCTTGACTCTGTTTGGGTGACGTTGGAATATTGATTATTTTTCTTAAATTGTTACGAGTGATGTAAATTCCCTTTTACCCGATGAAGTGTAGATATTATTCTGTCCAAGGAACCAGTTTTTTTAATTTTTCCCTCCACGGGAACTTTATTCTGTCAGATGCAAAAAGTGTAAACATACGCGACAAAAAAAAATTACGATTTTCCGAGGTAAAGAAAAAAACGTTATTTTTACATTCATCGCAGACTGATTTTATACCAGACTGAAAATCATGACCATTAATAAATATAAATGTGCTTTTTAATCATATTTCAATCATTTTCATTGGTTTAATAGAACAAAAACGTAGTTTTCCAAGTACGTATAATTGTTTGGGTTTGTGAAGCGTCATCTAGCGGAAAATATTTACGATTATCTCCCTTGGATTTTTAAATGTTCAAGTCCAACGCCTTAACCACTCGACCATCACAGCTTTTAATAAAGGATCATTTTTCTTTCTTATATCCCTTGACATGGAAACTGGTGTCATTTTTCCACAACTGTGTAATGTCCTATGCACAATGATATATCTGAAATGAGATGAAATTTTCTAACTGAAATTCATATATGCCCGATATCAAAATTTTCGAAAATCGTGAATGCTCAATGACGATTTGTAATGGCAAAACTGATTACTAACAGAACCTATCTCTCAAGCTATAATGATTTTTTTTTTAATGTGCATTTTGAAATTTGTCAATTCTCCAGTAGCTTTTCTAGATTATGGAATAAAACCCGACCATCACAGACGCTACTGCTAAATATAGACAATATACGCTTGCATTGTCCGCAATAATCAAATTTACCTGTACGAGTTTAAGTCATTAAGATAAGTTAAGAAAAGCGAGACTTTGGTGACTTTTCTGACATGTTTCGAATCAATTATATTGTGTTTAATCCTGCAATGTCAAAAAGTATACAACAAGTCTCAACTAATCTGGAAATAGTTGAAACAAGCGGGTCGGTCTACTCGATTTCAATGGTGTCGTCAAAGACGTCCGCACTTATGTTGTCGTTTCTTACCGTCGCTCTACATGAATCAGGTACCAGAAAGAGCTATATTTCTGGAAAAGGACTGTAACTAAAAATTATCCAGTCAGTGAAATTTGACAGGTTAAGGAGAACGGATGCAGAATAAACTTAAATATAAATTTCCTGCACCCATCTATGCACGTATTTCATGGAATATAAAGAAGGTTTTTTTTAATTCATATTTGAATTATTTCATATCTTCCTCCATTAAAAGCTATGGAAACATTGCCTTTGTTTATTTCAAATTACATATGTATACTATGTAGATTTATCTGAAATAAACTATTTTTTAAAACAAAGACTTCTTGTTAGTCTGTGAAATTTCTTTCGCATTTACTTGTTATATTTCGATACCGTGGCTTGAACACTTAATTTTGTCTCCCTGTATTTTCTGTACCATAGCGCATGCTGGTTTTCTGACTCGGTCATTACAATTTTTAGTCTGCAAAAATTTGATCGCTGCGAGCAGGGTTCGAACCTGCGCGGGGAGACCCCATTGGATTTCAAGTCCAACGCCTTAACCACTCGGCCATCACAGCTTGCTACTGAAGACCGTTTTTCTTTCTTATATCCCTGGACATGTAAAGTGCCCTTCACTTTTTCACTCTTTTTAATTGTCTGATACACAATTATTATGTTCTAGAGAGAAATACAATTTCTAACTGAATTTATCAAAGTTGTGTCCGAGGTGGTGATTATCAAACACAATTTGCAATGACCCAAATTTTAACGTAAGAGACCCTTTCCTGCAAGCTAGAAGCATATACCCTGCATGAAATGAATTTTTGAAATATTTATTTAAAATTCTCAATTCTTCGTTGGCTTTTCTGGACTATAAAAATAAATCGCTGCGAGCAGGGTTCGAACCTGCGCGGGGAGACCCCATTGAATTTCGAGTCCAACGCCTTAACCACTCGGCCATCACAGCTTGAAAAATATTATCGTTATACTTAAATATCAATCTCCTGCTGACGTTTATCAACATATGTATCGTTCACTTTCGAAATATATTGTTATTCCAAATGGTGGACATGAAATCGTTTCGACGATCAATGTAGGGTTTCAATCTCTATTTTCCTTTCACAAAACTATAGAATTGCCTTTTTCTTATTGTAATTTCCATTTTTATTCATTCAATGGGAAATTTAAAAAAAAAGTAAAATATTACATTTGAAGAGAGAAAATATGCTATTTTGCTCGGCAAAAATTGATCACTGCGAGCAGGGTTCGAACCTGTGCGGGGAGATCCCATTGGATTTCAAGTCCAACGGTTTTTTTCTATTGATAAAATTGTATTCATAAATTCCATTAAAATTATAATTAAGCTAATCTTCTGAATATCCACAATTGTTAACGCAATGTACATATCACATATCTATATATATTCAGATAAATGTTAAAATCTGAAGGATAAATTGTCTAATTATTCTGCCATTATAAATTGCTGTCTAAAATTCTATGACTACCGTACTATATTGTTTAAAACTGAAATTACTGGATTATTTTGTTCATAGTACTTTTCAAACAGGTTAAGACTGTTTGTGCTTTTGTAATATTCATAAGCATATTGTACATTTTTTAACACAGTTGATCTAAGATAATCTTCAATATTGAGACTTTTGCCTTCTCTGATAGCAATGTTTCTTCTTTTAATTATACAAAATTTTCTAATTGCTAGGATATTCTTTCCAAAATAAAAATTAACTGATTTACTGTTTTGTAATAAACCAAACATACATAACATTTCAAAGTCTAACTGATTCACAAAATCAGGACTACTTTTTGCCAGAACATCATGTAAAAAGCACTTTATATATTCATTAAAACTATGAAGAGAAGAACATTCTAATAACATGTGATATTTATTCTCAGATTGTATTGAACATATTGTACATAAATCATCATTTGTTATTTTACATTTCAATAACTTTTCCTTAGTAAAAAAAACAACAGTTTATATGCTACTTCTCTTATATCACTCTGTAAAAAAGATAAATTGAGAACTCTACATATTGTTCTGATATTCAAATTAGGAAATTTGTCTAACCATTTTTGAATAGATTTTGGTTCACAATCTTTAGTAAATTTTGACAAAAATAATTCATAATATCTACTAGTCGTATTAGGCATGACAGATAGTTTATTGTCTGTTTTCAAAATTGGATTAAATACACCAATTTTGTCTTTGTGAGTGTTCTCATTCTCCTTTACTATATTCAATCATTCTTCTGGTAAAGATTCAAACATTTTGTTAACACCTTTTATAATTTTTATTTCTGAAAAGTATGGAAAAACTTCTGATATTATTTCCACTATATATTTTTCTTTTAGAAAACCTTTCCTATATTCAAATGCTATATCTGATTTTTATTATTCCTGCTGAAATAAATTCTTTAAAATGTAAACTTTTTCCTTTACTTTCTATTTTTGGGTTAAGAAATAAGGGAATATGAAACACACTATCTTTGTCAACATCAATGTTTATATTTTCTTGTAAGGTATACCATAGCATAATTTGGTTAAATTCTGGAAGACAAGTTAAATTCATCATAGGTATTTTACAAAAAAGGATTTCATTTCCTCGACTTTGGAAGAAAAAAAAATATAAGCATGTACTTTTCCAAAATGCTACGTAGCTTTCATCTAACAGTCTTGACAAAAAATTCATTCTAAATGCAAACATCTTTTGAAAGATTTCTGGAAAATTTAATCCACCTTTCTGACATTTATTTATAATCACTTTATATGAGATTAGATGGGGTTTGTCATTCCATAAAAATTTTAGACATATATATCTTTTATTAGATTTTAATATTTTTCTGGAATATTCACTACCATAAATGTGTACCAAATTTTGGACATGAGAAGTGAACTAATAACGCTCACCTTTCCGTGAAGAGACAAGCTTCTCATTTTCCAAAAATTTAGTATTTTTGTAATTTTATTGACTTTATTCTCCCAGTTCAACAGTTCGCATGCTTTTTTGCTTTTTCCTATCCATATACCTAATAACTGAACTATTTCATCACATTCTTTAATTTCTAAATCTTTTAATTCTGTTTTGCTTATTTTTCCTCTACCTAATACTAATATTTCAGATTTACTTTTATTAAGTTTTGCACCTGATGCTTTACCATAAAGATTAAACACTTTAAAAGTTTCTTTAAAAGAATTTGTGTCAGACAATGTTAATGTTGTATCATCAGCTTTTGAAGAAGAAAAAATAGCTTCTCTAACTGTATTAGGAATTTGGTATTCCTTTTTATTTTATCATTTTGTTTTATTGCTTCACTTCAGGGTTCAGCTAAAAGCACATACAACAGAGCTGATATTGGATATCCTTGTTTTACTGAATTTTTCAATCTGAAATAAGGGGTTAAAAAACCATTACATATAACAGAACAAGATATGCTAGTGTAAAATATTTTTATCCAATTTCTGAATTTGAAATCAAAACCAAATTTTTCTAGAACTGCAAACAAGTATTCGTGACCAGCTCTATCGAATGCTTTTTCTTGGTAAGTTTTTAACAGAAAACCTTCTAAGATGTTATCATATCGCAATTTCCATAGCACACCTTACATCAACACCAATATTTACCAAGGACCGAAAGCTCGAGGTCTCATATAGGCATCGTGGTTTGATACCGAGTGTGATTTGAAAATTACCATTATTCACAGTGTAAGATTAATATTTCTTGTACATTTACTTTTAATTTTGATGTTCAATGTTACACCGTTAGATTCTTGTTTAATTCAAACTGATTGGTGCACCCATTAAACTCTTGATATTATAAATTTCATTGTGAAATTTAATTCAAGATTGTAAATGTTTTGAATTAAATTGTTTAAAATCTTATAAACAACTTGGTGCATGATGATAACGTAGAAATATAATAATAATAGGGTTGTTTTACATGTACTGTAGCAATGTTTCTCAGTCTTGAAGAGGGGCCGTCGTGGTCGTGATTGCATGGAAACTGGATTTACAACTGTCTATGCAATCAGTGCCCATCACCACTAAAGTTATGAGTTCGAATCTCTCTCATGGCAAGGTATACTCGATACAATATTATGTGGTAAAGTTTGTCAGTGACTTGTGGAAGGTCGGTGGTTTTCTCCGGTGTCTTCCACCAATTAAACTGACCGATACGATATAACTGAAATATTATTGAAAGTGATGTAAACTTTAATAGAATAATATTTAAGCAACAGAGAATTTTACTTTTTCCATCTGAGCGTTGAAATGTATGAATATGAAGATTATTGACAGTTTTCTGATATCCGAATTCCAGACGACGGTTCGGTGCAAAACGTAGGTAGGTCAAACCTGCCCATGCGGTCGCCTCTATTAAGCAGTCACAAATTTGACTATATAGTTTGAAAACATGCATCACTGTAATGCATCTTACACATTACATTTTAGGACCGCATCTTGTCATGTTTATCGTAGATTGAGTTCGAGCCCCTTTCACGTTAAATCAAAGACCAAAGGCTATCCATCCCTTCTTCCAAATACAAGACTAAACTCTAAGGTTAAAGTGTGTAACGTCTCGGAACTGTGTGCGCTATGTACATGAACACATTAAAAGTATAATAAACAAAAACAAAAAATAACCAAACAAAAATAATTAATTATATTTATGTACAGTGGCTTGCAATATGTATTTAAAGGTGGGTTGAGAATCCTTCAAATGTTAATGTGGAGATACTACTTTTGAAGGATTCTAGGTTAGGTGAAAGAGCTATTGAGTGAGGTAAACTGTTTCAAACTGATATTGTATTAGGGAAGAACGAAAATTTATAAAAATCTTTATTTGACTGACTGTATGTGCCCCACGAGTAAGCCTGTCAGATTGGGATAGCATGGTTGTTAGTACCTCTACTAAACCCCCGTTTATTTTACATAGCAGTATCGGACTTACTTTAGTTCGTCTACAAGCAAGACTGTCCCACTGTGAGGTGTCAATTATATTGGTGACCGCACCAGGTGACCTGTCACGGTAGTCATTAAAGACGTACCGAGCTGCTTTCCTTTGTATTTGCTCAACCTGAGATATTTGCTGTTTTTTAGATGGATTCCAAACTGGTGAAGAATAGTCGACAACCGGACGAAGAAGTGATGTGTACGTGCATGTACAGTTTTTCATGTATCTGCGTAGAAAGCCTAAGGTTGTATTGGCTTTTGTAGTTATGTTATTAATATGTGGGATCCAATCTAGATCATTGCTAATAGTTAAACCTAAATGTTTACTATTGTCAACTGGTTGTAATATGTGGTTATGCAATTTATAATTAAATTTAAAGGGAATTTTCTTCTTCGTAGCATGGATGACATAACATTTTTCTGGGTTGAACTTCATCTGCCAGGTCTTTTCCCAATTCTCTAGGTTTGTCAAATCTTTTTGTAGCAATTCTGAATCAGATTGATTATTCACATTTCTGTGCAGCAAGCAATCATCTGCAAAGAGTCTAACATTGCAGTTTACATATTCGTGCAAGTCGTTTATAATAATTTGAATAAAGTTAGGCCTAAAACTGTCCCCTGTGGGACTCCAGAGTCAACTGATAATTTAGAAGATGTTATTCCATTTAAAAGAACTTGTTGTTGTCTATTTTCTAAAAAGTCTCTAATACCGTAATAATTTAATCTATGAATCAATCTTTGGTGGGGAACTTTATCAAAGGTTTTTGAAAAATCTAGTAGGATTATATCAATCTGATTGCCATCTGCTAGTCAATTGGGAAGATCTTGAATGCTAATGACCAGTTGTGTCTGGCAGGATCTTTTGTTTCTAAAACCGTGTTGGCTATCGTGTAATATTTTATATTGACCAAGATGTTTTCTGATGTTACTAGTTATAATGTGTTCTAATAATTTACAGCAGATAGCGGTTAAAGACACAGGTCTATAATTTAATTACAACACTGTGTGTATCCCTTTTTAAAAAAACAGGTACAACATTAGCTTGTTTCCAATCTACTGGGATATTACCATTATCAATTCAAAGTTGGAAGAAAAACGATAAAAATGGTGATAGTTTTTCTGATAAATTATTTAAAAAATGAACTGGTATATCGGTCCGATAGTCCGAAGGTCCAATAATCCGAAGATCCGATAGTCCGAATGTCTTATAGTCCGAAGGTCCTATAGTCCGGAGGTTTGATAGTCCGAAACCCAAATAGATTTTTTTTGTTTATTCCGACAGTAGCTCGATAAACGGTTTACACCCCGTTTTTAAGCATTTTCAGTGAATCGTCTTTGAATATCAAGGTTGATAAAAGATGGATCCCCTTTGTTAGAAATTGGATATTTAACTTCACGGTAGTACAGTAGATTAAAAAAAACACTGTTTAGCTACAGTAGCGAATTTTTTTAATCAAGCTACAAATCATAGCCAGAAATGATGGGTACTTTGCTCATTTGCATGTCTAAGATGGCGACGCCGGGACGTCTGCAATTTTCATATGATCTATATAGACGATATCATTCATAATTGCATGCGTGTCATTTTCTGAACTTGAAAATGATACATTGAATCAAGCTGGATTAAATGAAATAAAAATTAATGAAAACAATTAAATATTCGAGGTTCCTGGACTAAATGAAAATACGAGGCGACGAACCCTTTTTTGGCCTTAAGAGTCGATGTAAAAATGTCTGAAATACATGAAACTGGTGGCGTGTGACACAAAATTTAACAATGAATGACATTTGACGACATATTTTCTGAAATTAATTTCGATTCCTCAATAATATATGTAATTATATTAACTAACCTTATATTTCTAGCTTCTAAACTCGGGGTTCCAACATTAAATAATATGAGACAGGCAACCTGTTTGAAGGACGAAGTCCTAAAATTTCAATAATACGATCCGTACACGTTAGCCTCACCGGACGCAATTACGAACAATTTCGATGATATTAACATTTGATAATAAATTTGACCAAATTGATGAAGCTGATTGCATGTTCATATTTCAGATTAAACACCAATATTCCTTTTGAATCATAGCCCATATATTATTCAATGCATTGTTATGGGTTTTAGACAGATTTTCATGACCCCGTTCTAGTCACTCTGTGACCTAGATCCGGACACAATTTCGAACGACATCATAATAACCTTTCTAGTGTAAATTATTTAATGACAACTGTTAAAATTGAAAGAGCATTCATTCATTTACGTTCACATATCCATTTCTATATAATACACATGAAATAAAAACCTTTCCTTTATTCATACTATAAATGTGTGCCAGTTTGCATTCGGAATTCCTTGGACTCTTCAATGAATAATGTACATCACGGATTTTGACATTTTGGGATAGATCAAGGTAATGAAAATGTATTATATTGACTGTTTTTGTTTTAATTTCAATGTGTTCTACATATTCTTTCCAATTATAGGCATAAGATAACAAAATATGCGTACCTCAATGAATTTTAGCGATAGATTCCAAGTGCAATTGTCGATCGTTTTCTGTTTACAAATTATGAAAACCCGTCCTCTGCAACATTCAACGACTGCGCATGAATAATTTTCTCCCAAAACACGAGTAATTTAGCGGAGTATCTATTTATAAAAGCATTTTTTTTTAATTCATGTTTTGAAGGAACAATTAGGAGACATACTTTTTATTTCGTTCGTAATTGCGTCCGGTGAGGCTATTATCTTTTATTTTTAATGAATTTTGTAGCCGATTTGTTATGGCTCATTCATTGTTCGGAGTTCGGTAATTTTGTTATTACCCTTATTTACCTACGTACTGTATGCCGCTCTTCCTGTAGGGAGTTTCGTAGAATGATATTTTTTTATTAGAATTTTATTAAAAATTTATTTCGATTTTGCATAGTGTAAATAATTAAAGAATTGGGAATTTTTCATTGAAATAGATTTCTTTTGCTTTTCTAAATTATCAATTGATCTATTATTTAAACTTCCGGTGAGCAGATTTTTGGCTATCAATATAGAAGGAAAAATCGGACAGCTTACCATTAGAAGGACTTCGTCCTTTATATATGATCATTTTTGCATGATCGCGATATCAAAGATATGTCTAAAATCGTAACAAAACAAAAATATTTGAATTTTGACAGAAGAATAACTTTGCGGAATTAAACAATAACTTTTAATTTTCGAATCATTGACGGACACATTGAATTTCCGTACTGTAGGCTATTTTTTGACAAATCTAATAAACGATCCATCAAGCTTGAAACTGCAGTCACGTGATCAAAATCTAATTTAAATATGATGAATATTTATGAGGAAAGTTCCATCCATTTCTGGATATGTGTATATCGGCTCTGACTACAATTTCATTTAAACATATATATATTTCTACCGTTAATTTTATTTATCCAAGACTATTCGGGGCAGTATAAAAATAGACAAATAATAAACAATAAGCTTTTATTGATTGTTTTGTAACGGCAAATGTACAAATTGTACGGCCACGGCTTGAAGATAATGGGCCGCCGGCAAACGTCAATGACAGGCCAGAAATATATATACATAACCATTATAATATTCCAACAAATCATAATGTTCACATTATCCATGAAAATATCAAAATGCTGGCCCTGGAAACAAAAGCTCAGCCTATAAACAAATCCATTAAAATAACACAACATAATATGAATACTTTGCGTCGCTATTTTCGCTTTCCTCCAGCCGTGACGATAGGTTTCACCTAGGGGAAGGACTCTATCTGAAAAATAAAATAACAACAGCAGAAAAACGAACAAAACTTCTTATTCATTGACAGATAATTGGTGAGGGTGGGTGAGGAATTTTAAAAACACTTTTCCCCTTGATCAAATTGTTCTGTGACCTTGCTCTTCGATTGCAGATTCAGAAAGGAAGTATGATGTCACAGCAAATTGTCACGTAACACCCGTCAAATTAAAGCGGCATAACTCTTGCTCAAATCTGTGAACAATCAAATGTTTGCGGGAAAAATTGTCCGATTAGCTGTGGATAACTGGATTTATTCCTCATATGAATAAATCTTATTATTCTTTTATTTATTTTTAAAGTAATCTAAAATCGGATTCATTTTTTGCAATAGAAAGCATCCAATTTTGCCATGGTTATGCCACTTGATATATAAGTTGCAACACATACATTTATAATTATAACATAGATGGAAAAAGTCACTGAGAGGTTCACAAGATCCCGAATTATTCACCTGGGTTAAGTTCATGGGAAATTATCAGAAATTTCAAGTTGCATCATTTGTGCATGATCTGACAGGTAACATCTCTGCCAAATTTAATTTAATTCATTCTCTTTAGTGCCTCTCCGAGAGATGATAATGAATTTCCCATAAAGCTACAATGTAAACTTTGACCGTAACTGGTGGTCATTTTAAGCTTCTTACCTTCACCCAAAACTATCATTGGGGCCATCGTGATCGCATGATAGTTGGATATGTAACTACCTATGCAACCAGTGTCTATCGCCACTAAAGTTTGAATCCCGTTCAGGCATTACGTGATAAAGTTTGTCAGTGACTTGCGACAGGTTGATGGTTTTCTCCATCAGTAAAACTGACCACCACGATATAACTGAAATATTGTTGGAAGTGGCGTTAAATACCATAACACCCTCAATAAACTATTAACTTGTGCGCACGACTTTGTTACCCAAATTGTTTTTCGGTATGACTTTTGTTTCTTAATTTTTTCCAGATATATAACAAAATATATTTTCACACCACCGCGTTTGCTTCCGTAGATTAATCAGGACCTCCTCATTAATAGATACATGTATTACAAAATGCATTCAAAACCCTTAGGATGGTGTTGAGAATTTTTTTTTCAAATAGTGACCATCAAAATATCCGAAGTCATGTGACTGCTGTGCCACACCTCGTTGGAAAAATTTCTGCCATATGGTTAAAGTCCGTTCAGTGGTTCTAAAGCAGATGAACCATGTTTCCTATCGAGTTTCTATGTAAATCGTGACCTCTACTGTCGGTCATTTTCGATCGCCATCAAAGTACCAACATTGATGATAGGAACATAAATATTAAGTTTCATTTCACTCTCTCAATGGGTTCAATCAAAATGTAAGCAGAAGAAATTCACAATTTATACATAACAATCAAAATGTAAGCAGAAGAAATTCACAATTTTGCTTTGAAGACAAGAACATAAATCATTATGTTTTTTTCTTTATTTTTTTCTTACAAAGGACGATGCTGTGAAATTTAATACAATACAAAAGCTGCTTCTTTACTTTAAGTTATATCCAAGTGCAAAATTTGATAGTCTTTCATGTTCACTTACATCCAAATCCTTTCTTTCTAATTATAAGAAACACTTCACTTTTTGGTCCACGACAGTTCTATTTAACCAAACTTTCCTGTAGTTTACATATAAAAAAAGATAACTCATCGATGTACATTTGTTAGACAGCCACTCTATCGGTGAAGTTGAATGAAGAAATTATTAGAATCCAAATGAAAAAAATATTGTCCAGCATATCAACGTTCCCAAACACTTGCTAGATAGCACGATACCAAGAGAAATGGGCAAGTTATCAAGTAAGCTGGGTTTTTTTCAATATAGCTTTATTTCTCAGCATCTGTAAGCAATGCACCTTTGTCGTCCATGTTCAACCAAGGGTCCCTGTTTTACATCACAAGATAACATACATAGGATTAGACATGTAATGTAAGATACATCATAAAAAAATCATCACATATTCATAAATCATCACACACAAAGAAACAGCAAAAATATACTTATATTAAATATATCACAAATTGTGCAAAACTATATAATGAGTATGCTTTCATTAAACTATAAAGTCACTGGTATATTTGTTTCTTTTATTTAGAATCTAATCTTTGACAATGGGACAAACATCAGCGAGGTGCCAATGTCACATCTAATAATCATAAATAATACATAACTATGCAAAATTAAAAGTGAGCATATATAAATATATGTTAGAGAAAACCAAAGGGTCAATCAAAAATGGACAATCCAGAGAAACTGGCAACATAGGGTACACAAGACAAACAAAACAAGGGCAACGCAAAGCGTGGCATATCCCCTCGCCTAAATATTAGACCCTGTGACCTTGACCTTTGACCTTGAAAATCAATAGGGTTCCAGACACTCCCAAGGACTATGTATGTACCAAGTTTGGTCAAAATCCATTGAAGGATGTCGATTCTAGAGTGTTCACAAGGATGTTATGCGGTAAACATTTGACCTGGTGACATTGACCTTTGACCTTGAAAATCAATAGGGTTCCAGACTCTCCTAAAGACTAAGTATGTACCAAGTTTGGTCAAAATCCATTGAAGGATGTTGATTCTAGAGTGTTCACAAGGATGTTATGCGGTAAAAATTTGACCCAGTGATTTTGACCTATGACTTTGAAAATCAATAGGGCTCCAGACTCTCCTAAGGGCTAAGTATGTACCAAGATTGGTCAAAATCCATTGAAGGATGTTGATTCTAGAGTGTTCACAAGGATGTTACACGGTAAAAATTTGACCCAGTGATCTTGACCTTTGACCTTGAAAATCAATAGGACTCCAGGTTCTCCTAAGGACTAGGTATGTACTAAGTTTAGTCAAAATCCATTGAAGGATGTTGATTCTAGAGTTTTCACAAGGATGTTACCAGGTAAAAAATTGACCCGGTGACCTTGACCTATGACCTTGAAAGTCAATAGGGATCCAGATTCTCTTAAGGACTAAGTATGTACCAAGTTTGGTCAAAATCCATTGAAGGATGTCGATTCTAGTGTTCACAAGGATGTTATGCGGTAAAAATTTGACCTGGTGACATTGACCTTTGACCTTGAAAATCAATAGGGTTTCAGACTCTCCTAAGGACTAAGTATGTACCAAGTTTGGTCAAAATCCATTGAAGGATGTTGATTCTAGTGTACGCAAGGATGTTACATCATAAAAATTTGACCCGGTGACATTGACCTTTGACCTTGAAAATCAATAGGGTTCCAGACTCTCCTAAGGGCTAAGTATGTACCAAGTTTGGTCAAAATCCATTGAAGGATGTTGATTCTAGAGTGTTCACAAGGATGTTATGCGGTAAAAATTTGACCCAGTGATCTTGACCTTTGACCTATGACCATGAAAATCATTAGGGCTCCAGACTCTCCTAAGGACTAAGTATGTACTAAGTTTAGTCAAAATCCATTGAAGGATGTTGATTCTAGTGTTCACAAGGATGTTATGAGGTAAAAAAATTGACCCGGTGACCTTGACCTTTGACCTTGAAAATCAATAGGGTTCCAGATTCTCTTGAGGACTAAGTATGTACCAAGTTTGGTCAAAATCCATTGAAGGATGTTGATCCTAGTGTGTTCACAAGGATGTTACGGAAGGATGGAAGGAAGGACGGACGGTAGCGTTACTATATCGTTGGCGAGGGGATAATAAAAACACAACACAATGTGTGTTTGACACCACTATGCGCAAACACAGGCAAATAATAAATATATAGGAGCATTTAAATAACAGTCATTATTATCACAGAATATAACTTTAAACATATCAGTTATGGCATCATGATAAAAGTAAAAATATAGTTTCATTGGCTACAAATTCTATCACAGTAACAATTTTGTTATTTTCATTGGTAACAAATTCTATCACAGAAGCAATTTTGTTATTTTCATTGGTAACAAATTCTATCGCAGAAGCAATTTAGTTATTTTCATTGGTAACAAATTCTATCACAGTAACAATTTTGTTATTTTCATTTGTAACAAATTCTATCACAGAAGCAATTTTGTTATTTTCATTTGTAACAAATTCTATCGCAGAAGCAATTTAGTTATTTTCATTGGTAACAAATTCTATCGCAGAGGCAATTTAGTTATTTTCATTGGTAACAAATTCTATCACAGTAACAATTTTGTTATTTTCATTTGTAACAAATTCAATCACAGAAGCAATTTTGTTATTTTCATTTGTAACAAATTCTATCGCAGAAGCAATTTAGTTATTTTCATTGGTAACAAATTCTATCGCAGTAACAATTTTGTTATTTTCATTTGTAACAAATTCTATCACAGAAGCAATTTTGTTATTTTCATTTGTAACAAATTCTATCGCAGAAGCAATTTAGTTATTTTCATTGGTAACAAATTCTATCGCAGAAGCAATTTAGTTATTTTCATTGGTAACAAATTCTATCGCAGAAACAATTTTGTTATTTTCATTTGTAACAAATTCTATCACAGAAACAATTTTGTTATTCTTCAATAAAAACAAACCTATATAATACATTATTTCAAATATGCTTAATTACAATTATAAAATAAAAAAGCATATACAATATGAGATATAAAAAAATGAATTCCTGATCGTCAAATACAAAAAGACTGCACTTTTATCATTTTACATACCACTAATTTTACTTAGCTTGTCTAGCAAAAAACTAAGCTTGGTGTTGAAACTAAAAACAGGTTTCTGATAAAGATCTGCAGTTTATGAAAGGATGGTAGGTCTGAAAACGCGGAATCTGGTTAAGATGATTTTATTAATGCGTCTATATTATTAAACAATTTTTGTTTAATACATCTTAGGGTTTTGCACTTGAATAAAACAAATGGTGTAAATCTTCAACCGTATCGTTACCACAGATATTAAACTTAATATTGTCACAAAGATTAATCTTAAAAGAAGTAGCAATGACATTGTTCTATTGACTGGAGAAAAAAAAACTGATACATAAAATAAAATGTCATTTGACTTCGAAGATACAGTTTTACCTCTTAATTCATTGATAATTATTGGCTTACATGCTTAACATACAGCACTTTCTAAATGTTTGTCAAAAAGTGGGGAGGAGGGGGGGGGGGGGGGGGGGCAAAAACAACATGTGTCCCTCTCCCTCGTCTCCTATGCCCACGATCATACAATGTACAATATATCAATGGCGGAAGAACAATAATTTTTTTCTTCATGTGTGATTACTTTGTTAGTAGAATAATCAAAAACAAACATAAGCATATAAAAACACATGTACATATTTTATAGGCAAGTGCAAATGCCCTTTCTCCTTAAGTATCATAACGTCTTGCTATATGTATGCGTATTTTCACATAGATCTGTCTCTTGTCCTCGTAAAACGGTTTACTGTACCATACATGGGTCCGCTAAAACAATCCGTCTTCCTTCTGAAATAGAACGACAAAATCATATAAATTCGCTATATTTATTTATTTAAGGAACAGGAAACGCCAACCTTACCCGAACATCAGGTTACACTTCCGGTTTTGTGGTTGTTCTAAGAGTTCAGAATTCCTGGGTTTTATTCTGTTTTCTTTTCATACCTTGTGTTTGTATTGTTTTGTCTTGTGTACAAAGGACCTGTTTGCTCAAATGTGAAGATTCTATTATACAATCAATCAAATATAATGGCAAACAATTTTGTGTGTGGAAGTTTGTTTGATATACCAATTCATTGTTTATTTCATATTTACATATATCACCATTAAATCACTCACTCTTTTTTTATGTTCTCGCAATGATATAGCTGAAAATTGCTTAATTGGTGTAAAACAACAATCACTCCGCTATCTCCATTACTTTGTAGGAACCATCGTGGTCATGATCATATGGTAGTTGGATTAACAACTACCTCAGGGATTTCAAAGTGAGCCGGTACCCGGTACTTTTATCCGTCTGAGATCGTGTATAGTACCGGCAGAAATTACTGAACCCCTCAAAATTAGCGGTGGTCAAAACCACAAGTACGATTGGCTTGTGGAATATTTTTCCTAAAAAATTAATGATCACGTCAATTGCTGAATTCTCGCATTCAAATCGAACAACTGCATTCAGCCACGACCAAGTTGACTGGATATTCCCAGTTTTAAAAATAACTCTACCTTAGAATCGTAAATAGCAGTTTGCGCATGCGGTAAATAGATATGTTTTCGCCCCAATATCTTTTCATCCTTGTGTAAAACTCGGACCGGAACAAAGCTGACATCATTTAAAAAAAAAAAATACCGATTACAAATTATGTTCAAACACAAACTAGTGTAATCTTCAGTATACAAGTATGATCATTATGTATTATGAATATATGACTACACAATATTTTGTGCGTTTTTTTTTTATCCATGCAGGGTTGAACCATTTTGGGGCTTACTGTCTTGTTGCTTAACTCCGTCCAAATTGCTTAACTTCCGGTATAATATAATAATAATTCTTTATTGGATAAAGCACAGAAGATAACAATGCGTAATCCATGTTCACATACAATGACAATACAAGTACATGTATATAAATACTGATGCGTATAAATATAAAGAAATGATTTAATTATAGTTCTAATAACACTATACAAATGACATATTACAAAGTGAAACCATTCTAAGACTAGCCAACATTGAACTGCTTTTGACGTATGTCAAAGGATTCTTTCAGAAAAATACATAAATGTTTAACATCTGTCACGTTGACTTGGTTCAAAATTCTAGATATTAAATAAATTTCAGCTGAATCAGATTGAGATTCTTCATTTATAGTATAAAAAAATAAAAACCTATGGCTAATTTATTTAAATATTTTGACGGGGCCATACCGCAATTGTTCACAGAAATGAAAGTGTGCTGAAAAACATTTTTAAAAGAGGTACAAGGAGATAAGGGATAGAAAATTACTAGAAATCTGAAAAAAGGACTGGACATGGCTCAAATACGAATAAATGTCAAAACGCCAGCCTCACTTTTTTTCCAATATAATTTAACTTTTATTCAAATATTAATAAATGTCTTCCCGCGAATCGTTTTTGTTTGAATATTTTTGTTTAACTTAAGTCGTGAAAGTAACAATATATATTGTTTTTGTTTAATTATATTTGTATTGATCTATTTATTAAAATTATAAATTTTATTAATGATGATTGCATTTTATTTTAATTAGATAAATTCATATGTTTCATTAATTATTACACTTATATGTCTTGATCCGTGCCAATGGTCTTTGATGAGTTTAATTACAATTTACTGGTAATAAAGTAAAAGACACACAAGCCAAGGTATTGTGAAAAAGAAAAGGACCAAGTCAACAAAAGAATTTTGAGAAGTTTAAGCTTTGATAACAATGACTTAGTCAAGCCTAGCTGCTGAACCGGAGCTCTTTATGATCCTTTTGTTTGTTTTTATGTAAGATATGGCGGACTATCCATGAATAATCTTGGCTGAAGTCGGTAATCTCAAATATTCAAAAAAGAAATTGGGGACAAAAATCCATTATGCATGGTCTTGGTGAAATCTGAACTCTAAAGAGAAAGTTAATGGGATTTTTCTTTCAAAAACACTTAATGTTTTGCAGTCCACAAAATGCTAGATTTCAAGAGCTTCCTCCAGCGGGCCCAAGACCCCCGGCCAAATTTTTTAGGTACCTTATAAAATTTAAGAAGTACCTCTTATTATAAAAAACTTTGAAACCCATGCTACCTATGCAATTAATGCCCATCACCACTAGAGTTGTGATTTCGAACTCCTCTCAGGGCGAGGTTTACTCAATACAACATTATGTGAAAAGGTTTGTCAATGACTTGCGTTTAGTCGGTTATTTTTTTTCGGGTACCCCGGTTTACTCAACCAATAAAACTGTTCGCCATGATATAACTGAAATATTGTTGAAAATGGTGTTAAACACCATAAATCAAACAAAGCATTTTTTATTTTACATTTACATGGTTCCGCTTTGTTTATCTCCATTACTTTGTATGTTCCCTGTATACCAAATTTAACACACTACAACAGAGAAGGTCGCTCCTTATTCTACACCACAGTGTTTCAGCTGGATTTTATTATACTAAGGTCAAATGACCTAACTCATATAAATTCCTCAGGCCTTTTGTCCTGAAAGGCACTTATTCAATAGGTCAATTGTGTCCTAATTTGTCTAAAACTTATAGGTTATTTAATGATATAATTATATTAAGGTGTGGTTTGATTCTTTTAATGCAGCTGGAGCTTAATTTAATATTTATTTGTTTCAAACTTGCATACTTATTATGATATTTGGAATTGACAACCAGACAAGTTTTCAGAGGTCACCATCTCTTTCCAAAAAAAAGTTAAACTTAAGTGAAAATAAATAGAAATTAAAATCAAATTCCCCAATGAGGAATGAGTCAAAGACTTAAGAGAAAGCTACCCTAAATAGGTTACAAAAAAGTCTGCTTTGAAATAAACATTTTGTAGATTATTTTTTTTTACATTTAAATTCACAGAGAAATAACAATTTTAGTGGATCTTTTCAACCATTTGTCTTAATCAGGAAAAAGCTTGTAATATTTGTCCATTTCAAAGGTTTCAATATTTCCCAAAAACCTAAATCAAGTCCTCTATCGTATCTTGAACAAAAGACAAGTTTAAATTTGGCGCCAAATTGATATCCGATAATTTTTACGTATCCGGTCCGGAGTGATTCTTGTTCTTATATTTCAAATATTGATATTTTCGTTCATTAAAGCGTTTCTGACATTGCGACTTTAATTTTGTCAATGTCCTTGAACTTCTTAAAAGCATGTAGGAACGATAAATGATACAATAAAAGAGTTTTGATCTGGCGTTTCACTTTAGTTTTAATCAAAATAAATTATGGACAAATTGGAGAATACTCGATCACGTGTCCGATGCTTACGTAGCATGTGTCGGTCTTTTTGGCCACTTATTTTGAAACAAACGGTCATTTTGACAGCAATGTCAAATTATTTCCTGTCATATACGCAAATGATCGGCCCATGACCGATGATCAACGCCAAACGGAAACCCTGCACCACATTAGGTATACTACTATGTTCTCACCATGTAGCAAACATCATTCATGATTCCTACATCTGATTATTATTTTCTGAAGGGGAGCACTTTGTCATAATTACACTTAGTTTCATCATGAGTCAAATAACGCCATTCCCTATCTCATGTTAAAAATGCATTGGAGCACATACCATTAAACTTAATACAAACATGTTTCAATAACTGTCAATGATATTTGTGACTGCTTATTGGGGAATTCTATAATCAAAGTGTGCTGTATATGACGCTATTCTTTGTGCATCTTCTGACTTTATGGTCACAAAACTTTTCGGCTAGATTTTTCACTCGTACTCGAAAAAACAGCATAATCGCAGGACCAGAATATGCTGTAATGCCAGTAGACTGGTACTACGGTTTCCTCCATCAATAAAACTGACCCCCACGATATAACTGAAATATTGTTGAAAGTGGCGTTAGACATGATAAACCTCACCCCAGTAGACCCAGTTGTTTTTGTTTTGTATTTGTGTTGGTTCTGTTGTTTTGATAGACATCTCTAAATTAGTTGCTTTTGCTATTCCGTCTTTGTACAAACATTACCGTTGTCAATTCTTTCTGCAATCGCACTCCTGCATTTTGGACATTGGTCAAACCGAACACTGCAAGTTTCACACACGATCTTATGTCCACATGGTTTGAACGTTGCATTGGCGACATCCTCGTTACATGCAATACATGGTACGACCAGCAGAGCAGCCAGAAGTTGTAGGAATGGATCTCCAGTGACTGTAGCCTGTGCCTTTTGCTTTCTATAAAATTCAGTATATATGTGTTATTAATGTACGTTGCTAAAAATATGAAGTAATAACACACAATTAATTATAACATAAAAAGTACTATTTTAGTAATATATTTTGTCGCACACTGTCGGTCATTATATTGTGTCGGTTATTATAGTTGTTTTCATTGCCTTTTTACATAACCATTATGTCATACAATAATATCATTTGTTTCAAATAAACGTAAGAGAAACCGAAGGGGCAATCAAGAATGGATAATAAAAAGAAACTGGCAACATTATTTACACAAGACACAAGACGAAGCCAAAAAAACAAAAATATACAGCACAATATGTGTTGGACACCACCATGTACAAGACTGAAAAAAGCAAAAAACACAACACAATATGTCTTGGACACCACTATGCGCAATGTAGATAACGGTACATAATCACTACAAAAAATATATTTCTGGTGAAAAAAATATCGACAATTTATGTATTAGCTACTCCGCTTCAGGTAATAAATCAACATATGATATTTACTTTTCCTGTATATATTAAAACATTCTAAATAATCCAATCGTGACAGAACATTGTGCTAAAAAAAAGTCTTTACAGAAGTTTAAATGATCTAATTTGATTTGTTAAATATTACAAAATCAGAATAAGTGTTAATACGAGTTATAGGGTGAACTCCTGAATAGATTCATTGATATACATGAACATAGGTTTAGGGTTACACTGTTAAATGCCATTTTCAACAATATATTTCAGCTATATTGTGGCAGTCAGTTTTATTGGTGGAAGAAATCGGGAGTACCCGGAGAAAACCACCGACCTGCCGCAAGTCACTGACAAACTTGATCACATGATGTTGTATCGAGTACTCCTCGGCATAAGCGGGATTCGAACTCACAACTTAAATAGTGGTAGCATGCACAGATCACATAGGTAGCTATAAATCCAACTACCATACGATCACGACCACACTACTGTCCCTACATGAATTATATCAGTAAGATGTATAGTCAACAAGATGAAATAAAACAACACCTTGTTCATAGACTTACCTTTGTCTAATGAAATCCTCAACACCACTTTTAACTCTTGGACTTCTACAGACTTGTAGTGGCATTTTTCCATTTTTTTCTTGTAGGTCGACTCTTGCTCCATTGTTGAGGAGGAGACAAGCGATCTTAACACGATCACTATCATCATTTGGTTTACTTAGCATTAATCCCAGAAGCTGAAAAAAAGTTTAAATGGGTTGATAATGTTTATAATGTACAGTGAATCATGTCTAATTGAACCTCATTAGGCCATTTTGTGTTCAGAATAAACTGGTGTGTATATTATAGATTAAATTAATAATGATTTCCTACATTGGAACTTTATTTAAATTTCTGCTTATACAGGATTCCGGTTTTTCAGGGTTCGGTTTAAACAGGTGTGATTGTATTCTACTGAATGATATGAATGATTATGCAATTATTACTAATAGCTTGTTAGAATTTGTCCTTCGTAGACCGTTGAGTAAGACACAGTTTGTACTTTTAAACAGTTCCTTTTTTTCTTTTTTACTTCTATTAGCAGTCACGTAAATATACGGAACAGATAATATAAAGAACGAAAACATACTTAAGTCAAACAATGCAGAATTTTTTTATGTGTATTTTAATTCTTTTTTTGCTTATTCGACATGACTTTATGCAACTGATTGTTTTCTTATTGTTGTGTGCCATGTTATAAATTACAGGTAGAGTGTTTAAAACATAATGTAGTTGTAACTCGTGACAATCCTATATTGCTTCAATGATCGAGTATGTAAATAAACTAAAGTTCTTACACCTGGGAGTTGACGCTGCTGGCCTCCAAGGGTAAGGTGTAAAGGTGTGAGTCCATTATTATCTTGTTCGTTAACTTCTGCTTCTATAGAAAAAGAGAAAATCTATATGGATGTAAATGAACAAGAGATACTGTTCAACATCCCACATAGCCACAAATCAAAATAAAAGAACATCGCTTTTATTGCTGTTATATATTTCAGTCACAATAGGGTCTTCTACGTTATATATAAGTGCATATGCATTTATTTCCAGCTAGTCGGAAATTTGTACATGGCCAGTTGTAATTGTGATTGTATGGTAGTTTGATATATATCTACCTATGCAATCTTTGTCGTTTTTGTCTTTTGTCTTTTTTCTTTTTATCATTGTATTGTCTGTACTTCTTCTTCGAAACACAGCTTCTAATTACCCCTTTGGTATCTTTTCTTGCATAATAAGTTACTTTTCAAAATAAAGAAAAAATATGCAGCCCATGTCTTGCAATTTTCAGTCTTGGTTGACTTGATTATGACCTACAATCACATACCACTGAAATATTAATATATCATTGTAGAAAAACATATATATCGAATTTAGTACACAGTAGTAGAAATTTACAATGCAAATTCCACATAATAAACACATGCTAAAACCAAGTATGTAAACGACGAACATGTTTTGACAGAAACACAGTAATGATTTTAATCAAACTTATAAATACATGCACTACTATTCTGTACTTATACTTACCATTTTCAATAAGAAGTTCTACCATTTCAAAATATCCCTCGTGGCATGCAAGATGAATTGGAGTTAACCCATTGTTATCTTTTTGGTCCACATCTGCATCCTGAAAATCAATAAATATTTTACTGAAATTACATAAATATATTTTACTTCAAAGAATCGTATATATAATTATACTTATAATGGCATTCGCTTGAATCTGATTAGTTCGAACCTTGTTATCCCGAATAGTTTTTTTGTGTGTTTAACGCCACTTTCAACAATATTTCAGCTATATCGTGGAAGCCAGTTTTATTGGTGGAGGAAACCGGAGTACCAGGAGAAAACCACCGATCTGTCGCAAGTCACTGTCAAACTTTATCTCATAATGTTGTATCGAGTACACCTTGCCTGAGCGGGGTTCGAACTCAGAACATTAGTGGCGATAGCTAAAAAATAAATAGGTTTTTGAATAATTATACATAAAAATATGATTCGTCATTGCCGTGATCGCATGGTAGTTGGATTTACAACAACCTATGCAATCAGTGCCTATCACCAGTGATGTTGTGAGGTCGAATTTCGATCAGGGCAATGTGTTCAACATTATGTGATTAAGTTTGTCAGTGACTTGGGACAGGTCGGTGGTTTTCTCCGGGTCCTCCGGTTTCCTCCACCAATAAACCTGACCGCCACGATATAACTGAAATATTGTTGAAAGTGGCGTTAAACACCATCAAGCAAACAAACACACTCAATGCATTAACATTTAGCCAATTAAGTGAATCTAAATTGACAAGCTGATATCATTGATAAACTCTTCAAGAAGGGATGGCCATAGTATTTGTGTCAATAAAAACATTTTGGCACCATTGCATTTGACACCACATAGTTCAATCATATTAAATGTAAATGATTCTAATAGACAATCTAGAGGTTGATGTACAACAATCGGGCAGAATTTGGTAAAAAAAAAATCCAGAAATATTTCTTGTGTCCAGGATTAAAACAATTCTATTTCATTCATGATTTAAAAATAAATTAGCCAAAAATGTGATGTAAATGAACATGACAGATTATCCAGCTTTACACTTATGACACAAATTAAATAAATTACGCTTTTATTGCTGTTCTACATAGTATAAATTGATTTTGTGCTTTCGTCGCAGAACCAAGAACTTGTTAAATACCGATACCTCAGTGATCAATGTTTCTGCTACTTCCCTGTGATCATTAATAGCAGCTACATGAAGTGCAGTCTTTCCATCTTTCTTGGTCTTATTTACTAAATCTGGACATTTTTCTAGCAATTTTGTTGTGGCGCTATTAACAGAACATAAATCATATATAAAATACTACCTTTATCACTGACATGTAATACTAAAATCATTTTGCACACACATGGTACATTACTGTCACTTTTGTCATCTATGTGTTTTGGAAACTATTTTGATCTCGCTTTAAACAGATATGTCTTCTCATTATAGTCATTTCCATACATGCCAACCCTACCCACGGGCACTTGTGTAGTCAAAAATATGCTCGCCATGTACCTAAAATACCACAAGGCCGGACTCACTCCTACTACCCCTGTCACTTCAACCTCTATTTCCCCTGTCAAAATGTTGATAGGATGCAAATCGCTTACTATTTTGCTTAGTGAAATGATTTTTCTTCAAGGAAAACCCATTTTTTTTATATCTTCCTACCATCTACACCCCATACTGACAGATAATCCTCCGATTTTGTTGACACAGGACAGCTCCTGGGCTGCAAAAGGGAAAGTAGGTCATGTGACATCTTCCGCCTTTCGGTCGTTCTCGGATTTTATCATTGCCTTTCGAAACATATATGAGAAGTTCATATTTTGGCACCTTGTAATTTGAATTTGGAATTTCTAGAGTTTAGTATTTATATATGATAAAACCCGAGATTTTTACACTTCAAAAAATATAAATAACATAGGGACCTAATGGGTAACTTTTTTAATAATGGATAAAAAAAAAATTGAAATTAATTGTCAAGAGTTCGTATATAGCATATATTAATAAACATCTAGAAAAAAAGTTGCTGATTTTAAAACTGGATTTTTAAGAATTTTTTTCTGAAGATTTATAGAAGTCAAATGGACTATAAACTTTATTACTTGCGGCTGCGAGTCGAGTGCACCCTTTTTTGTAATTTACAAATCCAGGCGTGAACCCACACCGTATTGGTGATAGGCTTGTACGAGTTGTTAGATAATCCAACTACCTGACTCATTGAGCCAGCCGGGCCCTCTTGGATGTATATATAACTTATTTAAAGTACATATATCACAAAACTAAGTTGTGTTACTATACTACACTGTACATCAATGATTTCCATTGAATCATTTGATAAAACTGGTCGTCATGATATAGCTGAAATATTGCTGAAAGTGGCGTTAAACACAGTAAATCAATCAATTAATCATTTAAGGTCACCTGATTGTAGCCAATTATTGACGTGTCCAGTGACCACTACAAAATTTCTCTGCACTGGTAGACAACCATATTGTATCATGTTGTCTGCCCAGAAGACCTATTTATTATCAAAAAAGGTGTGACAATAGAATTGGCACCATTGACAATCTGTCAGCTTTTTATATTTTTATAGACCATGCATGCATATTGTTTTTATCCAACAATCACTGAAAAGAGTAAAATCAAGCATCACCCTCTGGTGTATGTCTGTGTGATGAATATAATAATATGAATATGGACATCTAGGGAGGTTGACATCAATAATGAGGAGAGTCTTATTTTTAATTCTGGCTTAATCCCTCGGACACACAACCGGTCTCGAGTCAACAATTATTGATATGCACCTCCAAAAAAGACATTAATTTTATGACGCCACAGTTAACATACTGAATATACTAAACATATGGTGTTTTGTTTTTCTATATCTTTTTAAATATTAGCTTACTAATCGTTTTCCTTCAATGCTGCAAAGATGAGGGGGTTAAAATCCATGTTGTTTGTAAGAATCAAATTGATGGTTGGGTGAGCAAGTAACAAATCGACAGCTTTATCGTGGCATTTTACAATAGCGTCATGTAAGGCAGTGTCACCTTCAACATCCTGGAAATATCAAATATTAAATATTATTATTTATTTAGGGTTCTGTAGATAATATAACAGATAATATTTGACATATATTGTAAAGATTTTATATGTAGATAAATAGAAAAGAAAGGACGTGGTTACCACCATGTTAGTTAAGGTTGAAGGATGAGATATGAGATAAATGGGGGAGGTAAAAACAATTGCACAATTTATTTTGGGTGGCGTTAGTTAGGGTTTAAGACCAATCAACTGTCTATTTAATTGATAACATGATTATAATGAGCTCAACAATTACATATGATTTGATTTGATATTTGGTGTTTTAATGCCACTTTCAGCAATATTTCAGCTATATCATGGCGACCAGTTTTTGTGGTGGAAGAAGCCGGAGTACCCGGAGAGAACGACCGACCATGGGCAAGCAACTGGTAAACTTTATCACTTGTGGCTGCGAGTCTAGTGCACCTTTTTTGTAATTTACAAAGCCGGGCGTGAATCCACACCGCATTGGCGATAGGCTTGTATGAGTTTAGGTAATCCAACTACCTAACTCATTGAGCCATCCGGGCCCTTACAATTACATATGTATTCTAATCAAATACAAATGTAGCTACAATATTTGTCAAGTCTTGCTATGAGATACAATATATACCTATGTTAAAATTAAAAAAAAATAAGGGTTTTTGTTATTTGGTTAAGTAAGAACCTTCTTAGATATAGTTATTTATTGCTTGGATTTTTATTTTCCATCTCTGATTGAAGTGGTGTATCAGTCAAACCCTGAGTTCATTCAAGTTATCATATTACAATCATTTCTATATAGGGCCGTCGTGGTCATGATCGTATGGTAGTTGGATGTACAATTACTTGTGCAATCAGTACCTATCACCACTAAAGTTGTGTGTTCGAATCCCGTTCATGGCGAGGTGTACTCAATACAACATTATGTGATAAAGGTTGTCAGATTTCAAAGAGTACTCCAATTTCCCCAGCAATAAAACTGAAATATTGTTGAAAGTGGCTTTCGTATCTTTGGGGAACTTTAAAATATAACGATACGAATAAAATTGTTAAATTTGTAATAATTTCTACTCTAAAACAAAATGTGTGTCTGCTACCTTCGCGGATTTCTACCAGAGAGCGTATATAAGACAAACCGGAAACGGGCTAACCCCAGATTCCGGATTGCCGCAATATATCCGTCTGTGAACATCCAACCATTAATGAAAACACCAAAAATAGATATACAACATCCCGCCCCCTAAAAATGAAATTTAGAAATTTCAAAATGGTTGGTTGATTCACAGATGGGAAAAAACTACAATACTATTTACAAATAGAACATATTAAAGCGAAAATTGAAGCAAACAAAGAAAATCAAATAAAAAATTATCCAGCTTTCTCTTAGATCTAACATCCCACTCCTCTGCGACTGCACCCATTCATACAAATACATATAGTGCTTGAAGAGTCAATGATGTCGTTTTTAAAACAATAGCACATTTATAAAAGCATAGCGTAACAGAGAATTAAAAAACTATCAAAATATTCAACTGGCTCCATCGATTGAATAACGAATGTCAATGAATTCTTAGCGGAGACCTTAAAACTCTTAACTAGCTTATAAGCATTGAAACAAGGTTTTATTTCCAAGCAAATCACAAAATCTCCTACGCCACTTTCAGACTAATATACTGTTGCACACGTTGACATGCAATGATATGAGTATAATACAAATTTAAATAGGTAACAGACGCACAAGCTAAATATGCCCAAACCAAAAAGTAATACAAGTACATTTTGTATATAAAACAAGCAGTCCACAAGTGTATATGAAATAACACTAAGCTTTGGCGAAACAGTTTTCACCTAGTATGTAAATCGGGAATCGCCCCTCCAACTAGTAGCATCATATTTAATCAAATTGTATATTGTTAGTCACCATACTTGGCGATACAGATATCACCAAAACAAAGGAAAGTTCATCCATGGATCATCCATAAATAGTTAAAAAACAGAACGGAAACACAACTTTCTCATAATTCGTAAAAGGTCCAAAATAACAAACAGTAGAAGTAAACCGTATATACAGCATTTGTTGGCGACACAGTTATCACCAGCAATAATTATCAACGGGGTCAAACATATACTCTCAAAGTTCAAGATTTATTGGCGATACAGTTATCACCAATTGCATGGCAAACTAAATCACTGTCTAAAAGGAAGCTAACCATATTCCAAAGTTCAAGACATATTGGCGATACAGTTATCACCAAGGCAACATGTACCATATACAGCAGCAAATCATCAGAAGGAACAAGTGTTGGCGACACAGTTTTCACCATCACAGCAATGTCATTATACAAGTTCATGTTCTGATCACCGATCTATTTCACCAGGGGCGGTGGTTTTGAAATTAATAAGTCTTGTGCTTTCCTGGATAGCTGTGAAATCGACCTCCACTGAGCGTTTTGTGAGGGTTCACCGACTAACTGTACAAGGTACAGAAAAGAGTTACCATGTTTTTTCTTCGCCAGGATTCTTTTCACTTTCTCAGATCTCGAATCTGTTGATAGTGAGTTCTCAATTTCTTTTTCATTGGTTATAAAGTTTTCGTCTCTAAATCGCACAGGTTTTATGATATTACGATTAGATCTCCATATCGGTTGTTCAATGTTTGTACTTTTTTTCGGTACATGGATATCCTGATTATTTGCACTTGAATTATCGGATTGGGTTTCCTCTGTGTCATTGCTCTCTGTATGAGACGGTGCTAAACAATGTGCTGGATCGGGTGCACGGATATGAGCTATTTTAAGTCCGTTTATGTGCACTGGATCTTTTAGTTTCTTTTTTTTTTGGTAGGATCTCGGAGCTTGATAAGATGCGCACTGATGATGTTATTAACCGCAAATGGACCTTCAAAAATCGGCTTAAATTGTCTACCAGCGCCAGTTGATTGACACTGTAAATACACAGTCACCGATTTGTAATTTCAATTCGTTTGTTTTCATATTTTCTTTTTCTTCCATTTGTTGACCTGATGCTTTAGCATTTTCATATACAATGTCATTAATCGTATTCAATTTGGAACTCAATTCTTGAAAGTACGTTCGCATGTCCATTGGTATATCTTTTAAAGATTCTCCGTGAAATTGCATCAGCGAAAAATTTGGCCGCTTTCCAAAAATAATTTCAAACAGGAAAAAATCAATGCTGTTATTCACACATGAATTCATAGAAAATGTTACTGAATGCAGTTCATTTTCCCATGGTTTTCCTTTCAGCACCTGAGTTGTTAAACGTTCGGCCAACGTTCTGTGTTGTCGTTCACACGCCCCTAGGCAGTGATGTGCAAATGCCGGCGTGAACTCCTGCGTAACCTCAAGTAATTTACACAATTCAGCTGCACATTTGTTGGTAAATTCACTGCCCCTATCTGATATCAATGTTTGGCAAACGCCATAGGTGGTGAACATATGATATAAAGCTTCACAAATTGAAGCGGCGACTTTATTTCTCAATGGATAAGCAAACATAAATTTGCTGAACATGTCGACAGCTGTAAATACATATGAATTGCCATTTGGGGACACGGGATACGGACCACATAAATCTATTTGCCACACTTGGAATGGTTCGGCGGGCGTCGGAAATGACACTATTGACTGTTTGGTTTTTTTGTTTGAGACTTTCCGAATTTGACACAGATGACATGATTGAACATAATCTGTTATGATTTTTCCCATTCTAGGAAAGAAAAAGTGTTCTTTTGCTCGGTCCAAGGTATTGTTAATCCCGCAATGCCCACCAAGAGGTGAATCGTGGACAACTTTAAGCACCGTATTTATATGAGCATCGGGAACAACAATTTGATAATGTCCCATCATTTTGCTACGCCTAGCCTTTGTAATTCTAGAATGAAATAAAATGCTGTCTATCGCGGCATAATCGGCCGATTGTAATAAAATACGCCTGGCTTCCTTTTGCGATTCAGGTAAATTGTCATTTTCTAAATAGTCAATTATCTGTGACAAAACATTGTTCTGACCTTGAAGTTCCTTCATTTTTCCCGCGGAAATCGCTAAAGTTCGAAAAACAGAGTTATTCAAAGTTTGTTCCACTGTACTCTCGTGATCTTTGTTCTTTGTTGTTATACGTTAACTGCGTAAACGCACTTTTCGCTTCGTTTTTCTGCTACTAGTGTCACTGCCTATTTCGTCTGTATCAACATCGTACGGGTCGCTTTTTTCTGAAACTAGCGTATTCTCTTTCAAATTGACTGCTTGAACGTCGGCAAATTTTGAAGCAATTAGATCGGAGAAATTTTGGCTGTTGGGTAGAATGACTTGCCCCACTTTGTCAGATACGTACGGGAAAAAGGGGTCGTCCTCAACTGGACTTTCAACTACGTCCGCTTTGACATTTTCGCACCTAGATAATGCATCTGGAACTTGCATATCTTCCGCCTTTTTGTACACTATTTCAAACGAGAACGGTTGAAGAATTGACATCCACCGTTCGTAGATAGCCCCTTTGAATTGCTTTTGGTATAATGGTTTGAGGGCTTGATGGTCACATTCAACTACGAAGGAATTTCCGCGTAAATAATCGGCACAATCAAGTATACTCACAACCATCCCTAACAGTTCTAGCTTTGTCGGCCCATTTGATTGCTGCCATGGGCTCAATGATTTGGAGCCAAAACGGATTACATGCGGTTTCTGAGTATAATCATTTGGATCAAGCTGGTATAGCATGTATCCAATGCCTCTCGATGACGTATCAACGCTTAACCGGAAAGTCCAATCATATTTAGGAAATCTCAGAATCTCGGAATTTGTAAGTTTTTGCTTGAGATCGCTAAATGCTGTTTCTTGTTCGTTACGCCAATGAAATAGTTGTCCTTTTTTCAAAAGTCTAGTAAGCGGATTTACAAGCGCACTGTAGTTAGGTATAAACTTTCGGAGCCAGTTGAAAAGTCCTAAAAGTCGTCTCAATTCCTTTACATTTTTCGGGCGCGGATATTCGGTGATGGCTTTCACACGATCCGGTGGTGGCCTGATATCGTCTTTAGAGATGAGATGACCAGGGAACCTACATGACTGCGCCGCGAACGAACACTTTTTGGGTCCTAATTTTAAACCAGCATTTCGGAATCGCCTAAAAACTTCTTTTAAATCAGACATATGTTGTTCAAATGTTTCCGAACAGATCAAGACGTCGTCCAAATAGCATAAACAAGATTTGAATTTTAACCTGTGTAAGACCTTGTCCATAAGTAATTGAAATGTATTCAGCGCAGTTTTGAGGCCCATGGGAAGTCGTAAAAATTTGTAAGTCCCGAAACATGTATTGAAAGCGGTATACTGATTAGAGTTACTAGAAAGACCCATCTGAAAGAATCCGGAAGAAAGATCAATGGAAGATATAAAGTTCGGAATAATTTCGCTAAAAGATTCAGTGAGTTCTTGCAAATCCGGAATTGTATATTTAAATTCTCTGGTTTGTGAATTAGAAAACGGTTATCACAACAGAATCGAAAGTCTTGTGCGGAAGGTTTGCCTGCATTCTTTGACCGCTTTGAAACTAAAACTATCGGACTTGAAATTAATAAATCTTCCGTTTCGCTGACGGGAGCGATAATGCCTTGCTCCAACAAATTGTCCAAATGATCCCTCAAAATTTCCATTTTGAATGGGGGGAGTCGATAGGGTTTCCGATGTTTCCCAACCACGTCCGGTTTTAGTAAAATCTTATGTTCTACAACACGCGTAAATCCTAATTCCGGATTATCATCTGTGACAAAAAGATCAAGATTTTCATGTAACAATTCAATGAGTTTATCGCGTTCAGTTTCCTCTAAACTATCCGGTAATTTAAACAAAGACTTCACTTTAGAAAAATTGGATTCATTACATCGGAGTTCCGTATGAGTAGTATTACACATTTTTATATCAGTAAGATTTTGCACAGTGTCCGTTTCACACAATTTAGCATGTTGTACTGTCGGTAAACTATCTGAAAACGATGTACAGTCATATTCGCTGTTAAGTACGTTAAATTCCGCTACCGTGCGGCCCTTCGGAATCACAATGGTATCATTTGTCGGATTTAACAGTTTTACAGGTACTTTTTGATTGTTCGATACTGTAACAACAGATTTTGCCACTAGCAAACCTTTGCCAGAATTTAAATTACAAGTCATTTTGCTGAAATCTAGCACAACATTGTTTTTCATTAAATAGTCTGACCCTAAAATGAGCGGATGAGAAGTAACTGGAAGAATATATACATCAATAAAATGCGTACCTTGTGATTTAATACTCAATTCAATATTTGCAACACCAGAAACCTTAATTGTCTCATTATTAGCTATTCTAATTTCTGAACATTCTAATCACTCAAATGATAGTTTGTATTGCTCAGGAATTGAATCAAATAAAGTTTTTGACATAATGTTAATAGAACTGCCTGAATCAACTAGCGCTGCAACCTTAAAGTCATTAAAAAACACATTTATATACAAAAATTGAGGTTTCTTTTCCGAACTGAAGTCCATACTGGCACTTTCCGATCCTACCCCGGACGACCGTGCCTGTCCCCCGGGTTTTGTCGGTTTCCCCGTACGAATTTAGCGCATACATTCGCTGTATGTCCCTCTCGGAAACACAACTGACATTTCGCACGCGACAAAAATTCTCCCGTCCATCCCAGTTGCATTCTCGCTGGTAATGACCTCGACCTTTACATTTAAAACAGTGCGGACTGACAAAGTTTCTGCGGTCGGTGTTAACTTGATCAGATTTTGTTGACCGGTCCGGTTTGCTTTGCATTTTCATGTCTGATATCATGGCCGTGATCAACTGAACAATTGCTCCTTTAATTCCGCGATTTCAGATTTTTCAGATGCGGAGGCCGATGAAGAATTTTCGGACCTATTTTCCTTTTTGGCAGTTACTAGTTCGTTTAATTCTTTGACTTGTTGTCGCAACTTTCGAATTTCATCATTTTCATTTTTCTCAGTGTTTCTATTTTCTCGAGGTTTATCTTTAAAAGTACATATGGCATTAATAGAGTCCTCGTGCTTTCTGTATCCACAAGCTTCTGCCATTTTTGCGGCAGTCAGTGCTGTTTCCATATCTGTGGCAACCTGGCGCGGATAAAGAATGACATTTGCTCTGGTAAACCACTAATAAATTTCGAGAGCATCTCATGTTCTGGTTTATTTAATAATTTTCCCTTTTCATATATTTGACAGAAGAAGTCTTCTACGTTTTGACCTGAAGATAAAGTGAGGTTTTGAAATATCTCGCTGTGCATGAGCACATTAGCCCCATGTCCACTGAAATTAATGAATTTCTCCTTAAAGAGAATTTTAACACTAACCCAATTTTCCCTACTCTCCTCGCTTAGTGAGTTAAACCAGGTTAACGCAGGGCCCCGTAAATGTAAATGAAAAGCGGCTAACATACGCTTGTCTTGGTAGTCACTTAAGTCATGCAAGGTTACAAATGACTCAAATTCAGTCAAAAATTTATTTCCATTATCTTGCGGATAGCCGTAAAATTCCGAACACTTGGCTAAACGTTCCATTTTGTTTCTATGTAAACGAGAGTCGGCGGTTGTGTCTGGATGAAATGATAAACGTGAAGGTATATTATTGAAATTAACTGCTAATTTTCGTAATGTAGAATGATTTGTCGGAGTATGAAGTGAGTCAACAGATGGCGTGCGATAAGAAAATAAATGGTGAAGTCTTGTCCGTATAAAAAGAATCGCTTAAATGTGATTTCGATTCAAAATCTTGTTCAATAGAATAATCGGGTTTTGACGAATGCAAAGAATCATTAGTGTTACTCATGTTAATTAGAAAAAATCTCTCACGAGTTTGGCGAGACTGTTCCCACCGAACAAAAATATTGCTACCATGGCGAGACTGTTCTCACCAGTAATGGAAACTATGAAACTCATACAGTTTAAATTCAAAAACATAAAAATCGGGAATACATGTACATACAATTTTTATTAAAACAATCAAATATGACACAATGTTGGGTGTTCTGCTCATCTATGGCTATGCAGTCCTGGGAAACTTTCTGACAAATTCTCAACAACCAAATTCTTGCTAATTCAGAAATTGGGTGTATACCATCATAGTAAAATGTACTAAATCTAAAAGTATATCTGGGTTTCTTGTATCTATCTCTCCTACAGTTTTCGATGTCTAACGAAAATCTTGGGGATTCTCTTCTGTAAATAAGGTTCGTTTCCCTGACAAAGGTGTTCACAATTTGAATATGTTCATGAAGAATTTTATCATCATCTCTGTATTTTTTATATAAATATTAGGCTTCGCAAAACCCCTGTCGTGTTATCTGACAGTAAGGCCCGTAATCTGCGTGTACTCATAAATTGAATATGGGGGTAGCTCTAATAATACAGGTTCTACAGTTGGAAACCCTCTAAGGAAAGTGTAAATGTCTCTGAATTGCTTTATTAATACATTAGCAGACGACTTATCTCTGGATTTTAATTCAATCAATCCATCATGTTGTTTAACTGTTAAGTCACACGTTCCCAACCATAAATAAAGTACAATATTTGGGTAGCGATGCAACTTTATTTCAAGATTGTCACACAAAAAATCATATTTTTTTTCTGTTGTGGCCCCGCCTTTATACCACCAAACGATATCTTTTTCAATCCCTCGTGCGACTTCGCCACGCAGATTACGGGCCTTACTGTCAGATAACACGACAGGGGTTTTGCGAAGCCTAATATTTAGATCAGAAACACTAGAATTATATTCAAGTTGACTCCTAAGTCTACTAAGACTCATTACAGAGTACAATTATATCAATAATAAAATGGTGACTTTGAAATTTGTCGAATCACACGTGGCTTTTTAAAAAAGTGTTATTTTTTCACCAAAACACGAATAATCGTGTGTAGTTTAGTTGTTCTCCACCATTTCGTATCTTTTGGGGAACTTTAAAATATAACGATACGAATAAAATTGTTAAATTTGTAATAATTTCTACTCTAAAACAAACTGTGTGTCTGCTACCTTCGCGGATTTCTACCAGAGAGCGTATATAAGACAAACCGGAAACCTGCTAACCCCAGATTCCGGATTGCCGCAATATATCCGTCTGTGAACATCCAACCATTAATGAAAACACCAAAAATAGATATAAAACAGTGGCATTAAACACCATAACCCCCTATACATGTGAATGGTGGACAATATACAATATCTACTAACATCCTAACAGTTTAAATTAATAAATTAGTTTGTTGTTTGTTAGAACATAGCTTTTAAACCCATTGTTCATTAATAATATATCACCTGAAGATTTGGATCGCAACCTTTCTGCAAGACTTTACTCAGAAGATTAAACATTCCAGTGTAGCTTGCATGATGGGCGAGGCTGCGCTTATTTTTATCCAAAATAAGGACTGATGCTCTGTTATCTATCAAGAGTATGGCTAGATTCTCTTTTTTCCTTAAAATAAAATGAATTCAAAATATTGACATACACTGCAATAACAATTAAAAAATAATATATAATTTTCTTATTAAAATCAAGTCTCACCAGCTCCCTTTTACAGATATGTCACAACAAAGATTAGAATATGCTAGGTTTATGGTGTTTAACACCACTTTCAACAATTTTTCAATAATATCGTTGCGGTCAGTTTTATTGGTGGAGGAAACCGGAGTACCCGGACAAAACCACACCGACCTGCCGCATAATGTTGTATCGAATACACCTCGCATGAGCGGGAATTGAACTTACCTTGGTAATGGTGATAGGCACGGATTGCATAGGTAGTTATAAATCAAACTACCATACGGTCAATGCTTTTGAATGGCGTTTACGCTTCAAAATTTGAAACTGGATGGGAACCTTGAGGTTTCATGGTACAGCTGTAATATTTTGAGATATTGTTCAAACCGGGCATAGTTTGATTTTTTATCCCGGAAAATTGTCCGGCCCAAGCTAACAGAAAGTTTCCCGTTCAACTATATGTTAAAATCCAAATTCTCTTTGATCCGCCATTTTGAATATGCAAATGAGCAAATCACCTATCATTTCTGGCTATGAGGTTGTCCCACACTCTAGGAGAGCACTTGAACAATTACAGAACTGAGTGGTCCTCATTGGAAAAAAGAAAAATATGCCAAGCCTGCATCAATGCAAATAGTGGACACACATGCTATTGTCTTTGTTAATGTCAAAAAGACCCTTGTGTTTGTTCAAAACATCTACCCAATGAATTCAAGTGACGTTAAATGTTATTCGTCTAATTGTTTGAAGAAAAATGGATTATTTAACAATATCCTGTACACAATAAATACATTTTGTTTTGATATTGATATTTAATTTAGTTTTTAATAATGCAGTTTCTTTTTTTCATAAGTATAATTATGACAATGTACCCTGCAGCTGCTACTAAGACTGCTGTTGTACCATCTTCTGATTGGGCATTGATATCGGCACCATTTATTAATAATAGTTTCATTATTTCAATGTGACCCTCGTGGGTTGCCAACATCAATGGTGTCAAGTCTTTAAATTTGCAGTTGACCTAAATAAAAAAAAATAAAAAAAATGCAAATGTAATACCGTACTTTATTTACGTTCACTTGCTACCCCTAGACAAGTTAGATTAATGTAAAACAGGGATCCTTAATGTCACTGGGGTAAAGCTGATGACCGTAACGGTCATCCCAAGATGGTGGACATGAAATTAATAGGTAAGAATCTTTTTTGTCGATTAAATTGTTTCTATAATGTATTTTAAATGACACATGCATTAGTACGATAGTAATCTATGAACTTTTCACAAGGAAATCACAAATTACGACTAAAAAATGTATATGAAAGATAAAATCCAATTAAAAAAAATCGCTAAGATGACCGTAACTGATCATACATGTAATTCGGCGGTGCCATTACGGTCATCTTAGCGATTTTTTAAAATCGGATTTTCTCTTTCATATACATTTTTCAGTCGTAATTTGTGATTTCCTTGTGATAAGTTCATAGATTACTATCGTACCAATGCATGTGCCATTTAAAATACATTATAGAAACAAATTAATCGACAAAAAAGATTCTTACCTGATTCCACGTCCGCCATCTTGGGATGAGCGTTACGGTCATCAGCTTTACCCCAGTGTAATGTGCAACCCTGGGAAGATTGTCTTATGCCCAACATTACAATTTGGTCAAATTGTGGTAGATGGGATTGTTGGACAATATCACAAAAGACAGACAGACATTACCACTAGTATCGAATCAAGTCTGACTAAAGATTGAAAAACAACACGAACCTCATTAAAATTTGTGAGGGGAGCTCCGTGGGGATAGGCAATTGCTCTTCCACTAGTGACACATGTGGCATTGCACAAAATTTGGTGACAAGTCATGAATGAGGAAAGCAGTACTACGACTAACGAAGTATATCCGTGGTCATCTGTGACACTAATATTGCGTGAGGGTTAAATAAATCATGATGTCTACTGTAAAACTTTTGAAGTGATGTAAATGTGAATGGAAATATTCTTACCAGTTCTTTCTTTAACTTGATAAATTCTTTTACTGAATCAATGTCGCCTTTAGCTGCAGCTTGAACCATATGCTCTGGTCCTATTGTGCTTAGTTGTTGCTGATGATGCCCCAAGATCATCATATGAGCAACAAGACGTGCTAGAGTGTCACCCAATTCTTGTCGAGCATTTTCTGTTTAAAATGGTAAAATTATTTAAAAAAAATATATGTACATGTGTATATATATATTTTTCTTGATGAAGTGTCTACACCAGGTCAGGAAAGTGAACGGTCATATGAGTACATATGTGTGTTAGTGAACGGTCATGTGTGTACATATGTGTGTTAGTGAACGGTCATGTGTGTACATAAGTGTGTTAGTGAAAGGTCATGTGTTTACATATGTATGTTAGTGAACGGTCATGTGTGTACATATGTGTGTTAGTGAACGGTCATGTGTTTACATATGTGTGTTAGTGAACGGTCATGTGTGTTAGTGAACGGTCATGTGTGTACATATGTGTGTTAATGAACGGTCATGTGTTTACATATGTGTGCTAGTGAATGGTCATGTGTTTACATATGTGTGTTAGTGAACGGTCATGTGTTTACATATGTGTTAGTGAACGGTCATGTGTGTACATATGTGTGTTAGTGAACGGCCATGTGTGTACATATGTGTGTTAGTGAACGGTCATGTGTTTACATATGTGTGTTAGTGAACGGTCATTTGTGTACATATGTGTGTTAGTGAACAGTCATGTGTGTACATATGTATGTTAGTGAACGGTCATGTGTTTACATATGTGTGTTAGTGAACGGTCATGTGTGTACATATGTGTGTTAGT
This sequence comes from Bathymodiolus septemdierum, assembly GCA_963383655.1. Taxonomy (NCBI): domain Eukaryota; kingdom Metazoa; phylum Mollusca; class Bivalvia; order Mytilida; family Modiolidae; genus Bathymodiolus; species Bathymodiolus septemdierum. The sequence goes on from OY726523.1 coordinate 13,682,648, forward strand.
GAACGGTCATGTGTGTACATATGTGTGTTAGTGAACGGTCATGTGTGTATATATGTGTGTTAGTGAATGGTCATGTGTGTACATGTGTGTTAGTGAATGGTCATGTGTGTACATATGTGTGTTAGTGAACGGTCATGTGTGTACATATGTGTGTTAGTGAACGATCATGTGTGTACATATGTGTGTTAGTGAACGGTCATGTGTGTACATATGTGTGTTAGTGAACGGTCATGTGTGTACATATGTGTGTTAGTGAATGGTCATTTGTTTACATATGTGTGTTAGTGAACGGTCATATGTGTACATATGTGTGTTAGTGAACGGTCATGTGTTTACATATGTGTGTTAGTGAACGGTCATGTATGTACATATGTGTGTTAGTGAATGGTCATGTGTGTACATATGTGTTAGTGAACGGTCATGTGTTTACATTTGTGTGTTAGTGAACGGTCATGTGTGTACATATGTGTGTTAGTGAACGGTCATGTGTGTACATATGTGTTAGTGAACGGTCATGTGTGTACATATGTGTGTTAGTGAACGGTCATGTGTTTACATATGTGTGTTAGTGAACGGTCATGTGTGTACATATGTGTGTTAGTGAATGGTCATGTGTGTACATTTGTGTGTTAGTGAACGGTCATGTGTGTACATTTGTGTGTTAGTGAATGGTCATGTGTGTACATATGTGTGTTAGTGAATGGTCATGTGTGTACATATATGTGTTAGTGAATGGTCATGTGTGTACATTTGTGTGTTAGTGAACAGTCATGTGTGTACATGTGTGTTAGTGAACGGTCATGTATGTACATATGTGTGTTAGTGAACAGTCATGTGTGTACATATGTGTGTTAGTGAATGGTCATGTGTGTACATATGTGTGTTAGTGAACGGTCATGTGTACATATGTGTGTTAGTGAATGGTCATGTGTGTACATATGTGTTAGTGAACGTTCATGTGTGTACATATGTGTGTTAGTGAACGATCATGTGTGTACATTTGTGTGTTAGTGAACGGTCATGTGTGTACATGTGTGTTAGTGAACGGTCATGTGTGTACATATGCATGTTAGTGAACAGTCATGTGTGTACATATGTGTGTTAGTGAACGGTCATGTGTGTACATATGTGTGTTAGTGAACGGTCATTTGTGTACATATGTGTGTTAGTGAACGGTCATGTGTGTTAGTGAACGGTCATGTGTGTACATATGTGTTAGAGAACGGTCATGTGTGTACATGTGTGTGTTAGTGAACGGTCATGTGTGTACATATGTGTGTTAGTGGAATCAATTTTGCCTCTGTTTCTATTATTTGTCCATTACATTTTGAAACTGTTTCCACATTGTGGTATTTTGTGTTTGTTTTTCATTTTACCACCCTTGGAGTTTTTAAATTGGAATGTACAATTTATATCTCATACAAATAAACAAGGGGTGTTATGAAATATATCATCTTACCTCTTCTCGTCGATGCTGGGGCTCCAGGAGTAGTAGTAGATGCATTCTTTATCATATTGATCGTTTTACCTGGGGCGGGTATTAAACATGCTGGGCTGTATACCCATAGCTGATCACCAAACTGTACCATAACATCGCCATCATTATCTATCTTTTCTACTTTTCCAACCTTGCCACACGCCTAGGACAATTAAATAATTTTTACATCACCGCACAATTAGGCAGGGGGTTCGTATGACCCCCTTTATATATAAAATATATGTACATGTGTATATATATATTTATATATATATATTTTTCTTGTCCTGTCATAGAAAATTTCATATGAATTGAACCTCCTTTAAAAGGTCACCTGTCACCTGTCTTATAAGGGCACTGAATAGAATAGGACTGAATGACATAATTATGTAAAAAAAATAATTATTTATTTATTTTAATCAAAATATTAGAAGATTTTTTTTTCAGATTTCTTTCAAAATATTTTCATATGATTTTCATATCTTTATTTATAAATTTGTCATGCCTTAGGGAAAGACCATTTAACTTGAAGGGGGGGGGGGGGGGGGGGGTTATGTTTTTTTTCCCAAAAAATATTCTGATTCTCAATGTTGCTGAAAAAAATATTCTGATTTTGGTGGAGGAAAAAAAAATAATCTGATTCAGAGTTTTTGTCATATAACCTAATGTTAAATTCTGGAAAAAAAATAAATGTTCTAACTCTCGTGTTCTCCGTTAAAAAAATATTCTGAACGAAACATAATACCATAACCACCACCCCCAGCCCCCACCCGAAAGTTAAATGGTCGGTGCATAAGGTCACCTATGCCGGAGGGTGGAAAATTTTAGTTTTAATAATAATTACATTAGTTAGGAACTATAAATTACAATAATAAAGATTCGCTTTCACTGTTTCCTTTTACACCATTAATAATAATTATTATTATACTTCGTGTAAGTTTCTGTAGTGATATTTGGTACTGTAATATTTTGGCATATTACAACCTGGACAATTAGACACTCAGTATAATAATGATATTAATGTGGTCTTGTCCAGGTAATATGGCAAAATGGTATGCAAGTCTGTAGAGATGATTACCTTAGCCATTGAATCTTCCCATCCACCATGACCCTTTTGTAACAATTCCACCATCTTTTCTCCATTCAATATCTTAACTGTGTCACCTACTTTGACATCGTGGACCTATATAGAAAAAATACCTTCTAAGCTATTTTAATTTAAACTTCAACACCAAAATATTCTGGGAGTTAAACTCCCGTTCATGGCGAGGTATACTCGATAAAACATTACGTGATAAAGTTTGTCAGTGATTTGCGACAGGTTGGTGGTTTTCTCCTGCTACTCCGGTTTCCTCCACCAATAAAACTGATCGCCACGAAATCCTCATATTGATCAAGTTCAAGTGTAGTAATTGTTTTATTACATAAGGCTCTATTTTACTATAATTTTGAAATTTTATGAAATTTTTGATAATTTTGAAATTTTATGAAATTTTCTAACATATTAATTAGCAAAAAGCTATTTATGTGCAATAAAAAAACATATTGCACTCTCGTGCCAGGTAATTTCATTCATTAATTTTACACGAGAGTGCAATATGCTTTTTTATTGCACAGAAATTGTTTTTTGCTAATCAATATGTTAGAAAATGGAATGTCACGTGTATTGCTTCTGGCCAATAGAAAAACAGTAAAATAGAGCATTATGTAATAAAATGAAATATTGTTGAAAGTGGCGTTAAACACCATAAGCCCAAAAAAACACAAACCAAAATATGTTCTTCCTGTTTAGCTTATTACTGGTCAAGATTTCGTAAATAATTATCATTATTTTGTATACTATAAAAAAGTTTAAAATTCTTTGATTGCTCATAAGAGATATATTATCATCGGCATTCATATATTCATTGCTTCCGGATTTCCAAAAGAAATAGTATCAAGCGATAAAGAAATTGTGATATATATTTGTTCGATTCTAAAATTTTAAATTCGATGATCTGTTGACACACAAAATCCACAGGAAATTGGTTTCCCACGGATAAAATTGCGTCACAAAGTATTCGAATTAAAATAGACCGTTGTCACTAGTCTACAGGAACTGCTCACCTGAATGCGCAGCCGTGTTAATACGGTTCGTGTTGTTCAATGTTGTTGGGTTTTTTCTGTGGTGTTTTGTCGACCATTGTTTGTCTTTTTGGTTTGTTGCTGTATTTTCTGAACTTTTTCGAACTACGGCTTCTGATTACATCTTAGGTATTTTCAAATTTCTCTTTGCATGATTGCCATTTTATGTTTCTGTTTGACTGCAACAGGCTAATCTCAATACATATATCAATGTTATTTGTTATGATTAATATATTAGCAAAACGCTTTTAACAATATCTACCTTGAAGCATTTTTAAATGGATTTTATACCAAAGAGGGATGTAAAGATTGACAAACGTATATTATATTTTGTCTTCTCAAACTATCTCATTAACATAATACCCTTCTGCTTTCGATACTACATAAATATATACTTTGACCTTTTTAATAGAGCATAAACACATGTTGGTTCACATCTTGCAGCATTTGAATTGCCATGTATTGTACACACTTTACTTGTCATACATTGCGGCAGTAGCATTCTTGAAATGTTTCAAGACAGGAAAGAAGTCATTAGAAGCAGTCAATTAAATAAGGCCGGACCAAGAGTAAGATATCAACAGAAAAAAAATAGACTACAAAGCACTAAGCAGACAATCAAGAGAAACTGGCAACATAGTGTACACAAAACTCGAATTGACAGGATAAAAGTTACACAAATGTACATCATGTAGTGGAATTATTGTTAACATTATGTTTATCTTACACTATCAATAAACAAGCCTTAGTGAAAGTCGGTAGTGATATACCGGTATTCCTCGTCGAGAAGGAAATTATGAATTTACCTTTCTGACGGCTCCTTGATAAAATTGCCAGGTAATTTCTTCGTAGACAACTTCAATGATCTCATCAGATTCAATACTCTTCACCTTACCGATTTGTCCAATACACTGTAATTGGAAATAAACAATATTTTATAGTAAAACACAGACAATGCACAATTGTAAAAGGCAAACTATACACTGTAGTTACACAATAGCAAAACACAAACATAAAACTAGTTCCACTCCACCACTTTTAATTGAAGTGTGTGTACAAAGCCAGTAAAGGGTCGGTTACGTATACATGTCGGTTACGTATATATGTGTATTAGGGGATTTCAATATTACATCTGTTTCTATTACTTTTCGATTCGATTTTGGACCTGTTCCGACAGTGTGGTATTTTTTTATTTGTCGTTTTATAAGTAGATTTTGGACCTGTTCCGACAGTGTGGTATTTTTTATTTGTCATTTTATTAGTAGATTTTAGACCTGTTCCAACAGTGTGGTATTTTTCATTTGTCATTTTATTAGTAGATTTTGGACCTGTTCCGACAGTGTGGTATTTTTTATTTGTCATTTTATTAGTAGATTTTGGACCTGTTCCGACAGTGTGGTATTTTTCATTTGTCATTTTATTAGTAGATTTGGGACCTGTTCCGACAGTGTGGTATTTTTTATTTGTCATTTTATTAGTAGATTTTAGACCTGTTCCAACAGTGTGGTATTTTTCATTTGTCATTTTATTAGTAGATTTTGGACCTGTTCCGACAGTGTGGTATTTTTTATTTGTCATTTTATTAGTAGATTTTGGACCTGTTCGACAGTGTGGTATTTTTCATTTGTCATTTTATTAGTAGATTTTGGACCTGTTCCGATAGTGTGGTATTTTGGAAATGTTCCGACAGTGTGGTATTTTGGACCTGTTCCGACAGTGTGGTATTTTTTATTAAGTCTCCAAAACAACGGAGACGTTTTTGCTCCGTTTCTTATTAAGTCTCCCAAACTTTGTTTGGGAGACTTATTGTTTTTGCTCCGTTTCTTATTATTATTATTTTTATTATTATTATTCTTATTCTTCTTCTTCTCCTTTCTTTCCGCGGACCATGAACTTGTCCACGGCAGATCTCAGGAACTACTGGACAGAATTTCATGAAACTTGGTGGAGGTATAGATATATGTTTCTAGTTGGTCCAAAGTTTTCAGCTTTGTGGTAAAGGGGATCAAAGTTATATGTTGAGGGGTTCAAAGGGGGTGGGGGTTATTATAGAATCCTATGGGAAAGTTGAAATTTCGTACATTAATGTTGATAACTTCTAAATGTATAATGATAGAGACATAAAATTTGACAAAGTGATAGGTCACCATTAGAGAAACAATTCTGCGTTTTCAAAATTTCGAGATGTCTGCCATTTTCAAAATTCAACATTTTCCGATATCATCAAAATTTGATATGTGGGTAGATAATGATGTCCCGAATTGATTCCCGACATTGAACAATTTCTACTGGTCGCCATTTTCAAAATGGCCACCACAATACCGCAAAAATTCAACATTGTCCGATATCATCAAAATTTGATATGTGGGTAGATAATGATGTCCGGAATTGATTCCCGACATTGAAAAATTTCTACCGGTCGCCATTTTCAAAATGGCCACCACAATACCGCAATACCGCACAAATTCAACATTGTCCGATTTCAACGCCATTTGATATGTGGGTAGATTATGATGTCTCGAATTGATTCCTGACATCGAAAAATTTCTACCGGTCGCCATTTTCAAAATGGCCGCCACAATACCGCACAAATTCAACATTGTTCGATTTCAACGTCCTGAATTGATTCCTGACATTGAAAAATTTCTACCGGTCTCCATTTTCAAATTGGCTGACACAATACCACAAAAATTCAAGGTGGCTTTTAATTTATTTTTTAAACCGGTTGTCAGTGGCCGGTTTGGGAGACTTCATAATCGTTAGATTATAATCATATCTTGTTATTATTATTATTATTCTCTTTCTCCTTTCTTTTCGTGGACCATGAACTTGTCCACGGTAGATCTCAGGAACTACTGGACAGAATGTCATGAAACTTGGTGGAGTTATAGATATATGTTTCTAGTTGGTCCTAAAGTTTTCAGCTTTGTGGTAAAGGGGGTCAAAGTCATATTTTGAGGGGTTCAAAGGGGGTGGGGGTTACTATAGAATCCTATGGGAAAGTTGAAATTTCGTACATTAATGTTGATAACTTCTAAATAGATAATGATAGAGACATAAAAAAAAAAAAATTTGACATAGTGATAGGTCACCATTAGAGGAGCAATTCTGCATTTTCAAAATTTTCAAGGTGTCTGCCATTTTCAAAATGGCTGCCAAAACACGGCATACAAAATGGGCGGTAAAAATTCAACATTGTCCGATATCATCAACATTTGATATGTGGGTAGACAATGATGTCCCGAATTGATTCGGTTTGGGAGACTTGAGACTTCATAATCGTTAGATTATAATCATATCTTGTTTGTCATTTTATTAGTAGATTTTGCACCTGTTCCGACAGTGTGGTATTTTTCATTTGTCATTTAATTAGTAGATTTTGGACCTGTTCCGACAGTGTGGTATTTTGGACCTGTTCCGACAGTGTAGTATTTTTGACCTGTTCCGACAGTGTGGTATTTTGGATCTGTTCCGACAGTGTGGTATTTTGGACCTGTTCCGACAGTGTGGTATTTTTTATTTGTCATTTTATTAGTTATATCGAGTTTGTGAAAATTACTTCCATATTGGAATATTCCTTTATTATAAAATTATATAAAATGCAGTCACATTGTAAAACCATTCAGCTGGGCATTTGTTCCTGATGCCAAGAACGAACAAAACTGTCTTTCACTTTTTGAAGATGTTCTTTTGTTAATTGCAATACAGTTTGCTTGATAGCTTCATTCAATGGGTTTTTTTTCTTACAAAAACAAAGGAAGTATCGTAGTTGCTATATCTAGACGATAGCAGATAAGAAAATATCACTAACAAATAAATATATTCCGTCTCTTAAAAATGTATAGCTTTTCAGCTTAACTCATAATTACCTCTATCATGCGCATACTCCATCCTCCCCTTCCACGTTGAAGTTCCTTCAGTTCAGTGGCTGGTAAAAATACACAAACACGATCACCTACATGCAATACTGTGTCAAGACCTGGATTCTCAGCCTCTTCCACACTGCTGTCATTCACTTCTAGGTACCCCAAAGCTAGTGGTTGTGCCCTAGTGTCGATAGGTAGGAAGCTCTGCTCTCTTGTCAGTCTAAGTGATGAGTCTATATGAATATCATCACAAAATACATTTATGATTCATGAAACAATATAAAAACATTGCCCATTTTTCACATATTATTAAATTGTATTTCTGCTATTTGGGTGCATCATGCACAATAGTGTACCTATTCATTAAAATTTATTTCTCATTTATTTTAAAAATTTATTGAAAAACAACATACATTATTTGACTCTGCAATCTTTTGAATATGAACGTACCAGGTGAAGGTTATTCCAAAAAAGCGCACCTTCCTCACTAAATTAGATATCTTCATTTTTATGTTTTTGAGACAGAAAAAAAGAAATAAGACTTAATTAGTTAAATTGACCGCATTTTCCTAGTTATTTTCTTAGTCCTTCTTTTTTATTTTATCTATCTGTTTCTTTTTATGAAATTTATTATTAAAGTAAAATTTTATGAAATTTATTGTTTCATTTCAAGTTTACCTTAACCTTTACATTTGAGTAAAAAATGCTTGAAAATAAATCGAAGGACAAACATTACAATGGCAAAAAGTGGGAACAAGACAAAAGCACAAACAATGATCTATAAAACGCTACAGGTTCAAATAAAGATTGAGCACCACGAACAACATAAAAAACCAATGGTGAACTCATGGGCTCTGGAAGGTTTGGCACTTCCTGTTCCACTAGTGACACGAATATGATGCGATATGAAAATCTTAGCAGACACCAGTATACGTACATAAGCACAAACAAGTGTAGATCTATAACCCTATTCATTCTAAGTAATCAGAGATCAAATAAACAAAATTAAATGTTAAACTTTAATTTATACCTTTAAAATGGATATTAAAATTAGACCTAGCTAAAAATTTAACAAAAGAAAGAGTTAAAAGAATGCTAACTATGACGCAATACATTAGTGTAAAACATAAATATGTATGGTATGGCTAGACTTAGTTCGACCAAATATAATGAGTAGCCACAAGTATTTAATGTTGACGCTAATGCCGTGCCATATAGTCAACATACATGTATATAAACATAAAGGTGAATGGTTCACAACAGCACTTTTTAGGTTTAGTACTGTTCTTCGCTAAACTATCGCTGTATGGTCTTCAATAAGCATACTTCAAATATGACAGCAAGTATGCGACTATACAAACACTACTCAGAAAGCCAGGATTTCCAACGACACATGTATATGTCCTTTTTTAAATTCAATGCTTTAAGGGGAGAGATAGTTGTTGTTAGTTTTGGTGGAATTGTTTACCATCTCTGTTTAAAACTTTCCTTTCATTAAAAATAGAATTTAAATAACTGGCGGTCTTTGTTTCGTTAATGTTTTTTTTTAAATAAATTATGATTGCTATCAGCTGGGGGAAGTTTGTTTCTTGACTTGATTTCACTTTGTGCTATAATCTCTATTAGTGACTTCCGGTTGGACGCGAGGTTTCTCCAGGAGCTCTATCGTCCCCCGTCGATTAAAATTACCGCCATGACACTGCTGAAATATTGCTGAAGTTGGTGTGAACCCAAAATCACTGATAACCGATATTTGCGTGAATTTGAACTCAGAGTTAGATTATTAGTCTCATGTTGCTTACCTGGAACATAAAGATGGTCTCTGTAGTAGCTAAAACCAACACCTGGTTCTATATATTTCACATCTACTTTGCCACTAGCTCCAATCTTATATTCACCAATTTTACCGTTCCTCCATTTGACCATGACTGCATTTCGCGCTCCTGTATCATTACTGTAATTTTTCAATTCTATTACAATACCTTTAGATCCTGGGCCACCTGTGCATATACAATAAATCTGTAGATATCATATTTAGAACGCACGACGCGTTTCTGTTTTTGTTTATTATGATAATTATAAAATAAAAATATTATTATAGTAAAATATTAATGTTAGAGAGTAGGGGGCAAAAAGTTCAGGATTAGTAGAGACAAACAATATCAACTAAACAGAAAGTTCAGGATTAGTAGAGACAAACAATATCAATGAAATGTCAACTAAACAGAAAGTTCAGGATTAGTAGAGACAAACAATATCAATGAAATGTCAACTAAACAGAAAGTTCAGGATTAGTAGAGACAAACAATATCAATGAAATGTCAACTAAACAGAAAGTTCAGGATTAGTAGAGACAAACAATATCAATGAAACGTCAACTAAACAGAAACACACAAAAAGCAATCGAGCATATACTTCACTTTCGTAAAAAACTACATAAATTGTAATTTCCACTGAAAATCAAGGATTTCCAATTAAAAAGAATGAATTAGGATAAAGTGAAACGTGTAGAAATAATAGAATGTATCTCAAACATGTAGCTGTGTACGAAATAAAATCGATTATGTTTTCCTATTTTGAAATTGTAGACAAATGTCACAATATTTTTCATCGCCGTATTTTATCATTTTTACCGTCGTCATTTCCGTAGTTCCAATCCTTTCCTCTTTCTACAACAGCCTCTGGAAATATTCCAAATCCTTTCAGGTTCTGTGAAATTGACCTTTTTTTAACATTTTCTCTGTAAATAGAACAAAAATAAACAATCGCGCATGCTATGTTACATGAAAATTGGAATGATCATCCTAACCGGAACGGGATATAAAAATATAACCTAGTATCTCCGTTCGAGGTACAACCCGTCCGAAATTGTTAATTCAAAAAGAGATTTAGAAGATTGTTTAATACATATACAATCAATCCTGTCTTAAAGAGAACCTCTATATAATAAATAACTGTCTATGAAGGGCAGCCTTCCCATTGTAAAATAGTTTATATAAGTTAGCCTGTGTATAAAGACCAACTGTTCATAAAGGGCACATTTTCAGGTTACGTACCTTTTATATACAGGTTTGGCTGTATTCATCTCAAGTACTAATTATTCTAGAAGCATATAACACCTTCTTTTCAAAAGACTGAATCTGTCTGATATCAAAGATGGCTGCTATGACAACATGTATATATTTTCGTGCCAAATTAAAGCATGGAAATGAAAAATGAAAAACAAACTTACGGCATGCTTGTAGTTCGTCTGTTAAAACGCTGGAATGAATGTTTCAGATCGTGTTTGTCCGAGTGGTAACAGATGGTACATAGGTTAACTCCCTCACATTCAACGCATGCCCAGCGGGTACCAAGGATCGGTTGTCTCTTACACTCCTTGCAGGCCATGCCAAAATGTTTGATTCCTATAAAAAAAAAACAGTTAACGTATAATTCCACAAATAAGCGAGTTCACCTCTTTTTTTTCTTTTTTTTTTAGTGGGGCTCGTTTTTTCTCAATTACATTTAAATCACACCAAAATTTAATATAGTTGAATTTTTCGTTGTGAATTTTATTTGTGTTAGATTATTTGCTGTTGGAAATTACTACGCCATTGATTGTTTACATCTGACGTCGTCATGGAGGCGCGTGCAAGTTCGGGTTTGAGTTTTATTGGGATGTAAAACATCTCTTTTATAATCATGTGACCACTTCATAACCAATCATATTGTAACATTTCAATGAAAAACGGAAGTAATGTAATTATAATATCATATATAATAATGCATCACAAGGATTAACAATACTACAATGTTCAATATTCGAGCGTTCGCTATAACAATGGTGGTCTCCCAGCTGTATGTGAGAGTTTTTATTTTACTCACATATGGAAAATGGAGAACACTTATAGTGGGGTTTGAGCCCATAAAACTAGTTTAGCCCCGCTACTTTTTATTGAAGACAGGAAAGTCAGTGATAAATGGAGAACACTTATAGGGAGGTTTGTGCCCATAAAGCTAGTTTAACCCGGCCACTTTTTATTGAAGACAGGAAAATCAGTGATCGTGTATATGTTTGTTAAGGGTGCCGATTTTGTTCTGTTTCTAACATTTTTCGAATGGATGTTTGACCTGTTCCGAGAGTGTGGTATTTATTTGTTTGCTTTATCTTATATTCAACATACTTGTACCTAACTATAACACTTTCTCAATGTTAACGAGGGCCCGGGTGGCTCAGTGAGTTAGGTAGTTGGATTACCTAACAACTCATACAAGCCTATCACCAATACGGCGTGGGTTCGCGTCCAGCTTTGTAAATTACAAAAAGGGTGCACTCGACTTGTAGCCACATGTGATAAAGTTTACCAGTTGCTTGCCCATGATCGGTGGTTCTCTCCGGGTTCTCCGGCTTCTTCCACCACTAAAACTGGTCGCCATGATATAGCTGAAATATTGCTGAAAGTGGCGTTAAACACCAAATATCAATCAAATCAATCTATCCTGAAGCCAACTTTATATTAAGATGAGTACATTCAGTTTTCTGCATTGTCAGGATATCCTCATTGATCCTAAACACAGTGTTCTCGTAGTTACCTGCTGGTGCATTGTCAATCACCCTTAAGTCCCTTTGTCTGTCTTTTCCAATTTTACATGTTACTTGATTTCCGTTGTCCCACACAACTTCAGCAGTATTATCATCTTTTACAGAAATAACAGTGCCAATATGGCCTTCCCCACCATCTTTATCACCAAATTTCCAATCTGGTCCACGTACTACTCTTAAGCCGATAGACATGACAGATTTCTAGAATAAAAACGTAGATATCAAATTTAGTGCACGATGCGTTTCTGGAATAACCTTCTTCGGGTATTCTCAAAGTCGAAAAGTTGGAAAGCCAAATAATCTAAAAAGTTTTGGGAGCAAGTAACCAAATGGCCTAAACAGGATCGCCAAAATCGGATAAGGACACATATGCCTTAGGGAGGAGAACCTTAGTTTTAATAATAATTACTTTATTTAGCAACTGTAAAAATATCAAATATATTGTCAGTGCCGAAACAATGACTACTTAGCGGGGGGGGGGGGGGGGGGGGGGGGGGGGTGCATTGGTAGGCTTAAAATAATTGTACATTATTGATGAGAAAAACTAATCCAATGTAAAGGGGTTTAGTGTAAGCAATATTTATTGAATAAATTGCATGAGTTATAACAATAGTACATACATAGGGATCAGAAAACAAGTGACGCAGCACTTATATAAATTCTTCTCCCAGATACCAAAAAAGAAAAGAAAAGAAAATACATGTAAGATGGTTAGAACATGCACATTAATAATACACACATTTGTTTAAATAAGCATATGAAGTGAAAGGGTGACAATTTTTACAATGAACAATAAAATGACAGATCTAATATTTTGCAAAAAGTAAAAGCATGGTACATTTATATTCTAGGTGTAAAACGTTTAGATTTTATTATAAAATCTTGAATTACAAGGAAATTACTTTTATTTTCACAATCTGGGAGGTTAGAATCGCCAGAGTAGATTATTGATATTCAAATGAGAAGACAGGTTAACAAATAAATCATTTCTTAACCTTTCATACAGAGAGCATTTTATTAAAAAAATGCTCGGACGTTTCTACCAGTTTACAACTACAGTAGGGATTAGCTTCGATATTTTTCTTATAAAGATGATCCTTGAGCGCACTACTCTCAGTTCGAATTCTAGTATGTAGTATTTGACCAATTCTAGAACCTGCGTAGAAGTAAGATGGGACAGGATTTATTGTGTTGTTCAAAAATATTTTCATGGAATTGACTGAAACATTACTTTTGATATTCGCTGGAAGTTCGTTCCAGAGTCGAACGGTTGAAGGTAAAAAGCTATTATTATAATAAGCTGTACGAGAATGTACATGAACTAGATTAGAATGGTTCCGGGTGCTATATTGATGAGTTTGTCCGAAGGAGGATGGAACTAAATTGGATAAATATTCGGGAACTGTTTTGTTAACCATTTTGTGAAATAATAAAATCTTATGTTTGTTTCTTCGTTCCTCTAAGGTTTCCCATCCACATTCTTGTAAAAGTATACGTATACTTGTCAATTTTGTAGCACCAGTTATTATACGCGCGGCTTCATAGTTAATGTGTTTTAGTTTTTCCTTTATATAATTTGGACAGTTATCCCAGACTACATCCGCATATTCTAGAATAGGGCGGACATAACTGAAGTACATATGCTCAAGCGATTTACGGTCTACTTTAAATTTCAACTTACGAATAATATTTAATCTAGAAGACGCCTTTGTTATAATTTCGTTAATATGTGTGGTCCGTGATCCGTCATTAGAAAAAGTGAGACCAAGATGTTTATGTGTAGTTACATTTTTAATGGGAACATTATTAAAATAAAGTGGAGGATGGAATTGAGGCTCGACCTTTCATGAAATAATCATCGATTCGGTCTTCTTGGGATTGAAATTAACCAACCATCTGTTTGACCAGTTTTGAACCTTTTGTAAGTCTGAATTTAAAGAAAGAGAAGTAATCAATGGGTTATCGACGATTGCATAAATACTGGTGTCATCTGCGAAAAGTTTGATAGGACAATTTACTTCGTCAACGATATCATTGATAAATATAAGAAATAATTAGGGGGCTAAGATGGACCCTTGTGGAACACCTGCATTGACAGTTTTCCAAGACGATTCTTTCCCATTTATAACGACTCTTTGTTTCCTATTGGTTAAATAGTCTTTAAACCATAAAAGCAAATTCCCAACAATTCCCATTTTTTTAATTTAAAAAGAAAACCCCTATGCCATACTCTATCAAAGGCTTTGCTAATATCAAAAAAGATTACTCTTATTTCCTTTCCCTCATCCAGAGCTTTGCTAAACATATTCGTAATATACAGAAGTTGATTCCTAGTCGAGTCATTTATTGTAAAACCAGACTGATGTTCGGTGATTAAGTCCCTGATAAAATTAAAAATATGTTTGTAAATACATTTTTGGAAAACTTTACTAGAAATAGGGAGCAGAGAAATAGGTCGATAATTTCCAATTATGTTTTTATCCTCTTTTTTTGTGGACAGGGGTGACGTTTGCCAGTTTCCATTTATTTGGAAAATGTTTAGTTATCAGACTAATGTTAAAAATAGCACACAATGGTTTAGAAATAATACCGTAAGCCACTTTTAGCAGTTTGGCATGAATAGCATCTGGGCCCGATGCCTTGTTAGTATTTAGAAGTCTCAGTACATCTTGAACTTCATGTTGCCGAAGAACAATACGATCCAGACATCTCGGTGGCGGTGTATCGTCAGCTGGTACTGATTTGTTAGTATCATCAATATTTGATTGAGACGAAAAAAATGTATTAAAAGCTTCGGCCTTTTCTGCATCATCGTAAACAATATTATTAGAACAATTTAGAGGGGGGATGACAGAATTGTTTGAGTTTCGCTCAACAAGTTGTGACGCGGATTTCCACAAGTCTCTTGCATTGGTTTGACGCGATTTCAATTTGGCTATTAAGTTATCAAAATAAAGTTCTTTTTGTCTACGAATTATGTTAATAGTTTTGTTCCGGGATTTTCTGAAGTTTGCCCAATGAACTGGAAGATTTGATTTTTTTCGCTTGTCTTTGAAGCCGGTTCCGTTTCCTAATGGCTCTACGGATAGCACCATTCATCCATGGAGCGTCGGTCTTTCGTACTGTTATTATTTTGTTAGGAATTGATTCACCTGCTGCTTGTAATATTACATTTGAGAATGACTCGCATAAATCATCTAAGCTATTTCCAGAATTAATAAGTTCATCCCAGTCCACACGCTGCAATTTTTCACGATATTGATTATAGTTTCCACGATCATATCACCATATTCGTCTCTTAAAACATGTATGCAATGTTTTAGGGTCTTTAAATATACCATATATAGGACAGTGATATCGGACATTTACGTTAAGGAATGGTTGGCCAACATGGATAAGATCAATAACATTCGGATCGGTAGACGAGATTAAATCAATACATGAACTAGAGTTCTCCGTAAAATGAGTCGGTTCGTTAATAAATTGAATCATATTGTATTTTACAAATATATTGGACATTTTATTGTTCTGGGGCTTTAATTGATCTTCATTAAAGTCACCCAACACTACAATTGTATTTATACCTGTGTCCACAGCTAAATCTATCGAATGTTCGATTAAATCGACAGTATAATTTAAAGAATCAGGTGGCCTATAAAAGGTCCCTATTAGTACAGGGTGATTCTTGCTGATCTTGATTTCAACCCAGACACATTCTACTCCAAGGACCTCCAAGTCATTACGATGGACCACATGATAATCGTTTTTCACATAAATTGCTACACCTCCCCCTAGCCTATCCACACGGTCTTTTCTAAACGGTGATTGAAAATTATCGAGAGAAATATCTTGATTCGCAACATAAGTATTTAACCAAGTTTCTGTAAAACACAGAATATCAAATTTTTGAAGTTCTACATTTAATAAATCAATTTTAGGGACAAGGCTTTGGACGTTAAGATGCATGAACGAGGTAAACTGGGTAATACATTCATCAAATTCGTCTAAGAGTGGATCTGATATTGACGAGGCTGATGATATTGATGGTCCAGGATTTGATTCGATATCGCCAGACAACATTAACAAGATGAAAGTACATATAAAGTCAAAATATATCATACAAGCGAAATAAAATTGATTACTAGTAAGATTAGATACATGTGTGTATGAGTCCCTCTCGTAAAGGGGTGTATAATTAACAATATGTTTTGTATTATTCGATTTATCTAAATGTATATATACTTTGTCATGATAAAATTTCAGAAAGTTGAACAATACCATCAAAGGAATAGATTTTGACTTGATAGATACATACAAATTAATAAATATAACATGTTCAATATTTAATAACATTTTAGCTTTTACTCTTGTTGCTCTACTATAGAACAGACCTATTCGAGTTATATGTTCTGAATTTGCAATACCCATTACGAGACTTTAGTGTCCTATGCATAGTGGAAAGAACTCGAAACAGGAATGCTCAATTTAAATATAAAGACATACATACAACATTGAAAAAAAATGTCACCCTTTGATTGACAGAAGGAAAAACTAAGAAAAATATACACAAATACATAAGAACAAATCAAAATCATATTTCCAATCAACTTCTAGGAATATGTGGAGTACAGAGTATTACTCCAGAAATGAGCTTTGTTTGATAAGGATGAAATTTTTTGATTTTTTGATTTTTATTTTGCTTCGAGTTTATATAATTGTAACCTGCAATTTATGTCAACAAATTGACGGCAACAGTATACACACATCAAACTCACGTACATCTGAAAAATTATTTATTTTATTATATATATATTATTGTATTTTTTTTTTATATATATTTTTTTGGGGAGGGTGGGGAGGGGGTAGAGGGGATTTACTTAGTGAAAAAGAAACGGTGACATGACTGGCCTATGTTTAATTTGACGCATATTTTCACGCAGTACACCAATATACAAATTAATGTTTGGTTTTAATGTGAATAAATACATAATATACACAAACACAAAACATTGAAATAACATATTTACAAGCTGATTTAATCTAAACTGGGTTGAATATTCCAGAAAAGTTATTTCATCATAGGTAAATTATAAAAACTTTCCATATTCATATTTTTACTTAAATCACCCCTTCATTACCATTTAATTGATGGTTATTGTCAGTAATTAATAAACAATTAGCATTTCCCACCGAGATTCCGTATTTTGTTATGCAAATTCGATACGAACTAATTTGATTAAAGTATATAAAGATGACCCCCAAATAGGGACGTATAAGTTGAACACTCTAGTCAGCCACAACAAATTTATTAGATCATTGCGCGGAAAACTAGTCAGTAATAAATTTGGATAACCACATATGTAGTATATGCAGTATTGTCACAGGAATGAGGTACATAATACAAGATAGACCCATTGAGTTTCCAGCTTGAATTTGACATTTGTCACTTTTTTCAATACTCAGGGTTGCAATCCCGTTGATTTGTTATGGTAGCATTATCTAAATATGGTAATTTAACTTTTAACATATAGTTTGTTATTACATTATTACATGTTTATATGAAGGCACAAAGGGAAGTAACTAATTGACAAGTTCAAGTAATTAAGAGAGTTAGTTTACATTAACTGTGAACCAAACATGCTTAGCATAAATTGGTTCAGCATATGCGGTTGACAAGGTATCTGCGGTAATCCCAATGGAATTCCTTGCTGAGAGAGAAGATCTGGAGAGGGAGGCTGCACTACAAACGTACCATGTGATTGGGGTGGAGGAATACTCAAGTTAATGTTGAAAGTTCCATCCTGATTGACACAACCAGTATTCAGAATAGCATTAAGTTCGTCTTCACATGTTATAATTTTCCTGTTGTCAGCTTTGTCAGTTATGAAGATTTTTCCATCCCGTACCGAGGTTGATTTGATTTGTTTCTTCTTTACGGCCTGTCTGGCAAGATAAGCTATTTTGCTCCTATTTTTGGTAAGGTCTTGACTTATTCCGATTCCTTTCAAATCTGAGATTTTTGGTATATTTTTTGTAGCCTTCAAGAGTTCTGAGCGTTTTTGTGCATGTGTGAACCGGGCAATTATTTGTTTATGACCTTTTGCACTTAGTAAACGATGAGAAACACTAATATCATTGCTGACTAGATTGACGTTAAGTTTTTTGGCGATATCACATACTATGTCTGCAGTATTCTCGTCAACTGATTCTGGGACACCACTAATTCTTACACAACTTTTCCTTCCATGTTGTTCAAGGTCGTCAAGTTTGGAGTTAATTTTTGGAATTTCACCGATTGATTTATTTAGGTTGAAATTTTCTTGTTTTAGTTGTTGAATTTCAGCGTATAACGGTGATGTGGCGTTATTGATACACAAATGCATATCTTGTCTGAGTTTCTTACGCAGGTCATCAAGCATGAGATTTGTAACGGCCAATGCAAGTCGCTGTACATCATCGTCGGTGAACAAAGATTTTTTTTCATCAAATGAATGTTTTTCTGTTGGTGCCTTGGCAGAGTTTTCAGAGGACACGGAGACGTGAGGATAGAACTGAGTTGTCTCCTTGCATTTCTAATAAGTCGATGTGTAGTCAGAATCGGAATTTAATTTTTTCCCTAGTGGTTTATGGTCTGGTGTAAGCATACTATTAGGTGAAGATTCTGAAGAATGTCTTCTACGCTTTTGCTTTGTTATATTTACATCAATTCTTGACATATTTCAAAGCTACCATTCTGTTGATTTAGTATGTTGACATTATTTTAATATGGCTGCTAGTGTTTATAAACAATGTACGGGTCACTGACTACCACCGTGTACATAGTAAAGAATAGTATGAAAAGTACTCACTATAGATAGAATTAGACAAACTAATAAAATGCAGGTTTTTTCATTATCCCGTTGATTCTCCAAAATCGAATAACATATTTAACACTTGATCAAGAATGAATAAACCATATCCGAAAAAAACTCAAATCTGGAGTTTGTAAAATGTCAAATTTTCACATTTTCTGCTCTTGTGAAAACATGAACTATCACAACCTGCGCATGTCTGCCATTGAAGGTAAAGGGGTTTGGGGGTTAGTGGTATTTTATGCCACTTTCAACAATATTTCAGTTACATTTCTACATGTTTCTAAATCTCGTACAAATAAATTTTATTTTTCCCAACAATGTACATCAATTTTATATAAGAGTTTTGCTATAAATGGCTTTTATCATCTTTTCAATTCAACCCCATAAATGTCTCAATCGCCTTTATGACTCTTTTTAACATTTTGACGTTTACACGTTCCTCTACCTAAAGTCATAGGAACCCTTGATCCTCTGCTATCTCCTTTACCAGCGTTACAGTGCGAGAATCACATTTGGGACATCACATTTTCCGGAGATAAAACATGTTCTACTGTCACACAGATAAACCACAGTTGCAGCATAAATGCATTCTTTAACTTATGGCCTATATACCCGAATGTAAGCAACAGCTAAGAACTATGAAATAATATATGCAGATACGAAATATTGCACACTTTAAATCTGGGCTGTAGTTTTATAACTTTCAGAGCCGTGCAATAACCAACGCGTGCGATTGTTTAACCGTTTAACTTGGAAAACCGTGGTATGCATATTACTTATATTGGTATTGTTGAAATTTTAACTAGTCAGCATTTATGAGAGTAAATTAAAGCGGTGTCTCTTAAATTCCCATCAAATGTGCTCTTGTACATGATGTACTTTATAGCCGTGGCGTCGAATTTCAATTATGAATATACATTGTGTGTCGTATTTGGCAAAGAAACAATACTTGTGCACAAATAGATATTTAAATAAAGGTAATAACAAAATTACCGAACTCCGAACAATCTTACAAAGGGAAAGTCAAAACTCATAATTATATAAACAGACAAAATCAGTCAACAACCGGAAAACTGTGAAAACCGTAATGACCCTGACTTGGTACAGGCATTTCTAAAGAAATGGTGGGTTGAATCAGATTTTAAGGCGCCAAACCTCCCGCTCTCATTACGGTTCAAAGGTTCCGGCTGTCACTGTAACAGTATTTAAATACAGGAACAAAATAGGTAAAATAGTAGTCAAAGCAGTACCATATTCGGTGACGTAAATGTCAAAAATATTTTTACGTCACACGTTGACAAAAAAAATTCTTGACATTTTTGACTTCTTTATCTTTATACATTTTCACTATATGAAAATGCATCGCTTATAATTTTTTCTGCAGAGACGAAAATGAATTATATTTACTAGTCTAAATTAAACATCCATGGTAATAAAATATTCTTAAGTTGTGTTACACAATAATAACGATCGCAAACAAACGTTTGATAATTACGTGACCTTAGAAATGTGTAATACATATATGTGCAAAAGGGATGGTATTTTGTGATATTAGAGATGATTACTTGACATAAAAGCTGAATAACACAAAGTAAAATTTAAATAAGATTTAAAATGTGTTTTATATATTCGTGTTGACTTAGCTAATCGTCATTTTCTATTATGTTCAATTCAACGATTGTCGTTAACATTTAACATATGCAATCAATGAAGCATGACATAACAACTCAATTAAAAACTCAGATTATTTGGAGGTTACTCAATATTCTAAAGTATCTTTTCCTATGCCTCTTACTCATTTAATCCGAGATATGAAGAGCCGCAATATTGTAACTATTTGAAACGTTACAAGGTTCGCTGGCTAGATGGTTTTTTTTCAAGTTTCAGAGAGTAGTTGTGATGTTTTTCTTTCCTTTTCACCATTAAATAAATATATGACGTCACTGACGTATGCCCTAACCCTTACCCTAACCCTAACCCTAACCAATAAATTGGCCATTGATCTGAGAATTTGGAAAGGACGCCGATATGAGAGTACCATTAAATCGGACCGTGATTTGAAATAATGACGTCAGTGTGTGTCGATTTGAGAAGTGGACGTCGATTTGAGTCCGGACGCTGATCTGAGTCTATCATATATATTATACTATTTAGCTTTTGGTATTTTTTGACGTCTGTCGCCGTTGACTTTTTCATTACACATTTTAATAAAATGATTGATATCTAACTTAGGGCGCATGCGCGCTTCTGGAATAACTCCCATCAAGTACTAACAGAACAGGTCAATCAATGGAATAGAACATGGCAGAGATATTAAATGCAGATTTGGACAAATGAAGTTAAATCCTCCAAATGAATGGGCCAGTAAGATATACATGTGTGAAGAAATCTTTAAAAAGAGATGTTTCTGTTCTGATGAATCAGCGAGCGTTGTTTTACAGCATCATTGTTGATTTTGCAAAAATCAAAAATTATTTATCACTTTTTTTTTAAATGCGGGACGAAAATGAAATTGTATATTGCATAAATCATTTTTGTGACATCAGATTCAAACTTGTACAAATAAAGCCACCCGTTCTTTATTTCCGTTGAGATTTACCTATAATTTTTTTTAAAGTGCTATTAAACTGAAAAATGACTGATCTTTTGTGTGTTTAACGCCAGTTTTAATAATGATTCAGTTATCTTGTGGCTGTCAGATCTATTGACTGAGGAAACCGAAGTATCGGCAGTAATCCACAGACTTGTCTCAGGTCACTGATAAATTGTGCAGTGAGATGGGCACTGACTAATTGAATAGGTATATATTGAAACTGCATGTAATTTACATTCGTGGACACGACGGTCCTTGTGAATATAAATATATGGATATACATGTAAGTGCAATGTAGATATAATAAATCTTTTATCTGATTTCACGGAATATTTAGTTTAAAAGATATTTTTACTGATAATGAAAGAGGAAATGAAAATTTTACAATTTCAAACAGATTTTCAAGACCAACAGATCTTTTTGGTAGCAAGTTAACCAAAGACAATAGATATATAAGGAAAATGGATTTTTGGAGGGATTTAGTATATAAAACGCTACAAAATATTAGTGTTCTATTTTTTCTTTTCCATTTCTAAATCGGGCTTTCATTTCTATTTATATTCATTTCTTTTGTTCTATTTTTTATAAACAACGCCAGTGCAGTTAACAGTGGCAAAAAATCAATAATTAGATTTTAACAGAAATAGATTCAAGTTTTTATTTGAATTCTCAGTATCAAAATTCATTTTAAACATGAATTTAAAAAAAAAAGAAAAAGATATATTTACCTTTAAAACAGAAACCAGAAAAAATCTGCAAAATAATATAAATGCATATTGAAATTTAAGCTGTATACTACTACAGTTTTGGCAAGAGGAATACAAAATTTCGCGGAACTGAAAATTGGGTACTGGGAATTCCCACTTGACACGGATGTTAGTTGGCAAAAAATCCAAAGAATGTAAATAAAATCGATCAATATCATTCTTTTTTTTTGTTGGTTATTTTGTATTTAAAATTCGGTGTACCGTTGGCATTTAATGTGTATTTACTATTTTGTAATAAAAACGTATATATCTAATTTTGTCCACACCACGCATTTCTGGAATAACCTTCATCAGATACACTCAAAGTCGATAACATGGTAGCCAAAATCGACGTAGGTCATCTATCCCTGTGGAAGCACGTATACATTGTATATCTAATATTGTCTGCACCACGCATTTCTGGAATAACCTTCATCAGGTAGCTCAAAGTCGATAACATGGTAGCCAAAATCGACGAAGGTCATCTATCCCTGTGGAAGCACGTATACATTGTATATCTAATATTGTCTACACCACGCATTTCTGGAATAACCTTCATCAGGTACACTCAAAGTCGATAACATGGTAGCCAAAATCGACGTAGGTCATCTATCCCTGTGGAAGCACGTATACATTGTATATCTAATATTGTCTGCACCACGCATTTCTGGAATAACCTTCATCAGGTAGCTCAGTCGATAACATGGTAGCCAAAATCGACGAAGGTCATCTATCCCTGTGGAAGCACGTATACATTGTATATCTAATATTGTCTGCACCACGCATTTCTGGAATAACCTTCATCAGGTACACTCAAAGTCGATAACATGGTAGCCAAAATCGACGAAGGTCATCTATCCCTGTGGAAGCACGTATACATTGTATATCTAATATTGTCTGCACCACGCATTTCTGGAATAACCTTCATCAGGTAGCTCAAAGTCGATAACATGGTAGCCAAAATCGACGAAGGTCATCTATCCCTGTGGAAGCACGTATACATTGTATATCTAATATTGTCTGCACCACGCATTTCTGGAATAACCTTCATCAGGTACACTCAAAGTCGATAACATGGTAGCCAAAATCGACGAAGGTCATCTATCCCTGTGGAAGCACGTATACATTGTATATCTAATATTGTCTGCACCACGCATTTCTGGAATAACCTTCATCAGGTACACTCAAAGTCGATAACATGGTAGCCAAAATCGACGAAGGTCATCTATCCCTGTGGAAGCATACCTTAATTTCGTAAATTATTCGGATTGCATTTTGCAATATTTGGAGTATAGTGTGGTGTTTGAAATATTATTTTTTGCGTGAATTTTCGTGACAATTGATAGTCGTTTAATAATTATATGTTTACACGTGAGATAAGAGTACTACTTTATTGTACCTCTATGAAACCTTATCAAGAATGTATGTTGTACTCATCTATTTGAAAGTCGAACTGAAATATTTTACAAAATAGTCGATATGCTAACCGTAGAGGACTTGGTTTGTTTCTTCGACCAGGATGATGACGAGGTTGTAGAATCGTTGCTTGGAAGTATGAACCATGCCATACAGCAGATTATGTTAAAACTATATCATGTTTACAACTACGAATTGCATAGTCATTTATACGGTTTAAATTACAAAATGCTTGTGGAAAGATATTCTGATGTTTTATGTATTTTTTGTAGTTTGGTCCCAAATATTTCAAGTGTATTTAGTATGTAATTTGTTTTTGTAATGTTTTGAAATGTTGTTTGTTTGACATTAATTGTAAAATCTTCAATTATGGAGGAAATAAAGATAATCAATCAAGCAACTTCATCAAGAAAATTAGCTAGAGCTTTTTCGAGGTATCTATAAATGCGCTATTCAAATTACCAATTAATTTCAATATTTTATAGGTTTAACTAATTACCTCATTATTTTATATTATATAGACCGTAAATTCCCTTCATGCACTTTTTTCTGTAGTCATAACATTTTCCCACACGTTTTAAACAGACAAAACGACATCGTCTGAGTGATACTGATATGACGTTATCGGAGAGTTTAAATTGTGCACAACTAGAACATGACGCTGAACAATTGTAGAGTTTGAATAGCGCATTTATAGATTGATCATGACGCTGTTATCGTAGAGGTTGAATAGCGCATTTATAGCTCACGACACTGTTATCGTGGAGTTTGAATATCTCATTTATAGACCATGACGCTGTTATCGTAGATGTGTATACATGTATATCTAATTGTGTCCGCACCACACATTTCTGGAATAACCTTCATCAGGTACGCTCAAAGTCGATAACATGGTAGCCAAAATCGACGAAGGTCATCTATCCCTGTGGAAGCACGTATACATTGTATATCTAATATTGTCTGCACCACGCATTTCTGGAATAACCTTCATCAGGTACGCTCAAAGTCGGTAACATGGTAGCCAAAATCGACGTAGGTCATCTATCCCTGTGGAAGCATACCTTAATTTCGTAAATTTATATCCAGCGCATTTATAAATCAAGACGCTGTTATCGTGGAGTTTGAATAGCGCATTTTTTAGATCATGACGCTGTCGTAGAGGTTGAATTGCGCATTTATGGATCACGCGTTCCTTGATAAGGGTATATCATCAGAAACTCGTCTTAGTAGTGTATTGTTTGAATAGAATGTTTAATTCCAGTGAATGAGTGAATGGTGTATTTCGTAGACCTGCTGAAGCTAGACTTAAGAGTAAGCTATGGTAGAATGCTTATCTCGAGTGAATGTGTGAATGGCGTATTTTGTAGACCAGAAGCTAGGTTTGGACTTCACATTTTTATTGAAGTGTCTGTACCAAGCCAGGATTGTGAGCGGTCGTGTTTTTGTAAGTTTTTGCCTCTTTCTTTTATTTTCTTATTGGATTTTGAATCTGTATGATATTTTTTCCCCATTTTATTCCATATTATTCTTTAATAGAAAAACTCAGTAATAATATAAGATTTGGTTAGAAAATAAAATAGAAAATTTATTTGATTCGAATCCAGTTTTGTATCTGCGTTCAATGATAATTCAAATAATTGCCATTATCTTACACAGCATAATACTCGAAAGAGGTGGTCTAGATAGACAATAACTATGCACCGATTATTTATCTTTAAATAAATATGCATAGGTGGTATGGTATGGTGTTTAACGCCACTTTCAACAATATGTCAATTATATCGTGGCGGTCAGTTTACTTAATGGAGGGGAAAACCGGAGAAAACCACCGACCTGTCGCAAGTCACTGACAAACTTTATCACATAATGTTGTATCAAGTACACCTCTCCTGAATGGGATTCGAACTCACACACAACGTTAGTGGTGATAGTCACCGATTGTATAGGTAGTTATAAATCTAATTACTTCACGACCACGAGTGTCCCATTACGTATCTGCGTTCAATGATAATTTAAATGATTGTCATTATATTACATAGCATAATACTCGAAAGAAGTGGTATGAATAGACAATAGCTATATGCCTGGGTTATCTTTCCTTTTAAATAAATATATATAAGGGGTGAACGCTGCCAATCCAGATAAAGTTATCAGAACTACTATTTTTAGTTTGATTGTTCATATTTATTCTATTCAACTTAAGAATAAATCATACGCTAATAACAATGTTTCATTGTTTTTTAATAAAAGGCCATTTACTGATTTATGGTTATATTAAAGTGTGGCCTGTAAAAAATCCATGCGACCAAATATTGAGTATATTATGTTAAATGATACAGTGAAAGTTGATTAATCCTGGATACTATATGAGACAGACACATTTTATGCTATAAAAGATATATTGGAGGTTGAAATATTGTAAAATTCATTGTTTTTGGCTTCATTGTATATTGAAATACTGGATAAATCAAAAAACCCTAATAATTCAGTCAAATAATAAAATTTGAAAAAAATATTTTGTGTGTTAATTGTACTTGGCCAAAGGTATTTCATGGACAAGATTTCATAAGGTTTTGAAAATATCACTATGTTACGAGTTTGCATGGTTTTCTGTGAGACAGACACTTAAAAGGATTTAACTAACCGATTTGGTAATTGGGCTATATTGCGTGTTTTAGTACTTAAGCTAAAATTCTCCTTCCTGAAGCATAACTGACCTTAGCCTACTTTGGCTATCACGTTTAGATTCTGTGGTTTTCTTGCTTCCAAAGATTATAAAATTAGGGGGCTTTCCAATTTTTCTATTTTTAGCTAACCTGATGAAGGTTATTCCATAAACGCTTCATGCGCACTAAATTAGATATCTACGTTTTTATTTAGATTAAGAGTGAGTGATTGTTGTTTGACCTCAAATGAGCCATTTTTCAGATATATCGTGGCAAAAATAAGTTACATTTCAGGAGATGATAATGATGATGTCTGCTTTGTACCAGACAAACACGCTTAGTTGAATGTTTATATTACTAGCTCACGGGAACAACAGTTCGCGGGTAGACATGTCATCTAAACACGATATTCTTATTCCGAATTTGATTCTTACTCCTTAATACTGTGTACTTAAACTCTGAAGCTGTGATTGCCATTATCTTAAGTCGTTGGAATGACCCACAATCGATATACCACACTCGAAGCGAACACGCTAACAGTTGCACCAACAATGCGGCTAGTAAATTAAGATGGTAGCTAGTTCTGACTTTCGTATGTACAATTACTATCATCAATTTACTTCTGTTTAAAGTAATATGAAAGACAAATATCGTGGAATTTTTGGATTAAATATTTTCACTTAATATGTCACTTAATTTGAACTAAAATCAACTGTATAACATTAAGAATCCGCTCAAAAGCAGATTTTAAGAGCAAATCGCAAAATATTTGACAGCAGATAATTCTGACATCCCGACAGTAATGCAAATGATATGAGCGTGACCCAAGATTTGAACTCTTTCGGGGAGATTATCGCTCATGTGCACTGTTCAGTTGATGAAAAATAAATAAAAATATAGTCCGTGTGTACCACATAAGAATAATTGCAAAAACAAATTGGTTCACCCGACATGAAACAGACAGATTCCTCAATAATCACTTTCAGGAATGTGTGCGTGCTTACTTCAGCATCCATGATTGTTTATCTTTTCTTCACGAGGTCATGGTCGGCAATCATCGGAACAAAACAACCGAAAGTTAATCAGTCTCCACAACAATGGCGAGGACGATAAACATGCACACGGATTTGCAGATTTCTAGTTGTTAGGAACATATTTCGACTTGAAACATGCATGAATAGCTTAGTAAAGGTACCGCCGTATTCCAAATTGAATTTTCAGGGGAAAATTGTCTTCACCCAAAACTGGTGTAATATTACTTTAATAAAAGAAAATACAGTGAGTGAGTGAGTGAGTGCGTGCGTGCGTGCGTGCGTGCGTGCGAGCGAGCGAGCGAGCGAGCGAGCGAGTGAGTGAGTGAGTGAGTGAGTGAGTGAGTGAGTGAGTGAGTGAGTGAGTGAGTGAGTGAGTGAGTGAGTGAGTGAGTGAGTGAGTGAGTGAGTGAGTGAGTGAGTGAGTGAGTGAGTGAGTGAGTGAGTGAGTGAGTGAGTGAGTGAGTGAGTGAGTGAGTCTAAGCGCTAAATGAACATTGTTTCAGCAAAATCATGCTCAATTGAAGTTAGAAAACAATCGCTCACTCACTTACTCGCTCAATCTCATAACACTCCAACTATCATGAATGAATACATCGGATATTCCCCCAATAATCCGTCTTTGCAGTCATATATCTCTTGAGTACGTGCTTTGTACTCGTATTCCAAAATCTATAAATCAGAACATCGTATTTATCGGATACAGCATCTTGATTGGCCATTTTCCGAGTGCGAGTGCAAAAATCTTACTAAAGCATTTTATGACGGTAAAACCTGATCACACTGTCGTTGTTTCGTGAGAGTTCGTGTAAACCATTGTATTCATTACGGGTTGTTATTTTGTTTCGGTCCTTTCCTTTATAATTTGTATAATATGCATTTATCTCAAGACATACACAGTGTTTACTTGAGGGGTATAAATACATACATAACCAAATATTGTATCCTAATATACAGATAACATTTTGTTGATGGCTATCGATTGAAAAGAATCGTTATGTAAACACAAAATCTTAACATTAACGTAACAGTTTTAAATCACAACTAATTCCAACAGACAGGTTACGTGATGAAGTGAATGTAGTCAATGTTCAGATAACCCATCTATTGAATTTTCATCTTGGCATTTACTTATTTCGTAAATCAGAGCACGATGAAACAATGGAATGCGTTCAAATTATGTTTTATCTAAACACGATTTCCGAAGTCGGTAATAGGGTTAGGGTTATGGTGTTTAACGCCACTTTCAACAATATTTCAGTTATATCATGGCGATCAGTTTTATTGTTGGAGGAAAGCGGAGTACCCGGAGAAAACCACCGACCTTCCGCAAGTCACTGACACACTTTATCACATGAAATTGTATCGAGTACACCTCGTCTGAGTGGGATACGAACTCACAACGTTAGTGGTAATCCAAATTTGGTAATATAATTATTGTGCAAATAACAATATGGATAAATTAAAGATTGTTTTTGACGGAAGAACACCATGTATGTCACCCTCATTAGCTTTTCTCACGTTCCCACTGACTTCCCATAATCCACCGCAATAATAACACCAGGAACAAGAACATGAACCTTTAACTTCAAAATGCAAAGGAAGGCCACGACTGAAAGCAAGAGGAATTACAAATACAAAAATGTGTGTTTATAACAATGGCTAAACAAATATAAACTAACAATATAAAAATATTCACACAAATTCGCTTCATATTTATCAGATAACATGCACAATACAATAAAAGAATCATTGAATGTTCGCAGTAAAAAAAAAAAACGGGAGCTGAGATGGTATATGTAAATCAGGTCAATTTTCACACGTGGCCAATAGTTTTCGATACCAATTTACATGATAAAGTTTGTCTGTGACTTGCGGTAGGTCGGGGTTTTCTCCGGGTACCCCGGTTTCCTCCACCAATAAAACTGACCACAACGATATAACTGAAATATTGTTGAAACACCATAACCCACCTGCCCACCCCTATGTAAAGGTAGACATGACTGACTTATCAAACTTTCTTGTTGATAAAATAATTTTGAATCGGTTGAATCAGAATTAGTGTCTCGACTAGTGCATATGTGCTTCAATATAATCTTGTGATTGTTAGCCGTCCACATGTTTTTGTTAATGCTTGCAAGTAGTTAGAACACTGGAGTAGGGATTGTCTAATTCTCAAGAATTAGTCTGTTTTAATGCAGTTTAAAATCTGGAGTTGTTTGGAATTACTTGGAACTGTAATGCATTTACAAAAACGTATTTCAAATATACCAAAATGGCGGTAGGTAGGCTAGATTCTTTGAAGTCTTCGTATAACTTCTGAACACTAACCTTGTTGGTGGTATTTATGGACAATGTTATGTTCCTAATGTGGTAGTTACAATACATTTATTATTTGCCACTAGTGAACCAGGAACTGCTTATCCCTCTGAAGCACTCAAGTTCATCCCCAGTTTTAGGGCTATTGGTGTTTTACAACACTGTCAACAATATGTCAGTTATATCGTGGTGGTTTGTTTTATTGATGAAGGGAAAAAAACACCGACTTGTCCCTAACCAACATCGGTCAATTTCAGGATCTGAATCGACGTGTTGTGATAAATAACAAACTTTTTACCAAGTCAAAGAGGTAAGATATTTGAAAGGGGTCCCAGAAACTTTATTATGTCCATGACTAAAATAAAACTGAAGTATATTTGACCTCTTTATTAGAACTCAAAGTCATATGTGAAATAATTCAAACCAGAGCAGAGATACAGACAATGAATAAAACTAAGAATGATTAGTGTCCATCAAAAGTCATTACAAGGTAGAATCTGTTCAACAAGAGCACGAAGAAATATCATAAGGCAATTGGAGAATAAAACTCCCATTACAATCAGACCTGTATAAACATTCTTATCCGATTTTGGTTGTATTGCTCTCAAAGACTTTTGAATTATTTGGCTTTCCAATCTTATGGATTTTTAAAGCATACCGGTACCTGATAACGATTATTCCAGGAAAACATCTAGCGCACTAATTAGATAATTTACGTTTTTATTACCATCACTGGGTCGTCTCGATACCTCTGCTGGTAGACTATAATTCGTATACTTTCACTGGGTCGTCTCGATACCTCTGCTGGTGGACTATAATCCGTATACTTTCACTGGGTCGTCTCGATACCTCTGCTGGTGGACTATAATTCCGTATACTTTCACTGGGTCGTCTCGATACCTCTGCTGGTGGACTATAATTCGTATACTTTCACTGGGTCGTCTCGATACCTCTGCTGGTGGACTATAATCCGTATACTTTCACTGGGTCGTCTCGATACCTCTGCTGGTGGACTATAATCCGTATGCTTTCACTGGGTCGTCTCGATACCTCTGCTGATGGACTATAATCCGTATACTTTCACTGGGTCGTCTCGATACCTCTGCTGATGGACTATAATTCCGTATACTTTCACTGGGTCGTCTCGATACCTCTGCTGGTGGACTATAATTCGTATACTTTCACTGGGTCGTCTCGATACCTCTGCTGGTGGACTATAATCCGTATACTTTCACTGGGTCGTCTCGATACCTCTGCTGGTGGACTATAATCCGTATGCTTTCACTGGGTCGTCTCGATACCTCTGCTGATGGACTATAATCCGTATACTTTCACTGGGTCGTCTCGATACCTCGGCTGATGGACTATATTCCGTATACTTTCACTGGGTCGTCTCGATACCTCGGCTGATGGACTATAATCCGTATTCTTTCACTGGGTCGTCTCGATACCTCGGCTGATGGACTATAATCCGTATACTTTCACTGGGTCGTCTCGATACCTCGGCTGATGGACTATAAACCGTATGCTTTCACTGGGTCGTCTCGATACCTCGGCTGGTGGACTATAATTCGTATGCTTTCACTGGGTCGTCTCGATACCTCTGCTGGTAGACTATAATTCGTATACTTTCACTGGGTCGTCTCGATACCTCTGCTGGTGGACTATAATCCGTATACTTTCACTGGGTCGTCTCGATACCTCGGCTGGTGGACTATAATCGTATACTTTCACTGGGTCGTCTCGATACCTCGGCTGGTGGACTATAATCGTATACTTTCACTGGGTCGTCTCGATACCTCGGCTGGTGGACTATAATCGTATACTTTCACTGGGTCGTCTCGATACCTCGGCTGGTGGACTATAATCGTATACTTTCACTGGGTCGTCTCGATACCTCGGCTGGTGGACTATAATCGTATACTTTCACTGGGTCGTCTCGATACCTCGGCTGGTGGACTATAATCGTATACTTTCACTGGGTCGTCTCGATACCTCGGCTGGTGGACTATAATCGTATACTTTCACTGGGTCGTCTCGATACTTTCAGTAGCTAGTGTTTTGGCATTGGCATGGTTTATTAGTTTTATTTTTGTTTATTGTTATTGAAATATACCTTTTATAAATAAACGTGTTTTGCGCACAAAATTAGATATCTGCGTTTATTTTTTTTTTTTTTAATTATTAATATATTTAACATGTCAAACGCACCAATATATATATATATATATATATATATATATATATATATATATATATATATATATATATATATATATATATATATCATCAGGTCGTAGGAACCGGGGGGCAAGGGGCAGCCTGTCGCCACTTTCAAAATTTTTTTTTTTTCCGCCCCCTTTTTTTTGTAAAAAATTAGAAAAAGATGAATGTTTAGACAATGTGACCGCTTATCAAGGGGTATACAGGGTACGCTTTGAAGCGGAATCGCCTTTCTTCTTTTTTTTTTTTTTTAATTTATTATGTTTTACCTTTCTTTTTCTTTTCTTTTTATTTGTTTTTATTGTCAGTTTTGAAAATTTCTCCCACTTTCCCCCTAGCCGGTCCACTACCGAAGCCTGTCCTGCAACGCTTTGCGGTCCTTTCCTGAAGCTTCCTTTCCAACTTTACAGTTCATTTCCAAACCTCATAATGTGCATATAAGAGATGTTATTTCAATCATTTTGTCACATTGATTGGTTGATTGTTGTTTAACGTCAATTGAGTTTAAAATGTATCGGTATATTTTGTTTGATGTGAGTTACAAACAATGTAATTTCACTGGATTTTATTATTTTATTAATTTGTTAACAATTCATCTTTTCCTTATTGTTTTCTAAGAAAAATGGGGGTGGGCCAATTGCCTTTTTGTCTCCCAATCGGCTATTACGCCATTGTATTGTTTGTTTTATTCCCGGGATATTTTATTACTTCTTCACGGTTATCGATTTGATATTATCTTATGAATAGGAAGCGGAAGTGGAGTATACTTCGCGGACAAGTCAAAACAAAGCTGACGTCATTTTTACAACAAACTAAGACCAGACACTTGTTTATGTTTCTTAAAACTTGATAAATGGCAGCAGAATCCCCTAGAAAACACCTTAAGTTCGTTAATAATGTAGTGAGACCACAGGCTTTTAGGTATGTCTTCATTAAAACCCATTTGTTTCGAATAAATGAGTGCAAAAATAAAACCTTTGTCCAAGAATTAAGACAAATCTGGCTGAAGTTACTGAATTATTGTATTAATATATTAAGAACATGTGCTATCTGAGATACGAGCTGTTAATATTGGATCACTAGAAAGAGGTTTTTTTCATTGTGAATTTAAAAGTCGAGTGTTTGAATTGACCACACAGACACACACTAGAGTAGACACTATGTCTTGTGTCTATAACAAAGAAAAAAAAACACACACACAATCAGTGATAAGAATGTAGAGTGGGATCACTTGTACTTGGCGACAATAATACTCGGATCATTTGAGCTTGGCAACAACAATACTGCTCATACAAAAAAATATACGAGTATTCTTGTCATATTTTACTTTTTTAGTATTGTATAAGTTGGAAAATAAAATGACAATGAAAATGTATTGTTGGTAAAAAAAAAGTAATAAATATTAGGATTTTTGTATATAAAAAAAGAATTTAATAAAATTTTGTGATTGGTGCCAGCTTGGGTTGTGTTTTTACAAGGTTTTTTGTTTATTGTGTTTGGCATGTCTGATAATGATGCCTCAGGGTCATTTACCTGTATTGTAGTGTGAAAGAATATAAAACTATATAACATTTTTATTAATATTTTCAAGATATGAGCACATATGTTACAAGTAACAATAAATAAATAATTAATATATAAATTATTACATTAAGTCACTACAAACGTTCATATACTTCTATAAACGTTTTCAGAAATCAATGATTACCTAGTTATCGTTCGTGGACGCTAGGTGGTGTTACTATCGTCCGCCATTACGAAAGTGTAACGATCGGTTGTTTACACTAGTTACGATTAATCAGTATTCATAATTGGATTAGATAAACACGCTTCAGTTAATATTTTATGGCTTATTCCCGTGATTTTGGCCGAATATTTCGAAATATGGATTATTGAATTGAACTTAAACGGTTATTGTTTAAGTTGTTCAGAATCACAAAGTTCAGGACCAGGTCGGACAAATCTATACGGTCATCAATATTATCAAAATTAAAGAATTAGCTAGTCATTTTGCCAGATGTGGGCTAACAGATCGGTCTGTAGCTATTCAGATTTTAACCTTGCTTATGTGGCAGAATTTCAATACAAAACGGGGTACGCAACAACAACAAAACGGTCGGTATGGAAACCCTCAACACACATTTTTTTACTAACGGTATATATTTTGTACAAAAGAACTAAGTTCCCTTCGAATATTGTCTTCACTTCACAAAGTCGCATATTTTTATGATGTAGGGAGCACTTGTGCAATTGACCAAAAAATCAATCATTTACACAATGATAGAGTAGCAAATATGTGGAGGAATAATGTTCCTTCCGTATGCGGTAGAGGATAACATAGAAAGGAAAAAAAACTGAGTTAAATGTTGTCTTAAATGACAGTTTAAATAATATAAACAAAGGAAACGGGGGCAAAGTGAGCAGTGTAGGAATTATTGTTTTTCATGTAGAAACCGCATAAAATAATTAACAATTTACAAAGAGGCGTCACCTTTTTGTAGATAAATTTAGATTTTGTAAGAAGTAAAAATGAACGACATGATGTCCTGCAACAAAATTCGGCGATTTTTTTTTCTTTTAGTTTTTTGTCATTATAATTCAGTTATATATATTTTTATCATTTTTAACCCTTTGTGGGAAGGGGATAGAGTTTAACTGTCATATTGCAAATCAAATACATTTAAGAATCAACCCAATACATAAATTAATTTTTTGTGTTTTAGTGATGTCTTTGTTATAACTTGTTATGCAATACACAGTTAACTATCAGTTATAATGATAGTTATCTTTCTACAATATGAATTTAACACCTTTGTTACAAAATGACACAACTGTCTATTCCCCTAAGTGTCAAACCCGGGAAGCATCGCATCGCTGTTGACACGGTCGACCTTCAGCAGACTACAAGTCTAGAAAGCGCTACCACTTCCTTAACACGTCAATATTAAATTTTAATTAATCTTCAAAAACATATAAAATTAAAGAATAAATCAATATAAAACTATGAAATCCTAGCAAAGAAATTTAAAAAAGAAGACAAATGGGGTGAAAAATGCCCGTCCGGTTCACGTATCTGAAACCTGGGAGCAAATAGTTATATTAGGTTCCTCATGAAACTTTTTTTTCAGATAAAGAAATTCAGATATTCAGATGTTTTAATTTGATAAAACTTAAATTCCTTTTCATCTTCACTACAGAAATTGACCGACAAAAAGTTTTAATTTGTTTTACAATTTAACAAACAAAAAATAAATGAAAATAAAACAGAATTGAAAAATGCACCTTAAGATGTCACATTCAAAGTTAAGTTATTTCTTATAAGTTAGGCACACTTTTTATCATTATTATTACTTCATTTTAAATCGTATAGTAATAATTTCAAAAAGCGTATATTATAATTTATATATTTACTTTTTAATTTCATACAAAATATTAATTTGATTACCCCTTTTTCTTATGCTTGAAAAGCAACAAAAAAGGAAAAAAAGTGCATGCAGTTTTTTATCAAGTAGGATTTATACTGATTTTGTATGGGGAATATAACGGTAATTAAAAAAAAAAATACATAACAGGTAATTTATTTGTTGTCATTATATCTCCGTTTACAAATCACTTCACAGCAGGTGTTATCATTGAATTTCAAGCCGAAGTAACAGTATATTGTGACACCTGTACTAGAGAAACCATACATTAACGTATCGATAAACCCCGAGAACATAATATTTTGACACTTTACTAATGGCGGACACACTCGGAAGTCGATAATGGCAGCGCCCATGTTTTTAAGAATAAAAAGATCTATTGCTAGTAAAGAAAGCCTCATGTTGTCGATAGTTTTAACCTCCATTGATTGACTTCTTGCCAGTACTTCCATTGTATCTTTCTTCTCTGCTAATGTTTTCTTTAAGTCTTCCTTGTTCATTCTCATAATAGTCTGCATTACATTCTTTACATTCAAAGCTTTTTCGATTCTCTGATCTTCTTGTTCCTGGTGAACTGGTTCTTGCCTGTGTTCTTCTATATGTCATTTCCTATATTGATATTGTGTTTCATCATCTCTTCTGGTGCACTTGATGCTGAGACCACTGTCAGGGTTGTCTACAGGAAGTTGCACTGCACGTTTGTTGTCATAAGTTGATGAGTGTTCACGCCATAGGGTTGATGCTAAGTCTTTTGCCTTGGTAATTGACTTTATTTCTCCAGACTGTGAAAATACCTTAAATTAACTAAAAGCTAAATAATTTTATATTAGATCTAATTAGTATTGTTGTTGACAACATGTCAATCTTGTAAAAACACAAACCCAAGCTGTCAAAAATGAAACCATGTAATTACTTTTTTTTTTTATTCAAAAGTGATTTGAAAAGACATTTAATATCATCTATGTTTATTACTTATCATAAAAATATTATTTAATTTCAATATTTATTATAACAATATTCTTTTTTTTTTGTCATTTTTTTTTTTACAATACTCGTATTGTTGTCGCCAAGTTCAAATGATCCCAATACTCGTATACGAGTACGAGTATTGTCCACAATACTTGTATTAAATTATATATGAGTATTGTACAACGGTAATACTGAACAGAGTCGACTAGAGTCAACTAGTGAAATAACACAAAATAAACATGTAAAAGTATTACATTATTAAATGACTTAAATGATATTTATAAGTTAATTTTATTGATGTTTTAGTTCTCACGGAGTGAAAATATACAAGAAAGATCGGCGCGATTTGATCCAGTCAAATCGGTCCCAAAAAAATAAATAAATAAAAATTATGTATTAATATAAATTAATATTTTTGGTTAAAAGATGTAAAATTTAAATTTGATTGATGAGCGGATTCTTTTATTTTCGTATCAATGGTAAACATTTACTGGTACAAAACACAACTGTACTAGACAGTTTTAATTCTTCAATAATTAAAACGTATTGGATGTATTTGATTATTTTGTTGAATAGTGACCAAACAATTTAAGAAATATTTAACTTTGCATGTTGACAATAGTAAACAACAAAAATGACGGACATGTGATTTCCCGGTCTGAAAAAAGAGTGAAACACATTGTTCTTGTTTATAATGCACACCCCGCCTGCAAAATAAAGAATTTATGTAAAATCCAGCGCATTATGCACCAGTTATTATGGACATATTATCAAATTAAATAAACAACATAATAATATAATGATTTGATTAGGAATTAGATAAACAACACAATTAACAATACATATCAAATTAAATAAAAAAACATATACAATGATTTGATCTGGGGCCGATTTGACCTGCTACCCTTCCGGTTTACCAAAATAGAGACGAGTAACTTTTATAGTTCCTTTCGACCGAGATATGAAATATTTTTTTGCTAAATAACTCATAAGTGGTATTTGAGTATTAAATCATATTTTTAAAGCACATGCATGTTGAAATTTAGATCAGATTCATGTTTGTCAAAGCAAAATAAAAGCGCTTATACATTTAAAATCAATGTCGGTCTAGGACATGAAAATGCTTGACGTATCTGAAGTTCACTAAATGAACACATGAGATGATGATGATACATACATAAAATACAAAATCAATGTATAGGATTTTTTTTTAAAGCCAAGTATTTTAATTATGAAAGACTGACAAGTTTTACACATGCACAAATTTTTTGTTTTAATTTAACTATTTTAATCTTTAAATAAAGGTCAATATGTATTTTATCGTGTCTTGTTTATTTAACCTCGGCTGGATATTGATTGAATTAATGGTACGTCAAGGTCATGAGCAATGCGGGGGTGGGCCCTCCCTCTCCCTTATTTGAAAAAATTTAATGTTTTATTCTTTAGCTTTCTCGAAGAAATTAAGTTTAATACATTGAGACTTGTTAACCTACCAAGATATCCTCATAGGTAGTCCACGATCATTTCTATTTACATATTATTTATTTAATTTTTTTTTATTATGGTCCACGATCAGACATGGGGTAATTTGTAATGGTAATCAGTTGTAATCGATTACATTTTTTAATGTAATAGCATGTAATCTGTAATCAACCATTTTTTAGATTACATGTAATCGTAATGTAATCGATTACATTC
Organism: Bathymodiolus septemdierum; assembly: GCA_963383655.1. Lineage (NCBI taxonomy): Eukaryota > Metazoa > Mollusca > Bivalvia > Mytilida > Modiolidae > Bathymodiolus > Bathymodiolus septemdierum. Next base: position 13,720,637 of record OY726523.1, read on the forward strand.
ATTTTGACCCTGTAATCATGATTACTTTCTGATTACATTTAGATTACATTTCTTCATTTTGACTTATTTTGTCTTAACTGAAACATATATCTCCTTAGATATTTAATGTATGATTTATGTAAATGAATTTTCTTCATGAAATTTATTAAACAAATAATGTAGAATGGTTTACTAGAAAAAATGTAATAAAGTTTATTGACATCTAAATAAAAAAATATGTTATGAAATTCAATTGTTAAAAACTCCAAAAAATATATTAAAATAAAGTGGCAATCACAACATGATCAAAAGATATTATTTCATGTTTAACAGCTACAAAAAGTATTAAGTATTAATTATGGCTTCAAAGACTTGATATCAAAACAAATAATATCTCAATTTCAATTTATTTAGGGTTTCAAAATTTTAGTGAAAACAGTTCGTCGGCTTGTGTAGGGGGTTATGGTGTTTAACGCCACTTTCAACGATAAAACACAACAAGTTCTAAAATTTTAAATTATCGGACACAACTTTCAAGATTTCATATATGAAATTGCTCCTATGAAAGACTATCACCATGTCCTCATGATTCCCAAAAGATAAAGAAATGTTTTATATGAACCAAACCATAGGTATCTCAAGAAGATTTCTTATACAAGTATAAAAAGAGATCTAAATTTCAATAAAGATATTATATAAAAAGCAATATGTAAATTATAATTTTCAGAAACATTTATTTATGATACTCGTAGTAGAATAACAAAATATTTTCAATCATAGCAAGTTGTAATATTTGTAAAATTTTGGATTTGGGGCTTGTATCTGATATTCAGAGATATATGATATTTCTGCTTCTTATTTTGATGCAGATTTTCCTTCTAATATTGAATTATATGATAATTTTCATTATTTGTGGGTTATAGTAATACTACGCAACTTGTAATGGATATTTTATTAAATCTATTTACATAAATTAAGGATTTAGTTTTCATATTTAGACTGAGAAATTGTACATATTTTTAAGCAAGTTTTTAGAACCAGAATGATTTGTTTTTTTATCTTCTGAATTATATATCAAGGACACACATTAAAATGATGTGAAATTTAGTAATGGTGATTGTAACAATGTTACATAATTTGGTGTCATTAGACCTTGATTACAAATTTTATCTGTGGCACTGGTTAACTGCCAGTTTATTATCCACAATAAACTTTTGGCAGAATGTTTGAAATTATTTTATATATATTATTAAAATGTGCAAATGTATTTTATAATATTTACTAATAGTATAAGATGGAATGAATATTGGTCATAGTAATAAGACACAACATATTTTATTTTATGAAAAAAGGAAAATGAGAATTGCTGTTTATAATTTACAATGTACTGTATGTTATTGCATGTAATGATCACATTAAACTGAATTGTAATTCATAGTTCCGAGTCAGAAATACAATAAATAAGAGATATTGGACAGATGCGCATGAGAAAAAATAATATAAAATAATAATATATTGGTTGTCATGACATTAAATGTATTGATGTAATCGTAATGTAATGTAATCATAAAAATTGCAAAGTAATTGTAATGTAATCGATTACATTTGAATGTAATTAACCCCAAGTCTGTCCGCGATTAAAAAGTTTATTTTAAAAAAGGAATGAAAAAAATAATAGTTTACTTTAAAAAAGAAGTATATAAAGTAAAAAAAAAATTAATAGTCATGATAAAAAAGTGATAAAATCCTGTAAAAGTTATGACCACATAAACATCCTGCACGAGGCTCAGGATATCCATTATGGTTTGCGATTAAAAAGTTTATTTAAAAAAAAAATATAAAAGTATTGAGTATAAAAGTTACTTGTCTCTATTTTCGTAAATCAGAAGTAAATCGCGCCGATCTTTCTTGTATATTTTCACTCCATGAGAACTAAAACATCAATAAAATTAACTTGTAAATATTATTTAAGTCATTTAATATCATCTACAAAGTAATGCAATACTTTTACATGTTTATTTTGCGTTATTTCACTACTAGTTGACTAGTAGACTCTAGTAGACTCTGTTTAGTATCACCCTTGTACAATACTCTATACCAGTATTGTACAATACTTTATACCAGTATTGTCAATACATAACCAAATTGTATTTAAGTATTGTCAATTATTATTGATCTTGGTCCCAAGCTGTCATTGTTGATTGAAGTCAGACGTGTCAACCACAATAAACAATTACATGTTTACATAGCAATGTAAATTTAGACTTACACCAAGCTGTCATCAACAGGGGAGGATCCAGGACTTCAAGTCAGAGGGATGCACTTAAAAAAATTGCGCCAAGTGGAAGGGGCGTGAACATTTTTGGGGTATTTCGCGTGAAAAAATCACGATTTTACGGAAAAAATCATATTTTTTCCAATTTTAGGAGGGGCATTAAATTACAATCACTCACTAAATTGTATTGATAATGCTATTAGGAATCGTCACAAATTATAATTCCTATAAATTGTGCCTTATTTTTTTCCATATTATATGTATTAAAAATCATCCATGAAAAATAGTAAAAATTATACACCTTAGTATTAACTGGCTATAATAGTAAGTTAATTTCCACAGAGACACGAAGCGGAGGGAAATGGGTAAGATTAAGGGGGACAATTAACTTACTATTGTCGCAATAACCAGTAAGCATAGTATTTTTAGTGTTTTATTGTACGTATTATGTAGGTCATGCATGTACTTATTATTATTAGTTATATTTCATTTTGGACGCTGAATCTCTTGAGACAGGGTTATAATAAAATTATCACTTTATCCTTTTATTTTTTCAGTGACAAGACTGTTATGGAAAATGTGGTCGATTTCATATCAGATGTTGTACCACAGGTAACTTAATTAAAGTTTTTGCTAATTAATTAATTAAAAAATTAAAAGTTGTACCAGGTTTCAAATGGTACATTTTGTAATTTATATGCAGCAATAAAACTTAAAAAAAAAGTCTTGAAATCATTTCACTGACTATTTTAGTTGTTTAAATATTACTGTAATTAATATTATCCAGTAGATAGGAATGCAAAAGGTTTCACCCCATCTTATTTGTGTGACTTGTTACCTCCTCTTGTTTGCGATGTTACCAACCACCCTGTTTGCAACAGAAATAACTACAGACAGTGAAACTGATCCAAGATGTTGTTTATTGTTTATTGTTTATTGTTTATTGTTCTGCCAATCGTTGTTGTTCATCCTGTCTGTCATAAATCTTTGGAACAGTCTAAACAACGAGACCAGAAATGTCCAAACACTTAAAACTTTTAAGAGCATCTTAAAAAAGTTGTTTTAGCTAAAATTCCAGGACGTTTCTAAGTTGTGGATAGAAGATCCAATATCTTATATGCAAGATTGCGTGGTAATTTAGCTCGCTGAAATATTATCTATTTCACTCAAATATAATAACAAATTCCAGATGTGTTATGTTTATATTACCCATAATTCATTGGTTTCTGAAATGTTATGTTTATATTACCCATAATTCATTGGTTTTCGACATGAATTATGTATTTTGCTATTTCCAGGCCTACAGTGGAAGTCAGAAAGTTGATGATAAAGAGAAGATCCTGTGGATGAGGTTTGAAAGGAGTGATATCAATGGTAAAAATAACTTATATTACACAGTTTAAAACACTTACACTATGAACATAAAGATTACTAGATGCAAAAATTTATAACTTTTTAGTTTTATATAGGTAATGTCTTAACTAGCTGCAGAACCGTAGCCCTTTATGGTCCTTTTTTTTTTTCTTTTTTTTTGGCAGACCATAGGGCTACGGATTTCACCCTATCAAAAATTTGCAGAACTGCGACCAAGAATTCATCGCACCTTTCAACAGTAATTTTCACAACAAAACGCTGTATGAAAGCGGAGTCATGTGAATAACTCGTTTCGTTACATATTGATCTATCGCTTTTCATATTTACTTACTTATTATTATTCATTTCTAGCTCATTATAATAAAAAATGTTTCGATATTAACTGATTTCACCTACTTAGTCCCGCCATCTTGTCTTTGTGGTATTCTCGCTTTGAGGTCACATGACTTTTTAGAAATGACTCTAACAGCAAAACACGTGTTCGGTATGTTTACGTTTTAGCGGAGGTTTTGCACGGCGATTTTTTTATCTGAAATAAAATATTTATTCAACCTAGAGGGAAATATTTTACATATATTAGCCAGAAATGTTATTTTCTTCTATGATTATTCCAACTGAGGTGAACTCTCATTCAACATTTTCAAGTTTTCCATGTAAACAAACCGAACACGTGTTTTGCTGTTAGAGTCATCTCTCAAAAGTCATGTGACCTCAAAGCGAGAATACCACAAAGACAAGATGGCGGGACTAAGTAGGTGAAATCAGTTAATATCGAAGCATTTTTTATTATAATGAGCTAGAAATTAATAATAATAAGTAAGCAAATATGAAAAGCGATAGATCAATATGTAATGAAGCGAGTTATCCACATGACTCCGCTCTCACAAAGCATTTTGTTGTGAAAATTACTGTTGAAAGGTGCGACGAATTCTTGGTCTCAGTTCCACAAATTTTTGATAGGGTGAAATCCGTATCCCTATGATCCGCCAAAAAAAAAGGGACCATAAAGGGCTACGGTAAGTACGGTTCCGCAGCTATGTCTTAACTTAAGTTTCCTTATTTGATTTTAATATGTTCAATACAAATTTCATGCTATGAATAATGATGATATGGGTGAATCATTGCCAAAGATGGTGTTCAAAAACAAATATATTTATTCTGGTCTCCCATGAAAACCATTGATTATTTAAAGATTTTTATGACTAATTGATATTAATCAGTAACAACAACAGCAGTTAAAAAGGAAATGCACAAATGTGCTATCAGTTATATACAGTCAAAGGGAGACAATTTAGCACATTCAAGAAAATCTATTTATAGTCTAAATGATGTGATTTTTTTCATGTTAATCATATTAATAGTAAAAAAAAACATTGCATTAATTTGTTATTTAACAGTAATAATTTGTCTACCTACTTGTACATATATCTACTTATTCTCAGATTAATTTTTAGCTATAGGCAATTCAACAGCATGACAAACATATTTTTTTAACTTGGCCTTACTTTCTGTAAAGATGTACTAACATGTATAAAAAAAATGGGAAGAATTAATTATAACAGAATATTGATGTTTTCTTAGGTGGATTATTATTTATTTTAATTTTGAAAATTAAAGGCAAAACTAATAAAATAAATAAGGGACTACTATTAATAGAACAGAAACCAATGTTCTAATATAGTGAAACCTGGTAAAACCATGCCCTGAATTAATCGGAATCCCGTATCAGAGCTCCAGATAATTTTCAAGTCCAAAGGTAATTACCCCCTATTTTTGAAAATGATGGGTATTTGCATATTTCCTTTGCACTGTTGTACTCTCTACTTCAAAAAAGATTGCTTACATGTACACTTTTAAAATTATGTTTTATTCAATAAACACAGGATGCAAGTGAAATGTATATCTCTGTTTAATTTGACACGATTGTGTCATGTTTATTAATAAAATGTTGTAAATATTTGTTTTTTGCTCGTCGACTTCGGCAGTTTTCACAGCCGTTTTGATAATGTCATCAATGATTCCTTTAACTATACTGTCACTAGACACAGATGAAACTGTCAGGAACTTAAGTATAGAATTTTCCGTAGCGCTCTTGCGCTTAGTAGCACGCTTATTCATGTTCTTGCTCATTTTCAACAAACAACGTGTTCCCAAATTTACTTTCGTTTTAGTTCTTACTTATTTTGTAAACCGCATTTATTTGTAATATTGACCGCGATTGAATGATTTATCGTAAACATCCAATCAGATCTCTTTTGACATCGATGCTTAGAAAGGCAAACATTTGGTACCCCTCGGATGTATGCGCTCTTTCCTTCGAAAAGTATAAAGGGAAGTAATTACGGGGAATTTCTTAAAGACAAAAATGTATTGTTATGTACATGACTGTACAAGTACGCTCCGAATTTGGGAAGTTTGCTTACACAGCAATATGTATGCGTAATGTGTACACTCTGATCTGATAATACATGCGTTTTTACTCGTTTTCATAGCGTAATAAACACAAATACGCAGCTTATCTGGAGCTCTGCCGTATTAACTACAGACACTCTATTTCGATCACAAAAGTTGGTCCCTAGGTGGTTCGGTTTAGACGGGTTTCATTTTATTATGCAGGTGTGATTTTTCTTCAGTTATTTAACTCTTTTTGGCTATTTTCCTCTGAAAAAAAATCTGAAAGTTGCTGGACATGATCTGAACATGTCAAAAATGGAGGGTTTGAAAGGGGGTGTAGATGGTTTCAATTATTTTGTTTTCTAACCAGAATTATCCCTGATAATAATTAAGACGATGAATCGACTGTTTATTTCAGATATAGCCAGAAACCCTGACTTTACAGTTGGTGAAAACAAAGGTATACCTTTACTTCTGATACTAGGTTACAGTAATGGTGTACAGATCTGGAATGTGATGGTATGATTTAATCTTTTATACTTCTCTCTAATATATACTCTTTAGCTGCATCAGTGGTGTAATAGCTAGCACGTTCATCTCCAGTGTCATAGATTGTAGGTTCGAGCCTCAGTCGGGTCGAACCAAAAATTATGAAATTAATATTTGTTGCTTCTCCTTTAAGCATACAATTTGAAAATATAAGAGCAAAAACTGGCTAGCTTGTAATCAGTATGATGTGTCCGGTTGGAGAGCAGGCCTCGACATTAACGTTTGTCCGATTGTCCAGTACCAATGAAAACTGACGTCGGACAAGTAGATCTTGTATCACGGTTGTCCGATGGGATAAGTGAAAAAATTACTGTCCTACCTTTTGAAGGTTATTTTCTATGATAAAAATGTGTTGCTTTGTCATTTTTACAGACTTAAGCTTCGTAAATAATTATTTTAATGTGTTTAAAAATATTGGTTTCCATTAAAGTACACTCGCTAATTACAACGAAGAACCAAGAGATTTTCTGAACATATACTTGATCCGTATCTTTTCAGCGATTTCATTAAACGACAACTGGCATTAAGTAATTATAATGAAATAGAAATAGATTGTTTATAGTGTTTCCTTCCCCTACACAATAATTCCCTGCAAACATAATTACCATGCCCATTGGCATGGATCTATGATATCCCCTGATCTTAGAAAGTACGGATTTACAACAAGCGGCGGAGCTTAATTCAACCAAAAATGTTCAGGCGTCTGATGCTAATTATCCCCTCGCCAACGAAGCTGCGAAGGGATATAGTAACGCTACCGTCCGTCCTTCCGTAGCATCCTTGTGAACACTCTAGAATCAACATCCTTCAATGGACTTTGACCAAACTTGGTACATACTTAGTCCTTAAGAGAATCTGGAACCCTATTGATTTTCAAGGTCACCGGGTCAAATTTTTTACGGCATAACATCCTTGTGAATACTCTAGAATCAACATCCTTCAATGGATTTTGACCAAACTTGGTACATACTTAGCCCTTAGGAGAGTCTGGAACCCTATTGATTTTCAAGGTCACCGGGTCAAGTTTTTTATGGCATAACATCCTTGTGAATACTCTAGAATCAACATCCTTCAATGGATTTTGACCAAACTTGGTACATACTTAGACTTTAGGAGAGTCTGGAAACCTATTGATTTTCAAGGTCAAAGGTCAAGGTCATCAGGTCAAATTTTTACCGCGTAACATCCTTGTGAACACTTTAGAATCAACATCCTTCAATGGATTTTGACCAAACTGGTTACATAGTTAGTCCTTAGGAGAATCTGGAACCCTATTGATTGTCAAGGTCACCGGGTCAAATATTTAGGCGAGGGGATGCGCCACGCTTTGCGTTGCCCTTGTTTCCATTGAGGGACATTCAGTAGCTGATTTTGATACACAATCTGCATTCAATAGATGGTGAAAAACGACATTCAAAGCATCCTGGATTCAATCCACATTATATGATTACCGCTTAGATAGGCCTGCTATTTGAGAACCAAACTTAGAAATTGATGATTAGACAATCATACCATGATGACTTCGATTGATACCAATGAATTTATGTCTAACTTCTAAGTGTATGTTAATTTGTCGATTAAAGATGTCATAATCATAATGTCTGTTAGTATTAATAATGACAGGATGAGATAATGCTTGTGAGACAATAATCAAAACATTTTACACAAATTGCTGATAACTATTCTCTGGTTTTTATTATTTCTATTAATTTTTTTTTGGACAACTTAAAGATTGAGTCGGACAAGTACTTTTTTTAGTTAGTTGTCCGAAGGGACAAGTTAAAAAAATGTTAATGTAGAGGCCTGGAGAGGCATGACTATCTGTCTACTGTTGTTTCAGTGAGCTAGCACTATTAAAATCCAATTAAGAGTGTTGCTATAGTACAAAGTGGACATCATCATCATCATCTCATTGAATGTATCTTGTTCTCGCCATAATATGGCTGAAAAATGTTCATTTGACATTAAACGACAATCACTCACTTACTTCTTTACTCTGCACTGACCAAATGTTTAAATCAAGTTATCCATGTAAACAAATTTTCTGAGAAAGAGATAATACGTTTCAACTATACTAAATTTATATTTTGCAATTACAGCCAAGCGGTGAAGCACAAGAGGTATATTCAGTACGACAGGGTCCAGTCAGAATTTTGAGGGTACTTACAACACCTACTCCAGGTATTTAGCCATTGAAATTGTTGTAGTGTTACCCATTATATGTAAATTTAGAGGGTATTAGCATCCCAAAGGCAGGGTCTTTAAAATGTTTCTTTGTATTATGTCAAATAGACTGTTGTTCCACGCTAAAATGGACTCGACGCCTTTTGTCCACATTAAGTAGAGTTTTTTTTTTACCATAACAACCTAACAGTGATTCAACATATTACAGAAAACTGTTTGTCAGAATTTCAGATAATGTGATTTGACTGCAATAACCATGGTAACAGTAAAAATCCTATATAAAATAAAATGTCATATATAGTCATGGATTAAAAAGTAGTGGAATTTTACTGATTGGACATGACTACAAAAAAAAATATACAGAGTAGTGATTATAAGCTTGGTGAAAAGCTGTTTTATAGTCAGAATGTATTAATTATTTGTGCATTACTCTGAGAAAAATGGTATTGCATTTCAAATTTGAGGGTGTTGTTTTCAGTGTTTAACATCACTTTCAACCATATGTCAATTATTTCGTAGCGGTATGTTTCACATGTATTGGTGGAGAAAACTGGAGCAATCGGAACTGCTGCAAGTCACTGACAAACTTGATCACATAAAGTTGTGTCAAGTACACCTTGCCACATGTGGTAATCAAACTCACAGATGTGATTGCCACTGATTTGTATTGGTAAATATAAATCCATCTTCCATACTATCACAGCCACAAGTGAATCATGTGACTCATAATTTTAATAGAGGTTTTATGCATCGAAAGTTCTGGCACAAAATAGAAAAAGATTTATAGTTACCATTTTTGATACCCAACAATAGTATGGCATAATGATATATGTAGCATGACATTGTGGTGTAATCTACGACAGATATGTATGCCACTTAGGTCAATAAAAAAAGTTTAATGGAAATAATGTAAAACAACAGATGTGATCAAAAAAATCTTTCATATTTATGATTTACCACTGTTTTAATGCCTACAAGTACATTTTTTTTCTATGTACATTTATATACATCTATCATTATTTTTTTTTCCAGCTTTTGGTGAAAATGATAAATATGCCAGTAAAAGACCATTAGTAGCTGTCTGTGATACTTCAAGGTTTGTCTCAAACTATTGAAAAACATCTTTAATTATTAAAGTATTATAGTATAGCTACTCTACATTCCGAATATCAAGAATAGAATAACCGAATAATGCAGTAATTCATGAATATTCATCAACATGTGAGTGAATTACCGCTTGTTCGGTTACGAGTGATTTATTTTTGATATTCAGAATGAAAGAGTAGGTTTACCATTGATTAAATTAATTTTCACTTATGTTTCTCTAAGAAATCAATTAAAGGGAAACTTGTTGTTCAATGTCAGACAGTGGTATTTTAGATTTTGAGGATTTGGCACTATGATATCATGCAGAGGAAAAAATGTTTTTATTTCTCTTGATGAAATCCATGTTTTCTTTCAATTGGATATCTCAGTATTTCACAGGCATCTATGTAATAAGATATATTATTAGTCACTTGGTTGCAGTACTTTGTAATAATATTGAAAATCAGGTAAAGTCCGTTTGACCAGCCTAAAACAGGACTAAAGCACTAATTAAAAATCAACAGTTCAACTTATTGATTTTTTTTCTTCACACATTTACTCATATATCATCTACCTACTCTGACAAATAATTTCAGAATTTTGACACTATTTTCCAAAAAGTTGCCCATTAGGTCTCTATGTTAAATATTTGTACCAAATGTGGATATGTGCAGAGGGAGTTAGTATGCTTGTTGTTACCAACTTCCAGTGTAAACAATAACAACAACACATGTGATTTTATTTACATTTCACTGTCATGTGATTACCTAATTTGAATGTCACCAGAACCCAAGCATGCATGAGATGTTCATTTCACCCAAAGTTTAGCTTTTTACATTTTATTGGAAATTATTTTAGAAATTTAAAAGTAAAAAGTATAAATGCAAACCTTTGAATTTTAAATCTTTTTCTTTAAATTCTAAATAAAATCACTTTTGTTTTGGTGTTTTCTAAAGCCCAGTATTTGAACTCAAAGAACATGGTTATAAAGTAAGTCTATGTGTATTGACCAGATATACCATGTAAATAGCCCATGCTTTGCATGCTTTGTGTATACTTTTAGAAGTTTTATGTATGTTATTTAAGCATAATAAAAAAAACAAGTAATTAATATATATTTTTTTTAAATATAATAGAAAAAATATAAAATAAAGGTAGAAAAAAACCAACATTTTTTTGTCTTTTCATAAATTAATATTTACAAATTAAAAATTATCTGCCCTTATTTAGAACTCTACCAATACTTATATAGAAAGAATAGTCATGCCTCTCAAAACTTCAGATGAAAAACAGGATTTAATACTAAAAGTGTTTGATTATTTTGAAGCCGAATCAAAATTGTCACTTGGTGAAAGTGAAATGAACATCTCATGCATGCTTGGGTTCTGGTGACATATTCAAATTAGGTAATCACATGACAGTGAAATGTAAATAAAATCACATGTGTTGTTGTTATTGTTTACACTGGAAGTTGGTAACAACAAGCATACTAACTCCCTCTGCACATATCCACATTTGGTACAAATATTTAACATAGAGACCTAATGGGCAACTTTTTGGAAAATAGTGTCAAAATTCTGAAATTATTTGTCAGAGTAGGTAGATGATATATGAGTAAATGTGTGAAGAAAAAAAATCAATAAGTTGAACTGTTGATTTTTAATTAATCTTTTAGTCCTGTTTTAGGCTGGTCAAATGGACTATATACTTTTCATGAGTTAGAAAATGTCTTTGCTGATGTGAAGTCTCACTCAAAAAGTCATCTTATGCTTAACAACATAACATTGCAAAGTTTCAATAAGCATATCTCTATCAAGCTTGTATTAATAAAGACAATTACATACTTTACTACTTTTGTTAATTTCATGTAAATTTCTCTTCTTTATTTCAGTGCTGGACAACCATATTGTTCTGTCAAGTTTGTATCACTTAAGACAGGAGATGAAGTTCATAGCATCAGTTTTAAAACTTATCCAATCAATAATATAGAGTGCAATAAAAGGTTGGTATACAAACAAACTTTGATATATTGATATAGAAATTCTCCCTCTTATAAGATGGGGCCGTCATGGATTTACAACTACCTATGCAATCAGTGGCTATCACCACTAACTTGAGTTCAAATCACGCTCATGACAAGGTGTGCTGGATACAACAGTATGTGATAAAGTATATCAGTGACCTGTGGCAGGTTGTTGGTTTTCTCTGGGTACTCTGGTTTCATCCACCAATAAGACTTGACTGCCTAGTGTAATTGAAATATTGTTGAAAATGGTGTTAAGCACCATGCCCCTTCTTATAAGACCACCTATTCTGTGATGAAAAATAGCCTTATTATGGCCTCTATTGAGTGGTGGGAGTGACCTTATAAAAGGGGTACCACTGTAGTATTATTTCACCAATTTATTGTTTAACCATAAAATATTTGTGATCAGATTATGGTAGGTATTTGTTGTCATTTTCTGTCTCACATGTTTTTTTTACAAATACTTAAATTCTGTTTGACCGATCTTTCCGACATTTTAACTCATTGATTCTTGGCACAGAATAAAAGTTTGAGTATATTTTGGGTAGTCTACGTTTACCTGTTTCTGGTCCAAAGATGCAAAATATGGTGCACATGCCGTGCCATATAAAACTGCCACCAGACAAATATTTAAAAAAAGAAATAAATCTCTTGTTTACCTTTTGGCCTACTGGTAAATTTGTTAGAAATGGTATTGGTATCATTCCTATCTGATTACAGTACTTATCAGTCAAAGAAGTCTTCCATTACTACAACCAAATTTTTCTTCTTAATTCTCAGTAGCTATTTGCATATTACTAGTTCAGCAATCACACTGATTTATTTATTGTCCCCCGATGCTTTGTTGAAGGGGGACTATAGTAATGTGTATTGTTTGTCCGTCCCAAATTGGTTTCCGGATGATAACTTGTGAATGAAAAGTCAGATTGAAGCTAGGTGTGGTATGTATGTGTATCAATATTTCGACAATTCTTACCGGAGTTTTGTTGACTTTAATAAATATTAGTTTTTATTTTTATACAGGGTAGTTGTAGTTGTATTCAAAGAAAAAATATGTGTATTTGATGCTGCCACCTTGAAACAAAAATTCTGGATTACAGGTAATTCAAAAGAAATAATGGCTTTTCCTCTCAGATGTGTTGACTTTACAATATTTAATTATTTAATATGTAAAGAAAGATCTTTTACTTTATTGAATTCAAAATCATCATTGATATTGTGTATTCCCTCATTCACAGTCAACCAATGAAACTAAAATACTGGTGATCACATGACCTGATTGAACCTAAATAAATTAGGTCATAATCTGTGGCAACTTTTTTAGGCTATACTTGTATTTGATTTGTATTTACACTTTGTCTTTGTTTTTTTATTACATGTAGTTACCTCCCTTCACCAGCATTTTTTTTCTCATTTTCTTTTTTCATTTCTATTTCAATCATTTAATTACCTCCCTTTACCAGCACTTTGATCATTTTGTTCTTTTCATTTCTGTTTCTATCATTTAATTACCTCCCTTTACCAGCACTTTGATCATTTTGTTCTTTTCATTTCTGTTTCTATCATTTAATTACCTCCCTTTACCAGCACTTTGATCATTTTGTTCTTTTCATTTCTCTTTTAAATGCAAGGAGCATGCCATTTTCCATTACACAAGGCATTCATTTACATCTTAGGTTAGGGTGAGTTGTGTATTTGATTCGTCCCACACAATCAACTGACATACATTTTTAAACGATTGTACCCTCACAGCAAAGAAACTTAAGTCTTATTTCTGTACAATGGGGCTCCCTTCGAAAGTGAATATCTTAAGCTATCTAATATTGTAAACTTTTGTGACATTATAGATATTCCAGTGACTATGATATTTCTTCACGGATATAAGGAAATACAATTGATGCAGTTTCAAAATAAAGATATGGATTAGATGGTATATTATTGTAACAACTGTAGATATTACTAAGATGTGTTGAAGTATTTATATAATATGCTGTAATATAAACATTTTTACCATTACAGATTGTTTCCCCTGTACCGGTGCCAGTGAAAATCCTATAGCTTTAGGGAGTAGATGGTTAGCCTTTGCTGATAAAAGGGTAAGAAATGATATAGTAGATAGTGTTTGATAAAATTTCTGCTTGGATTGGAGATGTAATTTTAAAAATTTGAAGAAAACAAAATTAGGTGTGATAATCTGACATAAAAAAGATCAGACATGTGTTGAACTACCTGTATTATATCTATGTAAAATTTGAGAAATTTCTAATTTTTAGCAGTGATAATTCAATATATTCTGTTCAAACAATAATATTATTAGTTCTCTATTTTTTTTTGTCTTAGTCTCAAAGTTTTCATAATTTGATTTTTTTCAGTTAAAGCATAAAATTATTACATGTTAATGTAATAAAAAATGAAAAGCCAAAAATTGCCACACCGTCAGAACAGTTCTACAATTTAATTGACATATCATAGAATCAGAGGCAGAATTCATACCCCAAACACAAATATACATGACAGCTGACCTTCCTCACATATAACTGGGTGAAACAGCTGACCTTCCTCACATATAACTGGGTGGAACAGCTGACCTTCCTCACATATAACTGGGTGGAACAGCTGACCTTCCTCACATATAACTGGGTGGAACAGCTGACCTTCCTCACATATAACTGGGTGGAACAACGTTGTTGTAAAGAATGACGAGTTCTAATCTTGAACTTTGTATATAATATATTTATTCTTCATTTTATGTAAACGTTTCTCATATATTTACAGCTGGTACCATTACATCAGTCATTTGGAGGGATGTCTGGTGACGGAGCTCAGTCATATGCTGCCACAGTAATTAGTGCTGCTAAGGTTTGTATAATATATACTAGTAAGAAAGAATATGGATGAACACGAGAGGTTATCCAACATTACACTTCAACACAAAATACAAATTAAAGTAATGAAGAAAAATTGCTTTTATTGACCATCTACATTTCACAGTCACAGTAGGGCCTTTAAAAATGAGCATAACTTGTACCATAAAATGAATGTGAAGCGGCCCGTAGTGGCCTGCAGTTGATTGGCCCTTTGCCTGCAGTTGAGCGCCCTTTGCCTGCAGTTGAGCGGCCCTTTGCCTGCAGTTGAGCGGCCCTTTGCCTGCAGTTGAGCGGCCCTTTGTCTGCAGTTGAACGGCCCTTTGCCTGCAGTTGAGCGGTACTTTTTATTTCTGTTGATAAACATTACATCTGGGTATTTTTGTTATTTTGATGTTATTTACCATTTGGTGCATGGTATATGTTTGGGAAACTTTTTGTAACGGTACACTTACCTATTTTCTATTGCAGGGTGCATTTAAAGGTTTATCTGTGTTTAGTGAAGCTGTGGTCAGTAACCTAACAGGAAGTAAACCGTCTCCCCCGACCAAGAAACTAGACGCTACACAAGTAGATAACGGCAATAGACCTGGCATTATATCTATTGTAGATCTACAGAATATACATGGCGACCATGTAAGTATTAAAAAAACAAAATACACATGCATAGCAACTGCTACAATTATGCAAGCAACATCAGTACTTGTCAGATGCATTGTATATTAGTTCCCTTCATATAAGGCCACTCACATCAAAGGCCACCCCCCACTTATTGAGCCAAAGTTCAGTTGCACTTGAATAATAATAAAAAAAACAACTAAATTGTCCCCCCTTAGAGGCAACTTTTTCATTGCAGAAGGCATAGTTTTATAAGAGGTGGATGAATGTACAGCTCTATAAGAGGTGGATGAATGTACAGCTTTATAAGAGGTGGATGAATGTACAGCTTTATAAGAGGTGGATGAATGTACAGCTTTATAAGAGGTGGATGAATGTACAGCTTTATAAGAGGTGGATGAATGTACAGCTTTATAAGAGGTGGATGAATGTACAGCTTTATAAGAGGTGGATGAATGTACAGCTTTATAAGAGGTGGATGAATGTACAGCTTTATAAGAGGTGGATGAATGTACAGCTTTATAAGAGGTGGATGAATGTACAGCTTTATAAGAGGTGGATGAATGTACAGCTTTATAAGAGGTGGATGAATGTACAGCTCTATAAGAGGTGGATGAATGTACAGCTTTATAAGAGGTGGATGAATGTACAGCTTTATAAGAGGTGGATGAATGTACAGCTTTATAAGAGGTGGATGAATGTACAGCTTTATAAGAGGTGGATGAATGTACAGCTTTATAAGAGGTGGATGAATGTACAGCTTTATAAGAGGTGGATGAATGTACAGCTTTATAAGAGGTGGATGAATGTACAGCTTTATAAGAGGTGGATGAATGTACAGCTTTATAAGAGGTGGATGAATGTACAGCTTTATAAGAGGTGGATGAATGTACAGCTTTGTTGCTTATCATTTCAGAATTTTTGCTGTATTTAATTTTATAGTAATTTTCATCATTGTTTTATAAAGAAGCTGAATACAATTGTAGGAATAATTCTTAATTGGTTTGTTGTTGACTAGCCTCTCTTGTTTAGCAACATGAAAGAGATGTTCACAAAATGTAACCTAGAACGTTTGACAGAGTTTTTTTTAAACCAGACAAATAATAGAATATCATAATTTTATCATATCTTACTTTGTATGTATATAATTACTTTCGAAATTGTTAATAAAAGAAAAAACAAAAAATACCACACTGTCGGAACATTTTCAAAATCTAATGGAAAAACGTAGAAACAGAGATAAAATTTATACCGTTAACACACATGCACATGACTGCTCACTTTCCTGGATGGTACAGGCGACTTCAGTAAAAAGTGATGGAATTATACTAGTTTTATGAGCCTAAACTGTTACTAATAATTTTACATAATAAAGTAATGATATTGAAAAGGGGAGATAATCATTACAAATTACAAATAATTTTAAGAGTATAGAGAATATATTTGTTTCTTTTTGGGTCTGTTAAGATTCAATTTTATATTAATAGTATTGTGTATCAGAAGACAATGAAGATGATAGTTTGGTAGCACATTTCCACGCCCATGCTAATGAACCTGTGTCACACATGTTGTTTGATCCTGCAGGAACGTTGCTATTAACTGCCTGTAAACTAGGACATAATTTCCATGTGTTCAGGATCATGGCACACCCCTGTAGCTCCTCCCTAGGGGCTGTGCATCATCTTTATACACTACATAGAGGAGATACAACAGCTAAGGTATGTATTTTGTATTTAAAGATTTCATGTTTATTCTAGTATTAAAATATTTAACTGAAAATTTACCTGTAAATGACAATATACAATACGTCCTCATTATGCTTCCACCTTTTGGCCAAAAGCTATATTTTGCATTGAGCAAGGGTGAAAATTTAGTGATGGAGAAATTTCCTTATAAGCTATATGATTTTGGGAAATTTGAACTTTGAAATTTAATAGCAATAAGTGTGGGTGACAGGTAAACTCAATTTGCGAGAGTAAGACCAACGATTTACATCGACAACATTTCAGATACAATATGGTTATTCCCTAAGTTGATTAAATTGTGAAATCCAAGGACAGTAATTAATGAAATAATTTAAAAAAATCATTGTCTCTTGTTCCCAGTCTATGGTGAGTCTCAGAAAGAGAAAATATCAGATCATGGTTGGACTACAGTAATATAAAACCATACAATTGACATGCCCCAGGTTTATGCTTATTATCTTTGTTTTCAGGTTATAGACATGGCATTTAGTCAGGATAGTAGATGGGTAACAGTTAGTACTCATAGAGGTACCACACATGTGTTTCCAATTACACCATATGGAGGTTAGTGTTTCTATAAATAGATTTTATGACAAAAAAATCGTTTTGTAAATCAACATAATTTATTTTCATCCATTTAAATTGTAAGTATTCATTTTTCAGATTTATTTTTTTTTTCTTTTCTTTTTTTTTGCTGTTTTTCACAACAGGATGTTCAATAATTCTACCAATAACAACAAAGCGAAAAACCACTTCTTTCCTCAAATCATTGAGCATAAAAAAATGCCATGACATATGGTGCTGGAAATCTAGATCCTGGCTTAAGACAGGCATAAAAATGTGGCGGGATAAACGTCATGCTTTTAATTTATCACTTAATATTAGCCTTGTACAAATTATAATCATGTTTAATGTTTTGATTTGTAGCTGTAATGTTAATCCATATTAATTTATGTTTTTATCTATAATATTATATAGGTAGTATAAACATAAGAACTCATTGTAAAGCCAGAGTTGTAAACAGAGCTAGTCGATTTCATAAAAGTGCCGGCATAGATGATATGGACCATCCTAGAACTGAACGACATAGTCCAATTCTGTCAGGTAGTCCAGGTTCCACCACAGGTATGGTTTATTTTTCTTATACTGTATACGACTGCAAAATTCACACATAGTCACTATATGCATAGTAGTCTAGTAGGTCAAAGTTCAAACCCTGTTCCAGTAATACCCTACAAGAGATACTGTTAATTTATTTAAATTCATCGATAACAATTTTCATGGTTTGAGGAAAAAATAGCATTATTGTGGATATATAAAGTTTTGGATCCACACTTAGAGTCCGAATATATATTTGGTAATAATAGTAATTGAATTCTAAAGTTCATGGTTTCATATTATCTATGATAATTGATGCATAATGTACTATGAATAATAATGAATTTATAATGCAAAAATGTTCTCCGCCAATAGAACTGACCACTACTATATAACTGAAATATTTTTGAAATTTACGTTAAATATCATAACCCTAATCTTAACCCTATTGTACAAAATGTAATGATGGTGCTGTCCTACAAAGCATGCAAAATGGTTGGCACATACTTATTGATTGGTGTTCAACGCTTACTTTTGCAGTATTACAGCTACTAGTATATCGTAGCATGAATAAATTGTTGGCACATACTGAGTAGTCAAACTAAGGATACATGTACATGTATTATTGATAAATGAATTGACAAAACTAATGATACAAATATTGATGTAGAACGGATGTCTTTTAATGTCTAGACAATATGTGAAATTAATTTTTACAAACAATGTGTTTTTCCATGATATGACGACAATGTTGTAACATTTGTTTACTCAGTATGTAATAACGCTCATCGAGCCAGCATGTGAACAATGTGAGAATTGATGAAATTTAGTATGAAATTTTATTTTAATTTAAGGGGGACAGTATGATAACTATCCAAGCCTGATCAGACAGAATGCCTTGAATAACAATATAGAGAATCCACGCCTGCCACCATATCCCCACTCCACACAGACATTCCCCCTGTCACAAATCAAACAACCCCTTAGTCTAGGAACAAGTATAGCAGGAAAGTCACAAAGCCCTACACATACACCAAGTGGGAAAGACAATATGTTAGTAGTCAGTGCCTGCTTCTCTACACCAAGACTGTGGATTGGAGGAAACGCCAGTGTGTCTGTGGACCATAGAGGTAATGTATATTTGTCATTATTACTCTTCATGTAAGAAACTTTCATTATAATTGACATGATATTATTGAAATGTAATTTTACAAAGAATAAATAGCATCGTTGTACTATGCACTCGCATAGTACCATTACTATGCTGATGGGCGGATCTTAGAACAATGTTACGTCATTTAAATAGGTGGGGGGTCTAAACGGGATCACCTGAGCGGTTTTAACAGTACAATTTACAATGTATTATACGTTTTTCTTTAATGTTGATGCTGTCGTCTGTCAAAACAATGGCCAGTTCCAGGTTTGGGAATTAAATATTTGACAATTCATTGTTATTGTTGAAATTAAATATTTCTTGAATTTAAATGAATATTATTTGCCAATCTTTATACTATCAATACATTTTAGACAAATTTCATTTTTTAAAATCACCAAAGACATTCAGAGTATAAAATCACCAAAGACATTCAGAGTAATAATAACAATAATATTGTGTTGTCCATGTTATATGCCGAAATATGTCCCAAGGTTAGAGGGCATAATGCACGACCCACATGGACAACACAATATTATTGTATAATTAGGTGATGATGTACATGTACCATCACTTTCAGCTATATTTCAGACTTATCAATGATTTATAAATTATTCCTTTGATCGACCTTTACACAAAATGATGAATATACTATGGTTGATACATTTTGCTCAAATGAACTTTTCATTTCATGATTTCGCATCTCAGGTTTTTAGCTTTGAATGCAGTCTTACACTGATAAATCCATTCTGGCAAAATAAAGCAATATTTTGTATATATGTAAATAGATTGTGTATTTAGATATAGATAAAACTACTGTATGTCATACTAGAGTCGAATTACTTTTAAATGTAATTTATTAAATTACAATTACTTTTAAATGTAATTTATTAAATTACAATTACTTTTAAATGTAATTTATTAAATTACAATTACTTTTAAATGTAATTTATTAAATTACAAGTACTTTTAAAATGTAATGGATTACATTACTGATTAGCATTTAATATCATGACAACAACAACAATTCAAGTTCTCTTAAAGGAATATTAAAGCTCATTTTGGTAATTTTTTGTATCTCATGAAAACTTGCAATTGGTTTAATAAATGATATTTATGAAACATTAACCCGGTTTTTATCAATGAAACTTTGTAAAAGTGACATAATTCGTTGATAATTCTGTCATATCTTGCAGTTTTTCCATTAATTGAATTTTTGCTTCCTGGACAAAAATTCATTTCAACCCTTTTAAGTGATATTTTAGCGATATTAGGGATTATATGGGCGTGCAAAGTATTTTTGGATTGTTTTTACAATTAAATTGAAAAGAAACAACCTTCGTCACAAGTTGAAAAAATATATGTTAAAACGAGCTTTAATATCCCTTTAAGGATCAAGGTTTTAATTTCTTTTTCTTTGTATTATTTATGTATATTTACTTTCAAATAAACATATTTCTACATAAATAAAAATAATATGATTTTTTTGCACAAAATATAGATTGTTACAAACAATTGAAATGTTTTTGAGAATATTCAATTATATTGAATTGTATCATTCTAGAGGGTAAAAGAGTTGTAGATTCTCTATTTATCATGAGTCAGACTGGAATATTGTCTGAGTATATAATAGAACCTAGATCCAAGGCAGGGCTGGATAAAGTTTCTGGTGATAGTCCTTTAGAACTAGTAGTTACTGGCTATACACAGTGGACTCTACAAAGGTAAGGGCATATTAATACATATAGCTTTTGATGCTAAGATTCCCTCCCTTTTCTTTAAATTTAATGAAAATTTGACTTGAAGGAATATGGATATAATGATTATACATTTGTAATGAGGAGAAACATATGTTAGTCAGAAATGATAAGTAAATTTATCTACCATATGGTCACGACCCTTTAATAAGTCAGACTGTACTTGAGAGTTATCATATAATCGTTTATTATTGTATCTTTTAAAATATTTACAAAATTTTACTAAGAAAAACCTGATGAAGATTTTTTAACAAACGTGCCATGCACACTAGATTTGATATCTATGTTTTTTTTAAATTTTTTTATTAAAATTTAAATTTTCAGCATTACTCTAGGATATTATTATATACATTTCCTCTACATTTCAGATCAAAGACATCAGATGAAATCAAGCCACCACTGACAAACAACAACCCTCTGATTCTGTCCTGTGAAGCAGTTCTTACTCAACAACCATCAGCATTATGTGGTTTGTATTCTATTAACAACATTTTTGTCCAGAAATAAAATTTCTATAAAATAAAAAAAATTCCTACTAACAATGAGCAATTAATTACTTGTAAAAAAATTACCTAAGATATCAGTGCTTTGTGGTTTGTGTTCCAAAGAATAACATTTTTGTTCACTAACAATTAGCAATTATCATGCATAGTCAAACTTACCATGACAACCACCTTGAATGACCACTCACCCACTGTAAACAGCCATTATAAAACCCTCTCAACCTGATTTATGTATTGTTTTAACTTAAATCAAAGATCACATCACTAACATGGTCAGCGATCACTCAGATTTTATGCAATCATTTCAGTTTACCAGTATTTTCAGCCTAGACTTTGAAAATTCACCAGTAATTAAATTTCGAGATGTTCTCAATACACGATAGTATTAAATAAGGTATTAAATCATTGAATGATGAACTAATTAATTGTAGATCTTTACAAAAACAGAGAAGCATTAAAAAAGCGACATTCATGTTTTAAGCGGTCATTTGTCTTACCTTGTCATTTTTTTCCTTTGTCCAAAAGGTGATCTGGATTGAATACAAGTTTGACTCATCTTCGCTAGCCAAGGGTTACGATTTGGGTCCCCCTTCTCTCCACCCTTGACAGATCTAGAATACATTTTGAGGATTCACGCTTTAATATTTCATTGGCTACGGCTACCAGTACACGTATCCAATCAGAAGACGTCTTACACGGAGCACATGTTATCGACAAAATGTAAACAAAGATGGCACCGGAATGCTCTCATATGACAACGATTTGCCACTTCCCGTTTTGGTTCCAATGAAAACATCTTTCCCATCTGCCAAAGCTTTGAAACTTTCACTTGGTTGACAGTAAGTGCTTCCAAATTAAATTTATCACAAATAAGCGGAAAGTAACCTTCATCAAGTTCAAGTTTTTCCGTATTGAAAGAAGAGAGAGAAGAAGAGGAAGTTTTTCTTCACTGGGCGCTGCCATTTTCAACTCTCCAACATATGTATAACAAAACGATTCTGATTGGCTTGCGATGACGACTATCTAAGGGGCGCAACTTCGATAAACCACCAGGTGGCATTGCGTGCGAATTTCAAAATGTATTCTAGATCTGCCAAGGGTGGAGAGAAGGGGGACCCGAATCGTAACCCTTGGCTAGCAAAGATGAGTTTGACTATACTTGTATACACTACTAACCAGATTGTGTGATATTTTCATGTGATATAGATGGTGATATAACCGATACTATAAAGGATACTGTTATACATAGTTTTATGCTAATTTGAAGTTTATTGCTGAACAAATTGTTGTTCTGGAAAACCCATTGAAAAATATCACTCCTCTGGAGGATGGGAGTTAAATGTTCAGAACAGTACCCTTTTTTCAGCAGACCTTTCTTGGTTTTTTTGTGATAAGTAGACAATTTTGTCTTAAAATTTTCCATGTTCAAGTTTTTTTCGGTAACAAAAGACCAAAATTATAGTAATTGAAAAAAAACTGTCTTGTTTAACTGTTTATATTGCTAATATTTCCTTTCCATTTTCAGATATATCAGGTTTGATAGTCTTGGCTCTATAAGTTATCCTTCATCATTCCTCTTCATATTGAGCATGCCCAGTCTCATGTTCTGTATATAGAAAAAAAAAACTAGTGCATTGTGGAAGTTCTGTATAGCAAAATACTTGGAAGTAATTATGTATCCCTTTCGAACGAAGGGAGACATATTGTTTTAGTCTGATTTTTTCTTCCGCTTCTTCTGCTTCTTCCGCTTCTTCTCAGCGAAGCTTGTTCAGACCATAACTTTCTTGTCTTTCGAGATAGGTCAATGATTGGTCATTGATATTTCGTAATTTGGTGCATGACCATAAGGCGGTGTGTCGTGTACCATAATGACCTTCGTCGGACCTTGACCTTTGACCTCAAGGTCAAATAATTGTTTTTTAAATAGTATTTACTTGTCCGGGCCATAACATTTTTGTCTTTCGAGGTAGGTCAGTGATAATTATTATGTGGGTGCATGACTATAAGGCGGTGTGTCGTGTACCGTAATGACCTTCATGGGGTGACCTTTGATCTCAAGGTCAAATAACTCAAATAAATCCAACAAAACTGTTCATGGACAGATAGATCGTATATGCATGACCATAAGGCGGTGTGTCACGTACCGTAATGACCTTCATGGGACCTTGACCTTTGACCTCAAGGTCAAATAACTGTTTTTTAAATAGTATGTTCTTGTTCGGGCCATAACTTTTTGTCTTTCAAGATAGGTCAATGATAATTGGTATGTGAGTGCATGACCATAAGGTGGTGTGTCGTGTACCATAATGACCTTTGTGGGACCTTGACCTTTGACCTCAAGGTCAAATAATTCAAATAAATCCAACAAAACTGTTCATTGACAGATAGTTTGTATGTGCATGACTATAAGGCGGTGTGTCGTGTACCGTAATGACCTTTGTGGGACCTTGACCTTTGGCCTCAAGGTCAAATAATTGTTTTTTAAATAGTATTTTCTTGTCCGGGCCATACCATTTTTGTCTTTCGAGATAGGTCAATGATAATTGGTATGTGGGTGCATGACCATAAGGCGGTGTGTCACATACCGTAATGACCTTCATGGGACCTTGACCTTTGACCTCAAGGTCAAATAATTCAAATGGATTCAGCAAAGCTGTTCATTGGAAGATAGTTTGTATGTGCATGACCATAAGGTGGTGTGTCGTGTACCGTAATGACCTTTGTGGGACCTTGATCTTTGACCTCAAGATCAAATAATTGTTTTTTAAATAGTATTTTCTTGTCCGGGCCATAGCATTTTTGTCTCGAGATAGGTCAATGATATTTGGTATGTGGGTGCATGACTATAAGACGGTGTGTCGCGTACCATAATGACCTTCATGGGACCTTGACCTTTGACCTCAAGGTCAAATAATTGTTTTTATATAGTATCATTCAACTCATAATGTGTAACTTATTGTTGTGCAGATGGCCGCATTAAGGGGAGACATAAGTTTTAGGTATCTAAAACAGTTCTTCCTAGTTAATGTTTGGTGTTCAGAAGAAAGAAAATGTCATTAGTTTTTCAAATGCCACATTCATAAAAAGGAAAAAGATTATGTCCTTTTTATATTTGCCTAATTTGGTTAAAATTGTAATTTCCTGGAAAATGTCATGTCATTTTTTTTTAAATTTCTGAGCCATTGATATGGAAAACACATACAAATTTAGGATGCAAATATTGAGGAAGAAAAATTAAAAATCATGTGGGTTGCAGAATAAGATATACTGGTATTGCCGTCCTTGCTTGTATAATGTATCTGTATGTAAAGGCATATATAAACAATAACAATATTTATGGTTGGTCTATGTAAAATATATATGGGAGTCAATATATAATAAAAATGAAAGTTTATTTTGACTGTTTCTTCTTATAATTGAAATACATATTATTATATACTGTATATGTATTAATACATTCAATGCATTTCTTTTGACTTTTTAAAAATTAAAAACATTATTATATACAGTATTGATGAATTCTGTTTAGGTGCAAAGCCTATAGAAAATGATTATTATTTAGAAAAATGTATTTGTGTACCATATATATTTTATTGGAACAGTCATGTGGATCTCCCTGCTTCATATTTAAGTGGAATGCTCAAACCCTAGGGTCACAAAACTTTTGAGTACGTTTTTTGTACTCATAGTCATGCTCCAAAATTGTCCAGTCAGAACAAAGTATTTATTTTATATAGTGTTCTGATTGGATGTTTTTTTTAATATATGAGTACAAACTTGTGCTCAAAAGTTGTATGACCATAAGACCTGTACTAGTAAGGCATCATTTAGTGGTATTTTTTTATTTCCCTGTAATAAATATAGGAGGGACATTTTTTGTTTTGCCCCTGTCTATTTCCATCCAAATAGAGTAAAATTTATTTGTCCAGCAAACTTAGTTTTCAATGTAGAACTTTTTGCTTTTAAGGTGTTTTGTACATATATTGTAGAATTTACCCACAAAGAAAGTTCAACATAGTAATTTCCCATGAACTGCAGTCAGCCATTGCAATTTTCCATGAACTGTAGTCAGCCATTGCAATTTCCTATGAACTGTAGTCAGCCATTGCTACATAACCAATTATTCTTTGAGATCCTAGCACGACCAATACATGATTTAAATGCACAATGTTGATTGCAGCTATGCATCATTACCACTTCAAACAAATTTTACAACTTGAATCAGCTTTTATACCTTAAGAATTTACATTACATAATTAAAAAGTTTATTCTGCCTATTTTGGCTCATAACTTTTCATTCTATTGAAAACAAGGCTGCATTGGTTGTGTAATGGTTACTGTGTGTTTACCTCAAGTTTAGGTAGATCGTGGGTTTCAGCCCTGGTCTGGTCAAACTGAAGACTAAAATATTGGTATTTGTTACTTATCCACTAAGTACACAGCATTAAGGAGAAAGATCAAACACTAGTTGGATGGGAATCAGGATAATGTGTCTGTGTGGAACAACATATTTACCTTTGACTATTGTTTTTAGTGAGGTAGCACTATAAAACTACAACAAGTGTGTTGGGCAAGTACAAAATTGACATAATCATCATCTCAACGAAATGCAGCTTTTTTATGCCACGATAAAACTTAAAAATTGATCACATGTCATTGTGCAACAATCACTCACAGCATATAAATTAATTGAAAACTTACCTAAGACTAGTTTTATAGCCAAAGACAGAGTTTTCTCGATCAAATTTATTGACAGTGGAAATCAATTTGTGCAACTAATTTGCGAGAGAGAAAAATACCGGTAAAAAACAAAAACCAGAACGATGAAAGAAACACAGATGGGGCTTTGAAATCCTGCGTCTTTTAAGCACCCGACGGGTGACAACACTTCCATCAGGTTAAGGGTGGAACTTGCAGAATCAGATGAGTTGGCAGGTAATTATTATCCCCCCGCGATAGCAGTGAGGGGATATAGTAATAGCGGCCGTCTGTCCGTCCATCACACTTTCTTGTTTACGCGATAATTTGAGTAAACATGAATAGATTTGAATAATTTTATGCATGTGGCTTGTAATTATCATTATCTTGGACGGGTTCTAACATGAAAATATTTGAAGCAAGGGTTTTGGGGGGAAAAGCTTAGTTCTTGGTTGAAAAATCACCAATATTGAGAATTGTGTCTTGTTTACGCGATAACTTTAGTAAACATGGATAGATTTGAATAATTTTTTGCATGTGGCTTGTAATTATCATTATCTTGGATGGGTTCTTACATGGAAATATTTGAAGCAAGGATTTTGGGGGGAAATCTTAGTTTTTGGTTCAAAAATCACCAATATTGATAATTGTGTCTTGTTTACGCGATAACTTTAGTAAACATGGATAGATTGAATAATATTTTGCATGTGGCTTGTAATTTTCACTCTCTTGGATGGGTTCTAACATGGAAATATTTGAAGCAAGGGTTTTAGGAGGAAATCTTAGTTTTTGGTTGAAAAATCACCGATTTTGAGAATTGTGTCTTGTTTACGCGATAACTTCAGTAAACATGGATAGATTTGAATAATATTTTGCATGTGGCTTGTAATTATCATTATCTTGGATGGGTTCTTACATGGAAATATTTGAAGCAAGGATTTTGAGGGAAATCTATATTTACATCAGAGGTTTAAACCGTGTTCAAAGTGGAGTACTTCCTGTATATTATTCAGATCATGCTGCAATATACTCCATCCTTCAATAAAGTATGTTATACATTAAGACTGCAAGGCTGCTTTCTATAAATATATAAAGCTAAATATTATGCAAGTGCGGGGGGATGCGTCGCACATTTATGCACTAGGCGTTACTTTTATTATGCTCACTAACTAAGAGGCAAAATAGCAAGCATCTATATTCTGTATGCCATACTCTGTATGTACTGGGTAATATTTTATCAGTCAAGATAACATTAGAGGTTAGTTGGATCTGTTTTAACATGGCAACTGACTATTGACTTGTGACATTGGTCAGTGACAGAATGAGTCATGTCAGGTAACCAACCATTAATTTACTTTCTGAAGATCTATGCATCTTTTCAAAAACTGCTAAACTGTTCACATGTCTCAAGCTTTTGTAACCTCATTACTACAGTAATTTTCTTTAACTTTGAACTCTGAACTCTGACTCTGAACCAATACAGATTGTCATAAGATGTTAGTGGATTGACGAGAAAATTATTATTAAATTTTTTTTTCTTTTACTTTGAACTCTGACCTTCAACATGAACCAATACAGATTGTCATTAGATGTTAGTGGATTGTCAGGAAAAGTATTAATTATTAAAAACAGGAACCAACAAACATCTAATTTAGACAATATTTTATTTGATCAAATTATCTCTAGCTATTAGAATGTCATTGTACATGTTTTAATACATTATCTATATTGAATCACTCATTGAATGGCTACTAATTTGATCTAAGGTTGCACTTCATCTCCTATATGTTCTGTTTATATATGATTTTGCATATGTAAGTACGAGAAAGAAACTATGGGAAACAAGGACAATCAAAAAAAAAATGACAAGTATCAAACTATAAATCTGTTTTTTTTTTATTTCTTCAAAAATAATTGATGAGAAAGAATTAAGGAATGGAGTACATTTACTATGTGTAGAAATCTAGATATCCAGTCAGTTCTAAATCTAGATATCCAGTCAGTTTTAAATCTAGACATCCAGTCAGTGTAAATCTAAATATCCAGTCAGTTCTAAATCTAGATATCCAGTCAGTTTTAAATCCAGATATCCAGTCAGTTTTAAATCCAGATATCCAGTCAGTTTTAAATCTAGATATCCAGTCAGTTTTAAATCCAGATATCCAGTCAGTTTCAAATCTAGATATCCAGTCAGTTTTAAATCTTTAAAAACAATTTCAGATTTGTGAAACTCTGGCAGTGTGAGATTTTCTATTCAAAATTGTTACTAACACGGAGAGATAGTTCCTTTGAAAATGCATTTGAAGTCTCAGTCAGTTTTAGAATAGATTGTTTAATTGTATCCCACAAACGTAGAAAATAAAAGATACCATATGACTTTAATTTGTATTTTTGCACACATGTAGTGTGTGCCACATTTTACGAAGTAGAGTTTGCCTTAAGTTTTTGTTTCAATAATTATTTTATTTTTATTTTGATAAATATATAAACCAGAAATATACTTTTAAAAAATAAAATTTCATGAACCGTGCTATTATTTCTTCATAGATTATTATTAAGATAAACATATGATATTTTTTTAGATGAAATATCAGCTGTACCTAGACATGATTCTAAGGAGAGTTTATCATCAGATCATGGTATCAAAGATATGGATTTGGAAGAACAATGGCTGTCTCAGGTATATGTCTGTTCTTCTTCGATTTACGGATTCTGATTACCCCTTTGGTATCTTCAAACTCTTCTTAGTCTTTCTTGTATTTTAGTTTTATGCCCTTGCCTCATGACGTTGAGGGCATTAAATTTTACCCATGTCTGTACATATGTTCGTCTGTGTGACCCGCATTTGGTTACCACTCAATAACTTAATTTGACTTTAAGCAAATCATTTGAAATTTATATAGAATATCAGGGACCATAAAAGGAAAGTTTGATTTTTGATTATATCAGGTTTTCCATTAAGGAATTATGCCCCTTGATTTGTCGAAAAAATACCTTTTTTCATTAGTGGGTAGTGGTGGAGCATTGATTTTTCCTTGGAACACATTCTTCCTTTTTTTTGGGGGGGGGTATCTACATTTTATCTCTAATGTCAATTGATTGATTGATTGATTGATTGATTGATTGATTGATTGATTGATTGATGTTTAACTTCAAGTGAGTAGGACTTCAGCATTGTATTCATGATGAGAACAAGGCTTTATGCAATAAATTATGTAGGCAAAAAGGTTACGTTAGTATGGGCCTATGAGCTTAGACTGACACAGGAAAAGAGGTGATAATGGTTAGGGTCCAAAAAGAAGGAAAATTTACCATTGTGACACCATGCAATGTTTAGCAGCAGTCGTCTTTATTCCCTGTGAATTTTTTCACCATTGTCATGTCTGTCGTACATGATTGAATTTGCTTGTCTCATTAAAATCTTCTTCTCTTAAACCACTTTTACATTTAAGCAAAGCTTGGCTGTTATGGTCCTTGTAAGTCATCTTTTAAGATAGTCACCAATGCTAAATATGGAATTTTTTTTTCAAATCTCAATCACTCCTACATTTGTGATTTTAACGATATTTAGATGATTATGATAATTAGGTAAATACCCATTACATACATAGTGTGGTGGTACAAGACTTTGTATCAGGTCGAGTCTGTTGTGTGAAGTAGTATCACTACGAGTCGCGAAAGCGACGAGTTGTGATGCGGTTAGTTCACACAACAGACAAGACCTGATACACAGTCTTGTACCACCACACTATGTATGTAATAAGTTTATCTAACATTTCAATAAAAACGAATTTTAAACAAATAGCAAGGGTTGAATTAAAATGTGTACAATACTCTTGAGGGAGACTACATTTTGTGTATGACGTCACGTTATCTTTTCCGTTTATTCACCAACGTCAGGTTACTGTGTTTTGTCTCACATTCCAATGGTATGACGTCATGTCAAAGTAGTTCGGCAGAGAACGTCTCGTGCAATGTCGTGCCATTCTTTTATCACCACAGTGTGGTGATACAACATCTTGTATCAGACACCTTGTATCAGACAGGCGACTTTCGTTAATTTCAAAGGAAAACCTATATAATGTTAGATAAAAAAAATTATATCACCTATACATGTATCTTTCTTTTGTGAAACCAATGGACCAATTTTGACTGATCTTGTATGACAAAGGTGGCCCTCTCTCAAAATTGTGTCTGCCAGCTCCACCCTGCATTCAAAATAGCTACTGTACTTAGCATGTTTAGATAAGTCCTTACTTCTACATATTAAGCTGAAATCAGCTCAGTTAATGTATTAGAATTGTTGTTTATATTGTATCAATTTTTAACTGATTTTGTAGGTAGAGATTATAACGCATATAGGACCACACAGACGATTATGGATGGGGCCGCAGTTTTCTTTCAAGACTTATCAGAATGTACAGAACACGACAGTATTATCAGCCCAATCGTCGGCCCTGTTATCAGAGACCAGTGTTCAGGCCATGGATGTTACTATAGACGACGTTAACCTAGAAAGTCTCAAGTATGATTTATTAAAATAAATGAACGAAGTTAATGAATAGACCATTTGCACATTTCTTACTTGAATCTAAAATTATAGTAGGTGTCTAAGTTTAATATAAAATTTGTTCATGCCACAATATAGCTGAAATATTGCTGAAGTTGGCATTAAACAACAATTAATCTAAAATTATACATTTTTTACAAGTTTATTTTAGACTTATTTCCCTTTAATGCAGGCAAAATGTTTCCCTTTCATGCAAAGTGCAATGAAGCTAGCATGTAAATTTTCTATTTGCTATTAAATCATCCTCTGATTTTTTACAAGTTTCAAATATCTACAAATCATCAGAAAATTATACTTAAATTCTTTGTTTTTTTCTCGCTGCTCTTGGTAGAACAGGTACCATTTTGCACATCACAAGAAAAATAAATTCTATAGAAAAAGTAATAATTTTAGAATCAAATTTGCTGTTGACATTCTCATGATAGAGCAGAATTTAAATTACCCCCTGCCCCCAAACTGCAAGGAATAAACAAACTTTACCACTTCCTTCTAATAACACATAGTGAAGTGCACTTCTTATTTCATATTACCTTAAATTGATTGTTATTACGATTTCCACTTCCACAAAAGAAAAGAAAGTTTAAACAGTGATGGTCAACAATTCCACCAATATCAACAAAACAAACAATCACCTCACATTCCCATACAAGATTAAAACCTTTCTTCACATTTGCCTCTTTTGCATAAGATCTATAGATTTTAATTGTATGAAATATTCAAAATAATAATAATATTATGCATTTTGTAACACTATTACAGAATACAACCAGCTAGATCAAGTCCAGTTGCCATGCCTAATGCTAGACCAGCCTATAGACGACTTTCAGGAAGTGACAACACTCCTCCCACCAGTAGTAAAGGGGGGCAACATATCAGTCCTTTATTGATAGAAGCAGGTGGGTTTTAGGTCCTCCTACAAGTAGTAAAGAGGGACAACATATCAGTCCTTTATTGATAGAAGCAGGTGGGTTTTAGGTCCTCCTACCAGTAGTAAAGGGGGACAACATATCAGTCCTTTATTGATAGAAGCAGGTGAGTTTTAGGTCTTCCTACCAGTAGTAAAGGGGGACAACATATCAGTCCTTTATTGATAGAAGCAGGTGGGTTTTAGGTCCTCCTACCAGTAGTAAAGGGGGACAACATATCAGTCCTTTATTGATAGAAGCAGGTGGGTTTTAGGTCCTCCTACCAGTAGTAAAGGCGGACAACATATCAGTCCTTTATTGATAGAAGCAGGTGAGTTTTAGGTCTTCCTACCAGTAGTAAAGGGGGACAACATATCAGTCCTTTATTGATAGAAGCAGGTGGGTTTTAGGTCCTCCTACCAGTAGTAAAGGGGGGCAACATATCAGTCCTTTATTGATAGAAGCAGGTGAGTTTTAGGTCTTCCCACCAGTAGTAAAGGGGGACAACATATCAGTCCTTTATTGATAGAAGCAGGTGGGTTTTAGGTCTTCCTACCAGTAGTAAAGGGGAACAACATATCAGTCCTTTATTGATAGAAGCAGGTGAGTTTTAGGTCCTCCTACCAGTAGTAAAGGGGGACAACATATCAGTCCTTTATTGATAGAAGCAGGTGAGTTTTAGGTCCTCCTACCAGTAGTAAAGGGGGACAACATATCAGTCCTTTATTGATAGAAGCAGGTGAGTTTTAGGTCCTCCTACCAGTAGTAAAGGGGGACAACATATCAGTCCTTTATTGATAGAAGCAGGTGGGTTTTAGGTCCTCCTACCA
This sequence comes from Bathymodiolus septemdierum, assembly GCA_963383655.1. Lineage (NCBI taxonomy): Eukaryota > Metazoa > Mollusca > Bivalvia > Mytilida > Modiolidae > Bathymodiolus > Bathymodiolus septemdierum. The sequence continues at coordinate 13,753,245 of OY726523.1, forward strand.
GTAGTAAAGGGGGACAACATATCAGTCCTTTATTGATAGAAGCAGGTGGGTTTTAGGTCTTCCTCCCAGTAGTAAAGGGGGACAACATATCAGTCCTTTATTGATAGAAGCAGGTGGGTTTTAGGTCCTCCTATCAGTAGTAAAGGGGGACAACATATCAGTCCTTTATTGATAGAAGCAGGTGGGTTTTAGGTCCTCCTACCAGTAGTAAAGGGGGACAACATATCAGTCCTTTATTGATAGAAGCAGGTGGGTTTTAGGTCCTCCTACCAGTAGTAAAGGGGGACAACATATCAGTCCTTTATTGATAGAAGCAGGTGGGTTTTAGGTCTTCCCACCAGTAGTAAAGGGGGACAACATATCAGTCCTTTATTGATAGAAGCAGGTGAGTTTTAGGTCCTCCTACCAGTAGTAAAGGGGGACAACATATCAGTCCTTTATTGATAGAAGCAGGTGAGTTTTAGGTCCTCCTACCAGTAGTAAAGGGGGACAACATATCAGTCCTTTATTGATAGAAGCAGGTGGGTTTTAGGTCCTCCTACCAGTAGTAAAGGGGGACAACATATCAGTCCTTTATTGATAGAAGCAGGTGGGTTTTAGGTCCTCCTACCAGTAGTAAAGGGGGACAACATATCAGTCCTTTATTGATAGAAGCAGGTGGGTTTTAGGTCCTCCTACCAGTAGTAAAGGGGGACAACATATCAGTCCTTTATTGATAGAAGCAGGTGGGTTTTAGGTCCTCCTACCAGTAGTAAAGGGAGACAACATATCAGTCCTTTATTGATAGAAGCAGGTGGGTTTTAGGTCCTCCTACCAGTAGTAAAGGGGGACAACATATCAGTCCTTTATTGATAGAAGCAGGTGAGTTTTAGGTCCTCCTACCAGTAGTAAAGGAGGACAACATATCAGTCCTTTATTGATAGAAGCAGGTGGGTTTTAGGTCTTCCTACCAGTAGTAAAGGGGGACAACATATCAGTCCTTTATTGATAGAAGCAGGTGGGTTTTAGGTCCTCCTACCAGTAGTAAAGGGGGACAACATATCAGTCCTTTATTGATAGAAGCTGGTGGGTTTTAGGTCCTCCTACCAGTAGTAAAGGAGGACAACATATCAGTCCTTTATTGATAGAAGCTGGTGGGTTTTAGGTCCTCCTACCAGTAGTAAAGGGGGACAACATATCAGTCCTTTATTGATAGAAGCAGGTGAGTTTTAGGTCCTCCTACCAGTAGTAAAGGGGGACAACATATCAGTCCTTTATTGATAGAAGCAGGTGAGTTTTAGTTCCTCCTACCAGTAGTAAAGGGGGACAACATATCAGTCCTTTATTGATAGAAGCAGGTGGGTTTTAGGTCCTCCTACCAGTAGTAAAGGAGGACAACATATCAGTCCTTTATTGATAGAAGCAGGTGAGTTTTAGGTCCTCCTACCAGTAGTAAAGGGGGACAACATATCAGTCCTTTATTGATAGAAGCAGGTGAGTTTTAGGTCCTCCTACCAGTAGTCAAGGGGGACAACATATCAGTCCTTTATTGATAGAAGCAGGTGGGTTTCAGGTCCTCCTACCAGTAGTCAAGGAGGACAACATATCAGTCCTTTATTGATAGAAGCAGGTGGGTTTTAGGTCCTCCTACCAGTAGTAAAGGAGGACAACATATCAGTCCTTTATTGATAGAAGCAGGTGGGTTTTAGGTCTTCCTACCAGTAGTAAAGGGGGACAACATATCAGTCCTTTACTGATAGAAGCAGGTGGGTTTTAGGTCCTCCTACCAGTAGTAAAGGAGGACAACATATCAGTCCTTTATTGATAGAAGCAGGTGGGTTTTAGGTCCTCCTACCAGTAGTAAAGGGGGACAACATATCAGTCCTTTATTGATAGAAGCAGGTGAGTTTTAGGTCCTCCTACCAGTAGTAAAGGAGGACAACATATCAGTCCTTTATTGATAGAAGCAGGTGAGTTTTAGGTCCTCCTACCAGTAGTAAAGGGGGACAACATATCAGTCCTTTATTGATAGAAGCAGGTGAGTTTTAGGTCCTCCTACCAGTAGTAAAGGGGGACAACATATCAGTCCTTTATTGATAGAAGCAGGTGAGTTTTAGGTCCTCCTACCAGTAGTAAAGGGGGACAACATATCAGTCCTTTATTGATAGAAGCAGGTGGGTTTTAGGTCCTCCTACCAGTAGTAAAGGGGGACAACATATCAGTCCTTTATTGATAGAAGCAGGTGGGTTTTATGTCCTCCTACCAGTAGTAAAGGGGGACAACATATCAGTCCTTTATTGATAGAAGCAGGTGAGTTTTAGGTCCTCCTACCAGTAGTAAAGGGGGACAACATATCAGTCCTTTATTGATAGAAGCAGGTGAGTTTTAGGTCCTCCTACCAGTAGTAAAGGGTGACAACATATCAGTCCTTTATTGATAGAAGCAGGTGAGTTTTAGGTCCTCCTATCAGTAGTAAAGGAGGACAACATATCAGTCCTTTATTGATAGAAGCAGGTGGGTTTTAGGTCTTCCTACCAGTAGTAAAGGGGGACAACATATCAGTCCTTTATTGATAGAAGCAGGTGGGTTTTAGGTCTTCCTACCAGTAGTAAAGGGGGACAACATATCAGTCCTTTATTGATAGAAGCAGGTGGGTTTTAGGTCCTCCTACCAGTAGTAAAGGGGGACAACATATCAATCCTTTATTGATAGAAGCAGGTGAGTTTTAGGTCCTCCTACCAGTAGTAAAGGGGGACAACATATCAGTCCTTTATTGATAGAAGCAGGTGAGTTTTAGATCCTCCTACCAGTAGTAAAGGGGGACAACATATCAGTCCTTTATTGATAGAAGCTGGTGGGTTTTAGGTCTTCCTACCAGTAGTAAAGGAGGACAACATATCAGTCCTTTATTGATAGAAGCTGGTGAGTTTTAGGTCCTCCTACCAGTAGTAAAGGGGGACAACATATCAGTTCTTTATTGATAGAAGCAGGTGGGTTTTATGTCCTCCTACCAGTGGTAAAGGGGGACAACATATCAGTCCTTTATTGATAGAAGCAGGTGAGTTTTAGGTCCTCCTACCAGTAGTAAAGGGGGACAACATATCAGTCCTTTATTGATAGAAGCAGGTGAGTTTTAGGTCCTCCTACCAGTAGTAAAGAGGGACAACATATCAGTCCTTTATTGATAGAAGCAGGTGAGTTTTAGGTCCTCCTACCAGTAGTAAAGGGGGACAACATATCAGTCCTTTATTGATAGAAGCAGGTGAGTTTTAGGTCCTCCTACCAGTAGTAAAGGGGGACAACATATCAGTCCTTTATTGATAGAAGCAGGTGAGTTTTAGGTCCTCCTACCAGTAGAAAAGGGGGACAACATATCAGTCCTTTATTGATAGAAGCAGGTGGGTTTTAGGTCCTCCTACCAGTAGTAAAAGGGGACAACATATCAGTCCTTTATTGATAGAAGCAGGTGGGTTTTAGGTCTTCCCACCAGTAGTAAAGGGGGACAACATATCAGTCCTTTATTGATAGAAGCTGGTGGGTTTTAGGTCTTCCTACCAGTAGTAAAGGGGGACAGCATATCAGTCCTTTATTGATAGAAGCAGGTGGGTTTTAGGTCTATCTACCAGTAGTAAAGGGGGACAACATATCAGTCCTTTATTGATAGAAGCAGGTGGGTTTTAGGTCTTCCTACCAGTAGTAAAGGGGGACAACATATCAGTCCTTTATTGATAGAAGCAGGTGGGTTTTAGGTCCTCCTACCAGTAGTAAAGGGGGACAACATATCAGTCCTTTATTGATAGAAGCAGGTGGGTTTTAGGTCCTCCTACCAGTAGTAAAGGGGGACAACATATCAGTCCTTTATTGATAGAAGCAGGTGGGTTTTAGGTCCTCCTACCAGTAGTAAAGGAGGACAACATATCAGTCCTTTATTGATAGAAGCAGGTGGGTTTTAGGTCCTCCTACCAGTAGTAAAGGGGGACAACATATCAGTCCTTTATTGATAGAAGCAGGTGGGTTTTAGGTCTTCCTACCAGTAGTAAAGAGGGACAACATATCAGTCCTTTATTGATAGAAGCAGGTGGGTTTTAGGTCCTCCTACCAGTAGTAAAGGGGGACAACATATCAGCCCTTTATTGATAGAAGCAGGTGGGTTTTAGGTCCTCCTACCAGTAGTAAAGGGGGACAACATATCAGTCCTTTATTGATAGAAGCAGGTGGGTTTTAGGTCCTCCTACCAGTAGTAAAGGAGGACAACATATCAGTCCTTTATTGATAGAAGCAGGTGGGTTTTAGGTCCTCCTACCAGTAGTAAAGGAGGACAACATATCAGTCCTTTATTGATAGAAGCAGGTGGGTTTTAGGTCTTCCTACCAGTAGTAAAGGGGGACAACATATCAGTCCTTTATTGATAGAAGCAGGTGAGTTTTAGGTCCTCCTACCAGTAGTAAAGGGGGACAACATATCAGTACTTTATTGATAGAAGCAGGTGGGTTTTAGGTCCTCCTACCAGTAGTAAAGGGGGACAACATATCAGTCCTTTATTGATAGAAGCTGGTGGGTTTTAGGTCCTCCTACCAGTAGTAAAGGGGGACAACATATCAGTCCTTTATTGATAGAAGCAGGTGGGTTTTAGGTCCTCCTACCAGTAGTAAAGGGGGACAACATATCAGTCCTTTATTGATAGAAGCAGGTGGGTTTTATGTCCTCCTACCAGTAGTAAAGGGGGACAACATATCAGTCCTTTATTGATAGAAGCAGGTGGGTTTTAGGTCCTCCTACCAGTAGTAAAGGGGGACAACATATCAGTCCTATATTGATAGAAGCAGGTGAGTTTTAGGTCCTCCTACCAGTAGTAAAGGGGGACAACATATCAGTCCTTTATTGATAGAAGCAGGTGGGTTTTAGGTCCTCCTACCAGTAGTAAAGGGGGACAACATATCAGTCCTTTATTGATAGAAGCAGGTGGGTTTTAGGTCTTCCTACCAGTAGTAAAGGGGGACAACATATCAGTCCTTTATTGATAGAAGCAGGTGGGTTTTAGGTCCTCCTACCAGTAGTAAAGGAGGACAACATATCAGTCCTTTATTGATAGAAGCAGGTGGGTTTTATGTCCTCCTACCAGTAGTAAAGGGGGACAACATATCAGTCCTTTATTGATAGAAGCAGTTGGGTTTTAGGTCCTCCTACCAGTAGTAAAGGGGGACAACATATCAGTCCTTTATTGATAGAAGCAGGTGGGTTTTAGGTCCTCCTACCAGTAGTAAAGGGGGACAACATATCAGCCCTTTATTGATAGAAGCAGGTGGGTTTTAGGTCCTCCTACCAGTAGTAAAGGAGGACAACATATCAGTCCTTTATTGATAGAAGCAGGTGGGTTTTAGGTCTTCCTACCAGTAGTAAAGGGGGACAACATATCAGTCCTTTATTGATAGAAGCAGGTGAGTTTTAGGTCCTCCTACCAGTAGTAAAGGGGGACAACATATCAGTCCTTTATTGATAGAAGCAGGTGAGTTTTAGGTCTTCCTACCAGTAGTAAAGGGGGACAACATATCAGTCCTTTATTGATAGAAGCCGGTGGGTTTTAGGTCCTCCTACCAGTAGTAAAGGGGGACAACATATCAGTCCTTTATTGATAGAAGCAGGTGGGTTTTAGGTCTTCCTACCAGTAGTAAAGGGGGACAACATATCAGTCCTTTATTGATAGAAGCAGGTGAGTTTTAGGTCCTCCTACCAGTAGTAAAGGGGGACAACATATCAGTCCTTTATTGATAGAAGCAGGTGAGTTTTAGGTCCTCCTACCAGTAGTAAAGGGGGACAACATATCAGTCCTTTATTGATAGAAGCAGGTGAGTTTTAGGTCCTCCTACCAGTAGTCAAGGGGGACAACATATCAGTCCTTTATTGATAGAAGCAGGTGGGTTTCAGGTCCTCCTACCAGTAGTCAAGGAGGACAACATATCAGTCCTTTATTGATAGAAGCAGGTGGGTTTTAGGTCCTCCTACCAGTAGTAAAGGAGGACAACATATCAGTCCTTTATTGATAGAAGCAGGTGGGTTTTAGGTCTTCCTACCAGTAGTAAAGGGGGACAACATATCAGTCCTTTACTGATAGAAGCAGGTGGGTTTTAGGTCCTCCTACCAGTAGTAAAGGAGGACAACATATCAGTCCTTTATTGATAGAAGCAGGTGGGTTTTAGGTCCTCCTACCAGTAGTAAAGGGGGACAACATATCAGTCCTTTATTGATAGAAGCAGGTGAGTTTTAGGTCCTCCTACCAGTAGTAAAGGAGGACAACATATCAGTCCTTTATTGATAGAAGCAGGTGAGTTTTAGGTCCTCCTACCAGTAGTAAAGGGGGACAACATATCAGTCCTTTATTGATAGAAGCAGGTGAGTTTTAGGTCCTCCTACCAGTAGTAAAGGGGGACAACATATCAGTCCTTTATTGATAGAAGCAGGTGAGTTTTAGGTCCTCCTACCAGTAGTAAAGGGGGACAACATATCAGTCCTTTATTGATAGAAGCAGGTGGGTTTTAGGTCCTCCTACCAGTAGTAAAGGGGGACAACATATCAGTCCTTTATTGATAGAAGCAGGTGGGTTTTATGTCCTCCTACCAGTAGTAAAGGGGGACAACATATCAGTCCTTTATTGATAGAAGCAGGTGAGTTTTAGGTCCTCCTACCAGTAGTAAAGGGGGACAACATATCAGTCCTTTATTGATAGAAGCAGGTGAGTTTTAGGTCCTCCTACCAGTAGTAAAGGGTGACAACATATCAGTCCTTTATTGATAGAAGCAGGTGAGTTTTAGGTCCTCCTATCAGTAGTAAAGGAGGACAACATATCAGTCCTTTATTGATAGAAGCAGGTGGGTTTTAGGTCTTCCTACCAGTAGTAAAGGGGGACAACATATCAGTCCTTTATTGATAGAAGCAGGTGGGTTTTAGGTCTTCCTACCAGTAGTAAAGGGGGACAACATATCAGTCCTTTATTGATAGAAGCAGGTGGGTTTTAGGTCCTCCTACCAGTAGTAAAGGGGGACAACATATCAATCCTTTATTGATAGAAGCAGGTGAGTTTTAGGTCCTCCTACCAGTAGTAAAGGGGGACAACATATCAGTCCTTTATTGATAGAAGCAGGTGAGTTTTAGGTCCTCCTACCAGTAGTAAAGGGGGACAACATATCAGTCCTTTATTGATAGAAGCTGGTGGGTTTTAGGTCTTCCTACCAGTAGTAAAGGAGGACAACATATCAGTCCTTTATTGATAGAAGCTGGTGAGTTTTAGGTCCTCCTACCAGTAGTAAAGGGGGACAACATATCAGTTCTTTATTGATAGAAGCAGGTGGGTTTTATGTCCTCCTACCAGTGGTAAAGGGGGACAACATATCAGTCCTTTATTGATAGAAGCAGGTGAGTTTTAGGTCCTCCTACCAGTAGTAAAGGGGGACAACATATCAGTCCTTTATTGATAGAAGCAGGTGAGTTTTAGGTCCTCCTACCAGTAGTAAAGAGGGACAACATATCAGTCCTTTATTGATAGAAGCAGGTGAGTTTTAGGTCCTCCTACCAGTAGTAAAGGGGGACAACATATCAGTCCTTTATTGATAGAAGCAGGTGAGTTTTAGGTCCTCCTACCAGTAGTAAAGGGGGACAACATATCAGTCCTTTATTGATAGAAGCAGGTGAGTTTTAGGTCCTCCTACCAGTAGAAAAGGGGGACAACATATCAGTCCTTTATTGATAGAAGCAGGTGGGTTTTAGGTCCTCCTACCAGTAGTAAAAGGGGACAACATATCAGTCCTTTATTGATAGAAGCAGGTGGGTTTTAGGTCTTCCCACCAGTAGTAAAGGGGGACAACATATCAGTCCTTTATTGATAGAAGCTGGTGGATTTTAGGTCTTCCTACCAGTAGTAAAGGGGGACAGCATATCAGTCCTTTATTGATAGAAGCAGGTGGGTTTTAGGTCTATCTACCAGTAGTAAAGGGGGACAACATATCAGTCCTTTATTGATAGAAGCAGGTGGGTTTTAGGTCTTCCTACCAGTAGTAAAGGGGGACAACATATCAGTCCTTTATTGATAGAAGCAGGTGGGTTTTAGGTCCTCCTACCAGTAGTAAAGGGGGACAACATATCAGTCCTTTATTGATAGAAGCAGGTGGGTTTTAGGTCCTCCTACCAGTAGTAAAGGGGGACAACATATCAGTCCTTTATTGATAGAAGCAGGTGGGTTTTAGGTCCTCCTACCAGTAGTAAAGGAGGACAACATATCAGTCCTTTATTGATAGAAGCAGGTGGGTTTTAGGTCCTCCTACCAGTAGTAAAGGGGGACAACATATCAGTCCTTTATTGATAGAAGCAGGTGGGTTTTAGGTCTTCCTACCAGTAGTAAAGAGGGACAACATATCAGTCCTTTATTGATAGAAGCAGGTGGGTTTTAGGTCCTCCTACCAGTAGTAAAGGGGGACAACATATCAGCCCTTTATTGATAGAAGCAGGTGGGTTTTAGGTCCTCCTACCAGTAGTAAAGGGGGACAACATATCAGTCCTTTATTGATAGAAGCAGGTGGGTTTTAGGTCCTCCTACCAGTAGTAAAGGAGGACAACATAGCAGTCCTTTATTTTACTTGATAGAAGCAGGTGGGTTTTAGGTCCTCCTACCAGTAGTAAAGGAGGACAACATATCAGTCCTTTATTGATAGAAGCAGGTGGGTTTTAGGTCTTCCTACCAGTAGTAAAGGGGGACAACATATCAGTCCTTTATTAGCAGGTGAGTTTTAGGTCCTCCTACCAGTAGTAAAGGGGGACAACATATCAGTACTTTATTGATAGAAGCAGGTGGGTTTTAGGTCCTCCTACCAGTAGTAAAGGGGGACAACATATCAGTCCTTTATTGATAGAAGCTGGTGGGTTTTAGGTCCTCCTACCAGTAGTAAAGGGGGACAACATATCAGTCCTTTATTGATAGAAGCAGGTGGGTTTTAGGTCCTCCTACCAGTAGTAAAGGGGGACAACATATCAGTCCTTTATTGATAGAAGCAGGTGGGTTTTATGTCCTCCTACCAGTAGTAAAGGGGGACAACATATCAGTCCTTTATTGATAGAAGCAGGTGGGTTTTAGGTCCTCCTACCAGTAGTAAAGGGGGACAACATATCAGTCCTATATTGATAGAAGCAGGTGAGTTTTAGGTCCTCCTACCAGTAGTAAAGGGGGACAACATATCAGTCCTTTATTGATAGAAGCAGGTGGGTTTTAGGTCCTCCTACCAGTAGTAAAGGGGGACAACATATCAGTCCTTTATTGATAGAAGCAGGTGGGTTTTAGGTCTTCCTACCAGTAGTAAAGGGGGACAACATATCAGTCCTTTATTGATAGAAGCAGGTGGGTTTTAGGTCCTCCTACCAGTAGTAAAGGAGGACAACATATCAGTCCTTTATTGATAGAAGCAGGTGGGTTTTATGTCCTCCTACCAGTAGTAAAGGGGGACAACATATCAGTCCTTTATTGATAGAAGCAGTTGGGTTTTAGGTCCTCCTACCAGTAGTAAAGGGGGACAACATATCAGTCCTTTATTGATAGAAGCAGGTGGGTTTTAGGTCCTCCTACCAGTAGTAAAGGGGGACAACATATCAGTCCTTTATTGATAGAAGCAGGTGGGTTTTAGGTCCTCCTACCAGTAGTAAAGGAGGACAACATATCAGTCCTTTATTGATAGAAGCAGGTGGGTTTTAGGTCTTCCTACCAGTAGTAAAGGGGGACAACATATCAGTCCTTTATTGATAGAAGCAGGTGAGTTTTAGGTCCTCCTACCAGTAGTAAAGGGGGACAACATATCAGTCCTTTATTGATAGAAGCAGGTGAGTTTTAGGTCTTCCTACCAGTAGTAAAGGGGGACAACATATCAGTCCTTTATTGATAGAAGCCGGTGGGTTTTAGGTCCTCCTACCAGTAGTAAAGGGGGACAACATATCAGTCCTTTATTGATAGAAGCAGGTGGGTTTTAGGTCTTCCTACCAGTAGTAAAGGGGGACAACATATCAGTCCTTTATTGATAGAAGCAGGTGAGTTTTAGGTCCTCCTACCAGTAGTAAAGGGGGACAACATATCAGTCCTTTATTGATAGAAGCAGGTGAGTTTTAGGTCCTCCTACCAGTAGTAAAGGGGGACAACATATCAGTCCTTTATTGATAGAAGCTGGTGGGTTTTAGGTCCTCCTACCAGTAGTAAAGGGGGACAACATATCAGCCCTTTATTGATAGAAGCAGGTGAGTTTTAGGTCCTCCTACCAGTAGTAAAGGGGGACAACATATCAGTCCTTTATTGATAGAAGCAGGTGGGTTTTAGGTCCTCCTACCAGTAGTAAAGGGGGACAACATATCAGTCCTTTATTGATATAAGCAGGTGGGTTTTAGGTCCTCCTACCAGTAGTAAAGGGGGACAACATATCAGTCCTTTATTGATAGAAGCAGGTGGGTTTTAGGTCCTCCTACCAGTAGTAAAGGGGGACAACATATCAGTCCTTTATTGATAGAAGCAGGTGAGTTTTAGGTCCTCCTACCAGTAGTAAAGGGGGACAACATATCAGTCCTTTATTGATAGAAGCAGGTGAGTTTTAGGTCCTCCTACCAGTAGTAAAGGGGGACAACATATCAGTCCTTTATTGATAGAAGCTGGTGGGTTTTAGGTCCTCCTACGAGTAGTAAAGGGGGACAACATATCAGTCCTTTATTGATAGAAGCAGGTGGGTTTTAGGTCCTCCTACCAGTAGTAAAGGGGGACAACATATCAGTCCTTTATTGATAGAAGCAGGTGGGTTTTAGGTCCTCCTACCAGTAGTAAAGGGGGGCAACATATCAGTCCTTTATTGATAGAAGCAGGTGGGTTTTAGGTCCTCCTACCAGTAGTAAAGGGGGACAACATATCAGTCCTTTATTGATAGAAGCAGGTGAGTTTTAGGTCCTCCTACCAGTAGTAAAGGGGGACAACATATCAGTCCTTTATTGATAGAAGCAGGTGGGTTTTAGGTCTTCCTACCAGTAGTAAAGGGGGCAACATATCAGTCCTTTATTGATAGAAGCAGGTGGGTTTTAGGTCCTCCTACCAGTAGTAAAGGGGGACAACATATCAGTCCTTTATTGATAGAAGCAGGTGGGTTTTAGGTCCTCCTACCAGTAGTAAAGGAGGACAACATATCAGTCCTTTATTGATAGAAGCAGGTGGGTTTTAGGTCTTCCTACCAGTAGTAAAGGGGGACAACATATCAGTCCTTTATTGATAGAAGCAGGTGGGTTTTAGGTCCTCCTACCAGTAGTAAAGGGGGACAACATATCAGTCCTTTATTGATAGAAGCAGGTGAGTTTTAGGTCCTCCTACCAGTAGTAAAGGGGGACAACATATCAGTCCTTTATTGATAGAAGCAGGTGGGTTTTAGGTCCTGCTACCAGTAGTAAAGGAGGACAACATATCAGTCCTTTATTGATAGAAGCAGGTGGGTTTTATGTCCTCCTACCAGTAGTAAAGGGGGACAACATATCAGTCCTTTACTGATAGAAGCAGGTGGGTTTTAGGTCCTCCTACCAGTAGTAAAGGGGGACAACATATCAGTCCTTTATTGATAGAAGCAGGTGGGTTTTATGTCCTCCTACCAGTAGTAAAGGGGGACAACATATCAGTCCTTTATTGATAGAAGCAGGTGAGTTTTAGGTCCTCCTACCAGTAGTAAAGGAGGACAACATATCAGTCCTTTATTGATAGAAGCAGGTGGGTTTTAGGTCTTCCCACCAGTAGTAAAGGGGGACAACATATCAGTCCTTTATTGATAGAAGCAGGTGGGTTTTAGGTCTTCCCACCAGTAGTAAAGGGGGACAACATATCAGTCCTTTATTGATAGAAGCAGGGGGGTTTTAGGTTCTCCTACCAGTAGTAAAGGGGGACAACATATCAGTCCTTTATTGATAGAAGCAGGTGGGTTTTAGGTCCTCCTACCAGTAGTAAAGGGGGACAACATATCAGTCCTTTATTGATAGAAGCAGGTGGGTTTTAGGTCCTCCTACCAGTAGTAAAGGGGGACAACATATCAGTCCTTTATTGATAGAAGGAGGTGGGTTTTTAGGTTACTGATATCAGAAGAAACTGCAATCCGTTGTATAATAGGTTTTACTAATCCAGGCAAAATAGGCGACTTTTTGCATCCTGGTTTCAAAGAAATCACATTTTTTTCGTCTCCGAGGCGAAGTTTTAGTTGCCCTCTTTTGAAAATCAGTATTTGTTCACCAATAACCTTACTTTTTCTTCCATATTCACACATAAAGGAACTCCTATGTTCCTGAAATTTGACCTATACCAGATTTTTTTTAAAGATCATTGGCATGTTTATTTTGTGAAAGATAAGGGGGACTTGCAATTGTGGGAAAAGAAACATTAAAATACCTGCAAGCTCTTCAGAAGTCTCCCTCATTTTCCCTCACTTTGTCCTCAAGTCAACTGAAAGAGAAGTCATGTTGCTCTGTTCTTACCAATTGTGGTGAGCCCTGATATAATATTTTTATCTCAGAATGTATTTGACCAAACTGGGATGTGATTAAAATGTAATAATACTTGTCTCAAGAATAGATAAACATTATTAAAAGGAATTGTATGGTTGAAACAATATCTCTTAAACATTTTACAATCACTTTTGAAAAGCCAAAATACCTTATCAATATACATACATTTGTATTGTAAAGAACTATCTTATTTTAAATTATGTGGGAGCATATAATAGATTAAATAAGCAAACATTAACCTTTATTTGGATCTAAAAGGATATGAATAGTAGTTTTTCACAGTTTTCCATCTTACACAGTGTAAACATCAAACTGTTATCACATATGATAAATTCAACAGACAAAAAGAACTGAATATGTTAATTGTGATTAAATTCGTGACTGGTAAAAAATGTCTCACAGTTGCAAAAAAGCTTTAAATAAAAGAGTTATCCCTCTTTATACTGTAAAACAGCTCATTGACATGTGATATAGAAAACATAGATGTTGTAACATGTATATCCCCCAATGAATACACAGCATTGTAATTGTGCAGCTAAATGCTCCTTCAGTTTTCAATGTAGAACTTTTGCCTTGCGTATTGTTTGTACATAAATTACAGATGTAAATTAAATGTGGTCCAGACTAATAACAAATTTCCGAACAAATGACGTTTTTTTTTTCTCAAGAGAACTCTGCATTGCATACAATTTGTTTAAAATTAGATAGATGTATGCTGTACATTGTTTTAATTTTTGCTTTGGTGATGCATTAACATCTTAACGACATCAATCACATCAGAGTTTATATCTTCAGCCAACATATTGGAGATGAGCTTGCCAATTAAAACAGAATGCACACTGAGAGATGTTGAACCATTGGTCGATATATTTACTGTCTTGCATACAATTGGATGGTCTAAAATAGATAATTAAAACCTGATATGACCCCCATATGGAATGTAGTTAGATACTACAAACATCTATTAGATTGCATTGAGTAAGGCTTGACCAACTCCTACTGTTTCCCACCTTGCAAATTTTTACTCTGCATAATATTTGTGCATATACATATATATAAAAAAATGTTGTTATTTTATTTTGCAAAGGGATTTAAATTATGAAATTTCACATTTTTGGAAGATATATAGAATTTGTATTTTTCCACCCATTTTGATGCAGTTTATTTCTGTGTTAATTGTCAAGGAAAATTCACTTTATTATCACAAATTTACAGTTGGAAAATGTTATGAAAACAATAACTTACACTAGGTGATCTTGTTCCAGAACATGACCTTATACAAATCCATATGTTATTGATTATACACTCAGAGAGTGGCAAATCAAATACTTAGTTCAAAACAAGAAAATATATTTCAAAATGTGACGTTTAAATTTTGTGATCTTTGTCAGGTTTTTGTCTTATTAAAACATCATGAAAACTGAAATCTTCATATATGGAGGAAATAAAGCATCAATCAATCAATTAATCAATCATATGTTTCATGTGTCCTTTTTATTGGTGGGAGAGTTAACATATGTGTCTTATAGACAGAGATGTTTTAAATACAATGTACTAATTAAATAGTTTAAAACAAAAAATATGTAGAGGTTAGCACACTGGAGCTTGCTCTATGCCAATGTTATTATTTCTAGGTAATATTCTACAAGTTAATGATACAACGTATATATGTGTATACTTATAAAACAAAGTTGATAGTAAAAATTAGTTTACTTGAAAATTTTGGAAATGAAATACATGTAATATCACTTTTTCTAAAAAAAATAATAATAATAATAACATTTCTAACATTTGTTTTGTCTTTTATGGCAAAATGTTGCCAACTGACTTACCACCTCACAAATGTTGCCAACTGACTTACCACCTCACAAATGTTGCCAACTGACTTACCACCTCACAAATGTTGTCAACTGACTTACCACCTCACAAATGTTGCCAACTGACTTACCACCACACAAATGTTGCCAACTGACTTACCACCTCACAAATGTTGCCAACTGACTTACCACCTCACAAATGTTGCCAACTGACTTACCACCACACAAATGTTGCCAACTGACTTACCACCTCACAAATGTAGTAAACAGTAGATAGGAAGTTAACTTTGATAATGGAATATGAAAAAATTAAAAGTTGCGGGATGTATTTGTAGTTACAATTTTTTAATGATATCTTGCAGTATATTTGGGTGTGTCAGTTTTTTAATTGAGTTTGCCAGTTTTTTTTTTTATATATACTAGTAGGTGTACTTAAACCTAGCTTTAATGTGGGGAAATGTTTTAGCAAATGTATGAAAATTATGCAAAATTTGTTTTCAAGAATATTTCCAGCAAAAATAAATCACACATATTTTTAAAATTTGGTCATGGTCGTGATCGTAATGTAGGTGGATTTTCAACTAACTGTGAAATTAGTGCCTATCACCACTTAGTTGTAAGTTTGAATCCCGTTCATGGTGTCAGTGAGGTGTAGTTGATACAACATTATGTGATAAAGTTTGTCAGTGACTTGTAGCAGGTCGATGGTTTTGTCCGGGTCCTCCGGTTTCCTCCACCAATAAAACTGATTGTCACGATATAACTGAAATATTGTTGAAAGTGGAGTTAAACACTAAAATCCACCCCCTTAATAATGATATAGGGAAATATTTTAGCAAATGTAGTCACAAAATTATGGAAATGATGCAAATGCAAAATTGTAGTCAAGAATATTTCCAGCAAAAATAAATAGCTCATGAAAATTTTAAAAATTTGGAAGGGTTGTGAAAAAGAGAAGAAACATCAGCCATTAGAAGACTGTCAGAATTGTTTACCAATTTTTTTAACTTTTTTTACTATTTATTGGGAAAAAACATCAGTTGTCAAAAGGAGTCTACCCCAAGAGGTTAAAGATTGTTGACTTCTGACCACAAGTCTATAGCTGGTAGCAATGACATGGATTTGTGCTGCGATACCCACCTCAATATTTTATTTATTTATTTAGAAAAAACATTTTATAAAATTGGGAAAAATGGAAAAAGTAAGTTTTGACAAGATAATTGAATTTTTTATGTTATTGGCCTCAATATAAGCCATTAAAATTATGTCAATTGTTTTTCTCTATAAATTTAGGTAGTTTTGATCAGTCTCCTAATCTATGTGATGTGTACAGTAGTTGGGCTGAGTCAACTGTAACTAAACCTAGAGGTAGTGAAGATGATGAGGACAGGATCAGAGAAACTCTAGCAGAGGCCATGTTAGAATCACCAGCTAAAGAAAGTGGACCATCTAGTATGATGAATGGTAAGACATTTTTATGCATCCACGTACTGCAAGCCATTTTTGTTTCTGATCGATAACTTATGTTCCTCTAAACCAAATAATTTCAAATTTATACACAAGGTCAGGCACATAAAAGGCAGCCTAAGCTGGATTTCACACTTCACCACTTTTACCATTCTTGAGTTATGCCCCTGTTTCCTTCAGCTGGACATGTTCTTCCATTTTTCTCTACGTTGAAGTTGATGTTAAACACCAATCAATCAATCAATCAATCAATCTTTCTGTTGATGAAATTTAGATGAATTATTCTGGTACCATTTTTAGGATTTCGTCCGATATTATGGAGGAATTTAAATATTAAGAACAACAACCCTGTATTTTCAAGATGGTGGAAAGCAAAGTTTGATCGTAGATTTTTCTCCTCTAGTAGACAACAAGATACAAGTACTTTTTTTATGTTGATGATGTTCTGTTCGTTTTTTAGTTTTGTTTTATTTATGTTTATGAACAGAATGTTTTTAGTGTTTTCCTTTATTAAGTTTGAGGCTTGTTAAAATAGTTCTTGGTTTATCTGTATAATTATGTCTGCCCTTCGAACGAAGGGAGACATATTGTTTTAGTCTGATTTTTTCTTCCGCTTCTTCTGCTTCTTCTCAGCAAAGCTTGTCCGGACCATAACATTTTTGTCTTTCCAGATAGGTCAATTATATTTGGTATGTGGGTGCATGACCATAAGGCGGTGTGTCGCGTACCATAATGACCTTCGTGGTACCTTGACCTTTGACCTCAAGGTCAAATAATTGTTTTTTTAATAGTATTTTCTTGTCCGGGCCATAACATTTTTGTGTTTCGAGATAGGTCAATGATATTTGGTATGTGGGTGCATGACCATAAGATGGTGTGTCGTGTACCGTAATGATCTTTGTGGGACCTTTACCTTTGACCTCAAGGTCAAATAATTGTTTTTTAAATAGTATCATTCAACTCATAATGTGTAACTTATTGTTGTACAGATGGCCGCATTAAGGGGAGACATAAGTTTTAGGTATCTAAAACAGTTCTTCCTAGTTTTTATATGGTATGTTAAATTTCTGCATTTTATTGTTCAACTCCAATTATTTTTAAAGGGGGTAGGGATCTTATGTTGATTCCTAGATAGTTTTTAGACTATCATAGGTACATTTTCTTTATTTGTTTATGATTTTTTGTTTTAAAAAGTGGTTTAATCATTATCTATATCCATCCAACGGGTTCGTGGTCCAAGTTTGATTTCTGGTTAGTCTGTGGACTACCGGTAGGTACTTTGTCTTTAGTCCTTTATCTGAGTTTTGGTTTTAAATAGTGGCTTATCAATTATCTGTTCCCATCCAAAAGGGTTGCAGTTCAATTTTGATTTCTATCTAGGTTCTGATATTATGTAGGTACTTTGTCTTCAGTCCTTTTTGAATTTTACTTTTAAAGAGTGGTTTAAACATTGTCTGTGTCCATCCAATGGATTTGTGGTCCAAATTTGATTCCTGACTAGATTCTGGAATACCATACGTACTTTATCATCAGTTTTAGTTAAAGAGTGGTTTAATCAATATTGGTGTCCATCTAAAGGGGTAGGGTTCGAATGTCGATTTCTAGCTAGATTCTGGACTATCATAGGTACTTTGTCTTTAGAAACGAATTGTGCACAATACATTTGATGTCTACATTATTATGTGTTTTGGTTTAAATAAAAATGTAGATATCAAATTCAGTGCGCACGACACATTTCTTGAATAACCTTCATCAGGTACACTCAATATCGAAAAGGTTTATCCATTATTTAGGTCCATCCATTTGTCTTACCTATAGTCATGACATTTATAGATGAATAAGAGGAAATTTTCATTATTTCAATTAAGCTTCTGATTTAGACCACCACCATCATTAAGAAAGGAGATCATTTTTCAGCATGTATATTGTCCTTTGATGAAAATGTTAGGGGTGGCTTCTTTTATAAATTGTTTTGTCGTTAAGCTTTTTGTACTGGAAATCACCAATCAGAATAAACCCAATTAATATATAAAAGAAACATAGTTTTGATTTTCACTCTTTCTAAAATATGAATAAAAAATCATTTCAAATTTCGTAATCAGGTAAATGCAGTGAGAGCTGTCTATGCAAAAACCTGAATAAAATGAAATCCTGCATAAACCGAACTTTTAGTTGATTCCCAATGTTAGAAATCTTTGTTAATTTAATCTGTATAAACCGAACCCCTGTCTATTATGAACATAAACTTTGTTCGGTTAGGTTCGATTCCGTTTTGACAAGTTTCACTTTCACTGTATGCATGTACATGAAATGTGTTTGTGGTAGACTGGGATGTTCAAAATACGTGAGAAATCCATGCACCTTTAATTTACAACAAAAATGTTGTAAAATATAATAATGTAACATATTAAGCAGTTTATGTCAATGACTTCTCTTAGTCAACTACGAAAATGTTAACTTTTTGGTTGAAAATTTATTGTAATTACAATCTTAACGCTTAAGTTCAACGCCTGTTTTAGTGGGGTTCGTGTTGCTCAATCTTTAGTTTTCTGTATAGTGTTTTGTAGATCATTCTTAGCCCTTTTTATTAGCTCACCTTGCCAAAGGCAATGTGAGCTTTTGCCATCACTTGGCGTCTGTTGTCCATCGTCTGTCGTCCGTTAACTTTTCACATTTTAATCTTCTCCTCTGAAACCCCTCACCCAAATGAACTGAAACTTGGTAGGAAGCATCTATGGAAGGTCCTCTATTGAGATTGCTCATTTTGTCCCGATCGGTTTGCAAACATGGCCGCCACAGGCAATTCTTGTTTCTGATTGGTTGATTTCTAAAAAATCTTCTCCTCTGTTAAAAGAAAGATAACTCTTGCCTAAACTGTTAAAAGAAAGATAACTATTGCCATTATGTCCCTTGGAAATTAACTAATGCTGATATAGTGTAACATATTTATTCTATACATTACAAGTAGGTATTCACATTTTAATATTCTTTTTAGCAAACCTTGTCAAAGGCAATATGAGCTTTTGCCATCTCTTGGTGTCCATCGTCTGTCATCCGTTTACTTTTCACATTTTAATCTTCTCTGAAAACCCTCAGCCATATGAACTGAAACTTGGTAGGAAGCATCTATGGAAGGTCCTCTCTAAAGAGTGCACATTTTGTTATGATCCATTACCAAGCATGGCCGCCACAGGCAATTCTTGTGTCTGATTGGCCGATTTTTTTAAATCTTCTCCTCTGAAACCGCTTGGCCAAATGAACCGAAACTTGGAAGGAAGCATCTATGGAATGTCCTCTATGACAATTGCTCATTTCGTCCTGATCGGTTAACAAACATGGCTACCACAGAAACTTGGTAGGAATCATCTATGGAATGTCCTCTATGAAGATTACTCATTTCGTCCCTATTGGTTAACAAACATGGCTACCACCGAAACTTGGTAGGAAGCATCTATGGAATGTCCTCTATGAAGATTGCTCATTTCGTCCTGATCGGTTATTCTATTTCTATTTTAAAGGCAAGTGTTGCGTAATGTTTTTTCTAGAATATTCTAGTAACAGAAAGATACAACCAACAATCAATTAAGTTTCTATACTTTAATAAAATGACAAAAATGATTTAATTAATGATGGTATACAATTGCAAATCAAATTTATAAAGTTAACAACTGGCCTGAATGTTCACAGTTAAATCACTTGGAATTAATGTCATTTTCCTATCAAGCATGATAGTTCAATTTCCTATGAAATTGAATTCCTGTTGAATAAAATATCCTTTTGTTCCAATCCACAAAGTTTCCAAATATTGTCCGTTGCAATACAGGTAATTGAGTGAGTGAGAGAATGTTGTTTAACACCACATGACAAATTTTTCAGCTATATCTACATGGTGAAAACAAGTTACATTCGGTGCGATGATAGTGATGTCCTCTTTGTACTAGACCAACACGCTTAATTGGGTTCTAAAACAAATGTTCGTGGGTAGACAAGTCACTCCACTTGGACACATTATCCTAATTCCGAGACAACTAATCTTTGTTCCTTTTCCTTAATGCTTCTTTCTTAGCAGAGAGGCAGCACATACCTCATTTTATTATCTTTGGTTTGACCCGAGCTCAAGGGAAGGCATGTTTAACCATTACACCACTGATGTTGCTGTAGGCAATACACATATATTGCTTGTTAAAATAACACATATATTCACATTTTATTTACATTAATTTACTCATGAAGACTCATTAATTAAAATCTTTTGATGTTTACAAGGATTTATATAGTATATAAAACCTTGATGTTTATAATCAATTGTTATTCCCAGTAAATCTATCAGAAAAAAAAATTTCCATTCTTTTTATAATGATCTACAATTAACAGTTTCTACCTTCTTATAATATAAGCCAGTGGTCAGCTAATTTAAGTCGTTCACCGACCATAATTTTATACTGTCCAATTCTATCTTGTCAATTCTATGAACGTAGCTATTTTTTTAGTTGGAAGCGAATCTGTTATTGTTTTTATATATTAGTTTGGTTACTAGACACGTTTAGATATCAAGAAGAGATTGATGGTTCACAACCTTATTGGAGATAGGCACTGATTGCATAGGTAGTTGCAAATTCAACTACCATACGATCACAATCACGATGCCCCCCCTCCCCAACAGTTAAGGAATATCACCTGAATGCAGCATCATGACTATGATAATTAACATATGAATAGAATAAGTAATTTCATTGGTTAATAATTGTAGTTGAATAGACCATTTGCACAATTTCGATTTAATTCTAAAATTATACATTTTTCTAAGAGTTATTTTAATGTGGGCAAAAGATTTCTTTTTCATGCAAAGTTCAATGAATATAACATACATTTTTATTCTTAATCTCTACCCAATTTTCATGTTGTAACAACTTGTGTATTCTCTATAAATTTGCTATAAAAATATCTACAAATTGTAAGAAAATTATACTGAAAGTTTTGTCCTTTTCTTTGCCCTTGAAACCGCCACGATATAACTGAAATATTGTTGAAAGTGCCGTTAAACACCATTACCAACCAACTTATACCCTTGCATGGAATGGGTTCCATTTTGCAAGCACAAGGGAGATAACCCCTATCAAAAATTAATTCTAGAATTAAATCATAGTATCAAAGCACTGTCATCATTTCTAGCTTTTGTTGATATTTTCGAGCATCAAGTCGGTAGAGCGATCGATAATTCAAAGAGAAAAAAAGTCAATATACAAAATATATTGCTCTCGTCAATATATACTACTACCTTTGACCTTAGTATGTATATATAACCTTTGACCTTTACAAATCACTGTTAAACCATTTTGTTATTACATTGAATAAATATGAAATAGGTCAAAAGATGTATTTTGTATAAAAGTATTATAATATTAGCATTCTGATTTTCCGTATCAGTTGTAATACCTTTAGTTAAAATTAAAAGCCATTAAACCACGGGTGCCCAGGTGTATTACGGAGGGTTGATGGTTATTAAATCACTCAATATCAACTATGGAAGGAAGAATGACAGATTCCGTTAACAAACTATTACCATTTAATACCCATATTGAGAACTTCTCTGATTACAAAGTAACAATACGTAAAGAATTAACGGATCCACGATTATAAAAGAGATATAACTAAGCAGAGAATCGCCACCCTGAGGTACAATACATACTACATATTGTTTGTATCAAAGTCATTATCTTGAGGCCATCAAAAAGATTTTAAAATCGGGAATGAAATAGCTGTTTATTATTAACGTTAGTAATTAAGATGGAGTATTTCCCTTATAATGGTAATTCCTTATATATCAGCTTACATTAGCATGGAATGGTTATTAGAAGAGAGACACAGGGGAGGAATAAACATGATGGTTTATATGTTTTCGACAGAAAGGAATTTTTTTTACCGTTGTTGATTTCAATCACTATAATTTTTGAATTTTATGTTTGTGTTCGTTATTAAAATAAAATCATACCCATACTTGTGTAAATTTTTTATGATTAGAAATTAAAAAAAAGATTTAATGTAATTTGTTTATGTGCTGGTAAAAGTTTTATTGAAAGTAAAATGTATCAAGTTTTATGACTGTTCATGAAATTAGGTACGCATAGGAAAGAAATTAGGTACACATAGAAAAGAAATTAGGTACACGTAGGAAAGAAATTAGGTACACGTAGGAAAGAATCGTAGGTTTTTTTAAGGTCAGAATGATACATTTTTGGGTTGTAAGTTTACAAGTACCAGTTGTAAGCAAATTTTGCTTTCCTTATTTGGTGAATTTAAAGTATAACTTCAGTTACTCTTTCATTCTAAATATCGAAAATAAATCATAAGTAACTGAACAATACAGTACTTCACGATTTCACATTACCACAGGAGAAGATCTTGGAGATGAGTTCCATTACCTATTAAAATGTAACTATTTCAATTAAAAAAGAAAGATATATATTTAAGAAATTCTAATACTCTGAAATTTGGTGCTTTGATGAAACTGACAAAAAAAAATCAAAAATAAAAAAATTATGCACTTTTATTAGATTTATTAATAAAAATGTCTGCCCTCATGGCTGAAAAAATGCAACTCTCTCTCTCATGTTGTAAATATTGTATATAGCTGTTTTGTTATTATGTAAGTGAATATGTTATCTGTATACTATTGTATTACCAAAGGTTATCAGAAATAAAGATTATCTGATATCTAAAGTGCATTATCATTGTTGTTCAGATACCGGCTAAATGACAGTATTTTTTTCTCTTGGAAATAACAGTATTTCACAGACATCTATGTAATAAATAAATAAATATTTTTTAAATTTCAAATGAGTTCTTTATCCATATTGAATAACTGATATTTTTTTATCTGCTTTGGGGGAAAAAATTAATAGTTTATTTAAATTATAAATAAACCCCTTTAAAAATTTAAACCCAAACGAATATTTATTGTTATTTTTTTTTATTTTTTCCTTAGGGTCTCAAGATCATCCTTTTCATGTGCATGGTATTTTTGTGATCTATTCATGAAAGCACCAGAGTTAAGACCTGAGGAAAATGGATCATAACCATTGGCTGTCTTCAATCCTCGTTAAATAAATCAAGAATTAAATTAAGACCTGGGTTTTTGGTTGAATTCATGCTGCTCAATCTTTAATCTTGTAGTGTTTTTGGGGATTATTGCTTCTCTTTTCATCGTTCTTTCTTTATGAAAATTGTAGTCTCTCCTTCTGTGGTTTACAACATCTGATTATTATTACTCCATTGGTATATTAATATATTTCTCAATAGAATTTTCCACTGTTTTTTGGCCACTGAAGAAGTTGAAGTTAAAAATAGAGATATTCATCTGGTATTGGTATTTTTTATATTATTGAATCAAAAGTCATGAGTATGTTTGTACATCAGTACTAGCTGCAGAATCATTTCTCTTAAACGGTAAAAAAAAAAAGTAAAATAAAAATAAAAATAAATTAAAAGATATAATTCTGCTGCTATAGTTCATATACTAACAACCTATTCATATTACAAATAAAAAAATAATGATTCCATTCCAGAAATTTAATTTTCGTCAAATATATTTTTATTTCATAACTAATTACAATCCACAATGATTTTGCAGTTATGAAATATGTATTTAATATTATATGTATGTATTAATAAGTAGTGATATGTAAGATTATTTTGGAATTCTTTTATTATATATAATACCTTCAAATTGATTTTTGGTAAATAAATTTGAAAAACAACTTTCACCAGAAAATTGCCATGTACGTTATCGAAAAATCTGAGATGACATTAAAGATTAGGGGAACAGCATATTCTTTGATTGATTTATGAATTAAATGGACTCTTTCGTACTCAGTAACTCTCGTGTCGAGTTAATTTTAAGTTAATTTTGAAATTACCGATACCCGTAATTATGCAAATTATGAAAAGTAGGTGACAAGTGTTTAAAATTTTGATTTAAACTTCAATAAATCAGCAGTTATTTCAAAATTTTCATTCATAATTTTCTGTAATAACATTTAATTCAGTAGTTCTCACACTTGATGAAGACGGAGGTCTGACAGAGTAAACACATTTCACAAAAGAAGTCGCTCAGTTTATGAATTATAATCATTTTGTCGGGCTTTCCAACTAATTTTCAGGTGTCAAAATGTGGTTTTCAATTCAAAATATTTGATAATTGTTAAGACCAACCTAAATTTTTTCAATAAAACGTAAAAAAATTCATAACATGATCAATAAAATCAATGGGGCATTATTATTTTTTTATTATAAAAGTGTAATCAGTTGTACCGTATATAGTATGGCAGCAGGCATATTTTCCATCAAATTAAACTAAAAGGAAACTTGCAGTGGGTTTTTAACATTTTTGTAATTTAAATTTTTAACAAACCGTTCATGGAAACATGTAAGGTCCAGCCATTTAATTTTGGGGGAGGGGGGTCTTTGTTTTTTCAACCAATACCAGATCATTTTTTTGAAACTAAATTTTGGACTTGAAAAATCTTTTTTCTGAATTTTACCATATTTGCTCATTTTAAACTACTGGGTTAGATGATTTTATTTTTGCATTTCTCAGGTCAATTTATTTTTTTTCTAAACAATTGGGTGACAAAAATAAAAAAATATTTAAGTGATTGATTCCTAATTGCTAACAATCAGTTTAATAATCAACATCAAACAAATTATGTACAAGTTATGTGTGTCTTCAACATTAAAAAACAATGGTTTTAGTGTATGGTGGGTTGGTTGGTTGGTTGATTTATGGTGTTTAATGCCACTTTCAACAATATTTCCGTTATATCATGGTGGTCAGTTTTAATGGTGAAAAGAACTAGAGTACCCAGTGAAAACCACTGACCTGTCAGAAATAACTGACAAACTTTATCACATAATGTTGTATCGAGTACACCTCGCCATGAACAGGGTTCAAACTCACAACCTTAGTGGTAATAGGCACAGGTAGTTGTAAATCCAACTACAATACGATCACAACCATGATGGTCCCTGGTTAAGTGTAAGCAGTGTTTAATAATGTAATGAACATTCAAATTGTTCATTTCAACATTTCTTGTGTTAAAATCTCAACTTTTTTTGAAATTGTGCAAACATATGCTTTGATAAGAATAAGTTTGAAAGTAAGGGTAGGATAGTTCGTTTATGTCGTATTTTTAAATTTTGATTTTCAGGTACATGAAAATCTTTCTCCTCTTTCTAGTTTCTGTGTTATACCTCTTTCAGTTGCAAATTTATTTCCCTCCTCATATGTTTATCGTGCATTGTTATACTGGTATACTGGTTTTAAAGTGTCGTATATTGTCAGTCATCTGTCTGTAAACACAATCTTGTCCAGTACAGAATATTTTTAGTCTTAGTTAAGGTCCACAACCATCTTTAGGACATGACGGAATGTCGCATGTAAAAATTAGGTCATTGTGACTTTGACCTTAAATTTGAAAGTCAGATAAATGAAAAATTTGAAATTAAAAACAAGGTTTTTGAGAATTGGATTCAGTCACCTTATTGCAGAATTCATTTTATGTTAAAATATCTAAAATAAATTATTGTTGTAGCCTCTTATTACCCAAACATAGATAGATTGATTGATTAATTGATTGATTGATTGATTTATTTTTGCTTAATGTCCAGCGAGCAGTTGCCTAAACATAGAATCTAGACCAAGAAAATTCATCTAAAAGCAATTTTCAAAAGATTTTTTTAAGAAAAAACTTGTAAAAAACTGTTTATAGAATGATTTTTTTTTCTTAAATCAAATTTGAATTGGAGATATTATAAAGAACATTTTGTATGACAACCAGAAGAGAGAGGGGAGATAATCTAGTATACCATCCTTGAATCTAGAGAGGGGAGATAATCCAGTGTATGAGTAATTTTACCTTTCCTGGAATCTTTTCCAATATGATATGCCTACATAATAGGAGTCGAGTGTCTATGTATTTAACTATTTTATACATTGTACATTATAATGCCATATTTGGGTAATACTTGAGATTTTGTGATTATTACTAGAATACAATTAAATTTACGATTGAAACGAACTTTCCCAGAATCATATTGCCTCTGCAAAATTACACATGTGTGTAATTTCTAAAAACAATCTTGTTCAAATATCAGGAAGTTTCTCTTTATGTTGCTGTTGTGGAAAGTGCTTGTGAATGTTAAAACTATTACATTTTATTTGTGTTTTCGGATAGGAAATTTCTTGGAATCAATATTAAAATTTTTGAAATTTTCATTTTATGGAAATTTTGTCATAAAGTTTTCATTAGTTTGTTATGGTAGTTTCAAAGCTTTGTAAAATTTATGTGCATATGTTTTTAACAGTGTGTCATTATCAAAGCTTTATTCCTGACTAATATGTATTGTGTTTACTAAGCCTTTTTGTCCATATTTGAAGAATTTTCCAGGTATAATGTTTTTATTGTTAGAGTCAATGTTGGTTTTTTATGGCAAATTGTTTTTTTACTATTTCTTGAGTCAACCTCTATTTTGAACTTTGAATATTTTTCTAAGAAATGGGGAATGAAATAGAATACATTCTCGATAGCTTATACATGTTTATATTTTTTTTTTCTATTTTCAAATTCAAATGCTTGTTAAACAGCTTTTGATTGGTCGATCCATTAACATGTTCCTTCAATTGTATTGACATTGTTTTGTAAATATACCAATGGAAAGTTCTATGCATTTATATATTTAACTTCTTTTACCCGCATTTTTCAGAGGTATTTGATGGCAGTAATGAAAATCTCAGTACCAGTTCAAGTTCCAGTACAGGAATATCTCTACCGAGGAGTGCCGAACATACCCTTGACAACATATTCTCAACTGGATCTCAAGACTCATCGGGCTGATAATGAAGTTTCAATATTATACAGGGCAATATTTACCAGATATCATGCATGAATCGTAAGGCTGATATAACTAATACTATTATCAGTAGATGTGTTTGATAAGCTTTTAATGTAATATAAGTCTTTAATAATATTTGTAAAATGCAAGGGAGATTACTGTTCCCAAAATGAAAAGCTACTGGTACCCATAAGAGCAGCTAATCTTTGAATGATGAAACATTTAATAATTTTAATATTCTTGTACCAGTCTTGATAATTATGAAAGAGACAATATACATGTATATGCCATCAAATAATGTTTTATTAAATGGGGATATCGGCCACAATGATGACGGTATTTATAAGATTACCCATATTTTGTTTCTTGTTGATAACCCTGCATCTGGGAAATGAAACCAAATAACATCAGAACAACAAAGATGTAGTATTTATCAACAGAAGTAAAGAGTACTGCTCAACTGCAGGCTAGAGGCATTATCACACTCATACAACACATAGGAGCATTATCACACTCATTTCAGGGCATCAGTTGTGCTCATTGTTGAATACCTGACTGACTGTGAAATGTAGAACGTCAATAAAGGCGTTGTTCCTTTACTTTAGTTTGTGTCTTAAGTGTAAAGTTGGATAGTCTATCTTGTTCATTTACATCCATATCATTTCTTATTAAAATATAAATGTGGTAGCCACCATACAGCTGAAATATTGTTAAAAATGGCTTTAAACACCATAACCCCCCCTCTAAATCTGGTAACCGAATAATTTCTGAAAAGTAGAAAAAAAAAAATACAGAACTGCAAGCTTACTAATTTATGCATGCGATTAGCAATTGCGACATTTATAAAAAAAATACATCCTAAAAATGTATGAATTTTACATCAAATAGTCAAGAATGAGACAGTTTGTGTCCTTAAATTTTAATAGCCTCAAAACAAATTATGAATTTACAGTCTTTCCTTTGTAAATTTGTGTATTTTCATGTGTAGTACAGGCTTTAGATGAGTCTTGTCTAGGTTCTTGTAACAGTTGTCTTACATTGGCTAAATTAGTAACCCATTGAAATGACAAGAAATTTACCATGTAACCATGGAAATGCCTGGCGACACAATGTATCTGTTATTTAATTTTCAATGTGATATAGTGATATTTCTTTAAACCATGCATTACAGTTATAATAATTTTCAAGTATGATTTTTGTACATTGTATTCTGTTCTCATACTTACAAAAATGGCAAATCATAATGTTGTATCCAATATATGCAGTGTTCTGATTGGATGAATTTGTAGTATGAATATTTTAAGTTTTATGATTGCAATCCTAAGATGTATATGTTTGTTTCTGATAAAAATGTTAAAATTATGCTGAATGTTGACATATATGATATCATTTAAGATGCCATTGATTTCCTCAGCGATATTTTTTTTTATCTGTTCAAGAATTTTCTGATTTTTATTAAATATATTTATACCTATTATGCTATATAATATGTTGTTTTTTAACCTGTTTTCACATGGAAACATCAAATTTAACATCAAACCTTCAATATATTATTGAATATTATACGTATATTTCTTTTCAATCTGTTTTCACATGGAAACAATTCTAAATTCCCATTTAACATCAAACCTTCAGTACAATGAGATCTTATGAAAAATTTGTTGATCTCTTGTAGCAGGGGAGGGAACTCTCACAATGGGTGTCTACTTGGATCTGTGACTTTGAATGTGTGGAATGTTGGGAAATATTTCATTTGAATGTGTAAATTAAATTAACCTTGGAGCTGGCTTCATGTTCTGTTATTTATCTGACCCTGAAATAAGCAGGATTTATCTTATAAAGATGAAATAGAAAATTAGTTTTTTCTTCAAAAATGTATATATTTGCATTTCATTGCATCATTATTACACATTATTGGTAGAAAATAATATTGTATCGTTTTCCTCAAATAAACTGCTCCAAATATACTAATGAGTTTTTAGGAAATAAGCCTTTGAGCAAAAATAATTATGAAAAGGGCAATTAATATTTTGAGAAATGATTTGACTGCAGAAATTTAAATTAAATTTTATTTTTAATTCAATTAAAAAAAAAATAAAAAAAAAACAAAAAGCAAAAAAAATATTAAAAGAATGAAAATGGTAAACCAGGAGAAGTATCAGCATACACAACTCAGTATTTTATTTTTCTGTGATGTTGACATTGTGGACATCAACTAACACCAATAATTATCTTTTATATGTTAATTAAGTCATTAAAATATTCGATGTCCATGTTTATAAAAATATTGTTTTCAAATAAATACATAAAATTAGTGTTTGATGGCCATTTGATACCCATGGTCTGTTGCTGTCCTACACATATCAATTACTATTATAATCTGAGTGTTTAGTATGTTTTATAGGGGTCGCATAAAAGCTTGATTTTAAATGGAGGCATTTTAGTTTTATTCAACAATAACAATAATTATTGATATTCTACTAAAGTCATTTTATAAGATGCACTTCACTTTATTCTCTCACAACACAATGACAATAGTTAGCTCAGAATGAAACTGCCTTTTATCATATCACAATGGACAAAAGTACTTGAAATTTCCAGTTGACATTGTCATAGGACACGCCCCATCCAAATAAAACTACTGTGTGTTATTTCTACAGATATATTGTGACAATATAATTTAGTTTGTTTGTTGACCATTTAATACTCTATTTCATAATTTATTGTTAAAAATCGCTACCATGTGGTATTTATTTTACTAATTTTATACGTTTCTGACCATTAGTGATTTTGAGATTTGATGTCTTGTTAAAAGTCATAGGATACGGGTCTTTAATGCGTTTTAATGTTTAAATTTGATGTTGATGAGGGTTGCATTGGTTACCTGTTATTAGATTAAGTTATTAGTTTTGAGTGTGTTTGGTGATTTTTTTTCCCCGTGTATTTGTTTATGAATGATCATTAATTATAATAATTGTTTAAATAATTAATTATTGTACAAATTATAGATTAAATAAAACGTTATATTGTAGATTTTATTTCTTTGTATTCTTTCTCACATAAAAGTACAGGTAACCTTTTGATTATGACAGACATGGCTTGAGATTTTTTTGGGGGAATTTTCAGAGAAAAAATAATTGTTGAGAAGTTACCAAAATTATTAGATAAAATGGCCTAAAAAGTTATAAAAAAATGATTTCTAATTGTTTTTCCAAATTTTTTTTAAATCTCTTCGCGATTGTCTCCACTTTGAGTCTTTCTAAGGTGTTAGCAGCATTTGTTGGCTTTCACATTTTAATAATTCCTGAAACCTCTGAACTTTTTGAAAGCAAACATAACTAGTGTATTATATTGATGATCATTTACAAAGTTTGTGTTTTTTTTAATTGATGAGAAAACCAAGATGACCAACAATTTAACATAGAACCAAAATTAACCACAATAACTGGACATAATTTAACATAGAAACAAAATGTTTAAAAAAAAAAAAAATTCTCAGAAACTGCAGAACTGATAGAACCCAAGCTATACATGAATTATAACTGGATAATCATTTGCAACTGTGTGATTTTGTATAGATTGGATAAAAATCAAGATGACTACCAATGCTGAAATATTTAGTTGGATAAACCAAGATGATTGTCAATACTGAATTTACCAGTTGGATCAAACCAATATGATTGCCAATGCTGAATATACTAATTTGATCTCACCAAGATGACTTCCAATGCTGAATTTACTTGTTGGATCAAACCAAGATGGCTACCAATGCTGAATTTACAAGTTTTATCAAACCAAGATGGCCACCGATGCTGAATTTACTAGTGTGGGCAAACCAAGATGGCCACCAATGTTGCATTTACTACCAGTTTAACATGTAAGCCTTCTTCTCAGCAAATGTGGACATGATGAGACCCAATCTGCAAATGAATGATTAATGTATGGTTCATTTACAAATTAATGACTGCTTTTTAGCTCACCTGACCATAGGCCATGTGAGCTTTTGTCATGGGTAGGCGTCCGTCGTCCGTCCGTTAGCTTTTCACATTTAAATCTTCTTCTCTGAAACCGCTGAACAGATATCAACCAAACTTGCCAAAAATGTTCATTGGATGGTCCTCTACCAGATTTATGTTTTTGGTGCTGATTTGAACTCCAACATGGCTGCCAGGGTCTATAATGTGTTCTCATTGACTAAAATTTTAAAAATCTTCTTGTCAGAAACCACCAAGCCAATTGAATTGTGACTTTGCAGGAATGATCATTGGGTGATCCTGTACTAAACTTGTGAATCGTTTGCCGATCGGAAATTCAAGATGGCCACCATGACTCGACTTAGTTTAACATTGGACCCTATGGGAATTTCACATTTTCATCTTTTTTTCTGAAACCACAAAACAGATTTGAACCAAACTTGGCAGAAATGTTCATTGGATGGTCATATACAATATTTTTGTTTTTGGCACTGATCAGAAATTCAACATGGCTGCCAGGGCCCATAATGTGTTCTGATTGGTCGAAATTTGAAAAATCCTCCTTGTTTGAAACCACTAAGCCAATTGAATTGTGACTTTGCAGGAATGATCATTGGGTGGTCCTGTACTAAACTTGTGAATCGTTTGCCGATCAGAAATTCAAGATGGCCACCATGACTCGACTTAGTTTAACATTGGACCCTATGGGAATTTCACATTTTCATCTTTTTTTCTGAAACCACAAAACAGATTTGAACCAAACTTGGCAGAAATGTTCATTGGATGGTCATATACAATATTTTTGTTTTTGGCACTGATCAGAAATTCAACATGGCTGCCAGGGCCCATAATGTGTTCTGATTGGTCGAAATTTTAAAAATCCTCCTTGTTTGAAACCACTAAGCCAATTGAATTGTGACTTTGCAGGAATGATCATTGGGTGGTCCTGTACTAAACTTGTGAATCGTTTGCCGATCGGAAATTCAAGATGGCCACCATGACTCGACTTAGTTCAACATTGGACCCTATGGGAATTTCACATTTTCAACTTTTTTTCTGAAACCACCAAACAGACTTGAACCAAACTTGGCAGAAATGTTCATTGGATGGTCATATACAAGATTTTTGTTTTTGGCACTGATCGGAAATCCAACATGGCTGCCAGGGCCCATAATGTGTTCTGATTGGTCGAAATTTAAAAAATCTTCTTGTTAGAAACCACTAAGCCAATTGAATTGTGACTTTGCAGGAATGATCATTGGGTGATCCTGTACTAAACTTGTGAATCGTTTGCCGATCGGAAATTCAAGATGGCCACCATGACTCGACTTAGTTTAACATAGGACCCTATGGGAATTTCATATTTTCATCTTTTTTTCTGAAACCACAAAACAGATTTGAACCAAACTTGGCAGAAATGTTCATTGGATGGTCATATAGAAGATTTTTGTTTTTGGCACTGATCAGAAATCCAACATGGCTGCCAGGGCTCATAATGTGTTCTGATTGGTCGAAATTTTAAAAATCTTCTTGTTAGAAACCAGTAAGCCAATTGAATTGTGACTTTGGAGGAATGATCATTGGGTGGTCCTGTACTAAACTTATGAATCGTTTGCTGATCGGAAATTCAAGATGGCCACCATGACTCGACTTAATTTTAACATAGGACCCTATGGAAAAAATGTTTAAAAGTCTTCTCCTCTGAAACCAGTAAGCCAATTTAAAGCAAACATGGCATGAATGGTCCTTAAATGGTCAACTTTCAAAATTATATCCAGTGACCCAAACCTCCATCCAAGATGGCCACCGTCAACGGACATAGTTTTAACATAGGACCCTATGGGAAAAAATGTTTTAAAATCTTCTCCTCTGAAACCAGTAAGCCAATATAGCAAACATGTCATCGATGGTCCTTAGGTGGTCAACTTCCAAAATTGTGTTCAGTGATCCCGATCTCGGTTCAAAATGGCCGCCATCAGCGGGCATCGTTTTAACTTAGGACCCTATGAGAAAATTGTTTAAAAGTCTTCTCTTCTGAAACCAGTCAGCCAATTTAAAGCAAACATGGCATGGATGGTCCTTGGGTAGTATACTTTCAAAATTGTGTCCGGTAACCACAACCTCCATCCAAGATGGCTGCCATGAGCAGACATAGTTTTAACATAGAACCATATGGCAGTAACTTAGATGTATTCGGAATGCAGTCATTCTTAAGAGGACTTATTTATGTCAGGTGAGCGATACAGGCTCACCTGAGCCTCTAGTTGATAAATCAAGATGTAAATGCACAGCCAATAGAATGATACATATATTTATAAATCATTAAATAAAAACGTAGATATGTAATTCAGTGTGCACAGCGTGTTTCTAGAATAACATTCAGCAAGTGACGCTCAAGGTCAAAAGGTTGGAAAGCCAAATAAGTGTAAAAGTCTTTGGGACCAAGTAATCATGATAGCCAAAATCGTCTTGGCTAAGGTTACATATGAATGAGGGAGATTATTAAATACTAGCATTCAATAGCATTTTCCGTGTTGAAGTAAATAAGACATTAGTAGTTTTACAAAGGGAAATTAGGGGGTCGTCGTGGCCGTGATCGTATGGTTCCTGGATTTACAACTATCCTATCACCACTGATGTTGTGAGTTCGAATTTCGATCAAGGCGAGATGTACAACATTATGTGAGAAAGTTTGTCAGTGACTTAAAGACAGGTCGGTGGTTTTCTCCATCGATAAAACTGACCGCCACGATATAACTGAAATATTGTTGAATGTGACATTAAACACTATCAAACAAACAAACAAAAAAGAGAAATTTTCCATCAACTCTCCAATGCTAGAGTTCTTTGTCTCCAGCGTCCGTTAGAACATTACCGTCGTATAGCATCAACAATTGATTTAGGTCAGTTACGAAATCGACATCAATATGTTTATTTACCAACAAATTGGATATTATTGCAACTGATGAAAAAGTCATTAGATAGAGTCATACTAACCCTGAATTATCACTTCATTTTGTTTTCACATACAATTTGTAAAAATGTGTCAAAAAATTATAGATGTCCTGACTCAGCGGTCAAACAGAATGTTTGACGTGCGCATTATTCCACAATAATTACAAAAATGTGTACTTCAAAAACGTCTGTCTTGTAATCTTCAGCTTTGTACTTATATATTTTTATTTTTAGCTCACCTGGCCATAGGCCACGTGAGCTTTTGTCATGGGTAAGCGTCCGTCGTCCGTCCGTTAGCTTTCCACATTTAAATCTTCTTCTCTGAAACCTCTGAACAGAAATCAGCCAAACTTGCCAGAAATGTTCGCTGGATGGTCCTCTACCAGATTTGTGTTTTTGGTGCTGATTTGAAATCCAACATGGCTGCCAGGGTCCATAATGTGTTCTCATTGGCTGAAATTTTAAAAATCTTCTTGTCAGAAACCAATAAGTCAATTGAATTGTGACTTTGCAGAAATGATCATTGGGTGGTCCTGTACTAAAATTGTGAATCGTTTGCCGATCGGAAATTCAAGATGGCCGCCATGACTCGACTTAGTTTAACATTGGATCCTATGGGAATTTCACATTTTCATCTTTTTTTCTGAAACCACAAAACAGATTTGAACCAAACTTGGCAGAAATGTTCATTGGATGGTCATATACAAGATTTTTGTTTTTGGCGCTGATCGGAAATCCAACATGGCTGCCAGGGCCCATAATGTGTTCTAATTGGTCGAAATTTTAAAAATCTTCTTGTTAGAAACCACTAAGCCAATTGAATTGTGACTTTGCAGGAATGATCATTGGGTGGTCCTGTACTAAACTTGTGAATCGTTTGCCGATCGGAAATTCAAGATGGCCACCATGACTCGACTTAATTTTAACATAGGACCCTATGGAAAAAATGTTTAAAAGTCTTCTCCTCTGAAACCAGTAAGTCAGTTTAAAGCAAACATGGGATGAATGGTCCTTAGGTGGTCAACTTTCAAAACTATGTCCTGTGACCCCGACCTCCATCCAAGATGGCAACCATCAGCGAACATAGTTTTAACATAGGACCTTATGGGAAATATATTTAAAAATCTTCTTCTCTGAAACCAGTAAGCCAATTTAAAGCAAACATGGCATGAATGGTCCTTAAGTGGTCAATTTTCAAAATTGTGTCCAGTGACCCTGACCTCCATCCAAGATGGCCACCTTCAGCAGACATACTGTAGTTTTAACATAGGACCCTATGGGAAAAAATGTTTTAAAATCTTCTCCTCTGAAACTAGTAAGCCAATATAGCAAACATGTCATCGATGGTCCTTAGGTGGTCAACTTCCAAAATTGTGTTCAGTGATCCCGATCTCGGTTCAAAATGGCCGCCGTCAGCAGACATAGTTTTAACATAGGACCTTATGGGAAATATATTTAAAAATCTTCTTCTCTGAAACCAGTAAGCCAATTTAAAGCAAACATGGCATGAATGGTCCTTAAGTGGTCAATTTTCAAAATTGTGTCCAATGACCCTGACCTCCATCCAAGATGGCCACCTTCAGCAGACATACTGTAGTTTTAACATAGGACCCTATGGGAAAAAATGTTTTAAAATCTTCTCCTCTGAAACTAGTAAGCCAATATAGCAAACATGTCATCGATGGTCCTTAGGTGGTCAACTTCCAAAATTGTGTTCAGTGATCCCGATCTCGGTTCAAAATGGCCGCCGTCAGCAGACATAGTTTTAACATAGGACCCTATGGGAAAATTGTTTAAAAGTCTTCTCTTCTGAAACCAGTCAGCCAATTTAAAGCAAACATGGCATGGATGGTCCTTGGGTAGTATACTTTCAAAATTGTGTCCGGTGACCACGACCTCCATCCAAGATGGCTGCCATGAGCAGACATAGTTTTAACATAGAACCCTATGGCAGTATGGGATTTGAATAGTAACTTAGATGTATTCAGCATGCAGACATTCTTAAGAGGACTTATTTATGTCAGATGAGCGATACAGGCTCACCTGAGCCTCTAGTTATTTTTATTTCAGAATTACTTTTTGACATTGTGATTGTATAAATGACTATTATAGTACCGGGTGTCGTATAGTAAACCTTCCGCATAGCAAACCTTCCCCCGAAATGCTTACTATTCCTCCTCGGAATATGTGCTATATAGTAAACCTTCCCCCCCCCCCCCCCCCCCGGTTACTTTACTATATAATAAATATTCCCCGGGAGGACATTTACTATATAGCAAACATTCCCCCATCCATAGCCGATCATCCCCCCGGATATTTTGCTATATAGTAAATGTTCCCCCTTAATCCGGATAATTACTATTGATTCGGAATTTAGCACCTTAATCGTGTTAATTTTAATTGCTATATACCATTAATTATATCCGGTAATGATTAAAAGGTAAAAAAAAATGTACAGAGCCATTTTGCAGTATTTGAGTGTGTGTGGGGGGAGGGGGGAGGTACCAATCACGCAATCACGCTTAAAATTTGGCAAAATCACGCTTCACGCTTAAAGATATTTGAATACTTCACGTTTCACGCTTATCTGCATGGATTGATTACCGTTTATTGTCAGGGACTTCTTGGTGTCAGTTATATATGTTGAAGACCTTATTGTGACATCTGTATGTATAGTTTTATAGTTGGTTTTTGTTGTTTAGTTATATGGTAGTTCCTCATAGCTGTCAGATTGTGACTAATTTCACAGATTATATTACGATTTGAATGTTCTTGACTATATATGAGTGGTAGATATCGCTCACTCTTCCTGAACATATGAATACACCAGACGTGCTTGTGTTTCGTATTCCATCATTATATGTCTGCAGGTTTTCTTGTCTGTTCGGATTTATTATGTTCGCTATGGGTTTATTATTATACGTTACTCTTAGATGTTCCTTCGCAATCTCTTCCCAGAGTTGTCGGTCCTTACACTTTCTTCAATCTCTGTCAACGCCTAAAAAGTAGTCTACCTTTGTATTAAACTGGTTTCCTTTTTATAAAATATTACCAGTGTAATGTTCAGCAACTATAGAAGCTATTACAACAAGGAACCAGAACAGTGCTGTATGACTGGTCGCCATATAAAAAATAATCGCTTCGTTTGAAAATAAACAAAGAAGCTTCTCAAATATTAGTTATATGGTATTCTTTACATATTTTACAATATATGGTGTCATTATAACTGGTGTATATCAAGTTACCCTTTAATAAACGGATTTTGCCAAGATTCTTGGCATATAGGCTATGACAGGGATTGGAGAGAGTCAGTGTAAGGCCTGAAAACTCTGGGTCGAGATTGGCAATCGTAACTACTCGGCCATTCTCGCTACCCTGCAAATAACCTCGTACGTAGATAGTAGAAATTCTTCTTAAATTGTTTGCCGGAAGTTAAGCCGCACAAGAACATAGTCCACAAAAATCCAATATGGAAGACATACTAAGTAAAATCTAATAATGCAAAACTAATTAAAACTTTAACTTTTATCCATGAAAATAATTGAAATATAGAAAATTGGTTAAAATATAACTTTATCAAACTTTCATGTAACTGACATGTGAAAAGTAGTTTTATTTATCCGCCACCTACGTACGAGGTTATTTGCAGGGTAGCGAGAATGACCGAGTAGTTACGATTGCGAGATTGGTTCCTTCGCTGCCCTGGTTAGATTTTAACTTGTCAGAGAGTCTAGCGTAAAAAGTCTCCTAAAAACGGGATGCAGTAAAAGAAATGTAGTCACAAATCAAGTTCCGACGCAGCGAAGCATCGGAATATGGACTTTAATTTGTCTTCACGCTTAAAAGTAAGTTAGATTTTCACGCATTCACGAACAGAATAATGATTTTTCACGGATCACATTCCACTATATTTTCCGTTTTTCACGTGTTACGCTTCCGAAAAAAGGCCATTCACGTATCCCGCTTAGACCCCTTTCAGACCCACATTGGATCTAGGTCAATTACGAAATCGACATCAATATGTTTATTTACCAACAAATTGGATATTATTGCAACTGATGAAAAAGTCATTAGATAGAGTCATACTAACCCTGAATTATCACTTAATTTTGTTTTCACATACAATTTGTAAAAAAGTGTCAAAAAATTATAGATGCCCCGACTCAGTGGTTAAACAGAATGTTGACGTGCGCATTATTCCACAATAATTACAAAAACGTGTACTTCAAGAACGTCTGTCTTGTAATCTTCAGCTTTGTACTTATATATTTTTATTTTTATTTTTATTTCAGAATTACTTTTTGACATTGTGATTGTATAAACGACTATTATAGTACCAGGTGTCGTATAGTAAACCTTCCGCATAGCAAACCTATATAGTAAACCTTCCCCATGGTTACTTTACTATATAGTAAATATTCCCCGGGGGGAAATTAACTATAGAGCAAACATTCCCCCATCCATAGCCGATCATCCCCCCGGATATTTTGCTATATAGTAAATGTTCCCCCTTAATCCGGATAATTACTATTGATTCGGAATTTAGCACCTTAATCGTGTTAATTCTAATTGTTATATACCATTAATTATATCCGGTTATGATTAAAAGGTAAAAAAAAATGTACAGAGCCATTTTGCAGTATTTGAGTAGGTAGGAAGGTTTACTATGCGGAATAAATACTATATAGTAAATCTTCCGGTGGGGTTAATCTACTATAGGGGAAGGTTTACTCTATGACACCGGTACTAGAAGTTATAATTTCTGATTCGATCGTATCATGTAAATTCAATAGAAATATCAATACTTTGCTCATCTTTTTAGTGTTTTGTGGTGTCCTATTATGTGTCGTTATGTTCTGAGTTCCGAGTTGTAATATCCGTTACGATTTCCGCATACAAACTGTTCGGTTCGTCTTTACCTCCAGTTGTTTGTAGGGGGTTCTTATTTACCTTATTTGTGTTTGTATTGCGCATAGTGGTGTACAACACACATTGTGTTGTGTTTTTGTTTTGTTTTTCTTCGTCTATGTTGCCATTTTTGATTGCACCTTCGGTATTCTCTAACATATTTTAAATGCTATTGAGATGAAACTTTTTAGGCTTTATGACAAACTGCCTACTCATATGTAGTGTTCAACGGTCGCTTGCTTTAGATTTTTCGCCATGATCTTTACCCTGCTTTGTCTTATTTGCAATTTAAAGGCACCCCGGGACGTCTCCGAAGTTTATGTCAACCTGTCGTATCTTTTGGTTTTTGTTCATGTAAATTACGCTCATCTTTTGTATTTTGAGTCTTCGTCCTGTGGCGTGTGTGCCGAAATGTTGCCAGTGTCTCTGGATTGTCCATTCTTGATTGCTCTTTCGGTTTTCGGCTCTAACGTTTATTAGACACATTTCTTCCTTGCTCAGACGTTTTGTTGTCAGCACAAATTTTCAACTGCTTTTGATTGTTGTTATTTTGTAATATTATTGGACATCCCTAATAGGAATATGTTCGTCTTTGTTTCTTATTTTGTAATATTATTGGAAATCCCTAATAGGAATATGTTCGTCTTTGTTTCTTATTTTGTAATATTATTGGACATCCCTAATAGGAATATGTTCGTCTTTGTTTCTTATTTTGTAATATTATTGAAGTTTGTTGTTGTCATCATAAGAATCATTTCCTCTTTGAAATTGTTAAAATTTTCACGGATTTCTCCTAAGTTTGTGGTGTCGATTCCTTTGGATGGAAAAGGGGGTCGTGGTGTTTAACGCCACTTTCAACAATATTTCAGTTATATCGTTCCGGTTAGTTTTATTGATGGAGGAAACTGGAGTATCCAGAGAAGACTACCAACATTTCGCAATGCAATGACAAACTGTATCACATTATGTTGTATCGAGTACACCTCGCCATGAGCGGGATTCGAACTCACAACTTTAGTGGTGATATGCACTGATTGCATAGGTATTACTAAATCAAACTACCATACGTTCATGGCGTTCCCATCGATTCTTTTGGTGTTGTATTTTAGATAATTTCTTACCCCCTCCCCCTCCCTTTCGTTTATATTGTTAGTGGTGTCAGTAATTTTCTCTAGTTAATCTAAAGATTTCTTTCAAATATCTAGCATCTATTCTGTTCGTTTTCTAATGTAGAAATTGTCTGACTTTCTACTAAAAAAATATATACTTACTGTCAATGTGTAATCTATTTTAGCTTGTTATTCAGATCTTCTTTTACCTATCTTAAGCTTATGTTGTAAACAAATCAATTCTCCTGTTCATGTTTGTGATTTAATGTTCTTAAGACTAGAATCGAGTCATTATGTTGTTGTTTGTAATTTTATTGGTGTAGGAAACCCGAGTACACTCGGAGAAACCACCAATAACAAACTACATTGTATATCACATACAGTGTCGGATTTAGATGAAGAAAAAAAACATAGGCTTCAGCCCGCCAAACTTATAGGTAAATCCGGCACTGATCACATACAATTGTAACGACTAAACACTTCACCATAGCAGGGAACAGCATTGCTGGTGTAATGGTTAGCGTGTTCGCCACGAGTGCTGTAGGTCGTGGTGTGTTCAAGCTCCGATCGGGTCAAACCAAAGACTGTAAATTGCCATTTGATGTTTCTCTGCTAAGCACCAAGCGCTAAGGAGTAAGCAATGACTGGTTGGCTCATGCAAGATCAGGATAATGTGTACAAGTGGAGCGACATGTCTACCTGCGAACTGTTGTTTCAGTGAGCTACTACTATAAAAATCCAGCTAAGTATGATGGTCTGGTACAAAGCGAACATCATCTCATCGAAAGTAACTCAGTTGAAAAAAAATTCATTTATCGTTTAGCAACAATCACTCACCATTGGAGGGAATGAAACTCATAATCCTTTGGTGATGATGGGTAGATTATTTACATAGATGTGCATTAATCTACCATACGATCACACCTATGGAGCCTCTCTCTTAGGTTATGCATCATAATAATTTCAGTAAGGTTTAGAAAGGAATTAGTGTATTGGAACGCTTGTTCGAACCGCAGTGGAACCAAACCAAACATGGGTATTGTGTTGCTTCGCTGCCAAGCACCTAGATTAAAAGGGTAAGAACAAAGACGGATTGAGTCGGAATAAGAATAATATGTCTGAGTGGAGCAACATCACTTGCATGTGAGTTGTTCTTTTCATTATAATCTAACTCGCCAGCGTGTTTGTCAGGTACAGCGATCTAAATGTAACTTGTTCTCGCCATGATATAGCTGGAAAATTGCTGCATCGACTACAATCACTCACTATGATAGTTATTATATATTCTACTTTGAATTTTCTGAAATATTGTTGAAAGTGGCGTTAAACACCATAAACCTAAACCAAACCTACTTTTAATTTCTGTCATCTGACATTTTTTTCCGTAATCGTCTTTTAGCTGTTCGTTATTTAAGTTTATTCTTCCTCTTTGGCAGGAATTTGTTTACTATATTATTGGTATGTTTTTGTGCTGGGTTCGTGTCTTTGAATCCTGCTCTATTTGAGTGTCTGGATACTAGTTTCGTATGTTCTGTAATTTTCTCGTTCGATCGTTTCATCTTGTTTGCAATTTGTAAGATCATTATGGAATTATCAATATATAAAGAGATGATTTGCGAGGCAGTTGTCAACTCTTAAAAGATTTAACTGTCAATTGCTGTGTCAGATTTAAAAAAAAA
This sequence comes from Bathymodiolus septemdierum, assembly GCA_963383655.1. Classification (NCBI taxonomy): domain Eukaryota; kingdom Metazoa; phylum Mollusca; class Bivalvia; order Mytilida; family Modiolidae; genus Bathymodiolus; species Bathymodiolus septemdierum. The sequence goes on from OY726523.1 coordinate 13,794,569, forward strand.
TAATCAGGTAACATAGGTAATTACTGACAGGAACGTGGAACGCCAGGTGAGACATAATTACTCTTTGATAGTCAGCAGATTCCTGTATGACAAAGTGTGGTTGATGAGGCGTTTTTGTTCCAGTCTTTCATTTACTTGCTCTACGTAGGAGTTAAATCGTCAAAGATTCTACAGAATTCAACGCAATTTGTGCCATTAGAAACGCTAGTTATAACGAATTACACACTTAGTGCTCAATGCCTGAGACAATTCACTTCCGTTCCGAGTCCGATTCTATCGTCATTGTATACGTACGTTCTATCTAATTGCCCCTAATCAACGTTTGATCAAAGAATATATTTTTCTAATGGTATCATTTCTTTATTTTGAAGCCATTTAGTTGATGAATGGTCATTGGAACTTGTGTTTTGTGAGTCTTGGAGTTTAATTCGGAGGAAACGATCAAATTAAATACATTTATTGTTAATGTAGAAACACGGAGTATTTTCCCAGTGCCAATTTTAAGAGGACTTCATTATATTTTTCACTAAGATTTTCTTTATTTTTTCCGTTTTATACATAAACTACAGTTCCACACGCTATAATCTATTGATAAACCCTGAAAGATGACCGTAATGCTCATGCCTTGATTTGTGGTTATAGTCTAAATGTGATTACGGTTTCGTAGCGCATCATTAAAAGCAAGGCATGGACCACTTTTAATGGAAAATAATACTGTAATTTTGACCGAACTAATGGAGAAAAAAGCGCGCATCGCATTATTTCCAATTGAAATGCTGCAGTATTTGATTAAGCAGAGATTGTATTATGTCATGTTCATTAGCGATTTTCTTTTGTGGGTATTAAGGATATTAGGGGCCCCGAAAAGGTCAAACATTATAGAAAATATAGAATATTAACTACAATAATTGTAAATGACTGAAGAATAAGAATATTTTAAGAGTCCAAAATAAATATCATCTTTCGGATGATTGCTGTTTAAAAATAGAATTAAAAAGAGTCTTGTTTGTTGAAAATTTATACCACCCCCTTTTGTGCCCCACATGTAAGTTACCTTATAAGAAAGGTAAAACGGCAAATGATGTTAAATGGAATTATTTTACTTTGTCTTCGTTAAATTTAATTGGAATTTCAGTCCCTTCTGTGTTTTTGACCTTTAGAAATATCACTAATTGGTGTCATACTTTGAAGAGGAAACTTTGTACATAATTCTGTGATTTTTTAGATGATTTCCACAAATTAAAACGAAATATCTATTAAGAATTTCCTGCTGAAGTTTTGAAACAAATCTCTTTTTATTTCATTTGATTTACTTTTAAATTTCATTAATGTCTTCTAAAATTACATTTTAAGATATTTGATGTAAAATAAGACCATGTTTATGTGATTCTTAGAAGAAATTCTGATAGTTAAAGAACCAATTAATTTAAGATTTGAAAAATAAATCATTCCAAGATTATTTCTATGGGATATCTAACGAAAATATATTACATGATAAAATATTTTATTTATTTATACCTGTCCAATATGTAGTAACTAAATAGTAAATGCTAGAAACTAACAACAGCCAATATATCACATGCGGATCTCACCAAGCCGTCAACGTTCTGTAATTATAATTGCATAAAAAGCGAAAACTCTAGATCGGTGTCTATAGCCCTTTTTGTACTCTCTATAAAAAAAATGAAAGGATTGGTAGGAAAGAACCATTTTAATTGTACAGAATAATGATTCTAGACCGTTGAAACTAATATTTGTGTAATACTGCAGTCTTCTCACATTTTTTTAATTACAAATGCGTTCTCACTGCATATCCTGTAATTTTACTGGGGATAAAATATATATTATCCAAGAACAAAACACAAAATGGTCGGAATTTAAAAAAAAAGACCCAATGGCTTTTGTACATTTTAAAGGAGTTTTTTTTTAAATTCAGACTGCACATGCATGCTCATGATGTTCAAGGAAATGTATGACTGATTTGCACTTTCATATGAAATCTAACATACGGTCATTGCTTGATGTTCTATATTGGGAAGTTGTTGTTTTTTTTCCAATTTTAAGTTTGGTGTGAGAATCAGATTGTTGAGGGCCTCTGGTTTATGATGATAATATTTAAATTAAATGGTGTATATTTTTTTTATATAATCTCTAAAAAATACTAGGCTATGGTGTTTAATGCCACTCTCAAAAATATATCGTGGAGGCCAGTTTTATTGGTGGAGGAAACCGGAATGCCCGGAGAAAACCACCGACCTGCCGCAATGTAATTGCGATATTACGAAAATGAAATGAAACATACTGGGTATGTTGGGCAAACTTAATGATATTTCATATTTTCATTCTATTTAAAGGGATATTAAAGCTCGTTTTCACATATATTTTTTCAACTCGTGACGAAGGTTGTTTCTTTTCAATTTAATTGTAAAAACAATCTAAAAATACTTTGCACGCCTATATAATCCCTAATATCGTTAAAATATCACTTAAAAGGGTCGAAATGAATTTTTGTCCAGGAAGCAAAAATTCAATTAATGGAAAAACCGCAAGATATGACAGAATTATCAACGAATCATGTCACTTTTACAAAGTTTCATTGATAAAAACCGGGTTATTAATGTTTCATAAATATCATTTATTGAACCAATTGCAAGTTTTCATGAGATACAAAAAATTACCAAAATGACATTTAATATCCCTTTAAACGCTAATTAATATTTTGGTATGTCATTATATAAATATATATGTATATATATTATATATACGTCTGAAAATTAAACCAAACAGTGTTAGAATTAGTTTTAGAGCTGTCAATTTTTTGTTCTTCCCTCGACGGGATTTGAACTCACACCATTGATACACTGCAGCACCATTCGCTTAGCCTTACATATATAGTTATTATAATTGAAAATTTAACAAAACCAAATGTTGAACCAAAATACAAAGATGCATGTAAATTATTTTGAAAATAGTAATATGTTTTTTCTTGAAATTTCTCCCTTCATCCAGATGTAATGTATTAAGTCCAATTTCATCATTATCAACAAATAAAAAAGATGTTCTTGTCGTTTTTGGTATGACGAAGTATATTTCATCTCTACTTTGGCACATCTTTTCTTACATAAAGGTGATAGGATGACACAACGACATGGGTAAATGATACCTAAACGATGTCCTATGTTTGTTTATTTTTCTAATTAATGTCACAGGTAACGAACATTCATCAGAATAAAACAAAAACAGAAAACACAAAATATATTTCAATGTCAACTGCTGCACTCCTTCCTCCAAAACATGGCAGATACGGCCGTTACAAGGTGTGCACTAATGACTTGGTCATTAAAATGTTTGTTTTTTCTCGACTTGGCCATTAAAATGTTTGTTTTCTCTCGAGTTGTCTCTTTCATTGTTATCTATTTCAACGGTCACAACCGAGTGCCAAAAACAAAGCATTTCTTGACTGTCACGTATGAAATATTTTGTCATTTCACAGTGTGTATGTTAAACCCGAATCCGTAAATCATATCAAGGGCGTTAAAAAAAATAATAAGTGTCCCGAAGTAGCTTAAAGGTAGCGATATTTAGTCGCCAAATGTTTCAATAGATATAACATGGTCAGTTTATTTGCGGTTAAAATGTCTGCCAACAAGTCTCATTATATGTATGTGTATGTAAAATTATGTCAAAATGACTTATTTGAGGTATTAACATATTGAACAAATGTTTTTAAAATGTCTTCCTTGAGAAAAATTTCCCAAAACACTTATATATTTCCCACAAAAATCCACAATCTACGAAGTGTTTGATAAGGAAAGACATTTGATATTTTTCGTTATTTTTTCCCCTTTATTTGCGTATTTACAAAGAGCTTCCGATCCAAAAGTTTGAATTTTGTCCTATTTATGGTCAAAATAAGATCTAGTCGAATGGCTGGTATTCATAAAATTGTCTGAGGAGACGAGACGAATGGCTGAAAACTAAACTGTTTTGTTCATAGAAAATATGGGAATAGTTCTGTATTTCTACGAAAAATATATGAATAGGTCTGTATTTCTGAAATTTGAAATGTATGAATATGAGGTGTTAGAAGCCACCGATCACTCCCCTACCAATAAAATATGTAAGTCAAGCTCTCCCCCCGAGGATTTGTACTATAAGAGTATGAAACTCGTATTCTTGTGTTTGATGATCCTGATCGCAAGGGTAGGTCTAAAGTTTTCAAGTCCTATTCATGTTAGTATTGGGTTATGCAATTGTTATATCTCTATAGATGTCAGCGGAGAACATGGCATTTTGGATATTATAGAATAATTTCGTTTATATGAGAAACACTTATAAACGACACACTCATATTAATAAGTTACTTTGGGTTAATAATCTATGAAGTACTTTTGGTCATTCGCCTATTACCTAAAATTACAACAAGAAACAAATATTTTAAATGTCCTCATGACCATTCACTGATAAGATCTTTACCTAAAAATAACACTTGTAAACTATTTTTCATGCCTATTTAATAAGATTTTGTTACTTAACCAATAGTATTTATAAGATTGGCGAGGTATTCGCACCCCTTTGTGTAAAGCCTTAATCCGTATGTCTGTGAGCCACTTAGAATATCTGTCTCCGAACAAGCGTCTTTATCACCTTTCAAGATCAGTTTATTATTTAGGCATGAAATTTGTCAGTATTTCAATTTTGTACAAATCCAAAAATTGGCTTTTAATGAAAAGATTAGATTATCTCGGATTGTAAGGTGTTATTGTAACCAAATGTAACGTTAAAGTGTTCATGGTAAAATGAGCAAAACTGCCCATAGGGTACCGTCGTGTGTCGCTAAAAGTAAGAAACCGTCCCGACACATGGTTTTATCCGGGGACTGTGGGTCTACCGTCTGTCAGTAAAGTTTTATAACACTCCTCAATTAATCATTAATTTGTATCTTTTATCAAATATGAGTCGGCATATTTATCCAGTTTGTTAATTACAGGTTACTTTTATTAGTATTAATAATAACATAATAACCATGTGGAAATCCTCGTTCTCTTAGGCAGTAAAATGCGTGCGGTTGGTCAACTAACAATGGCGGCTGTGTGTCCATCACTTGTATCAGTAATATTTAAATCAACAACCGGGTAGTTCATAAACTGCAAGGTAATGTTTCATGAGCTATCGATCTAAAAAAAATACAAAAAAGGAGTAATAGTTGACCATTTATTTTTTTTCACTGAAAACTGGATGCAAAGAACATACATTTAGTTTCAATGGTAAACACGTTGAAGTTCAGGAAAATTTTATTCGAACAAAGTGGTAACAAGTATATATCACCCACGCCAAATAACGTTGAAACATAATAGTGAGGTCTTTTCAGCTCTCCTTCGGAAGCTTTCTATTCCTTCATGAAGCCGGGTTATTGTTATGGTGTTTAATATCACTTTCAACAATACTGCAGCTATATCGTGGCGGTGAGTTTTATTGGTGGTGAAAACCAGAGTACCCGGAGAAAACCACCGACCTGCCGCAAGTCACTGACAAACTTTATCATATAAATTGTATCGAGTACACCTCGCTCTGAGCGTGATTCGAAGCCACAACTGTAGTGGTGATAGGTACTGATTGCACAGGTAGTTGTAAATCCAACTGCTATACGATCATGACCTCTTGAATCTGGTATTATATTTGATTACCAAATGCTCGATTGGTCGTTTGAATTACTACTTCCGACTATGGAAAGTGGAAAAAAGGGGGTTAAATATATAAATAAAAAAAGATCTAAAAACATAAATTGTTGCAACACCATTTTCCGCAATGATCTTGAAAATGATAACGATAAAATACCAATTAACGAAAACAATGCAAAACAATCAAAGCTCAAATAAACAAAGCAGTACTTGTAAAACATGCATTTAAACCTAAAAAACCTAGCAAATGATAGGAAAGCACAACCTCACAGTCAAATATTATGTCATTTACCAGGTACTACGAAGAGGTAAAATTTTCCTGCTTACTGGTTGTACCCGTCGTGAAATTCTCGTTTACAAAGTCGGTATATAGTATAAGTTGGGTCAAATGAAGACATGTTTAATTGTTATACGAAGAACGTGTCTGAAAACTTCAATATTTTACAAGAGAAGTTTGAAGATACCAAAGGGGTATTCTGACGTCATAAACCGAAGAAGGACAGACAAATACAATATCAAAAAGAAAAAAAACAAAAAGAACAAACAGTGATCTACAAAGCACAATCGTAACTACTCGGCCATTCTCGCTACCCTACAAATAACAGCAATCGTAACTACTCGGCCATTCTCGCTACCCTACAAATAACAGCAATCGTAACTACTCGGACATTCTCGCTACCCTACAAATAACCTCGTATGCATTAGGCGTATAAATCGTACTACTTTTCACATGTCAGTTAAATGAAAGTTTGATAAAGTTATATTTTAAGCAATTTTCTATACTTCAATTATTTTCATGGATAAAAGTTAAAAGTTTTATTTAATTTTGCATGATTAGATTTTACTTAGTATGTCTTCCATATTGGATTTTCGTGGACTATATTTTTGTGCGGCTTAACTTAACGTAACTTCCGGCAAACAATTTAAGAAGAATTTCTACTATCTACGTACGAGGTTATTTGTAGGGTAGCGAGAATGGCCGAGTAGTTACGATTGCTACAAAGCACTACACAGAAAATTAGATTTAGCAACACCAACCTACAAAAAACAGGGTTGAACGTAGGGCTATACACAATTCTCTTTACATTGGTGTCTTTCTATTTTATTTGATATCAACTTCAGTTTTCGGTATATAGCTTCTATTTATTTATTTATTTATTTAATTGGTTGATTTTTGTTGCTGTGGGAAAAGGGCTACAACTTGACTAATTGATGATTGTGTTTTAATTGCGTGTGAAATTACTCGCTATCTGAATAAAACAAAGGTAAATAAGTGCATTGTATACTAGAAAAGGGGTCACTTAAAATGCACTTAAATTGTGATGTACAATTCATTTTTTTATTTCCCGTTCAATTTGATAAATTAAATGTAGAAACATTACGCAGACGTCTTGAAGTGACGTGGCGCCATCTTGTAAATGCAGCGTCGTTTTGAAACTTATTACCTTCGTACTATCAAATAATGTCGGCGCTTAATTTGACGCGTTTTTACTGGAAAGACCAAATAAAACAATAAATTGTAAAGAAAGTTTTGACATTGTACACAGCTATAGATCACGCAAGGACTTGTATTTTGTCAATATATCTTGTTAAACAACAACGATAAAACACGAGTTGTCATATGAACATGGTTAAGATAAATAATGACTTGTGACCCCGTAAATAATGCTTTAACGATGTAAATACACAAAATACATCATATGACTTATGATGTCCAGTTTTTGTCGTTTGTCGCACCAAACACGTGAGATATTTACGCTCTTTGGTTGAAAATGAGAAATAGATTGATAAACATGTTTTTACTTTTCTGTATAAAATGTTAACATGTATATACACTGTCCATGTGATCAAAGATGGTAGAAAAAGATTTTTCGTTTACTTGTGTCAAGTGGGATTCTCCATGTTGTACAACTACAGAAACAATATGATAACACACGGCTTGATAGGGGAATATTGTGTCTGATACAATATAAAAAAAAAAGATAAATAAACAATTTCTTTTGTGAAAAAAAAGACTAATAATCTTGTAAACAACTTATGTATTGCTATTTTTGTTACAAACTCGTTTTTATAACTTTTTGTATATCTGCACGTATTTACAGAATCTATGTGCTCTAAGTAGTACTGGCTATTTATATAACACGTACATACAATCGTTTGATAGATCTAGGTTTTTTTTTATCAAAATTCCCAGTTTCTATATCATGTAATTATTATTAAAACTAAGATTCTCCACCCCACCCCCTCAGGCAAAGATGATCTTTGACAATTATGGCTATCCTTTGGTTTTCTTGCTCCAAGCGAGTTTTGAGTTATTTAACTTTCAAATATTTTGGCATTGAGTATACCTGATAAAGGTTATGTACGTATACTAGGAAGCTGAAACGACAACCCTCAAGAGGACATGTCGCTCCACTGGGACACATTATTATGATTCCAAGCCAATGAGTATTTTCTCTTACTATTTATTGATGTATACTTAGCGCAACAGAAGCAAATACCAATTGTATAGTCTTTCGTTTGAACACACCGGGGCTCGAACCCACAATCTACAGTACTCGCGGTGATCACACTAACTATCACATCACCGATGCAGTTATCACAGTTTAAAAATATATCATTTGACAGTCCAAAACAACAATGAAGCGTTTAAACAATTTTAGAACATCATATACATGTATGTATATTGTGAATGTAGGACATCGGGTTTGAAATACCTTGCAAAGACATCCAAAACTGCTTAAAAAGGAAAAATGTTGGAAAAAACAGAGGCGAAAATCTGGAATGGACAACACAGAGACACAGACAATATTTGGGACAAGACACAGATCGAAGACAAACATAGTCATTGTCAATTCGATAAAAGTCTTTGAGTGATTGACGAACGAGAAAATCTTCGTAAAACAGAAAAGATCCATTGTCTTTTGTGCAATGTATATTTCGTAACGGTCAATCAGTTCGTAACCCCGAGCCCTAAGCACGAGGGAGAGCTGGACAAATTCCGACCATAAATATACCTAAAAAGAATTGTTCTTATAGAAGCCAACATACCGGTCTAAAGTTTAAACCAATGAAAAGTAGAGTTCGGTAAGCACTACTTTCAGAGGCATGGCTTTGCACCACTACACAAGTTTGATATGAATCCTGTATAGTCCATAACCCCTAGAATAATAACATGATTGATCCATTGACATTATATAAAATCAAACTAGACAAATACTGTATGTATTCATACAATAGACAGACAAACGAGTGCAAAAAAGCATAATTTGTGTAAAGTTTTAATGGGAAGATAATTGTTAAAGGCGTCAAAAATTAAACAGTTTCTGCTCATTATATTGTGTACCCTACTGATCAAATATCATGTTTAAAAAAATAAACAAGAAAAAAAACAATAAATAACGATCAAAGAAGAAATTATATGACCAAGGAAAGATACGATTAGATGCAACAAAAACAGGTTCATTATGTATGACATTACTTTTATGTAACTCTGCCAAAAATGTTGCCTGGCACTGGATTTTTTTAACATTTTAATGTAGATATTGCATGTAAAACCATTATTAAACGTCGTTGTAGGTTCATTTCTAAACGGTTATAAATCGTGTTTTCTTCATAGTGGTGAGGTGACAAAGTTGAACAAAGTGCAAGTGAGAAATTCATTAGAGTTTAATCTATAAACAAATTTGACCTTATTGATAAAAACGATATTAATATTAAACTCTACATAGAATCCAGAAAATCAGCAAGTCGATTTTCATTTTAGAAATCACTCAATCTTGCTCTCCGCTATGTTTTCATGTATGATCGTGCCCATTTATGTTAGACGTTTCTAGACAACCACGTTTCTTCTGCCACGTAATTTAATATTATAACATTTCAGTCAAATGAGCAATGCAGAATTTGTCCACGATGGTTCATGTAGTTTTGCTCCTTGAAGATAAAAAGCCAAAACCAAAATATTTTTGTTTTCACATTTAATTCTTAATTCCCTGACAGATTCAATGAAAATTATATTTAGTTGCCAGTTGCTTCAATCATTGTTATATTTGGTGAACTATGTGTTGCTGATCTGTTTAATTTCCTGTGTTGTGTTTTTTTAGTTTTGTTTGTCTTCCTTCTTGGTCTAGTACAAATCAGATATCGTCATCATGTTATCAAAGAGTAACTTGTTCTAACTATATCATAGCTGCAAATTTGTTGACTGGGCGCTAAAGAACTACCATTCACTCACTCACTCAATAATATGTTCGATTGAAATGAGTTTTATCGCTGGGTTATTTTTCAACTAGCAATAAAATATTAACTCCGTGTATTGATCTAGCATAAGACAGATATTATCGTCATCCCATGAAAGAGTACAATGTAACTTGTTGCTGTGGTGATAGAACTGTCAAATTGCTCAGTTGGCGTGAAAGAACAATCACTCACTCACTCAATACTATTTCTTAGAAACCAGTGTGCATTGCATTGTTTTCAGTTAGTACTATAAAATTCCAACTCAGTGTGTAGGTATATAGTATAAAACAAGATATCATCATCATCTCATCATAGAGTATTTCGTTCTCGCTATATATAACTGAAATAAAAAGATAGACAGCTAATTTTGCGCACAAGGCGAGTTTCTGGTATTACCTGTATCAGGTATATATCAGGTACCAATCATAGACAAAAGATTGGAAAGCTAATATTTTTGAAGTCTTTGAGAGCAAGAACCAAAAGACCTAAACGAGATAGTACAAAATAAAAACGTAGATATCAAATTTAATGCGCACGACGCGTTTCTGGAATAACCTTCAACAGGTACGCTCAAAATCGAAAGATTGGAAAGCCAAATAAAATCTACTAAGATGACCTACGCTTGAAGGAGATTGGGCCTAGTTTTAATCAATAATAGTAGTCATGAACTGTAAATTACAAACATAACATACGGTATCCAATAAACCATGTTAGTACCGAAACACTGACTGCCGTGCAGATGATACTCCCTGGACTAATAGTCCACCAGCAGAGGTATTGGTACAGTGACTACTGTGTGGCTGATAACCTCTGGACTAGTAGTCAACCAGCAGAGATATCTACTCAATAATAGTAATGAAAACATAGATATCTAATTTAGTGCACAAAACGTTTCTGGAATAATCTTCATAAGGTATGCTCATAGTGAAGATCCGAATAAATTAAAATTTGAGGGCAAGAAAAAAAACGCAAATGGGCTAAACTGGATAGCCAAAAATGGGCCAAGCTTACCTCTTCCTGAGGGGAACCATATACCATCATCATTTCATCAAAGGTTTTACGTAACTTGTTCTGGCAATAATATAGCTGAATCACAGGAACATCGTCATTCACAAATATTAGAGAGAGTAGTTTTTATTATTGTTTTCATTAGCTTGAATCTCCATGTTTCGGTTATCTTTTAGACGGAAATCGATAACTTTTTCAACACATTTTTAGTTGATACATATAAACTTTTTGACACCTCTCGATTAATGACCTTTTTAATGATGATATTTGATAATTTCAATAATCCATGGATTTGCAGGCATGGTACTAGTATCTCAATTTGACGTGTTATATGTCTTCTTTATCACATATTACGTTCAATCGTTGTTATGTTATAATAGTGAGATTTCACACCCTGATAAGCATCTTCACAGTTTAAACAAGGAACAATTTTGTGTGGTTTTTCACATGAGAGATTAATCATTATCAAAACCACCTTACACAAACAAAAGTTAAATACACAGTTGTTTAAAATATGATAAAAACAACTGATCAGGGACTGTTTTTATTGGAGAAACAATACCAGCAAAATATCATAAAAAAATTAAACAATGTTAAGACTTGAAATACATGTAGCACATTGACTGTCCCAGGGCAGGACATGGATTCCCTACGTCATATGTCGTGGTCTTTTTCATGTTCAATTAGTTGTGCTGAAATGTGTTTGTTCGTTTGTAGTTATTGTTAGAATTGTTTACGATTATTGTTTAAACTTTTCTTTTCATAAGAACTATATTTTCTATCCGTTGGCATTCGCATTCAGCTACAAACAACATTGTAACAACAACAAAAGTTTGTTTAACATTGTTGCAATGCATCTGAGTTTGTGGTTCCCGTCAGGATTTTTTTTTATGGAGGGTTGCTGCTAACAATAAAGTTACTGAACCAAAAAGGATTCCTAGTGGTTAAGTGGGAAATCAACGCTTCGAAATTATTACGGTCGTCTTCATGACTTATCTAATCATTACGGGACATGTGTGTCACAGTTGACCACTGATATGTTCCCGTTGTTATTGTCACAATCTCTTCCTCCTTTCATCTTTCATGGCTTACCTCCAGATTTTTAACAAGAGTATCACGATGACTGCCATTAGTGGAGCCGCCACTTCCCACCTGCGTTCATCCCCAGTTTTTAGTGGGATTCATGTTGCTCAATATTTAGCTTGATGTGTAGTGTTTATAGATCATTGTTTGTACTTCATCATTTGGACATTGCATTATCTGTCCTTTGATATATCGCTTCTGATTACCACTTTAAATATATCTTATTAGTAAATATATTCGGGTTTGAAATAAAGTTCCTAAATAATGAATTATATTAAGAACAAAAGAAAATCTCCCTCAGACATAGGTAACCTTGGCCGATAACCTTGGCCGATAACCTTGGACGGTAACCTTGGCCGATTCTGGCTATTGTGCTTAGGTAACCTTGGCCGACTCTGGCTATTGTGCTTAGTGCCTTTGGTTTACTTGCTCCAGAAAGACTTTTACGTCATTTTGGTTTTCCAATTTTCCAATCTTTTGACATTGAGCACCTGATGAAAGTCATTCCAGAAACACGTCGTGCGCACTAAATTAGATATCTACTTTTTTCTTTATGATAATGCATGTTAGTGTCTGTGGTTTTCGCCGCAAATAAAAAAAGAGCCACCGCGATATAACTGATATATTCCTGCCGTGGCAATAAACATATATCCCATATTGGAGTGAGTTGTCGTGAACGTGATCGTATGATAGTTGGATTTATAACTACCTATGCAATCAGTGTCCAAGTTGTGAATGCGAATCCCGTTCATGAGGAGGCGTACTCAATACAACAGTATGTAATAAAGTTACTCAGTGACTTGCGGTGGTTTTCTCCTGGTACTCCGGTTTCTTCCACCAATAAAACTGACCACCACCCATATTGGATTAAAAGTCGCAATCTGAGGTAGTGTATGCATAATATTTCTTTAAGATGTGCACATGTACATTTATTACCTAACCGGAGTTTGTGAGTTATATTTTCCCTTTTATCGTTGGAAAAAATACAAGCATATTTATACCAAATTAACCAGTTTGATTTGTTGTACTATCACACAAGGCATGTTTCAGTTTGTATTATTTATGTATTTTTTTATTATCGTTTGAATGTGGTTGCTTGCATGCATGATGGTGTTATACCATATGTGTATTATCCGTGAAAGTCAGTAAATAATAGTTTATGCGGTAGGGGTGGTTATCGGGTAATTTTTGATAGTTGTTTTATTGCTTTAAGTCTGTGATTTTCCATTTAAGAAGTTATATGAAGTAGAACTAAGTATATAATAATTTTAAAAGATAATTGTTTCATAAAGAATGTTTTATGACGGTTTAAACATCTTAGTGTCAAAATTTAACATCTTAACTTGACCAAAATTGAAGCTTTTTGAATGCCAATTACCTAGTTTGTAGTCCCACATGATTTCTCGGTATCCATTTTCAGGGTATTCTGGTGCAGTAGGCGGTAAATTTAGGTAGTCCGGTACAGAACAAGACGCAGACGACAATTTGTAGGTGATAAAGTGCACTGAGGTAAACATATTGTACCTGACCAATCGTCTAACGTCAAAGATTACTAAAAATCATCAAAGTTATATAATTATTTTATTACAATGTATATGAATAATATAATATACTGATTTAGAATGAATAGCAAAAATATTTGTAAAGAACAAATCCTGAACTCCATGATTATAAAATACCTATGTTCGAGTGGGTAAAATAGAGTTCCAACAAAATTACTATCCGCCTATTTTCATTTGCGCCGAAGGTAACCTTCCATTTGCGCCTATTAAAAATTACTAAAAGTCAAGTCCAGTCCTTTGATTTGATAAATCAATTGTCTGTTACAGTCCTCTGTTTTACAGTATTTACCATACCAGACCACATAAATCTAGACCCAATTGTAGTGCTGTAGATCTCTTTAAGTAACCTTCTTATTATGCGGGCCATCACCACGTTATATAATTGGGACACTGCTGAAAGTGACAATGCTTTCCAGAGTTTCGGTTTAGATGTGCGCTATCCGTCTATGCTTTTCAGGAATAACGATAATTCTGTTAAATCAGAATATATTTATGGTAGCATCAGTCTAATTTTGATTCAGTGTATTCAAGACAACACAAACAAACAAACATTAAAGGTTGTTTTGCCGAAAAGCATATCCCGCTCATCTTGGTGAAATATTATAAGTAAAAAGGGAAACTAACTCCTTCAAAAATGGCTCAATCAAAATGTCGTAGCAATAAGCGATTCTTCATATCTCCATATGGTAATTAATTTAGCATGACAGTTTGAATTAATTCCATTTTATAATGTAGCAATGGCTGCACGTACAAACTTTGTTTCGCACGGAGGAACGACCAGGCCGAAAACAATATGTCTGCCCCCGGAAGAGGGACCAATAAAATAAAGTTCGCGAACTGCATTATCTTTGTTGAGTAAACAAACAAAATATGGAAGGCACGAAAGATTAGCTGATTGTTCTTCAACAAAAATGAACATTATTTCAGTTACATTCGCTAAGAATATCAAGTTTACTATTATAAGATGCATATCTAGGTGGCGCTGCGATAGGCATTATGAAGAGGTTGTATAAATGGAAGGTGCGGTATGCAAAATGAGGGGATCGGGGAATTAAAAGAAAACTATTGAGCTTAAGCGAATGGAACAAATTTAATGTACCATATAAAATGGCAATAAACATTTGATATTAACACCTGAGCACGTTCTATAATATATTCATTAACGACCTGGAACATTTCTAATCTTACGTTAGACGTGTTTAACAAAACACTATTAGGTGACCATGGGAGATGCTTAACACCTAACACACATGTTGGGTGATGGGATTAATGACTACCAAACATTTATTATCATAAGCAGCCGCTTCCTTTACTTCAAAGCCTATAATTACAGGTATGATACAGGTAAAAGGATAGGTATACAGTTGTTGATGTATTGTGTGATACTGTATAAAACTAGTGAATTAAAATGCATAGAACATAACGTATACTACTGTTTGAAATATGAAACCTTGTTTAGACTTTTGATCTAGGCCAAACCATTCATTTGACAATTTTATGATTCGTGGCTATTTGTATAATAATGTGAGTTATTCTTGTTTCTATGAATATTCTAAGCTGACGATTTGTTGAAGTATCACACCAGAATACTGTAATGAAAAGTGTTATTGCTAGAAATATATTACTAGTACATGCATTTGCTCTGATTTCTTTTATTCTCCAAATTTAATTCCAAATTCAATGATATAGTGTTTATTATTCCTTCTCAAGTACATTGTTGTCCTTTTTATTTACTTGTTCATGACTACCACCAAATATGACATATCATCGGATGATAGCATGAGACACACGATGGGTGCCAACAGTGGAGCAAGAACTGCTTAATCTTCAGTGTTATGTTTTGCTGACCATTGTAGGTCTTTTTTTTTGTTCTTTTTCTTTTTGGTCATTGTATTGTCTGTTCTTTTCATTGGTTTGCGACCTCTGATTATCTCTTTGATATTTTCAAGCTTTTCTTATTCACGTCGTTGTTTTTCTTTTACAGGTTGGTGTAATATATATATATATATATA
Organism: Bathymodiolus septemdierum; assembly: GCA_963383655.1. Taxonomy (NCBI): domain Eukaryota; kingdom Metazoa; phylum Mollusca; class Bivalvia; order Mytilida; family Modiolidae; genus Bathymodiolus; species Bathymodiolus septemdierum. The sequence continues at coordinate 13,810,154 of OY726523.1, forward strand.
TATATATATATATATATATATATATTATTTAGAAGCTACCCCTTTACAACGGGGGCGCCAACCACCAGGGTAGAAGCAGTGGCGCGTCTATAGTTAATAAATACCAATTATATACAATAAAATGATAATTATACATAAAAGAAAGTCAATATCTTAAAATGCATAAGACAACAACACACTACATAAAACATTAAAGAACAATGTCAGAATAAAACATGATTAAGATAAATCATTTAATATTTCAGATCTAAGCTTAAAACATTCATTCAGAAACATTTTTCCATGAACATGAACATGAAATTCATTGCTAAAGGCATAAGCAATATCACCAATTAAAAACTGAAGTTTGGCACTAGACGACAGCTCCATCCATTTAAGACCATATTTCTGATTTTCAACGAAACTATCAAAAACTTTAAAGAACTCGTTACAGATAGACGAAAAGGTAGGGCAATGAAACAGAAAATGTTCTAGATCTTCATCCATGTCCAACAATATTCACGTCCGTAGTAGCATTATTTCTTTATTTTTCTCTCATTTAGGGAACGACCATTTGATATCTGAAATGTTTGAGGAATTTGAAAATAATTATTATGTTCAACGAAATCCTGAATATAAACAATATTGCAAACAACAAAGGGGAATCTAGAAGCCCGCAAAGTGACGGACTCACAAAGCATTTCCGAAAAACAAAAGGAGAAAACGCAAAACAATTGTCGAAAAAACACTATACAAAAATATGTATGTTGTAAATCAATAAATAAAAATATTCCGATCTTGTTGCCAAGAAACCGATATAAAATACATATTTTAATTCTTGACTCCGTCGTGGTCGTGTCGTACGATAATTGGATTTACAACTACCTGTGCAGTCAATGCCTATCACCACTAAAGTTGTGAATTCGAATCCTGCTCATGGAGAGCTGTACTCGATACAACTGTTTGTGATAAAGTTTACCAGTGGCTTGACGCAAATAGATGGTTTTCTCCTGGTAGTCCGGTGTCCACCGCCAATAAAACTGACCACCACGATATAACTGAAATATTGTTGAAAGTAGCATTAAACACCATAACCCTAATCCCCTATTTTCTGTTTTAATATTAATCAAGACTTTGGTCTTTAGAACTGCTAGAACATTCTCTTTAGCTTGGCCTATAACATTGGTGGTGGTGTGATATTCATACACAAAGGGTGTAATTGGGTTTTTAAAAATCTCCCATGCGTGTTCCAGTTATTTCACCTTATAAGATGGAATGTTTGTATCAATTTCAATGTTGATGATTTACAGAGCTTCATCTGACTATGGGGGCATGTCCCAAATAACAACTGTTTTTAAAATAAAATAAAAAGTGTATATGTTTCCGATTTTGAGCGTGCCAGGTGAGAGTTGTTCGGGAGACGCGAGAGGTGTCATGTACGCTGTGTTTGGTATCTTCGCCTTTATTACACGCATTTACATACAATCTTCAGTTTCTAAGTTAGCCATTAAAGGATAAAAATCTACCTTAATAACTCTAGCAAACCATTCTACTTATTTATTTTCATACTGCCACATCATTCATATTATCGTTCATTGGTAGACTATATATATGTCTTTCTTCACTTAATGTGAATGGTAGCTTCGATCACTCGAAATGTTCGTGGCATATTACACCATGAAGAAAACCAATAAAAATAATATTTTAATACATTTTTATTGTGAATGGTACCCATTTCGTGGAAAATTACAAAATGAAGAACACCAATAAAAATAATATTTTAATACATTTTTATTATATTTAATACATTAATAAATAATTAAGCATGGTATTTTGCTTCGGTATTTCCAGACTTCCTCTTGAACAATTTACAGTTTTCTTTGCATTCTACAAATTGTGCTATATCTGTTTCACATGTGGAAATATTCAGTTCACACCAGATTTATGTTAAAGTTATAATTTCTATGTGATTGTCTCACAATCGCTATTTAAATAATTTTGATATAGAATTTAATCAGAAAAGTTTGAAGATACCAAAGGTGTAATCAGTAGCCGTAAATCGAAGCAGGGCAGATAATTCAATGGCAAAAAAAAGGACAAAATAACAAAGAACAATCTACAAAACATTATGCAGAAAAGAAACGACCGTGCAACACGAACCCCACTAAAAACCGCGGACGAACTCGGGTGCACCGAAAGGGTAAGCAGTTCCTGCTCTACATGTTGCCCCCATCTTAAAGTATTTTGATGCAAACGCATCCCTATCAGCTGTTTGGTTTTGTGGTGTTCTTCTTGGCCATTCGTCATGGTATTACTGATTTTCTGTCATATTTTTTACCCATTGCAGTTGTATCATAAATGAATAATCATGCATTTTGTATCTTCCACTAACTAGCCACATGATGTAATGTCTTAAAGCTAGTTCATGTGGAAAGGACTGAAAAATGTTATGACAGTTTCAATATTTAAACACATAATGATAGTGCGCGTGACAAATATTAAAGTAATATAAATTAAGAGTTTAACCTTTACTATGGCAACTCGTAAATAAACAAATTTAAAACTCAAACAATCAATAAATTAAAACATACATAATGAACTTTTATTAAACGTCTTTGAAGTCAAATTAGCCATATACGTTACCTGGAAACTCGATTCCTCAGCATCTGCCATCCGGCTATTATCTAATATCAGGTAGCCATTACCGGAAGTTCATCTCAAATCGAGGGCGTTATTATCGTTCAATGGCGCTATATCTTACAGATCATTACACACATTTTTCAAAATGCATTACAGGTCGGCAGTAATTATTGCCAACAATAAGTGAATGTAAAAGTGTTTTTAAATGTGTTTTTAAACCTAAAAGTCACGATATAACTTAGCATGCATAGTTAACGTTAAGTAAACAAGTACAAATATGTCAATATCGTCGACAATAGATAGAGAGAGAAAATATTTTCATGTCAATCATTTCATTTACTGTGGATTTTGTCTTTCTTTTCATCAAAGTTAGTTTTCATTTGCGATGGAACCGCATCGGTTATGTTATTGCGTGCGTGCTCGTCCCGAGTGTGGTAGATCGTGGTTCGAGTTCCGATCGGGTCAAACCAAAGACTATTAAATTTGTATTTGTTGTTTCTCCGCTAAGCACGCAGCATAGAGGAGAAAGAGCAAAGAGTGGTTGGCTCAGAATCAGGATAGTGTGTCCGAGTGGGATGACATGTCTATCCACGGACTGTTGTTTCAGTGAGCTAGCACTATAAAAATCCAACAAAGCGTGTTGATCTAGTACAAAGCGGACCTCATCATCAACTCATTGAAAATTAACTTGTTCTTGTCATGATATAGCTGAAACAATGCTGAGTTGGCGTTAAACTGCAATCACTCTGTCTCGTCCAATTTTAAGAACTTGTCTTTGTATGAATATTCGTAATACAATGTACTTTAGAACATCTGTTATAGCGAACATGACGTTTTCAAAGTTTTACATCATATAACCATAAAACTCTTTGAACGTGGAATTATATTGAGACAGTAGAAATGCAGCCTTTTATTTAATTTTAACGTTAATTACAAATAAATGCATAAAAGTAACCAAACCTCCACAAGTGAACTTTGAAATGAAAGAAAGGGCTATCATATTACAGAATATTTGTTTTAATGTACAAAATCATTATACTTCTAATTTACCATATATTTTTTAAATTTTAATAAACAAATAATGGAGCTTATGTTGTAACCAATAACATTAAAAGGTTCTTTTCTTTGCTCATTTATGTGGATGTATTCGGATATATCCCTAATGACGTTGACCCCGTGATACTGCCTTTTCCGTACAAATGACATCTTTCTTTGTTAAAATCATAAAATTCACTTTGATGTTTTAAATGAAGGAGAAAATCAGTTGTGTCACCGACAGATAAACTTTCAATCTTCATAAGATCATTTGAAAGAAAACGGTTGGTATCTCCTGGTTTACGTTACTTCATTATGATTTAATGGATGGGAATATTTTGTTGATTTTTCAATGCAATCACAAGCTGTCTGAATTATGATTGTTCAATGCAATCGCAAGCTGTCTTAATTATAAACCGTTGTGTAGGGACTATTGTAGTCACGATCGTGTGGTAGTTGAACATACATCTACCTGAGCACTAAATATCTATCACCACGACAGTTCGATTCCCATCCGTAGCTAAGTGTATCTTTGTGCGTTTCGACAATATGCTTGGTCAGTAACGCAATTTCAACCAAGCCAGAAAAACATTGTATTAGATGTTATTAAACATTGCATAGATATTATGCAAAATGTTTATATAATATTAAATCTGCATTATTGGTTCTTTTAGTTTGGACAAGAGCGGTCGTGGTTGTGATCGTATGGTAGTTGAATTTACAACTACCTATGCACTCATTGCCTATCACCACTAACATTATGAGTTCAAATCCCGCTCACGACGAGGTGCACTCGATATAACTTTAAATGATAAATTTGTCAGTGACTTTGCGGCAGGATGGTGGTTTTCTGCGAGTACTCCGGTTTCTTCCACCAATAAAACTAACCAGCACGATATAGCTGAAATATTGTTACAAGTGGCGTTAAGCACCATAACCATAATCCTTATATTGCATTGTTTAACCTTTCTTACTGATATACTTGTTACCTTAATGCATGATCCATTGTTTGCTTACACTCTCATTAAAAAAAACTTTACTTGACGTTATATAACATTCAATCAATCAATCAAAACACCCTCTACTTCTGAATTATTTTATAGTTAATTTGCAGTTGATTGATTGATTCATTTGTATATTCATTGGTTAATTAGCTGACGCCATGAATAGGTTTACAAATAATAGCTCCTGTTAAATGATGGTTCTTGTATCATACTATGAGCCTATTTTTGGGCCTTTAATACTTTGATGTTTGAATATAGCTTCAGTAAAATAATACCTGCGTGATGAAAAACGTGCTAAAGCAAGCATTGACAGATAGATATGTCTGTGCTCTGAAAAACGTGTTTGAGTAATAATTGACAGACAGATCTGTCAGTGTCTGATTCACAAATTAGGGACTACTATTTATAAGATTTAGGGACTTAACTCGTCAGTTTACAGAAAACCTTAAAGATACTAAAGTGATAAGCAGAAGCCGTAAATCAAAGAAACACAGACAATGCAATCACCAAAGAGGAAGGCTAAAAAAACAAACAACGGTCCACAAAACTCTACTCAGAAAACTAAAGATTGAGCACCACGAACCCAACTATGTATCTTTGTTTCTCAAGAATCCAACGTAATACATAGGATAAGAGTACTAATGTCCTATGATGAACTCACGTAGTCCGAAGGGTAGACAGTTCCTACTCCACTGGTGATCGGTACCGGTACCTGTCAGCTTTGTATTTTATCAACTCACCACAAATGAGACAAGTCAGCACAAATCAATGTCACAATGCTTAAACGAGCTTACACCAATGTCACGCCAAACTGCCAAAGAACTCTAACTTGAACGTCACAGATGCTTTTTAAAAGTGCTCACCAATGAGGGTAAAAGCATTAAATTGAGCACATAACCACAAAGCTCAAAGCTGTGAGGGAAGCATCTTAAATTGACGACCTGAAAAATATGGCGTGATTTGAAAAGTTTGATTTATGAAGAGAAGATGATTTATTCAATCTAACGTCACGTTAAACGGACGTGATATTACATTTCGTTTGTGTAGGAAGTTTGAAAAAATGTACAATGGCGAAGATAATTGACGGATTAGTGACGGTTTGACGGACAATCCGGAAATCCATTAGTTCTGTTTTTCAGGTGATGATGTATTTATATAGAATGCAATAACAATTGATGGTTTGCAAACAAAGAAAGTCGGTTCGTGTGATTTTAGTTAAAATATTTTCCCCTGTGACTGTATAAGATACGGTCTTAAAAACAATATTCAATTCTCTCTTAAGAGGCGTAAATTCATTTACGATTCTCAAAATCCCAAAAGGTTATGATTCTATGTATAGTCACGAAACTTTAGGTGTATGCTTGTTTGTAAATGGCAACCATAGAAGCCCTTTTCTTATAAAATAAAGATGGTTAGGGAAAATACAATCTCATATGTTCGGCAAATTTACAGCTTGAATGGTTCCCAAATGGCATTTTGCTCCATAAGATACCACTTAACATGGTTTTAAGAATAATTCCAAACTCAACGCTAATGTTCATTGATTTAAACCCTATTTGTTCAGTGTGAAATCTCGGTTTATTTCGTCTCTACAAAACCGTGAAATATGTCTCGATGGACGAAATCGGTGACGAAAGCAATTTCGGTTATTGAAAAGTATTTGACAGTTTTGAGTGGAATGAATTCGTAAAAACAAATAAATTTGCCCAAGACATTCAAGCTTAACACGAAACAGAGTAATTTGTGCATTTCCGCAAACGACTTCGCCTAACAACCAATGAACGTTGTCGTTAATTGAGGGTGATAGTTGTCAAATACGTCAAAAGGTCCATGAAGACATATTGTTATGTGTATTACTGGTCTTTAGCATTGGGTTATTACATTACAGAAACTAATAGAAAATTCAATAGAAAAAGATCATAAAGTTACATTTGTGAAATGTGAACTTGGCAATTGTTCCTTTTAAAAATGTGACAGGATATTTCTGTCATTTATTTTTATAGAGAGAAAATGGCTTGGTATAAAAGTGTAGTATTAGTATTACAAATTTATAGTATAATTTGGAATTTTCAATTTTCCAAATTACAAAAATATCACATTAATTCGAAGGCCAACACTATACTAGTTGAAATAGTAGATAAATAACAAGTTCGTTCTAAACAAACGAAAATGGTAATTGAGGAATTACAGATGGTTTTTTTCTATATTTTTTTTATAAATATATTTTTTAATCTATTGGTTTTATTTATCCTTTTCTTTCATTTTCCTTTTTTTTCTTTTTGTTTATTTGGGAGAGGGGGGGGGGGGGGGGGTAGTGTATTAGCTTTAACCTAAAACATTTTAAAAAGCATTTTGCTGCTAAAGGTAAAGATAATAAAATAGGGAGGTAGTACAAGCTATCAATAAAATGTTAAGTTACCTTACTTGATAAAATGGTTAAATCGGAACAATAATGCCATTCTCGAAAAAAAACTAAAATATCGACAGACACTCCTCAACTTGAAAACATCTTCCGCAAAACTGTATGGTGCATGGTGCATAACATGCGAATATCGTGACTACGACCGACACCTTAAAACCAAGTTAGTACTTAAATATCCCCTCTCTCTCTCTCTCTCTCTCTCTCTCTCTCTCTCTCTCTCTCAATGTGTGTCTGTTCTAGGAGACAAGGCAGACCATAGGCAGACCCATTTGACTTTTTGTAGTCCTTTAAAAAAACTCATTATATTTCCAATAGTTTACTTGTCATGATTTTATTTGCTTTTTTCCCTTCTTTTGTATTACATTTGCAGGATATAATTTTAAAAAGCTAAAAGTAAACGGTTGGAAAAATACGGAGTCTTATATTGTATGACTAGATCCTTGGAGTGTCGCCCTATCCCATTACAATAAAAAAAAAAAATTATGAGGATTTTTGGTCGAATTTTGTTCTCAGTCCCAATATTATACAAAATAATGAAGCGGAAAATCTGGATCCGTACCTGGTCTAGAACCCATTATACAGTCAATGGCTGCACTATTTGCAAGATATAATAAAGAAGTACATGTCTTATTTTTTATTGTTATTTTGTAATTGTATTTGCTTGATCTACAGTGAATAATAACTTGTGAGTAAAATTTTCGTCTTGGTTTTCTCCAAGATTGATATCCCTTTTTTAACAAAGAATATGCATGTCATTATTACATGTTTTATTTAATTAAGAAATATATATTTATTTATTGGCATAGAAACAAGAATATCCAAAATGTCTATGACCAATAGTGTGACTGGGGACCACAAAGTCAACGTGACCATGTTTTGACGAAAATTATTACACACGAAGGGACATGCAGACACAAGTTTTCCATATATTTTAGTAACATTGTCGGCGGTCGGGTTGATATTTTTGATATTGGGTGTATCAATGATGTAATATTTCATGTATTATTGGCCCAATACATCATATATTTTGTTGGTCAATTACATGTAATTGATAATCGTAATCATCCATATCATTGCCTTTTTTTGATGTTACAATATTTTACAGGTAGCGGCATGATTACTTATTTATTTGTGAAATTGGCTAGTTTTTGGATGGGAGACGAAATTGACATTTCTAGTGCAGAGCTGGCGCCCTTGTACATGAGTGTGCGGTCTATAATTGGCGGTGCTCTTTGATGCACATCTCGATGCAAGATCAGTAATACTGTTATGTTTGTATTTGGGGGTATAATTGTTTCGTAACGTTTGACGTATTGCATCATTATTTTGTCATAAAACTGATGTTTTTTGCTGTTTTTGTTATTATCAGCTTGTTTAAATAATTATCAAATATCAATTATGTATATTGTCGCTATGACCTACTAACAACTTGAGTCATTATCGTTATGTCAAATTATACATGAAATATTTGTTTTTTGTTTTTGTTTCTGTGTTGTTTTGCGACATGTAAGAATGTTGCGTACAAATATGGAGCATTGTTACAATAAAAAATCAATATTTCTCCGATGGCGAGGTGGTGGTGAATATTGCCATATATGTAAATTTTGAAAATATACAAAGTTGCACAAATTAAAAACGCCGGGTGAGAAAAAAAATCAGAAATCTGTTAAGCTTGTAATAGATTCCATTTTTGAGTTCCATTTTGCTTAAATGTAAGAATATTGTATTAATTGTTGGAAAAATATACAAATATAAAAAGTGTAGGAATACTTTCGATCACTGAAGCAATACATCGAATGTATTTTTTATTTATTTATTTTTTAACGGCAGTTTTTTTTTATTAACGGTATTATGACTGTGTATATCGAATGTCAACAATATTTTATTTTATTATATGACTTCAGATAATGTCTTTTCTGATTGGCTGACGTCCCTAGAAACGTTGATAAAACGTTAAATAATCACCTCACGCGACGTAGCGCGCGGTGAATATAACATTCCAACGTCTTGCACCATACGAAACCAAAGAAAACGTCGTGATAAAAGCTTATTTTAAGGATAAAAGCAACATATAATATGTGTCATATAATAAAACAATTAATGACTTTCAATTCGATGGATACCAGGATTTATTAACCCAAGAATATTATATTTACCTCGGCCATCTGGCCTCGGTAAATATAATGTTCCTGAGTTAATAAAATCCTTGTATTCACCTCATTAAAAGTCATTAATTGTATAATATTACTTTTTATTCAATTTTGGAACAAAAACATATATCTTATTTTCAAATATATCAAACATGAAGTGATACAAACATTCAAACAAATTATGTTATGAATAACATATTTTGTGTCAACTCAATTCAACTTTGAAAATAAGAAAGTTGCATATTTTATCCCATCGGCAATTTTGTAATATACATGTGGTCTATATCATTATTTCTTTCTCGGTTGAAAGAGTGTATATTCCTTCATTAATTTGGTTATCGCTAAAAGAAAGATTGTTACGTTTATACTGAAGTTGGGGTTAGGGATAGGGTAGTGGTGTTTAATGCCACTTTCAACAATATTTCAGTAATATCGTGGTGGTCAGTTTTATAGGGGAAGAAACCGCAATACCCAGAGAAAACCACCGACCTGTCGCGACCATCGTTTTTCGGTAAATATTGTTAAAAAAAATTATGTATCTGTACTATTGTTGAAAGTGGCGTTAAACCCAATTGTATCAGCAATGGTTTATGAGGAAAAAAATAAAGAATTTGAGCAGTGTATTAATATTTGTGCTTCGTAATGGTGGTCTTCCCATATATATTGTATACATGTATTGTTGAAAGTGGCGTTAATCACCATACTCCTAACTATATATATACTAATTGTATCCCCAATGGTTTATGAGAAAAAAAATAAAGAATTTGAGCAGTGTATTAATATTTGTGCTTCGTAATGCTATTCTTCCCATATATATTGTATACATGTATATTATTTATTTACTTACTTAAAGATAAATATTTAACAGTTTGCCCTGAAGTACATGTATATCAAGCCATATTTATTATTGACACGAAAATTGTTTCAATCATAACAAAAGACTTGTGTCTAGTTCATATTATCTTTATCAAGCACTGAGAAATTTGTCACGTAATAAACGATCCCTAAGTGAAATTTATCACCATATTAGGTTTAATAGATCACCAATTTTGGTGCTAATGGGTATCGGGTGATATCTGATGACCAACGACTTGTGAAGCAACTGTGACGCACCTGCGGATATTAAAATGATATTCTATAGAAAATAAATATTTGTTTTTATTTATTTATTTGCATAAAGTAATATTTTCCACAAAAGTTAATATTGTTTCCTTTTCATTTACCGTAAAGTGTAAATCCTTTGTACAGAATATTGTATATGTTTGCTTATGGTGTTTAACGCCACTTTCAACAATATTTCAGTTATATCGTGGTGGTTATATACAGATATATCATGTTTGGGAGGGGTATTTGCGAAAAATACCAGTCGAGAGATGAAAAATTTCCCTTGCCGAATGGCGAGGGAAATTTAGTCTCAAGACTGGTATTTTTCGTAAATACCCCTCCCAAACATGATATATCTGTTTAATTACACCGAATATTATTTAGAACACTGGCTAAATAAATAATACCTTTCGTTTGCCGTTTTCAGGACCTAACATGATGTATCTGTTTAAAAAAAAGCAAAGAATAATACTTTATTCCGAAAGCAAATAGAGTTTATAGGATTGTACAATTTATATATATAACATGTTAATAGCACCAACTACATATTTCACATACATTGTATATTAAATGCAAATATAGATAAATAAATACAAACGTATGAATATAAATACATGTACCGCGGAATGTGATACACTTGGTTATAGTCTGAAACAAGTACATATAATTATATATATACGACATCAACAGTGATAAATTATACATTACGTAGTTTCTCTGCTAAACACAAATACTTTCCAAAATTATTCAATTCTTTTACATTTCTGACAGACAACAAAGTTACAAGTTTATATGCAGATGGATTTCTCCAGTAGTACTGTTTTATATATTTTCTTCTCAAATCATTATATCTACTACACTCTAATATAAAATGATATTCATCTTCTATAGAATTTTTATTGCAATTAAAACAGAATCTCTCATTTCTACTAATGTTATAGAATCTTCCTGTTTCTATGTTTAGATTATGTGCACAAATTCTATATTTACATATAAATGGCCTGTATATATAGTTAACTGGTCTATCTAAATAATATTTTAACGTGTGCATACTATACATATGTTTATGAAATTGACATTTTGGTGAGTTTTCCAAGAAAGTTTAATTCTATCGAATGATGTTACATAAAACGCACAACTGATAACGTTTTACAAATGTTGTTACAAGCGTCTCGGTGAAGGGTAAAAACGGCAAATACGATTGTGCAAATACCATGAAAAAAAGTTAAATCTTATGCAAATACACCTACATGAAGTAAAAATTCTGTAAATTCACAATGCAAGGCCTGAATTTGTAAAAAAAAATATCACGACTATTAACCAATCAGAATCCAGCATTCTTATATAAGGTGTAATTAAATAAAATGTACGTACTTTGTACAAAATATTCTTGTTTCAAAATTTATATCCCCTCTACAGAATATTCTTATTGTATTCGTTGAAAATTAACTTGATCTCGCCATAATATATCTGAAAAAGTGCTCAGTTGGCGCTAAACAACAATCACTCACTCAACTCTTATTGTAAAATTTGCATCCCCTGTTCAGAATACTGTAATAGTGCACGTCCCTAGTCCATAATGTATATTCTTTTTCAAAATTTACATTCCATGGACTGGATCTGCTTATTTTAAATTCCATTCATGTACAGAATAGTTAATGTAGTGTTCTAGAAGATGAATACCATTACTTTTTAGATTGTCAGTTACACGAAGAAGGCACTCTGGGCAGTTGCCCGGGGGCCCCACGAGCATAGGGGTCCATGCTAATCTATATATGTTGTGAACAGCATGTTTTTTAATGTTTAAACACTGATTTTGTTGGAAATACCAATACAATAAATATACATTGTATGTTAAATTTTATCGATCATTTACATTTTTATTCCTGTGAGTGGTTGTGTAGGTAGGGGCCGTAGTGCAATCATTGGTCCTGGGGGCCTACAATACCCTTAAGGCGGCCTTGGGGATGGGTCGATAAACCCACGATGCGACATGCACTTTCTGTCCGGGTCAGCAGTCGGGCTTAACTGCCAGAGTAAAACAAAAATCCCGAGATTAAAACTTAATTCAACAAAAACATATAGGCTTTAATGGTCATAATTAATTCAACCAAAATATTGACTTTACAAGTCCTTCTTGATTTTCAAGAGAGGATTCCTTTGGACCAACGGACACCCCCCCCCCTTTTTTTCCCTGCCTATGGGAGTGTGTTGTATACCTGTTCTCTTATGTGTGTGTTTGTAATTTCCTTGATAAATATGAATGTTATTTGAAAATGAAGTTTTATTTTAAAATCTACTTCCCATGTGCACAACTTCTTAGGCACCAACAATTTTCTTATGAAATGTACATTCGCCACCCGATAACCACTTAAAGTGCAAAAGTTTTCAGATGACCTGGAAATGACCGGTGTTGTATAAAATGACCGGTATTGTAACTGGTCATGTCGTCATAGTCACCGTCATACATATCCAATTAAATCTGTTAATCACGATAAAACTGAAAATTAGATGAAATTGGTGTTAAACTGCATCATTAACCCAATTTAATATTACTACTTCTTAGCATGTACATATTTGGGGAGATGCTTTATATGGTTGTATGCATGAGGAATTATTCTTACACAATTTACATCCACCGTATTAAATACTTTATAAGGTGATGTCGTGTGTGTGTGTACTTATAAGGACTGAGTGAGTGAGTCAGTTTGAGTGAGTGACCAATTTTCAGCTATATCATGGCGAGAACAATTTCGCTCCACTTGGACACATTATACTGATTCCGAGTCATCCAGTCTTCGCTTTTTCTCCTTAATGCTGCGTGCATAGCGGAAAAGCAGCCAGTTCCAATTTCATAGTTTTTGGTTTGATCCGACCAGACTCGAACACTCGATCTACCGCACTCGAAACAAGCACGCAAACGATGACTAGAGTAACACGACGGATGCACCTAGTGGGGCAGGAACAGGTTACTGATACATCATCCTAAATCTGAGCCAACCAGTCTTTACTCTTATTCTTTATTACTGGCGTTTGTGGAGAAGGGGCATATACCCAGTTTATATACCGGTACATGGTTTTCTCTTCGTTTTTTTCGTTTTTTTTGTAAACAAAACGATGTTAGAACTCATGATCAACCATTCTCGAGGTGGGCATGTAACCTATTAATACTCCGTTTGTTAGGGGTTGGATTGTGGTGTTTAAAGCCATTTTCAACAGTATTTAAGCTTTATCTTGGCGGTTTACCTTTAATATATTTCTTGTTTTTGTGTTGGTTTTTTTTTATTGCTGTTGCCTTCGTGGAAATGAACATTTGGTCTTAGCATTCAATTTTTCATATAATCCCTAATAGCTCTGCCCTAATAGTGAAGAATATTAATGTTTTTTTACATACACAAATGCATAGCCTAAAAACAAATGAATTCCAAGAAAATCTTATAGAATGTAATTTATCATCGACACTCGAGCTGATGTAACCAGTACACGTCGTAAGTTTCCTCATTTTTTTTAATTAATAAAATTTGTCTATTATGATTTCATTTCTCTTCATGCAACAGTTTCATAGATTTATTAATTATGTCACCGAAAGATGATCTAACTGATCCACGTCCACACGAGAAAGCACGTGTATGTATACAATTTTAGACAACAAATGTCGTACACTCAAATTTCCAATTAAAAAAAATCCAACATAAATCTTAAACAGATCTTGTCGTAATTATTAAGGTATTTCCCCTTTTTCCAGAGAAAATTTATTCTTGTAATTCATCTTGAACTTTATGTTGTTGTAAGTTACACATTTTCTATTTAAAATGAGGTAAAATCCCGAGGATTTTTGCCGATTTCACCTTCTTAGATTGATAAATGACAGGATGTCCGGTTAGGAGAATAATCACGAATAATCGTGGTATTAGTTCGGGTTTGTGTTCGCAGAAATAAGATGGTGGGTAAATTTCTCAATATCAATTTTCAACAATTTTAATAAAGGTGTCAAACTGTATTAGCCATATTGAAACAGATTTGCACAGAGTAACATATACTCCCATAATACAGGTTTTTGGGGGGGTAATACACAATATACATGTGGTAGTGTCATGTCAAGATTTATGATGGGATTAAGCGATTAAGATAATATTACCAATAGATTTTGGTTCATAATCGTATCATAATGGACATCTTTATTTTAGGTGTGGGGTAATTTTCGTGTCATTTATCCCCTATGGGGAATTGGGTTAAATTTGAATTGTATTCTCAAAAATTAAGATTCCAAGCAGAGTTATTATTCAAATTTTTTTAAATTTTATATTTTATTAACTATTTAAATTGCATGGGATGGGTTGGAGATGGTGTGCTGTTTTTTCCCCAAGCCCACATTTTTTTTTCACATAAAACAAAGATCACATTTTATCTTATTTGAACATGAAAAACCAATATTATTTTCATTTTTTTTTTGTAACAAAATTTTTCGTTGAAACTGCAGAGTCAGATAATTGTATGACATATTTTTTCTACATTGTTTGCAATTACAACTTCAAAGCCTTTATTTCTTTATTTTTTGTGGGTAAAGATTTTTCTTTGTTATGAGCTTTGAAGTATCATTCGATTCTCAATGAATTAAATTGCCGTTTGATAATTATTTTTTTTGTCTTCATTTTTTCTTTCTTTTTTTTTTTGTCTCATTTTCTTCAAGAATTAGAGATGAAATGTTCCTGTAAAGATAATAACCAGTATACACATTATATATATAATAGTCGCTAATGGAAGTTTGAATTTTCTAATATATTGTTTAAATTACGAACGGTGTAAAATTCCAAGACTTCTGTACTATTCGCTGAAACGAAGTTGATGTAATTCAACGAAATAATGAACATGGTCTTGTTAAATTACACACGTAAAAAGTATTATTATTGAAATTTCTAAATCAAATATTTCATTAACAATATTAAAAGGCGGTGATCACGTAAGAGAGATTTTGTTAACACTGCAATTTGTTTTGAAACAAAATCTTGATATTATTCATAACCTGTAATGGCTGAACATAATCAATGCGTTTGACATTAGACCGGATCACAAATTAAAACTTTCATTTTATGTTTTTGCCATTTACAAAAGATTAATGAACATCATGAAATTGAAATAAAAGATGTTCTTTTGCAACAAAAAATAATGGCCGAGGAACGAACGTTGACATATACAGTGTTGCTTTAATCAAGTTTCGAGTTAAGTCGTCAATCTCTCGTTTCAGGTCTGGCAATACGAACAATAAAATCCAACATTTTAAGACCTTTTAATATTCCATGTGACAATCAGTTTGAATTTGTAGACATTATTGCAAAATCTAATTCCTTAGTTTATTGCTTAAAACTACACACAAATCTTGTCTGGAGCGGCATAAAAATAATATTACAGACGATATGGTAGTTCTTTATAAAAGGTAAAACTTCTATCAAATGACAAGGATTTTCCAAGTCATACATGTAATGGTTTAGTTTGTTTTTAATGATCTTAAACAGATATATCATGCTTGGAAAGGGGTATTAGTGAAAAATACCAGTCGAGAGACGAAAAATTTCCCGAGCCGAAAGGCGAGGGAGGGAAATTTAGTCTCAAGACTGGTATTTTTCGCAAATACCCCTCCCAAACATGATATATCTGTTTAATTACACCGAATATTATTTAGAACACTGGCAAAATGAATAATACCTTTTGTTTGTCGTTTTCAGGAATATTCTTTTTTTATTGTTTGTAACATGGCAGTTGTTAAAAACTATAGGACGCTTTGAACTGTTCCCTTCAGCAGGTACAGTGGTAGTATTTCGATTTGTTTTGTTAGACAGTGGTTGAAGTATTCCGAATGAATTTGGGCGGTTTGCGGCACGTGAGGTTAAACAAATTAAATACGCTTTCGCAAATACCACGGCAGAGGGGGAAAAAGGTTAAATCCTTTACTTCGGAACATTTCTGGGTTTCAAATTTGATTAATCACGTCACTTTACGTATAAAGGTAAAGAAGAAATATTCCGAATGGATTTGGCGGTTTGATGCACGCGAGGGTAAAAAAGTTAAATCCTCATGCAAATACCCCGGCAGCGGTAAAAAAAAAATGAACGAAATTAATCCTAAATATGAAAATACACGAAAAATACACCATCTATTAACCAATCAAAATCCAGGATTCTTATAGACAATAGACAATAGACAATATTTTATTTGCACGAACACATTTACAATAAATGGCTATGGCATAAACTGAAACAATACAGAATAACTGACTCATGGAATGACAGTGGTATTTAGTGCTATATTAAAATAGCCACAGTTTCTAAATGGCCTTTCTCATTAAGAAACAATCATTTAAAAAATTGACTGTAATTTTAAGAGTAACCGGCAAACTGCTATTAAAAAGTAAAGACATGTGTCTTAATGAAATATTTGAGTTAACTATTTTAATGTTAACTTTTTGTAAAAATGTTTTTCTTAAAGATATATAATGTGGACAAGTTGAAAAGAAATGATATTCGTTCTCAACTTCTCCCGTATCCCATGACAGGCAGACACGATTCTGTCTCTCTATATTTGAGTAACGACCTTTTTCAATGGCTAGAGAATGAGCACTAAGCCGAAATTTGCTCAGCAAAGATCTATCTGATTTTAATTTACAGATATCAATGCATAAGGTGTAATTATACAGCAAAATCCCATCCATAAACCTTATTAGTTTATAAATAAACGTTAGAGAATACCGAATACCGAATTAAAAATGGGCAATCTAAAGAAACTGGCAAAATATGGTACAGAAGACGAAGAAAAAACACAACACAATATGTGTTGGACATCACTATATTCAAACAAACACAAAAAACGTAAATAAGACATGAACCTGCTACAAACAACTGGGGTGTTTACTTGGTTGAAGCGGAGGCTGATTGTTAAAGAGTATTGCGTTCACATTTATATATGCTATTAGAAAAGAAGAAATCGCATGTCATCGTATTGAAAATATATAATTTCTTTAATATTTGTTTATTTGCAAATATATTGAATATATTGAATTGAATTGCAAAATAAAATAAATTCCTATATTATTATTGATTTTTGAAATTACATTAAAAATATAGTGCAAATATCATTTTTGTACATTGTCTAGGTCATGTTATAGGGCTAAATTGTAATGAGCAAGTACGAACAGAAACGGTGTCATTTTTAACTCTGTGTGCCTTAAAATTTGTTTCAGTCTGTTTCGGGTGTCACTTTCAATCACTCGATTACTTAAACCTATCTCAGGGTGAAAATTATACGATAATTTAGCTTTATTATTATCAATGGGTCTCACTAATTACCATATTATTAAGTGATAAACAAACATGGACACCAGTAGCCAAGAGCACAAACAATGTGTGGACATTACCAGAGTAGGCGCCGTCTGTCAACTAAATGTATTGTTGACCATTTTGATGGTCGCTGTTGACCTGTAACTACTATTGTTTGTCGCAGTTGTTCTCACTGGGAACTCTTAACTAGAGTTGTCTGAACTTGTCGTCTGCCCGGATATGAAACGTCTGTTATATATAGTCTATACCATTTCCAGCATGACACGTCGCACTCACGTCATAACTAGATAAAAACACAATTATCATTTAAGAAAATTCAAAGAGTTATGAATTTTATCTTATTGAGTTTTTATGAGAACATTTTTTAAAGTCCACATCAACCATTTAAGGGGGATCATTTGACTTTTATAAAGGGGCTGGGGTGTATTATTTATAATTTTTTAAAAACATTTTCTGTTGCCATATTCTATAAAAAAAAAAAAAAAAACAACAAAAAAAACCACACACACACACACACATCTTGACCTGAAAGATCAAAAATATAAATAATCTAACCCTGCACATTTCTGCGAAATTCTTTGGGTAAAATTTGAATAAAATTATATTAATCGTTCATGTAAAAAATATGATTTTTGTTTCGTGTGAAAAAAAAGTTATATTGTCGGTTTCTTTACACAAATTGGGGTAAGGTACTTTAAAAATGAATTATAAAGTAGGAAATGATTAACCTAATAAATATGTATTAATAATGTATGATTGATTGATTGGTTGATTGATTGGTGTTTAACACCAACTTTATCAGTATTTCAGCTATATCGTGGCGCGAACAAATTTTATAAATTAATTTCCTCAACTACAAGATTTTTAAAAATAAAACATTTGTGTATATTAATAATGTCCTAAAACAGATAAGCAAGTCATTTTATTGAATAATAAATAAATACATCGTACTATACATAGATTTGTAGGCAGAAATTTACATACCACCACGATATACTGAAATATTGTTGAAATTGGCGTTAAACACCATAAACCAACCATCTAACAATCACATACAATTGTTACTAATAGTAATGGTGATTTACTGAACGAGAGGCAAACGTTAGGTAAACAGAGATGAAGCTGGGAGAGCAAATAAGTACTTCTTTGTTCCAGTTTTCTTTTCTTTTTTTACTTAAATAAAATTCTCAGTGAAATATGGGGGAAATATTTATTCTTGCTTCCATGCTAAATATTCAGCGTTTTCTTAAATTTTTGCAAAAAAATGAGGGGGGGGGGGGGTAAAAACATGCCACACTTCCCACGGCTTCTACACCAAAAGAGTGTACCTCTTGTCGTATAAAAAGATATCTACATTTCTTCCAAATATATCTCTTTATTAATGATATCATTATTTATTAATTAAATTGAATAACAAGCACATAAACCCTACTTCGTTTTTGCACCTATCGTGCAAAAAGTTAAAAGAAATCTTGTTAAATTTTCTATACCAGTGTTATGTGGTTTAACCGCACTGATCAGCTTGTGGTTTCAACACAGTCCTTCTGAAAACAGCCCTCAGGCCCTGTTGTAAACAAACTTCATTGATATGGTAATCATCTACACAAACAACTCTATAATCGGATCATTAGCAGTATTGAAAACAAGTTAAATAGGCAGAGTGAGTTATACTAGAGCCACTTAGCACTCTGTATATTGCAGTTTGATATGACCCGGGGCATTGTCTTTTTTGTCTTTTTTTTCAAATTTTCAATATTGACATTTACAAGACAATTTTCTTGGCATATTTACTGGAATATGAATTGTTAAATTTGTTGTTTTTTTCTAAATCCAGTTTGGATTTTTTTTCCCATTGTGTTTAAACAAGTTTACCGGCGTCAGTCATTTATCATTGAGAATGTTGGCTACTTTACAAAGTTCACAATTTGTTCTTTTCTTTCTTTTATTTTTATTTTCTTTTTTCATATCCGACACTAAACTATCACCTTTATTCCTTCCCTTTTTCTCTTTCATTTTCATTTTTTTTTCTGTTTTTCATATCCAACACAGCCTATCACATTTCACATAATATTATATTAATTTCTAAAAAAAAATAATAAATGTAATAATTATTGCGAAATACATTAAAGATTTCATAATTTCAAATTCTATCTTTTATTTAAAACTAGAAGTTTCATTTGCCTTGATTTTACTACATAATCTATCATTAATATTTAACGCTCAGGTCTGTTTTGAAGTATTGTGTAATGGCAGGGGGAATAAAGATAATTAGTTGGAATAAAAATAGGCTGTTGCTTTTCTTATTCTTGTGTTTTTGTTACATGAACATTCACAATTTGTTTTGTGTATCTTAAGTCACTGACAAAATGTATCACGTAATGTTGTATCGAGTACACCTTGTCACGAGCGGGATTCGAACTCACAACGCCGTGATCGTATGGCTGTTGGATTTACAACTACCTATGCAATCGGTGCCTATCACCACTGATCGAGTTCGAATCCCGCTCATGGTGTACAACATTATGTGATAAAATTTGTCAATGACTTGTGGCAGGTTTCCTCCACCAATAAAACTGACCACCACGATATAACTGAAATATTGTTGAAAGTGACGTTAAACACCACAAATTAAACCATATTTTCATCTGTCAGCATCATTTTCGTTACCTTTAGCAACACATCTGATTGATGTATTTTTTTGTAAGATGATAACATCACAGAAAGTGATCAGAGACTAGCGTTCATTACTACATTTCTCCTGGCAGTAAATAAATTCTGAAGAAGAAAAAATAAAAGTCTTTGAAGCCTCAATAGCTCGATGTGGGTAGAAGTTTTACACCTTTCTGCTAACTTCACTATCAAAGGTAGCAGTATTGTTTTTGTACACAAACCTAAACTTTCAAATGGAAAATAAAATTTTCACATCGACACTTATTTTTCTATATAAATAACTATGTTTTTGAAGTAATGATTGGGTCTGAGATATTTGAAGATTGTCTAAACATCGTTTAAATCACACACTTGGTAAGATTCTTTGTACTGAGAAATATGTCCCGTTTTATGGGAAATCCTCTTGCGATATGTTTAAACGTTAATACACTTGTGGTGGGTTTATAGACATTTTGTGGACCAGTTGAGCAGCTTATGAGAGGAAAGAAATTACATTATTGACTCTTTTCGTGTATTTTTGTCTTTGAGGATTAATCATTATAGATTCGAACAGATTTCAGAAGCACTTGATGTGAAGTTAACAACCTCAGTATATATGTGTTGGGCGGTCTTGAAATATAGCGGTTATCTCCCTTTGGTCAATCACTTATTTTTAAAGAGACGAATATACTACTGATTGTCAAAAACTCATAAGACGTATTGTATTGCCTTTATTAAGAAACAAGATTACACCACTACATAATTAAAAAAAGTAATATATATTTTTTTTAATTTTTCGCTTTATGAGTATTTGGACTTAAACTGAGCTCATGATAATTACAAATGAAAATTGGTCTGATAAGTCGAGCTTATTGCTTTAAATAAAGCAATATTTGTTTGACTTGCTGTGAAACAAAATTATTTTTCTAGACAGGTTGATAATTAGCTAACAAATAATAAAAATTTCGAGGGAGATTTTTTATTAAAATGGCATGTATTACACACAAAAAAGTTAATTTTAAAAAGTGCTGAAATTAGATTATAATTTGCACAGTAAGACTTATTGAAATCACTGTTACTTCTGCAGAGAATCTTAAATATTTGAAAGATATTTCAAGAAGAATAGCGGGTTTCCGGCTGAGATTTCTCATAAGAAGTGGTATTACCTTGTATTCAAAACATAAGAAGCTATAAAATTTCTCGTAGTCTTTCTTGCAATGAAATTCCCCCCCCCCCCCCTTTTTTTTTCACATCCTACAGAGAAAAGGAGTTCTAAAGACAAAAGGCAAATACAAAAACAGGATGATTCGACAATATTAAAATTTCAGACCATCAGCCCAAAATTTCTTTTTTTTTTCCTTTTCAAGTGTGTAGGTTCGCCTTAACGTCTACAATGTATGTGATGAAACCAAAATATTAGAATAATTCTGTAAACTTCATTTTGTCCAATACACAACAGAGGGGATTATTATTTAATCTAAACTCGTGGCACTGTCAATTAATCTTAATCCTCCAGTACAATTGAATAAGCTCTTTTTTTTGAGACTGTAGACACCTTGACGATAATTAATGGATTATTATATATTATTTTTTTATGATTTAATTACGACTGATATAATTATGCTCTTCATTATCATTTCAAGATGATCTGTAAAGGTGTCGAATAATTTTCGTGTCATTCGACATTCGTGTGCTTTCACAAAATTATATAACCCTACAGGGAAACTTACAATGTAGATCAGATTTCATTCACTGAAATTAATAATAATAATCATATTTCATTCAGTAATTATTTACGACCTGCCATGATTTATTGAAATTATTATTTTTATTTAGGCTTTCTCTTTCTTATCAAGATTTAAGATTCAAGATTCTTTATTTCTCATAAAACCTTAGTTTAAGCAGTGGTATAGATAATTTGCCAATTTAACATAAATAGATATTAAATACACATGACAAGACAAGACAAGATCAGCACAAATAAATGAAATAATATTTTTTTAAATATATTTCATTGATTTTTTTAATTCTATTAATAGACTAAAAATTAATTTAATGTCATCCTTCCTGATATAATTAAAATATATATAAAAATGAAGTATGTAACCTATTTTTTTTTCTTATGTCAGTAATTTTGAAAAAAGGGTCACAAAAATCGGTAATATTGCAATATTTTTTTTACATTTTTACTTAGCGGCATTTCTCTGCTAAAATAAAACTATTTACACAATATTCAAGGAATAAAAAAAGGGTTAGGGTTATGGTGTTTAACGCCACTTCCAACAGTATTTCAGTTATATCGTAGCGGTGAATAAAAAAAAGGCCATAAATAAATAAACAAACAAACAAACAAACATTTCTATAAACCATTTGTAATAATTGACAGGTAAATAGTACGTTGATGATCTTGACAATACGAACTGTTTTATTCCTCACGAATAATCATTGATAATAAACAGATTTAAGAAATTTAATAACCGTTCACAATGTACCTAGTAAGTTTTATATTTAGTTTATTCCTTATCGCTCGTGGCGCCAATGCTAAACTTGTTTTTTTTAAGTCACCAAAGTATTTTGAAAATGACATTTATAACTTTTATTAGAAGCTCCTCCCTCCGTAAGACTTTCGTCTCCTTTTCCCATTAATTCTATTTCTGTTTCTTTCTTTCTTCCTTCTTTTCCTACTATTTTTTTTTCTATATTTTCAATAACGATTTAAAAATGCAAATTAATAAATTTATATTTTGAAGACATTCAAAAATAAAATGTTTTCTTTTTAAAAATAACTTTATTTCAGATTAGTCTTTAATGAAGAAAAATAATGTTTTAAATATAATTTGTTTATTTATTATTTGAAATGATAAATAATTTTAGTGAACAAAAAAATCAACTGCAACGTGAAGTTCAATTGCAATTGAAAAATATAATTTCTTCCGATTAAAGCAGATATAAATTGATTTGATCTATGCGTCAATAAAAATAGATATATCATTTCATATAATTATACACTTATCATAACAGTAAATCACTCTAGTAAGTAAATAAATTATGGGGCGTGGCCTAAATCAAGTAAATCCTTTATTCAATGAACGTGTTGACACATAAAACAAAGAAACGTTCTGCCTTCACAGTTAATCCTCAAGGTAAACTTATCAATAAATAGACATATTACACGCCTATTTACGAATCTGATTGGTTGAATGTGAAATATTGACCAATCAAATCACCGAAAAATTAATTATGCAGATTTGTACTAATATTTCAGAAATTGTTTAGATCTGATGCCAGATAATTTTTGCTTCCTATATAGGGCTAACAAATCTTTGTATTATATCAGTAATCACATTTGATTTGGACTGTATACTTATCTAAACATACTTAGTGAACTGTTTGTCAACATTTCCATGTATGCATTGTACTTATTTCGATTTGGACTTTTAAAAGTATGATATATCAGGGAAATAATTCGGACATTTCAATGGCGTATAATCCGTTCTTTCTTCATCGTCCAGCAGATTATAGTGCACTTCTAGCTCAGCAACAGCAATATTTGTCAAACATAGCATTACAATCTCCAGGATATGCAGCATCCTTGCTCCCAAAGCTTCAACAAGTCATGGGCAGGTCCCCACTCACACCAGCAGATCTTCTGCATCCCTTTCATCAAAGACAGATAAGAAATATGGACCCTCCAGAATCCGAAATTCATGATGATCCAAAAGTTGAGTTGGAAGGCAAAGAACTATGGGACCAATTTCACAACATTGGTACAGAAATGGTCATCACAAAGTCTGGAAGGTTTGTAAAATGTTATATTTTTTTATAGTTTTAGATAACAAAATGTAGAAATATAAAATAGTATTTAAAATTGTATGCTGTGTGCAAGATAAGCTTTATAACATCATATATTCGTAATTGTTTTACAAATTGCATAAATCATATTAAAATGTTTTGTTATTCTATTATTATTGTTTATTGCAAGAAATTAAAAAGATATTGTTCCTTTTTTTCATTATTTTAAAAGTTTATATCATTTATTTCGTTAACATTTTCATTTATTTCAATTGAAAACGACGATGTACTTAAAAACCTATAACTTATTTTCATTATCAGTTTTTTGAAATTTCACAACAATAAAATAAAAAAAATAATGTTTATTTTATTATTTTTCTAATTCAAATTATCTATATATTTATCAAAATTTTACGGAAGATGTGAAGCACTTATCACTTATCTTAAACTTCGTCTCATTTACAATAAATTTAATTTAATCGTCGCCCGTTAACAAGACGCGAGCGGTGCAGATAAGATCGACTCAGCATTCAGATACAAGTTCCGCATCGGGGAGACTTGTAATTCACCTGACGTGTACCCTAGTACCACACAGGAAGAAGGCTATAAAATATTGTCTATGAAATTTACAAGGAAATCTGTGTTTATTTCATGTAGATATCAGAAATGAATTTTGACACTTATAGCTATTGTGTGTATATTGTCACTTTTTGAAATAAAGTGTCATTTGTTTCGTTATAAAATTCCAACTGTGAGCACGAAGAAAGATAGCAGTAAAAATTAACTTTATTAGCTGATAAGAGTTTTTAATTATTGAAATTAATATTAATTTTCAAGGACTATTTTTGTATAAGAGACACAACTAATTATTCTAAAGTATTGAAATACGCCTTTTGCATGTTAAAATATAACACAATATTAATGTTTTAACACATTAATAGTGTGTTATATTTTAATTCCTACAAAGATGTATTTCATTTCTTTTTCTCAAATTTAGTAAATTTGTTAAAATAAGTAAAATGTGAAAATTAATCAAAACAATATCATTTTTTAATGAGGTCAGAAACCTTATATGGAATAAATTTCTACAGTTGATTTTTAGCGCCTTCTTGCCAAATTTTAAGTCATTATTTTCAAATTAACACAAATACTCTGAAATATTTAATCTCATTAATTAGTGGTAATGACCTTTCAAAGACTTTTGTCAACTAGCTGATAATGAGAGGTAAAAATTCACAGTTCATATCAGATCCTAAGTTGACAAAATTAATCCTTACTTATACAAACCTAATTAAATCTGGACCCAGACTGTCCGGCCTGTTCGAGATTAGTGTCAACTGCCCAAGAAAATGACATAAGACCCTTTACTTGTCATATACAGCTTCCCTATATCCGTATCTATACACTTATTATGATAATATACAATGTCAACTTTCGATATGGAGGAAAATGATACATGTATCATATTATTTGTTTATCTGAGTTAAACTTCAACAAAAACGGATTAAAACTGTAAATCTTTTGATTAGATTTTAATAATCTTATTTAATTTATATTTATATCACTGACCACACAGTGAAATTTATAGACTAGCTCCTGTTTCCTTAGTATACATAGTTTATTTCCTGCAAAATAATCGGTCAACGTCCTATTTAAAAATACAAAAGATTTTTTAAAGTTTTTAGTGACTGCATGTTTTATTTTATTTCCTGCAACTTAACATGTAAAATAATACGTCAACATATTAATTAAATAAATAAACGATTTTTAAAGTTTTTATTTTATTCTTAATATGCATTTTGTCATTATTTTATTCTTATATACATATTTGAAAAATTAACACACTAAACAATGCAAAAAATACCCCAATAAAATTTAGGAAACGAAAAGAAAAGTGATTTAGAAAATTTCTATTAAAAATATATACAATTTTTAAAGATAATTATCCTCTCATGCAAGAGAAAAGCTCACTGGATCCCGAAAGATACCAGATTATATTAGATATTTTTAGGTGAAAGTTTGAATATTCTGTGTTAGAGTTATAGATTTAAATATATATGATTTTTTTTTTATTTTATTCCCATTAATACCTTTATTTCGTTTTTCGTTTCTTCAGGAGAATGTTTCCACCATATAAAGTACGAGTGTCTGGTCTTGACAAGAGAGCTAAATACATCTTATTAATGGACATTGTACCATTAGACGACTGTCGCTACAAATTCCACAACGGTCGGTGGGTCGTTGCAGGAAAAGCTGACCCCGAAATGCCCAAAAGGATGTACATCCACCCAGACTCCCCCAGCACCGGAGAACAATGGATGCAAAAAGTCGTTTCATTCCACAAACTAAAACTTACCAACAATATCTCAGACAAGCATGGTTTCGTAAGTTTTCATTTTGTAAGTTTATTTAGATATTAGATATTTCCCCACGAGCCTAATTTAACATTACCCCCCCCCCCCCTTTTTTCTTACATCGTAGGCCTTCCAGTAAGGTACGGCAACAGGTAACTTTACCCACTTAAAATGGTGATTGGGAGTTCCTAATTTCAAAGACTGTTGCATAGGATATTCAAGAAAGTAATGGACGGTACCAGGTTTTACCCATTTAAAATGGTGCATGGTAGCTCCTAATTTCAAAGACAGTTGCATAGGAGGATATTCAAGACAGTAAGGGACGGTACCAGGATTCACCCACTTAAAATGGTAATTGGTACCTCCTAATTTGAATGACTGTTGCATAAGATAATCATGAAATGTTTTCAAATTTTAAGAAAAAGTACAGCCTGTAAATAGTGAAGTACTGGTACACATCGCTAATAGAAAACACTAGAAAATGGGCTGAAATACATAGTGTATACATTTTGTATATTATTCTCACAGTGTTCGCTAAAAATAACTCTGCTAATTTTTGCAGCATCTGTTGCTTAAGATATCTTAATTATTATACACCTCTTTTAATTTTGTAAATGGGTTGATATAATTTAATTTTCTTAACACATATTTCTTTATTGCGAATCTTCCTTGGAGAAATCACAGTTATTTTTCACAAGAATCCCTCCTACAAATTATTTCTTTTGTACAAATTAATTAAGCGGGTAATTGGATTACTAATAAATAGTCAGATTTATCAGGTTCATCTGAAGATGAAAGGTCGGCGGAACATTTGAACAGTCTTCTGTTCTCGATCACTTAGCCAATGTTTTGGAACAATCTTGTTAATGTGATGGTCTCCATACAATAGAATGACATATGTTATATAAAACATGTGCACTTGATTGTCTATATCTAAAACATCAAAATATTCCCCACTCTAGATTCCTGGAATCCGATCCCCTAGTTATGTCACACATTATAATAACTATAAATTCATAACAAATATCATAAGTAGAAACATGATAACGCCTTATGCTAAGAAAAAAGGGGGGGGGGGGAGTGTTTGTAACCGGGACAATTAGAAACATGAGAACGCCTTATGATTAAAAAAAAAGGGGGGAGGTTAAATCCGGGAAACTACAATTTCGTTACTGGTTTTTCCAATTTCCAATTTAGAAATTTGAAATTTAAAAGGCATTATCACCAGGGTGATAAATTATATTGACTGAATAGAGGTGTTAGTCTTTTTTACCATGTCTAAAAAGTTGGGAAAATTTTCACTCAATTTCCATAAGTACTTAATTTGTATACAATAAAGACTGTTAGCTTTGACAAATAAGAGAGATGATTGTCCCTAATTCCTCTAATAATGTAACACCTTATTCATGAAGGCGAGGAAATCTTTGATTTTCGGATAAAGAGAAATTCTTTCATATGTGTAAATGGCGCCTTATTCTTTAAGCCAACCCGTCGGTCAGTTTTTCCCTATCAGTTTTAGGAATCTATTGCTCAATTTTTGTTGGATTAGTCGTAAGCTTCTGCTTAGTACAAAAAGATCTACTGACAAAATAAATCACATGAATATTCGTATACAAATCATTTGAAGCGAAATAATTACTGGGTGATTTCACTTGATGAAAATTGATTGACTCTTTGTGTGGATGCTCCTGAAAGACCCTATCATTTCTTTAATAATTGGAGAAAAATGCCAACGTTAGAACAATTATATGACATATTTGCATCTGTCTTTTTAATTTTCTGCCCGACTAGATGTGCGGAAACTGGCTTATCCACTCCATATATATTCATTAAATTAATACCATGTATTTGTTTTATATGTCACGTAGAAGGACAAAGTAATCTCATAGAGTTTTAAATTTGACAGCTCAAGAAATTGTTCGATTGTCGCCCTTCCCATATTTAAATACTGTCATCGGTTCATTTAAATAAAAATGTTTTTCGTGTTATGTTTATTTTTTTATTCATTTTTATTTCATTTTTATCTTACAGACAATTTTGAATTCCATGCACAAATACCAGCCTCGATTCCATCTTGTGCGAGCAAACGACATTTTAAAGTTACCATACTCATCATTCCAGACATATGTGTTCAAAGAAACACACTTCATTGCTGTCACAGCATATCAAAACGAAAAGGTGGGTTTCATGTTATAATTTCAAACAAATTATATCTGTTTAAGGTGCCTCTTAAAACCAGTTTATTTACAAAGCGCCATCTATACATCATGGCGATGACACGCACGTGCCTGTTAATTGTCTAGATCATTTGGAAGCGTTTACAAAGCAGCTTAATCTCTGTCCCAAAGGAAACTTACAATGATACTCAAACACTCAGGTGATGCTGAATAAACAATATCATCATGATTTGTATATTTTGTATTGAAAGATGGCCACTGATAGCAGTTACTTGATGAAATCACAGATCTAATTGCATACTAACAAAGTAAAGTAATGACGAAATAATTAGCAAGTTTTGTTTATCGACGGCGACTGGTCTCGCACTCAAGTTTCCAATCGCTATCCCAAGTGTAAGGCAAAATTACACGATCTTCTTTTGATAAATATATCTAGCTGTTTATATCGATCCAAAACTTGACAAGCGTACGTACAAAGATACTACTCCATTAATAAAAACGTAGATTTCTTGTACAGTGCGTGCGCACGGCGCGTCTCCTTGAACGACGTCTTCATCTTAACAGATTTCTTCAGCATTTTGTTAGCATTCGATCGTTGTCGTCTGTTGGTTTTATACTCCATTTTTTTTTGCTTCAAAATAGTCATTTATATTGTTTGGTTTTTTTTTTATCTGCAGGTTACACATTTGAAAATCAATCATAATCCATTCGCCAAAGGATTCAGAGACCAAACCGGAAATGGAAAGAGAGATAAAAAGTAAGGACATTAATTTCTATTTAAATAAATAGTTGATAAGATCAAAGAAAAATACAGTTTTGTTGTTTGTTATTTTTTCACATGTTTAGAAAACGGCAATCATTTTTTAAATAAAATTTCAATATTCTTATGCTATGTTCACAATGTTTATTATTATTATTATTTTTATTTTTATTTTTATCATTATTATTATTATTATTATTATTATTATTATTATTATTATTATTATTATTATTATTATTATTATTATTATACATGCCTTCCCGCCATGATATAAATGAAATATTGTTGAAAGTGGCGTTAAACACCTTAACCATTACCTCCTATACATGCTTTAAATACTTATTTATAAATATATTTTTTTTTGCAGACGACACTTGTCAAGTTCATCTACTCAACCAATGATATCTCCAGACAGAGAACATGCTAAAGCTGACACAACACTCAGCGACGACGAAGACGACACTGAAATTTGCGTCGACGAAACCGACGATGCATCATCGGAAGTAACATCGGCAACTGAATTAAAGGGTATCATAGCGACAGAACAGGAACATGTTGTGAATATCAAAATTCCACATGGAATACATTCTGACGTTTTCGAAGTGAAGCCTTCGATAGGTTCCGTTGATGACCCGGTACACAAAGAAGGATTTCAACGCGCAGACGTAAACCTCAGTTTGACATCGTCCTCTAACGATGAATTAGACAGATCTGATATTAGTAATGTTTCTCCACATAAAAGTGAAAGCGAAATTGAACATTCGAATTCCGATGATTCAATCACCGAAGAGAAATCCAGTCGACAGAAATCGCCGGAAATAGCTTTTCATTCGGACTCGGATGACGGTAGCCGAAAGGGTCCAATCAAAGCCCCAAATGTAACAGTTGTGCAACCATCAGCTACACATGCGATGTTCCCTTTCATGTATCCATCAAATGGACTATTTTCTTCTTCGTCGTCGTTTCCATTTCCGCTAGGACACATGTTGTTCAATTCTGGAAATTCGGCATTTTCTTCTCAACTTCCATTTTTCTCGCAAGGACATAGTGATATGAATAATTTACCACCAACACATCCGTTATCGCTTTCCTTGTCAAACCAATCATTGTTGCAACCAACATTTTCAACCGGAAGTTCACCGTATAGCGGAAGTCCGACATCACCTCCACAAAACCAACCGCCTCATCTCGGACCCATGTTTTCATCTCGCTCTAGTCCACGATACACACCATACTCTCTTCCATCGACAAAAACAACAATGGTAACTTCAACTTCACCGGTGTCTGCAACAGGGAATCCATTGTGTGGAACTTCCGATTCGTCGGCGTCCATATCTCCGAGATTTAACGGAATAAGCCGACACTCACCGGACAGTCGGAGTCCACTCTCATTGAACATTCCTTCACCATATGACAGTTTAAATAATCGAAGCAATGATATTCGAAGTATGGAAAGAATGCTTTATGGTATAAACCGGTCGAGACTCGAATCAGACAAATAATTTTATTGTTGTGTTTATTGTTTTAATTTATTTATTAGACGGGTATTTATAATTTTATTCTTGTTTTTTTTCTCTTTGTGTTCAATTTATTGTCATAAATTACTTCTAAAACCGTAGTCGTTCTGAATCTATGGATCAAAGTGCTCAAGAAGTAATCACGTGACAAAAGATGCATCTGCAGAACGAACAATGCTCATATGACAACCATGTGACAACCATGTGACACTGTGATATAAATAGAAATATAAGCTACATTATTTTTTTTCTCTCAACCAGATAGCATGCAATGCAAAGGGTTAACCAAAAAAAAATAAAAAATAAAGTGAGCTTTTGTACTTTAGAAAAATCTTTTTATTTTAGATGTATATATATTAGTTTGCAAAATCTATCTGGAGTTTAATTATGTGCATTGTATGAAATTAATGGCATTATTTCAGGGCTTGTACAATGGGCAATGTGCAATATTTGTTCTCATGTATCAGACCAATAAAATATGAAAACCTATATTTTGCTCTTCTCATTTTCTCTACGCCAATTGGCTGAACTTATATCAAATCGCCAACACATAGTATTTCAGGGTCCTTTTTTTGTTGTTAGTTTCTGGTCATCATGGAAGAAAATTATAAATTAAACAGCGCATGCGTGCAATTGTCTGATGGTGTTGATGTAGATAACACTGCTTCTATATAACTTAGTGAATGAGTGCTGTTCAAGAATATCAACAGACAAACAACAACATGATTATTATCACATTAAATTGCAGGGAAAAAGCAAGCACACAATGCGACTTGCAAGAAACAATTTAACATTTTCAGAATTTCATTGAGACGCACAAAACATCCAAGAAGCAGCATTTCAGCTATATTCAGGACGGTATTGAAAGAAACAAAAACAAAAGAAAGAAAATATAGAACCCTACATTGCCTTTATTTAAACTACAAAAGACATTACAAATAGTTTTCTTCGATTGTATTGAAAACTCTGAACAGTTGAACACACGATGGGTCGATTTAATTCCACTCAAAATGACAAGACACTATGATTGGTTGAAATGATTTATGCCAACCACAGCCCACAAACAACTGTTCTCCGAATAAATATCGTTGATTGATTGATTGATTGATTGATTGATTGATTGATTGATTGATTGATTGATTTATTGATTGGTTGGTGCTTAACGCCATCTTTAGCAGTATGTCAACTATATATCGTGGTATGCAGAATAAATATCAGTAGTATAAATATAAATATTGTTTTTTAACCCCGTACGTGTAAATTACACAGTATGCTTGGAGGAACACTTGTTTTAAACAATTTACTTGACTTTTGCTCTGAAAGTCAAGTAATTCTTAGTTTGACAAATAAGATGGCTTTGGTGGGTTCTTAAGGTCCCATAAATCTTTCACATATTTACCAAAGCATGCAACCAGATTTTAAATTAACTATTTTAACGTAAATTGACTCTTCAAAAAGTGAAATTACCCGTCTAAAAAGTGCACTAACGTCCGGTTTATTATCTCATTGACACCATATTTCAACAATATTTATTTTCGTTATGAAATATTCAATTACTATGTGAATAATAACAAATACTATTCTAAAATATTCTCTATCATACTTACATAACCCGAATACACAAATGTTTTTGTTTCTCGTTGACTTAAGTGACATACCGGAACATCTTGGCTGTCTTTTAAATATACTGATAGCTTTGTCTTTCGTGAACTCTTTTGTGTTTTCATTTCGTGCGTATCACAATTATTTCACCTTATTTTAGAGCTTTTAAACAGATAAGACTATACAGGTGTGGGTTTTAACGCTTATTTCAAAGACAGTTAGCTGAGCAGAACTTGGGCTACAGTTTTGAATTGCTTGTCTTAATTATAAGGTCATCTTAAACTGTGAAAGAAGATATGAGTTTTAAACCTTTATTAGATAATAGACTTGGTATGATTATTTAGAAGAAAAAACATATTTGACTATTTAATTACATTCATTCATTTAGTTTTAATAAGCATTGTTCGGAACCGTTCACGAGAATACGTGTCATTGATGTTCAAGGGGTTTTTTAGTTGCAAAAATGAACTGACTGACTAATTTGCTGTCTGCAGTTCGTAAAGAGGAAAATTTGGGGAGATGACTGAAAGGGAGATAATCAAAAATCCGGATAAATCAATATATGATTTTTAATAACCAGGAAGTGATGAAGCCAAAACAAAAAAAAGGGGGGGGGGGGGGGGGGGGGGGGGGTGTGCATTAGCTTGTTACAAAGAAACAAATTAATGAACAAAAAGACACATGCGTACATATTTAAGATATAGTTAAAAATTTAAGCGTCCTTTGCCTTCCTCCTTAATACTGCTTGATAAAAGAACTTTCCACGTGTCTACAATCTGTCGAATTTAGGATTTTAACTTTTTTTTGTGTTCTTCTGTGTACATTTCAGAAAGTCACGCGATATATAGACGTCAAACACCCATGCATGCGTCGCACCCTCTTATGAAAATAGCAATGGATGTTTTGCTAAATATAGTATTTATAAAGGCATGTTTATATAATTTATGTGCAAGGACTATGCTATAAATTTAAAATATTTCTGTTATGCTCGTAATAAAATGATAACAATACGAACACATTGTATCTCCGAAATTTTTTTCGATTACAGATGGGACGTCAATTATTTCATTGTAGAGGAACACCCTTTCGTATGAAATAAAAATGGAAATAAAAACATTTTAGAATAAGAGTATGCTAAATTACAGGCTATCTTGTTAATAATTATAGGGTATACATCGACACGAGACAAATTCGCAAATGAAGAAGTCAAACGCGGTTTGAAATGTAGCACCGTCACCCGTAGCCAATTAGAGAGTGGGGTATACTAGCTCCGTCATTAGGTTGCAATAAAAACGTGGTAATCGAGTTCACCCCTGCATCTGCTAAGTGCGTGTACTATCCTGAAGTATCGTATGTGTTTTTTGGTAATGTTATATATCGGTTAAAGCTTTTCATCTTACGTTAAATAAAGATCTTCACGTTCATCGTATTAGTAGTAATTGAATGAGACCTGTCAGGTTTCCCACAGAGTGGATTTCGACAAGTAAAAAAGTGTGAGAGATACTGGAGATCTTGTTTTGATTTTATTTTATACTGGGCTAAAAAGGGGGAGTGTTTTAATTAACTTTTCCTCTTACGTTTTTAAAGATTTTCACATTCACCGTGTAGTAGTAATTGAATGAGACCTGTCAGTTTCCCACAGAGTGGATTTCGACAAGAAAAAAAGTGTGAGCGATATACCGGCGATTTTGTTTTGATTTTATTTTATACTGGGCTAAAAAAAAAAGGGTAGGGGGCGGTGTCTCCATTGCTCTATTCACTTGATTATGCTTTTTTTCTTCTGGATAATGAAGAATGTTGCATAAATATCATGATGATGAACGAGTTCTGCAAATTTCGAGTTTTTTCAAGTCTATTCCTTCATATAATAGCAGTCAAAAAGGAAAAAAATATCACGGCCCAAAAATAAGATGTTTTCGCACCAGTTTGCTCTAGAGTTTTTTCTAGAACGAGTAACGTTTATTCAGCCTTATTGAAATTAGATTGCCTCACTTGAGCCCCCCACCCCCCATTTTTTTTTCATTTTCTTTGTCGCTCTCCTTAAAGGAATATTAAAGCTCATTTTGGTATTTTTTTGTATCTCATGAAAACTTGCAATTGGTTCAATAAATGATATTTATGAAACATTAACCCGGTTTTTATCAATGAAACTTTGTAAAAGTGACATGATTCGTTGATAATTCTGTCATATCTTGAATTTTTGCTTCCTGGACAAAAATTCATTTCGACCCTTTTATGTGATATTTTAACGATTTTAGGGATTATATGGGCATGCAAAGTATTTTTGAATTGTTTTTACAATTAAATTGAAAAGAAACAACCTTCGTCACGAGTTGAAAAAATATATGTTAAGACGAGCTTTAATATCCCTTTAACAGCGACGAAGAAAAAGGAGAGCAAAGTGGGGAGATCTAATTTTAATTAAATTTATATATATTTCATATTTTATATATAAAATGTTGTGAAACACATGGTAATAAAAATTGAAATAATCTTTAAATTCACTAGAAACATACATAATATTTATTTATAAATATGAAATATGATTTTATATGATGGTGTCATATAAACTATTTATACCATATAAGTAAATGAATATTAAAGTCTATATGACAATTAAATTATAATGCAATTTGTCACGTAAGTGGTCACTTTGGTCAAGTTTGCTGTGTCCAGTGACGGTTTATGTTATGTAAAGGGCAATATATTGCATAATGTATCATTACATTGCATTGCCATTTTTCGGGCGCCATGAATCTTGTAGATAGTGTAAGAAATTTTCATCTTCCTACATTACTTCCCCTTTTGTCAAATTTTTATGTAGTATATTAAATTTTATCATTATTTAATAATTTTATTAGAGTTAATAGTTAAAATAATAACACCATAAGTATTATATATTTATTTATCTGATCCCATCTAGATACCACTTGAGATTTACCCCGTCACTCACAGACAGTGGGCCCTGGGAACCAAAATTGGTCAAGTAATTTTAATAATTTATTACGAATGGATTAGTCGCAACACGTGTAAAGATTGCTAAAATATTGTTTGATCTAGATATTAAAAATGCAAATTTTCAAACCTCGTTTGAAGTTTTAGATTTTAGTATCGTTTTATTACAGGGTCGAAAAATACCGAAAAAGGACCAGTTCCACCAGGCTATTTTGTTAATACATTGTTTGACAATTCTTATTAATTTACAAACACAATAAAAATGTTGCCAATAGGAATAAAAACTATCCGCGGGGAAAAATTTAATCTCATAACTCATGCTGTTTATTATAACTATTTTGTCACTGTTTTCGATGACAGGATTTTTGCCCTTGGTAATTCCCAAATGCAAAAATATTTACTTAAGATTTTGAAACCAAACTTGTTCGTGTTGTTCTTTGTGCCAATCTTCAAACAAATTATCTATTATATGTTTATTTCAATTGCATAATTCAATTTGTTAACAAACTTGTCAAGTTTCAAGCAGTTTGAAAAAAAAACCCAATTAAAATTATTTTATTTATTTAAAAATGGAACGAAAGTGAATTAATACCAGGTCGGTGATTTTCTCCAGGTACTCCGGTATCCCCACCGCCACGATATAACTGAAATATTATTGAAAGTGGCGTTAAACACCATAAACCTAACGCTAACCCCTAAATTAATACTTACCCATTTTCAATAACTGCTATAATACCACATTTTCAAGGAATTCAATGACAATTCGGTGATTTTTGCACATTCAAAATAAGAGCATTTTTTTCTTTGTGCATGTACATGTATATTACAAATGTATCAATTAAGAATAAAGTATGTATGTACCCGCTGTAAACGATATTGCACATTAGACAGACATAAAGAGGATTGTATGATATTTGATACGAATTCCATGAGAAATTAGAATTCTATGAGTCTTGGTTAAAAATGTAATATCAATAAAAAAGGTCAATGATTCATAGGTCAACTGCAATTTACCGATATGTAGGAGAAATTACAGGTATATATATCCAAGAAATTGACAAGAGGTGGTCGACCTCTGCTAAGAAGGTATAGTATGTATTCTTAGGCTTACAGTCTGACATTTCAAATAAAAATTAGACATGCCATAGAAAAAAAAATCAGAAAAAAAGAAAGAGTATAAATTTTGAAAAAAATTAATGATTGATGTTTTCACTTTAAAAAAAAACAACAAGCAAAACATGGCGAAATGAGCGAGATTTGGGAAGAATATAGCGGCTTAATGGTCTGACATTTTCACACGTTCAGTTTCTGCTATAATAACACCTGACATATACTGTTATCGTAGTATTTCTAATTATTTTATATTGATTCCAGAGTCACATACGAATCAGATATATTAATCACTGGAGGCAATAAACTGTTCGTCCGAGTAAATATGGCGTCAGAGATCAGCTGCTACTGGCCGGAAATGATCATAGCTACACCTACAAGTTATTTGACCAGTATTGAGGTGACAATTTATATCATGGCGGGCTATTTACGTCAAATTTTCCATCAGACGGCGACGATTTTACCGATTGTTGATTGATTTGATATGAGTTTCAAGAGTTTTTAACTAATTTTACTGGTTTTTAGTTGTAACTGCTGATCCTTGGGACACAAATGGATTGACCAACCACGTACCACATCTGACTGAGCGACTTTCTGATCCCGACACGGCACGCGAAATTTTTTTAATAACAATATGATAAAATAAAAGATGAACGATATTGTTTTTAACCAGAGACCTTATAAATACAGAAAGTGTGATGAAGATGAAAGATTTTTTTTCAAACCATGCATGCACAGAGACCACGCGAAAAGGTTAAACAACAGCCTGATAAAATAAATTTGATGGGTCGTTCATGGTGTTTAACGCCACTTTCAACAATATTTCAGTTATATCGTGGCGAAAAATAGATTTAAACCAGAGACCTTATACGGAAAGAGTGATTATATAATATACTTGTAAGCCGAGCCGGACCTTTTTAAAACATGTCAATATCCGTCACCCTCGATTAAGTAAACAATGACGTTGTTTATTTATAACTGCATTTGTTTACATGACTATTTATGTGTTGGTATTGCATTTAATAATTTGAACTAGAAGATTGATTTGTTGTGTTTTTTATTATGTTTTCTGTTTACGATCTGGCTTTTCGGCTCTTATATTTTTTGGATGTGTTTTAAATTCTCTCAGTAATATGTCAGTTTAAAAAAGGAGGGGGGGGGGGGGGGGGGGGGGGGAGGGGGGAGTTATTGGAAGGAACTTTGGAAAAAATCAATCTAATTAAAGTTCGATCTGTGTTTGCTCCCGATTATGTCGCACTTTTATGAGCGACAACAAAACCGGGGAGCAATTAAAGATAGAATTTTAATTAGATTGGGAAAAAATGGCTAGCTGTCGAAAACGGACTTATTTCTCTAAATAAGCTGTATATATATTTTTTTTCTCTTGTTTTGTTTGTCTTCGTCCTGTGTCGTGTGTACCCAATGTTACAAGTGTCTCTTGATTGTCCATTCTGTTTTCTCTAACTTTAATTTTATGTATAAAAATCATTTTGTTGCATATTTATAGCACGTACATAATGACTGCAGTCTCTATAATTTTAGTACTACGTTCGAATATATACAATATATATCACCAGACCAGAGTAGATATATTGAATACTTCATATACAAAGAATAATCCTATTGATTTATCAATAAAATATTTGAAATGAAATGAAAGAATAATATTGAGACGGCCAGCTTAGTTTAGATAGCAAAAAAAACTATTTGAAAAAATAGAAAAAAAATAGAAAAAATAAATAATGTTAGGACGTCACAATTTGACTTTTATATAATTTACTTAAACTATTTCAAAGTTAACACGAATAAGATATTTGGTAAGAACGATTTAACGATGTTTTCACAGTATTAAATACGTGTGCAAATATTTAGCCACATTTTTGCATATGTTTAAAGCACAACGGAGACACAGATACTGAAAAAAGCAGACGATTACAGGATCTGAACTGTATCATCGTTAACGAGTAGTGATGGTACCAGTCGAACGTCTGCTTGGCAGGAACAGCAATGACACTTATACAAGAGAGAATCGGCACCGTGAATTATAGTTTACAAACTTTTCACTAATTATTTGCTAGACACCTATCGCGCATGTACTTAAAAACGATCGGCAGAGGTGAAATTGTGTCCATCTGTGATTTGTCTTTTATTATTGCTTGCGATGTGCTATTACGTTTTACATAAACTAATATATTTATACATATATCTATGTCTTGAAGAAACTTGGTGTGTACAAAGTGCAATTCAAATAAAATAATAGCACGAGGTCTCATATTAGAGGCAACGAGGTGAAATGTTTTAGAACTCTCAGTTTTAGAGCTGTGGACTTTCAAACGTAATAAATAAACATCTTTGTTTGTTACAGCTTCTAATTTATCATGAGGTCTCATACTAGAGGCAACGGTTTGAAATGTTTTATGACTTTCGATTTTAGAATTCTGAACATTTGAAACGTAATACATAAACCTATTTTTTGTTACTTGCTGTAATTTAACATGTCTCATACAAGAAGCAACGAGTTGATTTTTTTTTTATAATCTCAGGTTTTAGAGCTGTGAACATTTGAAACGTAATACATAAACCTCTTTTTTTGCTACAGCCTCTAATTTAGTATGATGTCTCATACTAGAGGCAACAAGTTGAAATATTTTATGAGTTTCAGTTTTAGGAGTCTGAACATTTGAAACGTAATACGGTACATGCAACTCTTTTCTTTTGCTACAGCCTCTAATTTAGCATGAGGTCTCATACTAGAGGCAACGAGTTGTAATGCTTATACGAGTTTCAGTCTTAGAATATATTACATAAACTTTTTCTTGCTCTTACAACTTCATGTATCTGTTGTTATTTATCATTGACACTCTTTAAGCAATCAATATATTGCATCCTTGAGAAATTAATAAATGCAAGTGATTTTTTTGCATAAATATGTGTCAGAAAAGAGGAAAAGTATTTAATGATAGACTTAAGAAAAACCTTAATGTATACTATTTCACACAACTATGTGCTAAATTGAAAATATCAATTAGCAAGCGTCATTAAATGTGTATCGTTGTAGCTTTCTTGTGTGTCTTTAATGATGATTTTATACTTAACGTGTTAAGTTCCCTCTTGAAGCACAAAAATATGTTCTTTATGTGTGACTGATGGCGATAATTCTATACAAAACACATGTAAATGTTTAGTTTGGTATATTTTCTACAACATAATACGTACAACTTTAAAATATATTGACATTCAGAAGTTTGGAAGTCATTATTGTAAAATTCATGCATATTTCTTATTTGTATCGATATAGGTCTATATTTATATTTCATGAGATTCTGTGATGTATCATCATTACATAAAACCTTGGGAACATCGATGAGAAAGTGTATATCTTCAACAAATTTAATTCTAAAGCTACCAGGGGCCGTCATGATCGTATGGTAGTTGGATTTAAAACTACGAACCCCATTCATGGCGAGGTGTACTTGGTAAAGTTTGTCAGTAACTTGCGGCAGGTCGGTGGTTTTCTCTGGGTATTCCGGTTTCCTCCACCAATAAAGCTGACCGCCACGATATAACTGAAATATTGTTGAAAGTGGCGCTACACACCATAAACCAAACCATCTAAAACTACCAAAAACACAAAAAACTGATTCCCATATTATAGCAATTCAAGGAATTCGTCAAAGATTGACAACACATGGCTTACAATAAGTTTTGCCGCTGAGATGCTCGAAAGTATATTATAGTATTTTGAAATTATTTATCTCTCGATGTGCAGATTGCACATTTACTGCAGTTCTCATCAACGTATGCTAACCATCCCTGTTGCAATATTATCGAACTATTGGACAAATCATTACTCGTAACTTAACAACTCTGCTATTATTGACTACGGTTGGTGTCTTTGTAATACAGGGAAAAGAAACGTTTGTCTATATGTTCACGCCGTTGCTAAGCACGCTATCGGAAACTAATACAGCAATCAGAAGTTATTTATTTCAACATGTCAATAAAACATACAATGAATGTTTCTTTGTATCGACTTTTTTCTAGTATCCCCTATTGACGCAGCAATGCTTTTAAAGTATCAAGTTGTCAAATTTTGTCATAAAATTGAGATAATATTAACAGATTTCGACCATTTCAGCCACTTTTCCTGCACAAATCTATGTATCGATATCTCTCAGTATTGAATTCTATTGTCCTTTTCTCTTTTGTGAAATCAAAAATGAACTGTAGTGTGAAAATTGGCAGAATTTACGTTATATAACTTGAACAAAACCTGTTATACATATCGTTTTGAGTCAAAGCAAGAAGGCTTGAATTTCAACATCGGTGTGACACGCAACGAACAATGAGCAATGTTATCGTTATTCTTTGTTTCTATAAAGTGCAATGAAAATCACCTAGTTCATAAAAACATATTGATTCCCAATACCGTACATATTGTGACATAATCATATCTGAAATGAGGTTAAATTTTCAGAAGAAATTCTACACGAGAGAACTATTATTGCTTGTATATATATATGCCGTCATGATTGTGATCGTATGGTTGTTGGATTTACAACTACCTATGAAATCAGTGCCTATCATCACTAAAGGCGTGAGTCCGAATCCCGTTCATGGCTTGTTGTACTCTATACAACATTACGTGATAAAGTTTGTCAGTGATTTACGGCAGGTCGGTGGTTTTCTCCAGGTACTCCGGTGTCCTCCACTAATAAAAACTGACCACCACGATATAGCTGAAATATTGCTGGAAGTAGCGTTAGACATCATAACCCTAACCACTTCCGGTTGAGGAAACCGGAATATCAATACCAAGAAAACCACGTGACCTGGCGCAATTCACTGACAAACTGTGTCTAGCTAGTTTCTACTGAATACAGGTTACATTGAGTATCGGAATTGAACTTTTATGCAACTTAAATTGTTAATGGCAATTTATAGGAAACTAACATATTATAAAGGCCACGAACTCAAACCCTCCCAATCCCCAAAATAAAATCTCAGTCCCTTGAATTATAGAATACTGTAGCGATTTTTTTTGTGCAACACTTCAGGCAAAACTTTTTTTTAATACAACCTCTTCTTTTGGCAATGGCTGCAATATATTCTTCAAGTCGGATACATCATGAATAGGTCATTCAATCAAAAATGAAAGACGGAATGTGCAACTGATGACAAGAAAGCATGAACAAATCTTTGAATGTTGTAAGCTGTGACATTCAGTATTCTACACTAATGTCACATAGGTAACATTTAACAGTTATGTTATGGCTTATGTATAGATGTATAGATAGTCAGTGATAAGTGTGTTATCCCCCGTAATCGCTCTTGAGGAATGGGTATACGTGCGATATTGCATCGGAGTTCAAGAATGCATTATGCAGCTGTCAAGCAATAGTGTCATTTTCCTTTTTTCATAAGTTCGATGCCATTTCAGAGAAATTACCCCTTCGTTGTTTCCAGTGCTGGATTTAGGACAAATGAGATCCTGTGCTAGTTTGGTTTCTATGCCACTGAGCCACTGTCATGACTGCTTGTTTTGTGGCACACTCCCATAGACTATCAACTCTATCATTATGTCTGGAATCGCTCCGAAATAGAACGCCTTCAAATTTAAGATTGCACCACATAAGCAAAAATTGGCAGGAAGATGGGCACACCTAAGCACAATGGAAAATCCGGTACTGGAACTTGTTTCATTAATGAGTTATTATCAACTTTACCTACTACCGACGTATACTTTCATGTGTCTGCGGTTTTGAAAAGACTATTATTGTTCGTCAGCCTAATGTATCGACTTCGTAAAACACGTCGATTTTGATGACACGATTTTTTTCTTCAAAAACATACATTTATAATTCTTTTTTTTATAACTGTACTATATTTTTGCAGACACTATTTAATTTTAATGACATACACCATTAATAATCATACCCGAATCTTCTGTCATTTTTAACTGTTTTTATCTTTAGCCTATTGCTTTATTTTTTATACCTTTACTTACATTTTGATTAAATACCATCATTAAATATAAAATGAGGATTTAAAATGTTATTAATAGTAGATCATAAAACATAGTATGTGCATATAAGTTTTGTAGTCGGCGCCACTGTACAGTTTTTTCTACCCATACAACACCTTTAGGGTACATAGATTATAATAAATTTGTACCTCATTAATATCAGTTAGTTTTTATGATTATAACAATAAAATCTGAACCATCTTAATCTCAGATGTGCAGATCAGTCATTTTTTTAGTTACACTATTTGAAGTGCTGCCGAAAGACATGTTTTCGGCGCCATCTTTGTTTGTCTCAAAATTTTTACCATCATGATCATCGTCGTGTTTTAAGTAATATAATTCACCATTATTGACATAAACATGTGTAAAACACAAGAATAGTCTGCCCACTTCAAAGGTCGGCAAGGACTGAAAAGGTTCTTAAAAAGATGTAAACTTGTTTTGAAATGACAAATCATTATAAACATGCCTCATTACAAACTCATGCATAAATATAAAAAGCTAATTACAGGGAAATGGATTAATACATTTATTTGTTTTCCAAATTCATGTCAAATTAATTGATGTGTTATGTTGCAGTGATTATTTATAAGATACAAATAGATTGTTATCAATTTTCTCTAGTTTGGTTTGATTTTATGATGTTTAACGCCACATTCAACAATATTTCAGTTATATCGTGGCGGTCAGGTTTATTGGTGGAGGCAACCGAAGTACCCTGAGAAAACCACCGACCTGCCGCCAATTACTGACAAACTATCAAATTCCCTAAAATTAAATCTAAATAATATACATGTATAATGTTCCCTGGGCCATTGGAAAAAAAGTTGTATGCATTGTATAATTTTTTTGTATTTTACAATTTAAAAAGTTCCCTTAAATCAACCACAAACAGAGAATACCATTTTTTAGTCAACGTAATCCTCTGCATGTGGCTTCATTAAATCAAAGTACCAAATGCACTGCTATGCCAGTTCTTCAACCCTATTTTAAGATGACTGTTAGTTTCCACATTAATGTAGAAAGTTGCAGGCTTGTATTGCTTATCTGGTATTCTGATACATCTTAATTTTGAACTTGAGACATTCTATAAATAAAGGTTTTGTACATAAATTTGAATGTAATCTACATAAGAATGAATTTGCTAAAGTCGTACATTAGCAACAATTCTCAAAATTCTTCTTCTTTTTTATATCCATATGTCTGTTAATAAATGACTTTTATATAAAAAAAAAAATTTTTTTATTCAAATGAATTATCTTCTTGTACTGGAAACGTCTTTGTTTTTGCTAAATGTGTATTCTCGTGTTATATGTTAATTACATGTAAGCATTTAGAAACTGTTGTTTTTCGTGTCATTTCTTTAAATGGTAATATAAGACTTCGCTTCGAACGCATGAAAATCTGCGACATGAAAACCAGTTTCAACAATATCTGGTACGTGGTGTTACGTCGCTTCTCGTGATCAGAGACTCACAATTAAATGTTTACATATGGGCCTCATTCTATATTATTCGATACATTGTCAATATGATTTGTAGCGCATATTTATTTTTGATTATTCTCCCGCGCTAAGACAATTTCAGCAAATGCATTCACAAAATGCCAGTTTTACTTGCAAATCGTAAACAATTGGTTTGAAACATTGACTCGAGTATAGAGTGATCCTCGATCGTCATTGTTTTCGAGTACAGCACACCTATACCAGAGTATATAAACAAACAAGTTGTTTTTTGAGGGTGGGTAGCAATCAATTGGCCAATCAAAATGTTTGTTACTGATTTGAATCTTTCTGGAAATAACGACGAT
Organism: Bathymodiolus septemdierum; assembly: GCA_963383655.1. Taxonomy (NCBI): domain Eukaryota; kingdom Metazoa; phylum Mollusca; class Bivalvia; order Mytilida; family Modiolidae; genus Bathymodiolus; species Bathymodiolus septemdierum. The sequence goes on from OY726523.1 coordinate 13,854,569, forward strand.
AGCGATTTGACGATGCATGATGGGAATGCCGAATCTTGGTCCATTGTTGATCCATAAGGCATGTTTTGAGTGCACTTTACAGATCGCATGTCTGTCATTCATAAACACATTAACACCTGTCACTTGGATTTACTACTACGTCCGCGAGTCCGCTATTAGCATATTTTTATCAATTAAAGAACGCATCGAGTGGCGTGATGAAAATATAAAAGGAAGATAAGTCACACATGTAGTATATATACCTGTCCAACAAATGTTATCTTAAATTAATTTACAAGGAAGGTTAAGTACAAAATGTTTGGCCTCTTTTGGAGAAATCCAAGTGGTCACATGATTCCAAAAATAAAACAGACCGCCACGATATAAAAGAATTATTGTATAGTGAGCAAGTGAGTCATTGTTGTTTAACGCCAACTCAGCAATTTTTCAGCTATATCATGGCGAAAACAAGTTATTTTTCAATGAAATGATGATGAGTTCCGCTTTGTACTAGACCAACACGCTTAGTTTGATTTTTATAGTGCTAGCTCACTAAAACAACAGTTCGTTGATAGACATGTCGCCCCAATCGGACACATTATCCTGATTCTGAGCCAACCAGTCTTTGCTAATTCTCCTTAATGCTGCGTACTTAGCGGAGAAGCAACAAATACCAATTTTATAGTGTTTGGCTTGACCCGATTGGGGCTCGAACCCATGATCTACCACATTCGAGGCGAGTACGCTAACCATTACACCACCGATGCGGTTAAATATTGTTGAAAGTGGCGTTAAACACAATAACCTTAATCATAACCTTAATCCTAATGTTTCAGATTCTTATATTCAGAAGTCGAGCTTCAGTTCGTGGAAGATATAGAAGAATATTTCTTTAAAATTTCACATTGCACTAATAAGACATTTAAGCTTAATTGACATATCATATTTGATAGACAATTGACGGGGTACCGGATTTCCATTTATATTCTATGCACACCATAGACAGCTCAATGAAGTCTTTTCGAATCTTGAATATTAGAAAATCACGTTTATTGTAAAATTTTCAATCTTGTTGCCCTTTTTTCATAATATTATAATTTATGTGTCCTGATTTAGTTTTAACATGTAAATGAACGTTAAAATCTCATGACATAACCATGTACAAAGCTTAAAATAATATATAAATTTGACCCGATTAAATAAAAGATTTGAAATCCCTGATACTCTGATGTGAAATTTCATATTTCTCTATTCGTCGGATTAATTATTAAGAACATTCCAAATTGGATATTTGTTTTCCGGCTTTGAAGAAAAACCTCTTAATTTCGTGTGATTGGTTGTAATAATATGGTAGCCATTTCAATCGAATTTGTGTCTAATCACTTCAAAAGAAATGTAAAAATCAAATCATAGTGTATGTCGTTCCGTCTCCGTTTAATATGTACTTCGATCAAAAGTACGCGGAAACGAGATGCTGTGAAATCACACAGAGCATTATTCCGCCATAGTGGTGATAATTTATCCGCTGAACTATGCAGCATATCACTTTCTGTGTGATGTTTCAAAGCAAGCATCTCGCTTATTATATGCCAGATCAACTAAATTATATTGTATAATTCCACAAAAGATGATTATTAGAAAGTGTTTTCACAAAATATTATTTTCTATATATCTTATCCCATTTTTTTTTCGAAAATCGCCTCTAATTATAAAAAATCGTGTTTCATAACAAAATAATACGACTCACAACTTGTTCAAAGGTCAAATAAATTAACAGGTTATTCCCCCTCCGTGAAAATATATAACACGAGTCCATTGTCTGCTCTTGTTCGGTCAAAGCTATAGAGTGGTACTGATTTATCACTAAATTTATCTTTGAGTCTTCTTAAATCCCACTATTGCAAACGCTTAAAAGATTATGATGGGTTTTGAAAGATATTTCAATCTATACCGTTTCAAATGTATAAATAATCATCTTGGCAACGGTAAGCGAATCATATTGTTGTAAACATATTGAATACAGGCATCATTATTTTTGCACATGTAGTTTCTGATAGCGATGGGACTTCAATCATTTCATAAAGAGAGCAGTTTTAATCCGTAAAACTAGTTTCACATTGCCACTTTTGTTATATCTGTAGCAAGTCCCTTCACCACATTTCTCCTGGGAATCCCGGGGTATAAAAATAGGACTTAATCATTTCAGACAGAGGGCAGTCATATCCGTAAAACTAGTCTATATCGACTTTTTATCAGTGACTACCAAACATACGGGGAAGAGCAATTATAATGTGGGTTATTCAAGAAACGCGTCGGACACACTAACATAGATATTTACGTTTTATTACTGTCATTGGGTCGATATCTCTGTCGGTGGACACATTGGGTCGATATCTCTGCCAGTGGACACATTGGGTCGATATCTCTGCCGGTGGACACATTGGGTCGATATCTCTGCCGGTGGATACATTGGGTCGATATCTCTGCCGGTGGACACATTTGGTCGATATCTCTGCCGGTGGATACATTGGGTCGATATCTCTGCCAGTGGATACATTTGGTCGATATCTCTGCCGGTGGACACATTTGGTCGATATCTCTGCCGGTGGACATATTTGGTCGATATCTCTGCCGGTGGACACATTTGGTCGATTTCTCTGCCGGTGGACACATTTGGTCGATATCTCTGCCGGTGGACAATTAATCTCGAGGGTATCATCCGCCCAGTAGTCAGTGTTTCGGAACTGACATGCATTAGATATATTTATGCTTGAAATTTACATTACCTAAATAATGCAATTTATCATATACTTGGTACTAAATAAAGGAAATTTGCATATATAATACTGAAGGAACTTTACGACTGTATTTGTCTGCCGCGACTGATATCGATATCATCACCCCTTTATCATACCCCTTAAAAATGATATTCATCACGTGACTAAGGGTTCATAATACAGAACAAGACTTTCTCATGTTTAAGTATATGATAAACATAATATGATATGGCTCTTTCCGTATCACATATATTATAATATTCTCTATATATTAAAACTATGGTCAATCTCAGCATGCATAGGTAACGTTAGCCGATTTTGACTATACTGTTTAGTCAATTTGGTTTCTTGCTCCCCTGATCGTAACCTAGGAACATCCTGGGAGCTCTTTGATTTGAGCCCTTGTATTCGTCATCAATACCAGGCCTTTCAGATACAGATATATACAGATTTGATTTATTGTACTTAACGCCACTTTCAGCAATATTTCAGTTATATCATGGCGACCAGTTTTAGTGGTGGAAGAAGCCGGAGTACCCGGAGAGAACCACCGACCATGGGCAAGCAACTAGTAAACCTTATCACTTGCGGTTGTGAGTTGAGTGCACCTTTTTGTAATTTACAATGCCGGGCGCGAACCCACGCCGAATTGGTGATATGCTTGTATGAGTTTTTAGATAATCCAACTACATAACTCATTGAGCCACCCGGACCCCAGATATATACAATATTTATATTTTATGTTGTGATATTAATAGAAAAAACGGACAAATTACTAATGAAATCAAAATATCAATTTCTACCATTATGAAATCAGATGTTCATTATAAATGCATAATGCTTAATTTGTAACTAATTATGGAAGACGGGAGAACCCCTTTTCTATAGCGAGCAATTTCATTTGCCGAGATCAAAGAATATTCATAACAGTGTTGTCTACTAAAACAGATACATCTCATTTTTCACATACTAATGTACATGTATATGGAAAGATTGACATATATTTTACAAACGTCAAAACTGGGTTTGTTTTTAATCTTATATTTAAAGCATTCGGAGAAGATTGATATTAATTGGAATATCGTGTTATATAGAACATCGTACTTTAATAAATGAAAAATAGGGTTATGGTGTTTAACGCCACATTCAACAATATTTCAGTTATATCGTGGCGGTCAGTTTTATTGGTGGGGGAAATAATTTAATAAATTGAAAATATATAAGATGAATATCTACAATATATAGATTTCATAAAATTATAGAAAAATGATAAATGATTTTTTCATCAAAATCAGCATTTTATGATTGATTTTCATTTCCTTCAATTAAATTCATAAACCAAGGTGTCAGGAGTCAGTGTGTAAACATTTAAGCAAATTTATTCATAATTTTTGTCACAAGATAAATAAATTAACTAAAGAAAAACAACAACAAATTTTTAATATGTCATGTCTTAATTCGATCTTTAGATGACAATCATAATCGCTTTATACCATAAATCAAACAAAAAACATACATTACAGGATTTTGTTCACTGATTAATGACTGCTTCACCCAAAAAATGAAAACGTAGCGAAAAAATGCGCAATTTTCAACGCCTGTCATTCGTTTACCTAACGATATAACACCCTCTTTAAAACAAGATTAATGAACTAGTTGATGTTTACTCCTTTAGGGATCTCGTTACCTTTGTTAATAAATATCAGATACGAAATAAACAATTAATGAAAGCGACATAAATCATGATCGTCAGTTTTTTCTAGATGTTGTTCATAGAATATGCCTTCCGAAATTTGTGTTGTGTATTCCGAGTAATCTTGTTTGAATTTAGTTTTATTATATAAAATTGGAAAATTTATATACAAATATTTTCATGAACTAATGTAAAGTAATTCAAGTTTTTTTTTCTCTAACTGAAATCGACCGTCATGTAATACTGGGGCTCAAATAATTCAAACATTGCTTAATACTTTAAAAACGTATAATTTTAGAATTAAATCTGGAATTCTCAAAAGATCTATTACATATAAAAAAAATAATGCTACAATGAAATGTATACAAATCGAAATTTTTTTCTTCAAAATTTGTTTGTCCAAAACTTCTGCATGGCCGTACCTTCAGATGACACGGCGAATTCAATGCACACTATTTACCATTCTGCAAAATTTTCCTGCACCCGTACATAAAAAACAAATCGGAAGCAAATTTCGCTTTCTCCATTTTCTCTTTTTGAAAATAGTTCCTTTTTTGTGTGAAAGAAAATCAATACAATTAAGAAATTGATACAACAAACTTGACTTTTTCTCATGTATTGTTTGTAGTCTTGTGTTAATATGCAGTCAATAATACCGGGTGCATTTATATTAATGTAAATAATAGCTTGCAAGTCATGTTAACCAAAGACTTGATACAAGCACATTTCTATCATAATTTGTTGTTTTATATTTCTAAATAATGGGTAAAACATGTGAAATCCTAATAGTAACAACACAATTTAACAATTTATGAAAATGTCACAAATACCTATATAAAATGCCATTTATATCTATATATCTACATACATGTATATGTAATAGATCTAATTGAAAAAAAAAACATATCTCATGCCAAAAAAAGAGGAAATTTTTTTTTATGGGTTTATTAATTCGTTATAGCCATTGAGGTGTGACACTACATATCCCCGAGGTCGAAATATGTCATCCTGATAATATCTTCACCACTGTCCACCTATCACCAAGATCGTTAGCGACTAACAAATGAGTGGCGACTAAATAGACATTTATGGTCATGTAATGTTTTTACGTCTTGTTGATAATGTCATCTCTTAAATTTTTTGTGAAAATATTGCGCAATACTTACTTTTTCACATCATTCTTGCAATGTTTAACAAAAGTGCTAACTAGACCCGTGATTGTACAATAAACATTAAACACGTTCCGTCATTGGGGAATTTTAAATCAAAACAGCCCAAAGGACTGCTTTAGATCTCGTTAAGAGTCCAGTCTACATTAGCCCTTGTTGGGAATTTTCAGTGAAAACAGCCCAAAGGATGATGGACCCCAGACTACTTTAGATCTCATTAAACGCCCAGTCTACTTTATCCCTTGTTAAACGGTGTTTGTTAGATTAAAGAAATGTTCCTGTAGTTTTATTATTATTATTATATGGACAATGATCAACAGCTGATCAAAATCAAGCTACATTCTAAGAAAAAATGGCTTCATCAAGAACACAACTAAGATAGTGACTATTATTGATATTGGAATTCATTTGATATTTCAATCGCGACCTATATTTTTGACCTACTTAAATAGTAAAAGAGCACGACAGGTAGGACGACAAAGGAACTAACATATATAGTGTACATTGTTATATATATGCTATAAGTTGGGTATATATTATAGGTTGAAAAATGATTATATCCTATTTATTCCAACTCACGAATGTGAGAAAATAACACACTGATGCATAGTCATAGTAATGGTGAATGAATCGTTTATTTTGTACTGCTGACTTAATAATGTCTCCCATTAGCTTGTCGTGCGTCCTTTTATTCTTATTTTAGCTATTCGTTGGCACCAACAAAGGTACCACAACTCATTTACGACATTTGTATCGATTGCTCCACTAGATTTTGGAAGCACTAGGTATTATTTGGGTCATTTAGAATTAAAAATATAAATGAATTGGTAAATGAGCTGTGGTCTAACAGCTAGCATTTTGCTCTATGTGTTTTTGTTGACCTATCCATTTGTATTGTATTATGTAGCTTAGCCCATACTTTCTTTATCTTGTGTCATTGAATATTTTTCATATACCACATATATGTTGTAATTGAAGGAAATGCTTTAGAACTGATACTCATTCAATCTAATCTGGCTTAGACTGCCTAAATTAGTAATAATTGGTAATCATGACAATAGACAAAGAAAGTATGGGCTAAATTGATTATACAATACCTGCATGGTCATTAGTATATGAAAAAGAATGCATCTCGGCTTCGCCTCAAGGCATTCTTTTTCATATACTATGACCAGGTATTGAATAACCTATACTAACTACTGCTAATCTTTCTTTCTATATTTATTCTGTCGTCTTTGTCTAGAATTGCCATAGCATTTTTCTCACATTTCTTGTTCCACAGTATACTGAGTTTGATTAAAACTGCTAAGCTGCATTGTTGTGAGTGCCATTACCTGTCAAGTGTTAATCTTTGCATGTTTTTGTTTTCAAATGCTATGCAACTGTACTATTCCTTTTTTCTGTTCTTTGACCAGTCGAACAAATCTTTTTAACACATTGTCTAATTGTTTGATAATATTTGCAGCCTTTTGTTTGTCCAATGATGTTAACCTATAGGGTCTAATATTTATAATGATTGTGACCTTTTGTTGCCACACTGTCATTCTCTGAATGTGTTGAGGTCTATCAACATCTACCAGCACCCTTTCATCAATGTAATGTATGTTCAAAGCCAGCTCAATAGGAGAGGTGGTAAGAGCACTTATATCAATGTTGTGTTCCTTTGAGTGACTCCATCTTCTGTCAGCACTTAACATGGTCGCCAGAATATAATTGTCAGAACTAATGAAATTCGTGTTAATGAAAATAATCTTCATTAGTTAATCTTATTTACTTTTTCTTTTTTCAAATTATTGTAGTATAATGGTCAAACCAAAGACTATAAAATTGGTTTTTGTTGCTTCTACGCTAAGCACACAACATTAAGGAGAGAGAGCAAAGACCGGTTGGCTCGGAATCAGGATAGTATATCAGAGTATGTCGATATGTCTATCCACGGACTGTTGTTTCAGTGAGCTAGCACTATAAGAAACAATCCAACTAAGCGTGTTGGTCTAGTATATAGTGGATCTCATCATCATCTCATTGAAAATTAACTTCTTCTCGCCATGATATACATGTAGCTTAAAAATTGCAGAGTTTTAGTTAAGCAACAATCACTTCTCACTCACTCAAGCTATTGTTGTTTTATTTATGTTCTGTCCATATATAAAGCAAACACCAACAGCACAATCACAACCTATTCCTAAACCAGGGTGGACAACGTACGTCATACATCCGGGTATTTTGTTTATACTAGATCCAGCATCAAAAGAAAATATTGTCGGAATGATTAGACAAATGACAACAGCTTTTTGAATATTATCGATGTAAATAGTACCATACAAGTCCGTAGGGGACTTTGGTCTGGCTTTTATCATACAGGTTCGTTGTTAAAATAGTATAAAAATAAGTTTTATTTTGTCAGAAGGTTGAAAAATTTCCGCCATTATAAAGTTTTCTATAAAAAGACCACCCGGATGTATGACGTACGCTGTCCACCTTGTAAGCGAAAACAATAAAGAAAATACGAAAGTATATGAACTCACATAAAAACCGGAAGTTAGATTATATGCATCTACCGTCCCATATATAGCATTTTTGTCGTTATTTTGTTGTGTTTTCATATCAAGCGATGTTCGTGTCGTTTAAAAGTAGAACGATGAGTGTCACTAATAGAGCAGGAATTACTTACCCTTTCAGAGCACCTCAATTTTCACTCCCTGGATTTAGTGGGAGTTCGTGTTGCTCAATTTTCGGTTTTCAGTGTATTGTATTATTATCGTCCATTGTTTTGTCATTTCCCCCCCCCCCCCTTTCCTTTGGCCATTGTATTACCTTCTATTTACAGCTTCTGATAACCCCTTCAATTTTTCTCGTACACGACCACGAATCGTTTATAATCATTCCTCAATTCCAAACCCTTACAATGTCAGTATAATATCAGTGGTTGGGATAAATGAGTTTATAAACCTATTTTTTAAAGTCATAAAAGGGAGAGGATACATAATAGCCACCTGGAATTGAAAAGTTGCACAACATAGCCGCCAACATGTTTAATATCCGATGACAGAAGATGCGTTTGTTAGGTTTCTGGTCATATCCTTTATTTACAATTATAGTCGCGATAGGAAGAATATGTATGCTTTATTTTTCCAATGAAAATACGATATTTGAAAATTAAAATGAACGAAAAGGTCATTCATAATTGTTAAATCGGAAGAAAGTCGAGCAAGGCGACCTGCAATTTCAGTATAAACTGGTTGAAATACTCCGCAAGCACAAAAATAGAGAATGCGAACAGCAATAACGTCTCACAGCGATTGATATAGGCAAAAATAGACAAAGACGAGCACTATATACAGTTTGGACTTTTGGGAGTGGCACCCATCGAGCAAAAAACTGAAAAAGTAACTAGATGCGATAACAAATAAATGTTTTTGAATGCAAATAGATCTATTGTATTCTAAATTTGACGTAGGTCACATAAACAAATATTGATTTTGGGATATCTTTTATTTTATTTAATTTCTTTATTTTTTTATCTTTTTTTTTGTGGTTCTGTTTTTTTTTTTTTTTTTTTTTTTTTTTTTTTTATTTTGGTAGAAAAGGGGGGGGGGATAAAATAATACATTTTATCATTAACGGCCTGTATTATCTGCTTTTTAGCCCTGTAATCAGAAATATATGTATACTAATATCTCTCGAGTGACTGTACTATAAGTATGTATCAACTTAAGCTGCGCCCAACAACATTTAACTGACCATTATCTCAGATATTACAACAAACCGTGGGAGTCTATAGATATGTAACTGCTATATTTTCATACCTTCCAACTAAAACTAAATCAGAGATATAAAACTATATGACGGGACGGTGCCATCGAGTCGTTTCACAACAATACGGGGGCTGAGATTTTCTGACGTTAGCCAAGTTCTCGCGATAATCAGTGTCCACGTTAAGTGGTCTAGATGCGATTTTGACGCCCTATTAACGGTACATCTTTTCAAATAAGCTGTAGACCCGTTATTAAATCATAGCCTATTGACGAATGTCAGAGTGTTTGTTTATGTGATACAATATATTCAAACAGTAAATAAAGACTTCTTAAATTTATTGCTCAAGTATAATTTTCGTATGAGCAATAATTGAAAATTACACCGTTTACACAGTATAAACCGTTTATCCCTTTTATTGTTGTGTATCTAATAGATAAAAGTCAAACCTGGATACTTTGTCAACAAGTAGAATACACAATTTATAGCATAATGAGAAATTCCTTATACTTTCTTTTGAATCTTGTAGAATTTGATTAAAAATTTGTATTGATGCCTTTTGTTAGATCGTCATGGGTTATATGAAATGCCTGCTTTCTATTGTCGCTGGAGATCTAATTATCAGAGACTAAGGTTGTTATCCCATTTACAGGTTTAATCCCGCACTATTCTTGTGCCTGTCCCAATTACTTGAGGTGACAGGTGAGAGGTGTTTGTTCTTTTAGATATTGGTGAACCATCATGTTTCAACTTATTTTTTCATAATTTCTGACGAAATAGGCCTAATATTATTATAACGTTGCAATGAAATGAGAGGGAACGTTTTAAGATGGATTTTATTTTAAGAAAACAAGAAAAAAAATTGTAAAAAAGAAATATCGATTTTATCATTCTCTTGAAGTCAGTGTATTTTAGTATATCATTAACAAAATGATTAAAAGTATTTTAGATAATATTTATATTGAAAATAGCTTAATTATGTAATAAAAACTACTTGACTGTGATTGTTTAACTTATTGAACATATTTTATAATTTGAAATATAGACTGATCTAATTGCTAAAAATATATATTAGCAACATTATATAAATTATTTAATTTTTGTTGAATAAAATGCAAGTGCATTAAAATATGTCATGTTTGCAAATATTTTTCATAACTTTCATGTTTTACATATTTTAACCCCAAGAAAAAAACATGTTCAAATTTTAATGGCCCATTATTTGCACTAAGTCCTATCCTAAAACAACTATATACACACCTATATAAGTAATTATCATTTATTATATTTTACTGTTAATTTCTTTTAAGTAAATGAATTTGACATTTGTATAACATTAATAGAACAATTTTTAGGTGTCACATTTATGAAGACAGGAAAAATGACAATTTCTGTCAAAAATGTAGTCAAATACATATCGACTGGTAAAAAATATATCATCTTTCTCGTGAGTTTATGGGGCTAAAATAGTCATAAACATTTGAAAATAACGTTATAGCGTCGTTTTGGCATATCGGTATTCTTAGCTAATTATTCAACGCATCAAGTTGTCAAGTTTTTGACGGCGGAGTAATCTGACGGGGATGTCATTTTACACAGACCTTAAGTCTCTTTTTTTCTGTAAATTAGATCATATTTATTGGTTTGCCCTCAACTAAAAAAAATGGCATCTTAAATCTTTTACGTGCCTTTTTCATCATTTGCTGTTTCTTTACATAATGATGTCTCCCCTACTTAAGAATATGTAATTATTACGTCTACGACGTGTATGTTAAAATTTAATTAATTAATTTAATTAATCCATCTTTTAATCATATTATGTAAAAATTATTTGAAATTAAACATATTTATTAGACTTAATTATTCAAATGATCAATTAGTTATTTTTGATGAAAAACAGAAAGCGTATACTGTATAATTAGATTTCTCAAAGTTGTATAAATTATGAAAAATATTTTTGAAAATATTAAAACACAGACTGTTTATTATCCAATTATACTTTTTAAACGTGTATTAATTGAAAGAAAATATTTAAAAATAAGAATATGTGGATATGCCCTACCCCTTCTTCCCTCAATCAAAAGATATTTTTTTAAATATCAAAACAGAAACTGTCTATTGTACAATTATACTTTTTAAAAGTTGTATAAATTGAAAGAAAATATTAAAATAAGAAATTGTGGAGATTAACCCCCCTCCCCTCCCCCAATTATTATAACAGAAACTGTATATTGTACAACTAGACTTCTTAAACCTCTATAAAGTGAAAGAAAATATTTAGAAAGTAAGAAAGTGTGGATATGAGCCCCTCCCCCAATTTTTTTTTTTAATAAAATGAAAAAATTAGTAAAATAATTTTGTTCTATAAAATATCAATATAAAGTTTGACACTTTTATTCTTCTACTTGGAGCCCTAGGGGTCCCAGTTATCTTAATTTTATAATCTATTTCTATCAAATATCATTTATTTCTTGATTATATCTTGTATTTTCCTACGATATTTCTGCGCTTTAATTCGTCATATTGTCTGCCTTTTCTTCATTTAATGGATTTGAACTTAACTGAAGATGATACATAATCATTGAATTCAATGAAACGGAAAAAGAGGGTTTATTAATATGAATAATTTTCAATCTTAACTAATTAATTTTTTTTTTAATATAAATATTGGCTAAATTATTGCAAGTTTTTAATGTGTGTTTTTTTAAAGGCAATATTAGAAACATATAAGGCAAAAACCATTCTCTGCAACAAAATGTTGGATAATATTATTTCTTTTATTTCCGTGTGTTTGTGAGACTGGTAGTGACTTGCGACAGGTCCGTGGATTTTTACGGATACTCCGCTTTCTTCCACCACTAAAACTGACCGCCACGATATAACTGAAATATTGTTGAAAGTGGCGTTAAACACCACATCCCTCCCTACGTGTGTTTGTTTGATTTTTTTTTTGTTTTTGGGGAGATGGTGGATGGGGGAGAAAAAAAATGACGGTATATTGGTATTATTTTGATAAACGAATAATAGAAAATGCACCAAAAAGTAAATAATATATTATAATATAATTCTTCATGAATAATTTCAACCTCTCTTTGAACATAGATTGGCGTTTATCCATTTCCACCATTTGTGAATAAATCATGATAATTCTTTGATGGTCTCTCAGAAATTTAGACCATATTCTCGTGCATGCCGGCAGGTGAATGTAGATTGTGTGGTTCAGTTTTGCAGACTAGGCTTTCCATAACAATATACGAAGAGAGGCTTTCACCTCCCAATTTTTGTTGGTTTGTTTGTTTAAAAATGAGACAGGATTTCCATTGTTGGTATGGAAACATTTATTTTGACCATAGGTATGACAATGAAATAATGATGGTCCTTTTTAAAACTCTAATTAGCGGAAACGTGGGTTATTAAATTGAACTGCAATTCTTCTGAAGAGAACTGAAGGAGAGGAATAGAAAATATCAAAATTTACTGTCTTTCCATTTGTTAGCCAGCCTGCGTTAGCCGTATGAAATGAACATTGTTTGCGATATTTGATTGTGATTGAACGAAAACGGGAAAAATGGTAACGAATTGCGGAACTTTGGAAACAAATAACCACATTTTTTGGAATAGTTAAATAGTTTTTTTTTATTAAAATACTATGCATGCGTGTTCCTACCGCAAAGATAAAATTGAAATATTGTTGAAAGTGGCGGTAAACACCATCAAACAAACAAACAAACGGATACATTATCCTGAAACCGAGACAACCCGTCTTGCCTGTTACTGCTTAATGACGCCCATGTGCTTAGCGGAGAATAAGCAAATACCAATGTTATAGTGGTTGCTTTTATCGAACCCACGATTTACTGAAATCGAGAGGGTTAATTTAAACAATATTTATTTAGAAAATAATCAGAATATACAGTACATCAAACATAGTAAATACAGACAGGATTCAGAAACAAGCAATTATTGCTTTTATAAATCTGTCTCCTAAAATAAACATACATAGCATAATCATGACTATTATAGCATGCTCTTTATAAAATATATCTATAACTATTAATATATTTATATAATAATATTGCTGGTACATTGTAATTTATAATAAGACATCCTTCCGAGTCAAGGTCACCGAGTCCACACAACGCGACATGAACGTATCGCGCTATGTGGACACAGGAACTCTGGCCAGGGAAGATAATAATTTGATAGAGTAGAATAAAATTATGTGAAATACTAATAATGTATACTAAGGAGGAAAAAGTGATATCTTCTGATTAATCGTGACGGTTAATATAGACCTAGATGTTTAGTGTTTCTTCTTTTTTTTTTATACCAAAATAAAAGAAAATATGATTCACGTGAACGGAGTGAGATGTGTTATGAATTCCGATATTATTGATCGGCACTAGACTCAAAAATATTCCTCTCTGTTAATATATGAATCTTCATATAATTGCATACTACAGTAAAGTTTGTGGAGTAACAAGTGCCATCCTTTCGGGAGCACCTGAGTTCACCCCGGGGTTTTAGTGGGGTTCGTGTTGTTCGATCCTTTAGTTTTCTGTGTAGTGTTATGTAGATCATTGTTTGCACGTTTTCTTTGGGCCATTGTATTGTCTGCCCTTCTTCGATTTACGGTTTCTGATTACACCTTTGGTATCTTCAAACTTTTCTTAAAACAGAGACGCTGAATTGAAATAGTTTCTTGTCATTGTACGGTAGCTTTACATTATCATTTCATACGAGTGACATTTAATTTTCAAAAAAGAAATTTACTATAGAACATTTCTGCATCGCAATTTCACAACACATTGCTTTTTCTGTACGTTTGAATTCTGACAAAATAATATTCGTTCGCAAAAATAACGTAAAAACAGTCATACAACCCACTTAACAATCCTCTTATCGTATACATGTACATGTATAACACAACTGTTCTTATTTGGCACCGCAAAGTGACAGAATATGTAATTTCAGTGACGTTATAACATCGATGTTTACGTTAAAGACACATTTTTCTACTTATAGCTCGCCCCATTCATACTAATTTCGTATATCTTACATCATTCACCAGTTGTACAGGAACCAGTTATAGATTATCACTTGTGCAAATAAAAGTAGAAAAGACGTTGATACTGTTTGATACAAATTTTGATAGCGAGATAAGATCGGTATGACCGTCGATTATGCCTATACTCTCAATCTGGTCCGTCTCTGATCAATGCGATATAATGACAAGAGACGGCGATCGGTAATTAGCGGAACCAGCATGTCTTCTGTTGCATAGAGCCAAAACTAAGTGATTCACAACTCGTCAGCTTCAACAAGAAAAATGTCAGAAGTAATACGACTAGTGGTAATTTGGACAATTTCATTGTACATTTATGTCGCCAGACTCCCGTGTAGTAGAAAGTAAACGTCAATAGTTGGATTATAATAATCACATGATCTGGTTAATTTCAATGTTGATATCAGAGCGGGAAACCTTACCCTAAATTACCTCCCTTGTCAAAACAAAGACGTAACGCGATGCATTTGATGATTATTAATGATCCTATTCCATGTGCATCATTATCTTGTTGTGATGATAGAGAACCCCAAATTATCCTCGTGCAAATAAATGAGCAACTGTACACATTTCTTGTGGCAACTGACAAACATCATTTTACGAAGTGGTTGTTATCATGTCTCCATCTTTAGTTTTTTTTTCTGGATAAGATGGTTTCCGTCGATATAAGTTCACACGAAAATGCTTAGATTTGAAATGCAAGACATAATGTATCTGACGGTTTAAATACTATTTAGAATACCAAAAGATTGTTGGCTCCCTAATGTAACCTGTTTTCATGTACTGCGTGGCCCACGATATCCTATTCGTATGGTCTTGCAGGTTGTTATTTGTTACAAGTAGGGTGTTTGGCTGATTGTTATTTTATTTCGAGACGAATCCCAAAATATTTTTCACAGAATTCTAAACAAAATGAGTCTTTTTTCATGAATTTATTAACACCTGTGCACTATAATGAATCCAACCCCGAGCCCCACCCACCCCCAAAATAACTAAGCTAAGCAACAACAAAAAACAAACAAAAAAACAAACAAACAAACAAAAAACGAACAAACAAATTTACAAAGCAAAACAAAACCAGTATGTATCGTAAAACGTTTCGTTGATATTTTTCAATTATCAACAAAATTAGGTAAACTCTTCTATTCTTGCCAACATTTTTCTTGCATTGTCATTTCAATAATTTTCATTCGTTCAAAACATAAAAAAACAACTTCAAATTTTTAACAGGGACAACTAGTACATCGATGTTCTCAACGCATGTTTAAAGTTCACAAAAATTAATTTCATCTTCAACTTTGCATGTTCTGTACTGAATAAACTACATGACTTGTGTACATGGGAATCTTTATGATCTTTAAAACAGCTTTTAGATGAAATTGTGAAAAATTATTCTCGTACCGTGGATGACAATTCATGTTTTCTTTTCATGTCAGAAATAAAAACACATATTACGAGAATTATTATGAGGAAATATCCGTGAAATTATAATCAAAGTTTATAAAATGACAGTAGACATGAATCAACGCGTGTTATTAAGCAAAACCTGTCACGGATTAAAGCAAAGAAGTGTGACTTTGTAGAAAAAGTACACGAAAAAGCAATATGCAAAACACTTGTTATCATGTAAGTTTCAACAGACAGAAAGAAACAATCTGATACGTTACAAGGGATATAACAAATTACCACAATGTGACAACAAACGAACATAGACAAAAATAATACACAAAAGATCGGCTTAATGGTTGTAAGAACAAGAATGACCTGCAACTGACCGCACAATGTCTTTTGGACAGGTCAAAGGTTAGTCTGCACATTATATCGTCTCTCACTTAAACAAGAACTTCAAAGGTGTCAGGTTTCTGGTATCTTTCAACAAATATAATAATGAAATACGTGATATTAAGGACAGAAAAGTGTAAATTAGTTTGATTGGTTTATTAAAAGTAAAATTCAGTTACATGATAACAATAATAACACGACATTTTGTATATGTAGACGTGAATAACAAGACGTTAATGAACGGAAACAACATTACAAGTCTCGTATTTTGAAGGTACTGGAAACTGTTACGCTTTGCTTTTTATCAGGGGGGGGGGGGGGAGAGAGAGAATGGAAGAATTGAGGTAAAATGAGTTAGAGTTTAAATATTGGTATTTAACTCCAGTCTGACCAATATTGCAGCCTTAACACTATTTGACTGGTCAACAATAACACAATTTAACCGATTGACAGGTGTTTTTTGCCGACCCTAATTAAAAAAGTTTGAAGATATATACCAAAGAGATGATCAGAAACCACAAAGCGAAGAAGGACAAACAGGATAATGTCAAAAACAAAAAGCTCAAAAGGTCACAGAATGATCGACAACGCAATGGTAAGAAAACTAAAGATTGGGAAACAGGAACCACATTAAAAACCTGCGATTAACCCAGGTATTCCGGAAGGGAAGGCAATTCCTGTTCCACTCGAGGAACCCGTTGTGGTATTGTCAAACGACACGAACATCGCCAGACATGGACAGCGCGTTGAACATCAGTATACGTAGATAAATAAAAATAACATAAATAAGACAAGAACCTCCTACAAAACAACTGGGACGAACACATCATCGTGTTAATGTGGTCCCCGAATCAAAGATATGTTATTGGACAAAATGATGATTTGGTTGGTTTATGGTGCTTAACGCCACTTTCAACAATATTTCAGTTATATCGTGGTGGTCAATTTTATTGGTGGAGGGAACCGGAGGAACTAGAGAAAACCACTGACCTGTCGCAAGTCACTGACAAACTTTATCACATAATGTTGTATCAAGTACACCTCGCCACCCGATTCGAACTCATAAGGTATAAGTAGTTGTAAATCCAACGATGGACAAAATGAATATCATGAACCTCACAAAAACCAGTGCCGATCCCAGGTGGTCCATGATTTCCCAAGGTAGCTTTTCGATAAATAAATATGTATGCAGCTATAATAATAATATGTTTCCCTTGAACTTATTATCTGTAATGCTTTGTTTACAAACAATGCAAATGAGCATGTCTATGAAACTGGATAACATTTGAAACATTTGAAACTACAGATGATATAATTGATAGAAGAAATTGTTGAAGAATACATAAATGTGATAAACAAGCATCTTATTTAAGAATTGAATGCATTTTTTTGTAGTTTTATAGGCGTGTACAAGTGTGGACCGAAGCACATTTTGTATGAAGCGCTAGTGTGCTTCATACAAAAAATGTGCCTCGGTCCACGCTTTTACACGCCTATAAAACTACAAAAAAATGCATTCAATTCTTATAATTACATTTAAATCACACCAAAATTTAATATAGTTGAATTTTTCGTTGTGAATTTTATTTGTGTTAGATTATTTGCTGTTGGAAATTACTACGCCATTGATTGTTTACATCTGACGTCGTCATGGAGGCACGTGCAAGTTCGGGTTTGAGTTTTACTGGGATGTAAAACATCTCTTTTATAATCATGTGACCACTTCATAACCAATCATATTGTAACATTTCAATGAAAAACGGAAGTAATGTAATTATTACAAAATATAAATATAATAAGAAAATAATCCGAATGAAGAAAAAAAAAAACGTTTTGTGACCAGCCATGTTAAGAAAAATACCACGCCACTGCAGCTAGGTGACATTTCACGCTCATTAATGAAGATTCTACTGTGACTGTGAAATGTAGAACAGCAATAAAGGTGCTGTTCCTTTATTTTGATTTGTGTCTAAGTGTAAAATTGGATAAGTAGTCTCTTATGTTCATTTACATCTATATCATCTCTTACTAATTCATAGTCATACAAGAACGACAACTCTGTAACTGTCATCGTCATTTAAATTTCCTACAGTGTGTCTAGTAATACCTCCTCCTTCGACTTGATAGGGATTATATAATGTCTCTGAAATCTGCTTGATAGTAAATATTTTCACGTTCGGGTTTAACATTTGGCAAGCTATAGTGAACTATCTCCCGTGGAGAAATATTATAATGGCGACAGAATAAGTAAATAATACATCGATTTATACGAAAATCAATGAGTTATAGATCAAAGGTCATTTATAATATTATTTAGGAATTTTAGTTTAGCTATTGACAACATTAGGAATGTTGTTACATCATTTGGATTAGGGTTAGAGTTTCAACAATATTTCAGTTATATCGTGGCGGTTAGTTTTATTGGTGGAGAAAACCGGAGTACCCGGAGAAAACCACTGACCTGTCGCAAGTCACTGACAAACTTTATCACATATTGTTGTATCGAGTACACCTCGCCATGAACGGGGTTCGAACTCACAACTTTAGTGGTGATAGGCACTGATTGCATATGTAGTTGTAAATCTAACTACCATATGACCACGCCCACGAGGTTCCCCAGGAAAAAGCAGTATAAGTATTGGATAGGGATGCAAAAGTGTACTTTGTCAACAGGCCTACAATGATATCGCTCATTATGAGCTACTGCAAGTTGGATTTCAAGGGCCCGGGTGGCTCAATGAGTTAGGTAGTTGTAGGGCCCGAGTGGCTCAATGAGTTAGGTAGTTGTAGGGCCCGGGTGGCTCAATGAGTTAGGTAGTTGGATTACCTAACAACTCATACAAGCCTATTACCAATACGGAATGGGTTCGCGCCCGGCTTTGTATATTACAAAAAGGGTGCACTCGACTCACAACCGCAAGTGATAAGGTTTACCAGTTGCTTGTCCATGGTCGAGAGAGTATCATAGCCAGAAGAAAATGTCATAGGTAGAAGAGTGACCCTAAGGCAGACGAAGGTGGACAAAGATGAAGAGAGTTCCCAGGACAGAAGGGGAGAAGAGATTGTATGAGACTGAAGAGGGTCTCTAGAGCAGAATAAAATGCACATGTCAGAAGAGAGTTTCAATCAAGAAGAGAGCCCCCGGGGTAGTAGAGAGTGCAAAAGGAAAATGAAAGTCACCAACGGCAGAAGAGGGTATCCAAAGCAGAAGAGTGTCGCCAAGGCAGACAAATGTGTCAGTCAAGTGTACATAAAAGAAGAGGATGTCCAAGTCATGACATTTTCATGTAGGGATATATAAAATAAACAACACTATGCAAGCACATCGATAAAAAAAAGTCCTAGAGAAACGTTTGTAATGTACTTTGTAAATTAACGTCTCATAATATTGATCTATTGATTAATATCCCATACATAGTGTGTACTTTTACACAGCTTGCAATGTGCTGACAGGTACGCTGTACAACAGTTAAATCCTGTTTTCCCAAGTATATATGACTAATAAACAGCTTAGTTTTCTGCACGTTAATAACACCTATTTTAATGGACAATATACGTTTTAAAAACGTGATGATCATGTGACACAATGATAAATATCGTTTGGTAGATACCAACACATGTATCGAATAGATGATTGACAGGGAATCAATATCACAAGAAAAAACGACACACCAGTAATGTTTTCTTCTGTTCATCTGGCACCATATAGGATATGGTGTACAGTTTGTTTCAAACAAATTCTTAATCTTGTCAAATAATAAAACCCCTGATCAAATGTTGTTTTAATCCTTTGAAATATACCAATGTCCTTTCACCATGATCTTTGAACCGTATTTGTAACTTCCGAATATAGAGGTCTCCCGAACTGTCAGATGATAATGATTTTCTTGATTTTGATTGGTTGTTGATTTTTTTTTATTAATCTTCTCCTAAAGAGACTGGCGTCTAAACTGTTAAAATGTACATACTCTACAAAATCCCCAGATCCTTCACAGGGTTTGTTGTCACAGAAACAGACTTACGTAAAGCATTCTAGTGAAAGGAAGTTGTAACAGTTTGGCAGACGAGACTGTTTTAAGTTTTTCACGTGAGACATGTCGTCTGTCTTTTGTGTACTTTTGGCATATTTTGAATCTATATATCATAAAGATGTATCACTTTAAAGATTTATAATAGTTTTTAATATAAGATACTGCTAAAACTTCAAAAAGATTGACACAAAGAACAAATAGTTTGTATAATTGGTGATAAATGTCATAATCAAACGTGTAGACCTTTCTTTGTACACATTTGTTTCATTTTCACAGCTTACCATGTTTCATAGTTTTTCAAATATTGTTACACTCTTCTCAGAAGATGTCCAAAATATACAATATACAGCATGCATTTTTATTTCACTATAGTTTCCCAGTTGTAAAGCCTCTAAAAATTATAACTGGATAGATATATTGAAATAATATTTTCCTGGACAACTCTTAAAGTGCAATCATATACAATATTTCCCCTCCCATACTAAGAGGCGTCAATGCACATAGTAATATTGGACAGACATTTTATTTGAAAATGCAGTCTTCTAGCTTAGCTTTCAATTATAAAAATTTGGTCAGATTTACCCTATTGCTAGTGCAAAACAATATCAAATGACTGGACACCAGATAGTTCCACATACTTGTTTTATTTCCGAAAACACACTACATAACGTGTACATACCCATGTTGGTCAACTTATATAAGATGCCAGATACAACTACATGTGCAGTACATCTACATTTCATTAAACAAAAAGCTGTGTATTAGAACAACAATACAAACGCTGTTCCTTTACTTTAATTTGCGTTCGAGAGTAACTGTGGGTAGTCTCACATGTTCATGTACATTCATATCAAATCTTACTATAAGATAGTCATACACGATTCTTTTCCCGAAAACTTGACATCCAACGTATTGATGAACCCTCATCTCACCTCTGTGCTTTATATGCTCATTTGGGCTGCAGTGGTAATGCCTTTTTCATCATATTAACATCCGAAGTTTATTGTTTTCTCCAGAAATAGAATTGGGTATGGTATTTTTGAAATCAAAGGGCACTTATGCATGATTTTATGAATTCAAACGGTAACATAATGAACATCTGGGAGCATTATTTTGGTAATTGTCAGATAGTATCAATGCTTAAACAACGAAAAAATGTAGTTATATTGATTCCAATACTGATATTTTACTACTTTGATAACAACAGAGCTACACATTGTACAAGGACATAAGTAATTCCATTATTAAGGCAGCATGGTGCTGGAACTCTAAAGTGTAGTACTACATTAGAAGTATTTATATACATATATCTTGACACTGATGAACAGATACATTCCGAGGTCTATGATGACGTTTATTTTCCTATAGTAAATCTCCTTTCCTATCTTGAGTAGCAACATTCCTGCCTTCTTATATATGTAGATATATACCACACGATATGTTATTCAAAGACTCGCTAAACAGAAGTTATACATACTCTCGCCTGGTTAAATATGCTCTATTTAAGGTTTCTTGAAATCTTAATTAAAGTGACCGCGTTAGAAATTCTGGGTCTCCATTGTTAAATGTGTCGCTCCATACGGACTTTTGTTGCCTGGACTGAACTGATTACAGATCTATTTCGTATAAACCTTTGTTCCTTTAACTTTCTTTGAAAATTTGAATTTCACTGGAATAGGAAATTGTTACTCTTCCCGAGTACCTTGTCATAACTATCATGTCATATATAGTAAACTGGGTAGCTATGATATGTCTACACATATACCAAATATAAAACAAATTGTAAATGACTTGTAGCAAATATTGTTTCTTTTCGAATGTGTAGAATAATAAGGTACAAGAAAATAATCAACATTACAGATACATTTAAAAACAATATCATGGCGGACACACAATGAATTGTTTGTGTGTTTCGGCAAATTGTGTGCAAAATAATGGCGACCATGTTTCTAGGGGAACGCATCAGTAAGTAATTGGTTAACCTTCCCACGTAAGGTAAAAGCCGAGCATGAGTTGAGATGAGCTCGGAGTTATGTTATCCTTGATAGAGGGTTGATGTTAACAAAAAAGTTACTGAACCAATGCCAATGGTTTTTAGTAGTTAGGTTGAAGTAATCGATTCGAAAGTTTTACGATCGCCATCTGTCGGGTATGCCCCGTATATCATAATCAAAAACCCTTCCCTTACACATTCGTGACTTATACCCGGATTGTTCACAAGAGGTACAGGATCAGTGCAACTGGTTGAGCAGGACTTGCTTACCCTTCCGGAACCAATGAGCTCACCCCCCGTATTAGTGGAATTCATGTACTCAGTCTTTAGTCTTTCCTTTAAATATTTTGTGACCAGTGTGCCTGTTGTCCTTTTCATTTGAGTCATTGTACTTTGTATGTCATTTTTGTATTACGAGTTGTGACTATCCCTTTCTTATTTTCAAGCTTTTCGTATCATACATGTATATAATGAAAGAATGACTATTATTGACGATTAGTCGCTTTAAGCAGTGAACTACCTTAATCAAAATGAAACCAAGAAAAAATATGCCAGATGTTCTGTAAGGTTGAAAAATGAATGTCATATAATATGGAAAATTATTTGTGGTTTTAGGGTTGATCTCCCCCATTTTGATTTATTTGGTGTTTGGTTTTGATCTTGTCTTGTTTGTCGATGAGACATGATAATTCTTTAATCATTTTTTAATTTATGAATGCACATATTTTATACAAATTCATATTTCTTCTGCTCATTTCTTGTTATTTTTTTTCCGAGCTTTAATTGATGTTCCATAATAAATCTACGTTGAAATTAAATTTATTAAACATGTACCTAAAATATCTTAGCCCTACAAGTATTTTTTTTCTGTCGCCAAAGACATGATATTTTTATTTGTGCACTATATCAAGTCCAACGGTAATCTCTTATGATAGTGTGAAACCATAAATTTCAATGGTTGTAAAAATAAAAAAATAAAACCTCACGCGGAGGAATTGCTAAAAATAGATATAATAGTATCGGGTGTGAATGTACCAGCTGATCGGCGCCGACAGGAGCAGACGTCAAAAAACCCGGATTAAAACTTCATGATCGGTCTGTTGAGATTGACAGGCGATTTGATAAAAGTTAAAGGGAAATTGTTAATTCATCTCCGTTTGATTGGAATGATTAACGAAACCGTCAGTTAGTAAAATGGTAACAACCGACGAATGTTTAAACAAGAGCTCTGGTTATTGCTTAAGTAAAATGATCTTGATATATTTTCTCATTTCTGTAATTTCTCACAGATAAGACTTTTAAATTGAATTTTATATCAACATTGATTGTCAAGCAAACTGAAAAATTACGGAAACGCAACGGTGTTTTCCCAAATAAAAATAACATCGGTCTTCGTGTTAATTGAATATATTGGCAAAGCATGTCTGGTGTATTTTTATTAAATGTGGCCCAAAAAAAAAAGATTTTTACGAATATTAAAATCCACTTGTGCTATGAAAAGAAAGCTTGAACAGTGATGGTAAACAATTCCATCGATATCAATATATTGAACATAAAAGACCATGACATATGACGTTGGCAATACTTGGGAGAGACAAAATAACAGTGTATTGGTTTTCGAGATATGTTGTGAAGGAAATGTGAACGGAAATTTATGTTTTCTCAAATAAAAATAACATCGGTCTTCGTGAAATTTAAATATATATATATAAATATACATATCAATGGTGTCCCAACACTAGAATTAAGAAACAATTATTTACAAGCCATTCCGTAAAGGATGATACTATAAATATTACATTGCACAATATCCATTCTTATGCATATTTAGGCAAACTATTTAGACAAAGTCGATTTTCATCAAACATAGAAAACAATTGTTTCAGTAATATCATAATCCAAAACGCAAAGTGTTTCTTTTCGAGATATACTGTGACGAAAATGAGTGCTTACTCGAATGAGAATTGTGGTTCGGAAGACAAACAAGGAAGAGATCAAAATGAAAGGACAATTTTGGTTTTAAAAAAAGCACAACAATTTCTGTTTGTCAACCAATAACACAAATTATATTCCAGGAATATCGCCGTTTCCGAAAAAAAAACTTGGGAAACGTGCAATACAGGGGAGTTAGCTGATTGTGTTGGACGAACCTTATACTACCCGTATGTTGATTTTCTTCTCGTTTAACAGTAACACAACGGATGCCAGTGATTGAGCAGGAATTAATACCCTTCAGGAGCACCTACGTTCACCTCTCATTTTTAGTAGAATTCGTGTTTCTCAATCTTTAGTCTTCTATGTGGTGCTTAGTCAGTCATTGTTCTTTTTCTTTTGGTCATTGTAATGTTTACCCTTCTTTTTTTTTAATGCTTTTGATCAATCTTTTCTTAATGCCAAACTTTTTTCTAAGGTTCTTCCAGTAATGATTATAGCTGAAATTATGTTCCATTGAAGCTTAGCAACAATTATATAATGATAGAAACAGTAACAATAACACAATTAGAGACTTCAGAAAACTCACATTAACAGAACAAACTTATAAAAACATTGATGGGGTACACTAAAGGCTACACAAAAGCAGGAGTTGAACTATGCTTTATGGAATGAAAAAAAAATCCCACCCTCTACTTGCATTCATGGAAAGCAGTATATACATTCTCAAAGTCGGTGTTTTTACAAAATGGAGTGTAAAATAACTACAAAATATTGTTGTGTTATTTTGGTTTTCTAATTGACATTAACTATGGATCTTTATTCTACTTCTTTATTCAAAAATGCTCCGAAGATATAAAAAAAAAAGACGTTACAATGGTTTATATCTGCATGGAGGAAAGGGCAGAGCATGTCTGAATATTAAGCATACTGTCTTGGCACCGGTGTTCGCGCATACGTATTGTACATGTCAAAATTGCAAAATTATTGGAAAAGTTATGATGGAGACTACTGGTATGTGAGGATTAACTCTAGTTATATTAAAAGATATAAAATGTTTTCAAATTTGAGCTTATTTTGAAGGAATAGGTATAAACTTCAACTTCGAAAACTTTCAAAATAAAATCTTTCCTTTATTCATTTTAAGAACCATCCAAAGTATGCATTCGCGATATCACCGGACGTTGCAACATTTGTCAAAAATCGAGGGTTGGTTTGTTTACACTTCGTTTTCACGGAAATGTTAAAAATTGTAGCGGAATCCGGATAAAGACCATAAAGATAATACTTCAATGTATTTGAGGATGATTTAAATTAATTCAATAAAATTTTGGTAAGCTGTGAAATTAACCACTGAACCCTTAGGTGCGCGAACACACCGGACGGCTCTGTAATAGAAATATACGGAGATTAAAACTTACAGTCGTATTCAATAGATGGTTTTGAAATTTTAAAACAGGTATTTAAGTGTACATTTTAAAACATTATTTACAGAAAAAAGAATTTAAACGTAGATGCGTCTCTGGGGAAACTTTCATCCGCACGCTCAAAGGATTGGAAAGCGACACAATTTTATAAAGTTTTTGGGAAAAAGAAATACAAAGGATCTAACGATGATAGCCAAAATCGGCCAAGGTTACACACGTCTGTAAGAGTTGTGATCTACAAATGATCTAGATCACTTGTATTATGTTTCGGAAAACAGAATAAAACCAATGAACTCTTACATGTAGATACCACGAAACTTGTTTATAATATGATAATATTGTAGTGAACGAAACACAAGTTAATGCGCTTCTTCTTGTGTCAAGATAAGTATGCTCTTGTACACTAATAATAAAATATATTGCATTGGACTATTTTCATTGTCCATAGACTTCATTAAATGCAACCGTCATATTGGACATTTTACAGACATTTATACCAAGTAATTATAGGAATATGTTTAAGTAGTTCCGTCTAGATAATCCTTATGAACACGAATTTAACCTTTTAAATTATTTCTGCATTTTAATGAAGCAGACAACGAGGTTCAAAAGTCAATTTGGACTTGGCATGTGACGTTTAAAGCCAGACACGTTTGTTTTGAGTTGTCACAGTATTGTTGTAAGTGGTCAAATTGACAATTCAGAGACCCTTGCTATTTTTACCATGCATGCTCTAAATAATGTATGTTGATTCATGCACCTGATATCACTGGAAACACTTGTCGAGGACCGACGTTCAAAAAAACAGTCAAGTGAACAGTATTCCAGCTACATTCATGACGAGAACAAGTATACAGACAATAGACATGCAGCCATTACGACTGGCCGACGGACAGAAGTGTAAATTGTCCCATGAAAAGGTACATATTGGTAGGATATGAAAAGGTTACTTTGCAATAGAACATTTTATTACCTAATTGTAAATGTTTCCTTGTTTATTAAGTAACTACATATTTTAAGATATTTTTGCGTTTTTTGCTCCCCTGTGATCTATTGACGCGTAAATAGTCTTCCAGAGACTATTGCACGACAGACTATTGAACTGACCTTTGAACCGTTTTTTCATTGGACAACAAATTTCAAAACTTCAAAAATTTCAAAACATTTCAAAAATTTCAAAATTTCAAAATATTTCAGAACATTACATTACACTCACCTCTTCCTTGTATTTTGCGAAGCAATGACTATTGGACGGGTGATACCATTGGGGACCAATAGTCCACCAACAGATGTATCGACCCAATTACAATCACAAAATATTCAATTTAGCGCTGATGATGCCTTTCTGGAGAAACCATCATCTGGTATGGTATCTAATTTAGTACACACGACGCGTTTCTGAAATAATTTATCCTAGATTGCCCGATTCTTCGGATATTTCGAGGTAAAAATAATCAGTACATTCGACTTGCGGCATGACAAGGATCGACTGTTGTTACTTTAGGTCAGAAATGACTATTGATGCGTGTGACGTTTTGGTACACATATACGTTGTATATACGTAGATATACCAACGATATCCTCCAAAGGTTTTATGGTGTTTACAGTCCCATGAATAAAGAGTACCACGAATACGGAGAAGTCGGAAAAGATGTTCTGAAATAAGGAATATATATATATACAATAGTTAATACACAAAAGTTAAGATTTAACCTTTTTTATTGTGGGTTCGTGTTACCCAATCTGTAGTTTTCTGTGTAGTGTTTAGTATATTACTGCTTTTTCTTTTTGTCCTTTTTTGTCACTTTATTGTCTGTCCTATTTATGATTTACGACTTTTGATTATCCTTCTGGTTTATTCAAACATTTCTTAACAGAAAACAAATAAAAAGGAACTTTCTTCTTTTCTTTTTTATTTCATAAGTGTTTTTAAAATGGTTTTGATCCATGGTGTAGGTTTATAATTATAGGTGATAACACCTATATTTTTTAACGATAGTCTTATTTATATACAGAGGAAATTGCAGTATTTAAAAGACATAATAGATCTTCCGTAATCAGAAAAATGAATGTGACATTGGTGGAAAGTGTAAGATAAGTTTGAAGATGTCAAAGGAGCCGTAAATCGATGGACAGACAATGCAACGACCCAAAATAAAAAGGACAAATGAACAAACAATGATCCAGAAAACACCACACAGAAAACACCAATCAGAAAACACCACACAGACAACACCACACAGAAAACAAACTAAAGATTGAACAAAGCGAACCACACGAAATACAAAATGTCTATTCGTTCGAAACACCTTTTTTCTGAATAATTTCTGTTCTTATTGATTGGGTTTTGTCAAGTCTAGTACTTTTGTGTATCTTGATTTGAATGATACAGAGTTTGATATATAATCTTATTATTCGTTCTCTTTATATAATGTTTTAGAAGCATGTATCTATATGCTGAAGTTACGATTATATTATCTTTAAATGCCTAATTTGGTCATAGAATTGCAATATACATGTACAACTACTAGTGTATAATTTAAAGCGTACGACGTGACGTGTTTTTGTTGCTGAAATGATGTACACTCAAAGACATAATATTGGAAATCCGAATATATTGTATGATAAAAGTCTCTGAGAGCAAGCAAACCAAATGGCATACATAGGATAGAGAATTTCCTCTCTTGATTGTCTGTCTAATGATAGACTCACATGGCTGTCTAAGCCATATTAAAATTTGCTGACTTTAAGTTATAAGCTTGCTTTATGATGATCGGTGTGTGTCAATAGAGTATAAATGGCTTTGTTTAATGCGTGTTATTATTTTTCAAGATGTTCTAAAATCTAAATATTTCGTGATATTCTGCAGTTTTTTTGCAATATTAATTCTAGACATTGTAAACGGATGATGAAATTCCCTGTTTAAATTAAAGATTCAATGAAGTTCTTTAAGCGTAAGGCAATAACACCGTAGATATCTAATTTAGTGCGCTAGACGCGTTTCTAGAATAACCTTCATTAGGTACTCTTAAAATCAAAAGATTAGTAAACCAAATAATTAAAAAGTCATTTAGAGCAAGTAAATTAAACATGATAGGCAAAATCAGCTAAGGTCACCCATGCATGTGGGAGACTAACCTTAGTTTTAATGATAATTATATTATTTAGTAACTGTAAATTTGTATAATGGATATATCTAATAAACCATGTCAGTGCCGAATCATACAATAAACCATAGGTCTGTAGAATGCAAATGCTTCAAGAATGATATAAAATAAATTCCAGATGAAGAAGAAAAAAACACAAAAGCAAGACTGGTAGAAACCAGTAGTACATTCTGCCTCCTGCTTCACATAAGGTACCCAGTGTGATCACCACAATCAAAGTAATTGTAAATACGTATAACAGTATAAATATAGGATGGTGAAAATCAAATTAAGAACAATTGCAGTGATAAATATAAACAAAAATCCAGATAATTCATCCAAGGATGAAGAAAGCTGAGAACTGAACGATAGTCATAAGAAACAACGGAACAAACATGTACATTGACGAACTACAGATAAATGCATGTAATTAAGATATATATGAATAAACGATAGAGAAACCCAAAGGGACAATGCAGAATAGACAATCAGGAGACACATTGAACAACACTGGACACAAGACACAGAATGAAGGAAAACAAAACAAAAATACAACACACAACCATAAACAGTTTAAAACACACAGCATCAGAGACAACATGATATCTTCGTACACAGTTTAAGACACACAGCATCAGAGACAACATGATATCTTCGTACACAGTTTAAGACACACAGCATCAGAGACAACATGATATCTTCGTTTTGGTTTTGCGGGGGTACATCCACCATGCACCAAGCTAATGATTTTAGAAAATGGCCTGAATAAACCTCATTTATCGGCACGTTATGAATTTTAGTGAATTTAACAAAAATGGGAATTAAATGCATCATTTAGGTATGGGACTACATAATGTATATATTATATATTAAATTTATGATTTAACGGAATCGATTTCCGGTTGCACTTAAACCAAAATATCGAAACCAAAATATCGAAAAATGTGTTTTTTCAAATATATTTGTAGCAAGAGTAACACGACAGGAGCCGCTAGTTGAGCAGGAATTGCCGACCCTTCCGGAGAACACGAGTTCCTCTTCCCCGGTTTTTAGTGGGATTCGTGTTGTTCAACCATTGGTTTCCTGCTCAGTGTTTTGTAGATCATTGTTTGCCCTTTTGTCCTTTTTCATTTGGCCATTGTATTCTCTGTCCTTCTTCTACCTTCGGAGTCTACTTACCCTTTTGGTATATTCAAACTTTTCTAACAAAGACCTGCTATTATTTGGTGATTAAAGACTTTCATAAATTTAGTCATGAAATAAAAGTCTAATGTTAGATAATATAAATTTTAATATTTATTAGGAGCACCTGAGTTCACCCTCGGTTTTCATTCAGATTCGTGGTACTCGATCTTTAGTTTTATGTGTATGTTTTGTAGATCGTTGTTTGTCCTTTTGTCCTTTTTCTTTTGACCATTGTGTTGTCTGTCATTTTTCGATTTACGGATTCATATTACCCCTTTGGTATCTTCAAACTCTTCTTCTGATGTCTACAATTTTTTTCAATGACGGACAAGACTAAGATGTATTTATGAATGTATATGTTATAAGCAAACAGATAAGTATATAGTCCAATGATACTGACTTTTTAGAAAGTGTCACGTGATATCAATAAAATGATTATTTCATTTTATTAATAGTTTAGATTAATGTAAATTTACGTTATCTATTTTCGTTTTTTTTTAATGTATCGAAGAAGACATCGTCTCCATCAAATATAGATGTCATTGATTCAATGATGCAAAAAGATAGGATGTCCATGAACCCATATTGACGCCCTTGTTCACCTGCTGTTTGACTAGTTTACGACTTGCACAACTTATTTGAATTAATGTACTATATTTCATTCATTTAAATGGCGTAAAATTATGTGAAGCAAAAATAAATGTTGTAAAACTTGGGGTTATCTCGGGACAGTCTTGTAAGTTTATTGGCTGCACTGAATAGGTAAAAAATATGGGCGTCGAGTATAACTTTGGCATGTGACAAAATTACCCAACAGCAAACTGTTTTTACTTTATTATTACGTGACACATGGCTGAAATATAATAGTAAAGGGTCATATTGTGTCCCTTGTAATGCTTCTTTAATTGTTGGGGATATTATGGATTGGCAAGGGGACTGGTCCCCTGCTTGGCACACGTTTCCCATGTACAGGTAAGATTAATTCATTAATTAGCATAATTACAATAATTAAAATTTTATATTGGCTCCAATCATACGAAATGTAAATTTGAATACTTTAAAAGTTTTTTTCTTCTTGAAATAAAAAATAAAATATCATTA
The DNA here is from genome assembly GCA_963383655.1 of Bathymodiolus septemdierum. Lineage (NCBI taxonomy): Eukaryota > Metazoa > Mollusca > Bivalvia > Mytilida > Modiolidae > Bathymodiolus > Bathymodiolus septemdierum. The sequence continues at coordinate 13,885,605 of OY726523.1, forward strand.
CATGTAATATATTTTGGTAAAAATTGTAATAAATAAATAACTATAAAAATAAACATTTCAAAAGAAAATGAATAATTGTCTGATTGAAATTAAGAATAAACACATATTTGAATTTTAATGCTCAAAAAACCTAAGATTTATTATTATTTCTTCTTCATTTAATTATGTAATTGTTCTTTTTATAACATTTCTGTGGAAAAAAGAAAAAAACATAAACAATTGAAATTCTCAAGCAAATCTTTCTCGTTGTCCCTTTTTACGAAATTCTATTCCATAAATTTTCTAATATTTTTGCTTTCTGACTCAATAATTCCCAACTTATTCAACACAATTCAGACTAAAATAAATTTGATAATACATGTTCAAAAAGGGATGTCTACAAAAGCTGATAGATGTATATGAGGCACATATAATATACCAATATCAATTAGAATATCTGCAAAATGTATATATTTATATATTAGACTACAAAACTATTTTTTTTATTTTAAAAATGAAAAGAAGATTATTTTATATGTCGTTTGTCGTTTGAAATACATTTGTTTTACCATGTAGATAAAACATATGTATGATACTACACGAGATGATAATAATAAAAAATAATGAAAGAGCATTCCTATCAGTAAATAATAAATGCGAGAACATCCTAGCAACAAAAATATTTCTAAAATGAAACCTTATTTGTTACTAATTACTACATTTGTCAAGTCAATTTTTTACGTCTATGCTATGGGTAATATTGCTGTATAACGCCGCCACTATTTCAGCTATATTATACTATAAGTTATGGAATGTAAAATAAAATTAAAATAAATTATTGACTGCCAATATCAAAATGAAGAGGTTATGAATCCTTTTTTTTTTAAATTTTTATCTGTATATAACTTCATTTTAATGACAATTTACCAAACCCTTTTTCGACAGAAATTATTAATGACAAACTTCATATAGGCAACTGATGCTTTGCCATTTAAAAAAAAGCATTATCAGTATTTATTGTGCTATATATATATATATATATATATATATATATATATATATATATATAATTTGTGTCTAAGTTTGATGTTAGATCAGGATAGTCTTTCATGTTCATTTACATCCATATCATTACTTACTAATAAAAATAAGGCATAAACACTGCGAATATCTCCATTGAAACCGGAATTAAGTTTTGAAAACGAAATTAATGACACTGGTCTGTTTGGATACGAAAGAAAATATAAGTATCTGCATGTATTTTTTCGTCTTGTTGCTACTTTTGAAACATTTAAATTTGTTTTTTAGTATTATGCTAGATATTTGAATTCAATCCTAAATCAGCCTGCTAATTATTATATTGTAATAATTTATGCTATGAAAAGAAAGTTTAAACAGTGATTGTCAACAATTCCACCAATATCAACAAAACGAACAATCACATTTCACTTTCAGTCACTGAATACTGAATGTGTATGAGAATATATTTGTCCCAAAGCTGTTTTTGAATGATAAACTTTCTGAAGCTGGGCAACTTCGGTTTTTCAATGTCATGCCACCAGTAAATGGGGAAATGTTATGTCTTCATATTTTTAAATATTTACCCATTACAAAACCCACAAAACGTACCCAAGTCACAAGAAAGATAATGAAGCGGTATCGTAGCATGTGTGATTGTCCTCAAGAATTGTCATATATATCAAGTTACACAACACAAGAAGAACACGTGTGGTGGGGACAAAAACAACTCGATCAAACGTTTTTAACGTGTTACTGTGCTCCACAGTTGCCATTGGTATCAGATTACACGTTGTTTTGACTGATTTTTTGGTATTGGCGAAGAATTCAGGTAGTTTAAATCAATTGCATGGATGTTCTATGTTCAAGAATTGTACCCTGGTAATATTTGTCTTCTCTGTTGAAATAGATAACAAAACCATGAAACTAGAAATGTGTGGTTTTTTTTGTTATTATGAATTACGACTTTTTTAAGTAACTTTCAATTAGGATATTACTATATAGTCACTCAGATGTTTTATTTGTACACTTGGTCACCGAGATGTTTTATTTGTACACTTGTTCATTGAGATGTTTTATTTGTACACTTATTCATTGAGATGTTTTATTTGTACACTTGTTCATTGAAATGTTTTATTTGTACACTTGTTCATTGAGATGTTTTATTTGTACACTTGTTCATTGAGATGTTTTATTTGTACACTTGTTCATTGAGATGTTTTATTTGTACACTTGTTCATTGAGATGTTTTATTTGTACACTTGTTCATTGAGATGTTTTATTTGTACACTTGTTCATTGAGATGTTTTATTTGTACACTTGTTCATTGAGATGTTTTATTTGTACACCTGTTCATTGAGATGTTTTATTTGTACACTTGGTCACCGATATGTTTTATTTGTACACTTGTTCATTGAGATGTTTTATTTGTACACTTGTTCATTGAGATGTTTTATTTGTACACTTGTTCATTGAGATGTTTTATTTGTACACCTGTTCATTGAGATGTTTTATTTGTACACTTGGTCACCGATATGTTTTATTTGTACATTTGGTCATAAAGATGCTTTATTTGTACACTTGGTCACCGAGATGTTTTATTTGATGGTAAATAATTCCTTTGTTTTAAAACTGTAAGAAATTGTTTTTCTGAGTGTAAATGAAGATGTTACAGAAAACAACATTTCACACTTACATATTCATGTAAAGAATCAGCAATTTGAGTGTTGTATATCAAATACTTTTATATATAATCTACTAAGAACTTAGTTTTTTAGAACATCTTTTTATTTTTATTTATTCCCTACATTTTTCTTTTTATTAATTTTTTCTAAAGTTAGATACGTTTATTTTCTGGATATCTAGTGGTTGCAAATTCATTGGAATGCTACGCTTAACTTGCTTATTTAGTTCATGCAAATTCATAGAAATGCTATGTTAAACTCATCTGTATACCATTGTTTAAAATCATGCATAACATATAAACCTTTGGCAATAATGAATTATATTGATGTTATAGTTCTCTAATCAAGGTCTCAATATCCAAAACTATAGTCTCCATCCTTTTCTGATTTATTGGAAAAAAAATGATATGCAAATTCACTGAATGTATATATGTATACATATACCCAATTCAGATAAAATTAAAATTTATCACTGATTTTCTTTTATTTCTTCCCTCAACTGGATTTGATGTGACACCGTTGGTACACTGTAACATTGATTCTCTGTCATGATGAATAGCCAATTAGCCCCCGCCCCCTCATCCATATCAAATACTTAGTATATTTGTACAAGCCTATAATTAAAATTCTCTTAAATATATATAAAGTTCGGTATTGTAGAACATATTTCCATCATATACATTACCATGTAGTTCAAGACTCCAAGTAAATGAATGTTCAGTGATGAAAGGTTTACCAAAGGACAAATTAAAGCAAAACTGCAATTTATGCTTTAAGCTATTAGTAGTTTCAAGCATGCTGTATTTAGATCAAGTAGTCAAAATTGTCTGCTTTATCAATGTACCAGATATACTGACCACACAATTGTGATAATCTGTTCTCCTCATCCAATCAGCTTGTTAATTTGAGTCCATATAATAATATGAAAGAGCTGAAATTCGTGAATCCTAATTTTCGTCGAAATAAAATATATATTCACTGGTTCTTAATTCCGTGGATACCGAATTTACAAAGAAAAAATAATATCAAAATATATGGAAATTGTATTGATGTTATTAAATAAGTGATGTGCCAGTAAATGAAGATTATATATTATATTACGTTGAATTCTTAAATTTGTGGATTGAATGAGCCACAAATCCCACGAATATTGATTCCCTACGAATAAAAAGTATTTCATAGTAATGTTGTATGGTGTTGGAAATGCTTGATACCTTACCGCTATATACCGGTAGATTTCTCAAATCGTTGTAGGTAACATATCTTTAAATAAACTTGTGCATATAAATTTTCTTTTAATGTATTCTGCCAAAGTTGTTGGTGTATTCTAACTTTTCTGGTGCAGTGAACACTTTGATCTGTACATACATTCATCATAACATCAAATGTCTGTACTCATTTCAAAAGGGTTATCAACCATCTAAAGAGCATATCGATATGGCACATTTTTCCACGCAAATATCTTTGAGGATTTTAAAACGAACACATTTGATAAAAGTTTTTTCTAATATTAATATGTTTTCTTGCTTTTATCAGAACTATTTCCTGTCTTAATGATGTTGTCTCTTTTTTAATTGTTTTGTCCTTGAATGGATGTGTTTAACGTGTCAATGTTGTCATGTTGTTGGCATACAATATGCAACTAAATGTAAAGTGGGTGTTGGGACCCCATTAACCGCTTTAGCCCCGCCACAGTTTTGTGCCTATCCCAAGGCAGGACATTGATTTTCAATACCATATGTCGTTGTCTTTTTTTTTGTGCCAAATTTTGATCATACATTATTGGGCCCGCCACAACCCAGGACCTGGATTTCCAACATCCATATGGCGTGGTCTTTTTTGGTGCCACATTTTGATCATACATTGTTGAGCCCGCCACAACTCAGGACCTGGATTTCCAACATCCATATGGCGTGGTCTTTTTTATGTGCAATGATTTAATATGAGAGGTGATTCATTATTCGTTCTGTTGATATTAGTGGAATTGTTGACCAGCACTTTTTAAACCTTGTTTTTCATATGGTACTTCTAAGCATTTTTGCATGTACTTTGTTTTACTTGATTGCCTGTTTTATTTTCATATGGACAGATATTATTACACTCCATATATTTTCTATTTAAAACATTGGGACAACAATTAAATTGGTCAGTGAAACGAAAATTATTTCTCATTCTTGGTCGCATTGTGTTCTAATTTATTACAGTCTTCGTGATATATTTCTCGTTAAAAATGTGGATATCTAATTTAGTGCGCACGACGTATTTCTGGAATAAATTTGAAAGGTACACTCAAAGTCAAAAGAATAGAAAGTAAAATACTTTAAAAATGTGTGGGAGCAAGAAACCCACAGGGTCTAAACAGGACAGCCAAAATCAGCTAATGGCACTTTATTTGCTTCCAAAGACTTTTAAATCATTTGGCTTTCCAACCTTTCGACGTTGAGCCTACCTGATGAAGGTTAATACAGAACCGCGTCGTGCGCACTAAATTTGATATATACGTTTTGATTATGCCTGAGAGAGAAGGGCCTTAGTTTTAGTAATATATTGTTTAGGAACTGTAAAAAATAACATTTGTACAGATGGAAATGTGATTTGTCTTGTGATTATCTGGATGAGAAAGATACAATTTGAAACAAACACAGCCACATAATGTTAGTTCTGTTCTATTCTGAGAGAAAAACCCATCATTGAAACCTTTTCAATATCATTTAATTGACGGTACAGTGAACTTTAATTTCCTAAAAACTTTACAAAATATAATGATAATGAACATTACAACTGTCACATGGCTTGCCAAGTAAAATGAAACATACAATTTCAAACATCAAGCGCGAAATCGACAAAGATGTTTTCCATGTAGCACGCCATTATATAACGGATCTTCTTTAAACTGACACGAAATTGATGAAGATTAATACGTGAAGTGAAACTCGTCACAAATTAGAAAAACTCGAAGGCGTTTAACCATTGCATGACATGTCAGAAAAGTCCAAGAAGGTGGTAAAATAATCAAGAAACGTACATGCTTCGTTAATTTTTCATATACTAATCTAATGGTTTTACTTTGCATTCCGTGTATGTATGTGTGAAAAGTATATATAAACCAGTGGCACTGTACAGTAGGAACAAATGAAACAAATAGTATACTAGTATGTATATTTACGCTTAGCAAAGATGTTTTCAAATTTTTCATTTTCATTTTAATTGTTGTTTTCGTTTTGTGGGATTTGTCGGATATCATTGAAGAAGTTATATACAGACATACAGATCAATTAATGTTGTTTTGTTTTTTTGTTTTTTTATTAATTACGTGTTCTGGTCGGTCCCACTGGGAATTGTAAATACATTGAGGGAGATCTACATTCCCAGATATATGATAAGGTAATGACCTCTCGTTCCTAGCAGTACATTTCCCTATCGTCGGTAGCAGTATCTCTACATTTCCTAGAAAAAGAATGTGTATTGTCCAGTGGGTAAACTAAAGGGGTTGAAATTATAACAGTGGTCTTATACTAGTGGTGAGAGGTCAACGCATTTACCCATTCAGTGGCACCGGTCCATCTGAATCCCTATATCTCAACCGATTGCAGCCATGTATGTTTTCTATGTAACTTCATGAATCACTATTTATTGTTCCGTCTTAGGAGAATAAGAACTCCATAACTGCTGTCATATATATGATAGAAGATACTTTTGGAAAGCTTCTTTCTTGTGTTTTTTAAGCTAACCGTTTGCCATAGTGCAATGTTTCACTTTGTGTTTGTATTGTAATTTTACTTTGTATCCAGATCGTTCCTTTGGGTTCATGCTTGTCTTTGGGGGGGGGGGGGGGGGGGGGGGGGGAGAGAGAGGGTGTACTCTGCTTTCGTTGTACATAAAGATTGTTATCTAACATTACTGTTATAATGTTAGTATTATGTTTGAACGAAATTGATATCTTCAATCAGATATTAACAACTGTGGCAACACGTGAAACTTCCAAACTCGGAAACGACAACGAAATAAGTTGATGTAAATCCTGGTTTGGGACAGGCACAGATGTGTGACCACATTAAGCAGGTTAATGAGAATGCACGTCTAAATAGACTTTGCATCAAGGTACTATTAGTATAGATATATAAGATACCAATGGTATACGTATAACATTAAATGTCTACAGAACAACCACAGAATAAAATCAATTAAAAGGGATCGTCATGTTTTTCTATTTCTAAAACCAGCATGTTATTACGTACGACTTATTCAAATATGATAAATTAAGGGTTAAAATTATGGTGTTTAACGCCAATTTCAACAATTTATAATAAAATGAAAAACAAAAAATATCACACCGTTGGAACAGTTTCAAAATCAAGTAAAAAAACATCGTAGAAAGAGACAACATCGATACCCCTAGCACACAAATACACGACCGCTCACTTTCCTGGCTTGGTACAGGAACCTCAATAAAACGAGACAACATCGATACCCATAAGACAAAAATATACGACCGCTCACTTTCCTGGCTTGGTACAGGAACCTCAATAAAACGAGACAACATCGATACCCATAAGACACAAATATACGACCGCTCACTTTCCTGGCTTGGTACAGGAACCTCAATAAAACAAGACAACATCGATACCCATAAGACACAAATACACGACCGCTCACTTTCCTGGCTTCGTACAGGAACCTCAATAAAACGAGAAAACATCGATACCCCTAACACACAAATACACGATCGCTCACTTTCCTGGCTTGGTACAGGAACCTCAATAAAACGAGAAAACATCGATACCCCTAACACACAAATACACGACCGCTCACTTTCCTGACTTGGTACAGGAACCTCAATAAAACGAGACAACATCGATACCCCTAACACACAAATACACGACCGCTCACTTTCCTGGCTTGGTACAGGAACCTCAATAAAACGAGAAAACATCGATACCCCTAGCACACAAATACACGACCGCTCACTTTCCTGGCTTGGTACAGGAACCTCAATAAAACGAGAAAACATCGATACCCCTAACACACAAATACACGACCGCTCACTTTCCTGGCTTGGTACAGGAACCTCAATAAAACGAGACAACATCGATACCCCTAACACACAAATACACGACCGCTCACTTTCCTGGCTTGGTACAGGAACCTCAATAAAACGAGAAAACATCGATACCCCTAACACACAAATACACGACCGCTCACTTTCCTGGCTTGGTACAGGAACCTCAATAAAACGAGAAAACATCGACACCCCTAACACACAAATACACGACCGCTCACTTTCCTGGCTTCGTACAGGAACCTCAATAAAACGAGACAACATCGATACCCCTAACACACAAATACACGACCGCTCACTTTCCTGGCTTGGTATAGGAACCTCAATAAAACGAAACAACATCGATACCCCTAGCACACAAATACACGACCGCTCACTTTCCTGGCTTGGTACAGGAACCTCAATAAAACGAGACAACATCGATACCCCTAACACACAAATACACGACCGCTCACTTTCCTGGCTTGGTACAGGAACCTCAATAAAACGAGACAACATCGATACCCCTAACACACAAATACACGACCGCTCACTTTCCTGGCTTGGTACAGGAACCTCAATAAAACGAGACAACATCGATACCCCTAACACACAAATACACGACCGCTCACTTTCCTGGCTTGGTACAGGAACCTCAATAAAACGAGAAAACATCGATACCCCTGACACACAAATACACGGCCGCTCACTTTCCTGGCTTGGTACAGGAACCTCAATAAAACGAGAAAACATCGACACCCCTAACACACAAATACACGACCGCTCACTTTCCTGGCTTCGTACAGGAACCTCAATAAAACGAAACAACATCGATACCCCTAACACACAAATACACGACCGCTCACTTCCCTGGCTTGGTACAGGAACCTCAATAAAACGAAACAACATCGATACCCCTAGCACACAAATACACGACCGCTCACTTTCCTGGCTTGGTACAGGAACCTCAATAAAACGAGAAAACATCGATACCCCTAACACACAAATACACGACCGCTCACTTTCCTGGCTTGGTACAGGAACCTCAATAAAACGAAACAACATCGATACCCCTAGCACACAAATACACGACCGCTCACTTTCCTGGCTTGGTACAGGAACCTCAATAAAACGAGAGAACATCGATACCCCTAACACACAAATACACGGCCGCTCACTTTCCTGGCTTGGTACAGGAACCTCAATAAAACGAAACAACATCGATACCCCTAACACACAAATACACGACCGCTCACTTTCCTGGCTTGGTACAGGAACCTCAATAAAACGAGAAAACATCGATATCCCTAACACACAAATACACGACAGCTCACTTTCCTGGCTTGGTACAGGAACCTCAATAAAACGAGAAAACATCGATACCCCTAACACACAAATACACGACCGCTCACTTTCCTGGCTTGGTACAGGAACCTCAATAAAACGAGACAACATCGATACCCCTAACACACAAATACACGACCGCTCACTTTCCTGGCTTGGTACAGGAACCTCAATAAAACGAGACAACATCGATACCCCTAACACACAAATACACGACAGCTCACTTTCCTGGCTTGGTACAGGAACCTCAATAAAACGAGACAACATCGATACCCCTAACACACAAATACACGACCGTTCACTTTCCTGGCTTGGTACAGGAACCTCAATAAAACGAGACAACATCGATACCCCTAACACACAAATACACGACCGCTCACTTTCCTGGCTTGGTACAGGAACCTCAATAAAACGAGACAACATCGATACCCTTAACACACAAATACACGACCGCTCACTTTCCTGACTTGGTACAGGAACCTCAATAAAACGAGACAACATCGATACCCCTAACACACAAATACACGACCGCTCACTTTCCTGGCTTGGTACAGGAACCTCAATAAAACAATGTGGTGGTGTTAAGCTAGTTATATGGGCTCAAACCTAAATAAAAAAAATGAATATGCTTTGACAATATCTTTCCATGAATGCTCAAAATAATTGTCATACAAATTTATTTTTACTATGTTTATGTTTTTGATTTGTTCTGATGTTTACATAGAACAAAATCTTTTGAAAAGGAAGATAATAAAATATAGGTGTCTAATTTACCGCGCACTGTGTATTTTTGGAATGACTTGATCTGGTACGCTAAAAGTCAAAATATTGGAGAGCCAAGCAAACTTTCAAGTCTTTAGGAGCAAGAAATTTTTAGTTCTCATAAGAGAAAGGCATAGTATCTATGTGATTGTATTAATATTGAACGATGCTCATTCCCCAAAAATGACACATGATTACCTTTACTTGGTCTAGAGAATACATGAGTGTACATCTTGAGCAGTTTTATTCTGATTATCTGGGAGTTACTTTTTCTTTGAATCAGTATGAGTTTGATTTGACTTTGATTCAGAATTTTGAGCCATATTTAACTGGCTTTTTCATTGGAGTTCATCCACGGCTAATAGTGGGCTTCGTGTTACTCGGTTTTTACTGTTATGTGTATGTTTTGTAGATCGCTGTTTGTCCTTTTATCCTTTTTCTTTTGGGCTTTTACGGATTTTGATTACCTCTTTCGTATCTTTAAGCTCTTCTTCCAGCGTTCGTGGTTAGATGCTCTCCATATAAGCGTACGCAATAAAGTCAGACATGGGTCTGTATATTGTGCATATTTTTAAACTTTTATTTACAGTTCATTTTTTACTTTCCCGTTCTGTATGACTTAACATTTTGTACTAAAATATCTATTATTAGAAAATAAAATACAAAAATACAATGAATTCTGACATGACATTTGAACATTTTTTTAAAGATAAAATAAACTGCTAACACTTTAGGCAAATACAAAACCGTCAATTTATTTCCTGAAACCATGGATACAGAATTAATACACATTTAGAATATTGTTATGTTTTTAGGGACTTTCCATAATGGAACATGAAAGATGAAAATTCATAGAAAACGATTCTTTTCTACTATGCGTTTTTTGTGATATAATTACCATTTTGCATGCATTTGAAATAAATCTGGGTTGCTTTGATTTTTGTGATAAACTGCGGCCGTATACTTAGCCAAGGCGTAAATTGGTTTTGCCACCTAGACTCCTAAGAGATAAAGATCTCTGCAACATTTGAAATGCTCCAATAGATTCTAACACCAAATAAACTCGCAAATGCAGTATTACATTTTAAGTGGCTATGCAATTGGCACACAGATTTAACTTCGAACGGTATCGAATGATTTCAGGGGTCCCCAAGAGACCCATATCACGCGACAAAGCTCTCTGTATTCAAAACCTAAACGTCGTTAGAATCTTATCTTTAATTAAAAGCGCATCTCCAATGGCACATTATGAACCTTCTGACACCTTTAAGTTTCGTGATTTCTCTATTGAACAATGCATAAATATTATCGGAGAGAAAAATCTGTTATTGTCAAAAAGTGGCAAAATGTTATTGCATTGAAATATTGGATATCTATATATCTCTTAGCACTTTTCTTTGGCACTACTTTGGCCTTTGTCTATTGATTGTGTTTTCCGCTTCAATTCCGCCATTTTCTGACATTGTATTCGGATCTGTTATGATCTTTTCTCTCACAATGAATAGACCTAATTCGGCGTAATAGCCGAACCTAACAAATTGCCATCAACGAGATCTTATTTTCATGATAATAATCACAAATATTTTTGCACCTGATCTGGAAAAGCGTCAATTTAAAATAAAAAACTGCGCATGTGTCATATTTCATATCCGCTTTTATTTTGATCCATTAAAATTGGAAAAGGTCTGTACGGAAAGCGTGGAACTTAATGGAATTATGTGTACCTTAAGATTTAAGAGCACATATATTGATCCTCATTCGTGTTTTCATTTTCAGACACAAAAAAGCATCATCGTGCACATTTTGAATGACACGTGTTTTGTTAATTGTTTTCGTGACGTTGACTCACAGATGTACTACATCCGACTCGGTGTTTTAGTAACTATTGTGGCTTCGAACCACGGGTATGCTAAATTTTGACGATCTCTATCATTCAGACTATCATACCGCGCACTTGTTGCGAGAGTGCCTCGAGAGTAGTATTGTAAATTGTACATATTGTTCATGATAAAAAAGGAAGGGTAATATGCTATTATTCCTTCATTAACCGTTACTTCTGGCCATTGTGTTGTCTGTTCGTCTTCGATTTACGGATTCTGATTACCACATTGGCGTCTTCAAACTCTTCTTAAGGAATTTGAATCACGGTATACGTCCAGCAATTTATTATTCCTTTAACTTTAACAATGAGCGTATTAATATTAATATTAACTATGATAATCTCGAATCATTCGAACAATCGGTTAATTCGAAATGACAGTCTAGTCTCTTCGAATTCGAAATAAGACTGTTCGACTGCTAAATAAAATGTTTTAATAATAATATGAGGAATGTCATTCCTTTTTTCATCTTCTATCACTTTTCACAGTCTTTCGCTTATTATTCATTATGCCAACTTTTAATTGTGTTATTGGGATTATTGCATCTTCGACTTCAAAATAAGGTGGTTCAAGTGTTAAATAAAAATGTATTTAATAATATCAGGATGTTATTGGTTTTTTTCTTCTCCCACTTTTTACTGTCTTTACTTATGATTCACCATGACAACGTTCAATTGAGTAATAATGATTATTACAGTTTATGTTTTATGAAGTAGTCTATGAGCCATTGTGTCGTCAATATGTTTATTGAAGTCGTTCTCTCCCGTCTTTTATCTTGGCTAGTATATTGCATTGTTTACCTTCAAATTATACCAAGTAATCGTGTATTTCTATATCAATTAAATTTGACTTATTATATGATATTTACCATATGGTTGTAACTACTTACAAAGTCTAAATTCATATGCAAATAGATATAAGTTGAAATTAAACTTATAATGAAACATTTCCCATAATTCATCACTTATAATTTTTAGATTTTTTAGAATATGTCCACAATTCAGTATCGTATATTTTCTAGACGTTATTTTCATTAATTATCTTCCAGATAGGTTTATGTAGCAAGATGTTTCTCAAAAACACCAACTATACAACGGAAGAAGTTTATCTATTCTTGGAGACATACTTTTGATGTGTTTTCTTCTTTTCCATCCTATGGTTTTATAGATATTTGTGTTTCACTTGCTTTGATTGGTCTTTTAAATACAGCTATTTTGCTTTGACTTGTATACGTTTTCTACTATACCTGTATATTTAGTTTGACCAATATATTGAATCCACAAAAATAGAGAGTGTATCCATCATCAAAATTGATTTCCGCATCTCGACTATGATAAGGCCATCGGGTGATTCTTATATCCCTTTTCATGTACTAAAACGTAGATATCAAATTGAGTGCGCACGACGCGTTTCTGAAATAGCCTTCATCAGGTACACTCAAATCGAAAGATTGGAAAGCCAAATAATTTAAAGTTTTTTTGTGCAATAAAACCAAAGGGCCTAAACAGAATAACGAAAATGACCAATTTGTGTTATTCCTTGTCCGTCCTTAATAACAGCTAATTTGTATTTCATGTATATTTTTATTTATTTATGATACGCTTTGATAATTTTCAGCTTTCAATTTTGTATTGTTTTAATAAAAAGCGCATACTAGTATATCTAAACTAAAGTGCATGACGAGACGTTTCAGGAATAACCTTCATTGTGTACGCTCAAAGTCAAACGATTTGCTGAACCACTCTTACAATTTTCACCAAGCTCCTTTCTAAATATTTACACAATTCATGTAAAGAATCTCTCTAATTTCTTGAGCTCTAATAAACACCTTATATTAATTAACATCTCTTTGAACTATCCAAAAAATGCGAAATTGGTATATTCGCTACCAAATCGGTATTTGTGGATTGTCTGAAACAATTTTTTGTTCAAAAACTGTAAAGAAGAAATGTAACTTTTATCTTATAAATGTGTATGTTATGTGTTTGAAATTTCATAAAGTAGCATTCCCTCCCTTCATTACCCACAGCTTTAAAAATAACATCCGCTTTTCCTTTATTCATAAATACTCTTTTTGTTAAGCAAATATTCATAGCAACATTTCACAAATAGAGTACTTCTTTAAATAAATTGTAATTTGACATGGAAAGTGCCTAATATAATTGACAACAAATTTACAGTTCGTATGCACCAAGGTAACCTAGCGGTTCCATTACTTCCTGGAATTTACGACTTAATATCGTAATTATTTCATTAGTTTAATTTTTCTATCTGCTGAGAGGGATGAAAATGATAATGTTATATAATGTTATATAATAAAATATGAAGTACATATCATTTGAAAGCAGTGGGAAATATCAGATTGTTTTAATTTTTCAGAAAACTAGCATAAAGTAGGTTTAAAGACAAACACATGCATTTCTAGTAACATACTTGTCATTATGCTAGATGTAATACTTCACCTTTCGGAGCACCTGCGTTAATCCCCGTTTGTAGTGGGATTCGTTGTTGCTCTATTTTTAGTTTTCTGTGTAGTGTTTTGAAGATCATTGTTTGTTCTTTTGTCCGTTTTGTCTTTTGGCTTTTGTAGTGTCTGTCCTGTGATATACAGCTTCTGATTACCCCTTTGGTATCTTTAAACCTTTCTTACAAAAGGTGTGTCACACAGTTTCGTGGGGCATATCAAGCACACAGCCTGTCCTTACGACGGAACCCAAATGAGTGCCCGGTGTATGGACAATGGTTCGCACCTTGCACGTCAGACTACTTGTTGCAGCTCCTATATGAGCATCAGTATCCTAGGAATGTTTGTTGGTGGTCCGTTCCAAGGCACAATGTTCCAACCCTATCTTCTTTATTATATTTGTCCTATAACAAACTAAACGTTCGCCTATTAATTCCACTTAATGCAACCTTTTGCCCTTGACACCTTAGTCTTTGGAAACTTGTTTGCGTTAGGAATAGTGCTATGAATACTGCCCATACGCTAAACAACAATAACCAATCAGTCAATAGAATATTAAAGTAGATGTAATGTGCAATATCTTAATTTTATTTGTCTTGGTGTGCTGTTTAATGTATGATTACTCTTTTGTGTTGTCAATCCATTTTTTGTTGTCCCTTTGACATTTTAATGTCTTTACAAATTTCAATACAATTTGTCATGCTAACAACACATTTTCAACATTTCTTCTTTTCATAGTTGTCTTTCCATACAACAATACAAATATTTGATAAGTTTCGATATGCATCCGGCTTGCTGATTTATTGGATAACGTGTTCGCCTTGAGTGCGGAAAATCATGGGTTCGATCCCCGGTCAGGTCAACCAAAGAGTATGCAAGTTGTATTTCCTACATTTTTGATAATCATGTGGTCTAAAAGAGCTAGAGTGTGTTGTGCTTATGGTGCTTAGCGCCATTTTCAACATTATTTAAGTTGTATCGTGGCGGTCAGTGTTATTGGTGGAGAACCAGGCGAAAACCACCGACCTGCAGCAAGTCACTGACAAACTTTATCACATAAAAAGAGCTATAGAGCGAATGCTGTTTAACCTAATGTAATACAGTGGTGTTATATGTCTGCATACGTACTGTTGTCTAAGTGAACTAGCATTATAAAACATCAGCTCAGCGTGTTTGTCTAGAACAAATCATGTATCATCATAACCTCATCAAACGGTAACTTATTCTCGCCATGACAGAGATGAAAATTTACACAGTTGATTACTAACGTTAAGAAATAGTACGAAACGATTAACTCTTAAACTGTATATTATGTAATGTTCTGTAGTAATTTGATCATTTGCAAAATTCAAATATAACGAACGAAAAGGTCAAACATTTTGGATTCATGTTTATATTAGGAAAATCAGTTTGGAAATATGCACTATGTTGTTACTTTATATATCTCCGTCGTATACCAAGCATATACAATCTAGAAATATTCCATATTGTGTGTATCCAATCTCAAATTCCAAGACTTATATATTTGCTTCAAATTAACTCCCGCCACTTTTTATTAAAGTGTCTGTACCAACCTAGGAAAGTAAGCAGTCATCTAAATTTGAGCTAGGATATCAATTTTGCTTCTTTTTTACGATCTTTCTGTCAGATTTTGGAACTGTCCCGATAGAGTGGTATTGTGTTTGATTTTCATTTCATTACAATACAGATAAAAAAAAATGTAAGAATACTATTTTTTATTACAAATGACTGTAACAGTCAATTTTACTGATACATTTTTTTAAGATCAGATTAATTCATATAGATATAAATAACTTTTGAGATGTAACGCGTGTATATATAAGTATACTATTATTAGAGCACTTTTCTCCTAAGTGGTTATTGTATGTAAATATAACAACACTTTTAAATAACAATAGACATCCTCTTCCGCTTCGTGTCAATTTCTGAAGTTGACATCTTTATTTATGATCAAAATGATTTCCAATTCAAAATGGCGTCAACAGAAGCACAAATGACTACATGCCCCGTCGTCTTCTTGCTTAGTTTTAACGAAGGATATCCTTATTTTAATTGCTTAAATTGAAGTGGGCGTGAGGAAGCAATTTTCATCGAAGCCTCTAACACGATAGTGTGAATTACCTCCTGCCTCTCTCAAACACTTAACCAAGGTACCAGATATCTACCTACTGGCTCGTTAAAGGCTGTTTCATATTCCCAACTGCTCAGAATTAAAATATTTGCCAGAATCTCTTGCTGGCTCGAATGCATGTTTCATGTCACTCTATTTTTCAGTTTTACAGTAATTAACCTTTTGATGTAGAAAATGGACATTCGTCGCAGGTATCAAAGCTATTTAATCAAAAGAGTTATTACTTTCACGCTAACACCAGGATTCGTTCAAAATACTTTCATCTTGATGGTTGGGAAACCAATATGTTCCTCCTTTAATTGATTCTTGAATTGATTGAAACATTTTTAATGTTTTGTAGTCGTCTCTGTTCATGGTATACATCTTCATATCTCTACACGAGCAGACATAAAACACACTCTCCTATGCTTCTTGTGGTCACCTTTTCATTCGGTTTTATTTTCCTTGTCTCCTTCCATTGTTTAACGCAGTATGTCAGTCTTCGTCACATAGCTATAATGATATAGCTCTGCATATTTTGTTCGCTGACTCAGAAGCTTGTTTTATATCATCTGTTGAATATATCACTAATAGTAGAGTATAATTGTATGATTCTGCAAACAGAATTTGTTCTTTAAGATGTCAACAGTTTCAACCCTGAAACAATCAATAATAAGTACATAAAAAGAGTACGTAAATAGATAAGTAAAGGTCAAAGGGCGGTTAAAGAAAATGGACAATCCAGATACCATATAACACCATGGCAATAATACGAATGCAGCTAACTCGAGGTCAAAGGGCAATACAAACAAAGGACAGTTCAAATACAACACAAGAAAATAACACGAATACTCGGACAGACAACTAAAGATAAACATAACAGTCCAACACAAAGGACAGTTTGAATATAATACAACACTATGACAATACGTAGAGATAAGAGCACAAAAAATGCACAATCTGAACATAATGAGTAGGGGTAAGTAAAGGTGGCACAGTATCTCATAAAACCGAAATCTGATCTGATCATAATGTCATATGTACATGTATGTAAGCCTAAAGCACAATCCTAGAATCATGTGGCACTGTTGTATCCGATCTCTGGTCACATGTATGTAAGCCTAAAGCACAATCCTAGAATCATGTGGCATTGTTGTATCCGATCTCTTGTCACATGTATGTAAGCCTAAAGCACAATCCTAGAATCATGTGGCATTGTTGTATTCGATCTCTGGTCACATGTATGTAAGCCTAAAGCACATTCCTAGAATCATGTGGCACTGTTGTATCCGATCTCTGGTCACATGTATGTAAGCCTAAAGCACAATCCTAGAATCATGTGGCACTGTTGTATCCGATCTCTTGTCACATGTATGTAAGCCTAAAGCACAATCCTAGAATCATGTGGCATTGTTGTATTCGATCTCTTGTCACATGTATGTAAGCCTAAAGCACATTCCTAGAATCATGTGGCACTGTTGTATCCGATCTCTGGTCACATGTATGTAAGCCTAAAGCACAATCCTAGAATCATGTGGCACTGTTGTATCCGATCTCTGGTCACATGTATGTAAGCCTAAAGCACAATCCTAGAATCATGTGGCACTGTTGTATCCGATCTCTTGTCACATGTATGTAAGCCTAAAGCACAATCCTAGAATCATGTGGCATTGTTGTATCCGATCTCTTGTCACATGTATGTAAGCCTAAAGCACATTCCTAGAATCATGTGGCACTGTTGTATCCGATCTCTGGTCACATGTATGTAAGCCTAAAGCACATTCCTAGAATCATGTGGCACTGTTGTATCCGATCTCTTGTCACATGTATGTAAGCCTAAAGCACATTCCTAGAATCATGTGGCACTGTTGTATCCGATCAATGTCCTATATATACACACGCCTAAAACAGAATTCTAGACTCATGTGGCATTACTGATATACGTGGGGGCGTCGTGGTCGTGATCGTATGGTAGTTGAATTTACAACTACATGTGCAATCAATGCATATCACCACTAAAGTTGTGAGTTCGAAGTCCGCTCATGGCGAGGTGTACTTGATACAACTTTATGCGATAAAGTTTGTCAGTGACTTGCGACAGGTGTGTGGTTTCTCCGGGTACTCTGGTTTCCTCCACCAATAAAACTGATCGCCCCGATATAGCTGAAATATTGTTGAAAGTGGCGTTAAACACGAAACACCAACCTGATATACTTATTTTCATAAGTCTTTTCGCTATATAGCGTAATAGTGTAGCTTCTTACGACTACGTATATATAATATTCAAGGAAGCTGACATGTAGATCAAAGCCGTATAAAATACTATTATTCTTTTGGCCTTTAACGAAATTATTTACAAATTGTATATATTTTTCTATCACAGAGAGAAATAATATTAAAAAACCGATCAAGCTGTGGAATTAAAAGAATATCTGCTTATTTACCTTGAAGGTAGTTGGTATTGTAACATAATACACCCGTTTAATGTGTTTGGAAAAGAGCAATTGATGTGTGTGTTCTTAAAAGTGATCAACTTGATGTTGTATTTGTCTTACGGGAATCACAATGAAACCTTTTTGCCGTTATGTAAATGATCTGACGCAATTTGTCGTCGACCAGTAGTACACTTGAGTAGGTAGATTCTTTAATGACGTATATATAATATACACAATTTTGCCGCTTGTTTGTCGGTTTTATTATTAAAAACAAAGTTTAAACAGGGATGGTAAATAATTCCAGGAATATCAACAAAACGAACAACCCACTCTCACCTCAAACCACACTCGACATTTGGCGTTGGAACTCCAGGTTACGGCTTTGGACCGGCGCAAACATGTGGCGGGGGTAAACCCATGAATGAAATCCCAAACTAGTATGGCTGCTAGTACAAATCATATAAGTCGTAGCTTCCCATTTGGACTTTGCAATATTGTTTGGGGGTTTGTAATGCCAGTTCGTTTGGGATTTATTTATATATGATTTCATGTTTTATCGGAATTGTGTGTAACTGGTTCTGTCTGGTTTGTGAAATTTTACTCACTGCTTCTGTATCACGTGGGTCACCGTTGCCACGATCGCATGGTGGTTTTATCTACATAGATATAATTCAATCAGTGTTTATCATCACTGAAGTACTGCGTTCTACTCCAATAAAAGGCGGTACAACTTGCGGCAGGTTCGTGATTTTCTCAACGTAGTCTGGCTTCCTCTATCTACCAATCTGACATTGAAAACATTGAAATGTTGTTGAAAGCTACAAACGTACCAGGTCTAGGTCGAAATACACCCTTCAGAAGTCCCAGATGTATTCTGCTATTTTAGTTTTCCTTGAATTCCGTGTTTGTGTTTTCTGATTCTTTGCGCTTATTCCATAACATACAATGTGTTGGTTTACATTTATTTAATAAACCCTAGGCAGAAAAAACACCTGGTATTGACTTGAAGCAATATCTATTTTTTCAAAGATGATACTATTACATTTCTCAAGTATTGTGTGAGCAATCTTGTTTTCTGTCATTGGAATGTGAAATTAAATAATTTAATTACAGTCAAACCTGTATATAAAGAACACTGAAGGGAACCTGAAAATATGTCCTTTATGAGCAGTTGACCATTATATACAGGTTAACATCTTATGCAATTTGCATTAAGCAGAGAAAATGAAACTGCCCTTTATAGACAGTTGGTTGTTATATACAGGTGTCATTTAAGGCAGGTGTGACTATATGAATTCGGTTAATTGCATAATTAGTAATTATAAATGACTAGGGGTAACAAATATAATATGTGGGAGTTCATATAGGGCGTATCTCTATGTTTTATATTTTAAGTTTTGTTGCATGTAAAAATGTTTTATTCTTGTTTCGTTTTAAGCAAAGTAGTTCACGTGACTTTCTCTTGTTATACACATTAATGTAAGAGTGTATTATTTTCTGAATGAAACATTAACAAGGTGAATCGTAAATACAGAGGTTTCGATGCAAAATGGTTTGATTTTGTTGAGGTACACATTGATACCATGCTTATTAACATTCACTGGCCTTTCTATTTCTCATCTTCGTGTTCTCGTTTTTATTCATTCTTTCTTCTTCTTTTTTTTTCTTTGGCTCTTGCAGTTGCACTTATTGCATAGTGTTTCAGCTTCCTCTGAAGTTCTATTTAAAAATTGTTCTGAAAGTACAATAATGTATTGGCATAAAACAAAGGATGATATTGCATTTTGCATGAAACTTAATGCTCTTGGTTATCTTGTTTAGGACCTTTTCTTTATCTGATACCACCAATCAAATCCTTTAACTATGAGCGTACAGGAGGAATAAATAAACGTTAGAGAATACCGAAGGTTATTCCAGATTCGCATTGTGCTCACTATATTAGATATCTACCTTTGAATGATAAAAAATAAATAACAACAATGAGAGACAACCATCATTTATATATCCATAAAATGTCGAATGCTGTATATATAGTGGTGACTCGTTTATCGCCGGAAATAAATGCATATAAATATTTCACTGAAAGACCTCTGATTAAATGCCACTCCGGTTCTTTGTAATGCAATATTCATGTCTCATCAAATACCAAAAACGGACAACCATACTATCGCTTTCCGCATTCGTAATCCCTGTTTGTTTTCCATAAAATGAAGATATCACTGCATCTTCCGAATTCATTGAATACATGGTCGTCTGCTTCTGCAATGTATAGTAGGCGGGTAATTGTTGATGGTAAGCTAAATACTCTTTCTGACATTACACAACATGTCTTTCCGCTGTTTCTGTTATTCAAAGATCTAATTGACACATTTCTTACTATTTAAAAATTCATATTCGCTCATCAACTTATTATTGTGTGATGATTAGATAATTTCTTATTCATAAAATCGAATTTCCTCACAGTTATTCTTGTTACTATTTATTACGCGTCACCGTTGTGAGTAAGAATATCATTCCAAAATCCACGTGTACAGGGACAATGTTTGCCCCACGACAGACGCCATCTCCATAGGGCATTCACATCTGTACTGTCGTCTGTTAGTAAAAAAATAGACTTAATTCTACCGTCCTTCAAAATTTGACAGTAAAGTGTTCATTCCATCAGTGAAATAAATTCGTAAGCAACATTTTTCTCAATTCTCATGTCAATTTCTATCAAATAAACGCCAATTCGTTTAGCTCTTGATAATTTAAATACACCAGTTTCCTGCTTTCCTGGAGCCCAAAATGCTGAGATTAGCTCATATTTTATAATCAAACAATGCGACAGTACATTTTCCTCCGTAATACTAATATCATTGAAATTGTCAACATTTCTTGTTAAACATTAAGTCTATTACAATAAGCATACATTATTTTAATCGGCGTCTGCACCTATAACGGTTTACAGTGGGGTTCATGTTGATCAATCTGTAGTTTCCTGTGTAGGGTTTTGTATATCATTGGTTGCCTGTTTAACCTTTTTAACCTTTGACTATTGTATTGTCTGACGTTCTTTGACTTACGGCTTCTGGTTGCCCCTTTTGGTATCTTCTTACTTTCCTTAAGACATTTAGATGTGGCAAAATACATAAATAATCAACAAAATATTTCATTGATATTTTGTTGAATATTTTGAAAATTAAAATAATAAAAACGTAGATACCAAATTTAGTGCGCACGACGCGTTTCTGGAATAACCTTCTTCCGGTACTCTCAAAACCAAATATTTGAACAGAATGTCTCGAAATTTTCTTTTCTACACAACATCATGTATATTTCTAAGAAGCCTACGCGGATTATTCTACAGTAAATGTTTTGAGCTTGAGATTTGTATACAAGTATTTATTTTTACAGTATTCAAATTACTTTTATTGCAAATGCCCCTATATCAATACCTGTTATATTAACCTTATAGCCATGATTTTATTGTTGTTTTTCTTCCGGATGCAATTTCCATACTTAGACGAAATAATCATATGTTTCATTTGTATGGGCATATTTCTAATATGTTTGATTTACAATACAGACGCAGAAACGTGTTATCAAAGTTTCTGTTTTTCATTACTAATCATCGTCTGGTTTCAAAATACATGTATAAACATCTTAAATTTCTTTAGAAAATTGAAACGAGCTTACTGCAAGCAAAACCAATACATACGTCAAACCGTTACACTGGCAATTTTCCACAACAAAATAATAGGTAATAATTTATCCTAGGCTAATTTCTCGAATTTCAAAGGTGAAAAAAACGTCTCTTCGTTGGTTTGTGTCATCTTAGCTCATTCAGGCGCGATTGTTACACCTTACCTTCAAGAATCTTACAATTGAAGCCCACACGTAATTTGTTATAGATTTACATCAAAAGGATTTGCGATCATTTCACATTTGTACACCTGATGTTTATTAGTCCAGAAAACACTCGCAGCATTTAAATGGTAAATAACGGTTAACACCAGATACAGGACACGGTGCAATACTATACTGCGGATTAATGACTTGGATATTAAATAGCTACCGCTAGGCATAATCTGTAAAGATCTAAATTAAGAACAATGATATAGTTACATAACGTCAAAGATTCATTTACTACACATTGTCACAACACCTGCGATTTCAACATCCTGTTGGCTATGTATGCTTAAAGCGTCATCAATTCTGACGTATACGTGTAAAACACCTGTAGTGATAGTTAACGTCACTTCAAAAATCATCAATTTCTCTCTATTACGTGTAAATAAACTTGAATTCGTACCTGAGAAAAGAACAGAAAACATATAATCTCTAACGAATCCGTAATTGGTTTCATTTAATCAGGTTAATATTCAAAACATTACAAAGTTCAAAAATGTATTGGTCCACTTAGATTTGCTACGCAAGAAGAGCTTGAAGAAACAAAAAGGAGTAATCAGAATCCGTAAAGCGAAGGACAAACAACACAATGGCCCAAAGAAAAAGGACAAAGGGACAAACAACGATCTACAAAACACTACACAGATAACACACGATCGAGCCCCACGAACCCCACTTAAAACCGGGGATGACCTCAGATGCTCTGGATGGATGAGCAGTTCCTGCTCCACTATTGGTACCCGTCGTACCAAATGTCCATTCCTGATGTTTTAGTTATTCAGTTGTTTGACTAGTTGAAATCATATATGATATTTACTCATAACTTCGCTTTTTACATATACCTTTCGTGGTGCACTAAATTTCGTTGTTTAATGATACCAACGAACACCACGAAAATTGGTATGCAACGAACAGGGCTGTCAAGAGAATTTTTGGCCCTCAGGGCAAAAGGAAACTTGGCCCCCTTCCTCCAATACTCCAAATAATGAAACTCAAACTAAGTCCACCGCGGTGTGTCATAAGCAAGGAATCAGTACAACAAAAATGAATTGATGAATTGTGATCTAGAAAACAGCTTTCTACTTGTTTAAACTCATGGGCCCCGGGGCGCCGTCCCGGCTGAACCCCCCTCTCAGTGAGCCTGGCAGCGAAAACAAATTTATTCACAGTACACTTGCTTCTTTACTTTGGGGTAAATTTTATATGATTCCGGTCGGTTCTTCTAAAATACTAACCACAACTATTTTAAGTGTCTGGTTTTTGGTTGCAGTGAGAGGCAGATGACATGATAACGGGGTCATTGATCCAATCTCGGGGATTGTTTGATCTCTCGATATTATTTATTTAATCAGAAGAAGGAGAAAAAACAAACATAATTGTAATTAGGAACCGTCTGAATCTTTATTCTTCTTCTTTTCATTGCGCCAAATTGTCCTTAAAAATTATCAAGCTGGTACCAGAACTACAATTACATGTGTGTGTTTTTCCTTGCAAGTACAAGTAAAACATAGATTTATTAATGGATTTATTCAATTAAGTCTAATTTTTCAAACAACTGTTAGAAAATTATTCTTTAGTTAAACTTTGAAAATCCAGATTGCACAACCTCTTAATTTAAACCGTCATCTTGAAAATACATATATCAAGTCTGTTTACTACTTATAATGCTTCAATTTACTTAATTTCCTTTGAAGTATTGTTTAAGTTGGATGTTGGGTGGCTACGAAAAACAAAATGGCCTGTTATGTCTACCTGGCCTTAGAGTGTTCCCAGCGATTTCTCGTCGCCGAAACTCTTACGCTTGCACCCTCTACTGACGAGTATAGACGACTTTTACTTCTGATACATTGAAAAAGATAACATTCTTGTATGTAATATGTTTATATATGTCACCCATTCAGACTCGTGCCGGCACAAAATTGTTAGTTAAGTGGTGGGTTGTTTGTTCCTAAACACCAGCCATGCGCCTTTAAGGATTTATAAACTATCTTAAACGTATTTATATAACAAGTAACTTTGTAATCGTTAAATTTGTCAAGTACAACTCGTAAATCTCTTAACTATTTTAGAGTGCAACAAATTTAAAAACTTTTACGACAAGTAGATATTTTATAAACTTCACAGAAAATATGATGATTCGACTCTTTTTTTTTAATAGTATATAAGAATTAGAAAAGGGTGGGGATTTATGATATATGATTAGCCATACAGTTAATCCATTTTCAACAATATTTCAGTTAATACAGAATCTGTCTGTTTTATTGATAAATTATTGGTGTTTGCCATCACTAGCTCCAATTGTTCAGCTATATGTTGATTACAAGACTTAATGTGATGGTAAGTAAGTAGGTAATTTTAGCTTTATCGTGGCGGTCAGTTTTATTGGTGGACGAAACCGGAGTATCCGGAGAAAACACTGACCTGTAGCAAGTCACAGACAAAGTTGCATAGAGTACATCAAGCCATTGACTAGAATCGAACTCACAAACTTTCGTGGTTATAGGGTTAGGGCTAGGATGTTTAACGCCACTTTCAACAATATTTATTAGATCGTGGCGGTCAGTTTTATTGGTGGATGAACCCAGAGAACCCGGAGAAAACCAACCATGTTCCGAAAGTCACTGACAAACTTTATCACACAATTTTGTATCGAGAACACGTCGCCATGAGCGGGATTTGAACTCACAACATTAGTGATGATAGGCACTGATTGCATAAGTAGTTATAAATCCAACTATCATACGATCACGATCACGACGGCCCTTAATGTGATGGAAAAGCCTGAGCATATATAACGAACTCACCGGAGGAACCCTAAGAAAGTAGAATATGTCTGCAAACCTTAACACATGATGCTGCTATCGTATGCTTATCAACATCAGTGGTATTTGGCTATAGTGATCAGTAGTCAACGATAGCAACCACTCGGCCAACTAGTCCCCCTTTTTATTGATAGCGGGAAATGGGGTAACCGGCGAAAACCTGTTACAAGTCACAGACAAAGTTGCATCGAGTATATTTCGTCATTGACTATAATCGAACTCACAAACTTTCGTGGTTATAAGCACTATTGTATAAGAATATACAGTCAAGCCTGTATATAAAGGGCACTCAAGGGAACCTGAAGATGTGACCTTTATAAACAGGGTAAAATGTTATGCACTATTCATTAATGGAAGAAATGAGACTGTCATTTATAGACAGTGATTTGCTAAACAGCAGTACCCTTTCAGAAAAGTTGGCTGTATATATGTATATATATATATATATATATACGTCTGAAAATTAAACCAAACAGTGTTAGAATTAGATTTTAGAGCTGTCAAATTTTTGTTCTTCCCTCGACGGGATTTGAACCCACACCATTGATACACTGCAGCACCATTCGCTTAGCCTTACGTCCAGCGCCCTAGACCACTCGACCACATCCACTCCCTATATATATATATATATATCAAAATCCCATACAATCGCGGCCACAATAATTTTGTGTTTCTAAAGCAATATGTTCCTTGTTATATATTCCTACCAGTTTTTTCTGGGTTTTATCACAGGGTCAATACTAATAATAAAGCGCTTGTGTTCTCTCCTTATCTGTTTACACTGATATATGAACTGTTAATATGAATACCGTCACTTCTAAATGTTTCATACTCCATAATCTTTTCTTTGTTTATCTTATTTTGTCTTTTTTGTTTTGATACATTGATTAACTGATGCTATAGTGAAGCGTTTTTTGTGAGTCTTTGTCTTGTTTCTTTCTTCCGCAACATTGCATGCATCTTTGACGTAGACACAAAGGCTGTGTTTTAGATAGGATTGTTGAAAGTGGCGTTAAGCACCATAACCCTAACCCCTAGATATAATGGATCTATCGTACATGTGATATTACATTTCGATATTCCCTTCTTTTTTATTTCTTTCTTTTTGTAAATATTGCATAGACTGTATAAAAGTTGTGAACTGAAACTAAACCTTATTCAACAACTCTTTTTTATATGATTTAATATATTACAACTAAGGTCAGTCTCCCCTTGGTATATGTAACATTAGACCATTTCAGCTATCCTGTTTAAGGTGGTAACATACACTTCAGGTAAAATTTGATCTGCTCGTTTAATTTTCGTATTTTTTGGCAGTGTGTTTGAATATATCCACTGTAATAAATATCAAAATTTTAACAAATTCCAACCAACAGACTCAGAACAATAAATTCACTAGCCACATAGCAGCTTTTCTCTCTGTGGTTTTGACCACCGAGATGCTTGAAATCTGCATACAAACATCATATGATCAAAACGTTCAACTGATTTGAAAGAGTTATCTCCCTGTAGTGTATGGTACCCCCTTAAACCCTTTGGATTACTTTCTTCCAAAGACTTTCAAAGCATTCGGCTTTCTAATCTTTTGGTGATGATGAAGGCTATTCCAGAAACGCCTGGGGCGGCGCACTAAATTAGATTTCCACAATTCAATGAACTAGGAAAAACCGAAAATGGTCGCTAACTGGTGGTATTTCACTTTAATCAGTAAGTCTGTCCATCAATTTCAAATTTGTATTTTTCCATTTCTGGAATTGCATCATATTAGCATCTTCGTTTTCTTTTCATTTGACTTTTGAGACAACCTCTAAAATCTATATAGCTGAAATATTCTTGAAAGTGGTGTTAAACATCATAAAACCAGCCAATCTAAAATTTGAAGGGGCCGTCGTGGTCGTGATCGTATGGTAGTTGGATTTACAACTACAATGTACCTATGCAATCAGTGTCTATCACCACTAACGTAATGAGTTCGAGTCCCGCTCATAGCGAGATATACTCGATACAACATTATGTGATAAAGTTTGTCAGTAACTTTCGGCATGTGGGTTGTTTTCTCCAGATACTCCGGTTTCCTCCACCAATAAAACTGACCGCCACGATGTAACTGAACTATTGTTGAAAGTGGCGTTAAACACCATAACCATAACACTAAAAGTTGATGGTTACATAATAATGAGTTTGTCGTGCATCTAAAAAAATTGTCTTCAAAGCCTATAAAAGTGCATAGTTGTTATTATCGTGTGACCATTTGAAGTGAAAGTTGATATGTATAGTTTGTATTGGACCAAACACAATGTAAACAGATGACTGGTTCCTGGTCCTCGTACACATAAATATTGCCTTCTTAATAATATAGACTAATTTAGTCATTATATGGTATGAAATAATAGTGAGTGAGTGATTGTTGTTTAACAATAAATGAGCAATTTTTCAGCTTTAACATCACGCGAACAATTAAATAGTGAGTGATTGAATGAGCAGTTTTTCAGCCATAGCATGGCGAGAACAAGCTATATTCGATGCAATGATGATGATGTCCGCTTTGTACTAGACCAACACGCTTAGTTGGATTTTTGTAGTGCTAGATAACTGAAACAACAGTCCGCGTGTAGACATGTCGCTTCACTAGGACACACCATTCTGATGCCGAGCCAACCAGTCTTTGCTTTTCATCATGCATGCAGCTTGCTTAAGGGGATACCATACACTACAGGGAGATAAATCTTTCAAATCAGTTGAACGTTTTGATCATATGATGTTTGTATGCAGATTTCAAGCATCTCGGTGATCAAAACCACAGAGAGAAAAGCTGCTATGTGGCTAGTGAATTTATAGCTCTGAGTCTGTTGGTTGGAATTTGCTAAAAATTTTGATATTTATTACAGTGGATATATTCAAACACACTGCCAAAAAAATTAACAAAATTAAACGAGCAGATCAAATTTTACCTGAAGTGTATGTTACCACCTTAACGAAGAAGCAACAAATACCAATTACATAAGTCTTTGGTTTGACCAGACTGGTGCCTTTGATAACCATTATACTACCGATGTGATTATGTGAAATAATATGATTCCTTTATAATATATATATCATCTCAGAAAAAGATCATTTTAGGGTACAAGTTATTCCCCTTATTGAAGACCTAATGTGACTGTGAAATGTTGAACAGCAATTGGAGTGCTAATCCTTTACTTTAATTAGTGTCAAAGTGTAAAGTTGGATAGTCTGTCATGTTCAGTTACATCTATATCATGTCTTACTGATCAAATATAGTTAAATCGTGGTACTATTGTCTCTTCTCCATAGATGTTCATTGGTGAACTAACTTTCGAAATATAAATCAAGAAGCTTATAAACTTTTAGCTGATAATCAGATTTTTTTCTTTTTGTACAAGAAGAGTTTGGAGATACCAAAGGGGTAATCAGAATATATCGAAAAGAAGAAACAACACAATGGCCAAAATAAAAAGAACAAAAGGACAAACAACCATCTACAAAACATACACATAAAACTAAAGATCGAGTAACACGAACCCCACTAACTTTAACTTACTGGTACGTTTTTACTGATTCATTGAGTAAAATGTATCAAAAAGCCCCAAAAATGTTGATGCTTTTGGATTCAAAGTTTGTGTGTTGTTGAAATCGTGACGCATTATTTGAATGTTATTATTAGTCTCATATAGGCGATCATCTGTCTACAATTTTTTTCTCGTAACAAATATGATATCCTAAATGAAAAACAAAAATTAAGAATTTCTGAGAACAAAAACCTTAATTAATTGCTGACTCACACTGAGAAAATTGTTAAACTTGCGAAAATAAATCCGGTCGTCCGTTATTGTTCTGTATGTTATAATATCCCTTGTCAAGGATATTAATTTTACTCTTGTGGAATCTGATTGGTTCAATTTTAGATATTTAATGGATTCTTTTTGTTTTGTTTTGTTTCTTTTTTGTGACATAAAAAGTTTGAAAGCACATGCTTCTTTAAATATCAATGGATTAAAATCGATCACTGCACATAATTCTATTACATAGTATCCGATTTCAAGCATGTTTCGCGTGTTATTATGATATTAATGTAATTGTGTATTCATATGCAAATTATCATCTGTACCTTTCACCTTATTTGTGAAAACATGGTTCCAAGAAAAAAGGGGGGTTAAAACAAGCTCCATTTAGTTGTATATGGAGGGGGGGGGGGGGGGGGGGGGGGGTGTGTTACAACAAACTCCATTTATTTGTATATTCCTTGATTTTAAGCAACTGGTATCTCCAATTTTTTTTCAAGAATTTTTAAAAAGACGAGTCTTTTTCAGTGATTGTTTCGGTTGACAATACCAGAAATAAATAATAATTTTGACTGTATGTCTGTGATGATAATTTGTTTCTTGTCATTTTTTTTTTATTTATTTTGTCATTGACTTGGCGATTTCTGCTTTGAATTAGATTCTATAGTAGCTTATACTGTTGCATCAATCTTTTCATAATCCTACATTTCAATAAAGAACAATGTTCATTTACAGCAAAAATTATTTTATTCAGTCACAAAGCAAACATTTCACTGTAAAATAATTAAAACTTAAAACGGGAGCAGGAGACTAGAATTGGATGCAATTCAATACACAATATTAATAGAAGGATATTTTTATTTGAATGAAAAAAGACAATAAAACAATAAAATGTATATCTTGAAATAAATTGTATAAACTTGCCCCATGTCCATAGACATGATTGTACGCGACTTCTCCGTAGCGTCTTTAAAATTGAAATTGAATTGATGCAAAAGCGTAAGATATACGCTAATATGTTTCATATGAAAAAAAAAAACCAATCTATTATTTTAAACAGAAATGGAATTCGAAATCCACAGTAGGAACAGCAATTCTAAAATACTAACATATTTCCGGTATAGTTTAAATATACATTTATTAACCCATTTCTTTTTTAATTTCTTTTTTTTTTTTTTTTTTTTTTTGGAAACAGATTCGAATTACCATGTCACCAGCATTTTTAATATATTTTGTCAGGAAATGTGAATTTCATTGTTTAACGAGACACTCATAAATTAGTGTGACACGTCTCGAAAATTATAAAAATTGTGCAATTAACGTCAGAATTTTGACTCCTCATCTCGTTTAAGGAACACGTGTATCCTAGACTTTCATAAGTGCGGATTATTCACTTAAATATTAAAATTGGTGGCTAAAAATTTGTCAGGAAACATCACTTAAACGTAATAATTATTCATATCCTTAAACAATAATAAAATTATATGTTAATCTATTTATTTGCTTCCTGGTAAGAGCGATAATTTCAAAAACAATTATTTTTATTAAATATAAATTATTTTTTGCAAAAACAAATATTTTAAAAATGTTTCCAACGCTGAATATTATCGCATTTTAATTATATAAATATATTTATTTTAGAAATAAAGAGTGAAATAATATTAAAATATGAAATAACCAGTATAATACTATTTTAATAATAATAATCTTTGAAGTTAGTTATTTCCAAATAATTACCTAGATAAACTTTCAAATCTGCAGCATTTATTTATATATAAAAACCGAATTAGATTACTGTCACATACTATATTAACTAACGTGTAAAGACATTTACAGACACACTCTTAAATGGTTAAAAAAATATATCTTGAAGAAATGCTTATAAAATTGAGATTTTATAATGAAACGTAAAACAATGAGTTTACAGATACAAAATAAGCAATTCTTTGAATATGTTTATCTTTTTTATCCATGACATTATCCAAAAATAAACAAAAAATTCCTCTTTTAATCGAAAAAATGTTGTTATTATATCAACACTTCTATTCATTTTTGATACTTTTTCGTCCTAAATTTACATAGAAATTTATATACAAATGTTGTGAAAATTGGGTAATTCCAATTAATGGTATTATGTACAAAAATTGATAAAGCTATCATTAATTAATCAGCATAAATCTGTCAAAATACCATATTGTCTAAATTCATGTGTTTACTGCTAAAATTTGCCACTTAAGTGGTGGGTTTCCTGTTGAGATCCTGTCATAAATTCTTCTAGACAAATAATCATAAGCTACAAACTAGTTATCTTAATTATAGATTATTAATCTCACAATTAAACTTGTCACATACTTGCAAAAATAATCCACCTTATTTAATATACCGGTATTTTCTCGGATAATTGAAAATTTGTGTCGCAAATGCGTCGCCATCTTACTTAAATTGGTGTTAGACTTTTTACAAATGTACCTCTCAGTTTGAAATTTTCTGCTAGCAAACTGTTAAATTGGTTTCACATATTACATCAAATTTTCCACAGTTGTGAAAATGACATCTAAAACATAGTTCCTGAAATTTGTTGTTCTCCAATTCAAAATGGCACGAACGGGAGGAATTCTGTCTCCAAATTGCAAAAAAAATGTCTGATTTTGCTGTAAACTACATGTGTCACCTATCAAACCACTCAGTCAAATTTCATGGAGTAATATGCGGTAAAACGGACGTAACGCCATTGATGTTCGAAACTGCCAAGGCGTTACGCATCAATGGTTTTCCTTAAAAAAAAAGAGGGCACGCACCAGACCTTTAATATTGTGAAGTGAAGCTCAAATAGGTATAAAAAAGAAACTTGTAACTTATAATATTTGTATCATTATTTCAGGCTAGTGAATAATTATAGTGAAATTTATATACAAAAAGTGTGTTCACTAGATACAACAGCCTATTATAAATAACTCTAGATATACACATTTTTACATGTTTTGTTTGACAAATTTTACATGCAAACAGCAAACCATATTAAAGTTAGAAATCTAAATCAAGTAAATAGAAGGTATTATTTATAAAAATACTGCTAAAATTAGTGACAATTGATATATATGTAGTTAAATATTTGTTTTCAGAAATTCAGATTTCAGACATTAATATGGAATTCAGTATGAAAATCGGATACTGAAACAATGGTATATACATGTACATATAAATAAAGAAGAAACATTTACATTGTACAATATCGAAGTAGGGTTAGGAGCTTAGGGTTGTGGTGCTTAACGCCACTTTCAACACTATTTCAGTTATATTGTGGCGGTCAGTTTTATTGGTGGAGGAAACCAGTGTAGCCGGAGAAACCCACCGACCTGTCGCAAGTCACTGACAAACTTTATCACATAATGTTGTATCGAGTACACCTCGCAATGAGCGGGAATCGAACTCACAACATCAGTGGTGATAGGCACTGATTGCATATGTAGTTGTAAATCCAACTACAATATGATCACGACCACGACGGCCCCTGTATCGGAGTACAAAGCCAAACATGCTTGAAGGAGCTTCCAATTTGATAATCCTTATATATCTATCCATTGTCTTTATTGGTTATCTTTTCTTTAAATTTCAAAATATTAACATTTTTATATAATTACATGTATGAGTATATATTCTCCAGTTCTAGAAATAAAATATTTTCATACAAAGCCACTATATTTTCATTTCTTTTCATGGTCAATAATTTATCTGAAAATATCTGAAAGTGATACAACGTTGTGCTTATGATGTTGCAGACCAATAAGAACATATAACCAACTATGACAGGCTTAAAATAAACAACATATTTTATATATATCTATATTCTCATAAAGCCAGTGTATAACAATTGTACAGAGATAATATTTGTTTTTGTTAATATAAGTTCTGCAAATTAAAATGTTTGATATTCAAGGTATACTAGTAGATAAAAAATAGAGAAACACAATGACCGAAAGAGAAATAACATACATGTATCGAGAGGGGGAGATCCCATTAATCGATTTAACACCTCCACATTGTTGTGCCTGTCCCAAGCCACGACTTTGATTTCCAATGCCATATATTGTGGGTTTTTTTGTATTCAGTGAGTTCAGTAAAACTAAGAGGAGATTGTTCGTTTGTTGATATTGATGGAATTGGTGACAATCGCTGTTTAAACTTTCTTTTAATAGTAATGACACATGACGAGAATAATATATAACGGGTGATACATGTAATATATTGCTAGGTTTAGGGTTGTGGTATTTAACGCCACTTTCAACAATATTTAAGTTACCGCGGTATATCGTGGCAGTCAGTTTTATTGGTGGAGAAAACGGGAGTACTCGGAGAAAACCACCGATCTGCCGCATGTCACTGACAAACTTTATCACATAATGCTGTATCGAGTACAACTCGTCATGAACGGGGTGATAGAGACTGATTGCATTGGTTGTTGTAAATCCAACTACCAGACCATCACGGCCACGAAGTCTTCAAACTCAACAGCAGAACATAGCGATTTTGACAAATGATTAATTTTTTATTTATCCAATATTTTTATGGGTTCTATGAGAACCCTGAAGATTTAAATAACTAATATAGAGAGTCTTTGATGTAATATGTGTTTCGAAGAATTTTGAAGGGCTGCATGTTGTTTATGCTTGTTTCTTTGTTTGTTTGTTTCTTTGTTTGTTTCTTTTTTTTTATATTTCTTTTTTTTCTTGCAGTCTTCAAATTACGTTGCTTCTAATTATGATTTGCCAACAACTGTATGTACGTAGAGAGTGTGATCGGGTTCTAAGCTTTACGCAAGACTGATCATTTTTTTTGCAGACTGCGTGCGAAAGCCTTGTTCGTAATCAAAAATGTTTGTGTGAAAAGGTATTAATTAGCATGTTGAGTGTCAATTTTGTGTTGATTTGGTGTTAGCAGATTAGCATAATTCGACTCCTTTATAAGTATTTGCCTCATATTATAGAACGATTGATGAATTTGCAGCTTCTTATTACCCACTTAGTATATTCATTTTAATTTTTGTACGTAAATTTGACGCATCCGCACACCACGCTAATAATACGGAAAGAAAAACACTAATGCAATTTTCTATAATAGATCAGTGATTGTTTTCCTATCGGTAAAAAGTAATATATATATAAAAGTGTTACCTGCCAGACAACCCGAGGAACTCATAAATAATTCAATCTTTTAACAGTTAAATATCGTAAAAATGAAGAATTGCGCGATATTGCATTGAATTTTATAGCATTGTTTTGTCTGGTCCTATACAGTGAAGGTGATATGAACATTATCAGCACGGTAGTATTACAATGCAAGTTTCTCTCATGAGTATTGCCCAATCCGTCTGTCTGATTCCCCCGCGTGAATTCGTGCCGTCTGCTTAATTACTAATTAATGAAAAATAGGTACGATTTTATAACTTAGCATTATTGGACGACAATATCCAATTGCGAGATAGCAGAAGGGTTTATCATATAACAACCGAAAGATCTTTAAGGTTTGTTTAGATTGACAGTGGAATGTTACAAAACTGATATTTTGTTTTCTGATAATTTGAAATAAACATTAGATTAAGATGTGTACGTATTATTTTAGATGACAATAAACTTATATGATATACCAATTAGCTAGATTGATGGTGGCCGTTCTATATTGATGTTATTGATGTTATTACGTCATGTTTTCTGTTGTAAAAGGAATTTCGCCTATATTTTCTTACCTTTATTATATAATAATTCTACCTACCATATAAAATATACTGTAATGACTGACCATTTAACGAATATGGAAAAAAAAGGGGGGGGGTATTTCCCCTTTTTTGAATTACTGTCACCACATGTTACAGAAAATAATATCTTGACCTGACAGATGCAAGACATATATAATCTGACCATTCAATTTTCAACAAGAAATGCTAGAAAACCTTGAAGAGAAAAATGACAAATTTCCATTTAAGAAGATATTATTTACGTTAATTTAGTTTGATGAAAAATATCCCCCCCCCCCTTCTTTTTTTTAAATGATCGGTGTCAAACTAAATGCAATGTTGGAAGTTGAAGTGGATTGTCTATCATGGTAGAAGTTTTGGTGTAAATTCATCATTGCCATATATATTTAAGCTAAGCTTGCACGATATGGATTCATTACATGTAATTATACTAACCGCACCGGTAGTGTAATGTTTAGCGTGTTCGCCTCGAGTGCGGGAAGATCGTGGGTTCGAGCCCCGTTCGGATCCGACCAAACCAATGAATATAAAATTGGTATTTGCTGTTTTTCCACTAAGCACACATTATTTAGGAATAAGATCAAAGACTGGTTGGCTCTGAACCAGGATAATATGTGAGGATGGAGCGACATGTCTACCCGTGGACCATTGTTTCATTGACCTAGCACTATATAAAAATCCAACTTGGTGTGTTGGTCTAACACAAAGCGGACATTTTTTCCATCTGATCGAAATGTAACTTGTTCTCGCCATGATATATAGCTGAAAAGATTGCTCATTTAGACGTTAACCAACAATCTACAACTCACTAAAATTATAATCGCTGATACACCCTTGTATTTAGTCGAGTTATTTCCCCTTTCGTTGCATCCGGGCGTCTTCTTTTGTCATGTCTACATGTCGGTTTCATCGATCAACGTTTGAAAAAAAAACTAAATAATTTATAGCGAACCAGCAATCACACGCACTAATCTAGATCACACCTTCCTGCAGGTTTTATTTATATTGAACAATAAAACAATGAGATGCTAAACCAAGTGACATTAACAGAATTATTAGCACGATTATCATTGATGCAAAATGCAACACCTTGCATGTAAAGTATATTTGTTTGCAATAAATTATGCGATAAAATCAAACAAAAATGCATTCCACATATGTTTCTAGTATTCTTAGTTCTTTAAAGCTACGAGCAAGATCAACACTGCCATCCGTCATGTTTCGTCCGGTACCGATTTCTCGTAAAAGTCCGACGTTAAGTGCCGTTTTAGCACTTTCATATACATTTCAAAGACTTTGTTTCGTCATCTATCGCTTCTTAATTACTGTGTAAAATGTTAATTGGCATACCATAAATTAAAGAGAAAACCGAAGGTTAGATAACAAAATGTACCTGGTAAGCCAGATCTTATACTATGGAGTAATATTAAAACGTTCTGTCGTCACCGAGGCAACCTTTATTTGAGGGCCATGGTTTCTACACTGTGGAGGTACACCACATCTACAAGTGGTGCTCGCTGTTGTGTTTGACATTGAAATACACAAATCACCACAAGGACATGGGGGCAAATTTGCGCCTCGTTTCTTGCAAGTTGAAAAACGGTTTAGCATGCACCTGCTCCTTTTGATCAACAGCTTGTTGCAAGGGAAACTTTTCCAACGCTAGCCTATCCATCATCTTCCATTTTACAACCAAAACACTCGTCCATTGGCATACTCGACTGTAACTTTTTACTTGCATGATAAAATGAATATACATGCAGATTAAAAATTGATCACTTCATTAATTAATCTATGAAAAATCCCATTGTAATTTCGTGTATTTTCATAAGCAGACTTGATACTAAACTGCGAGAATGTAGTGGATATTCAGGGTCAGGGATTGTGGTGTTTAACGCCACTCTCAATATTTCAGTAATATCGTGGCAGTCAGTCTGATTGTTGGAGGAAACGGAGTACACAGAGAAAACCACCGACTTGACGCAAGTCACTGACAAACTTTCTCACATAATGTTGTATCGAGTACACCTCGACATGAACGGTATTCAAATTCACAACGTTAGTGGTGACAAGCACTGATTGCATAGGTAGTTGTAAATCCAACTATCATACGAGCACGACCACGACGCCCTCTATTGGATCTGCATGTGATAAAGTTATGTCTAAGGAGATGTTTGGAGTGTATACAGCAAATGTTTTATGTCCTAAAAATGGAGTAAATTTCGCCCTGAATGAAATTCTCCAAAATAACGGGATAGAGGTTGATTGATTGTTGGTTTGCTTAATGTCCAACGGTAAATATGTCGTGCATATTCAGGACGAGAACAAGGTCAACAGTTTCTAAAACTTATACAGAAATGTGGAAAGGTGGAATAACTGGGGAAACTAATTTTGACTACCCCTAAAATAGTATGGGGTTTGGTAAGGATGAAAAATTCAGATTTTTGTAGCGGCTAGAATGCGTTGGGTTTTTTTTCTTGCAATCTGCAGATTGATCTTTAACGAGCAGGGCCACCTTTTAACCAATTGGACCAATTGCTCCCAATTGGGCCCCACGCTTAAGGGGTCCGGCGCTGTAGTTATCTACTCTTGGTTGTTCAAGTACACACAACAATACACTACAAGTTTACATTGGGTCTCTGTACGTCCTAATGCCGGTTTTGTGTCAAGGGATGGTTGCACTATCCAAACTGGCACGGTAGCCACTGTGGTCTACGGTCAGGATTTTCGTAATATAGCCCAACAACCTCTCATCAAGATGGGACCCTGTATCTGCCAACCGGGTACACACTGGCCATCGCTGTTGGTTGAGCCATGGGGCCATGGGATCCGGTACCAGTACCCAGTACATGTTTTTGTATCAAATAGTACCTCAAAATTTAAAATTTTATAGATTTTAGAATTTCCATGTCAGTGTTCAAAGTACCAGGAGTAAACTGGGGGGCTCTGGCAAGGTAAGCTGTTCCTGGGGCACTAGTGGTACCCGTCGTGTTACCGCTAAACGACACGAACTTATTCTCGTCATCAATATAGAAATACCTCTCACTTGGCTTAAACAATAAATCAATCAATCAATCATACTATGGTTTTAGAAACAGTTCAGTTGATGGTAAACTAAGTATTTATGCGATGCAGTTTTTCCAGCAAAATTGAAAATTGTCATAAAAACATCAATTTTTTAAAAACTTTTTTGCTGTTTATTTGATTTCTGTAAATGTAAACCCTAATTTTTAATTGGTTCGTTTCGTGTGGGCAAAAACCTGACTAAATATGTATTTTCTTTTTCAAGGTCAAAATACTCGTAAAAAAACAAGAGCCACAGAAGTCACAAATTAAATTGAACATTCGCGATTGTATGATAGTTTGGTTTACATAAACATATACAAATTAAATATAAACAGATATTTATTATGTAGTGAGCACGGCGAATTTCTTCATCAGGTACGCTCAGTGTCAACCGATTCCAGGAATCTTCTTTTTCAAGTTCAAAATACTCGTAAAAAACAAGAGCCACAGAAGTCACAATTTAAAATGAACCTTCGTTTGTAAATAGTCTATCATCCTTTCTTTATGTAATTGATCATTCGGAATATCCAATTTTTTTCTTCAATAATGCTATAATTATAGAAAAGAAGATATTTCTTATTCCAATTAATGGTCGACAATAGACACAAATGATTCTCATACTGAAATAATAAGACACTGGTCTTCTTATTTCATTGTTTTGTAGATGTCTCATATTTTTTTCTTTATATTTAATTTTCATTATTGAAGATCATTTGTGTCAATTTTTATACATCATACATGGAAAAACCGTGTCTTGTCTTTTTGTCCATTGTGAACAGAAAACATGTGGTTTCTCCTAGCTTGGTGTTTGAAAATTGTTCCAGTCTATGATGGGCTATTTAATCATATCAAAGAGACATGATAAACCAGTCAATTCCTAGAAATTTGAGATGCCACCGTAGAGAGTAGGTATGATAGCTGGATTTACATCTACTTATGCAATCAAAGCCAATATCACCACTTAGATTCATGATCCGACTTCTTCCCGTAGCGTGGTTTATTCTCTAAAGTTTTGTATGATAATTTTTGTCAGTTACTTGTAACAAACGTTCGGGGAAAGTCTGAATATTGAAATAGGACCTAATGTCTCCGTTGCGGCCAACAAAATTTCCGAACGGAGTGTCCGTCCGCTTGTGTGGGACGAATCAAAGGCACAAGTCTCCTTATACCCTTGTATCTTATATGGACAGTACCATGCTCTTTAGAGCAGCACATAATCAGCAATACTGTGTAGGAAGTCATCGTTAATGACGCACTCCAAGTCAAAATGCTCCAACCAAGTTCATTATCTTCCTTTTACTAAGCATTTGATTTCTTGAAGAATTATCTTTTTCTAGAAAATCCGAGAAAACGCAGACCGCCATGTAACTTTGAGAGGTTAGACAGACCGCCATGTAACATTGAGAAATTAGACAATGTCCAGTTGCTCGAGTGATATTCTAACTGTTTGGTTTTTAAACAACTAAATGTCGATCTGTTATGTGGATTGATTTAATTGGCCCTGAACAGTTCTTAAGATATAAACGTCAAAACATGGAAATGATCAACTTTTAACTGTACGAGCTTTAGAAACTGGTATAGAATGGCGAGCCTTTGCTGAACTATTCTGTTCTGTTTCGCAGCGTGTACAATTAAATTTGAATTTACGGACAATTTACGTATATTGTTATTACGTGGTCTATCCTGCACATGCATGGTGAAAGGTCAAAAGCATCTGTCCAGTTTCCAGAAGGTAACGTAGTTCTAATCGCTTCAATTGGTGTCCCCTAACACGTCCGCATTTATACCGGTACAGCTCTACAAGAATCACATGCCAGAAAACATATAGTTTGGTCAATGACCGTATATAAGAAAAATGTATCCAGTCAATGTAAGTTGACTGTTCAAATACAACGAGTGCACGATAAATTAATTTCTAAGAATATACTGAGTGCTCATGTTTCTACATTTTGAGCAGACGTGCAGCAATATATTTCATCATAATTATGACTCAGCAATAATCATTTGACTTGAACAACTTCCAGAACATTTTTTTTCTTCATAAAATGCCAAAATTTCCTGTCGCCTAACACTGCATGTTCTAGCAATTAATACATAAACAACATATAGTATACAACTTGTTTACTACACAATTGTGTTTGCTGACGTCATCAGTATATGTGTAACGGTCAGATATTGTTATATCGGTCTTATCATAAGTAGAAATATAGCGAAAGAATCCGTCCTGCCAAATTTAATTCCAATCCACTCAATATCTGCTCTTAGATTAATGTCTCGTCCAATTAAATTGATGAAGTTTGAAATAAAATTCTGCCTTTGGCATTCGATGCTGCTACAAACGACGCCATAATAACACTTTGTATATTATATAAGATGGATAAGTCTATTTTTTGTTAGAATTCTTTATTTCAGAGTAATTTGGAGTAATTGTTTTGACAGTTTTTAAAGTTTTAGATAGTTTTCGTGCTGTCACCATCTTACAAAGTTTTTTATTTTTTATTTTTTTGTAGTTATCCCCACATTTGTTTTCTTCTTCTGGGAATTTTTTTAAAGACAGTTCTTTATTTTAACACTTTTAGGCTTAAAAAATAAAGAAAGCTTTTCTTAAATATTTTAATTAATCATATTAAAACAGTAGCTTTCCGAAAGATTTAAGAGGTAACTTTAGGCCGTATAGTAGTATTTCGATGACACAGAAATTGTTATACGTCATACAAAAACTGAGTTGGTTATTCGAACATCTAGGCAAATAAATGATGGGTATAGGGGTCTATTCTACTACAAGTATCTGTTATTTCTGGGTCAGGCAATTCATTATCAAAATGTACATGTATGGTATATTCATTCGAGAAACCGCCACGATATTGTTGAAAGTGGCGTTACACACCATAAACCTAACCCTACATTAATTCAGATCAATATTTGTTTTGATACTTTCATAATAGAACCCCCCCCTCTCTTGTTGAAGGCAAAACAAATATGATTTTAAACTATATAATGTATTGGTTGTAGTGTGGTGTATTAAATTGACAGTCAGAAAAACAATGAGAGTACTTCACATGCTTTCCTAATTTTGACTCATATTTATGTATTGGAACACTCGATTGGGTCATGTATGATCATGCATGACTAGAGCCATATAAAGTTAAAATTGTGCAATTTGATAAATATAATATTTTTTAAAATTGTACATTTAATATGTTTTAAAAGTGGTTTTCTCTGGGTAGTCCGGTTTCCTCCACCAATAAAACTGCTCGCCACGGTATAGCTGAAATATTGTTGAAAGTGGCGTTAAACACCATAACCCATAACCCACATGTTTATATAATTTTTAAAAAAAAAACTCTAATTAGCACAGTTGTAGGATGGCAGTGAAAGTATGGTCTGTTTATGGATATTATTCTATAACGGAAGTGTTTCTCGTGTATATATTCATAATCTAAACTTATATCGCCTTGCGCTACAAACCATGTCTGTTGTTTAAACTGGTCAATAATTTCAACCATTGTCCTGGTTAATAATAAAAATCAGTGAAATTATGCATTGATCCGATATGTAACGGCGCCGGCGAGGATTGGAGCGAGACGTTTTGTTAGGTAAACGAAATACACGAACAAAGGACGATCACACCTTGAACGTTTTGTGGTGAAATAATTAATTATTAGTATATACTTAATAAGGAATTTGTTATTTATATCTTTTGTCTTTATCATTGGTTTACCGGTCATTTTAAACAACTTTGAAATTTAGGTAACACATTATCACAGAAAAAATAATACAAGTATAATCCCTTCTTAAGTTTGATTTGAAGTACGACAGCAAAAAAAAATATTCCCACCTAAATGTTATTGTAAGCAGTATGGTATCATTGTTGTTTTTTTGTTGTTATTTTTTGTCAATAAAAGGCGGTACTTTTTAACATTGTTATCAATAATCAATTTCAATATATAATCTGCGTGCGACTGTTTATTTCTTTCTTTTGTGAAATTAATTTCTTAATAATAACATCTAAACTAGAATATCGTGATGAAATATACCAACAAATTTAGCTAAATTTGCTTAGCATTTAATACATTTTTTTTTTATCACTGAATTCTACCATCTTCAGTAAACATACAGATTATATTCTGAGAGTAAATGCGGGGGATCCATAGAAAAGGCATTTTCCATAATGGTCTATTTTCAATATTTTTGAATAACAAAGAAAAAACGATTCATTTAATAATATGCATTATCATGTTGAATTTTCTTTTTTCAAAATCCAACAAATAAATTTATTTAAATTTTCATTTTTACCTTTTGTAATTTTTTCTCTAGTATTTTTTTTTTTTTTTTTTTGTCCAGTCCATTTAATAAATTATATATCGTCTAAAATGCTTGTGTATTTTATTATACAAAACAATTTGTTAGAAATAATATTTATCCGTAAGCGATTATTGTAACCAGAGATCGGAGGGGCGGAGCTAAATGCCTGTAAATCACAACTCTAGATGACATATTAACACATCAATATTGAAACATTTTTACTATGCTGGCGACAGCCTGACTGGGCCACCCTCATAACAGATGAACCATTCAAATCCGCTCATATGATTGGTTTATTATTTCCCCATTTACCAATCATAATTTAGCAAACATATCACTTTAATGACTAACAAATAATATGCATCAGCTCGTTTGATAACACTCAATCTAGTGGATTTCTCTATAATGGACTTAGATTTTTCATGGACAATACGACCAATTTAAATTTTAATATTTTGAACTTGGAAAAATTGTGAAAGTGATTGTTACATTTAAAATCGAAAACAAAATAAAACACTTTTGTGATCCATATTCAATGATTTATCAGGGCTCGAATCCGGAAATGACCATGGCATATAATCCGTTTTTATTTCACAGACCTGCGGACTATGGATCCCTCCTACAACAACACTACTTACCGTCGGTCCAGCACCCGGGATTACCAGCCTCACTGTTCCCTAAACTACAGCAAAACATGGCGAGGTCGTTATCACCGGGGGAGTTGCTACACCCTCTCTATCAGAGATCCATCAGGAGTTTAGAACCCCCAGAATCCGAAGTTCAAGATGATCCGAAAGTCGAGCTGGATGGAAAAGATCTGTGGGATCAATTTCATAAACTAGGAACAGAAATGGTAATCACGAAATCTGGAAGGTAATTAAAGCTATAATTTATCGAATTTATTATATTCAATGTATTTCATTGCATGTTTTTTCTACGATGTCATTTCATTTGGGGTGGGGTGTTAGGGGGACAATATGTAATGAGAACTCCAGAAATTATTACAATTAAATTGACAAGAATTATATTTTAATAATATTTTCCATATTTTAATTGATTAGACGAATATATTTACACCATATTCGAACGTGACAATCAAATTAAAAATATATATATCTCGTTATTTCTTGTTTATTTTACTGTCGTTTATTTATGTGTTCATAACAAAAAATAAACAAACATTTTTATCAAACTAAGATAATTTATTTTTGTCTGATAAATCTCGCGTGTGTTTGTATGCATTTGAATTATTTCGTTTTAATGTAAATGAAATAGACATTTCAATAACTTCCGGAACTAACAAATTAAACGTTAATTCTATTTATTTTTATGTCTTAAATTTATTTTGAATATTTATATTTTAGTCTGACTAAATAAAAAAAGGCGTCTATTAATTATATTTGTCAGGTGAATTCGTAAATGGGCATATATATATACGTACATGTGTTGTAAAAATGTAATTATTGTTTATATACAAGTAATAGTGACCAATATGTCATTTTCTTAAAACGGACAAAACATATAACATGTAATTTATTAATATCGACGTCGAAATTTATTTTAAAAAATAACAATTATTTTTTTTATTATATTAGAATTTGATGACGAAATATTCGCAATTTGTTAACATTTTCCATAGCATGAAAACATTTTTTTCTCATGAATCTTGACATTAGAAAAAAAAAATACCAAACAAGTGCTTAAAAATACAAAAACCGCTTCCAAAAACCGCAAAATAAACCGATTTAGCCTTTAGATAAACAGTATATACCGACTTGTCAAACTGTTTATATTGAGTTAAAATAGCACACTGGTTGAATACAGTTTGTTTTTTTCGCATTTGATTTCAAACTTTGTAATTTTGTGCCATCATAAATTGAA
This sequence comes from Bathymodiolus septemdierum, assembly GCA_963383655.1. Taxonomy (NCBI): domain Eukaryota; kingdom Metazoa; phylum Mollusca; class Bivalvia; order Mytilida; family Modiolidae; genus Bathymodiolus; species Bathymodiolus septemdierum. The sequence goes on from OY726523.1 coordinate 13,929,857, forward strand.
TAACAAGAAAATAAATATATATTTATTTAAGTAGATTGTATAACTGATATAGATATGTATGTGTGTTTTAATTCATAAGTAAACAAACAATATTGAATTTGTATTGTCATATACATGTGTATATTTCCGTAATTGACATTCGATGTGAATTTCAAGATTTTTGTTGATGTTTCTTTCAGAAAATCTCGGCAATATTATTCCCTGGTCGTTCTGTTTCTTAATTACCCTTGTCATATATAATAAGCCTCACTATTGACCAGATGATACTATATAACTTGTAATTCTATTATAGATTTTAATTTCATTAACTCGAAACTAAACCTACTATCAAAGTCTGGGTCCATATCGGCTTAGTGTCACAAACTCCGTATCAACATTATGTGTCGCTGTAATCTACATTTCACAGCATCATATGTAAAACTTACATCTAATTTTTAGGGGGATCGTTGGGTAATATTAGATTTAAACTAAATCCATTTACCATCATATAAATCTTAGTTACAACCCCTGAGTAAATTATCCCGCGTAGTATGATATGAATTTAATATTTTAAGTACAAAGGCAAATAGACAATATTTTATTTAGATAATTTTGCTCGTTGACGCTAATGATTATAATATGAAGCGTAATTTCTAAATCTGATAACCCGGAAAAGGTGCATTAAAGAAATTAATTTTGATTGGAAATGCATGTTAGTGATATATGTAGGTAAATATGCAATGATTCTGTCAGTGGCATAAATAAATTAAATGCTGTTAGTAAAATATGATTACACACTTAATGTGTCTCTGTTCATACCGAGCCATTTAGTCTAAAATTTTAGACTGGAGTGCAAATATTTATATCAAAATTAATCACATGTGTTTAGGAATACATGAGAAGGAATATCATTATTTATGTTATCTTGAAATTTCAAATCTAATCACAAAATAAGTGTCTGTAAATTATATAAAAAAATAATTCAGATGTTCGTTCGTAGATGGACACATTTTCAGGGATATTATGAAACAACCAACATTTGTTGTTGCCAAAATTTCACCATTATTTCATCACTTGAATCACTATGTATATTTTTATTATTTGGAATCGCGAAGACTCATCAAGGTCCATATACATTCCGATATACTATATTATTATTATAAAGTAACAGCCCCATTTTATGTTTAAAACATTTTAATTTCAGTTTTAGTTTTGTTTATTTACATTAAATTTTGCAAAATACACCACTTTTCTTGAAAGCATGTCGTGCAATGGGTATATCCTGATTTTCTTGGTGACATCCTCTCTTAGAAAGCCATAGCATTCTGTTGTTTTCTTATTCAAACAATAACATTCCAAAAAGCAAACATTAAATAAGTCAATGTTGTACACTGTATATCGTTTTGAGGTCAAAGGTTAAACCGTTCAAAGATATCGTTGACAAAAAATATCTGTAGCCTGCTACTGGTAGAATATACTCAGGTTCACAAGTTCAGTTTTAAACAAACAAAAGAATTTAACACAGTATGCTATTTTTTTTTTGGTTCGTTGGTTTGGTTTATGGTGCTTAACGCCACTTTCAACAATATTTGTTATTTTTGGAGTTTGTGTATTGAATATAATGTGGATTATTTGAAAGTTAATTTTTGCAGAACGAAATATAGTATTTCACATTATATTACATGTACGTGAAATAGGATTTGAAAAAAAAAAAATATTTCTTCTGATATTTTAATGAATTTTCTTGGTACTTGAACCCTTTTGAAATCACAACAACTAGGCACTTATATTTTCTGCCATGAAATATGAAAAATTCTAGATATACATGTAGATCTGAAGTAAAATATTAATATTTGAAATTCATATATAAAATAACTGTTCCTGCTTTAAAAGTAGGTAAGTTGGTTTTATCTTACCATTGTGATTTTTAGTAAACTACAAATAAAACAAAACATGCCTTATGAATATCATATAGAGTTCATATTTAATTGAGTGTAGATTTATTATATATATAATTGATAACCTCATTTTCAACCATTTTTTTTTTTCAAAACTGCAAAGCTTAACTCTGCAATGTAATTTATTTTCAGACGCATGTTCCCTCCATGTAAGGTTAGAGTGTCTGGTTTAGATAAGCGTGCTAAATATATTTTATTAATGGACTTGGTCGCTGTTGACGATTGTCGGTACAAGTTCCACAATAGTCGGTGGATGGTTGCAGGAAAAGCGGATCCGGAAATGCCAAAACGGATGTACATACACCCGGATTCCCCAGCTACAGGAGAACAATGGATGCAAAAAGTTGTCAATTTCCACAAGCTAAAATTATCGAACAACATTTCAGACAAGAGTGGTTTTGTAAGTACGGCAAGTATTACCACCAATCAAGTATGCAGCAAATATCTTAGTGACGTCATTACTGCAACTTCAGAAATCAACTTCCGGTCATTTTTGACAATCGAATCAGATAGATGATCTATTATTGAAATTGTAAAATGTCTTTTTTTTTTGTGTCTTTCTCTTTCAAAAATTCTTATAAGAAATAGACAAATTTAATAACGAAATTATTAATATGCATTTGAAGTTTCTGTTGTTGTAATGACGTTTAATTGAGAATTTTGCCATTTTATTTATTTTTATTATTATATTTTTTTTGTATTCTCAATCATATAGACAGGTGGTTCTCTCATCTAAATCGGATGGGGGACAAGTAGATATATATTATTCACCTAGATGTTGTTTGAGAACGATGCTTGACAAAGAATCGAATATTGTGTAAGAGACATAATTATATATGTATATACAGCATGATCGAAATTGGGTGCTAATGAGACTGTTTCCTAAACATTAAACATGATTTCACACTGTATGTGTGAATTTTTTTTCACGATCAAAATGTGAGAAAACTATATAAAAGAATCTCTCATTTTCGTAACACTTTCCTTGTTAGTAAAGGACTGTTTCATTAGTAACCGTAAACTAATTTATAGGATTTTTGTGTGAAAAGAGCATATGGTCAAACACACTTTCACAGTTCCGTGTCTGAATCGGTACCAAACTCGTGATCTTTTCCACCTAAAGTTAAATGCGACAAATTTGATTTTGGCGGTTCCTTTTTATCTTTTTAATTACGAACAACTGCTCTTGCTTTTATGTAATAAAAATGTTACTGATAATACATCCTCCGGAAAAATTGTGTAAAAACAAGTGATCCCCCAAGATAAACACACATGTTCCTCTTTGTCTTTATTTCAATTCCTCCCCCCCTTATCTAGATTTCGATCGAAATGAAAATAAAGAACTTTTACACTTCTGTTAAAACAACTTTACACCTATGTTTTACGACATCAAGACCTAAAAATGATAAAAATCAAACCTTATTCTTTACTCCTATTTGAACAAAAATTATCATAACACCCCAATAATAAAAACTGATTGAAATTATGGTTAAAACGTGTAGCAGTAATCTCTTTAGAATCTTCACTCTTTACGCCTAACCTAATTTGTACATGAACAGTTTTACAACTATTTTTAACAAGTTTTTTTTTTAAAGGACTGATAGGGAAAACATGTTTAAAATTAACACACCGTTTCGAAACAAGTTTTTTTTAAAGGACTGATAGAGGAAATATGTTTAAAATTAACAGATCGTAAAATCAGAATGGAAATAAAGGCATTCTGGAGATAATAAAAAAAAAGAAGGGGGCAAAAAATATCAATTTCTGTGTTTTTATACTACTGTATTTTATATAAGTAATCACGCGAACGTAAACCTTGACCACATATCTAGTCAAAACAATTTATTAGCCAAGAAATACATACACAAAAAAGTTATATATATTTCAAAAAAGATAAACATTGCATATTTTGTGCAGTTTTCATGATGATACACAAATAATTCAACCACCCCGACATTTTCTTTTCGTTAAATTTCACATCAAAACGATGGTTATTTCAATAATAAAATATCACCGTTTTGGACATTAGATCTGACAGAAAAACAATGTTGTGAGTTCAGCCAATCGATAAGACAGCATAATAATGATCTATGATATGGACAGTAACGAAGCTTTTCTACGAAAGACGCTTTGATTAGTCTGGCGTTAGTCAAAGAAGCTAAAAAATCTATTAAGAGGCCTTTAAAGGGTTCTCTTTTAACATGTTCTTTCTGTCAAGCCAAACAATATACAGAGAACGTTTGTACATATATTGTATTGAATACTATTGAAATAATTTCACTTTTCGTTTTGATATTCATAAATAGATCTCCATCGGTTGTTTTTAACTACAAAAATATATAATATTTTAAGCTGTTTAAGGGAAATGCACAGACTTCATAATAAATAGACGTCGATTATTACAAGAGTTCTTTCTCTCCAGTAGCTTTTGTCTCACGGATTCAAACATTTTTTTTTATTTCATTTTTAATTAAATGCATCAAATTTCTGTTCACTGGTCATGTAAGTGCAGATTTTATAGTGGCCGTACTTTACAGAAAATCTCTTAATAAAGTTATGACTATTGTTACGGTCATCAGACAAATCTCAATGGAAAATTATAGGCGTTTTTATAATTATACAGCAAGAAACATGGTGTGAAATACGGTAGTACTGAAATTAAACTCTCCTAACACGACAAGTAATTGTAGGGTGCGTTCGAAAACGTCCAAATAACTCTATTAACCTTCGGTTCAAACAAGATCATATTTCTGTTGAAAGATTTAGCATGTCTTTTGCGTTCATTGGTCAATACACTTGTTCACCTTTTTTTTAATGGATAATAAAGATTGGAATAATCCATATCTTTTCATTGTTCTATATTGTATTTCTGTCTTGTTTTGACATTTAAAAGGATAATTTTTATGTTACTCTCTATATAATTTATGCTTTCATTTTTGGAGAAAAAAAAATTAAAACGCGATTTAAACATTGCAAATTCTTTAAATTTTCGGGTAGCAGATTTTACGTTTTCATAATAACTTCGGATTTGCTTTGATTCTAAGAGAAACCTTATCATTATATAAACAGAAAGAAAAGTCAGATTAATCCACACAAAGTCAAGTATCGCGGTAAATCTAAAGAATCACCCTAAAGGAGATTATTTTTATTTCAAATCTATATTTTTTAAAATTAAAAATATGTTGTTTTGTGGTTGTCTGTCTAAATAAAGTTTTATCACATAGCCTTAAGTGTTTTCTTCTGAACAGTATATTAAAACTTCCTTTTCAATCCATCTTCGGAAAACATGTACAAATGTAAAAAAAAAACACCATGTACTATGGTGTACTTGTAAAAACCATTTGCAGGTCTATTGTTACTTAATTATGCATGAGACTGTATACTAACTAATACTTAAAAATATACACAATTAATTTGTAATAATTAATAATGCAATATATTATAACAGGGATCCATCATTAAATTAGAGGAGAGTTTGACATGTTACACACTTCTCCCTTTATGCATGTTACATAAGAAGACATAAGACATTAACAAGACGATCATATTAAATGCTTAAGAGACCAATAAATTATATGTACATGTTTACTACTGGCGTAATAATATACTATATGTCCAAATTTGTCGCCTGTTTGCCGGCTGACCATAACTATATATTTGACTAATCATTTATAAGGAAGAAACAGTCATCAATTTTAAATATATGTACATATATATGTAGACATATTTTTCAATTTGATGAAATTATACATAATATAGGTTTAGAAAATTTTAATTTCTCAATTTTTGTTCTACGAATTTTGTAGTGAAAAAAATGGGGGTATAGGAAAATACCTCTTAGTGCATAATACATGAATAAAAAAATGATAATAAAAGCTAAAAAAAAAATATATATAGGGCTAAAAGGTTACCACGAGACACCCGATTTACGAATTTTGTAGAGAAACAAAATGGGCTTATAGGAAAATACCTGTTAGTACACGAATCAAAAATATACATATTTAGGGATGAAAAGACACCAAAAATTTCTACATATCGTATTTCGAGAAAAGTGGAGTAAATTAAGTTGACAAGTATTGAGATTAAGACATGACTTAACCCAAATTTCGAGTAAACCGATTTTGACATAACGAGATTAAACTGTATACATTGGATTAAATTCAATCTGTTTCACATAAATTTCGAACTTGCAAATACAGATGTCATCATTGAAAATATAACAACACTGTACAACGATTAACAAACGTATACATTATATTCTCTTGTTTTAAAGGGAATAAACCCTTGATCAATATGTTAGCTGCAATTTATCACATTCAGGCCAATAAATCGTTAACGAATACAATACGTGTATTCGGGGTAATTTGTAAAACATATTTATGAAAAGAATAGCTTTTTGTAGAATTGGAAATTGACCACATGCAACTGAAACCGCTTATGTATACATATGGTTGTTCCCGTTTTGTTTATCGAATGGAAAATGCTACTTCTAAATTACAAAATCATTTTTGGACAAACCTCACACCTAGTTTTTTTCTTTATTTGACAATAGAACATATCAGATGCTATGAGCATTTCATTGTTGCAATTCAAAAACAAATTATCATCACTTTTGAAAAATAAAATTCAACTTATCGGGTTACATTTCAAAATTAGCATTCATTCATGGAAATTTGACATTTTCGATATGAATAATTAAGTTGAAAATGTTTTTTAATAATCCCATATCAAATGGAACAATAAAAGACGAAATTCACGCGATCATAAGCCGATAAATTGAACATTATCAAGTAATTTGTGTTATGCAATTACCGAACAAAAACCTTTTTCACACTGTGTTTGAAGGGAAACAGTAAACAGGGAACCAAACTGATGGATATTGTATTGTGACACAAACATGGCGCCAAACCTACTAGAAATTGTCGCTAATTTTCGCTATCTTGATCCGATCTGAGGCTAAATTTGATCATAGATTTTCTAGCTATTGTTTAGTAAAACAAACTTTTTCTTCTCTCGGGGTACTGTCACTTCTAATCATTTATTTTTCATTGGGATTTATCAATCCATGCAGATATCTATGTATTTTTTTTATTTCAACAGAAGGGTATTATATAATTAATGAACTAAAATAAAACTGTTTACAAAATTGAAACGATGATTGTCTTAATGGATTGTGCATCACAACTACATAAACTGGTGGTTGTTAATTGCGGAAACGCATGGTGCATGGGTATTTAGCTAAATCTTGTCGCGTTATGTGTTTCTCGCACAGCCATTTGTAGCTTATTTGAAAATTAAATTAAAATTACCACTAAAAATTTGATTAAAATGTGTAACGGCAAAATGTTAAAGCATATGGTCATATCTTAATTATATACATTTAAATAGACATATACGATGTATACTTTTATCATCTTTAGAAAAAAGTTCGTTCTTTACAAGCAAAAACCAAACATTTCTGCCTTCATGATATGAACAGAGCGAGACGCATTCAATACATTACTAAGCAACAAAACAAAATTTTTGAAATACATAGCAACTATTATGTAAATTCCCTTCAATCATACCTTGTAAATGAAATATTAAACATTTTATTAATATGACTGTCTTCACTGAAAACACATGTAACAGTATTGTGAATACACCATTTCTTATGTTCGGAACTTAAAAAGTGACACTCGAGTTGTCAAAGGGAAGTAATAACAATTAAAATAACATAATATTTTCTGTAATTTTGCTAAGTATTCATATAAATATGTTATATTTCAATATTTCATGGGTTTAATTTTAATTGATTGTAAATGGTCATGTGTTCAGTTTATTTCTAACATATGTATTGTATAATATCCTAATTAGTATACTATATATATACACCACCTTTTAATGTTAAATCAAATCATAATATAAGGGGCAATCGTGGTCATGATCATATGGTAGGTGGATTTACAACTGCCTGTGCAATCAGTGTCTATCACCACTAAAGTTGTGAGTTCGAACCCCGTTCATGGCGAGGTGTACTCGATACAACATTATGTGATACAGTTTGTCAGTGACTTGCGACAGGTCTGTGTTGAAAGTGGCGTTAAAACACCATAAACCATAACTCATAAACCTTACCAAAAGTAAGATACAAGGTGTACATATAAAAAGTGAATGCATATATTATATAGATAGCTTATTTTAATTTTTATAATTTCTTATTTCAACAGACCATACTGAACTCCATGCATAAGTACCAACCCAGATTTCACCTTGTCAGAGCCAATGATATTCTAAAGCTGCCATACTCGGCTTTCAGAACATATGTTTTCAAAGAAACAGAATTTATAGCAGTTACAGCTTACCAAAATGAAAAGGTGAGTAGTAAATTATGTTACATATATACAATGTACAAGGAGCATAAATCATAGTATACATGATGTCAGTTACATCTTTAAAAATGTTGTTCTTGTTGATTAAAGTACAACTGTAGTGTAGTTCTGATCATGTGGGTCTCAAATTCTATTTGTATTTGCATAACATGTGTATTTCAATTTATTTATTTATTTATTTATTCTGACTTGCGATAGGTGGGTGATATTCACCGGTTTCCTCCATCAATAAAACTGACCAATATGATATAACTGAAATATTGTTGAAAGTGGCGTTAAACACCATTACCACAATGACCACATTTATTTATTTATTTATTTGATTTATTTATTTATTTATTTATTTGATTTTAGATCACACAACTCAAGATCAACCACAACCCTTTTGCCAAAGGCTTCCGAGATACAGGTGGTGGAAAACGTGAGAAAAAGTGAGTTTATATAAATATATATATTTTCATAAATACTCATTATGTTTGTTTTTTTCTGTCATGTGATGTCGATTTATTTGTCATGTGATGTATGGTTCCCTGTTGATTTTTTTGCAACCAGTCACTGTTTCTCAGCCTCCATTAATTACTAATACAAACATTTATTATACAGTTTTCGATCAACAATCAAATGTCGACAGCTGTTATAATTATTGGCGACATCAACACAATTGTAGTCAGTTCTGAAATTAACGTTTCCATTTGCGTGTGATTTAATTATTATGACCTCGAAAAATGGACATTGGCTTCTTTGCACATGCGCGTGTCTTACCGACAACAAACCTTTACTATCAAGATTTATTTCCCTTTGTAATCGATTGGGATACAGGTTGTGAAATTTTGCAGTTTAATAGAATAATTTACTGTAGATTTTATCTATACAGTCGAATTGCGACATTTGCCCTAATTTCAAGAATTTTCATTTTCTGTTTGTTTTTTTGTCTTGGGTATGGCTTTGTTATCATAGTACATGTATTTAGTCTCATTATATAGCATTTAGGTGGTACTATTGTAGGCGATAAATTGGTCCTTCCTAGTGAAATGGGTCACCATGAACCAATATGTCTAGAAGAATAAATCCAAGATTACACATAGTTTAAAAGGACCTTGGAATCATTTTCCAAGTTGAAAAAACTCCATGGAATATTTCTGCCTATTAAATATCGTAGATGGACTTATTTTACTAGTAACTTTATTCCCCCCGGACCATTTTACTGTTACACTCACCGTTAGGGATTTTTTTGTACAAAGCCTCGACTACATCCATTACTGTGTATATTTATTTGGTAAATTATCACTGAATCCTTGTATAAATTCGAGATGCAACAGGGGACATTTCTTGCAATTTAAGACAGTATGGAAAAAAATCCCTGAAGAGGTGATTGGAATCACAATAGGATGTACCATGTGACCACTAAAATTTGATTAAAATTTTTGGTTAACGATCATGGCGATTTTCAAAGCTTTGACTTTTAGTAATGTTTTAAAACATAAAGACTATTGTTTATATACTTAAAGTAAAATAAGCCATTTTTGTGAAAAGTAAAATCATGTCACTAATCCTAATCATTTAAGCGTTTAGATATCAGATACTGGAAAATATGAAATATATACTTTTGGTAGACTATGATTGTAAAATCATTATTTCCTTTTTTTTTTTTTTACATTTTTCTGTTTTTATTTCTATGATATCATTAGAAAATTTGATATGCTTCACCTCAGAGCAATATGATACGATAAAATTGGCATTAATTTAATGTTTTATACTATTAGATATTGTTTAATCCAATGAAGAATAATATGGGGTACTCGAATTTCTTGATAAGCTAATGTTTGTTAAAGCATCTAATTAATGTATTCTCCAATTAAGTAAATCAATTTTTAAACACATAATAGACAATTAAGTTAGGTTGACACATCGAAAATAAAGTTACAATGTTATCAAAGCCAATGTCGTTAATGCTGAATTAATGTTACCGACTCGATTTCATTTCTGAATAAATGGGTTTTTTTTGCAAAAATATGGCGAAAATTGAAAATTATTATTGCTTTGTTTAATTACAAGAATAGATTCAAGATTCAAGATTCTTTATTCTCATAAACCAATGCATTACAATGGTACAGAGATAAATACAAACATTCAATATCAATATTTGCACGCACATAATAAGATACCATTGGGACACGATATAAATGAAATATTGTTGAAAGTGGCGTTAAACACCATAACCCCATTGGGAAAACACACCAGTGTTGATGTTACATCAAAGGTTCTATGACAACTTTCTCGTAATCAACATTGTAAGTTCTATGAAAAAGAAAGTTAAAATAATAATGATCAACAATTCCACAAAAATCAACGAACCAGAACGAACAACCACCTCTCACCTCAAATCACTAAACACAGAAAAATACCACGATGACACATGGTGTTGGAAACCAGGTCCTGGCATGGAAAGGCACAAACATATGGCGGGGTTTAGGAGTACATGTATATCCAATAGAGACTATATCACCCTCCAAAATGCACTTTCTTCAGTTTATACAATCGCCCATGTATTAAATTATCAAGTGTTCTTTGATTTATTTGAAGGGACCCTTGTTGCAAAGATTATGTTTTAGGCATATTGATGACGATATTTATTTTTGATACCTCAATCGTTTATTATATCTGGTTGATAGTCCCTCGTTTGGGAGGTATATCTAGAAATATATTGAGAAAAGTTTCATTGCAAAATAATACAGGGTCAATATTTATGCTATTACCCTTAAATCAAGTTTTCTGATAGGATGGTTTGGGGGTACAGGTACAAAACACTCTATAGAATGTTGTATAAGCGTTAATCAATCTGAAATAAATATGGAGTACAAGGAGAAAAACGAAACATAACGGCCTAGTTTTTTCTCTCTCATTTAGAACAGATTTTATACCCATGTTCTTTTAAGTTGCTTTAACTCGATATATCAATTCACCCACTATGGACTCACAATATATAAAGCAGACGACAATGGTCGATTCTTCACGTCAATACTGTATCTTTCTTGAAATTCCTTTATATTTAAATTAAAAACCCTTTCAAACGGCTTGAGAGCAAATTCGTGATGGAGTTAAAGCTTCAGATTAAATATGGCGTTAATGTATATGTATCGTAGATAACACTTTACATTAGAATTTAATGAATGAAAGTAAAAATCCCTGTTGTATCATTACGCTGGTCCAAACAAATACCAAAAGCATACTTTACACATAGCCCTATCACTTACCATTAGGTATTCATTTAAAATAAAGTGAAAACTTTCTGTTTGTTTGATAAAGGATTAACAAAAGTCTATCTCTTTATTGTGGAAGGAAGTGTCTATACCTATATGTATGTAGCGCCATTCGGGGTGACAGCCTGTACATATGTTTATTTTATTTCTGAAGAAGACTCTTGAGGGATTCCTGCGTTGCTACGTCTTTTAATTTCTCCGACGCGCCACGAGTCTGTATTTGAAAGACGTAACTAGTGATATTTTAAAGTATATACTCTCTTATCATATCAAACACTATTTGTTAATACTTGCATGCCTTTTTTTAAATTTAAATTTGAACTATTTTATAGGCGGATGCTTCTGCACACTACAAATCAATCACATTCGGAAAACTCTCACACTGACGACACCCATAGTGAAGAGGATGACAACGAGGATGCTGACATCTGCGTTGATGACGACATCGACGAGGGAATGGAGGGGGGAAAATCGACTCCATGTTTACAAACTTCACAAGGTATGTATTTACATTGGATTAGCTTTCTCTTTTAATTGAGTAAACAGATAGGCGGGGAAATATATTATCGTTCGGCGCCTTTTAACATAAAACAGCCTTGCAATATTCTTTAAATAAACACTCGAACTGTCGAGGAAAGCACTTCAGTGAAAAGGTTGACACTATCTTAAAGATGAAATGAAGAATCTATTTTTTTTTTCAGCATGGCTTGTCATTTTGACAGCAAAAAAATTGTGAAAATATTTTTCCCTCAACTAATTATGGAAAAATAGATTAGATATAAAACTACTTTGATACGTAATTTAAATGCCAATTCTTTAATCTAATTAATTACTAGTAAATCAATCTTTAAAGGATACCCATTTACTGTTATAATATGGTCTGTATATTCACGACTCACCGGTAATCTACTTGAACTTGGTAGAACTAATGAGTTCAAGGCTTTCTCGTGTCACGAATCAATTGCTTTCTCTGGTCACGATTTATCCGATCAATAAAAACTTTGTCACGAAAAAAAATACATAAGCGTACTAAATAACTAACTAAAGATTTGAAGAATATTTTCAAAAAATTGTACTTAAAAAAAAGAAGAAAAAATTTGAATATGAAACACATTCAATATGAAGCATTGACTAATGTCTTGATTATACTGAGAACCATGTGTGGTCAATCATAGGAATAGCATTTCGATCTCAAGAAATGCAATAAGAATAACTATGCAGAAAAAAGGTTTTCGGGAAAAAGCACAAGAGGGAAATATTCAGGGGCGGATCCAGGATTTCAAGTTAGGAGGGGGCGCACTTAAAAAAAATTGCGCCGAGCGGAGGGAGGCGCGAACATTTTTGGGGTATTTCGTGTGAAAAATCACGATTTTACGCCCAAAAAATCATATTTTTTCCAATTTTAGGGGGGGGGGGGGGGAGAGCGTGCCGGGTGTGCCCCCCCTCTGGATCACCCCTGATATTTCACTGGGAGAAGATTTTTTTCTTTTCATTTGACCGCTCCAAATAGGTAAGTTGGCGATATCTGCATAATAATGAAAAATCTTTATTTGCTCAACTGAAATTGAATTTATACTATACTTATCAAATATAATGCAAAAAGGAATGTATTATTGTTGTGTCGCCGTTTGCGCCTACATATCAAATTAGTATATTAAAGTATTAGAAAAATTATGAAAAAGAAAAATGACAACCATTCAACACCATAATATAAAAAGTTACCCTATAAAATGAATCAACACTTTACTATATAAAACGTAAGTGTAATTCTGACAGTTTTACACCCATCTATTTAACGTACCACCCCTTTCATTGCAACATTCCTATCTATATCTTACCGTTTTATCATTAATTTGCCGTGAAAATTGCTTCGTCAAGTTGGTATCTTTATAATGTATTATCATACCAGCGACTTGTGTGGCGATATGATTTTCTAAAATGAATACTTTACCTGACAGTATCTTCCATTGAATGTCAGAGTCTCCACACTTACTGACAAGGCGATACTATCGCCCGATGCTTATCACGGTATACAACATGCTAACACACACTTTGGATTTACGTCGAACCAAGATGTCTACAACTTTCATGTACGTTATTGTCTAGGATTCAGTGTTTGACGTGAGCTCTAACAAGCTTAGTAATACATAATACTTAAAAACGCTCAACTGATGCCAGAATGACTCGCCTAAGATGCTGTATCTTCTAGTTTATTTATTTGATAGATATCAGATTAAGGTTTTTACATGTTGTTTTTAAAAAGATGGAATAAAACATTTTGTACTTATCGACTCTTCCCCTGTTCAAGTGTTTTGTCTTTCTTCGTTGTGTGTTGCCCCCTGCTATCAAACAGTTTAAAATTGCAGTAGAGATATCCAAATATATGATTTTAATTATATGGCTGTCCAATCTTTCGATTTTGAGCGTACCTGATGAAGGTTATTCCAGAAACGTACCTGATGAAGGTTATTCCAGAAACGTACCTGATGAAGGTTATTCCAGAAACGTACCTGATGAAGGTTATTCCAGAAACGTACCTGATGAAGGTTATTCCAGAAACGTACCTGATGAAGGTTATTCCAGAAACGTACCTGATGAAGGTTATTCCAGAAACGTACCTGATGAAGGTTATTCCAGAAACGTACCTGATGAAGGTTATTCCAGAAACGTACCTGATGAAGGTTATTCCAGAAACGTACCTGATGAAGGTTATTCCAGAAACGTACCTGATGAAGGTTATTCCAGAAACGTACCTGATGAAGGTTATTCCAGAAACGCGTAGTGCGCACTAATTTTGATATCTACGTTTTTATTTGTGTTAATATATATACAATGTATATTTATTGTTGAAATTTACAGTTCCTAAGCAGTAGAATTATTATTTAAACTAGGGTTCTCATCCCTCAGACATAGGTGACCATAGCCGATTTTATTGATGCCAAAGACTTTTAAATTATTTGGTTTTCCAGTCTTTAGATTTTGAGTGCACATGATGAAGGTTATTCCAGAAACGCGTCGTGCCCACTAAATTTGATATCTACGCTTTTATTTTTTTTTTAAATAGATATTTATTATTGAAATTTACAGTTCCTAAATAATGGAATCATTTTTTTTTTAAACTAAGGTTCTCGTCCTTCAGGTTTAGGTGATAATAGTCGATTGTATTGCTCCCAAACACTTTTAAATTATTTGGTTTCAAATATTTTGATTTTGAGCTGATGAAGGTTATTCCAGAAACGCGTCGTATACACTAAATTTCATGTCTACGTTTTTTATTATTACAGTTTTAATAATTTTAATTACATTTTAACCCAAAATGTTTTCACGGCTTTTATCTGTGTTTGACATTTTGAAGATGTAGTATTATAAACATGTATATATGGTCTGAGTTCTTTAACACAAAGTTATCGAATATTGATTTAACGTTAGCGTCTTATAATTTGATAAAGGGTTTAACTTTTGAACACTGCCTTATTAAGTAAAGTGCTCTGAAGCAAAACTTTGAAAATCTCTTAATCGGCGATAATTATGATCAATGTATACACGTGTTATACAAACTTAGCGGTTCATTTACAAAATCGTCAAATCGTGTTCCGTTATCAAAAACCAAACACGGTAAAGCCCTGCTTTTCCGGAACCTACTAACAGCGTGGGTGCTAGTTTTAACAATGAACTATCTAGACTTATGTAATCTACTTTATAAATTGACTTATCATATCATTTGCAAACTTTTAACATTAGTTAACACCCGGCTTCTAAATAGGCATTTAAAAGTTTAATGTATACAAATTTTGTTGATAAGTCATTATAATATTGGAGTAGTTTACAATAATGGCAGCATGTAATACAGTTTCTTTGAGACTATCTTAACACCGATGATTACCAGCGACTTAACATGATACAAAATGTATACTTTAATGTTTGGACAATATATATACAGGACAAACAGACTTCAAATCTCTTGATTAAAAATGAAATTTCAAATCAATTTATTTCAATGTGTAGGTCTTTAGAACGGGTCAAAACATGGTGATAATATTGATGGAGAAAGTGACACGAGGAAAATAGATAGAAGACTGATTTATTAAAGTAATATTACACCAGTTTTGGGTGAAGAAAATTTTTCCCTGAAAATTCATTTGAATACGGTGGTACCTTTACTAAGCTATTCATGCATGTTTCAAGTCGAAATATGTTCCCAACAACTAGAAATCTGCAAATCCGTGTGCATGTTTATCGTCCTCGCCATTGTCGTGGAGACTAATTAACTTTCGGTTGTTTTGTTCCGATGATTGCCGATCATTATACCTCATGAAGAAAAATTTTGGTCCGATGATTGCCGATCAAGAAAAGATAAACGGGTGTATTCGAATTGCGTTTTAATTATCTCCCTTTTTTAAACCTGGCTGTCAAAAGTAGACATTTATTTTTATGTTGATAAGTTTTATTGATATATTTTGTAATGATAATACTATTTGTATTATATTTATCGTATTTAAGCATTGACAACCTTCTTCAAATAAAATTTGTTAAGAAATTTGCAGAATTAGAATAATAACCATACCATTGTCAAGGCAACGAATGTTTTATATAATGTTTAATATTTACATTTGCAACTTGCTCAAGGAACCAGTATGGCCTACTTAGTGTAACTTTTGATCCTGCTTCCATAGGAGTAGTTTTGTTTTTGGGATAGCTTAAAATGGGAAACTAAATATTGTTAATTTTCGGCTTTAAATTTAGATTAGCTTTAACCCCAGAATGCTTTAAAATATAAACTTTTTGTTAGCTGCTCACCACATCATGTTTTTCTGGGTTGATTTTTTACATTTGATCCTCAGTGCTACCTAGGTTATTTTTTATATTGGTATTTTACAGTCGTTTTCGAATCAATTTTTTTTTGCAGTATTTATTTGAAGCCTTTACAATTGTTAATTTTTATGTTCTGTTATATCATGCCTTTTGTTGACTATATAAAGTATTGAAAACTTTATTAGCCTTAATTCCTATTGTCATAAGCTCAAATCCCAGTGGAACAAATCTGGATATGTCTAAATCTCATTTTGTATCCATCGTCAACTAATTCAATCCCTTTCTGTAACAGGAGCGTGTTTGGATATGTCTCGCTTGGTGGTTGCCAACCAAAAAGCTCAGACAGACAGACACAGGATCAAAAGTTATACTTTTTTTATATTTCAAACATCAAAGTTATACTAAAGTAGGCCATACTGTTAATAGCCAATGGTTCCTTGAACTAGTTGAAAATGTAAACATTAAGCATTATATAAAACATTCGTTACCTTGACAATGGTATGGTTATTATTTTGATTCTGCAAATTTCTTAACAAATTTTATTTGCAGAAGTTTGTCAATGTTTAAAAACGATAAATATATTATAAATAGCCTTATCATTACAAAATATATCAATAAAACATACCAACATAAAAATAAATGTCTACTTTTGACAGCCAGGTTTCCAAAAGGAAGATAATTTAAGCACAAATCGAACACACCCGTTACACAATCTCCCCGAAAGAGTTAAAATCTTCGGTCACGCGCATATCATTTGCATTACTGTTGTGCACAACAGAATTATCTGCTGCCAAATATTTTGCGATTTTCTCATAAATTCTGCTTTTGAACGGATTGTGAATGTTATGCAAGTTGATTTTAGTTAAATTAAGTGGCATATTAAGTAAAAATATTTAATCTAAAAATTCCTCCGATATTCGCCTTTCATATTACTTTAAAGATCAAAGAATGCCTTAAACACGAATTACTCTTTTTGTTTTATAGATAACTAATATCAAAGTTGTTTTGGTTTTTTTTGTAATGAACATTGAAAGCTAATTTTTTAAAGATTTTTTTTTTTTTATTTATCTATGAATTTTTATTTTGTTTCAGATGTAGCAGTTGATGAAACTCGAGATACATCTAAGGATGAAAATTCGAAAACCGAAAGTCACACGAATGAACAAATCATGAAAAGTGATAGACTTAGTGACTGTAAAGTTATTGAAAATGCACGTGAAGAGCACGTGAAACATCAAAGAGAAAACGTTGAAAACGAGAGACATGAAGTAAAAACTCTTTATAGACCACACGAAATTGTGCAAGAGAAAGAAAATAAAATGGAAACACGTACAGTATCACCACCACGTGTAAATGAGGAAAGAACAACTAAGTCAGTTCAGAGCGAGAATTCAGAAAGAGACTCGAGAATAGAATCACCAACCAGTAGTAAGTCTCCTGGAAGTCCCATTATTTCACGACAACCAGCATCCAGTAATAGTTATCTTTCAAAAGACTTTTCTAGTCCACCAAACGTGACAATAGTGCAGCCATCGGTGTCGCATTCAATGTTTCCGTTTTTCTATCCATATTCATCGACGTCATCAGGAATGCCATATTCAATAAATCCGATGTTATTACCGGGAAATCCATCATTACCTCCAGGATTGCAGTTGCCGTTCATTGCTACCTCCAGGCATTCGGAAATGGGACATCTTTCACCAAGTCATTCACACGCACATGCTCTGTCAACACTTAATCAGCTGACATTGCAAAGTCATATGTTATCTCAAAGTTATTCTAGTCTAAACTCTGATCTTGGAGGAAACAGTTCCGTGTCCCCGAATCAGATCTCAAATACAACAGTTGGACCTATTTTCCCGTCTCGTACTAGTCCTAGATATTCTCCTTATTCATTACCATCATCAAAAACATTTGTGCCTAGTACATCACCGATTTCCGCTTCCGGTAATCCGCTTAGAAATGAACCGGAAGTAAGTGGCATCAGTCGACCATCACCAATTCGACCAAGAAGTCCTTTAGGACACCACCTTCCGTTTCCGGGACTATCAAATTCTACAAATCCAAACAATGAACTTCGACATATGGAAAGAATGTTAAATGTATTGGACAGAAAAAGAGTAGAAGTTCATGAGCGAACAATGGCAGACGTTCATTAGTCAGTTGTATTTTCTCTATTATATTTTAATTTTCAGTATTCAAAGAACAAAAATCAGTTTCAAATTTAAAGAAGCAAAAGTTGCTGGAACATACCTATGATAATTTTCTTTGTTTTTCTTTATTTTAATGAAAGAGTTCTAGATAGACATCATATACAATCTGAAATCAGGTTGTGCAGTGCTATTTTTTAAATCCATAAATATTGCGTGTATCTGCATGAATTTAGTGCTAAAGTGTCTTTGAAAATCCATGTTTAGGAAATTGCTTAGTGCCTGCAACAAAACGAAATTACAATTTGTACATTTTTTTCTCAGGTATTTATTTTTGTTTGTCTTTCAGTTATAATTCGAGAAATTTAAAAATGTCTGCAAGGTATTGGCAATAGACTAAATATTGTTAAATCAGATTATAATTGTTTGTAAATGTATAAGGTGAATAACCTTTCCTCTAGTCATTTGACCTACGCAAAAACTAGTTCTTCGTTTTTTTGTTTTTTTTGTTTTTTTCTGTGTAAATGTGTCATAGTTGACTTTATTCTTGATGTTTGGCAAACGATAAGATTGTATGGAATTTATTTTGGTTCATATGGATGCATTTCCTTTGAGAAAGATGGCTTCAAACGGAAGAGTAAATTTACAGTAGAATTCATACATTGTCTCAGAAAAAGATTCAAGCAATATATCGAAATTTGGTAACACCAACATATTTTAAGTGATCAATAGTTGGTTCATAACTCCGTACATCATATGGTTAATATTCTTCTATTAAATTGTAAGAAATTCACAGACGAATAAATTGTATTAAAACTAAAAGGAAAACAAAGACTGTATATTAGGGACCGGTCATTTACTAATGTTCGGAGGGACTCGGAGGAAATAGTAGAAAAATGTATAATTTTTGCACACACCCCCTTCTTTTCCACAACCTGAAGCAAAAGTTCAAGATCAGAGGTGGATCCAGGAGGGGGCGCACCCGGCGCGCGTTCCCCTAAAATTGGAAAAAATAAGATTTTTTGGCGTAAAATCGTTATTTTTCACACGAAATAACCCAACAATTTTCGCGCCTCCCTCCGCTCGGCGCAATTTTTTTAAGTGCACCCTCCCCCCTAACTTGAAATCCTGGATCCACCCCTGAAGATCTTCATCATAAATAATTTTGTTTATTTATATTTTGTGGTTTCAAGCACCCCGTTTACGACACAACAACATTTTCGAACCCCTTCCTCCTTTGCAAGTTACAAAATATTCAGAACTAACTTCATTTTCAACTAGACTCCTCCATAACCCGTAAAAAATAACTGGTCCGTTACTATGGATACATTTTGTTGTATATGTGTACAATTATTTATTACATTGTATTGTTGTATTGTTATTTTGTTTTGTACTTTCTTGCATTACGATAATCAAAGGAAGATAAATAATAAAAATGAAAATGAAAATTTATTTCTTATTTTTAATATTCTCTAAAGAAAAATACCAATTTTTAAAATGTCAATTTGAGGGTTAGCGATATGGTGCTTAACGCCACTTTCAACAATATTTCAGTTATATCGTGGTGGTCAGTTTTATTGGTGGGGGAAACCGAAGTAACCGGAGAAAACCACCAACCTGTCGTAAGTCATTGACAAGCTTTATCACAATATGTTGTATCAAGTAAACAATTCTAACTCACAACGTTAGTTATGTCATTTTAATATTAGAAAACAATACTTATAAGATGTTTACTGCCATTCATAAAGCAGTGGAGGAGTATACATTTGTGAACATTGAATCAGTATAAAGTGCTTCTCTTTTAACATAAAATAATCATGCTTAGCACAGCCACATTTTTGTACTTGTCTCAAGTCAGGAACTGGATATCCAACGCCATATGTCGTGGTCTTTTTGAAGTAGTTGTTCGTTTTTGATGATAACAGTAGAATTCTTGACAATCACTGTTTAAGTTTTCTTTTCAAGACATAAAACAGATATTTTACTAATAAGTAAGTAATGATATGAATGTATTGAACATGATAGACTACCCACCTGTATTCTAAGAAACAAAATAAAGGCAAGGAAATAGTGCTATTACTGCTGTTCTTCATTTCACAGGCACAGTAATGTTGAACATAAAATGCGGCAATACAAGGAGAAGAATATAGACGAAACAGGTGAAAATCAATCCACGTTACATTTATTGAACAAAATGGCGAGTGTATCATCCGATATTTTGGTAGGCCATGTGACGAGTTTGCAGAACGAGTCTGTCCTATCAAAATATCTGATGGTGCACGAGTAACCTTGTTCAATAAGGGACTTGTATCTTGCGACGTCAATCAAAGTTTTTTAATTTTGCTGTTTGAGTGAGAGTATGTAAGTTTTATGATGATATCTTGTATATTTTGTTATCGAAGATATTATATGATGTGACGTCATCTAGCTCCACTTCCTCTCTGGGTATCATGAGATATTGTACAGCTGTTGACAATAAAAAAAAAGACGAGAAAGCATGATACAATGTATTGTTACAAAACTGACATTGGACACAATTCACAATTATTTTGATATGGGTATTTATCTGTAAACACTAAATGAGTTGCTTTTTGGAGGGACTTAATTCAAAGGAATATAAAAAAATGTTCAGGTGCTCTCATCTTTTATCGAGCGCTTTGAGATCTGAAAATTTCCCTTTAGAGATCTATTTTTTTTATGGGGCAAGATTATGAAATATAACTAAAATACGTATAAAACCAACCAGGGTATCCACCCTTCCAAAATCTGTGACGATTTTTTTCTGTTTACCAAGAATGTGTGTTTTCGTAAAAAATGGAAGATTATATAATTTTCTTTAGCAACTCTCTTTGTTAATATGTAAAACTCTAGAGGGTTGGGGTATGGTGTTTAACGCCACTCTCAACAATATTTCAGCTATATCGTGGCAGTCAGTTTTATTGGAGGAGGAAACCTGAGTACTCGGATGAAACCAGAGGCTTCTTGCAAGTCAATGCCAAGCTTTAGCATATAAAGTTGTATCGAGTACACATCGCCATGAGCGGGATTCGAACTCACAACTTTAGTGGTGATATGCACTGATTGTATAGGTAGTTGGTTGTAAATTCAACTACCATACAATCACCACCTTGACGACGCCTTCTTGTTATTATAAGCGACACTATTATCAACAATATACAGCCACTTTCGTTGCAAGAAAAAAATATGATGCTTCTATCTGTATACTCATGATCACACCACGTTATATTATAACATAGTAATGTAATTTGTGTTTATCTATAATGAGATACTCATGAACATTAGATTTGGCAACCATAGAATATGACAATACAATAAACAATAAACAAAAACAAACACTTTCTTATTGTAGAAACGTCGCTTTCTAGATGTGTGAATGTGTGGTTCTTATTATTGGAAACATAAAGAATAAAAATGTGCAAATATCGAAATCATAAACCCAAGAAAGGTATTTGATTTGCTTAGATAATTAAATCGACATTCTGAATTTTCAAACTGCTGGGTAAAGATAACCATAATTGTTAAAATGGCTAGCAAAGAAACAAATGAATACAATCACAAAATACAATGGGAATCTGAAAAAAAATAATTGAAGATGTCTAAAGATAGAATTTCAAACAGGTTATGTAATTACAGCCTACAAGAATAGAGAAAGAATGAAGAGCAATATAACAGTCAGTGTGGTTGTTCAGATACATCTGATGGGACAAATTGACGAATGGAGCCACTAGTGGGACAGGAACTGCTTACCCTTCAGGAGCACCTGAGTTCATCTCGGTTTGTAGTGGGGTTTGTGTTACTTGGTCTTTTGCTTTCTGTGTAATGTTTTGTAAATCGTTGTTTGTCCTTTTGGCCATTATGTTGTCTGTCCTTCTTCGTATTACGGATTCTGATTACCCCTTTTGTATCTTCAAGCTCTTCGTACACTACATAATATAGTTGAATTCTAACTGTTCATCGTTTATGATCAGATATAGTAATGGATAACTGTGAATAGGAATTGGTTGCAACAGTATGTTGGTTAAGAAGTGAATTGTCACTTGGAATATACCTGTGAGGAATTGGAAAGAAGCATTCGGACTCTCTGTGATACTAGCTCGACCTTCATAACTGTCATTATTCTCTATGTATCTCGTCAATCAGTTTTATTATATTTTTTTAGGATTGCGGAGTATCTGGAGAACACTATCGCCCTCTACTGGAAATAACTGAGAACCTTCTAGGTGATATGCACCGATTGCAAATCCGACATTGCAATGAAAACGTAAATGTCGAATTCAATGCACACGGCGCGTTTCTTAAATAACATTACAATGAAAACGTAAATGTCGCATTCAATGCACACGGCGCGTTTATTGAATAACATTACAATGAAAACGTAAATGTCGCATTCAATGCACACGGCGCGTTTCTTAAATAACATTACAATGAAAACGTAAATGTCGCATTCAATGCACACGGCGCGTTTCTTGAAAAACATTACAATGAAAACGTAAATGTCGAATTCAATGCACACGGCGCGTTTCTTAAATAACATTACAATGAAAACGTAAATGTCGCATTCAATGCACACGGCGCGTTTCTTGAATAACATTACAATGAAAACGTAAATGTCGCATTCAATGCACACGGCGCGTTTATTGAATAACATTACAATGAAAACGTAAATGTCGTATTCAATGCACACGGCGCGTTTCTTGAATAACATTACAATGAAAACGTAAATGTCGAATTCAATGCACACGGCGCGTTTCTTAAATAACATTACAATGAAAACGTAAATGTCGCATTCAATGCACACGGCGCGTTTCTTGAATAACATTACAATGAAAACGTAAATGTCGCATTCAATGCACACGGCGCGTTTCTTAAATAACATTACAATGAAAACGTAAATGTCGAATTCAATGCACACGGCGCGTTTCTTAAATAACATTACAATGAAAACGTAAATGTCGAATTCAATGCACACGGCCAATCGTAACTACTCGGCCATTCTCGCTACCCTGCAAATAACCTCGTATGCATTAGGCGTATAAATCGCACTACTTTTCCCTAGATAGGGATATTTTAGAGATAAGTTAGGGATAAGTGATAGGGGCACACCATACCAAACATTTATGATTCTGGATTCAGTGGTGTATACGTTGGCAACAGCGGCTATCCAGGCAGTGGATGAAGATTCAAGATAGGTAACAGGTAAGGTAACAGGTTACATGAAAGTTTGATAAAGTTATATTTTAAACAATTTTCTTATTTCAATTAAAGTTTTAATTAGTTTTGCATGATTAGATTTTACTTAGTATGTCTTCCATATTGGATTTTCGTGGACTATATTTGTGTGCTGCTTAACTTAACTTAACTTCCGGCAAACAATTTAAGAAGAATTTCTACTATGTACGTACGAGGTTATTTGCTGGGTAGCGAGAATGGCCGAGTAGTTACGATTGTGCACACGGCGCGTTTCTTAAATAAGATTACAATGAAAACGTAAATGTCAAATTCAATGCACACGGCGCGTTTCTTAAATAATCTTAGTTTAAACATATTTTATTAATCAATTCAATATAACATTACAATATTCAGCTATATACATAACATAATAATAAATAATCTTCATCAGCCATTGTGGTAACTAATAAACATATTATTGTATTCGATATTATTCATTTCGACATTAGTGAAGCCAATATGACACTAACTAACAAAAACGTAGATGCATACATTATTTACACATCTTTATAATGCTTTCATCGTATCATATTATTCCATTGTATTTTACTGCGATTTCCAATTGTATGTGGATCGTCGTGGTCGTGATCGTGTGATAGTTGGATTTACAACTACGTATGCAATCAGTGACCTATCAGGTCGGTGGTTTTCTCCGGGTACTCCGATTTTCTTCACCGTTAAAAGTAACCGACACGATATAGCTGAAATATTGTTGTAAGTGATGTTAAACACCATAACCCTAATCCTCACCATAGCCCTCCAATTATATACCTTGTTGGAGAAACTTTTACCTAGCAAATGACAATCTTGTTTTTAATTCTTTTTTCTATGTGCAATTATTGCGTCAATCAAAATTACTCCATTTTTAACAATGTGTGTATGGTCATATCTTCTTTCTATAATTTCTTAATTGTTCAGAAACACAGCATTGGGGGAAAAAATCGGTGAAATTGTAACGTCATTTCCTGTTTATACACGGAACATTGCAAAATCATGTCCTCCTAATCAGCCAATGCAAACTTCAACCTTTAATATACGTCTATTCATATTATTCGGTATATAAACAAAAGTTATTGTCGCGTTCATGAATGGCACCCATATTATTTTAGCATAGAAGGGTAGGGTAGAGGGGGGCTTGGGTTCATATATATTGTATTTATTTTAAGCCTGCCACTTTTTATACATGTAATGCCTGTACCAAGAAAGGAGAGATTGTGATATATATAATCGGTTACGATTTTTCAATTGGATTTTGGAACTGTTCTGACGGTGTGGTTTTTTGGGGGGTTTTTTCATTTTATTCAAGTAGGTCTTTCCTATATTATTCCTTTTTCATTTGAAATTTTCACATTTCTCATGCGTTAGAATATAATTAAAACCTGTGTATTTCAGTTAAATGAAAGATATGCATATTTACCTATAATACGAATTTGCACGTATTCAGAGATATAACCATTATATTATATATGGATTCTGACAAAGCTATATCTTTATTAGTATATATAGTCGTCTGCAGACTCAAAGGTATATAGAATGACACAAACCTTGAATGTATCTAATTCAAGGGTCTGCTAAAATTTTATTTATAAAGATACAAACAATTGCGTTATAATTTAGATATGTTTCAAACAATTTGTCGAAAGTCTCCGAATGTTAAATAATAAAGTCAAATAAATCTACCCAGATTAAACATAGTCGACATATTTCTCCTTGTGAAAATTCGGAACTTGCAATTAAACTATCATCGAATAAGGATGTGTTTCGGTCAAGATGTCTCCAAACGTTGTATATGAATACTTTACCTGTGAAACATGGCGCGGAAACAGTCATTATTTTCATATTACGATAAGGACCGAGAGATACGATTGTGTCAAAAAATCGAATTCAAATGGGCGTTTGTTGATAAATGGATATACTGCTATACTTTGAATCGTTAGAAGTTTAATGTTAATGGGATTAAGAAATAAACATGGGCGAAATTCATGTCTAGAATTAAATTATATGCATGTCATATACACTACCTTTCTCGCAATTCATGTCTTCTGGATCAATGTCAGGGTTAAAAATTAGTGCAAAGTTAATGGGAATGAAGGAGCCGAGCTTCAGTGTAAATTTGATCTGCGCTTCAATTATTCACGTTTTAAAACATTCCCATCCACACACCTATCCATGATCTGGGGTGCTTACGACCAGTTCCTATTGCTGTCAGGGAATTCCTTCCTTATTAAGTTTGATAGTCACAATATAACTGCAAAATGGGTTGTTATAAAGGGCGAAGCCCTTTTAACTGTAGGCCATACGATTTTTGGTAATAAGTCATACTCCTACAAAATGTATTCATAGCCAAATATCTTTTCACCGGAAGCATGAAATTATAGAACAAAGTGGTATTTAAAAACAAAATAAAAATCATTTCAATAATAAATACGCAAATCTGTAGCCATTTCAATTCTTCTCAATTGAAATAAACTTAAAAGAAAATTCTAATATTAAAATCGCGTGCTATGAGAAATGATCGTTTACAGTGTACATGGATTACGTAATTTTCTAGTGTGCACATATGTATTGCATTTCGTCTGCTTCGGAGAGGAAACATGAAATTGCATGCACTTCTTGGTTATCCTGTCTCTGAAAACTTTGTGAACTGGTGTCAAACATTGAAGAACAGCTCTACATCGTTTTTATGTATACAGGAAACCTATAGTATCTCCACAATCTCGCAATTTGAAAGTGATTCAAAAATGTGTACTGTCTTGGCACCGGTGTTCGCGCATCCGGTGAGTTCGCTCATACGTATTGTACATGTCAAAATTGCAAAATCATTGGAAAAGTTAAGATGGAGACTACTGGTATGTGAGGATTAACTCTAATTATATTAAAAGATATCAAATGTTTTCAAATTTGAGCTTATTTTGAAGGAATAGGTATAAACTTCAATTTCGAAAACTTTCAAAATAAAATCTTTCCTGTATTCATTTTAAGAACCATCCAAAGTATGCATGCGCGATATCACCGGACGTTGCAACATTTGTCAAAAATCGAGGGTTGGTTTGTTTATACTTCGTTTTCACTGAAATGTTAAAAATTGTAGCGGAATCCGGATAAAGACCATAAAGATAATACTTCAATGTATTTGAGGAGGATTTAAATTAATTCAATAAAATTTTGGTAAGCTGTGAAATTAACCACTGAACCCTTAGGTGCGCGAACACACCGGACGGCTCTGTACATTTGAAGTGCATTTGTATGAACTATGATGTATGATGTCTGGACAACTGATCTCGGATTTTGTCAGGTAAGCCTTTTCACACATTTTCCATGGCAAGGTTAAAAACATTGCGATTTCGTCTGACCCTCACTCCCCTTTTCACTGCCACGCATGCATTTCTTATCTCTCTTTCACCATTTTTTTTCCATGATCTGTGATTGAGGTAGTCCGAGTCGGACCACAGGCGCATGGGCCATGTATTTCGTTTCCTCCTCCCCCCTTTTTTCTACTACCGTCTTTTGGTGTCTATTAAACGCACTGGTGCATAAAACACACCCCCTTTCCTCCCCCAAAAAGCTGGTGAAAATTCTAGTTCCTATCTATAAAACGCAGGAAGATTCAGTAAAACATGCACGGTAGAAATCCTCGTTCAAACGGCAAAATACTGCTTACCACAGATCAAGTATTTGTTAATCCATGTATTTTTAATAAACTTTAGATAGGAAAATGTTAAATTAGTTTCGTTAAAAGAGTTTTAACCGATTATTCCAAATTTTGCAAACGAAAATTAGCTGTTTTGTGAATGCAGGAAGTTTATCGCTAATGTTTAATTTGAAAACAAGTTCAAAACAGCAATGAAAATGATACGGATGGAGCAGTTAAATTTTTGTTTGTTTGTCGTTCTTCACACGAATTATGGTTGTTTTAAATAATAAATATTTAGATATGTTTAATCTTTAATTAGTAAATTCATCAAATAATGAACCGTTCATATAATCAAAGATAGGCAAGTTTGGGTCAAGCTTGCAGTAGGAAGTAATTACGATCGATTCAAATATTACATGCGTATGTCCAAGCTCATAAAGAGAAAAAAAATACAAAAATAACAACATTAATTAAGACCTGATCAAAGAGATTATAATTTCTTTTGAAGTGTACTCATATTGTAACAACACTACAGTATAGTATATAATGTGGTCACAATGTTACAATGTCATACCTCCGAATTTTCGTTCCCAAAAAATGGGTAAAATTAGACACTCGTTCACCGCTCGAGAGAAACTTAAAGTTATCTTATATGCAGAGGCTCATGGCAATCGTGCTGCTGGTAGAGAATTTAACATGAATAAGACAAATGTCCGTCAGTGGAGACGATTAAAAGATCGACTCCAAAAGATGCCAAGATCAAAAATGGCAGATAGAGGCAGTTCAGCTCATTTTCCAGAACTAGAAGCAGAACTGTTACAATGGGTAACTGATCGCAGACTTCAAGGCTATGGCGTTTCAACAGCAGAACTCAGACTCAAAGGACTACATTGGCCAAAAAAACAAATAACGCCAATTTTCGTGCATCTGTAGCCTGGTCATATGCATTTCTTAAAATACATAACCTATCAATTCGCCGCAGAACTCACATTGCACAGAAACTACCATCTGATTATGAAGATCAACTTATCAAGTTCCAGAGTTACATCACAGGTTTACGCAAAAAAAAGTTAACGGTTATATAAACGGATTAAATCCTATACACAAACACACATTTGATATAAATTTGTTTATATAACCATTTAATGATTTACAAGTATTCAATTGTCTTTTTCATCGATATTGACAGGTGTCCCAGTATCTTCTATTATCTTTTCACACCTTGTTATACAGTATACGGTCCTTGACCTTGTCAACTGCTATAAAAATCGATAAATCAAACAAAGATTCAATACCCAAACACATGTAATTTCACCGCAGGAAAAAAAGAGATTGCATAAAGGTAAAATATCACTCTAATTGGCAGACGAAATAGAAACCCATTCTACACGAAAAACTTGTTTATTTTTCCTCATATAAAGGTGTCACATGACCAATACATCATCTGTACAAATAATATGGCGGCTTCAAACGGAACTGTCGGTCAAACAGGCAACGACTTCATAATTTCAGAGCAGCACTTGATAATAGGTGTGAAACCTATAATTAATTTCTTTAGCATTTTCTACTAAATTTGTGTTTTTTCGAGCCTGCCTGGCTTTTTTATCTTAAGCTTAGCCTTTCTAAGACCATATATCAGGGGATGTTTAAAGTCTTGCAGTGAAATGCCAGGCTATGGAAAACACCTACTCTAAAAATAGCTCGGTCATCCCCGGGAAATTCAATATTTATAGGTCATGCATCAAATCCTCCATAGAGGTATTAAAATACAACTAAATGCATCAAATGTGGGCTCAAAATAATCCTTATACATTTAACTTCAATTATCAATTTTATTTATTCCATTCCATTCAGTATTTGTCACAATACAACAAAGCGAAAGGAACTATTTTCTTTAAAATAGACTACTTTTGTATATGTTCTAAGCTCCGATTGGTGAATTATTGGTTTGACATCTTTACAAATACATTGTACCAAACATGTCTGATAGCAAGCATCTGACAGTTATTCCTGCATTCGTATGGACAATTAGTCTCGAACAACAACACCGATGCACAACAAGTACGATTATTGACAAACATCGAGAATAAATACATATTTACAAACCTTTCAAAAAGGCAATGAACAAGCAATAAGTACAATTTTAATGCAATTTTATTTTAAATAACACATATATAATGAACACAATTAATGTTATTTGAACATGAATTCGTCGATCATTGGAAAATTGCCGGTCGTGGACTCGAAGCTATGCTACCAAAGGACGGTACCCCCTTTTTTCAAAATTTTCATAATCATTCCTTTTTCAAAATTGTCATAATCATTCGTTTTTCTTCATTTGACAATATCAGTAGACGTCATACATCATGAATAATACGTGTATTCTGTGTCCACAATTTTTCGACTGATACAGTATAAGAGAGAAGGTAAGCAACTCAATTTTCATATATCGCGCCATATCGCTCACCTCGGTTGGGAAACCCCCGTGTTTTTTACACTTTTTACCTTGTCTACATATGGCACTGTCGTATCAAACTGTTTTCAAGACACTTACCTAATTGCCCATGTTCGAATTTCAGTCGGTACGTCGATCTTTTCCAAGAAATATCACCGAGAATAGCGAAGCAGCTTCGTTTTCAGGTCAAACTACATCATCTTAGACGGAAGTGCAAGAACGATAACCCTGTTTTTTTTACGAATGGAATACCTGCAATGAAAAACCCAGATGCGCTCCGAATATTTTATCCGAATTTTTTGGCGGAAAATATAAATCGCTGAAAAAACATAACAGCAGACGGATTATTTCGTAAAAATGGCACAACGACCATCTGAATATGGAAACATTGAAATTTTGAAAAAGGGGGAGTACATTTTTTCATGTAGTAGAGAAAAGGCGGAGGAGGAAACGAAATCCATGCCCCATGCGCCTGTGGTCGGACGGCAGAGGAATCTCTGACTATGATTGGGGTATTTTTTTTATTTTCGTGACCCTCGATTTATGTCTCTTATTGATTCACCGTGATTTGTGAAATTCTCAAAAATGGCAAATTTTAATTTCCGTGAGTCGTGATTTGGATTTTTTTTTTATTTTCTGAGATTCGTGACCAGAAACACTCATATTATGGTTTAAAGTTACGATAAATAAACAGAAATCAAACTTAAATACACTATAGTTTAGTTTGGTTTTGTTTTGTTTATGGGGTTTACACCACTTTCAACAATATTTCAGTTATCATGACGGTCAGTTTTATTGGTTGGGGAAAAATAACCGACTTACCGCAAGTCACTGTTACAAACATTATCATATAATGTTGCATCGAGCATACACCTCACCATGAAATGGGTTCGAACTCACAACTTTATTGCACCGGTATTCGTAAATCAAACTACCATTCGATCACGATAGCGACGTCTCCTAAATACAATATAAAAAGTCTTTCACAAGGTAAATCAAATAATGACACTATAGTTTTTGTCATAAATACCACTGATGACTTCCTTTTCTGTTTTAATTTGCATACGAAAATACACCAAAATAACATTATACAGTAGTTTGAAGGTCACATCACTGAAAGCCTGAAAGTAATTAATCTAAAGATGCAAAATGACAGTAAAATCAAAATTTGACATTTAGCCATGCTTTCACTAGTTCCGGTCTGATGTTAGATAATTACATTTTCAGTTGTTTTCGTTGTCCTGATTTTTGACATTTTGTCGTATTCAATGCTTGCGTCATAGTGAATCGTGTGGTATATCGTTTGTGCTAAATAAGTAATTCACTAAATTATCACATAGTGCAAACAACTGAGTGTCGTTTGCTCTGATGTGCACCCCAGGGGCGGATCCAGGGGCCCCCCCCCCTAAAATTGCAAAAAATATGATTTTTTTTTGGCGTAAAATCGTGATTTTTCACACGAAATACCCCCAAAATTTTCGCGCCGATCAATTTTTTTAAGTGCGCCCCCCCCCCCCCCCTAATTTGAAGTCATGGATCCGCCCATGCACCCCATACCCTTTTTTAGTCGATTGTCGGTTTTGTAACCTTTATAATAGCTTCCAATACATTTGTTTTCATTATTGGACGAATTACCTCCACATTTAAAAGGGAAATGGGACTGGGTCATTCCCGTCACTTTGGAGAAAGTTTAATTTTCGTTGCATACACCAATTAAATTCCGTCAGATATGAATGCTGTGTTCATTCTGCTTGCTAACACTGCTAATTTTCGTGAATTGATCATAACTTGCACAAAATAAACAAATTGTATGCAAATACAAAATGTATAAACAATAAACATTCCTTTCTTGACAAATAAGCTATAGACACCCGAGTTATATATAGTAATCGAACACGTTTCGTGGAACATGTTTGTGTCGAGCATGCGTGTGTCGTTAGCATTTTGTCGAACATGCTTGTGCCGTTAACGTTTTGTCGAACACGTTTTGTCGAACACGTCTGTGTCGAACACGCTTTGTCGAACACGTTCGAGTCTTATACCACACAAGGGTGTCTCTATAGTTTGTTGTTGTTTAAATGATGTCATCTATGGTATTCAGATAAATACATTGCTTCTAATATTTTAAGTCTGGTAAATAAAACTATACATTTCACAATTTTTCACCTGTTTTCCTAGAATCTGATGTGTTATTTGTAAGTTTCTTTCGTCATGACTATCTATAGCTGAAGAAATATTGCTTGCTTGATGCAACAATCAATTAATTAAAGGCGTATATCATTATGGAGGTGATTTGGTCCCATAGTCTATCAACGGGGTGTGTTCGAATAATGTAGATGGAAGGTGACAAATCGTCATCTTAAAAGTGATTCTAACATTTCTTCCATTTTATTTTTAGAATGTATGTTACTGCATCATTGGAAAAATAGCAATGTTTAAATTCATAGCTTCATGTGCATATGTATACTCAACTATTAAAAAACGGCAATTTACGAGATTTTTTAAAAGTGATTTTAGTTTATTATATGTACCATCTAATATAAAATATATCAAGTCCCAAAAAAATAAATAATCTGACCTTTACTTCGCGTGAAAAAAAAATCAGGCTCGGTCGCAAAACATACCCCCTCCCCTAAAAGTTAAATGGTTGGTCCTTAGAAATCTAAAAGGTTTATTTTTATTGAAAATCCATTCGCTTCAGTTGAAATGGTAACAATATAATTATTTGTACCAGACAACATTTAGCAATTAATAATATTTTAGCGACGATATGATGAATCATGCGGAAGATAAAAATTTAAAAAAAACTCTAAATACATCCGAGTCAAAACGTGCTCGATATTATTTCTTTTCTCATAGTTTTAAAGATTATTCGAGATGGTCAGATAGAATTTTTGATTTATAATGAAAAAAAGATTAATGGTATTTATCGTCACTGTGAACAAGATTACGGCTATTTCTTGACTACCAGATTTATTAGGGAGGGATTTCCCTGGCAGATATATGTAGTTCATTTTTGTGATACAGTGTTGTCTTCTTAAGCGGAAGCGGAAGCGATGACGAACTGACCAGTGTCCGGAACCGTTAATATTTGAGGTGGGAATTAGGACGTGAACCCATGTCAGAGTTGTTGGGCTTGTGGTTAGAAGACAACGATATTTACACTTAGGCGGGCTATCCATGCCCCCTTAAGAATAAAAAAAACATAATATCGACTTTTTAAACTTAAAATTGACAAAACTATGTTACAATAGATGTGATTTTTTTTTCAAGCCAGATTCCTTTGGCGAGTTGCTATATCATGTTCCAAAAAGTGTAACACATTTTTCTAAAATAATAGAATGCCTTTTTTTCATCATCAGCTTTCACACTGATAAATTTAAATGTTATAAGAGACTCCACACGACAACGATTAATAATTAATTTATTAATTAATTAATTAATAATCAATGCCAATTTATCATCATCCTCATCATACATTGATAAAATTAAAATTTAAGGGACTCCAACCAAAAACATCAGATTATCAAATTCACACGGATATATTTCTGAAAAAAAACCTCATTTTATTCCAGGGATATTAACTCTTCGAGCAATGAATGCCTTGAATATTACATTTAACAAAGCACATTGTTATCATAGCCGCTCCGTGTTCGTATTTAGCCGTCATACCTTATAAATATGATCGAAGGTTCAGAAGCGCTTTAATCATTATGATTAATGCATTATAAAACCAAGCGTTTTTTCTCCCAACAGTAATAATTATATTACATGGTCTTTCAATTGTTTTTAAGGCACATGCGATATACTTTCAGATAGCCGGTAATGCCATTATGATATACAAAAATGTGCAATGAAAAATACAAAATGTTTAAAATAGCTTCAATTATAGTCTAATTTGTGAGATGAACCGGCACTTTGTCACACGTTATTTGATATAAAGCTTTTTAAATCTTGTTATTCTCGTCTGCTGTCGATATTCAATATGACAGTTCCGAAGGCATCAAAGAATGTTGCAGACATTCGGGAACATCCGCCATATGCAATATGTGCCAGGTTCCCACAGAGACCGGGATAGATTACTGATATGAACAAAAATTGTTTTTAATTCGTTGAAATCATAAAACCATTTTCACTTATGGGCTGATCGTTAAAGATAGTGGGCTAATTTCGCGGCATTTATATGTATTTGTGTACTGCACTGGCTCCATATTCTCGTAATGAAGCGTAAAATTTGCACCATTTGTCAGATTCCAATCTCAATCACTTTCTTCAATTTCACTACTTAAAGTTTTATATTTTGTCCCCTGGTGGCGGAAAATCATTATTTATGTTCCCAATAGATGGCGGATAAAACGGTTGCCAACAGTTGAGAACAAACAAAGAGAGAGATGGCGCGACCCGGTCTGATCTAGAGGTCAAAGGAAAGCATTTTATTACATCTTTTTTAAATATTACATTAAAGTTTAGATCTAATTTAACTCACTATATTTAAAATTATAACAAGGACTAATAATTAGGGGACAGGATCAAATTACTTTGTATTCGATCTTTGATTCAAGTTCTGCATGCTCAGAATATATTAATGGAGGAAAAATTAGAATTATATAATACCAACAGGGCGAATAGATAATAAAAATACCCACGTTGTTTTTATGGTATGGACGCTTTTGTCTGTTAATAAATTATTGATAACTGAAATATTGTTGAAAGTGACGTCGAACATTATAACTACAACCCTAACCCATAAATTAATCCTTTATGAAAATATATTGTGAAATGAAGAATACTATACGCTTTCTTTGTTAATGGTTATAATTATTCCGCTTCTGTTTGAATGCTTTCCTTGTCAACATTTTCTGAGAACTGCAATCCCTTTCTAGACTAGTTTCCAGTGTCATTTCCGGGAAACAAGGACAAAAATAATTTTTTTTTAATAAAAGACAATAAAATATGTATTTCTGGTTACTTTGGTTTACACCATTCTGCAATATTAGTATATAAAGGTTGCATTAAATATATACTTGTTATATTGTGTGAATGGCGGAGCCGACTACGTTTAACAATTCCGACTTTTCAATTTACAGAAAACGTATAAATAAAAATTCTCTGTGAGAATTAATTGCAAACGGGAACAGTTGTTTTATTTTGTATTTAAGCAGTCCGAATTTATGCCTACCAAAAAAAATAAACAGTGACTGTCAGATGCAGAACAGGAATAAAAGCGTTGCTCCTGTACTTTAATTTGTGTCTAAGTGTACTGTTGAATAATCTCTCATGTTCATTTACACCCATATGCTTTCTTACTAATAGAACAACTAACTGATTATTTTTTTTTCCAAAATGACTAACTTTTTATTTTAGAAACTGGGTTTTGCTCTCATTTTGTATGTGATGAAGATAAATTAATTTGTATACACATCTACACTTAGATACAACAGAAGTACTAAATACTTATAATTAGAGTTAAGTATTAAAGAGGAAAACACTCGAGGACTATAAGGATCTCTTCCGCCATCTAAAACTTTGTTCTCTAAATATTTCACCATACGTCTAAGTTTTGTTTAGTGAGTTACATGCGTTTCTCCCACTCCAGATTTGGAGTAAAAGGTGTTTTTTTTTAAACTGATTTCTCTAAAATAACAAAAGCAGAGCTGGTGTCGAGGACAATATGATTCAGTATACCTTCATCATTTTCCATAACAGACCACATCCGAACTAAGGTTAATATGATTTGGTCAACGGGACGCGTTTTACATAATGGATAATATATGATTGATCGCACCAGAACTGTAGTCGTGGTCAGACTCGTGTTCCTCTTGGGTCGCATCAGAGCTTTAGTCGATGTTAATCCGATACTGTTTACCAGACTCGTTTTCTCTAATATACCACACAGAGGTTATACTAGACTCGCTTTCCCTAACGTGTCAGTATAGAGTTGGAATCATGGGGGTACGGATATGATGTATAATGCCACTTTCAACAATATTTCAGTTACCGGTATATCGTGTCGGTTAGTTTTATTGGTGGAGGAAACCGGAGTATCTGGAGTAAATCACCGACCTGTCGCAAGTCGCTGACAAACTTTATCACATAATGTTGTATTGAGTACACCTCACCTGAACGGGATACGAACTCACAACGTTTAGTTGAAATCAAGGTCTATATATCTGTATGTATCTGATGTGGTTTACCAGACTCGTTTTCCTTATTAAGCCGCACCATAGTTGGAGTTGAAGTTAATATGATTTTGCTTACCATATCCACCAGAGATGGAGCTGAAGATAGTATAATATGGTTTGCCGGAATCGTTTTCATTAGCGGCTACATCAGAGAGCTCGAGTCAAGGTTATTTATTATTATGAAATCACAGTCTCGTTTTCCCCCAAGGGTCATACTAGTGCAGGAGTAAAGGACAATAATTATGATATAGTTTATTAGACTCGCTTCCCACAAGAGCTTGATTCGATGTTAATTTTGATAAAGTTTACCAGATTCATTTTCTCTAACGGGCAATACCAAAGCGGCGGCCCACATTAGTGTATCGACCCACTCAAAGCTGGAGCCGAGGTCAACATGATATTGTTTACTTCATTTCGAGTTAAAGAAGACTTACAAAGAAAATCTGATAAGTCAAATTGTTTATTTATGATTATGATTTTTTTTTATAATAAAGCCTTCTGTTTTGTTTCTTCGCCTATTTTAAAACATCATCTTTGATTATGCTTTTTTCTTTTGATGTCAAAGAGAGCATTCCGTACATATGATGACCCGATAACGTTATCGTATGAACACATGAATTTTGATCCACTCTTGCAATTAAAGGTAAATGAGATAAATTATAAATTTTGTGTTTTAAATTAAATTTGGATAACATGTCGAGAAATACAGGCGTCATGGAAGATCACTGGATACTCTTTTTTTTCTTATATAGATTTTTTACATGGAAAGTGTAAATTAAAAATATATTCAAAAGTCATATTTTTAAAATTATGACCAATTAACGGATAAAATTAAGCTTTTTTTTTTTAAATGGTAAGTGAAACTTATAAATGAAGTAATCTTCGCTGTCACTGATTCATCATTTAAACATTTAGATAATACAATAAGATTACAGTTGTTCGTAGGTGAACAATAATTAACATAAACACGAAACTCTAAATGTCTCCCTTTTGTCGCTAAATTAAAAACTTTCGTCTCGTAAAATCTAAATATTACTTATAGAGGCGTCTTAATATATCAGATGAGTGAAAATTTTCAATATATCTGATGTGATCAATCTAGCCAGCTAAAATAATTCTATTAAATGCCTGGCTAGTCATATACAACTTTAATGTTACACTATTTAATTAGCATAATATGTAGTTATTTAATTTGATCCCCTTTTGTCAAATTATTAGGAATAAGACAGAACACAGAGTAAAACTTGAGGCTATTTTTCTCACCTTCTTATACAAAAGTAATATTTAAGTCTACATAAACCCGTCACCAATTATCCTGACTCGGATTTAAAAATAATACCATCAAAATATGCGTGAAATGTCATAATATTCATAAAGTGTTCATATCAGCAGTCAATACATGTACATGTAGCTCTATTAGCAAAAAAACGGAGACAGATTCTCCAGTGAGAATAGCATCCTGAAAAGTGGCGGTATGGTGTTTAACGCCACTTTCAACACTATTTCAGTTATATCGTGGCGGTCAGTTTCATTGGTGGAGGTCCTGAAAAGAGGACTTTACAGGAAATTATGATTATTTCTTTCACCTCTTGTTTAAGCATAGTATTAACAAAAATCGTATATGCAAAGATTTTCTCCTTTCGTAGCTTCAAACTTCTCACAATGAAGAATACTGGAAAGCTGGAGAGAGAAGCAATGACGTCTTTCTTCTCGAAAACACTAGCTTCAAGTAAAACCGTTTTTATAATTATATTTTCGCTTCGAATATAATAAAAAATATATATATATATACCATACTGTCGGAGCAGTTCCAAAATATAATCGAAATTTGTAGAAACAGAGATAAATTGATACCCATAGCACATACACATACACGACCGCTCAGTTTACTGGTTTGGTACAGACACTTTATTGAAGATAAAATGAAAAAATGAAATTATAGTAAATTAGACCTTTTTGACAAATAATATTGGTCTCACTTCAAGAGCCACGTACCAATGATCGATTTCTATATCTGGCAAACTATCCGAAAAAGTGAACAAGCCGGGGAACCGTGTCGAGTACAGCTACTGCTATATTTGGGGGTGGGAATCCCGGACATATACAGTTAACTTTAAATATTACCGACAGTTGAAGTCCTCGTGTTTAAGAAGGAGTACACAGACCTTCACCTTTGAGGTGGGTGTCTGGCACGAACCCACGTTAGTTTTGCTAGTCTTGATGTTAGAAGTCGACGAACTGCACAACTCGACCATCCAGGCCCTCGGAAAAAATATTTAGTTAATGAAACCTTCTTAAACATAACGCATGTAAGAAATCCTTTTTTACTGAAGTCGGGGGAATTGCTCTCTCTCTCTCTCTCTCTCTCTCTCTCTCTCTCTCTCTCTCTCTCCTTTTTTTTTTTTTTTTTTTTTAATTTTTTTCAGATAAGAGCAACTCTTACAGTTTTTAGAATTTACTGTGCGATAAGCAAAGTCACGAATAATGCAACAGAAAAAACGAACACAGGAAATTTACACAAACATTTGAATTGTATTTTAGTTTGAAAGTTGAGACGTTTGATTGTGTTGGTTAAAAGTTCGATGATGTTGATTTTGATCATCATAATACTTCAGATTCCGAAAATAAACTGTGTGTCGCCGTTAATCATATACAACGTCAATAGTTCAACCGACTTGAGCTCTTCGAACCCGGACGTTCTTCATTATTTTTTATGTGTAATGTTTTTAGAGCGCACGTTTTCTTCTTTTTTTTTTTAACCGCTACGATATAACTGAAATATTGTTGAAAGTGGCTTTAAACACCGTGACCCCCCTTTTCTTGGTTTGATTTTACAACTAGCGAAAATCTTTAATATTCTCCACCAACAAATTAAACATAAAACATCAATGCACCCAAGTAGACCGTAAAGTAGACAAAGAAATACCAGGAACAAGATAAAAAGAAGTTAACTGCAGATATAACATAGAACCCAACACAAATCTGATACACATAAAAAAATAATTTTATCGATACTTCCCCCATCGAGACGTCTCTAGAAATGTCATTTTACACCCCTCTTTAAACACTCCTAGTAATATTTAAAATCCATATATAAGTCCCGATTTATTACTGGGAGAGTACTTGAAATACACATTATCAAAATAGTGACCGGCCCGAGGATAAACAGTTTCCCTAGACGCCGAACCTAAAACACTTAGACGCCCTCTTTACTTAATTTACTAACGCGTGTAAATCTAATACCGAAGGCGGCAGTCTGAACGTAAAGCCACCACGTACTTATTTTGGCATTTACGAATCTTAACACCTTAAGTATATACTCTACTTTCACTTCATTGCACATTCAGTTTGTTTAGAATATCGTTTGATTATAAAGTAAATAAGATTCATTTCAATACAAATATTTGCATAATACGAGCCATAAAAGAAAGGCGGATAGTTATTTACAGAAAAAGGTTTTAATGTATTCACGGTAATATACAACTGTTTATTATTATTATTATTATCATTATTATTATATATTATCATTATGATATTACAAAATTATTTCCGTTAAAGAATTAAGTTTTTTTTTCTATTGTTTTTTTATTAATATTGTTGAAATTGGCGTTTACCACCATAAACCAGCCAAACCAACAAAATAATGTTTGCACTGTCCTGTATGCATCTGAATGAATACAGAGCCAGGTATCTAGGAATATTTCGTTTTGTGAACGAATTTTTGTGTGACCGGGGGGGGGGGGGGGGGGGGGGAGGGGGGAGGAGAGAGACTTAAATGCTGAGAAAAGAAAATAATAATATCCAAAAAAATGATGCATCCCAATCAATTTCATCCAGTCATCTATTAGACAATTTTCTATACCGTTGCATAATTGTTTATCATTATATATTCATAGTTAACTTAACAAAAAACTAGATGATTTTTTTTCTGAATCCAAAATTCCATGTTTCAACAAGTCTCTTCTATTTTCGTGTTAATGTTTTGCCTTAGTGTATATTGTTCAATCAGAAGAAAACATATTTCTAATGGATGGCGACTTTGAAAGCATTCTTATCGAAAATCTTTGGATTTTTCATCGTGAGTTTTGGTAACATTACAGATAACTCTGTAACTCATTTCCTGTGTACTATTTCATGTAAAACCACGTTTTCCATATCATGTTTGGACCGTTTGGATTTCTTTCCCTCGAAGACTTTTTAAAAAATTTTTAGTCGATTTCCAATCTTTTGACTTTGAGCGTACCTGGTGAAGGTTATTCCAGTAATACGTCATCTTACCCACTAAAATTAGATATCTATGTTTTTATTATAAGAAAAGGTGAAAACAAGTAATTACGAAATTACAATAGTCTGTTAAAAAAAATTCTGAAAGCAATACATATCACTGGAGACAATCTTTCTACCTACCTAAATATACCACTTGAAATATCAAAGACAGTTTACACGAGATAACAGCAGACTGGTTAATACTTTCTCTAATTGTCTCTGGATATTATTTTAAGCCACCCGACTTTACAACTGTTTAAAATTTTCTTTTATCCAAAGGTGATGAAAGAAATAATTTTGTCTCATGAATTCGTATACAGTCTGACTGACGATTTGGGGGATGAAAAAGGGACAATCTTCATTTAGATTTAGCTTTTCTCAACATTATTTTCACAGACTACAAAAGATCTTGAACTACAGATTTAAAAAAAAGATATTGCGATTGTGTGGCCAGATAGTGGCACCGTAGATACTATGGAAGCACGGAAAATTGGATTATTTTGACAAATTTCACACG
The DNA here is from genome assembly GCA_963383655.1 of Bathymodiolus septemdierum. Lineage (NCBI taxonomy): Eukaryota > Metazoa > Mollusca > Bivalvia > Mytilida > Modiolidae > Bathymodiolus > Bathymodiolus septemdierum. The sequence continues at coordinate 13,970,691 of OY726523.1, forward strand.
CTTTTTAAGTGCTTGAAAAGAGAAATTGTCTGCTTTTTTACATTAGAAATTTCAGAAATTATTTCTAGAATATCATTAGCTATAAAAATGACCGCCTTGATATAACTGAAATATTGTTGAAAGTGGCGTTAAACACCGTAAGCCTAAACCGTACCAATAACAACCTGATGACTTTCACACCGACCAAAAACTCGCGACCTCGTTTTAGGGATTACTATGGAGCCCCATGATTATCCCATTATGTTTCAAGACGTCAGTTATATAAGTTTGGATTGATTAAACCACTTGAAGATATTAAACCAATTAAACACCTCTTTGATAGTTTCCTGTTTTAACACAACTGGTAGCTACAGATAGGGATAATATTGTTATAAATTTGCAAGCTTCTAAACGATGTTGATTTAAATGTCGCCTGATAACTTCCTCTGATATTTCTATTGATGGACAAATTAGAGGGTGCTCATATTTCCAAATTATCAATTCATATTTTACACAAGTTACCCAACTGTTACGTGTCAATGTGGAGTTAAATACACAAATAAATGCATGACTTTACAACAGTTTGGGGAAATGATACGATCTTGTTCTGTTAAACGTTTATGATTATATTAGCTTCGCTGTTATCAGCAGTGGGAATCTCAGTATCAAAAGTGTATTCAAATTAAAACATATTTTGTTTCATTCATCAAAAACAATTAGGAAACATTATCCCATTCGCCTGTTATGAAATTGATTTTTTGATCTATGTTTATCAATTAGGTGTTCGTTTTAAAATGTGTTTGTACATGGTATTCTAAAAGATGGCACGTTATTATTTGAAATAGTAAAAATGGTCTTCATGCTATTTTCATATAAATCATTGCAGTTTTTATTAACGCAATCGTTACCATCAATTGAATTCTGGTAAAACTTGCTAAAACAGCTGCCATATTTGTAAAATTGTAAGATTGTATAAAGGTCGTATTATGCCATTTTCAATTACGGCCTGTTTATCAGCCAGAGACACTACGTCGAATCCGTGGGTCAATCGATGATAATTAGGCCAATATGGAAAATCATGTTTAAATCTGGTTATACATACTTGCAATATGGGCCAGGTTGATCTTGAGTATGAGACCGAATTGATATGGCGCTATGATCCCGGTTGGACTGATATAACCATAGCAACCGGAGTATGCCTTTATGGGCCGTTGACTTTGGCCTTTATTGCAGATGCAAAATGTGTCATATTCTTCTTAAGGTTTGTAATACAAGCATGTATTTCCGTTAAATACGGGTATGTTAACTTGGTAAGTTAGTAAAATGTCGGAAGAAGAAAATAATATAAATTATACCATTTCGAATCTATCGACAACAACTAGAATTACACATCAACTGTTCGTGTACTCTCTATGTTGGTATTGCAATTAATAAGTAGGGTTACTTTCCCTTCGGGAGCACCTGAGTTCACCACCGAGTTTTATTTATTTTATGGTGATGTCAGTGTTGCTCGTCAATTAGTTTCCTGTGTTGTGTTTTTTACTTTATTTGTCCTCTTTCTGTGTCTTGTACCGAATGTTGCTTGTGTCTCTGGATAGCCGCCTACGAGTTTTGAAACGTTTACTTAAACGTAGGATTTGTTTTTACAGGATTCTCCTTTATGGAAAAGGCAAAATCTGGAAAGTTGAAGGAATACGTTACACGTAGTACATCTTCTTTGAATTCAGGTATGTCCCTCGTGTTACTTTGAAAATGGGATATGAATATGTATATATTTAATTTTCTGATCATCGTCGAGAGTATTTCATCCCATGTAGTGTTGAATGTGAAGAAATACCGGGTTAATAATTTTGATCATTGAAGCGTTTTACGCTATTTCTTTAAACATAAAAATTTTAACATCAACAAATAGGAGCAGAGAACATATAACAATTACCCCTGTTTTATTAAAAGAGTTCCTTACTTTTAAATATAAATAGAATGTGTAATTGAAAAATTATTTTAATTCCAAATTGAATGATTTAGTTATAAGTCAATACCTTTATTGAGGGATTGATGCATGACTTAATATGAATATACAATTTGTGGGAGGACGGTGTTATATTTAGAGTATGGATTCTGCCGGCATCCAGAGTTGCACTGCAAAATTATAGACAGAACTACAGAAGGAAGCTTAATAATATGGTGTTTAAAAGGATAAACTCCAGACAAAATGACAGGTATGCTAAAAAAAAACCGCACATTCAGTGGAAAATCCTAAAGTTTATGACGGGTTTTACACCATAAGACGTTGGAGTTGTAAATTAATATAGATAAAACGACAACATTCCATGGACTTTACATCATATCTGGATTTTCTGCATAGACGATTGCTGCAGAAAACAAGCAAACTACCCACACTTGTGGTCACGACAGTTCTGATTGAAGTTTTATAGTCGGCGTAATGAATTGACTGATCTCTACGCAGTGTCTGTCTCAAACATGACTCGGGATCTGTTTACATCGTCGTAAGAAAAAACAGAAGTTACCAAAAGGGTCATAAACGGTAAATCTAAGATACCAAAAGGGTAATCATAAACGGTAAATCTAAGATACCAAAAGGTTAATCATAAACCATAAATCTAAGATACCAAAAGGGTAATCATAAACCATAAATCTAAGATACCAAAAGGGTAATCATAAACCGTAAATCGGAGAAATACAGACAATATAATTACCAAAGGAAATAGGGTGAAAAGACAAAACAATGCTCTATAAAACACTACACAGAAAACCAAACATTCAGCAACACGAACCCCACAAAAACAGAGAGGAATATACTTCTGACCCTTTTTCCTAGTTTCTCTCATTTAACGGACTATGACCATTTCCATGAGTAAAACGACAGACACCTCATGTAAGGCATGAGCCATTCATCCGTCCGGAGTACCATAATTTACCGTCGGTGTTTCGTGTTTTCCTTCCTTAGTACTCTATGTTTCTTCCTTTGTTTGTTTTTTTTCTCTACTATATTTTACAGCCATGTGTCTGTCTTTCTACGTTGAGTTGCAATTTTTTAATCAAGCATTGGTATCGTCTGTCTTTCATATCATGAACATAAGTAATTATTTTCATTTCGTTAAAGTTTTTAAGCAGAATATGTGTATGTTTTGTGGATCGTTGTATGTTCTTTTGTACTTTTTCTCTTGGCCGTTGTGTTGTTCTTCTCCGATATACGGATTCCGATTACCCCTTTGGTATCTTCAAACTCTTCTATGGACATAATAATATCAGTGATATTCTTGAGATCCAATTAGAATTTTCAACGTGTATTCTCATCTCTCTTTTCTTACAATGCTATATCAAGGTAATAATTTCAACAGATCAAAGCAAATCAATAATAGTTTAAGACGAGTACCCATGTTCGAAGAGATATTCGAGTAAAGAGTCGATCAGAATACGATTCATTTACGTCATAACTATTCAATTACATAATGATTCTATAGTAATCCATTTTGAACTTCAAATCCAGTTTTCTCTACATACTTCTATGTCTTTACAAAATTATATACGCAATATGGTCTTACTAAAAAAATGGTCTTAAATGATGTTTTTAGTAAAAAAAAAAAAGAAAAAAAGAAGGTATTAAGGATGTTTTTAGTCACACAATGGTATATAATTGCAATCGTAATGTTGTCTTTATCGACGTTCGTGTAGTAATCCAGTCATAATATTGTCTTCAATGATGTTTCTGTGGTCATAATATGATTTTCATTGGGTTTCCTGCAGTAGCAATATAGTCTAATTGGAGTTATTGTAGTACAAATTTGTTCTTAAATGCGGAGACCACGAGTGGAGCATGAACTGCTATCGCTTTCCTAGCAAATGAGTTCACCCCTGGTTTTTAGTGGGGTTTGTGTTGCTCGGTCTTTTCTTGGTAGTGTTTTGTAGATCATTGTTTGTCCTTGTCATTGTTTGCCCATTGTTTGTCCTTGTCATTGTTTGTCCATTGTATTGTCTCTCCTTCTTTGATTGACGGCTTCTGATTACACATTTAGTATCTTCAAAGCTTTCTTGTAGCTATAATATGATATTCAGTAAAATCAAATGTACTTTTGTCATATGTTCTTGTAGTCATAATGTGGTCTTTAGCGGGATCTGTCAGTCACGTATTGTTTCCAACAATGACTAAGCCACATCACGAACAAAAAAAAAAGATAAAACATCACTTACTTCGTAGTCATGGTAATAGAAATATCTTAAAGAAGATGCTGCAACTTTCAAATTTCATCATCAAATTTAAAAACAAGATAACTTTTTGTGACGACGACATTGTTTGTAATGTTTGCGATGACTCCGTCTAGTCTGGACGATTTGGGCTATATTAGCTTGAGGTTTGTTTGGGGTTTTTTTTCTTTTTTAAATAAACGTTAGAGAAAACAGAATGATCAATGAAGAATGGCTAATCCAGGAAAAAAGGAACAACGGGCATATGAACCAGAACGAAGGCTAACAAAGTAAAAAACACAACACAGAAAAGAAAAAAGATAAGCAATACGGACACCACCAGAAAAACAGAGGTGATCCCAGGTGCTCGCGAATGATAAGCAGCTCCTGTTTCTTAAAAGACACCCGCCGTGTTAGTCATAATCCGGTAAAACTCTTGTTAGCGATGAGGAAAGAAAACATATCACGATGTTGTTTTTAAAGTATAGTTGTTAAACGTTAAGGCATGTCTGTTTCGAAATGACCACGGATATGTTCCGTGTATCTTAATTACAATTCGGTCCTTTCCTCATTCATGACTTATCACCGAGATTGTAAATAGATTAACACGACGGGTGCCACATCACATGTGGAGCAGGACATTGCTTACCATTCCAGAGTACATGAGTTCACCCCTGGTTTGCATGAGGTTCATGTTGCTCGATCTTTAGATTTCTGTGTAGTTTTTTGTAGATCATTTACGTCACCGAATATGGTACTGCATTTTGTTCCTGTATTTAAATACTGTTACAGTGACAGCCGGAACCTTTGAACCGTAATGAGAGCGGGAGGTTTAGCGCCTTAAAATCTGATTCAACCCACCATTTCTTTAGAAATGCCTGTACCAAGTCAGGGTCATTACGGTTTTCACAGTTTTCCGGTTGTTGACTGATTTTGTCTGTTTATATACTTATGAGTTTTGACTTTCCCCTTGTAAGATTGTTCGGAGTTCGGTAATTTTGTTATTACCTTTATTTACAACCATTCAAAATACGGTTCTGATTAACTATTGGTAACTTCTTACTTTTCTTGTAGGTTTTTATCATCTTCCCCAGCACAGGATCACACAGCGAACTGTGCTGAACAATGTCTCTTGCTAGAATTAATGAAAATATGACACTCGCTAAGCTTTCACAAGATTTTCGATTTAGCGCTACATTTGATACCATATAACACATACCTTATTGCAAAAAAATATATTACATCTCGAGTCAATTAGCATTGTGTTCAAATATAAATTGCAATTACACCTCGAGGTAACGCTAATAATTAGCATTGTGCTTAACTGTAAATTGCAATTTCCCTTTATGAATATACGTTATATATCAATGGCTTAGTTGTTTGTCCTTCGGGTGCGAAAGCGATAACCATTGACACCTAATCACTGTCGGATATTGTATGACTTTAACACCTTTCTGAAAGCAAGTAAAGGTAATACACATGACAACTGACACTGCACAATGATGTTTTCTGGAGATTTTCACACGTGTAATTGTTAATATCACAGGTGCTGAGAATGTGAGAAATACGTTGATAATTAGACGTGGTAATTCGGAGAACGACCTTATATATACGTAGGATGGGTAATATAATTGTATTATTTCAGAACGTCAACGAAGTAGAATTATAAGTTTATATATGACATGAGGCAGGTTGCTTTCTGTGGGATTTTGTCGGTTCGTGACTGGTAATTCAAACCCAAAATATAAAATATTTCCTGTGTTATTTTTAAGATCTTTTTAGTTAAATTTGGTTCAGTTAATTTGTATTTCGAAATTTGAATGTCACATGACCAGATTTCAGGAGTCCCACTAGTGTAGCAGGAGCTGCTTACCCTTCCGGAGCATATGAGTTCACCCCGGTTTTTTAATAGGTTTTTTTAATAAGTGCACAATCTTTAGTTTTCTGAGTAGTATTTTGTTCATCTTTGTTTGTCCTTTTTCTTTTGGTCATGGTATTACCTGTTCTTCTTCTGAGATGTACGGGTTCTGATTATCCATTTAGTATCTTCAAACTTTTCTGTTTTCCCCTTCAGGAATAAAATAAAAAGCAAAAAAATACCAAGCTGTTGGTCATGTGACACAATAGCAATCATGATACAATACAAGAATCACGTGAAACAGAAGACGACTAAATGAGTTGCATAGACACCCAAAAACGGAATGAGACACCAGGGGTGCTTTCAGGCTAACTTTAAGCTTCTACGATCATTAACTTAATCCATATATTCCATAACGGTTAGTAAATTATCTTACAGTTTCTATTTACTACATGCTAATCACAGCTTCTACGATCATTAACTTAACCCAGATATTCCATAACGGTTAGTAAATTATCTTACTGTTTCTATTTACTACATGTTAATCACAGCTTCTACGATCATTAACTTAACCCAGATACTCCATAACGGTTAGTAAATTATCTTACTGTTTCTATTTACTACATGCTAATCACAGCTTCTACGATCATTAACTTAACCCAGATACTCCATAACGGTTAGTAAATTATCTTACTGTTTCTATTTACTACATGCTAATCACAGCTTCTACGACCATTAACTTAACCCAGATACTCCATAACGGTTAGTAAATTATCTTGCAGTTTCTATTTACTACATGCTAATCACAGTTTCTACGACCATTAACTTAACCCAGATACTCCATAACGGTTAGTAAATTATCTTACTGTTTCTATTTACTACATGTTAATCACAGCTTCTACGATCATTAACTTAACCCAGATACTCCGTAACGGTTAGTAAATTATCTTACTGTTTCTATTTACTACATGCTAATCACAGCTTCTACGATCATTAGCTTAACCCAGATACTCCATAACGGTTAGTAAATTATCTTACTGTTTCTATTTACTACATGCTAATCACAGCTTCTACGATCATTAACTTAACCCAGATACTCCATAACGGTTAGTAAATTATCTTACTGTTTCTATTTACTACATGCTAATCACAGCTTCTACGATCATTAACTTAACCCAGATACTCCATAGCGGTTAGTAAATTATCTTACTGTTTCTATTTACTACATGTTAATCACAGCTTCTACGATCATTAACTTAACCCAGATACTCCATAACGGTCAGTAAATTATCTTACAGTTTCTATTTACTACATGCTAATCACAGCTTCTACGATCATTAACTTAACCCAGATACTCCATAACGGTTAGTAAATTATCTTACTGTTTCTATTTACTACATGTTAATCACAGCTTCTACGACCATTAACTTAACCCAAATACTCCATAACGGTTAGTAAATTATCTTACTGTTTCTATTTACTACATGCTAATCACAGCTTCTACGATCATTAACTTAACCCAGATACTCCATAACGGTTAGTAAATTATCTTACTGTTTCTATTTACTACATGTTAATCACAGCTTCTACGACCATTAACTTAACCCAGATACTCCATAACGGTTAGTAAATTATCTTACTGTTTCTATTTACTACATGCTAATCATAGCTTCTACGATCATTAGCTTAACCCAGATACTCCGTAACGGTTAGTAAATTATCTTACTGTTTCTATTTACTACATGCTAATCACAGCTTCTACGATCATTAACTTAACCCAGATACTCCATAACGGTTAGTAAATTATCTTACTGTTTCTATTTACTACATGTTAATCACAGCTTCTACGATCATTAACTTAACCCAGATACTCCATAACGGTTAGTAAATTATCTTACTGTTTCTATTTACTACATGTTAATCACATCTTCTACGATCATTAACTTAACCCAAATACTCCATAACGGTTAGTAAATTATCTTACTGTTTCTATTTACTACATGTTAATCACAGCTTCCACGATCATTAACTTAACCCAGATACCCTATAACGGTTAGTAAATTATCTTACAGTTTCTATTTACTACATGCTAATCACAGCTTCTACGATCATTAACTTAACCCAGATACTCCATAACGGTTAGTAAATTATCTTACTGTTTCTATTTACTACATGTTAATCACAGCTTCTACGATCATTAACTTAACCCAGATACTCCATAACGGTTAGTAAATTATCTTACAGTTTCTATTTACTACATGTTAATCACAGCTTCTACGATCATTAACTTAACCCAGATACTCCATAACGGTTAGTAAATTATCTTACTGTTTCTATTTACTACATGCTAATCACAGCTTCTACGATCATTAGCTTAACCCAGATACTCCGTAACGGTTAGTAAATTATCTTACTGTTTCTATTTACTACATGCTAATCACAGCTTCTACAATCATTAGCTTAACCCAGATACTCCGTAACGGTTAGTAAATTATCTTACTGTTTCTATTTACTACATGCTAATCACAGCTTCTACGATCATTAACTTAACCCAGATACTCCATAACGGTTAGTAAATTATCTTACTGTTTCTATTTACTACATGCTAATCACAGCTTCTACGATCATTAGCTTAACCCAGATACTCCGTAACGGTTAGTAAATTATCTTACTGTTTCTATTTACTACATGTTAATCACAGCTTCTACGATCATTAACTTAACCCAGATACTCCATAACGGTTAGTAAATTATCTTACTGTTTCTATTTACTACATGCTAATCACAGCTTCTACGATCATTAGCTTAACCCAGATATTCCGTAACGGTTAGTAAATTATCTTACTGTTTCTATTTACTACATGTTAATCACAGCTTCTACGATCATTAGCTTAACCCAGATATTCCGTAACGGTTAGTAAAATATCTTACTGTTTCTATTTACTACATGCTAATCACAAACTATGTAATTTTACTCACATGTGGGAAAGCCAAGAGAGTGAATGGTCATGTATTTGTGTGTATCTAGTTTCTACAATTTTTAGATGGGATTTGTTTTATCTGTTCTGCTGGTGTGATATAATTTGTTTCTCATTTATTTCACCACAAACGAGGGACTTGAAAACATATAGAAAGAAAGTTTAAACATTGATGGTCAACCATTCCACTAATATCAACAAAACAAACAATCACCTCTCACCTCAAAACATATGATATTGGAAATAAGGTCGCGGATTGCGACAGGCTAAACGATGTTGCGGGAATAAATCGGTCAATGATATATCAATGCACCTTAAAAAGTTATCATGGTCTAACTTTGGTATTTAATAATGTTCTCATTGTTTCAACATGATGTGTCAATGATATATCAATGCACCTTAAAAAGTTATCATGGTCTAACATTGATATTTAATAATGTTCTCATTGTTTCAACATGGTGTGTCAATGATATATCAATGCACCTTAAAAAGTTATCATGGTCTAACATTGATATTTAATAATGTTCTCATTGTTTCAACATGATGTGTCAATGATATATCAATGCACCTTAAAAAGTTATCATGGTCTAACATTGATATTTAATAATGTTCTCATTGTTTCAACATGATGTGTCAATGATATATCAATGCACCTTAAAAAGTTATCATGGTCTAACATTGATATTTAATAATGTTCTCATTGTTTCAACATGGTGTTCAAGAAAGTGCTCACAGTCTCAATATGATATTCAATGATATGCTGATGGTATACAATAATGGGCGTATCATATACGTTAATGTACACACAAGATTAATCTAGTATTGTCAGCTGTAATTGTATATATAAGTGGTACAAGAAAATGTGGTAGTTTAATGCAAACTCAGACTATGAGCACATTGATTTAAAACATGGAACATACGTTAGACACATCACATACATAACAATATGTGTTTATATACATCTATGATCATGTCTTTGACCGCTCTAGAGATGAGACGAGTAATATGCTCTCATCGGGTATGGAAAGATCGTGTCTTCAATGCTGATATGCTAAGTCAAACAAATTCATATTTTGCAGCTTCTCTGCTAAGCACACAGCATTACAAAAATCTAGTTCGCATTGGTTCTAATTCAATTCAATTCACCAAGAAGCTGTTCTCGTCATAATAAAGCCGACACAATGCTCATTTGGGCATAAAGCAACAATCACCAACTCACTTGATTTCCTCCAGATATTCAGTATGGTTCATATCATGTGTTGTGTTCTTGTGGTTTGTTGTTTGCATTTGTTTGTTTTTCATGGTTTTGTCTGTTTCATGAAAAGCTAAAAGATCGCGAAGGGGTAATCAGAAGCCGTAAATCGAAGGACAGACAATACAATTACAAAAGGAAAGAGGACAAATGATTGATCCACATAGAAAACAAAACGTTGAGTAACACTAACCTTACTAAAACCGGAGGTTAACTTGGGTACTCTGTAAGGGTGAGCAATACCTGATCCACTAGTGACACCCGCCGTATTAATCTTGGCAAAATGTCGGTTATAACCCAGAAAGAAGAAAGGATGGTGATGCTATGATGTGACTCCGACAAACGGAACAAAGATATTCCATATCGGTATTGACCTTTTTGTTGTCAAATTAAATTGGTCCATAAATCACACGCAGATTGGCCAAAAACTTTCCCACATAGTTGATTTTGTCAAAATGCGCTAAGAAGTTGGATTCATCATATTTACGAGTATTTCATTACTGGTGCTAGAAGAGTTTGAACAGACAACACAATGACCAAAAGAAAAAAGGACAAAAGGAAAAACAACGATCTCGAAAACCTACGCATAAAACTAAAGATCGAGTAACACGAATCCCACTTAAAACCGGGGGTGACATCAGAATGTCGTATTTCATAGATTTTACACATGTCTCACTGCATATTGATTGGTGTACACGGGGCGTCGTTAAATAATTATGATTTTTCTACGTGTTGTAATCTGCAACACAAGTTATTGAATAGAAACCGTTTGGGTGTGTAAAAAGGCACACAATTGACGATTGTTATATGGAATACAATTACTCGCCTACAATTAGGGGGATCGACTACCAGAGAACAGCTTTAGCTTTTGTTAAATATCTATAATTCTTATACGTGACGTCAGATTGATCAGCGTCTTTTGTTTTTAAATGTTATAAGTTCATAAATCGCATTGGTCCAGTAAGATGTGCTAATTTACGGAAAACAAAAGTCTTAAACAACTTAATACACCACATACGTCAAACACATCTGAAATATCACGATATGTATTAATATGAACAGAAAATTTGTAGCTAGCATTATGTCTTTGACAGTTTCGCTGTGAAATGATTAGCGTCTATGAAAGATCATGGCTTCAATATTAGTCGGGTTAATCAGAGTATCAACTTGATGTTTACAACTTTTCCTCTGTGATAAACACACAACAAAGAAGAGTAAGAGTAGGACTGATTGTCTGATAGTAATGATGGGGTGTACTTTCATCATTCATGACTTATCAGCGGTTTTAATTGGGATTCTTTTTGCTCGATCATTACCTTTCTGTGTGTTGTTTTGTACATCGTTGTTAGTCCTTTTGGCCATTGTGTTGTCTGTCTTCGTCAATTTACGGATTCAGATTACCTCTTTGGTATCCTCAAACTTTTCTTTTTATATCATTACATTTTGTAACGTTGTAAAATATGGCTGTCCTTCTATTGCCATAACCATTATGAATGCAACCATTCTATCAAAATATTTTTCCATTTAGATCGTGACTGTCAGTTTTATTGGTGAAGGAAGCCGGAGTACCCGGATAAAACCAACAACATGCCGCAAATCACTGCCAAACTTTATCACATGATGTTGTATCGAGTACACCTTGACTGGATGTGATTCGAACTCATAACCTTGGTGGGGATAGGCACTGATTGCATAGGTAGTTCTAAATTCAATACTATCACAACAACGACGGCCCCATGAAATGTATGAAAATGATATCTCCACAAAATACTCGAATATTTCGAAGTAATAAAAAGGTAAATATCTAATTTAGTGTACACGACGTATTCCTAGAATAACCTTCATCTGATAAGCTCAAAGGCGAACTAAATATTGTAAAACCAAATCAGCAAAAAGTCTTTGATGAACAGCAAGAAAACCAAAATGCCTAAGCAGGATTGCCAAAATGTATGCCTGAGAAAGGTAAACATTAACTCTCATAATATTTAGGAAATGTAAATTTAAATAATAAATTGTCAGTCCCTTTGATTTCGACACAACAAGATTTGAGTGACTTTTCCTAGATTTAACCTCGCCACATTTCATTGAAGTGTCTGTATCAGCGATGATGTATTTTTGCTAGGTGTATCGATTTTTCGCCTTTCTACGATTTGTCTAATAGATTTTGGAATTCTTTCGACAGTGTGGTATTTTTACATTGCATTTTTGTAATAAAAACGTAGATATCTAATTTAGTGCACACGACGCGTTTCTTTAATAACCTTCATCAACTACGCTCACAAAGTCAGAAGATTCGATCTGTTATTTACCGCCGATGTTTTGGTGGGGTCCGCTTTGCTCATCTTTTTAGTTTTTTATGTTGTCCTATTATATGTCGCTACGTTCTGAGTTCCGTGTTGTGATGTCCGTGACGATTTCCGCATTCGTACGATTTTCAGTTCATCTTAACCTCGAGTTGTTTTTGGGAAACCTCATGTGTTATTTACGTTATTTGTGATTGTTTGGGTATAGTGGTGTCCAACACATTTTGTTTTGTGTTTTTGTTTTGTTTGCATTCGTCTTGTATATCCTATGTTGCCAGTTTCTCTGTGATGTCCGTCCATTTTTAATTGACTTTTCAGTATTCTCTAACGTTTATGTATCTAGTTTGACCTCGCCACTTTTCATTGAAGTGCCTGTATCAGCGATCATGTATTTTTATTTCCTAGGTGTATCAATCTTGTCTCTTTCTACGATTTTTCTATCGTATTTTAGAACTGTTCCGAAAGTGTTGTATTTTTTTCTAATTTTTCGTTGTAATTCTGTAATAAAAATGTAGATATCATATTGAGTGCGCACGACACGTTTCTGGAATAATCTTCATCTCATCAGGAACGCTCAAAATCTTAAGACAGGAAAGCCAAAATACAGTATAATCTAAAGGTCTTTGGAAGGAACAAAATCGTCCATGGACACCTACGTCTGCGGAAGGAGAACCATAGTTTTAATAATAATTCCATTGTTTAGGAACACTAAATTTCAACAATGAATATATCTATTTAAAAATAATTAAAATTATGTACATGAATATCTCTCCTGCAATTTTAAATTTTTTGAATGCAGGAGGGCACAAACAACGGTGAAGACAAAAACTTAAACAGGGAAAGAGCCGATAAATACAAACTGTCTTATTCCATCTTTTCTATTCTCTCTGTTATTTACACATAAATTCCAAAATCCAAAATTTTCACAAACAAGGTAGCCCATAGATATATAAAGATGTTACATGATGCAACTTTGGGTATTAATCAACATTATATGAGTGTTTATCTTTGATGTTGTACTTAAGTTGTCATTCTCTGTGATATATTGATGGAAGAGGTCTTATTTCTATTACATAATCAAAACTGAGTTAGGAATGTCATTGTATATCAATAGGTGTAAGTACTAAAATGAAAAGCAAAAACATATCACACTGCGTGAACAGTTTAAAAATCCAATCAACAGATCGTAGAAAGAGGCGAAATCGATACCCCCTAAACATTACATATATATATACTGAACCGCAAAAGAAACGGTGCAACACATTACAGAATCACAGACATTTATTTTGAAATATAATAAACATAAAATAAATTCGTTTTACATTGCTTGAATGGTGGATTTATTGTCTCTATGTTATGAAGTTATATCGAATGTCTCAATAAAGCGAAACCGCAACATGTTGATGCTTTAATTCCACTTCCGTTAATAACGAGTATGTCCACCACCAGCGTTAATCACAGCAGCACATCTTCGATACATAGAGTTGACAAGGCGATTGATGAATGCCATAGGAATAAGTGCCCAAACTCTCTGAAACGCTACCGAAAGTTCAGCTGCAGTTGTCGGGCTTGGCTGCTCTTCATTCAACCGTCTCTGAATTTCGTCCCACAGATGTTCAATAGGGTTCAAATTTGGACTTAGAGCTGGCCAGTTCATAACATTAACGTTATTCTGCTGCAAGAAGTCTCCTGTTACCCTGGCTGTATGCGCACGCGCATTATCCTGCTGGAACGTCTTGTTTTGATGACGTGCGAAATGCGGCACAACATGCGGTCTCAGAACTTGATCGATGTTACTCCATTGCCTCTCCCCGGGCCAATATTCTGGAAGATAACTGGACCAAGTTTCACGTTGAGTCCGATGCCACCCCATACCATGATGCTTGGACCGCCCCAAGCATTCCTTTCCATCATGCAGTTGTCATTATATCGTTCTCCTCGCCTTCTCCACAATCTTGTTCTGCCATCTGCGGTTGAGATGCAGTAACGGCTTTCGTCAAAGAAGATGACGTTACGCCACTGCTGGTTACGCCAATTTTGTCGCTGCAATGCCCATTGAAGACGCTCTTGTCGGTGTCGGAGCGTAAGGAAAGGTCCCCTGGCAGGACGGTAACATCTTAGATTGCTGGCAACTAATCGATGGCAACCGTATCAGCACTTATTGGTCGCTGATGTGTTCCAACAGTCTGTCGTGCAGTTTCAGTAACTCTGGTTAACCGATTCCGCAAATGTTGACGGACCATTAACCTGTTCTGGCGAGCGGTTGTAACCTGTGGTCTACCGCAGCGTGGTCGGTCATTCGTGCTGTTTTTGGCGTTGTAGCGTATCCGCAGACGTTCAATTGTCCGGACATTACAGTTGAAGTCATTGGCAATCACTCTAGCAGGTTGCCCAGCATGCAGTCTACCTATGGCTTGTTCTCTCTGTTGTGGATTCAAACGTGGCATAGCTTCGATGTCAAAGCTGATACTGACAATCATTGAAATTTTCAAATCTTTAATACCCATACCGAAACACAAAAATCATGAGCATTTAACCATTCAAAATTGTTACTGCAAAGTGTGTCCCACGAAGGGCGGGAGATTCGAGTGTTCTACAACATCAAATAAAAATCGCTCAAGCGGAAATTCCCTTTAAATGTGGCTGACGTTTACCTTGTGTGTTAATTAACACATATATTTTCAAAAATAACATTTTTAATGATTATTTCGGTATTAAAAATATTTTTTTTAAATGCGACGTTTCTTTTGCGGTTCAGTGTATATATATATATATATATATATATATATATATATATATATATATATAACGGTTGGTACATGCACTTCTACACAAAGCATATATGACCGCCCACTTTCGATATGTACTCGATACAACATTATGTGATAATGTTTGTCAGTGACTTACGGCAGGTATGAGGTTTTATCCTGGTACTCCGGTTTCCTCCACCAATACAGCTGACCGCCACGATATAGCTGAAATATTTTTGAATGTGGTGTAGAATACCATATACCAACCGCTGATTTCTTGGAGCACTTCATTAAAAAGTGGCGGAGTTTAAAAAAAAAAATTTGTATCGGCCTAACCCGCCTATACATTAGAAATGGATTAGGTGGCCCCCTGTTCAAATCGATATTCAAAAAGCACAGCACGGTATATTAGCCAAGCAAAACACTGCCATCTTCTATTATTAAAACCTATAACGATTGTCTATTTATGGCAAATTCGATGTGGTCCTTTGATATTACAACACATTTCGAGCGAGTGAGCGAGTGAGTGGCTTATACCATTATGTTCCTGCCAGTAGTTGATATGCCTTCAATGATAATATCTTGTTCTGATTCATCTTCCAGTAGATCTCTCGCTCTCGCTCTCTCTCTCTCTCGCTCCTCTCTCTCTCTCTCTCTCTCTCTCTCTTTCTCTCTCTCTCCCTGTTTCTACTCTGAAGATTGAGAACCCTTCCGCACTATTTTCTGTATTTTTGCCATAGCTAAAATAACCCTTATTAAAGTCATTGCCAAAGTATTCCAAGAACGAACCCAACCTTGAAAACAATGCACTATTTGACATTACTGAATGGCTCTGTTAATGATTAGTTACTGTGGTGTTTTATAACAACTGCCATTTCTATTTCAATCGTGAAGACGAATTTTACTGATTATCGTTTTTCCCGTAAAACGTTCTAATGAAACACAAGCATCACAGACAGTTAAATGATACCCACACATCATTTCAAAGCACTACAAAAAGCCAAAACGACCTAAATACAAGCATTAATAGTGTAAAACATGAGCGAAACCTTGTTTAAGGGCTATTAATTAAAGATGCTTTTAACCTTCTCACACAGCAACTTAAAACATAGCTGTAAAATTATCATTGTTGATAGGCGCTGTCATAAAAGAGTTAAAAATGCAATGGGTAGTGCAATACCAATTTAAAATTGAGAAGCTACTTCAAAGAATAACGATTTATAAGTGTTGCTACACTTCAGAAGCTCGACACTTCATTGAAACCTCTTTATCATACTTACGTTTGTTTGAGGCCATTATAAGGGTGTACTCGATTAGTCAACTTTATTTTTGCATTTTATAATTTATTCCGTAGCATAACATGCCTATTGTAATATTTTGCTGTTGGTGGTGATAACCATTATTTTTTATTATATTGATTTCTTGAATTTGTGGTGATATAAAATGCCTTTATATCCCTAAATCAAAGCAAGAATGCATTCTCGAAACAAACCCACCGGAGTACCAAATTGGTGGCATTTTGTCTCTACCGCATATTTTGACACTTGATGAAAAACAAGATTCATAGAGTGACATCCACTAAAGCTAACGACTGTAGAAAACGTGATTATCTCTTAATAAATTAGTTAATTTAAAACTTGCGTGTAACCTTTCTTCCTACGCCATATTTATGTCAGAACTATCCTCTCAATAAGTTATTGATTGGTTGTTTAATGCCACCTTCAACAATGTTTCAGCTATTTCGTGGTGGTCAGTTTTATTGGTGAAGGAAACAGGAGTATCCAGAGAAAACCATTCTAGAAGGTTAGCATTTTACTCTCATGTGGAAAACAATCAGTTGACTAACAGGGAAGATTTGGGTCCATAAAACTAGTTTACTCCCGCCACTTTTTGCTTATGTTCCTGTACCAAGCCAGGAAAGTTTGCGGTCTAATATGTGTGTGTAAGGGGATCGATTTTGACTCACGATTTTTTCTATTATTAGATTTTGGAACTTTTTTTTTATTTTAACTTTATTATATCAACTATCTAATGATAACCACCAAATCAAAATAATCATGACGACGTCCCGTGACTCTTGACCCCAACGTTGGTACTGAAATTCAGTGCTGAAAGTTGTACAATTACTACTTATTAGATATGGTCATATTATGGCTTAATCTACAGAAATGGAATAATATCTCTATTTATATAACTCATTACAAAACATCTTTAAGATTGCGACTATGGCAAATTTATTAAAATAACCGACATTATTTCATAATTGCGTCATGATATTTATTTCTAATGAACAAATTACAATATACAATTGATTAATTGATTGTTTTTTAACGTCATGCTAAGTAGCAGTATTTCAACTATATTGATGAAGGACCATGTTTTCAAGTAATAAATAATACAGGTAATTAAGACTGCAATTAGATGGACTAATAAGGGAGTTGTGTTTTTAATTGGTCCAGTATAATGGTGCTCCTCTTTCGAAGAAGGGGCCGTCGTGGTCGTGATCGTATGGTAGTTTGATGTACAACTACCTATCCAATTTAGTGCCTATCACCACTAACGTTGTGAGCTTGTCAGTGACTTGCGGCAGGTGGGTGGTTTATTCAGGTACTCCGATTTCTTTCTCCAATAAAACTGACCGCTACGATATAACTGAAATATTGTTGAAAGTGACGTTAAACACCATAACTACTAACCCTTCTTCTACAGTGGAAAACGAAGGTCCTGTTTATATACACTGGTGTTCCATAGGGGGGAATATATATTATGTTAATAGCGATTGTTTTGACGACAGACGCTCAATTGGAACTGATCGCTTGCAGGGATCTTTTCATTAACCATTTTTCAATGAGATGTCACATTATGAAAACGTAAAAGTATAATTTAGTGGACATGACGCGTTTCTGGGTTTCTGGATTAGCTTTCATCATGTACCCTCTAAGTAACAAGACTGGAAAACTAAATAATATAAAAGTTTTTTTAACCAAATGTATCCTTTGGGTACACTAATAAACATGAAATCATATATCCCAACACTATCCTATTGCGGAAACTTTGAGCCGTAATGAAAGGGGGAGGTTTGGCGCTTTAAAATCTGATTCAACCCACCATTTCTTTAGAAATGCCTGTACCAAGTCAGAGTCATTACTGTTTCACAGTTTTCCGGTTGTTGACTGATTTTGTCTGTTTATATACTTATGAGTTTTGACTTTCCCTTTGTAAGATTGTTCGGAGTTCGGTAATTTTGTTATTACCCTTATTCAGATTAGGACAGCATCTATGGTAAAAAAACTAAGGTAGGAACATCGGAAAAGTCACGTGGAATTCGGACTTTCGTCAGTGTTTTTTATAAAATGATAAAATAATATTTGTTTTTATATTGAAAAAGATGAGAAGTACCATCTTATCACTGTATGAAAAGGGCCGAAATTTCACGGAAATTCGCAGAAGTTTCTACATTCGCTTTCTTGTCCATAGAGAACTTTCCTGTCCATCTCTTAGCTGGATGGTGTTTGAATCGATAATTGGATGTGTATTAAAGAAACGAAAGGGTAACTTATGTGACATTTAATTGCAAATATATTCGGATTTTTTTTTGTCCTAAGAGTAATGGTCTTTAACGAACAGATATTACATTGTACCTTCCTAACTAGTAGTCAGTTAATTACAAGCATCCATTCACCCTGCTATTGTACAGTCCATGTTTATGTTGTCCTTCAATTTTGTGATAGTTTGTGATCTTTTTGAGTGGAAGTGAATATTTGTATGCTATATTTTCTTGCTTGTTTGTATCTGTTGTACTCTTGGAAAGCCAATGATTAAGAGGGGAGGATTGGGATCTCATTTGTGCGCATGTCTTAAGTTAATATCTGGATTTCTATCGTCATATTACGTGGACTGCTGTAGGTTCAATAAGTTGAGCTGATAATCGGTTGTTCGTGTTGTTGATATTGGTGGAATTGTTGACCATCAAACTTTAAATTTGTTGACCGCCACTGCTTAAGCTATCATTTTATCTCATCTCTGCAAGCGATAAAGTAGGAAATTGAATACAAATGAAAAGAAAAGTTGAAGCAAGAATTGTCTAGTAATGGCATCCTCCCTTGCTATTTATCAGTGTGTTGTACAATTATAGTAAACAATAGGTTTCTTCTTCTAAGAGTTGTCCAATGATAGCTATTAAATTACGTGGACGGGAGTAAAATCTATGTTTTCTGATATTAGAAACAATCTTTCTACTATATAAAACAATTATGAGCTAAAAAGGCTGTCAGGAAATGGTATGTTTATTTTCGAGCTAATATGTTTTTTAGGAAATGTTCCAAAATTTGTAGCAGAAATTTATATAATAAATAACATTTTTATTTTTGTATTTTCCGAATTTACCTATTTATATATGAGATTCCCTCTCATCTACCATAAAGATGTAACTTACTTGTTTGTCTATATATAAAACAAAGTGTACATAACATAAAATTTTAATATATAATAATTTCTGCATGTATACATAAGGACCGTATCTGTGGCATAATGGTTAGTGTGCTCGCCTCGAGTGCGGTAGATCGTGAGTTCGAGACCCGGTCGGGTCAATCCAAAGACTATAAAATTGGTATTTGTTGCTTCATTAAGGAGAAGGAACAAAGACCGGTTGGCTCGGAATCAGAATAATGTGTCCGAGTGGAGCGACATGTCTACCCGCGGACTGTTGTTTCAGTGAGCTAGCACTATAAAAATCCACCTCAGCGTGTTGGTCTAGTACAAAGCGGACCTCATCATCATCTGATTGAAAATTAACTTGTTCTCGCTATGATATAGCTGCAAAAATGCTGAATTAGCGCTAAACAGCAATTACTCACTCAATCACTCTCTGTATACATAAGGTGAGACGCTAATACAATATTGAATAGTAAAGGAGAATCAATGACCATCATACAATTAATAAAAGCAGAAAAAAATTTCACTATCTGACATTTCCTGATTTATGATCAAGATCATTGATTTCTTTGGATGTTTATGACAAAGTGATATTAAATCTATTAAACTGACCAGTGGTGAGAGTTGTTATTGTTGTGATATTTGCTTACCATATTCTTAGCATCCTGTTGTTTCAATGTCCATATATATGCTGTCCTCATTTCTGTAAGAGTATGTGGTCATTGGGATTGAAGCGAATTTGAGCAGGTCTTTTTATTTATTACTGGAAACATCTAGATATCAAGAGGTGAAAATTGAGAACTCATAAATGGGTTTCACACCGCCACAATTTGAGTCTGTTCCAAACCGAAAACAGATTTCAATTAACTCTCACACAAAAATTCCAAAAAGTAAACAGGAATTTGACAGGGTGATTCGTTAGAGGATAACAATATCCTGCTTCATTAACGACACCCGTTTGGTATCATGGAGGAACGACCTTACGTCTTCGTTTAAAGTGTCACGATGGAGTCTCAAAAGTTAATTGTCATTTTTTCAGATTTAGACATACCCTATTCTCAATGTAAATTCAACACACCAAAAAAAGAGACGATCTTTCTTTTCTTATCGTCGATTTTCCTTTTTTGGATAACGACGTTCCTTTTGTTTCATCATATTCCCCTTTATATTTCTTAGTTGGTTCGTTTTCGCAACATTTGCAATAATATTTCGGACTTTAATCACCATATCATCTCGTCATATCTGAAATCATTTACACCAAGGATATTGTTCTCATTAATTGTTGAAAACTTTCACTAAATTGTATAACAACTATAGCGATCTGGTATAGAGATACAATTCTACATGCAGAGATACGATCAAAAAGGATATTTCCTAACAATGTTTTATCCCTTTTTGGTATCTTCAAACTCTTCTTAATGCCCACGTCATTAACAAAGCAAGAGATCAAATCTGACACATCTAAATATATAAAATCATTGAAAAATCTTTTCCGTAGGGGCTATACTTCAGAAACTATACTTGAATATTTTACTCTTTCATTTTATATTGCATTACCATTCTATATTCAATTTTTAACTCCAACAAATAGATGGCGTATTTAATCTGGTGACCTACCGAGACCATTAATTTCTTTAAATGTTATATTTATTAACAGTTGAAAATAAATCTGTTAGAATTATCAGCTATGTCTTTGCCCTTGAAATATTGACATTTAACCAACATATTCGAATTTTACGGCTACGGGTATTCATCTTTGATTTTACTTTACTGTCTATTTTCATGTTGAAATTCACTTTTACGATAATGTGTGGTATTCTTTTTGAGTGGAAGCGAATATGTGAAGGTAAATCGTTTAGCACCTTCACATGTTTGTACTTGACCTTAGCCAGTGTCCATCAGATTATGTCGTGGTCTTCTTGTTTTCAATGATTTGAGGAGAGAGTTATTTGCACGTATTCAGTATACCAGTATTGGTTGAATAGTTGGCCATCACTGTTTAATTTTTCTTTTCATGATAAGAAAGATTACGGTTCTTCCATATGGTATTATATGAATATCTTTTACTGCATATTGGTTTTGTTTTTGTTTGTGTGATGGTGTTTAACGCCACTTTCAACAATATTTCAGCTATATCGTGGCGGTCAGTTTTATTGGTGGAGGAATCCGGAGGACCCGGAGAAAACCACCGACCTGTCGCAAGTCACTGACAAACTTTATCACATAATGTTGTACACCTCGCCCTGATCGAGATTCGAACTCACAACATCAGTGATGATAGACACTGATTGCAAAGGTAGTTGTAAATCCAACTATCATACGATCACGGCCACGACGGCCTCTACTACATGTTGGTGATACGCCTCGAGATAATAGTTGTAAGCTTCTTTTTCTTGGATGTCCATAGACCCACTGAGAAAACATATATACAATATTAGTACAGTGTCTTAAAATATAAAGGTTATGTGTCTGATGTTTAAAAACTAGGAAAAAAGGCGAGGTTTATACCCTTTTGATATTTTATGTCAACATGATATGAACTGCTCTACAGCTAGTTTCCAAAGTTCAACAAGTGAAACATTTGAAAGGGGTACCAGAAAAGGTATATTTCGATCAGAGACTGTATATATATATATATATATATATATAATAAACAAAATTCTCCAGATAATGTAATTTGACTGCTCAAATAGAACAAGGTTGGATGCTTTATGGTGTTTAACGCCACTTTCAACAATATTTCAGCCATATCGTGGATATCGTGTATAAAGTTTTATTGGTGGAGGAAACCGGAGTACCCAGAGAAAACCACCGTCAAATAGAACAAGTTCAGAATGCAATTCTATATGTCCTTAGCAGTAGACAAAAATCAATTCAATTGGCTTTGGTTAAATACAGTGTCTTCCTTAAATACTCAGATGTGTTTAAAGTTTGTCTGATATGTGTTTTACTATTGTTGTATTTAGTCAGGAAAGTTTGCACATGCCAAGGGTGAGATGGGGTAATCAGAAGGTGTAATTCGAAGACGTAGACAATACAATGTCCAAAAAAGGACAAAAAGAAAACCAATGGTCAACAAAATCCAACATAGATAATAAACATTGGGCAACACGAACCCTACTTAAAAAAAGAGGTGGAATCATGTGCCCCGTAATGGTAAGCAGTTCCTGCCCCTGCTCCTGCTTCACTTGTGGCATCCTTCGTGTAATTGTTGAACGATACGAACACCAAATGATATGAAAATCGGATTGGATACCATTTATACGTGACTAAATACAAATGACATCAATATTACATGAAGCTCGTGCAAACACATGTTTAAATGTTAATAAAATATGAATTAACTTCTTTCACACATATGATATCTTCTCCAGTTGTGAGGGGAAATGTCATCTAGGCTGTGTTCAAGTGAAATATGTAGATTACCATTCACACATATCCAGAAATTGAGGGTACTTTCCTCATAAATATTCATCATATTTAAATTAGATTTTGATCACGTGACTGCAGTTTCAAGCTTGATGGATCGTTTATTAGATTTGTCAAAAAATAGCCTATAGTACGGAAATTCAATGTGTTCGTCAATGATTCGAAAATTAAAAGTTATTGTTTATTTCCGCAAAGTTTTTCTTCTGTCAAAATTCAAATATTTTTGTTTTGTAACGATTTTAGACATGTCTTTGATATCGCGATCATGCAAAAATGATCATATTATATTTAATGTGGGAACCCCGAGTTTAGAAGCTAGAAATATAAGGTTAGTTAATATAATTACATATATTATTGAGGAATCTAAATTAATTTCAGAAAAAATGTCGCCAAATGTCATTCGTTGTTAAATTTTGTGTCACACGCCACCAGTTTCATGTATTTCAGACATTTTTACATAGACTCTTAAGGCCAAAAAAGGGTTCGTCGCCTCGGATTTTCATTTAGTCCAGGAACCTCGAATATTTAATTGTTTTCATTAATTTTTATTTCATTTAATTCAGCTTGATTCAATGTATCATTTTCAAGTTCAGAAAATGACACACATGCAATTATGAATGATATCGTCTATATAGATCATATGAAAATTGCAGACATCCCGGCGTCGCCATCTTAGATATGCAAATGAGCAAAGTACCCATCATTTCTGGCTATGATAAATTAACGATTTTAAAATGTCAGGGTTAAACAGTAATGGTGGACAAGTGACCAACCGCAACAACACAACCCACTTATCTTTCAAATTTCAAAATAAGAGAATATATTGAAAGTATTGTACTGTGTTGGGACATACACAGTCTTAAGCATTAAATGGACTCCTAACAGTTTTCTATTAATAACTCGACATCCACGGAAATACCAAAGTATGAAAAAAATAATTCTAAAAAGCTACTCAGATTCGTTTTGACCCAAAATGCCACATATTTTCGTTTCAACCGCATATGTCACATATTTTCCTTTATTCGTATGAGGCAGACTTCATACAGGGGCTTCTCAAGAAAAACGAACAGAAGCTAGCCCGATCCTTTAATTTCACGTTCCGCTATATAGATGATGTCCTTTCACTAAATAATTATAGGTTTGGTGATTTTGTTGATCGCATCTATCCCATTGAGCTTGAAATAAAGGATACCACAGATACATACCTTGACCTACACCTCGAAATGGACAGTGACGGTCGGTTAAGAACGAAACTTTGCGACAAAAGAGATGATTTGTGAATTTTCCATTTATATGTAGCAACATTCCAGCAGCACCTGCATATGGAGTATATATCTCTCAGATTATACTATATTCCAGAGCTTGTGGTTCCTATCAGGATTTCCTTGATAGAGGGTTGCTGCTAACAAGGAAGCTACCGAACCAAAGGTTCCTTTTGGTAAAGTTGAAGTCATCACTTCTAAAATGCTACGGTAGCCACCATGATTTGGTTGACCGTTATGGAATATCTGTGTCACAAATGACCACGGATATGTTCCACTTGTCGTAAGCACTTCCCGGTCCTTTCCTCATTCACGACTTATTACCGGTTTTGTAACTAGATTAACACGACGGGTGCCACTAGCGGAGCAGGAACTGCTTACCCTTCCGGAACACCTGAGTTCACCCCCGGTTTTTAGTGGGGTTCGTGTTACTCGATCTTTAGATTTATATGTATGTTTTATAGATCGTTGTTTGTCCTTTTGTACTTTTCCTTTTGGCCATTGTGTTGTCTGTTCTTCTTCGATATACGGATTCTGATTGCCCCTTTCGTATCTTCAAACTCTTTTTCGGTTCAACCTATTTTCGCTTCAACCGAAAATGCCACATATTTGTACAAAAATTGTGACATCATAAACGTGGGAAGTACACAAATTCACAACAGTAAATGCTAATATTGTATAATGTTAATAATCTAGTAAATGTGTTAAGTCAACAGAGCAGAACCGTTATTAGTATTTGTCATACTTACGTCATCAATTAAGTTAATGTGTAAATGACTTCCTCAGAGCACGATAAACAATATATCGCACTTATTGTTAATGACCTCCTCCGAGAAAAATATCCCCCAGGCATTTCAATTCCATATATAAGCATATAAGCAACGTCACTGACAAATTTTGAAAATGACAAATGGAATTGCATGATTAACACAAAGACTCCATTGAAAGTAGTGTTTGTTTGTTTTTTGTTTGTGTTTAACGCCACTTACAACAATATTTCAATTATATCGTGGCGATCAGTTTTATTGGTGGAGGAACTCGGAGGACCCGGAGAAAACCACCGACCTATCGCAAGTCACTGACAAACTTTATCACATAATGTTGTACACCTCGCCCTGATCGAGATTCGAACTCACATCAGTGGTGATATGCACTGATTGCATGGATAGTCTAAATTCCAACTACCATGCGATTGCGACCACGACGGCCCCAATCGAAAGGAAAACTACATGAAACACTAAAGCAAATAAAATGAAAAAACTGAAAATTACTCATATCTATTTTTAGTTGGACAAAATAAAACCAAATTTATTAATAGATTCAACAATTCCTGGTAAATTGTATGTTTCAAATTGTATTTTTAATTGTTTGTTTATTCATTTTGTCTAAATAAACTTCAGAGAACACCGAAGAGGCAACCACAAATGGACAATCCAAAGAAACTGGCAATATATGGTACACAAGACGAAGAAAAGTACAACATGCGTTGGACACCACATTACGCAAACAAAACAAAAACACAACACGCTATGTGTTGGACACTACTATACGCAAACAATCACACATAATGTTGAAAAGACACATTGCGTTGGCAGCATCAGTGTGACATTATTATGAACTATTTCAGTTATTCTTTTCTTTGCAACAACGAAGATGCTGCTCTATTTATTTTTTATTGTTGCTAATACAAATCAAGGACTTCACTATGTGAGTAACATGACGGGTGTCTTATAAGAGCAGGAACTACTTAGCCGATTTTGTCTGTCCTGTTTATGCCCTTTAGTTTATTGCTCACAAATGCCTTTATGTTATTTGGCTTTCAAATAATTCAATTTTGAACGTACCTGATGAAGGTTATTCCAGAAACGCGTCGTGAGCAGTAAATTTGATATCTACGTTGTTATTCCATTCATGAACATCTGGAGTCGCATCCGTTTTCTTTTCTTATATTTCTCTCTTTTTTTTTTTAGTGGGATCAGTGTTGCTTTTTTTTTCTTTTTATTGGTGTTCTG
Organism: Bathymodiolus septemdierum; assembly: GCA_963383655.1. Classification (NCBI taxonomy): domain Eukaryota; kingdom Metazoa; phylum Mollusca; class Bivalvia; order Mytilida; family Modiolidae; genus Bathymodiolus; species Bathymodiolus septemdierum. The sequence continues at coordinate 13,997,153 of OY726523.1, forward strand.
TGACACCTGTTCGATGTTACGCATGTCTCTGAATTGTTCAATCGTGATAGCCCTTTCGGTTTTCTCTAACGTCTATATAATATAATGCAACTTTGTATGTATAAGTTATTGATAGAATGAAATGGGAATGTTCATGTGTGAGTTATTGATAGAATGAAATGAGAGTGTTCATGTGTGAGTTATTGATAGAATATTATGCAAATTTTGGTGTGCGAGTTATGCTTATCCCTTGAGATCTCACAATGACTAAGATAAAAAAAAAAATTAAAACAGAACCGCAACTTTGATAATTACTTTTTGAATGTACATGTATATTGTAAATTAATTTTCATGTACATCTTGGTGAGAACCATGTGTTGGCATTAACGTTTGCATAGTTAATTTGTTGTTATGTAGTGATATCTAATTTTGTAGACAACATGATCCTTATTGTATTATTATCCTGATAGCACCGCCTCTGTGGATAAGAGAGTATATCAATCATGTTTTAGATATGAGTTCATTGAAGACATCATGGTGACTGTGATATGAAAAACAGCAATAATAACGTTTTTCCTTAAATTTATTTTTTACCTCAATTTCTATCTATGTTTTATTACTATCACTGGGTCGATACCTCTGCTAGTGGACTTTTATTCCCCGAGGGTATCCTCCGCCCAGTAGTCAGTGTTTCGGCACTGACATGGGTTATTAGATATATTTATTACTGAAATTTACAATTCCTAAATAATGTAATTATTAATAAAACTAAGATTCTCCTCCCTCAGGCAAAGGTGACTCCAACCGACTTTTGTCTTTCCTCTTTAGGCCATTTGGTTTTATTGCTCTCAAAACTTTAAATTATTTGGCTTTCCAACTTTCGGATGTGTTACTTACTGTTTCGTAATAGCACTGTATGTATATCGTGTATCTCACTGGTAATTTGTTCACTGCTTTCTAACTTAATGACCGGGTAAAGTTTAAGTGATATTAATCTCTAATCATGCCATCAATTAAATCAATCAGAAAAGAAAAATGTTTAGTACGATAGTAAATGCCAATTTGTCACGAAACGTTTGTGCCCTTGTTTACAAATCATTCCACGTAAGCCCCTTGCGGTGAATAGAAAAAAATGCATAATGTCAATTTGTTTTATTATATACAACAAATTTAAATAAATCGCCCGTATAAGATATGGATGATAATTTTCTTTTTCAATTTCGATGATATCTCACTTTTGAGAGTCTCACTATTGAATTAAAATTTTCGTATCTTGAAATATATCTGCTTTATCTGATAAACTTTTCGTAGTTTAAAATATTGAGGTTATGAAAAGGTGTTAAAGTGAACGCCGGGTTGGGTTTATATAATATAGACCTGTCAGTCATGAAAGACAAGGATACACATATCTATGACTCCGGATTTGATTTATATCTGTTCCTGTACACCTCTGGCTTTTATATATGACCTTGATAACTTCACCGAAACGTCCATCAAAAAAAGCAACAAAACATTGTTTTATGGCATTTGCAAATTAATGGTTATTTGAAATTAACAGTTTCTAAAAGGCGTAATTATTTTCAAATCTAAGTTTCACCTCCTCATGCATAGATAACCTTACCCAATTTGTATGCCAATGTTTTGCCTTTGAGTAAACCTGATGAAGGTTATTCCAACAACACGTCGAGCGCACAAAATTCGATATGTATGCTGTTATTATAGAAAGTTTTAGTAATTAAGACCATGAATAAAAATCAAAAGAAATCACTTGCTCAAAAAAAAAATTTAATGAATGTTAAATAATATGATAAGGCTAAGCAGTTTCCAGTTCTTGCAAAAAATAACGAAACGACAATTGCGCCTGCATCATTTATTAATCTTAGACGTTGTAGTATCCATATTAATTAGTAAGAAAGGATATGGGTGTAAATGAACACGAGAGACTATCCAACATTACACTTAATACACGAGTTAAAGAAAAGGAACAGCTAGTAGTAAGAAAGGATATGGGTGTAAATGAACATGAGAGACTATCCAACAATACACTTAGTCAGTACACGAGTTAAAGAAAAGGAACAGCTAGTAGTAAGAAAGGATGTGGGTGTAAATGAACACGAGAGACTATCCAACAATACACTTAGTACACGAGTTAAAGAAAAGGAACAGCTAGTAGTAAGAAAGGATATGGGTGTAAATGAACATGAGAGCCTATCCAACATTACACTTAGTCAGTACACGAGTTAAAGAAAAGGAACAGCTAGTAGTAAGAAAGGATATGGGTGTAAATGAACATGAGAGACTATCCAACATTACACTTAAGTCAGTACACGAGTTAAAGAAAAGGAACAGCTAGTAGTAAGAAAGGATGTGGGTGTAAATGAACATGAGAGACTATCCAACATTACACTTAATACACGAGTTAAAGAAAAGGAACAGCTAGTGGTAAGAAAGGATATGGGTGTAAATGAACATGAGAGACTATCCAACAATACACTTAGTACACGAGTTAAAGAAAAGGAACAGCTAGTAGTAAGAATGGATATGGGTGTAAATGAACATGAGAGACTATCTAACATTACACTTAATACACGAGTTAAAGAAAAGGTACAGCTAGTAGTAAGAAAGGATATGGGTGTAAATGAACATGAGAGACTATCCAACATTACACTTAGTCAGTACACGAGTTAAAGAAAAGGAACAGCTAGTAGTAAGAAAGGATATGGGTGTAAATGAACATGAGAGACTATCCAACATTACACTTAGTCAGTACACGAGTTAAAGAAAAGGAACAGCTAGTAGTAAGAAAGGATATGGGTGTAAATGAACATGAGAGACTATCCAACATTACACTTAGTCAGTACACGAGTTAAAGAAAAGGAACAGCTTGTAGTAAGAAAGGATATGGGTGTAAATGAACACGAGAGACTATCCAACATTACACTTAGTACACGAGTTAAAGAAAAGGAACAGCTTGTAGTAAGAAAGGATATGGGTGTAAATGAACATGAGAGACTATCCAACATTACACTTAGTCAGTACACGAGTTAAAGAAAAGGAACAGCTAGTAGTAAGAAAGGATATGGGTGTAAATGAACACGAGAGACTATCCAACATTACACTTAATACACGAGTTAAAGAAAAGGAACAGCTAGTAGTAAGAAAGGATATGGGTGTAAATGAACATGAGAGACTATCCAACATTACACTTAGTCAGTACACGAGTTAAAGAAAAGGAACAGCTTGTAGTAAGAAAGGATATGGGTGTAAATGAACATGAGAGACTATCCAACATTACACTTAATCAGTACACGAGTTAAAGAAAAGGAACAGCTTGTAGTAAGAAAGGATATGGGTGTAAATGAACACGAGAGACTATCCAACATTACACTTAGTCAGTACACGAGTTAAAGAAAAGGAACAGCTAGTGGTAAGAAAGGATGTGGATGTAAATGAACATGAGAGACTATCCAACATTACACTTAGTCAGTACACGAGTTAAAGAAAAGGAACAGCTTGTAGTAAGAAAGGATATGGGTGTAAATGAACACGAGAGACTATCCAACATTACACTTAGTCAGTACACGAGTTAAAGAAAAGGAACAGCTAGTGGTAAGAAAGGATGTGGATGTAAATGAACATGAGAGACTATCCAACATTACACTTAGTCAGTACACGAGTTAAAGAAAAGGAACAGCTTGTAGTAAGAAAGGATGTGGATGTAAATGAACATGAGAGACTATCCAACATTACACTTAGTCAGTACACGAGTTAAAGAAAAGGAACAGCTAGTAGTAAGAAAGGATATGGGTGTAAATGAACATGAGAGACTATCCAACATTACACTTAGTCAGTACACGAGTTAAAGAAAAGGTACAGCTAGTAGTAAGAAAGGATGTGGGTGTAAATGAACATGAGAGACTATCCAACTTTACACTTAGTCAGTACACGAGTTAAAGAAAAGGAACAGCTAGTAGTAAGAAAGGATGTGGATGTAAATGAACATGAGAGACTATCCAACATTACACTTAGTCAGTACACGAGTTAAAGAAAAGGAACAGCTAGTAGTAAGAAAGGATATGGGTGTAAATGAACATGAGAGACTATCCAACATTACACTTAGTCAGTACACGAGTTAAAGAAAAGGAACAGCTAGTAGTAAGAAAGGATATGGGTGTAAATGAACATGAGAGACTATCCAACATTACACTTAGTACACGAGTTAAAGAAAAGGAACAGCTAGTAGTAAGAAAGGATATGGGTGTAAATGAACATGAGAGACTATCCAACATTACACTTAGTCAGTACACGAGTTAAAGAAAAGGAACAGCTTGTAGTAAGAAAGGATATGGGTGTAAATGAACATGAGAGACTATCCAACATTACACTTAGTCAGTACACGAGTTAAAGAAAAGGAACAGCTAGTAATAAGAAAGGATATGGGTGTAAATGAACATGAGAGACTATCCAACATTACACTTAGTCAGTACACGAGTTAAAGAAAAGGAACAGCTAGTAATAAGAAAGGATATGGGTGTAAATGAACATGAGAGACTATCCAACATTACACTTAGTCAGTACACGAGTTAAAGAAAAGGAACAGCTTGTAGTAAGAAAGGATATGGGTGTAAATGAACATGAGAGACTATCCAACATTACACTTAGTCAGTACACGAGTTAAAGAAAAGGAACAGCTAGTAGTAAGAAAGGATATGGGTGTAAATGAACATGAGAGACTATCCAACATTACACTTAGTCAGTACACGAGTTAAAGAAAAGGAACAGCTAGTAGTAAGAAAGGATATGGGTGTAAATGAACATGAGAGACTATCCAACATTACACTTAATCAGTACACGAGTTAAAGAAAAGGAACAGCTTGTAGTATGAAAGGATATGGGTGTAAATGAACATGAGAGACTATCCAACATTACACTTAGTCAGTACACGAGTTAAAGAAAAGGAACAGCTAGTAGTAAGAAAGGATATGGGTGTAAATGAACATGAGAGACTATCCAACATTACACTTAGTCAGTACACGAGTTAAAGAAAAGAAACAGCTTGTAGTAAGAAAGGATATGGGTGTAAATGAACATGAGAGACTATCCAACATTACACTTAGTCAGTACACGAGTTAAAGAAAAGGAACAGCTAGTAGTAAGAAAGGATATGGGTGTAAATGAACACGAGAGACTATCCAACATTACACTTAATACACGAGTTAAAGAAAAGGAACAGCTTGTAGTAAGAAAGGATGTGGATGTAAATGAACATGAGAGACTATCCAACATTACACTTAGTCAGTACACGAGTTAAAGAAAAGGAACAGCTAGTAGTAAGAAAGGATATGGGTGTAAATGAACATGAGAGACTATCCAACATTACACTTAGTCAGTACACGAGTTAAAGAAAAGGTACAGCTAGTAGTAAGAAAGGATGTGGGTGTAAATGAACATGAGAGACTATCCAACTTTACACTTAGTCAGTACACGAGTTAAAGAAAAGGAACAGCTAGTAGTAAGAAAGGATGTGGATGTAAATGAACGTGAGAGACTATCCAACATTACACTTAGTCAGTACACGAGTTAAAGAAAAGGAACAGCTAGTAGTAAGAAAGGATATGGGTGTAAATTAACATGAGAGACTATCCAACATTACACTTAGTCAGTACACGAGTTAAAGAAAAGGTACAGCTAGTAGTAAGAAAGGATGTGGGTGTAAATGAACATGAGAGACTATCCAACTTTACACTTAGTCAGTACACGAGTTAAAGAAAAGGAACAGCTAGTAGTAAGAAAGGATGTGGATGTAAATGAACATGAGAGACTATCCAACATTACACTTAGTCAGTACACGAGTTAAAGAAAAGGAACAGCTAGTAGTAAGAAAGGATATGGGTGTAAATGAACATGAGAGACTATCCAACATTACACTTAGTCAGTACACGAGTTAAAGAAAAGGAACAGCTAGTAGTAAGAAAGGATATGGGTGTAAATGAACATGAGAGACTATCCAACATTACACTTAGTACACGAGTTAAAGAAAAGGAACAGCTAGTAGTAAGAAAGGATATGGGTGTAAATGAACATGAGAGACTATCCAACATTACACTTAGTCAGTACACGAGTTAAAGAAAAGGAACAGCTTGTAGTAAGAAAGGATATGGGTGTAAATGAACATGAGAGACTATCCAACATTACACTTAGTCAGTACACGAGTTAAAGAAAAGGAACAGCTAGTAATAAGAAAGGATATGGGTGTAAATGAACATGAGAGACTATCCAACATTACACTTAGTCAGTACACGAGTTAAAGAAAAGGAACAGCTAGTAATAAGAAAGGATATGGGTGTAAATGAACATGAGAGACTATCCAACATTACACTTAGTCAGTACACGAGTTAAAGAAAAGGAACAGCTTGTAGTAAGAAAGGATATGGGTGTAAATGAACATGAGAGACTATCCAACATTACACTTAGTCAGTACACGAGTTAAAGAAAAGGAACAGCTAGTAGTAAGAAAGGATATGGGTGTAAATGAACATGAGAGACTATCCAACATTACACTTAGTCAGTACACGAGTTAAAGAAAAGGAACAGCTAGTAGTAAGAAAGGATATGGGTGTAAATGAACATGAGAGACTATCCAACATTACACTTAATACACGAGTTAAAGAAAAGGAACAGCTTGTAGTAAGAAAGGATGTGGATGTAAATGAACATGAGAGACTATCCAACATTACACTTAGTCAGTACACGAGTTAAAGAAAAGGAACAGCTAGTAGTAAGAAAGGATATGGGTGTAAATGAACATGAGAGACTATCCAACATTACACTTAGTCAGTACACGAGTTAAAGAAAAGGTACAGCTAGTAGTAAGAAAGGATGTGGGTGTAAATGAACATGAGAGACTATCCAACTTTACACTTAGTCAGTACACGAGTTAAAGAAAAGGAACAGCTAGTAGTAAGAAAGGATGTGGATGTAAATGAACATGAGAGACTATCCAACATTACACTTAGTCAGTACACGAGTTAAAGAAAAGGAACAGCTAGTAGTAAGAAAGGATATGGGTGTAAATTAACATGAGAGACTATCCAACATTACACTTAGTCAGTACACGAGTTAAAGAAAAGGTACAGCTAGTAGTAAGAAAGGATGTGGGTGTAAATGAACATGAGAGACTATCCAACTTTACACTTAGTCAGTACACGAGTTAAAGAAAAGGAACAGCTAGTAGTAAGAAAGGATGTGGATGTAAATGAACATGAGAGACTATCCAACATTACACTTAGTCAGTACACGAGTTAAAGAAAAGGAACAGCTAGTAGTAAGAAAGGATATGGGTGTAAATGAACATGAGAGACTATCCAACATTACACTTAGTCAGTACACGAGTTAAAGAAAAGGAACAGCTAGTAGTAAGAAAGGATATGGGTGTAAATGAACATGAGAGACTATCCAACATTACACTTAGTACACGAGTTAAAGAAAAGGAACAGCTAGTAGTAAGAAAGGATATGGGTGTAAATGAACATGAGAGACTATCCAACATTACACTTAGTCAGTACACGAGTTAAAGAAAAGGAACAGCTTGTAGTAAGAAAGGATATGGGTGTAAATGAACATGAGAGACTATCCAACATTACACTTAGTCAGTACACGAGTTAAAGAAAAGGAACAGCTAGTAATAAGAAAGGATATGGGTGTAAATGAACATGAGAGACTATCCAACATTACACTTAGTCAGTACACGAGTTAAAGAAAAGGAACAGCTAGTAATAAGAAAGGATATGGGTGTAAATGAACATGAGAGACTATCCAACATTACACTTAGTCAGTACACGAGTTAAAGAAAAGGAACAGCTTGTAGTAAGAAAGGATATGGGTGTAAATGAACATGAGAGACTATCCAACATTACACTTAGTCAGTACACGAGTTAAAGAAAAGGAACAGCTAGTAGTAAGAAAGGATATGGGTGTAAATGAACATGAGAGACTATCCAACATTACACTTAGTCAGTACACGAGTTAAAGAAAAGGAACAGCTAGTAGTAAGAAAGGATATGGGTGTAAATGAACATGAGAGACTATCCAACATTACACTTAATCAGTACACGAGTTAAAGAAAAGGAACAGCTTGTAGTATGAAAGGATATGGGTGTAAATGAACATGAGAGACTATCCAACATTACACTTAGTCAGTACACGAGTTAAAGAAAAGGAACAGCTAGTAGTAAGAAAGGATATGGGTGTAAATGAACATGAGAGACTATCCAACATTACACTTAGTCAGTACACGAGTTAAAGAAAAGAAACAGCTTGTAGTAAGAAAGGATATGGGTGTAAATGAACATGAGAGACTATCCAACATTACACTTAGTCAGTACACGAGTTAAAGAAAAGGAACAGCTAGTAGTAAGAAAGGATATGGGTGTAAATGAACACGAGAGACTATCCAACATTACACTTAATACACGAGTTAAAGAAAAGGAACAGCTTGTAGTAAGAAAGGATATGGGTGTAAATGAACACGAGAGACTATCCAACATTACACTTAGTCAGTACACGAGTTAAAGAAAAGGAACAGCTTGTAGTAAGAAAGGATATGGGTGTAAATGAACATGAGAGACTATCCAACATTACACTTAGTCAGTACACGAGTTAAAGAAAAGGAACAGCTTGTAGTAAGAAAGGATATGGGTGTAAATGAACATGAGAGACTATCCAACATTACATTTAGTCAGTACACGAGTTAAAGAAAAGGAACAGCTAGTAGTAAGAAAGGATATGGATGTAAATGAACACGAGAGACTATCCAACATTACACTTAATACACGAGTTAAAGAAAAGGAACAGCTTGTAGTAAGAAAGGATATGGGTGTAAATGAACACGAGAGACTATCCAACATTACACTTAGTCAGTACACGAGTTAAAGAAAAGGAACAGCTTGTAGTAAGAAAGGATATGGGTGTAAATGAACATGAGAGACTATCCAACATTACACTTAGTACACGAGTTAAAGAAAAGGAACAGCTAGTAGTAAGAAAGGATATGGGTGTAAATGAACATGAGAGACTATCCAACATTACACTTAGTCAGTACACGAGTTAAAGAAAAGGAACAGCTTGTAGTAAGAAAGGATATGGGTGTAAATGAACATGAGAGACTATCCAACATTACACTTAGTCAGTACACGAGTTAAAGAAAAGGAACAGCTTGTAGTAAGAAAGGATATGGGTGTAAATGAACATGAGAGACTATCCAACATTACACTTAGTCAGTACACGAGTTAAAGAAAAGGAACAGCTTGTAGTAAGAAAGGATATGGGTGTAAATGAACACGAGAGACTATCCAACATTACACTTAGTCAGTACACGAGTTAAAGAAAAGGAACAGCTAGTAGTAAGAAAGGATATGGGTGTAAATGAACACGAGAGACTATCCAACATTACACTCAGTCAGTACACGAGTTAAAGAAAAGGAACAGCTTGTAGTAAGAAAGGATATGGGTGTAAATGAACATGAGAGACTATCCAACATTACATGTAGTCAGTACACGAGTTAAAGAAAAGGAACAGCTTGTAGTAAGAAAGGATATGGATGTAAATGAACACGAGAGACTATCCAACATTACACTTAATACACGAGTTAAAGAAAAGGAACAGCTTGTAGTAAGAAAGGATATGGGTGTAAATGAACACGAGAGACTATCCAACATTACACTTAGTCAGTACACGAGTTAAAGAAAAGGAACAGCTAGTAGTAAGAAAGGATATGGGTGTAAATGAACATGAGAGACTATCCAACATTACACTTAGTACACGAGTTAAAGAAAAGGAACAGCTAGTAGTAAGAAAGGATATGGGTGTAAATGAACATGAGAGACTATCCAACATTACACTTAGTCAGTACACGAGTTAAAGAAAAGGAACAGCTTGTAGTAAGAAAGGATATGGGTGTAAATGAACATGAGAGACTATCCAACATTACACTTAGTCAGTACACGAGTTAAAGAAAAGGAACAGCTTGTAGTAAGAAAGGATATGGGTGTAAATGAACATGAGAGACTATCCAACATTACACTTAGTCAGTACACGAGTTAAAGAAAAGGAACAGCTTGTAGTAAGAAAGGATATGGGTGTAAATGAACATGAGAGACTATCCAACATTACACTTAGTCAGTACACGAGCTAAAGAAAAGGAACAGCTTGTAGTAAGAAAGGATATGGGTGTAAATGAACACGAGAGACTATCCAACATTACACTTAGTCAGTACACAAGTTAAAGAAAAGGAACAGCTAGTAGTAAGAAAGGATATGGGTGTAAATGAACACGAGAGACTATCCAACATTACACTTAGTCAGTACACGAGTTAACGAAAAGGAACAGCTAGTAGTAAGAAAGGATATGGGTGTAAATGAACATGAGAGACTATCCAACATTACACTCAGTCAGTACACGAGTTAAAGAAAAGGAACAGCTTGTAGTAAGAAAGGATGTGGGTGTAAATGAACATGAGAGACTATCCAGCATTACACTTAGTACACGAGTTAAAGAAAAGGAACAGCTTGTAGTAAGAAAGGATGTGGGTGTAAATGAACATGAGAGACTATCCAACATTACACTTAGTCAGTACACGAGTTAAAGAAAAGGAACAGCTATTAGTAAGAAAGGATATGGGTGTAAATGAACACGAGAGACTATCCAACATTACACTTAGTCAGTACACGAGTTAAAGAAAAGGAACAGCTAGTAGTAAGAAAGGATATGGGTGTAAATGAACATGAGAGACTATCCAACATTACACTTAGTCAGTACACGAGTTAAAGAAAAGGAACAGCTAGTAGTAAGAAAGGATATGGGTGTAAATGAACATGAGAGACTATCCAACATTACACTTAGTACACGAGTTAAAGATAAGGAACAGCTAGTAGTAAGAAAGGATATGGGTGTAAATGAACACGAGAGACTATCCAACATTACACTTAGTCAGTACACGAGTTAAAGAAAAGGAACAGCTAGTAGTAAGAAAGGATATGGGTGTAAATGAACACGAGAGACTATCCAACATTACACTTAGTCAGTACACGAGTTAAAGAAAAGGAACAGCTAGTAGTAAGAAAGGATATGGGTGTAAATGAACACGAGAGACTATCCAACATTACACTTAGTCAGTACACGAGTTAAAGAAAAGGAACAGCTAGTAGTAAGAAAGGATATGGGTGTAAATGAACACGAAAGACTATCCAACATTACACTTAGTCAGTACACGAGTTAAAGAAAAGGAACAGCTAGTAGTAATAAAGGATATGGGTGTAAATGAACATGAGAGACTATCCAACATTACACTTAGTACACGAGTTAAAGAAAAGGAACAGCTAGTAGTAAGAAAGGATGTGGGTGTAAATGAACATGAGAGACTATCCAACATTACACTTAGTACACGAGTTAAAGAAAAGGAACAGCTAGTAGTAAGAAAGGATATGGGTGTAAATGAACACGAGAGACTATCCAACATTACACTTAGTCAGTACACGAGTTAAAGAAAAGGAACAGCTAGTAGTAAGAAAGGATGTGGGTGTAAATGAACACGAGAGACTATCCAACATTACACTTAGTCAGTACACGAGTTAAAGAAAAGGAACAGCTTGTAGTAAGAAAGGATATGGGTGTAAATGAACATGAGAGACTATCCAACATTACACTTAGTACACGAGTTAAAGAAAAGGAACAGCTTGTAGTAAGAAAGGATGTGGGTGTAAATGAACATGAGAGACTATCCAGCATTGCACTTAGTCAGTACACGAGTTAAAGAAAAGGAACAGCTTGTAGTAAGAAAGGATGTGGGTGTAAATGAACATGAGAGACTATCCAACATTACACTTAGTCAGTACACGAGTTAAAGAAAAGGAACAGCTTGTAGTAAGAAAGGATGTGGGTGTAAATGAACACGAGAGACTATCCAACATTACACTTAGTCAGTACACGAGTTAAAGAAAAGGAACAGTTTGCAGTAAGAAAGGATGTGGGTGTAAATGAACATGAGAGACTATCCAACATTACACTTAGTCAGTACACGAGTTAAAGAAAAGGAACAGCTTGTAGTAAGAAAGGATGTGGGTGTAAATGAACACGAGAGACTATCCAACATTACACTTAATACACGAGTTAAAGAAAAGGAACAGCTAGTAGTAAGAAAGGATGTGGGTGTAAATGAACATGAGAGACTATCCAACATTACACTTAGTCAGTACACGAGTTAAAGAAAAGGAACAGCTAGTAGTAAGAAAGGATATGGGTGTAAATGAACACGAGAGACTATCCAACATTACACTTAGTCAGTACACGAGTTAAAGAAAAGGAACAGCTTGTAGTAAGAAAGGATATGGGTGTAAATGAACATGAGAGACTATCCAACATTACACTTAGTACACGAGTTAAAGAAAAGGAACAGCTTGTAGTAAGAAAGGATGTGGGTGTAAATGAACACGAGAGACTATCCAACTTTACACTTAGTACACGAGTTAAAGAAAAGGAACAGCTTGTAGTAAGAAAGGATATGGGTGTAAATGAACACGAGAGACTATCCATCATTACACTTAGTCAGTACACGAGTTAAAGAAAAGGAAAAGCTTGTAGTAAGAAAGGATGTGGGTGTAAATGAACATGAGAGACTATCCATCATTACACTTAGTCAGTACACGAGTTAAAGAAAAGGAACAGCTTGTAGTAAGAAAGGATGTGGGTGTAAATGAACATGAGAGACTATCCATCATTGCACTTAGACACAAATTAAAGTTGAGGACCAGCGATTTTATTGATGTTCTACATTTGACAGTCACAAGACGGTAAGCTCAAAGCAAAATAATTTAAAAGTCTCTTGCAGCAAGAAACCAAAAGGCTTATACAGGATTGGAGTGGTTGTCAACATGTACCTTTTATATGGAACTCTGTTTCCAGCAGATGGTCGCTTATGTCATTACCAAATCGATTCACTATGACATTGGAACACATACTAAAACTGATGTTTAATATAACACTGAACAAAATTCTATCAAATGATTAATTGATTGGTGTATAACGCCAACTTTCAGCAGTCTTTCAGCTATATCGTGGCATGAACAAATTATATATATTAGACACCTACAAGACGCTAAGAAATCAAAGATACTGGTCTGTAAAATAATCGGATACATGAAAAAAAAACATGAAGTATGTTGATTGATTGGTATTTAACGTTATCTTTAGCAATCTTTCAGCTGTATCGTTGCATTCTATCAAATGAAAAAAAAATACATATAATAAATACATAATAGCCTTTATATATAAAAAAAGACAGATTTGTTTTGTTTCTTTTTGTTTGACCCAAAATTTGCAAGGCTATCTGAGTGCAGAACATTTATTATTATTCAAGAAACTTTTGGTGGTAAAATTAATCTTTTTCAAACTGTGAGAAGATAGTGGCGCCTTTTTTCTATAAAAGAAACATTCAAAATAAAAAATTGCTACTTCATTCATAATGTCAAGTCACACGTTTTCACACCAACGCAAAAAGCGAGAAAGTGTCATCTGTCAAAAAAATGTTACATGGTTATATATCTCCACCACTGAGTCTCAAATCACTTCGTATCATTTCTTATATCTTATATGCTTTAGGTAAAACAAATCCTTGAGGTAGTGAAGTTCAATTCATGGCTGATTTTTCCATCAGATTTGGGGAGCATTAATTTTATCATATTTAGATTAATCGATAGATATCATTATATGATACTGTTTTTATTAATTGCTCCCAAACCGTCTTTTGACTGAAACCCAAGGTGAAAACCTAACCTTGTTTATAACACAATAGTTCGATACTTTTCACACGAAGTTTTAATTTTATTTCTATTATCTGTAAAACTAGGATAAACTGCTAAATATGGCCCAACCAGTTGAATCTGATGAGCGTGTAGGTTTTGTATTTTTTGCCATTACACAGCAACTAAAAACTGAACAACATGAACCCCAATAAAGTGAAGTCGGGTGCTCCGGAAGGGTTAGTAGTTCATGCTCCACTGGTGACACCAGTCGTGTCACTGCTAAACGACACGAACATCATCTGACATGGAAATCGTGTTGGTCACCAGTATACGTAAATAAATACAAATAGCATAAATAAAACATTGATCCTTACAAAGCAAATGGTAGGAAAGATTCGAACATCGTTTTTACGCGGAAATCGCAGCGAATACCACAACATGGAACAAAGACCGTGGAGACATGTAATTTGACAACATGAACAACATGTACGATCCGGAATTTTTTTATATGAACCCGACTGTCACTCAGAATAGATGTATACATGTAAATACATTTTCACAGCTTTCAGCATGAGATAATCTTTGTTTACATTTACTTATGTACATTTATGTATATATGAAGTGAAAGGCAAAACGGTTTAACCCTGCCACATTTGTGTGCCTGTCCCAAGCCAGGATTGGATTTCCAACGTCATATGTCGTGGTCTTTTTTTGTGCTCAGTGATATGAGGTGAGAGGTGATTGTTTGTTTTGTTGATATTGGTGGAATTGTGTACTATCACTGTTTAAGTTTTCTTTTCATGAAACACACGCGTTAAATATCTATACAGAATTTTTATTTTTGTAGAAAAGTAATATATCTATGATCATATTGTAGTTACGTTTAAATCTACATATGCAATCAGTGCCTATCATAACTTGAGCTACGATGTCGTTTCCCGCCCATGAAAAGGTGTACTTGATAAAACTCACAGTGATACAGATTTCATTTTCTTTTTGTGTTTTAACGCCGCTTTCAGCAATATTTCAGCTATATCATGGCGACCCGTTTTAGTGGTTGAAGAAGCCGGAATACCCAGAGAGAACCACCGACCATGTACAAGCAACTGGTAAACTTTATCACTTGCGGCTGCGAGTCGAGTGCACCCTTTTTATATTGTACAAAACGGGCGCGAACCCACGCCGTATTGGTGATAGGCTTGTTATGTAATCAAACTACCTAACTCGTTGAGCCACCCGGGCCCTTGTCACAGTGATACAGCTGTATGTAAGGTGCACATGTCGCATTTCTAGAAGAATCGTCATCAATTACGGTCATAGCCAAAAGACTGATAAGCCAAAAAATCTAAAAGTCTTTGGGAGCAAGCATAGCCCAAATGGTGTCAACAAGAAAGCCAAAATGAGGTAAGGGTACCTATGTTTGAGATATTAACCTTGGTGTTAAATAATTATATTATTTAGTTACTGTAAATTTGAAGAAGAAACAAACATAAATGTATCGAATAAACCACGTCAGTACCGAAGTGTCAGACAGATCGGTGTTTTTTTTATTGCAGCTTCATCCACCAGTAAAACGAATCACCGCGATCTAAATTGAATCATTGTTGGAAATGCAGTAATAAAATACTAAGCCAAACCCGTAACCCATGGTATTGTTTATCCTACAATCGTCGGGTTTTGAGTACGAATACAGGGATCAAATAAGCATCAGTTTTCCATCGTTATGGATCTAACGAAACTTTTCTGGTACCTGACTCGTGTAGAGCGAATTGTATGAAACGGTAACAGTATAAGCGCGGACGCGATAGAGGACACCATTGAAACGCTTAAAACGATGCCTGTTTCTACTCTTTCTAGTATAATTTAGCAATTGTTGGTTGTTGTTTTTTTTGGGGGTTTTTTTTGACATTGCATGATAAATGGAATATTCCTACATTGTCGGTAAACAATATTTTTGCACTCGATACGAAATAGTGCAGAAAGCCTCACCAAAAGGAACGTTTTAATACCTGTTTCTACAAGTCGTACAAATAATTTTTATATTTTCCGACAATATATGCATATATTGTATATTTATCATTACACGTATACTAGTAAATTTAAACAGATATATGTTTTTAAAACTTAGTTCATGTGAAGTCATCAACACTCCATGTTTTCTTAACTATTTATTTTAAACTTTAATTACGAGTAAATCTCACTGTTTAAATGTTCCATCATGTAAACACGTTGTCTCTAAAGATGTCTGTGTTTGTATTCGTTATAATAATTTTCTATATTACAAATCAGTCAGTTGTGAACTTATATTGAATGTTTTTATCTAAGCGTTTAGACAGGCGTCAAACCGACCCGATTGATGTAGGTATAACAATAAATTATATTTATATGCATTTGTATATTTCACAGACGAAAAATCGCCTAAGACAACAACTTTACGTTCCATCAATTTATGATAATTAAAATCGAGTCGTTTCCTTCCGGGCACTTTTTTCTGTCAGAAAATGGCGTCAAAAATAACACCCAAGTTGAGAAAAATGTGTCTATTTTAAACGTATGATGAGATTACAAATCGTCTGACCCAACCATGTTCACAAATTACAGAGGTTGTGGCCCGGGGTAGAAATGTGTAATACACCATGCTTTGATCTCGTATCAAAGACTTTCTTTATCCCATGAAGGGGGTCAGGTGAGGTGAAATATATTTAATATTAAAACGTGCAAGTGCAATTGTTTATTTTTTGACATGGATGGATTCAATGTCCAAGTTAATGGTCATAATAATTAAAGTAGGATAATCAGATGTAATTTTCTATAAACTTATTTTAAAATTAACCTTATTTAAAACAAATAGCACATAATTATTTAAATAGAAATAAAGGAAGGTTTTACTTTTACGAATTGTGAATAACTATATCATGTACATGTATTTGCGAAAAAATACCCGGTGAGAGACAATACAATTTCCCGACCCAATAGGCGAGCTAAATTTAGTCTTAATGCGGGAAATTTTTGCAAATACTCCTATTAAAATGATATATATGTTTAATTATGAACAGATATGTCATATTTGGGAGGGATATTTGCTTCAAAAAAAAATACCCGTCGAGAGAAAATAATATTTTCCGAGCCTATAGGATTGGTAAATTTAATCTCAAAACAGGATGTTTTTCACAAATATCTCAAAATGATATATGTGTTTAATTACACCGAATATCATTCACAACAACAACTGCTGTGCAAATAACACTTTTTATTCCCTATTTTGAATAATTTTCTATTTTTAGTAATGTTTGTTTTGGAAGAATTACATTGGATTTAATTATCTAAGTTCCTTTACAGTATGTCTTATAGTTATACAATACGGTATAAGAATATGGAGAATTGCTCAAATAATATTGTAGCAACTTACGCCCCCTCGTATTTAAAGTGCAAAAACAGTGAAGTCTTCAGTGGTGAGTGTGACACTACAGTTAGTATGAGACGATCCTTCGTATATCGTCAACTCATAATTGATGAACACAACATCTGTATTTTTTACTTCAGATAGATTACCAAAAATACGAGTAAAATAATTCCACAGACACTGGCAGCAGAATACATGACATCACAACGAAATAACAAATACAAACAAGAAATAACAACAAACAGGTCTCACGGCAAGATATTGGAACTGTGAAAGTTTAGAAACAATTTGGCATCGGAAGCATATCTGCAACACAACATCTAAAGAGTAATGACTGAAAGACCACAATTATGAAATAGCTACGCCATAAAAAAATTCATAAAGGGGCCTTGAGTACGAGAGGAGATCTTAATAAATTCATCACTGGACAAAAGTATATTCTTCACACATGTTGCGTACTTTCCTCCAGAATCACATTTTTGTGCCTATCCCAAGCAAAGGCCATCAGCATATGTCATGGTCTTTTTGTGTGTTCAATAATTTGATGTTAGAAGTGGTTGTTCATTGTGTTGCTATTGGTTACTTGTTGGCCATCACTATTTATACTTTCCTTTCATATTTAAGTGATTTAATTAATACCTAAATATTGTGAATATGGTTAATAGTTAATAAACCATTTTATTCGCGTATTATGTATGAAAATATAAATGTAATTTCGTTTTTGTTTTATTTAAACCCTTTCTTCCAAGATATATAGGGGAACCATCTAAAATGCGAAACTCAATAAATCAGTAATATCCACCAGTTTTTTTTTATCTTGTAAAATAAACATCCTTAAAATGAAATGATTTCATATTGCTTTCAGGTATTGTTTTTTGTTAGACGACCGATCCCTTACCTTGCATGGTAATTTGGTCTTTAGACCGATATTTGATAGTCTTGTGTGTATTTACACTGAATATCTTTGCAGCAACCAGACACTCTCAGCTATTGCAAAACATACTGCCTACCTACTTAAACATATTTGTTTTATTCTTATCATAAAAAGTCAGATTTTTCATTAACACTCGTACATTAAGATTGAAAATTCACTTAAGTCGTCAAATGTCTTACAAAGCACACAAAAGACGTTTTATATAAGTGTTTGATTTTTGTGTTTGGACCTTTTTATATACTAATTAGTATGGAGTAAGTCACCAATGTAATCTGTTCACGACACCTTTAAGCCTTTTATCTAATTCGATGTAAAGGGTTTGTAATCAAACTGCGCCAGTTTTCACTGCTTTTCACTTTTCTGTTTTATTTACTCTCGTGGCTATAATAGACAACACGACCTTATCAGGAGACAGGATTTCCCTCTCTCAATGTTGGTACGTTTTTCCCTTTGAAGTTTCAATCTTATCGCACCTTTATAAAATGGCAGACTGTCAAAGTTCTCAATTGGTATATAATTTTGTTTTAAATGTATGAATCTCCCAATGTAAATCTCGATAATCCTTTAATAAACCTAATTGGTGATACAATGAAAATCTTAGGCACTATGAAGCCATAGCTACTTGTACTACGTAAACAAACGCCTCTACACGGAAAAATGTTATATATAAGACATAGTATAACGGATTCCAATTTTTCATGTGGCCGTCGTGGTCGTGATCGTATGGTAGTTGGATATACAACTACCTGTGCAATCAGTGCCTATCACCACTAAAGTTGTGAGTTAGAACCCCGTTCATGGCGAGGTGGACTCGATACAACATTATGTGATAAAGGTCGGAGGTTTTCTCTAGGTATTCCGGTTTCCTCCACCAGTAAAACTGGCCGCCGCAATATACTGTAATATTGTTGAAAGTGGCGAAAAACATCATAAACCAAATCAAGCCAAATTTTCAGTTTGTAAAGTTTTTCCAGTAGTTGCTTGTGGAATAGCTTACTACATTACTATAAACAATGAATAAATTATTTTGGTGTTGTACTTAGTTAGCATGGTAATATACTGCGGCCAAATCAAAGACTATGAAAATAGTATTTATTGCTTTTCCACTAAACACACAACATTAAGGAGGAAAAACAAACACTGTGGCTTGGAATCAGGAAAATATGTCCCATGAAGCGACTTGTCTACCTCGGAACTGTTGTTTCTGTGAGCTAGCATCAATATCCAACTTAGCACCTTGGTCTAATACAAACAGAGCATCATTATCATCTCATTTTCGCCATGATATGGCTGAAAATTACTCTTTTGGTGTTTATGAACAATCTCTCACTCAATTTGTTTACGTGTTCACAGTAGTGGCTTGTGTAATAGATGAGTCCACATTATTGTATTCCATGAATAATTTACCTCAGTGTTGTACTTGGTTAACATGGTAATACAGTGCGACAGACCGTGGGTTAGATACCAGGTTGGGTCATATCAAAAACTACAAAATTGCTATTTGATGCTTCGCTGAATAATAGCAAAGATATATTGGTTAGGAGGTGTGTGCAATATCTACCAACTGGTTGTTTTTACGGTGATCTAGCACGGTCTGTTAGTCTGGTATAAACTAGCTATCATCATCCACGACTTTATCGTATGTCCATGCAGTGATCAATGCTTCGACATTGACATAATGTGTTTCAAATATTTATATTTAAAATTTACAGTTCCTAAGTGATGTAATTATTATTAAAACTGAGGTCAATCTCCGTCTGGCATAGGTGACCACAGCCGATTTTGCATATCAGGTTTAAGGTGGTACCATGCACTTCAGGTAAAATTTGATCTGCTCGTTTAAATTTCTTATCTTTTTGGCAGTGTGTTTGAATATATCCACTGTAATAAATATCAAAATTTTTAACAAATTCCAACTAACAGACTCAGAGCTATAAATTCACTAGCAACATAACAGCTTTTCTCTCTGTGGTTTTGATCACCGAGATGCTTGAAATCTGCATACAAACATCACATGATCAAAACGTTCAACTGATTTAAAGAGTTATCTCCTTGTAGTGTATGGTACCCCCTTAAGCCCTTTGTTTTTCTTGCTCCTAAGACTTTTAAATTATTTGGCCTTCCAATTTTCTGACAAGTGTACATGATGAAAATTATTCTAGAAAGGTGACATGCCCGCCAAGTTAGATATTGTATTGTTACCAAATGTTCACATATTCGTTTCTGTCGTCACATAGACGTTCTTTCATCTATATCAACTTCTTTTGAGTCGATATTCAGCTAAATAATCTTGCATACACAGAATACCGATGGCTGAAAAAACTGTGACTGTTTTGAATTTTGATAACGTTTTAAACTTTGTGGTAAACAAACAATGAAATAAATGAACAACTAAGCTGTGATTGTGGCAAGACATATGCTATTTTAGTTTTTAAGTACAGACGAATACAAGGCCTGGGTGAACGAGTGGTTAAGATCGTTTGAATTTTTACCACAAGCATAAGTCTACTGTCGTTGGTTCGAGCCGTATTACCCACCTCAATTATAATCGGGAATGACTATGAGTAATACAGCTGGTGTCTTGTAAGAAACATGGAGTGCTTACATTGGTTCACTCCCGGTTTGTTTGGTATTATCCATGCTGCTCATCTTTTAAGTTGTCTGTGGTTTTTTTTGTCTTAGTTCTGTTTCTTGTGCCCAATGTTGCCTGTGTCTCTGTGTTGTAATTTCTTGAATGCTCCTTAGGTTTTCTCTATCTGTTATTTTCTTGAGCCCTATTCATGGCTTCAGGTTTCACTGCTAATAAAATTGTTGTACATTACACATCTTTGCATTTTAACTAAATCAGTACACTCTTGGGTATGCTGTTTTAAGGTGTTTTTTCAAGTTTGCAAAGGAACACGTGTTCACTAAAAAAACATAACATCTTATAATGTGTTTGTACATGTAAGAAAAACTTCACCAATTACACAATTTTTAATGGGAATCTGTCAAATCAAAACTCGTAGACGTATAATTTAGTACATCGCCGCATTTCTTAAATAACATTCATCAAGTACACTCATAATCAAACGATTCGAAAGCCAAATAATTTAAAAGTCTTTAAGAGCAAGTAAATCAAAGGACTTAAACATGGTATCCAAAATCTGCCAAAGGTGACCTCTGACCCACAAAGGTACCTCTGACCCAAGTTTTAATGAATTATATGTTTAGGAACTGTAAATTTCAGTAATAAATATAAATAAACCGTGTCAGTGCTGAATCACTGACTACCAGGAGTATGATAATCTCGGGGGCTAATAGTCCATTAGCAGGGATAGCAACCCAGTGATAGTAATAAAAACGTAGATATATTAAGATGGCGGCCGGGAAGGGCGGAGTAGAACTAGCTCTCGTATTATTTGGAATATTTATACGTCTAAAACCATCTGTAGACTTGCAAAGTAACATCAGTTATGTTAAACCAGAAAACCTAGGATTTTATGCAAGTTCAACCATAAACAAAGAGAGTAAATATGACTTTACTATTGAAAAACTCTATCCATCAGCCCTGGTGAACTCGATTACCACTCAAAATGGCCGACCACTGAAAACAAAAACAATATTTGTTCAAAGGAAGAACAAGAACAGTACGAACTATTGTTTCATTTTATATGTTTTACTGAGCGGGGATGTCCACTATAACCCAGGACCCATAAAATACCCCTGTACATATTGCAAAAAACCTACCAAGTGCAACCAGAAAGCTCTACAATGTGATTTCTGTGACGACTGGACACACTTGAAATGTACCAGTTTATCTTTGAATGAATGTAATACGTTATCAAGATCTGGCGATTGCTATTTTTGCCGTCTGTGTGAAGATCGATTGCCTAAATTTACAGAATCCTTTTTTCAAGTCTCATGTATGAGGGATTGTGATACTGAATTTGACGAAACCAGCGTTGATAAGTCAAACACACCGGAAAGCGATACAACTATAAATAACGCTTCCGATGTAAAAACTATGAGGAGGAAAAATCAGTTTTTGAGAGTCTGAGGGAGTCAAGAAAGTTCCACCCTAGAAATTTGACCACTGCTTATATAAACATTAACAGTACACGTAACAAATACGACGAAATCAAAGAACTTTTGTCTGACAAGATCGTTGACCTTTTATTCATAGCCGAAACAAAATTAGACCAGTCTTTTAATGATAATCTTTTCCAAAATGATGGTTATAAACTATTCCGGCCAGATAGAAACTGTCACGGTGGCGGTATTATGGCACTAGTGAAGACCGATTTCCCATCGACTAGGAGAAGAAATCTGGAATCTGAGAACATGGAGAACATTAGTATCGTGGTATACATAAACGACAAAAAAATGGCTTATCATGGGCATCTATGAAGCTCCATCAATGTCTGACAATGACTTTTCGACTTATTTTTAGTAAAAACATAGATGAATGTATTAGATATTATGAAAATATAATTTTATTAGGTGATCTGAACTTTGATATGGTAAACAATCAAAAATGTCAAACTTTAAATGATCTTATGTGATGTGTTTAATTTATCACAACTAATAACGAATCCAACATGTTTTAAGAAAGGTTGTACACCATCACTAGTTGATGTCATCTTGACAAATCAGAAAAATATGTGTTTCAACATTCAGAATATTCCTACAGGTATTAGTGACTGCCATAATTTGATCTCAGTGACTATGAAAGGTAAAGTTCAGTCCCAACAACAAAAGAACATATCCTATACAAATTTTGATGTTGATATTTTTAACTCAGAATTAAATCAAGTCGCATTTCCAGACATTTAAAATATTGAAACATCTGAGCAAGTAAATAATGCCTACATGCAGTACCAAGATTCCTTCATACATGTACTAAACAAACATGGTCCGGTCAAGACAAGACGACCTAGAAAAAATCCACTTCCCTGTATGAACAGTGAGCTTAGAGGGGCTATATACTGTAAACATATGTTGTATACCCAATATACCAAGCAGCGCAATGCTAAAACATGGGAGAAATTTAGACAACAACGAAATTTGGTTACTAAACTGAAAAAGAAATCCATGAAAAATTATTTTTTGGAACGCTGCTCTGGAGGTGCCAAAACTTGTAATTTTTGGACAACTGTTAAACCTTTCTTTTCTAAAAAATGTAACTCTGGTGAACAGAAAATTATCCTTTGTGAAAACAATAAAATCATAAATGATGCAAAGGAAGTTTCAGAAAACTTTAACTCTTTTTTTTCTCGACGGTAGCAGTTAAAATTGGGCAAAATGTGGTATATGACCCCTCTACACACCCTAGTATAGTGGAAATAAAAAATCATGTGGATATTGATAACAATTTTGACTTTCAAAATATTACATATTACATATATAAATATTATTAATATAAAAAAAAGCTACTGGTGCAGATAACATTCCTGCCAAAGTAGTCAGATAGTGTAAGGTCACAGTAGCTCAGCAGTTATCATCATTGATAAATTTTTTGATAAACACTGGTGTATTTCCAGACTCTTTGAAAGTAGCTCAGGTAACTCCCAAACACAAGAAAAATGATCCCCTAAATGAATCAAATTACAGGCCCATTAGTGTATTACTTATTTTTTCAAAAGTATATGAAAAGGTAATTGAAATTCAGTTAGCTGACTATTTTGACAAAATATTCAACCCTTTTTTATGTGCTTTTAGACGTGGCCATGGATGTCAGACCACACGGCTCGGACTTCTGGAAGACTGACGTGACACCCTTGATAAAAACCAATATGTAGCTGCAGTATTGATGGATCTCTCGAAGGCGTTTGACTGCCTACCTCATGACATATTGCTTGACAAATTGTCAGCATATGGTATATCATCTCATTCGGTCTCTCTTTTGAAATCTTACTTGTCAAATAGAAAACAACAAATTAAAGTTAACAGAGTACTGAGTACCTGGGCTGACATCCATAAAGGAGTGCCCCAAGGATCTATCCTGGTCCCGTCTTATTTAATGTCTTTATTAATGACATATTTCACTTTATTTCTGATAGCTCCTTGTATAATTAGGAAGACGACAATACCCTCTCATTTTGTAATCCAGATTTTGATGCACTTATATCTACTTTTGGAGACTGTCTCACATCAACTAATCGAATGGTTCAGAATAAATAAAATGCAGGCTAATCCAGACAAATTTCAGTTTTTGGCTGTAGGCAGAAAAACTTATGACACAGATCCATCCATTCATATTCAGAATTTTGATCTTACATGTGAAAGTACTGTGAAACTCCTTGGGATTGATATTGATTATCAACTAATTTGTGATGCTCATATTAGTACAATATGCAGGAAGGCATCCCAACAACTACATATTCTCAAACGTTTGGGTTCATATTTGAATAGATTAAATAAATTAACTATATTTCATACTTTCATTCTTAGTAATTTTAACTTTTGCTCTTTGGCCTGGCATTTCTGTACTGATAAAAATTCAAAAAAATTAGAAAAAGTGCAGGAAAGAGCACTCCGTTTTGTATATGAAGACTATAATAGTTCTTATGAGGAATTACTACAAAAAGCTAAGGTGCCTTCCTTGCAGATTAGAAGAATGAGAACCATGGTTTTGGAAACATATAAAATAATTAATAAACTTGCACCTGTCTGTCTTCATGATC
Source organism: Bathymodiolus septemdierum (assembly GCA_963383655.1). Classification (NCBI taxonomy): domain Eukaryota; kingdom Metazoa; phylum Mollusca; class Bivalvia; order Mytilida; family Modiolidae; genus Bathymodiolus; species Bathymodiolus septemdierum. The sequence continues at coordinate 14,021,932 of OY726523.1, forward strand.
TTGTCCATATGAAAAACTCTAAATATTCTTTCAGATACAACGGCATTTTGGAAATACCACAGATCAAATCCACACGGTACGGTAAAAAAAATTCAGATTTGCTGCACCTACATTGTGGAACAGTCTCCCAGATCATTTCAGGACTGAAAATAGCTTTTCTCAATTGAAGAGTGTTTTGCAGTCCTAGAATGGGTCCAAATGTCGCTGTTCTGCATGTAGATGATAATAATTTTGCTTCTGGTTTGCTTATATATTTTTTTCTTTTTTTTAAATTATTTGTTTGCTTTGCAAATATTTTTAGTTTGGCTGGAACAAATTTTATTCTTTGATTTTTTTGTTAGACAGTGCTGCTTTTACTGATTATATTGGTGCCAGTTTTAAGTATTCAGTATTATCTTTTACCTGCTCTTCTTCTTTTTTAACTGCTGCTTTATGTTGGAGCATCTGTGTGTGGATCTTGAACAAGTGTCCAAAGAGGAGCTTGCCACGTGGGTTCTTGTTCAGATCTATTTTGTTTCTTTTTTTTTCTTTTTTTCTTTTTTTTTTTGTTTGTTTGTTTGGGTTTTTTTTTTTGTCTGTATGTCTTAGCTTATTTTAGTTTGTAACTTTGCATGTGACTTGTGTTGTTTTATTGTTAATGTATATTCGGTAAAAAGCTCTGTAGAACTTATGTTGTACTGTTTTTATTATGTGCCGAATCAAAATAAAGTTTTCTTATCTTCTTATACTTATCTTATGATATAGTATAAACTGATTGGTTAATGTTTGTCTTTCGTAGAAGTTTACCAGATAATTCTTTGATAGTTCATTGGAATTATCCCTTATATGCACTTGTGTATTAGAGTCACAAAACGGCTTTACAAATGTACACTGAATTTATTGCTTAAATAAATATAATGCATATGGATTAAAAAAAAAATCATCTTCTAATTACAAATAATGCTTTGAAAAAATGTACATCTGTCTATCAAATCATAAATAATATTTGGATTCGTGGTTGTTGGGACAGAATCAGTTTGAACGAAGGACTCTTAAGCACGCTTACTAAGACATGCACCATATTGAGAAATGTCACCGTAAGATATCTCTAATTAGATGCTTGAAAGGGGTGGGAATAACTTAAAACTATCATTAATAATTTTGCTTTCATAGGTGTGATAATGTCCAGATTATTTGAACATTATTCAAAAACCTTTAAAAACGAGGCGCCTAAAGCTGTTTTTATCATTCAAAGTAAACGTATCTCGCTTCTCGATTTAACAGAAAAATCATATTTTAATCAGTGATATTGACACACGGACGAAATTAGTAACTGGTAATATTTTACGGGAGCAATTATACCCTCGTTTGGCATGACAAGGTAAACAATCATCCGCTAAGGACAAGATGGCGGATTTCCGATTACTACGCAAGCCTGAAGTAGTTGGCGTCGTTATCCACAAGTTGTACGTTTGATATAAAATTTGACAATGTGAAATATTTTATTTTTATCGGGATGACGGACATTTCAAAGAGATTTTATTAATTCAATCAGTAAATAGGTGTTGAGATGGTGAGTGCACGGTGATAAAGCCATGTTTTTGGAATTTTTGATATTTCTTTGGTGAATTCTTTTAAGATGAATTGTTATATATACGAATGGAAATGCTATGAGAGGGGGTACACGAAAGTAAAATTTATTACGTACAGCTTGACACCTTATATTTTCCTAAAACGAAAAATGTGTTATCAGCGTGTTTACTTTTCTCTAAAGCGTGTTTGGTATTTTGTTTTGTCAAATATTAATTTTTTATTGTTTTATCGCAACCTTCTATGACGTTACCGGAAATATTTGGTACTCAGTTTTAAATATTCGTGTTTCATAAATGCATTCCAAATTATTTTTATTGAAAGAAAAGAGCTAAAGGTTCAAGTTTTGTTTTAATCCATTTTATTACCGAAGCCTCCCTTCGGTGTTTGCGAACCGAATACCAGTCTTAGCGAAACAATTACAAAGTGATATTTTTCTCACTTCTTTATGTATTTTTATGTAAAATATTGCTTTTTATCTCATTTTATAGTATTGACACTGCAATAAATTGTATTTTGAACGTCACATAAACATTGCTATTTCACTTTGATGCCAAATTAATACACTGTTTTATCTTTGTCATGCAAAGAGTGAGCAATATTAATATTGAAAGTTTTGTCAAGTTGAGACCATTTTTAAGCTCCGGACTGTTTGTACGTATTAAAGAAGGTAAAAGGACTAGATCTCGTTTTATCACCGTAATAAAATTAACAGAAATAGTTAAACAAATATAACATTCAGAATATGATATTATCACCAAAAATTGTATGTTTGTGAAGCTACTAGCAATTATTTTTAAAATGTGTACGCCCAAAATCCGGCAGTCATGATTTGTTACAAATGACTAGACCAGAACTCAAGCAACTATTTCTTTCTTCTTTTTATGATTTATGATGATTGTATGGGGATATTTGAAGCGTTCATGGTAGTACAAATGTATATATACGATTTATATACGTGTTAATTTATTACTTATGTACAAAATATCAGAACTTCATCACTCAGATGTTGCTAAGGAAAGCGTGAAGATATCAAAGGCTAATCAGAAGCTGTAAATTGAAGAAGGAGGAAAAACACAATGACCACAAAAGAAAATTAACAATAAGACAAACTGGTCTACAAAACACTACACATAAACCAAAGATTGAGCAACAGGAACCGCATTAAAACCAGGGGAAGGGTGAACTCAGGTTAAATCAGTCATGGTTCAATAATATAAACAACAACATCAATGTGGAGTACGTCACTGACAAACAAGTTTTTGTAAGTACGAGCAAACTAAGTAGAAACATATGCTCTGTTAGATAGTTCGAATGGGGAAGTTACGTTTAAAAAATGACAATTAACCAGAAAGAAAGACTAATCATCTCTTTGTTATGTTTGTTTGATGGTGTTTGATGCCACTTTCAACAATATTTCAGTTATATCGTGGCGGTCAGTTTTTTTGGTGGAGGAAATTAGACCACCCGCAGAAAACCATCGACCTGTCGCAAGTCACTGACAAATTGTATCACATAATGTTGTACACCTCGCCCTGATCGAGATTCTAACTCACAACATCAGTGGAGATAGGCACTGATTGCATAGATAGTTGTAAATCAGACTACCATACGATCACGCCCACGGCGGCTCCTCTCTTTGTTATGAGTCCGTAGGATCATCGTACAACAATTATATGGTAGTTGAAATGACATCTTCTTATGTTAGTAACGTATTTAACCACTAGGGGACAGTCGTGATCGTGATCGTAGTGGTATGTAGTCAAACCTGCTTTAATGACCATCTCTATTGAGCAATAATTTGTATTATGTGACCTTTATTTTTATTTCCCTTCAAGACGCATTTCATGCTAATTAAACCTGCATTAAGCGACTACCTGTCTTATGTGACCATAATATTTATTCCCTTGGTAGATCACATAAGACATGTTTGTCTGTAGTTAGATTTAGAACTAACTGTGCAATCAAGTGCAAGATGCTAAGAAACCAATGAATTAATGGTTAACGTGTTCAGCTGGAGGAAGGAAGACCGTGGAACAGAAACCCACTGGGGTCAATGCAAATGGTATGTGCTGCTCCTTCACCATTAATGTTTCACTAAGGAACAAGTAAAGACTGATAGACTCCGAATCGCGTCATCTTTATATCATTATGAAGTCATTTGTTCACACTATGACTTATTTAACAAGAAGGTTACGCCTAATGGCAACTTGATACAACCGCAACAAGCATTTTGCGGTCAAATAAAAATTGTTCGGTTGGTATTTAACAATAATCACCCACTTATAAGAAACGCTTTGTAGACACTAAATTAGACGTCGACATTTTTATTACTCTCATTGGGTCAATATCTATGCTGGTGGACTATAAGTCCCAGAGTGTATCATCCGACATCAGTAGTCCTTGTTTCATCACTGGCGTGATTCATTAGGTATATTTATACTAGATACTTACATATCCTAAATAGTGTAATTTATTGAAAGATAATTTCAGTCTCCCTAAGGCATAACATTAGCTTATTTTGGCTATCATGGTGAAGCATTTTGATTTACTTGCTCCCAAAGACTTCCTTTACCTATTTTGTTCCAGTGTTGTTGTAAATGCTGTTGTAGTGACAGCCGGAACCTTTGAGCCGTAATGAAAGGGGGAGGTTTGGCGCTTTAAAATCTGATTCAACCCACCATTTCTTTAGAAATGCCTGTACCAAGTCAGAGTTATTACGGTTTTCACAGTTTTCCGGTTATTGACTGATTTTGTCTGTTTATATACTTATGAGTTTTGACTTTCCCTTTGTAAGATTGTTCGGAGTTCGGTAATTTTGTTATTACCCTTATTGTATTTTACTATAAACGCACATGCTGAAGTTTATTCTAGAAATACACCGTGTACACTAAACTAGATATCTACGTTTTATACCATAGTTACCGTTTAGATATCTACGTTTTATACCATAGTTACCGTTTAAATATCAACGCAGTTTAGATCTACATAATATGATACATAGTCGTGCAAAGATATAATTCATTAATTAGAGGAGCACCATAAGTTCCAAGAGGAATTCCATCAATTTTACGAAACGAAATTTGCTGACTAGTAAAAAGTTGATGGATAGAGCAACTGCAATTGTTATATTTATCACATTTTGTCACTCGAAAATGATTTGCATTCGGTATAGCATTAGAAATAATGAATTGCCATTTGATTAAGTTTTATGAAAAAGTGCTATGCAAGATATAAAATCACATGTGAACAGAATCAAATTGAGTCAAGAGAATGGAGTTTATCCAGAGAGAAGTTGACACGAATTACAGTCACTCTGCAAATGAGAAAACAAAGTTGATTATAAACATGGAACTGCTTCCATGGAAGGCTCTGAAATTACTTTCGAATGTGTTAGGGATAATGTACAAATACAATTAACACTCAGTAGTTGGGAGTTTGTAACGCAGCAATGTAGCATTTAAAGGTTGAGTAAATAAACGTTAGAGAAAACCGAAGGTGCAGTCAGGAATGGACAATCCAGAGACACTGGCAACATTGAGAAAACATGACACAGGACGAAGACAAACAAAACACAAGACAAAAAACTAAAATGATAAGCGTAATATGTCTATTAATAAGATCCGGCTTTTGTGTTTACTATTTCATCCTTTAAAACATAAATATAAGATTTGCGTTTTTTGCTGCTTGTTTAGTTTGAACATGAACAATTATTTGCTTTGTACACCACTCGAGTTAAATTATATTCAGGAGACTGATATTTCTTTCTTTGATTTTGAGTGGATTCCTTTTTATATCCACAATGTCCATATACTGGATATCTACATGTTTTATACATTTATTTATAGATTTTATAGCCTTATATGGATGTAACTTGTGCTAATAAAGTTAATATTAAAATATTACAGGATCGATACTTCTGTTGGTGGACTATTAGATCCAGATTGTATCATCCGCCCAGTAGTCTGTATTTCAACACGCACTGACATGAATTATGAGATATATTTATTATTGAAAATTACAACTCCTAGATACTGTTATTGCCATGGAAACATTTTAGTTATCCTGTTTAGAACCTTTGATTTTCTTGCTCCAAAAGACATTCAGATTATTTGTCTTTCCAATAATTTTACATTGGTACGCCACCCGATAAACGTTATTCTGGACATGCGTCGTGTGCAATAAATTAGATGTCTACGTTTTTATTAAGTCATAAAGATTTTTATCAGCACTTTCTTACTTCACCTTTAAAGACAAGAAGACAGAGATTGATAGATGACAGACATTTTGGCATCCTTGTTTTTTTTTTTTTTTTTTTTTTTGATATGTTGGTCCCGTTTCCAAACAATATTTGTATTGAACAATGTAAAATAAGTCTTGCGTAACAACACATGTAATGGATTAATAGATACCTATCTTACAATTGATACAATTACAAGATATTGGACAGGTGTACTCAATGTCTACTTCCGGTGTGACTCGACTGGGATTAAAAACGATTTTCCTGCTTCGACTTTCAAAGGAGTATGATAAATGTCCGTATTATCTAAATAAAGATTTCGTCCGTTAGAAATAAAGACTGCACCCTTTCTGTCTGTCAATTAATTATCTAGCTAAATTTCGGAAGTTTATGACCAAATTTAAAGAGTCGAGTCAACATCTTTTACCGTAAAGACACACAATGTAATTAGTTTTGAATATACAGCATGCAGACATTCCATTTGTAAAATTCGATATGGACTATATGGTAATGTTATGTCGTCCCAAGCTATTGTCGACGTATTGCAGCATCAGAATTCAGTAGTCCCCCACTTATAAGGCCACCTTCTGCAATGACAACGTTTCCTTATATGAGGCATGGCCTCTCTTAGGGGACAATATAGTAGTATTTTACTATTTCAGTGCATATGAAACCTACCCTGACAAGATGGGATGGCCTTTAGTGGGAAGGGCATTATAAGAGGAAAACTACAGTAATGATTGGCATTGATAATATCAATCGTTTATTTAGACAAAGCGTGCAATATATATACAAGCATAACACTAACTGTGTTTGAGATGTATTTTCGTTGATATTCACCTTCATACAGATAATACGTATCCTTTGTTTAACTGTCTATAAGACGAACACAAAATGCCCAACTCTGAGTCACGATATAACTGAAATATTGTTGAAAGTGGCGTTCAACACCATAACACTAACCCTAACCCAGCTCCCAAGTGTAATAAGGTATTAATCACAGACGAAAAAGAAGATCCACAAACTAAACCTCACTGCTCACTTTTAAAACATAACTCTAATTTTGGTGTTTTATAATATACAATTGTCAATCTATTAATTTTAATTTCAAGCCATATGTCGTGGTCATATTTGTGTTCGAAGATTTGAGGTGAGAGCTGATTGTTAGTTTTGTCGATATTGATGGAATTGCTGAACATCATTGTTTAAAATGTCTTTTTAGCGAAATTCTGGCTTACCTCCTTCTTCATTCAACTTATTTAGTAATAATATATGTTCCTGATTATTCAGTCCCGTTTTTCATAATAGAACTTGTTATTTCATGTTGCTTTGTTTATCCAAATAGTGTTTTGATGTTTAAAGATTGTCTTTGATTTTGTACTTTCATTAAAATATAGGGGGAGCAAAGCAAGAACAGAAAAGGAGGCAACGTTTCAGCTTCAAGAAGAAAACAAGGATTGCATAGTTCTATATCAAATAAGAGAAAGTACGATATATCATAAAATATTTGAAATTACAAAGCAAAAAATATGAGGTTGCAGAATCATAAAATAAAAAAAAGCTATAAAATGGACAGGCTATAAGTATGATAGACTGAGCCTTAACTCCATTAACATCCGTCCTTATTGTGAATGCTAACAATTCTAATAAAATGCTCTGCAAATATTGTGAGGACATATAATCTAAAAGGTTAGCATGTGAAGTAGGAACGATTTACCCCTCCGGAGCACCTGAGTTCGCCAACGGTGTTTAGTGGTGTTTATGATGCTCGATCTTTTTTCTGTGTAGTGTTTTGTAAATCATTGTTTGTCCCTTTTCTTTTGAACATTGTATTGTATGTCCTTCCATTTACAGCTTTTTGTTACCGCTTTGGTATGTTTAAGCATTTTTTCACTTATTCTATTGTATTTAGGGACGGACCATTTAACTTCCAGGGGGTGGGGGGGGGGGGGGGGGGGCTATGGGTTATTTTTCTAAAATATTCTGATTCCCAATGGTGCTGAAAAAAAAAAGATTCTAACTCTCGTGTTGTCCGGAAAAAAATTTCTGAACGAAAAAAACCAAAATTTTACCTTTTCGAGATACAGATAAACGTAAAACAAATATCATTATCAGAAAAAGAAAATAGATGGATACATAAGTAATAAAAAAAAATGATACAAAAATTATGCGAATCGTGCATATTTTATATTTTCATATCTGTCATTTTTAATCCGCGCCGCTCCTCAATTGTCGTATTTAATCCACGAGTCTTAAATTTAAGATATCAAATTGGGTTTTCAGTTTTAAACACAAAAATGTAGTTGACCCTTAAAGGACCTTGTCAACCCTTAAATGACCTTTCTATCGATTAGGTATCAATCAAGATCGATGATTAAACATTGGTAAGCTATGGATGATTAACCTGTAAGTTAGGGTTAAACCTTGAAAATTTAGCATTGATAAAATATATATTTATTTTCTTTTTCTAATACACTTGGCGTCAGTATTTTTTTGATGAATACTAAAATGACTATTTGATAATGTCATTGTTTCTTGCACAAAAGCAGAGATGAAAGTTTTCCTCTGATGTGTCATACTTGGTCCAAACAACTAGAAAATGAGGATATTTCCATACTGTATGGAGGATTTCTTTTTTCATCAGTTAACACTTTCATCTCTTCATAAGACAAGAAAGCCAAATTTGAAAATAATTCTATTTTATTTTATTTATCATCAATTTAACAGGAGTTGTTGCTTTTTTCCATTCATTTTTGACATTATTGCTAACCATTTCATTCTGTGTGTAAGACAAGTTTTAAGATACCTAAGGAGTAATCAGAAGCTGTAAATTGAAGAAGGTCAGACAATACAATGGTCAAAAGAAAAAAGACAAAAAGACAAAGAAAGATTTACAAAATATTACACAGAATCCTAAGCATTATTTTCTAAGACCATTTTGATCTTTTTCTTAATTGATCGCTATCTTTGCAGATTAGGTGTTCCTATTTTTTTTTTAGACAAAATAAAGCAAAAAGACAGGAATTTCCGGCTAAATCTTAGGAAATTGAAGAAAAAAGACATCGATGGTCGATAATGAACAACATGAAACACTTCTCTGGAAAAATATTATAACTTCAAACACACAAATGACTATGGCAATTAAGAACTGATTAAAAATATGAGAACAGACTTTGGACAGACACAAAACGTGGCGGAGTTTAACCAGTTAATGTTATCCTAGCCCTCCTATTTGAATAACCAGATGAAAAAATATATGATTAGTCTAACTATCTCAACACACAACCATGAGATTGAAGTATTCTGTCCAACAAGTAAGCGGTTGGTTTTGTTTTTCTAAAATTAATTTGAATAATGGCGATCGAATGTCTATTATTCTAATAACCAATAATTTTTTTTTTTTATAAAAATACTATTGGTCATAGCATTCTTGAACTAAATTAAGAATTATAGAACAAAGAGAAGATGTTTTGTATAAGTCAGGTTTGAAGAAACCAAAGGTGTAATCATAAGTCGTAAATTGTTGAAATTGAAAATGTGAAGAAAATTCGATATCTTTTCCAGCTAGAATTTCAAGTGCGAAGTCATTTAATTGAGAATAAAATGTTTATTTAACAGAAAAATAACCGACTTCTTTTTCATTTCTAAATTTTGATATTATAAACAAAAAATGATTGAAGTTTAATCTCTTGTTTTTATAATCACTTTTATACCGACTAAATCATTTTTATCAGATCATTTTAAAAAGTAAACATTCAGAAGAATATGAACAATCATGATGATTAAGATGCTTGTAGTCTGCTGTAGGGTTTACGAAAAAGGAAAAGCAAATGTGACTTTTGTGGCAAAACTGGCAGACGACCTCACAACATTTTGCGGTGCAGGGTATGAAAATTATTTATTTTGTGAGATTTGTGGTTGGATTGTCGTCATTATTACTCACTGTAAAGATTGATAACAAGACACTTAGCTTAAGTGTTGTAATAAAACACTACTAATTTGTCGGGAGATTTTTTTTAGCAACATCGTGACAGGTGTTGAAATTTGCTCTTGTATATAGTTAATCAGATAACTGTTTCTTTTCATACACATAAACACCGTAACTATACTATGACAGTTGATGGCGTTTAACACCACTAACGCGGCTCGGGTTTTTTTCTTCGTTTTTTATATATATTAGTGATGGATCCAATTGTTGACTCCCACATCTTCTACTGAAAATATCAAATTTGTGTAAAATTATAGGGGTTAGGGTTAGGATTATAGTGTTTAACGCCACTTTCAACAATATTTCAGCTATATCGTGGCGGTCAGTTTTATTGATGGAGGAAACCGGAGTATCCGGAGAAAACCACCGACCTGCCGTAAGTCACTGACAAACTTTATCACATAATGTTGTATCGAGTACGCCTCGCCTGAACGTGAACAATTACACCACTGAAAGATATTTCGTAAAATAAAATAAATAAAAAGCTGAAGAGGACATGGGTTCTCAGGTGATATATAATGCGAGACAAGTCACTTTTGATCCTTCAAAACATTTCTTCTTATTCTTTAATCAAATGAAAAACCAAAAATACCACACTATCAGAACAATTCTAAAATCTAATCGAAAAATCGTAGAGACGGGCAAAATTGATACCCCTAACACATATATTCATGACCGTTCACTTTCCTGAACCTGAACAGGCAACCAAATAAAAGGTGGCGGGATTAATCTATCTCAGAAAAAACACAGAAAACACGAATTATGTTTTCTTTTTCCTTTTTTTTCAAACTTGATTTTTTTAGCGATTCCGCTGGGTCTGCATATAATATTTACTTTTACAATCCAACATGTATGCAAGTTAACATTTAATAAACTGTAATTGAAAAGACAAAGCGCCATTACAATATTATCTTTTAAGCCAATACAAACCTAATGACTAGACAAAGACAACATATTATATGCTTACTTTAGGTACAGAGTAAGGTTTTAACGGCAGTGATGTTTTATGTCAATATTTACAATTAATTTACCTGAAAATACCTGTGTAAATACATATATTAGGAAGTAATGTGTCAAGTGTCACCATCATCGATTATCATGTCGATTTTACTTCAATATGTCGCCACTGAAGGTGTTGCTTGGAGTGCAACAATCGTTCATCATCCAGTCAGCTCATCTGCAAATATTCAGAACACTACAGTAGGACCACCAAGTAATATTAGTACAAACATGACAAAAGATATGCATAACAACCGCGCGCTTATAGAAAATTATTCGTAATAGCTACGTCCATGAAGGAACCATGAGTGTATAGGAGTATGATCTATAGATATATGTTAGAGAAAACATAAGGCGCAATAAAGAATGGACAATCTAGAAACACACGACAATAGTTGGGCACAAGACACAGAACGAAGACAGAAAGCAAAAAACACAACACAGAAAACTAAAAAGATGAGCAACACGGATGCCACCAAAACACAACACAGAAAACTAAAAAGATGAGCAACACGGATCCCACCAAAAACCCGGGTAAGCAGTACTTGTTTCTTATATCTTCTAGTGTAATTGATACGGTCAACTCATCGGAACGTGGGTGCCTATGGTTGTAGTCTGTTAATGTTCTCATTGTCGAATTCTTTTTATATTCAAATGATGAACACAATTGTAGTACAACACAAAGCTGTATTATGAAATCCCTATATATATAATAGAGTCAAATAATTGCATGGATAGGACCTCCATGACGATGATTGTATGGCTGACAGATGAACACCTGCATATGCAACTAGCACCCTGTCAACACTAACGTTTATCAGTTTGACTCGTGCCCATGGCGATTTGTACGCGATACAACCTCACTTATTGAAGATATATAGGTTTCTTTGGGCATACCCATCAATAATGCCTCCATGATACAGCCATGACGTATTGCTACCTCCCAAAATGCAATCTAATCTAATATAATTATGATGGGAGAGATATTTCTATATGGATTTGTAAACGTTATGGAGCGGTTATGGTGTTGTACGTCGCTTTCAACAATATTTCAGTTATACCGTGGCGGTCAGTTTTATTGGTGGAGGAAACCGCAGTACCTGGAGAAAACCACCGAACTGCTGCAATTCACTGACAAACTTTATTACCTAATGTTGTATCGAGTACACCTAGCCTGAGAAGGATTCGAACTCACAATGTTAGTGGTGGTAAACGTTATGAGACTCTGAAATTATGTAAAGATATAATATACATATAGCAGTAGTTTTCCTCCGGGTATCGAATTAAGTTTGCATAAGGCGAGCTTCTTGTTTATGTCTTATTTACATATCGCCTAACAAGTAACCCTTCTTGACTTACTGTATGCCTAGTAGACATGTGTACTATTTAAAGATTGATGGGAGATATAACTTGTAAATATTGTTGTATTTTACTTATCATTTCAATAATGTTTGATAAATACCATAGTTACCTTTCTTATTTCACTTCCGGTTATTTTGTTATTTTATTATTCTGTTTCAACGCATTTACAGTAAATTTTCTCCGATTATCTTCTCATTTTGTGTTTTAATCGAACTTCGGTTTTCTTCATCTATAGATGTTTGTGTAAATGAACGAAACGATTTATTGTGACGCTTCCATTTTAGCATGTAGTTGCCTACCGACTATTCATGAGGCGGTGTAGTTGGTCCGATAATTGTTCTTCTTTCAATGACTAAGTCGCATTTCCTGATATAATTCAGTAACTCGTTCACCATAATTTTCATTCTTTTAAGCGTTTTGTTGACCTTGATTACCAGTATGGTGACCGAGAATGATCGATTCTAAAGTTCATTGGGTGTGTGAAGAAAATTTGAAGATACCAAAGGGGTAAACACAAGCTGTAAATCTAAGAAGGGCAGACAACCCAATGACCAAAGGAAAAAGGATAAAATAACAATGATCTACAAAACACTACACAGAAAGCTAAAGATTGAGCTACACGAACCCCACTGAAATCCATTGTAGTTAATTTCCTGTTATTTTCATATTTTATTGCGTCTTAATTGTATTTCTTAAAATTTGAAAATGGCGTTCTTATGCTTAAGCGCATTATCTAAGCTACCGCGAAGAGTTTGGTGGAATTGTCTAGTGAACAACGCAAATAAAATTAACAGATTATCAGATTTGCGATATTAAACATTTGTTTATTCTTCTGTGAACTATATTGGTGAAATACGTGTTTAACGTAGGCAAGCGGTTTTGAAAAGTTAGTGAATAGCTGCTGGTGTAAAGAAAGAAAATCATAGAGCAGCCGTAGACTCCACAATCTTGCTGATAATGCGTTTGAACTACTTAGTTTTGCATACTGTGTACCATTTACCGGTTGAACCTCGCCACATGTTTGCGCCTGTCCAAACCTGGATCTGGATTTCATTCTGAATATGACTTGTATTTTTCGTGCTTAATGATTTGAGGTGAGAGGTAGTTGTTCGTTTTGTTACTTTTGATGGAATTTGTGACCGTTACTGTTTAAATTTTCTTGTCATTATGTATCAATACTTGCAAATATTTACGCATGCGTATACAGATACTAGAAAGATAACAGAGAACAGAGAAAATACAACATGGGGAATGAAAGTTCGACTGTTTTAAGGGTATTTTTACCTTCATAACAATAAAACTTTGTGTCCATAAGAAAGATTAGAAAATACCAAAGGGGGTAAGCAGAATCAGTAAAGAAGACAGGCACAATCATGGTCAAAAGAGAACGTAAATAAGACAGACACAATCATGGTCAAAAGAGAACGTAAATAAGACAGGCACAATCATGGTCAAAAGAGAACGTAAATAAGACAGGCACAATCATGGTCAAAAGAGAATAGATGAAAAGACAAACAATGCTGCACAAAACACTACACAACCATCACACTAGGATTATGCAACACAAAACCTACAAAACGGGGGTGAACTCGCGTGCTCCACAAGAGTCAAGTGGTCCTCCTCCTGCTCCATACATACCTCCGGTTATGTTACTCATGTTAATAATCCGGTGAAAAGCCAAGAAAGAGGAAAGTACGGGCTTTGTCTGTGACAAACGGAATGTATCCGTGGTCATCTATGATACAGATATTCCATAGTGATCAGCCAAATCATGATGGCGACTGTAAAATTATCGAAGTGATATCATAACTTTATCACTAGGACCCATCAATCATTCTTCTTAATTATACATACGAGTCTCGTAATAGTTTTGAAATAAACGTTAGAGGAAACCGAAGGGGGAAGTCAGGAAAGGACAACCCAGAGACACTGGCAATGTTTGACACACAAGACACAGGACGAAGACAAGCAAGGCACAAATACACAACACAACACAGAAGGACTCACCAGAAAATCACGAATCTCTTCTTCCGTCTGTACTCTATGGTCAACTTCTGTGATATAGATATAGCTTGTTAATTCAATATATTAATAAAACTAGCTAACCCACCCTCATATTGAAGGGTTGGTATCTACTCACCTGTGGAAAACACTTGAACGGCGGCATCATTTCACTAAGAGGGACGGATTTGGCCCATATGACTAGAAGAGTTTGACCCATATGACTAGAAGAGTTTGGCCCATATGACTAGAAGAGTTTGGCCCATATGACTAGAAGAGTTTGGCCCATATGACTAGAAGAGTTTGATCCATATGACTAGAAGAGTTTGGCCCATATGACTAGAAGAGTTTGAAGATACCAAAGAAGTAATCAGAATCCGTAAATCCAAGTAGGACAAGCAACACATTGGCCAAACGAAAAAGGACAAAAGGGCATACAACGATCTACAAAACATTACACATTAAACTAAAGATCGAGTAACACTAACCCCACCACGCAATATTAAAGTCCAAAATGAGCGGTCAGGTGTATATGTATTAGGGGTATCGATGTTACCTATGATTCTACAATTTTTCTATTGGATTTTGGAATTGTTCCGACAGTGTGGTATTATTGCTTTTCATTTTATTACGCACATGTATATGGTAACGGTTATATATCAGATGATATTCGCGTCGCTTAACAGTAACACGACGGGTGTCACTAGTGAAGCAGCAACTGCTTACCCATCCTGAGTTCACTACTGTTTTGTTTGTCTGTTTGACCTTTTTCTTTGCTGGAATGCTGGATTCCTATCGGAGAAGCAACAAATACCAATTTTATAGTTTGTGGTTTGATCCGACCGGAGCTCGAACCCACGATCTACCGCACTCGAGGCGAACACTCTAACCATTACACCACCGATGCTTTTCGGCATCTGAATACCTCTATTTGGTATCTGAATACCTCCATTCGGTATCTGCATACCTCCATTTGGTATCTGAATACCTCTATTTGGTATCTGCAAACTATTTTTTTTAATATATTTTGGTATTGAATCCTTGAGCAAACCTCTCTACCTTTATATTATTGACAGAATGCCCTGTACGGAGCCTACCGGCTGTTTTCGTATTTGTTTTAACGTTGAAGGATGATGGATGATTTTTACACATTGTCATTATTATTGGAAACAGTGCTAGTATCGGTTTCCTGAAATATATTTGTTTACATTGGTAACCATGTGTCGCTAACAAATCACTTCATTGGTTTATTGACAGCACTATATTAGTGTCAATTACACAAGGAACAAATGAATTTTTTGGTTTGAAGACAAATTTATTTATGATGCATTATCACTCTCTAATTAAATTTATTAACCATGGTTAAAGGTTGCTCAGTTCGTTTTATTCTTTTTTGCCCTTCAATTTATTTTCAGCAACCAGAAATATAAACCGGATGAGAGATGCAAACATGCTGCAGGAGACCGATAAAATGAGAAACCAAAAATACCATACCGCTAGAAAATTTAGAAAATAGAAAAATTGTAGAAAGAAGAGTTTGAAGATACCAAAGGAGTAATCAGAATCCGTAAGTCGAAGAAGAACAGACAACACAATGACTAAAAGAAAAAGGACAAAAGGACAAACAACGATCTACAAAACATACACATAAAACTAAAGATCGAGTTACACAAAGATGCAAAAGCTATGCCCTTAACACACATAACTTTCTTTTTTTGGTGCAGGTACTTCAATAACAAGTGGCGGGGCTATGCCAGTTTTAATGAACATATGACTAGTTTTGATAACTAAATTAATTAAGCTTTTTCTTTCACATGAAGCGTTTGCTATAAAAATTTTAAAAAAAAACGTTGATATCTAATTCTAGTATATTGTGAAAATGCGCCATTCATTATAATAAATTGATGACACTACATTTGACAATGCGAGGAGAATTATCCATATTTAACTTCTTCTTTCACATGAAGTGTTTGTGATAAAAATGAACGTTGATATATATTTATAGAAGATCTGCCCTTATATAGTTTGAAAATTGAACTATTTCCACAACTTTTGACAACTAGAGCATTTTCCATATTAAACCTTTCAATGGTACAAAACCCCAAAACAGAAATGCAATTTAAATACCAAATATTGTAAAGCAGAAAACAACGATAATAGGACCACAAAAATAAAGCTCGACTAAAGAAGATATCGTTTTAATGAGGTTTTTTTCTATATACATGATAACCCCTCATTGGTTAGCGTGCTCGCCTCGAGTGGCAAATCGGACATCATCATGATTTCCTCGAAATGTAAATTGTTGTCACCATGATATAGCTAAAACATTCTTTGCTTGGCGTTAAACAACCGCGACTCACTCATTACACCGTAATGGAGCATGAACTACCTACCCTTCCTTAGTATTTGAGTTCATCCTCATTCTCTGAAGGTTTCGCGTTGCTCAATCTCTAGTTTTGCTTGTAGTGTATTGTAGGTCACTGTTTGTTCTTTTGTCGTTTTTGTTTTGACCATTGTATTCTCTGTCATTCGATAAACCCCCTTTTATTTTGGAATCTTCAAACTTTTCTTATCATTTTCACAGTATATACCATAAGATCTTCCAGAAATAAGACATCGTGTACTTCTGTGCCCTTCTTAGATTAAATAAGGTCAACTGCTAGATATGTCTTCATGTCATTTCCACATTTGCCAAGATACTGGCATTTAATTTGTTGAAGCTTACTCCATGATATCAAACTGTCTCGCAAAATTTGCCATTTTTCAGTGAAATCTTTGATAGCATCTGACGTTTCATACATATCTGTACATACTAATACATACTTTATAGTATAAGTATATCTAATAATTGTCATTTCTACTTACACTGTAATTCAAATTCATGTATTAGACTCTTTTATGGCTTAGTATACATTCAAGAGTTTCAAATTGTCTATCATACACTTCCATAAATAAATCTATAATATAAATATAATGACAGCTTCATTGTTTCTAAGAACCTTGTTACTTATACAAATATCGAATAAAATGTCATGGAAACAAAGATTTATCTTAGAAATCACCATCCTGTTGATTTGATAATGACCTGATTTGATAAGTTAATATAGACAATTTACAGCGGACAAGGAATAACAAAAATTATATATTTCCTCGCATCAGCAAAATGTTGGTTGAAAACATATTTTCTTAAATGATAAATATTGCTTGGGATATCAAATTATTTTTTTGTGTGTGATTTGGTGAAACCAAACTGATCTTGTCCACCAAAAATGCCCTTCCCCAACATATTTTATCTGGAATTCCAACGAAAGAGTTTGAAGATATATACCAAATTTGTAATCAGGATCCGTAAATCGAAGAAGGACAGACAAGACAATAAAGCAGCTTTTTGCCATGAAAGTATATTTTTGTACGATTTTTGAAAGATAAAAATTATATGTTTTCGTATATACCTACCCACTTCAAAATACTGTATTAAACCAAGGCTTCCATCACTTCGACATATTTGACCTTAGCCGATCTTTGTTATCTATTTTAGGCCCTTTGTTCTTATAGCTCCTATAGACTTTCCATTATTTTAACTTTGAGAGTACCTGATAAAGAGTATTCCAAAAGTCTGTCGTGCGCACTAAATTAGATATCTATGGTTTTTAAGAATTGTCCTATATGGTTTGATATCTAATTGGTTGTAAACAATAAATGATATCCCAAATACCATAGTTCTTATAATACCATATTTATTACTGAAGAATGTTTTAAATTAACATAGCATATTTGATAATACAAGTGTGTAGCATAACACCATATATTCAACACCGATAATTATTTTTCATTTGTGCAGGTATTTCTGTGCCAAGCCAGACATGTGAGCCATGTGAGCCGTCATGTCTATGTGTGTTAGGGGTATTATTTTACCTATGTTTCTACTGTTTTGGAACGGTACCGACAGGGTAGTATTTTTTGCTTTTCGTTTTATGTTATGTAGCAACCTACAGTTGAACCTTGTTATCTCGAAAACGGTTAAGTCGTTGTCTAAGCTAGCTCGAATCAAAGATTCGATCCGATCAGTTAGCAATAGGCTTAAATAATCTTGAAAAATCTAATCTTTTGTGTGTCAAATTTGAGCCCTATAAACTTTTCGATGGGTTTGTTACATTGGTGTTAAATACTTCTTCTTTTTTTCATTTTGTTACTGGATTGGACTTTCATTATGAACTTCAACTCTTGACAAGTCGTTTCGTTCAATAACTAGAAGTGAATCACAGTTATATTGTGGTACATAATATGTCTCGCAAACCTCGGATAACTCGAATATTCGGTTTATTCGATTAATCGAACAAACGATAATCGCTTCTATTTCGACATTATGAGTCTAGACTGTAATATTATATTTCGAATTTTTTGCAAGTTATTTATCACTTTTGTTCATTTTTATATTTCTGTACTACAATAAAACAAAACGTACATGTTACTACAGTGACCTAGGCATATAATAAATAACATGGAGAAATGTGCATGTTTTATGTGTTTACATGCAACTGAATAAGATGTAGACTAATTAAAATGCATTGCAAGAAAATGATATTGTGAATTTTGACACTTGGAATGTGGAAAAAAACAATATTACTTAAAAAGCATTGCCTAAAACATTGAAAAAAGTTGTTCCTAAAAGTCATGCATTTTCTAAAACTCATTGTTCAAGAATCATTACATAACAAGTATTACTTGAAAAAAATTGCCTAAAAAGCATTTTCCTGATAATCTGGTCTCTTGTTTTGATATATTGTTTCTATTGTGTGTCATTGTCATTTCATTGGTTAATTTTTTTTTCCTGAACTGAGTACTCTGTGTTTATCCACAGGGGCTCGCAGTTATATTTTCACATCGCCAGGTATATGTTAAAAGAGAAGGGAGGACACTTTTTTTGCAGCCCAAAGTGAAAGTAGAATTTCGGCACCTTTTTTCGCTTCAAAAACGCTTTAGTCTTTGTTCTTACCATAATATTAATGCAAATATCGTTGTTTTTGCTGATTGACTGGTTTACAGTGGAATAACACTCGTTTTTAAATTCGAAGCGGTCTGGACAACTTCTTATCATACTCATTTCCGGTTTATACGGACTTAATAATATTGATAGAAATAAAAAAAATCGAAATATAATTTTAAAAAGTATGAAAACTTAAATCTCTTGCATTAAAATATATTTTTTCCTTGTCTCAATCAATCTGGAAATATAGGAAGACAGCATTTTAAGAATATCTTTTGACAAGATGAGTAAATAATTTCCCGCAAAAATGCCAGTTTAAATCCTTCGACCAATGAAAACTCACCTTGATATTTAGTCCGTATAAACCGGAATTGAGTATGCTAAGAAGTTGTCCAAACCGCTTGGAATTTAAAAACGAGTGTTATTCCACTGTAAACCAGTCAATCAGCAAAAAACATCGATATTTGCATTAATTTTATGGGAAAAACAAAGACTAAACCGTTTTTGAAGCGAAAAAAGGTGCCGAAACTCTACTTTCACTTTTGGCCACCCAAAAAGTGTCCTCCCTTCTTTTTAATACATACCTGGTGATGTGAAAATATAACTGCGAGCCCCTGTGTGTTTAACTTAGTTTTGTACAACAATATTAATGTTCGTCAAAAACCTTTAGACGAAACTCTTATCATGTGATTATGGCTTTCAAACTGTTTTATGGTGGAGATGGAGATGGAGATGGAGATAGTAAATGTTCTTATGTATATATGTCTTTGTATTAATGATTTGCGTAGTTTTCCTATATCAGTTCCAGGGGTCGTTGCGATCGTATGATAGCTGCATTTACAACTACCTGTGGAGTGAGTGTTTATCGCCACTAAAGTTGTGAGTTCGAACCTCGATCATGGCAAGGTGTACTTGATACAACATTATGTGATAAAGTTTGTCAGTGACTTGCGACAGGTTGGTGGTTTTCTTCGGGTACTCCGGTTTCCTACACCAATAAAACTGACTGTCACGATATAACTGAAATATTGTTGAAAGTGGCGTTAAACACCATAAACCAAACGAAACGCTGATTACGTTAATATATAGCAATGTGAGATTTGCACTATCATAAATAAGGGTAATAACAAAATTACCGAACTCCGAACAATCTTACAAAGGGAAAGTAAAAACTCATAATTATATAAACAGACAAAATCAGTCAACAACCGGAAAACTGTGAAAACCGTAATGACCCTGACTTGGTACAGGCATTTCTAAAGAAATGGTGGGTTGAATCAGATTTTAAGGCGCCAAACCTCCCGCTCTCATTACGGTTCAAAGGTTCCGGCTGTCACTATAACAGTATTTAAATACAGGAACAAAATAGGTAAAATAGTTGTCAAAGCAGTATCATATTCGGTGACGTAAATGTCAAAAATATTTTTACGTCACACATTGACAAAAAAAACATCCTTGACATTTGTTGACTTCTTTATCTTTATACATTTTCACTATATGACGAAATACCCGATATCAAGCATAAATACCATATTCACTCAGCCGTCGTCCGCCTTTTGAACTTTCAGAATAAATTTTAGTATTTAGCTTAAGGATATTTTATTCTCCAATCGTTGTGCTGCAAAGTGTACACGTTATCTTCCTCTTCTACAGGGGAATCATGTGGTCAAGTTTGGTAAAGATCCAATATACAGAACAAGTTATCATGCGGAAACGACCCTGTTGTCAAAAATTATATTTATAGTAACAGTGACCTTGACCTTTGACCTAATGATTCCAAAATAAATAGGGTTCTTCCCCTTCTACAGTGGAATCATGTGGCCCAGTTTGTTAAAGATCCAATATACAGAACTAAAGTTATCGTGCGGAAATGACCCTGTTGTCAAAAATTATATTTATAGTAACGGTGACCTTGACCTTTGACCTAATGACCTCAAAATGAATAAGGTTCTTCCCATTCCACAGGGGAATCATGTGGCCAAGTTTGGTAAAGATCCGATATACAGAACTAAAGTTATTGTGCGGAAACATGTGTGGACGCCCGCCATACCCAATCACATAATACGGTCCTTCTCGAGACGGGCGTATAAAAAATAGTTGTTGACACCAAAGGGATAATCAAAAGTAGTACATCGAAGAACAGACAATGCAACATCAAAAAAGAAAAAGGACAGAGAGACAAAACAGGATCGACAACACACTACAGAAAACTAAAGATTGAGCATAAAAAACACTGGGATGAACTCCGTATAATTACATTACTTTCGTTTTTCATTGAAATGTTACAATATGATCGGTTATGAAGTGGTCACATGATTATAAAAGAGATGTTTTACATCCCAATAAAATTCAAACCCAAACTTGCACGTGCCTCCATGACGACGTCAGATGTAAACAAACAATGGCGTAGTAATTTCCAACAGCAAATAATCTAACACAAATAAAATTCACAACGAAAAATTCAACTATATTAAATTTTGGTGTGATTTAAATGTATTTATAAGAATTGAATGCATTTTTTTTTGTAGTTTTATAGGCGTGTAAAAGCGTGGACCGAGGCACATTTTTTGTATGAAGCGCTGTGCTTCGGTCCACGCTTTTACACGCCAATAAAACTGCAAAAAAATGCATTCAATTCTTAAGTACAACAATTTCTTCACATAGTCACGCCGTACCAATAATAATTTGCGTACTAAGCCTCTGTAGTATAAAAGAAATGAGCAAGTTTCTATATTATATATAAATCAAAACATTTCGATAAAATTAAGTGCACATTAAATTTGATATCTACATTTTAATTAGTAAATAATTAAATATGGAAAATATGTTTTAAAAAGTAGAATATAACTTTCGGCATTAATTTGAATAAAAAAATAATCAATACACAAAAAAAACTTTAATTAGTGGATGATATAGCACTTTTTATACAATGACACTCGTCTACGCACATTGTACTAATACTGCACCCATACAAAGTACACAATTAGAATATGTGTTAAGAAGGTTTTGACATCTTAAGTAGCGTTCGGATTTCACCTATTTTCATCATAGATCAGGATACAAACAAAACGTTTTAATCAATTATTTATATGTCATTTACACTTTATAGAATTAATATTGCCTCATAAAACTGCATGTGTGATAACTGTCGCCTAATAATTTATCATAAAGTTATGTTTTTTTCGTTGATGTAGGTAAGTTACTCTACCGTGACCAACTCTTCAATTATAAAGGTATGAAGGTGATTGACAATAGCGACAATTTGATTGGCCACAGGCAGAAAACTGGTAAAGTGCGGTTGTCTTAGGTGCCATAAATATATATATATATGTTAGAGTTTGTATTTAAAACGTAAAATATAGACTAGATAAACTTGGTAGACACTAGATCATACCTTACTGACTACTCTACTGTTCAGACATTACTTAACTAATATCTCAATAATATCATATTTTTTACGTTTAACATTTAGTGATGTTTTTGTGACATTAAATTCTTCTTAGCCTACACCCCTTTCAAAGAGTATTTTTCCTACATTCAATATGCCCGTGGAGCACCCGAGTACATCCCGATTTTTAATGGGTTTCGTGTTACTCGATCTTTGTGTGTATGTTTTGTAGATCGTTGTTTGTCCCTTTTTCTTTCTTCTTTTGGAGATTATTTTGTCTGTTCTTCTTTTATGGCATTGAGTGGATGATGATTTTTGTATTTCTGCTCTGATTGATATTCCAACATTCGTTTTTATTGGCATGAAATATATATTTATCGAATTTCTTAATACTAAGGCCTCATTTAGTTTTAGCGTTGTCTTTATATTAGCCTGGGTTAAGATAATAATATGAAATCAAAGCATACCATACTCTCGGAGCAATTCCAAAACCCAATCGCAAAAATCGTAGAAACAGAGGGAAATTGATATCATTAACACTCATACATGACCACTCATTTTCCTAGCTTGGAACAGAAACATCAATAACATGTAAACAGTTTAAACTAGTTTTATCATTATACCTTACATTATATATTATATATAAAATAAAAGTGATGTTTTAACAAAATTGGTACCCCAGGGAAACATCACTGTTGTTCACCGGTCGACTAATGTTATGTTCCATGTCTGTCCGGAAATGTATCAGTTTTTGCATTCCGGAATTACAATCTTGACCGGAAGTTAAAAGCACAAATATGAAGTTTATGAAAACACAAGATAAAAACACACAAATAAGTGTTTATTGCATCCAACATTATTGTAAAGAGTTTCGGTATAATAAAACAATTATTGCCTGCACTTGCGGTGAACATCATAATTGTTCACCTTAATTGCAGGCAATAATTGTATAATGTTCCATGCTCCCACACTTAGTGAATGGGTTAGGGTTATAGTTATGGTGTTTAACGCCACTTTCAACAATAGTTCAGTTATATCGTTGCGGTCAGTTTTATTGGTGGAGGAAACCAGAGTACCTGGAGAAAACCACTGACCTGCCACAAGTCACTGACAAACTTTTTCTTTAATGTTGTATTGAGTACCACTCGCCACACTTAGTGAATGATAATTATATAAATGAATAGGGATATAAAGTATTATTATACTTCGCGAAAGTATACAGTAATAGTAGGGCAATTAATATGGAAGCATAGCATGGCAATGGGAGACGATATTATTGCCAATTATATACAATCACCAAAAACCCTTGAATCATTCTATCAGCTCCCCAATAGTATCACCAGACATAATACATTTTACAAAAGTGCTGAATTTTTTTTTTTTAACAATATTACATTCTATAGTATATTAATTGCTGAACATAGTAAACAGTCAGTATAATAATAATATTAATGTTGTGTTTACCATTGACTCTGCGAAAATGTGGTGTTTTACTTCCTGGCCACTATTTTCCGATAGTTAATGCCAAGTACAACACTATTCTAAAAATAATATTCCTTATTTAAACGAAAAGTATTCCTTATCCCAAAGAACTTAAACGACAGGTGCCATATATGAAGCATGAACTGCTTACCCTTCCGGAGCACCTGAGTTAACTTCTGGTTTTTAGTGGGGTTCGTGGTGCTCGATCTTTAGATTTGTGTGTAATGTTTCCTAGATCATTGCTTGTCCTTTAGTCCTTTTTATTTAACCATTGTATTGTTTGTCCTTCGATTTACAGCTCATGATTATTCCTTTGGTATCATCAAGCTTTTCTTAAAGATTATATTTCATTACCCCTTTAAACTTGATTAAGCTATGTAGCTAATTAACTTTAAAAAAAAAACACTTTTAAATAGTGATGGTCAACAATTCCACCTATATCAACAAAACGAACAATAACCTCTCCCCTGAACTCATTGAACATTAAAAAGGACCACGACATATGACGCTGGAAATCTAGGTCCTGGTTTTGGACACGTGCAAATCTAGCAGGGTTAAAATAAATTATCATTACACGTGCATTATTTTTTTTTATTTCCATAATCTAAAGGTTTCATCAAATTTGTTTACCATCAGCACACTTTCAATCGGATAAAAAATCAAGAAAAGAACTCCGCGAAGAAGAGTTTGAAGATACCAAAGGGGTGATCAGAATCTGTAAATCAAATAGGAAAAAGACATTGCAATGACGAAAAGAAAATGGATGAAAGGACAAACAACGATTTACAAAACATTACATAGAAAACAAAAGATCGAGCAACACGAACCCCACTAGAAAACGGGGGTAAACTCAGGTACTCCGAAATTGTAAGCAGTTCCTGCTACACTAGTGGCACCCGTCGTGTTGCTGCAGTTACAACCTCGGTAATAAGTCAAAAATTGACAATGAATTACTACATAAAAACACAAGTACGTTTTTATAAAAGATGAATACATAGTATACAAGAAACGTTTTCTAAGCCTTCTTATTGTCAAAATAGGTATTTCCAGTAGGTATATACCCTTCCGATGCACCCGAGTTCACCTCCGGTATTTAATGGGGTTCGTGTTGCTCAATCTTTAGTTTTCTGTGTAGTGTTTTGTATATTATAGTTTGGCCTTTTGTCCTTTTTCTTTTGGCTACAGTTTCTGAATACCTCTTTGGAATTTTCAAACTCTTCTTAATACAACTTAAAAGGTTGTTACTCATATTTCATGAAATAATTTTTTTTTTAAACTTTCACATAAAATAAAAAAAGCTGTATATTCGAAATATTTTTAAAGCGTCAGTCTTCTGTATTCTAATAGTCAAGAGACCAGTAAAATGGTAGAATGTGTCGCCACGTCAGGCGTAAATATATAGAATTTATGTTGTCGTAAATATAAGAGAACGTTCTATGTTATTACTCGTAAGTGTTAATCTGTTGTAAACTTGTCATAACTTGGACAGTTAAAGTAAGGTCATGATTTCAGAAAATTGTCCAGGTAAACAAGTACATACTGTTCCTAATTTACGTCTCCAATACTTTCTCAGGAAAAAAAAATGAAAAATAGACAATTTTCTTATATCATTTTATGTAAGAAAAATAGTTAAGAAAGTGAAACATGAGCAAGATATATTATCTGATATGTGGGCAAAGTATCCCACAATCAATGCAATGTTCTAGGTTTGGTGATTTCGTTGATCGCATCTATCCCATTGAGCTTGAAATAAATAAAGGATACCACAGATACAGATATGTCTGCTTCATACCTTGACCTACACCTCGAAATTGACAATGAGGACGGTTCGTTGAACACAAGAAAGAACATAACATATGCTGATGCAAACCCGTCCTGGCGTCAAACACAAAAAGGCGGCGGTGTTAAGCCGATTTATTGAATAATGTTTGTTCTTGCATATGACATTATTGTTATCCCATTTCTATAAGGTAATTCTTAAGGCAATATGATTTGGTAATTTAGCTAGTGTTGCATTTATGATCTGTACATTTACTGTACTCAATATTGCATTACTGGAATTGCTACATAGTAGATATTGCAAAAAATGATGTGACAATATACTAGATATTGCAAAACTGATGTGGTAATATTCTAGATATTGCAAAAATAATGTGCTAATATTCTAGATATTGCAAAAATGGTGTGGTAATATTCTAGATATTGCAAAAATGATGTGGTAATATTCTAGATATTGCAAAAATGATGTGGTAATATTCTAGATATTGCAAAAATGATGTGGTAATATTCTAGATATTGCAAAAATGGTGTGGTAATATTCTAGATATTGCAAAACTGATGTGGTAATATTCTAGATATTGCAAAAATGATGTGGTAATGTTCTAGATATTGCAAAATTGATGTGGTAATATTCTAGATATTGCAAAATTGATGTGGTAATATTCTAGATATTGCAAAAATGGTGTGGTAATATTCTAGATATTGCAAAAATGATGTGGTAATGTTCTAGATATTGCAAAAATAATGTGGTAATATTCTAGATATTGCAAAAATGGTGTGGTAATATTCTAGATATTGCAAAAATAATGTGCTAATATTCTAGATATTGCAAAATTGATGTGGTAATATTCTAGATATTGCAAAAATGGTGTGGTAATATTCTAGATATTGCAAAAATGATGTGGTAATGTTCTAGATATTGCAAAAATGGTGTGGTAATATTCTAGATATTGCAAAAATGATGTGGTAATATTCTAGATATTGCAAAAATGATAAGGTAATATACCCAATATTTCATTAATGATTTGGAAATCTACTAAATATTGCAATAATGATGTGGCTATATTTATTAAATACTGCCGCATGTCACAGTCACGGGTGGATTAATTCAAGGTTGTCATCTCTAAAATGCAAGATGCAAATTCAATCTAGACTAACATAATTATGAATTTTTCCAGTGTCTTGTACAATTTCGGATACATTTTCTGAAAATATTGAAGGGGCGAGTATTTTGGAAAAAAGAAGAAATGAGTATTGTATCAATTGCTGTATATGTAAGGTAATATACTACCTATGGAAATATTGAATTAATGATGAGATATCATTACATTACTGTTAATGTGTATATACTCCATATTGCATTAACAACAACCACTAAATGACATACAGCTTGACAAAATTAATAACCTAGACTATTTAATTTGTTCAGTTGGTTGGCATGGTAATCTTCAAAAAGTTCTCTACCACACAAAAAAATGTGAAAATGGGACTGGAACATGGTAAAATTGTTCTTTTAATTTAAAAAAAAAAATTATAGTCATGTTTTTCTTTGAAAAAATCAGTTTTTATCTATAAGCTTTGACAAAAATTACAACCATCTTCATATAGGTGTAATACCACTAAACATGGGTACCAGTCGAAAAGTAGTACGTAAACACAAAATGGATTCCTACATTGTTGGATAAAAAATAAACCCTATTAGATACTGCAAAATACTGAATATCAGCAGAAATCTACATATTTTAGGATAATTTTAAGCCCATATTTGATGTCCTTGTGGTCTTAAATAAAAAAAATTGATTGCATTGGAAAGAAACCACCTGAATTTGTGTTAAATCGAAAGTGAAAGTAGGATTTTTGACGGTAGACATCTTCAGACTGTCTGGGTTTTTTTATATGCCATTAAATGTATGTTGATTTTCGGAGTTAAGATTCCAATTAGGTACCCCTTCCATGAGATATGAGTGTCACTTAGATTAAACTTAAGATGAATCCTGTATGAAAGCTCAATTTTTTTTTTATTTAACATAGAAGGCTATGGAGAATTCTTTAGTGGTATTACACCTATACCTATTTTTATTTCAAGATAAGAGCTTGAAAAACAGTAAGATGTACAATGTTACCTCCTTTTAGAAAAATATAAGTTGCACACACACAGACAGGAGGGTGTCCGAACAGTTACTAAGACTATCAGCAAAACATGTGATTAATGATAGCAATCCTAGCCTGTAATTTATTTATTTTTTATTTTTTTATTAATTTGCTAGATTTATTTTAATAACTTATTTTTGTAACTTTCAATACCAGAATTTTATTGTGTGCGTTTCGCGTTTTGATATGAGAATAAATTGAATATGTTCAATTTTGAATTAATTAATTTTATCTTCCAAAAATGGTCACTGTGACGTAAGCATGAACGATTCACATCTTAAGTACAACATATGAAGCATTTTGGCAACTAGTATTCTATTACAAAATATATTTTAAAAAATTGTTAAAAAGTGTCATAAATTTCAAGAAAGCGAGTGGTTATATTATGTGCTAGGGATATTGATTTTGTCTCTGTTTCTGCTATGTTTCTATTAGATTTTGGAACTGTTCCGACAGTGTGACATTTTTTCCATTTTCTTTATATCATACTAAATGGTATTCTGTTACAAAAAAATTTCTTCAGAAATATTATTTATTTATCTATCGTTATTTTATGGGCGTGTGTTTAGTGCTTTGATATATTTTAACAAAAATAATGCATGTTTGACAGTATACGATATGACAATACAACAATATGTAATTATGATATTAAAATGAAAAAAGATGTTTTAAATCGTTTTATAAAAAGGATGTACTAAATGAACCTTGTTTTACTTTAAATTTAGCACCGAGGAAACCTTTATTTTCATACATTTTCCTTGTAAAAATCCACGAAAACATATATTTTTATCCTCAGTGATTAATACATAAAAAAGGTTGTAAATCTCGTTTAGAAAAACGTGACTTACGAACATAACAAGCATTCTAAACATGAGCCACAATTTTCTTACTAGTTTTAACAAATTGATGTCGACCCCTCAATGTCTCAAAAGAACAGTTCTTGCACTTTGAATCCGTTAAAGAAATGACGTGACGTATTAAAAGTAGACATCTCGTCCTCCAATATTTTAAGATACCTTTTCCAAGGCAATAATCATTTGAAAGAAAAACTTGTGTCATCCTTAATGCTTTATGAATGTGCTTGACAGCTTACGTGTGGACTTGGTTGACCTGTAATTTTAGTGTTGAAATTGTCGAATGTTTCTCGGTTTATGCGTCTTTTGGCGCCTGTTCGGAATGCCTCGGGCAAGATATCAACGTCACCTTCGGTGAATTATAACTATATCATTCATGGAGGAACTACAATGCCTCGTGAGTTTACTTATAGTTGTACAGTAGAGCAAATCTGGCATTCTCGATTTCATCAATGATTCTAATTAAGCATTGAGTATTTAAGGTCAAATCGTTCAGAAATAACTAGTATGTTTTGACGTTAGGAAGCTTTCTGGCTTTATGCTAGATCTAAGTATAACTTTTGCAAGCAAAACTGCTCACGATTTCTTTTTCATTTTTTATCCTAATAATGATATGTTCATTTTAACAACCTCTTTTTTCTGTTTCAGTAAGAAATATGCCGCAGCTTTGTATTTCAGACATAAATAAAATAGTATGTAATTACAAGAAAATCAGATATAGCAATGGAAATCCGTAAATTACGCAAATGCATTACTAGTCTCACTAGGTGTCGTATTTATAATTGTTATAATAAACTTTGTGTTGATCAAGTCTGGAATTGACAATCACGAAAGGTGAGAAATCACAACATTTATCTCAATATAATGGAATCTCAACATTTATCTCAATATCATGATCGTGTATCATGACGAAATTGGTTTTCAGTGAAATTTGAACGTACTTCCTGATCAGTTTCAGAAAGTTGCAGGATTTACTACATATTGGTCTGAAAGGAATTACTTGAGAATAAGCTTTAGAGAAATCGAAGGGAAAATCAAGAATGGACAATTCAGAGACACAGGCACCATTGGGCACATGAAAGTGAAACAGTGTCAGTATGACATTCAATCAAACAAGTGCGTTGTCTGTCCTTTACGGCTTTAGTTTATCTCTTTGGTATTTTCAGACTTGTCTTCTCACCTGGCAGGATATAAACCTATAGAATTATGTATTTAATATTATTAGGTAGCGATAATATTCATTAAAGGGATAAAGAAAGAGTTCGATGTTTAGCTGACAATATATGTGTACACTGCAGCAACGATTCGCATAGCATAATATATACGATATACCAAGACTTACGTTGAAGAAATGACATTTTAAGACAAACTTGTTCACACTTCTATCTTACTAAAATTGTTTTGTAATTAGTAGCTTTATAGTACATTCAGAGTGTATCGCCGCGATATATCTGACCTATTGTTGTAAATGGCGTTAAACACTATAAACCCTCCCCCTAAGAAAATGTAATTGTTCATCAAAGCTGTCTTGAATTAGTTTTAGTATACAATACATACATAATGTCTCATTTACGTTGATGATATGTACAATATTTAATCATCATTGTTGCTTTAGCTTAAGTATTAATATTTAATATCAGTGAATATATCTCGCCCGTATTATTATAAAAGTCAGCTAGCTCGTCGCCATTTCACATAAACGTCATCAATATCTGACAAATGTCACCACGGGAAACCACAAGGGAAGATAACTATCTGGACATTATCTATACAGAGGGATCAGTAGACGTTAACAATACCTTCTTGTATTATCTTTAGCAGGGAATCAGTCAATGTCAATAACGCCTTACCTTACAGAATTAACAAGGTTATAAAAACACTTCCAGCTACGACTGCTTCAAAAAGGCTGCGAATTACCGATGAAAAGAATAAAAACAGTTGCATGACCGCATTTTTTCACTAAAACGGGGATTTGGGTCCATAAGTTAACCCGCCACTTTTTATTGAAGTGTCTGTTCAAAGCCAGTACAGCTGTCATGTAGATGTGAGATAGGGATATTTATTTTCTGACAGTATGGTAATTTTTGTTTTTCATTTTTCATAGTCTGGAGCAATTCATTGCGTTATCTCCATGGTGTAATATTTTTATAAAATCATTGTTCCGAATTCTCGAATATTTTTATCCATGTTGACTGCTATGTGATATCTTTCAGAATTGAAAGACATATTTGTTTAATAGAAGTGAATAACAATGTATATGTTTATTTTGTTACGACCATGAGTGCAAACAAGCGGCTTTCAATGGTTTGAGAAACAACTGGTAACGTGGAATTAATTTAATATAATCAACAACTTGAGCACACAAAACAGATATAAGAGAATATCAAAACTGTGTAACAGAGAATAGACGTCAAAGATAATAACATAAGACACTTGCAACACGTCTTCAACAACCTGAGATACGGAAATCCCGTAGCAGTAGTTCACATAACAATGTAATCGCCTTTTAAATTTAAATAGCGTCATTTTCATTTCATTTCATTTAATAAATGGAAAATGATGATTAATCAAGATGTACATGATAATACCTAGTTTGGTTTAAGATTATGCCTCGGTTACATATTGAGCTCCTAGCACACTGTTACTCGTGTTACTCATTAGGGGCTGCGCTTGGGTTTATTTGCGCTTAACGTCACTTTCAACAATATTTCAGTTATATCGTGGTTACAAGTCACTGACAAACTTTATCACATAGTCATAGTGTTGTATCGAGTACACCTCGCCATGTTGCTCATTATGAGCGTCTACAATGTTATATGTGTGCAAGTAAGGTGGCATTCAGTATAGACGAGGCCTTTATTTACGTATTTACCCTCGTCTCGTACAAACAGAGGACACACTTTTCAGAAGACAATATCCATTAACTGAAACAGTCAGTCATATCTCTATTACCAATCTTATCAGGACACACTTCGGCTAAATTTAACCTTTAATGACACTACATTCAAACCTGTATTAAGAGGTCACCTTTGTGACAAAGAAAAATTGGCCTTATAAAACAGGTGATCTCTTAAAGGAGACTCGATTCATATGACATTTTCTACGACAGTAAAAGAAAAAGTTGATCTTTTAAGACAGATGACTGCTTAAAAGAGGTGATACAAGCCAATTCTGAATTCAGATACGCCATTCTGACTAGTTATTTTGCACACCTCATATACACCAATTTGTCTCCTTGCTTTGGCTCAGCAGTAAGTAACAAGACTCACATTATGTATCAAAATATGAAAAATAAAAAAATGGATGATACCCGATAATGCAGTCATTATATTATGTGTGGAATTTATTACACAGTGACCATCTTGTTACAGTCTATGTATTCCATTGAACAGCGTACTTTACAACTCATTTCATTATCCACTCGAGATCAGTATTTGAGTACCTTGTGTCTTCATTAGAAGATGTCGTTAATGGCGGGAGATATTCATCTGATATAACATTCGTCTGCTACAAATGTCAGTGGTTTGTAAGGGCAAGAACCTTTCACATATTAATATCTAGTAATTTTTTACAACCCATGTCATTTATTGCCGCATAGTGTCGCTGTTGCCTTAAAACAATGGCCATAACTGTCTATGGTAGCGTACGACGTCTGCTAGCAGACATCTTGGCGGGAATCTTGACGCTCACACTAGAAAACCTTTCACTATCTAATTTTACATAGAACCTATATAATGACATTTGTGGAAGCTTATTTGTCAGCAATTCGTTGCTTTGTGGTTGCTTTGAGTCACGTGCTCTTAGAGGAAAACATAGACGATATTGACATGCACAGATAAAGACCAAAGAAAAAGTCGAATATCGAAAGTATCAAAATATTAAGACGTGTTCAAACAACACATTTTTCACTACAGAATCGCCAAGCTGTTTTAGTTAAAATTCACACCAATATTTGATGAATTTTCTGGTAAAATTGTCGAGACGTTTTCATATTTAAACAAGCAACATTGAAGATCAATTGAAGTCTTAAGAAATGGTATTTTTTTATAATAACAAAATTATGGGACATTTTAGCTAGGCCTAATAATTTTATGTGAAGATTATTACATTACATTCAAGCATATTTTATATGAAGAAAAGCTTAAAGATGACAAAGGGGGTAATCAGAAGCCGTGAATTGAAAGACAGACAATACAATGACCAAAAAGAAAAAGGGGGCAACAAGATAAACAACGATCCAAAAAAACTACACAAAAAACTAAAGATTGAGCAACACGAAATCCACAAAAATCTGCGATGGTGAACTCATGTGCTTCGAAAGGGTAGGTAGTATTTTCTCTACTAGTGGCACCCGTCGTGTTAAACAAATGTGTGTTCAATTATTCTTTTTGCAATTTAATATGAATTATATCAGTTATATTCATGTGGATTATGCTTCCTTTTATGAACCAATTCATCCTAAATTGGTCCCCCTGAATATTAACGTCAGAGAATGCCAAAGGAGCAATCAAAAATGGACAATCCAGAGAAACTGGCAACATAGATAACACAAGACGAAGACAAACAAAATATTAAAAAACAACACAATATGCGTTGAACACCACTATAAGCAAAGAAACTGAAATAACGTAAATAAGACATGAGCTCTCCTACAAACATTTGGGGGAAAAGACGAACCGAACATCGTTTCTATGTGAAAATCGCAACGGACATCGCATTGCATAATCTAGTCCTTGTGGTCATTATTATTACTGCAGAATGGGTGGACACAACTGAAAAGGACTGAATGACTTCTCATAAAAAGGCCTAAAACATACCAAAAGTTGTGGGTGGCGGTGTCTACGGTCATATAAATGGCGTCTTGTTGTGACATTATTGGTCATTTATGATGATACTGACAGTTTAAGGTGATACTAGTTTACGCCATAGTTACTTCTTTCATACAGTTGTTGGGTCATTTATATGAAAATTAACAAAGAAAGGCGTTCCGAATGGCATGAATGTCGTAACATAATAAATATTTTCGGCTCTTAATTGGTGACCTTAGCTTACGTTTTGTTGTTTTGTTTTAGTGTGTGATATCATATGCTTTTTATTTGTCAACAAAAGTTATATTTTGCATATTTTTTTGCTGTTAAGAAGCTACAAAATTATATTGAAATTTCATAAAGCAAAATATTTAACGCTTTGAAAAAAATATGCCAAAATGTTTTTAAAAGAAATGTTGCTGTTGCAAACGAATGTTTACATAATTACCATGACATGGCATGTCTTATTGCATCAGCTTACATAGCTAGCGGACGTCAAAATACCAAAAATCAAATAACGTTCTTACGGCCGTTATCGCCCCAATAAGATGTGCTCGTGGTTATATTGTAGTGCATAGATCTGAATGCTTGTGTGCAAAATCGTTGTTTACAAGTGTTGATTTTAGGAGAGCGACAAAACGTTTAAACAGTGATGATCAACAACTCCACTAATATCAACAAAACGAACAGCTTGCCTCTTGCATCTAATCATTGAAAACAAAATAAAAAGAGTCCAAGGCACACCGAAGAAAATCCAGTTCCTATCTTGGAACAGACACAAAGCAGTAGTTCATTTGTGATGAACATATTCTATCCTTTTTATCTTATTGAAATACTCTTGCAACAAAAAAGGGGCATTAATGATTACAATTTTTGTTTGATTCATATTTCGAATCAGGGATATGGGACTTATCTAAAATTGTTTTTATTTTTACGTTGATTTAGCGGCCATATTGTTGTACGCATTTAACCCATCCATCCTTTTAGATCGTCAAAATGAAGAAGTTTCCGCTTTTCGAAAATTTAAGTCTGGATCCGCCTCTCCACTTCAAGACCTATCGAAATCAAAGAAGAACGAAGAAATAATATATTCATTTATCTATATGACCTTCCTTTGTCCGAAGTATTAAAGTAATAAGCACATTAAGTTGTCTAATTCAACAGCCTATACCGCTTCAATAAAATGTTTAAAAATATAAACACAGTATATAAAAACGTTTACGGAGGCAAAATAATTCATATATCATTCACTTTGGACCCACGTTGTCTACAAGCCGTGGGCATGTCTGTTAGAAAGGATGATTCTATTCCAAAGACGAAAGGTCGTTTAGTACATTTTATAAGGAAGGAGGAAAAATGACAAAATTGGCGTAATATAAGTGGCAAATGTCTCTATATGTCAAACAAACGTATCTGACACTTGACACTATATGTACCACCAAGGCGCTAAACTACACATATATTTCTGGTATAAAACACCTTGTCACCAGTAAAAACACGTAAGAGACCGAGTCATCCGAACAGAGGTCAATGTACAAGGCGTAGTTTCTCCATGTTTTTCCATGTTTTTTCCATGTTTTACGATTATGAAGAAGCATGGACATGGTTTAGAACATAGATTTCAGAATTATTTCTTTGTCATGAATGTCATACACCTACTTAGACATATATTTTTTTCTCTCTGTATTGTTCTTCAGTTACAAGTTCCCATGCATATCTAGGTGACGTTACATATTTACAGTAAATGGAATTCGCTTTGCATTACTAATTATAGAGGAATAGCGCACATGCATTTGGACTGATCAGTATTTTTTTTTTCTTGAAGTCTATATGAACAAAAAAACTTTCGATGACTTGTTTGAACTCAAGTTTGATGCACAAATTATGAAGAACTTTATCCGCGATTGTTTGAACTAAAACCTACAATATCGAACCGATTCAAATTTTCTCTATACATTTGTATATATTTCATTTAAAGCTACATTTTCTTTAGAATGTTATTCTGAAGTCAATTCATGTCAAATTTTGACAATTGTTTTCATCAACAAAAGCTGAAAATTATGTTGTTGATGGCAGATATTTTCAAATAATTTTTAGAAGCATGCTTTTTACATATTCGTGATTTATAGACGGCCTTAAAATATTTGTCTACAAAAGTACTATCAATGTATTAGGCTTTTGACGAAATTAATTATGTTTTGTGTTTAACTTGTATATTATCGGAATATTTAGCTTATAACTTTATTCATAGAGAAAAACTAAATTTAAATCTGCCTTTACTGATAAAAGACAATTATCAAAACGAAACATAAATTGACTTTAGGATGGATAATAATTTGAAAATTGTAGTTTTATATTAAATGAAGAAGAAAAATTAAAATCGTGCTGAATACCTTTGTTAACTGTCCGTAGTTAAGAAAATAAAATAAAAACAAAAAATACCACACTGTCGGAACAATTCCAAAATTGCAGCAAATACCAATGTTATGGTCTTTGGTTTGATCCGACAGAAACTCGAACCCAAGATCTACCATACTCGAGGATTATCGTCGAAATTTTTCACGTTCACATTGCTACATCTTGTACTAGATAAGTTGTACATATACAGTATATTTTGTCATTTCACCCATATGACATTGCAGTGCCAGGCTCTCGAATTCAGTAATCCTCTGTCTGCTTACAGAGTTGTGTACTTAAATTAGGATTGTTACCTGAATGTGTATTTCTTTTCTAGAACGTAAACTTTCATAGAGAGAATGTAGTGCTCGAACTGGCTAATGTGAAGATGAAATGAATCCTGATAGTTGACTACACCTGTATCTCCGACATGTACTTTACAAGTATCTGTGCAATCAGTGCCTATCGCCACTAACGTTGTGAGCTCGAATCCCGTTCAGGCGAGGTGTACTCGATATATCATTATATGATAAAGTTTGCCAGTGACTTGCGGCAGGTCAGTGGTTTTTTCCGGGTACTCCGGTTTCCTCCACCAATAAAACTGACCGCCACGATATAACTGAAATATTGTTGAAAGTGGCGTTAAACACCCTAACCCTAACACCGACATGAACAATTCCACATAGATTGCATTCATATACAACATTTTGTCTCAAGTCAGATGATCGTATGTCTTGGTGTTATAAGACTTTATTGGTAAGTATTCTGGCACTTGCATACAGATGACGTATGATGGCATTGATAATTAGAGTTCAAAGTTTTCCATTGATTCCAAATTATATTATCAGATGGCCTTGTCTACTATCTAACATTTACATTTTTTTAATTTGAGTGTTCCTGATGAAGGTTATTCCAGAAACGTGTCGTGTGCATGGTTATGGTGTTTAACGCCACTTTCAACATTTTTTCAGTTATATCGTGGTGGTCAGTTTTATTGGTGGAGGAAACCGAAATACCCGGAGAACACCATCGATCTGTCGTGCAGTAAATTGGATATCTACGTTTGTATTAAATGATGGTCATAAGACCATCGACTCTCTTTTGTAGAACTATGTTCATAACTCTATTACATAACATCTATCCGCCCATATGAAAAAAACAACAGTTTTGAAAATCGGGCCAAATGCAATGCGTGTATGTTTCTCGAGACGAAACGTACGTTGAAATCGAAATCAAATCACACATTGAATTAAAAATATAAATTATATTAAAATGGATTAGAAAATTGAGAATGCTAACTACCCACTATCACCGTCTGATCTGGTTTAATCTGGTAACTCTACTCATGTGACACAAGAAATAGACACTTAATAAAACCGTAGAGATCTAATTTAGTGCGTACGACGTGTTTCTAGATTAACTTATTTTATTTCTTTATGTGGGAATATTTATTTTAATACCAAATCGCTAGACCATTTCTCAAATTTAATCAGATAATCAAACATAGACAACTTCGATAAGCCTAATACATATATGTATATGCCAAACTTGAGAACAATGTCAAGAAATGAAGCAGATGACGTTGTTTCTGGTGTTTCTTCTATCTCAAGTTACTTGGGTAGATTAATGAATTCCAGTTGGCAAGGGTTGGATTATTAGGTATTAATTGACATTGACAGTGGACACTGAATGTGAGATTCAAAGGCTTTAACTTTTCTACGAAATGCTTGAAGATGCTAAGGAGGTCTTCAAACGCCGTTATTCGAAGAAGAACATAGATAAAATAGCCAAAAGCAAAAGGACAAATGGAAAACCAATGGTCGACAATTAAAATATTACACAGAAAACTAAAGACTAAGCAACGCGAGGATTAACTCATGTACTCTGGAAGGGTAAACAGTTCCTGCTCCACTAGTCGCACCCGTTGTGTTACTTCGGTTAATATCTGGAATCATGAATGAGTCTTTGGATAAGTCTTGTATAAACTCCCATTCATATGAGTACATAATAAGATCGACAAAGAGGCAGGGTACAAATTGTTCCCATTTGGATGCCGGTGATTAATTAAAAATTGTGCCTTCCGAATTCAACAAACAATATGTTATCGATAAGGGACTCCAACATACTGATGACTTCATTTTCTGTGTTGGACCTCTTTTGCTTTACAAAATAAGTTAATGCGTGACCCAAACCTATAAATTTGTAATGTTGTCTACAATTTTTAAATTAAAATGCGTTGTAGATAGTTTCTTTTCAACGCATTTTTTATTTTTCATGAGGAATGGTAGTGTAAAGTGTAGAAAAATCAAATGTTTGAGTAGATAATATTTTAGTATTAAATCATTAAAGGGCAAGAATATGTTTTTACGGTTACTTTACCATTCAATAGAAAGTGATGCTCATCATCTAATACTTTACAGCTTATTCAAATTCTTTGTTTTCCACGATACATTTTTGAGCGGTCCAATCAATTTCTATAATTTCATCACTAATTCAAGATTTCATTAACAGCTGTCTTGTTTTTATGTTCCTTCTTCAGTTTTAAGATATTCTTCTATTTTTTATATTTATTATTTACTGTCTATATGCAAGAACATGATAATACCTTTCTTCATAATAAAGACAGAAGCGTAGCCGAGATCTAATCACGAAGAAGGGGGTTGGAGTAAGGGCTATGGTGTTTAAACGCACTTGCAATACTATTTCAGTTATATCGTGGCGGTCAGTTTATTGGTGGCGACAATCGAAGTACCCGGAGAATACCACCGATCTGCCGCAAGTCACTGACAAACTTTATCACATAATGTTGTATTGAGTATACTTCGCCATGAGCGGGATATGAAGAAAGTCATTATTATGTTCTTATTGACAGCAATTATTAATCAACTGATTCGAGTTTACTGAATAATCTGACCCTGTAGTTTTCAATAAATTGTTGGAACACTTTGAAAAACAATATCGATTATATCGACCATAGCACCCCTCCCCCCTCCAACTTCCGCACTAAAAAGTTAAATGATCGGTCTCTTAGACCTCGGCCAGACAAGTTCATCCATTTACTAAATCTCCTGTTTATGTTGTGCATATTGTATATATATTAAAACGTAGATATCAAATTTAGTACACACGACGCGTTTCTGGAATAACCATCATCAGGTACGCCCAAAATAACCTTCATCATGTACGCCCAAAATAACCATCATCATGTACGCCCAAAATAACCATCATCAGGTACGATTAAAATAACCTTCATCGTGTACGCTCTAAATAACCTTCATCAGGTACGATGAAAATAACCTTCATCAGGTACGATTAAAATAACCTTCATCAGGTACGCTCAAAATAACCTTCATCAGGTACGCTCAACATAACCTTCATCGTGTACGCTCAAAATAACCTTCATCAGGTACGCTCAAAATAACCTTCATCAGGTACGCTCAGAATAACCTTCATCAGGTACGCTCAGAATAACCTTCATCAGGTACGCCCAAAATAACCTTCATCGTGTACGCTCAAAATAACCTTCATCGTGTACGCTCAAAATAACCTCCATCAGGTACGCCCAAAATAACCTTCATCAGGTACGTTCAAAATAACCTTCATCAGGTACGCTTAAAATAACCTTCATCAGATACGCTCAAAATAACCTTCATCAGGTACGTTCAAAATAACCTTCATCAGATACGTTCAAAATAACCTTCATCATGTACGCTCAAAATAACCTTCATCAGGTACGCTCAAAATAACCTTCATCATGTACGCTCAAAATAACCTTCATCAGGTACGCTCAAAATAACCTTCATCATGTACGCTCAAAATAACCTTCATCAGGTACGCTCAAAATAACCTTCATCATGTACGCTCAAAATAACCTTCATCAGGTACGCTCAAAATAACCTTCATCAGGTACGCTCAAAATAACCTTCATCATGTACGCTCAAAATAACCTTCATCAGGTACGCTCAAAATAACCTTCATCAGGTATGATTAAAATCGATTGATTGGAAACCCAAATAATATAAAGTTTTGGGAGCAATAAAACCAAAGGTGCTAAACAGGATAGCCACAATCAGCTACGGTCACCTATACCTGAGAGAGGAGAACCATAATTACATTATTTAAGAACTGTATATTATATGTATTACTGGGTGTAAGGTGGACAATAAAGAGATTACAAACTTAATATCAAGCACAATTACTGGTCTCCAGACAAACGTATGTGGGGTGAATAGACTGACATTTCTTTGTCGGGAGTTCCTTTTCACTATTTCTTTGTAGTAATTTAAGACATATCTATATATATACAGTCATATTCAAATACAAAGAGAAATTTTGATTGGAAAAAACACACCTGATGCTTTATGTTCAAAAAACACCGTGAAAAATTAATATTAGTTCGTGTTTTTTTCAACACATTAGATCTAATAGGAGATATGAAAAAAGACACTCTTATAGCGTATCGAGATACAACAAATGGGTAGGTGTTCTTTTTCCTGCCATATTCCGTTTCTTGATTGATCCGAATATGGATTAATCTGTCCTCAATTAAAAAGCCAACAATGAAAGTTATTTCTATACCATTTTATAGATGTAACTTCAATTTAAATTATAGACTGAAAAGCGTCCTAGTACAGTGTCCTTAAATATATAGTTTATGCGTATGAGGTGTCAAAACTGGGATAAACGCAAGGTGCATCAAGTCTTTTCCAAGTTTTGTGTCGGATACAAAAAAACTTTGTATTCTAAGCCACTGCTTTAATATAATGTTTATCCTGCAGAAAAATCACATTAATCCATGAGGCCGTGATAGTTGAATTAAATCATAAAATAATACAGTTATCCCTTGATTGTCCCTTTTTGATATTTTCTTTCAACAGGAAGTCAACTGATTTGCAACTAGTTTCCCAAATCTCAACAGGTAAAAAGTGAAAAGGGTACCAGAATAACTCAGTGACCGTATATATATATATATATATATATATATATATATATATATATATATTGGTGTATTGACGGTAAATATAGAATTTATGTGGCTCGGCACGAAACGGATGGAAAGACTAGCTTTAAAATAGAATTTATGTGGCGAGGCTTAGAAACGGGGGAAAGCTCGTCTTTCCGTCCGTTTCGTGCCGAGCCACATAAATTCTATATTTACTGTCAATGCACAAATATTGTGTTTATCCTGCAATAAAATTTGCATAAAAAAAATGTTATTCAATTTAATAATAATAAAAAAAAAAGATAACGCAAACCACATTGATACCTCAATAGTAGTTCCGGTAAGGGCGTGGCTTAATAGCGTTATTAGGCTAATATAAAAAGTGTTATTATGACAGGGATGTGGCTTAATAGCTTTATTCACAGGGGCTCGCAGTTATATTTTCACATCACCAGGTATGTATTAAAAATAAGTTTAATACATACCTGGTGATGTGAAAATATAACTGCGAGCCCCTTTGGCTTTATTAGGCTAATGTGAAAAGTGTTATTATGACACTGTCATAATAAAGCAACAGTTTATTTCAACCCATTTATTATGACAAAAAATAAACCAATTGCAAGATAAAAAATATTTTGACTGCTCAGTTAGAACAAGTGCACCTGATAAACGTTTGAAAACTCCAACGGTGTTAGAATTAGATCTTTGAGCTGAAAATTTTGTGCATTCTCTCTCGACGGAATTCGATTTGTCTTATGTTCAGCGTCCTAGACCACGCTGCCACATCCGCTATATATATTAATCATACAATATCTTTACTCTCACTGTATCCCGAAAGGATACCGGGCTGTGTATTAAATCAATTTGATGAACGTCTGCTGAAGTGCAAACACAAGTGCCATTGCGCATGTAGTTCGGAAATTGTGACTTGCATAATTAATGATTATGGGAGACAAGCTGCACACAAACAAATACACGTTTTCTACTCATGCTGTGTGGGTAAATATTAACTTTCAACGCCAAAAATAAACTTTCAACAAAATTACCAAACTCAACTCAAACCCATTCCACTATATATACCAGTATGTACAATATACCAGTTTCATTAACCGAAATGATACCTTCTCACGTAAGGTGAAAGGCATAGATGACCATAGCCGATGCTGTCTTGTCGTGATCGTATGGTAGTTGGATTTATGACTACCTATGCAATCAGTGTCTATCACCACTAAAGTTGTGAGTTCCAACACCGTTCATGGCGAGGTGCACTCGATACAACATTATGTGATAAAGTGTGTTAATGACTTGCGGCAGGTCAGTGGTTTTCTCCGGTTTCCTCTACCAATAAAAGACAGCCACGATATAACTGAAATATTGTTGAAAGTGGCACAAAACTGTTACATGATGTTACATCAGAGATTTAATGACCATTAACGTCGTGTGTAGGTGTGTTTTCTGATATTGTGTATATCTAGAATATATCAAAATAACAATCTCTAATTTAAATTTGCATTTACATATCAATTATAGATTTCATATAAAATGTAAAATGTCTGTATAGACTGTTAAATTTAGGAGCAAAAACTGATTTTGACTCGGGTGTTTTTTCTGTGAATTAACCACATCGATAACATCTTCTTCGTGTCAAACAGACAACTTAATTCAAACTTTTTAAAATTAGTGTCCGTGAAATTGAATAATTAAATATTAAAATTATCAAAAAGAATATACCAAAGGGTAATTGTAAAATTAAAAATTCAAATAAAATGTTACTTTCTAACGTAATTTAATTTGACACGTGACAAGGTCGACAGATTTTTTTCTGATATAAAATTTTATGAATGAAAATGACAGAAAGTACCTGTTTCGTGTTTTGCACGCAGTAACTTATACACAAAAAATTCTTTAAAGTTTACAAAAATATGTATTTTCCGTCACGAATAATTGTTCGAGCAAGTGATTTTTGACAAGTAAACATAAAATATGAAACGAGATGAAATTATCATTATTATCATTTAAAAGTACAAATCGCGATACCACGTGAATGTGTTGATGACAAAACGACAAAATTCGAAGATTTCCATTGAAAGAAATTCTTCAGTATCTGAAATTGTGGATCTGACAAAAGGGCAAAATTCGAAGATTTCCACCAAAAAAACCCAACTTTTCTGTGGTGTCTCAAATTGTGGGTCCCAACATGAGTCTTTAAAAATGTTCTGAATGTGTGTATAGTTCTTCTGTAGCTTCGGAATGATAGCTTTCAATTGCATTTTCTTTCTTTTTCTTCTTTGCTGTCAAAAGAAAAGAGCTACGGTTCCAATGCCAAGTTCTTGCGGAGAAAATAGATTTAAGGTTATCGATTTTGCATTTTCGTAAGCTATCACTGTCAGCTGTCAGCTGTCACTTTTAAGATTCCTCCTCCCTCTGTGGAAAATATTACTGTTGATATTAGAAATTTTCATGTATTCTTTTTTTTAATTAAAACATAAACTAATGGCAATATTTTAATTTAAACATATTGTTAATTTAACAGGAATTAAATTAATTTGTTCTGATTGTCTTCTGAAAAGTTGAGAGAGAGAGAGAGAGAGAGAGAGAGAGAGACAGACAGACAGACAGAGAGAGAGAGAGAGAGAGAGAGAGAGAGACAGACAGTCAGACAGAGAGAGTGTGTGTGTATTTTTTTTTAAAGGAAAACATATTAACAAATATTAATATTGTTTGAATGATTGTTAATGGAAGACTTCTAAAATTGACTTTGGAATAATTCTTCAAATCCATGACATGTTTTGCAAATAATTTTAGATTTTGGATTCTGTGTAGTGTAAAACAGAACGAATGTCATGTGTGAATAGTTATAAATGACTATTCTGGCCGCAAATTTATTTTAAATTGCTTCGATGTTCACTTCTGATTATAAATTCAAATCTCAACTGACAGACTTGTGGCTGAGGAATTTAATACCGGTATATAAAATGTGTTGATCACGCCACGATTTTTTTGCTTAAAGGCATACAGGCTGTCAGAATTGAATTTTTTTGTTTATATTAAAAGTTGCCAATATTCGATGTTTTATACTAATAAAATGTTCTGAACAAGAAGCCAGGTTTAAAAAATATGTTACAATGTCGTAATTAGTGAAACGAATTCGAATGTCTGTTGGTAAAATCGCCATTAACACGACCTAATTATAAGTCGGCTGCTTTTCCGAAGTTTGCCGAATACTGATAACTGCTATAAATAACTAGGAAGCATGTTGCATCTAAATTCGTTGGAATTAATATAATTTTAGAAATATATATATGAAATTGGATCCCGGGGTAATCAGTTAATATTATATAATGGTATTTAGTAAGAATGACACTTAAAATCGGAAATA
This sequence comes from Bathymodiolus septemdierum, assembly GCA_963383655.1. Lineage (NCBI taxonomy): Eukaryota > Metazoa > Mollusca > Bivalvia > Mytilida > Modiolidae > Bathymodiolus > Bathymodiolus septemdierum. Next base: position 14,066,258 of record OY726523.1, read on the forward strand.
CGTGATGAAATCAATAAAAACTCTGCAAAGGGGCCCGATAAAGGGAAAATTGTAAACAAATTGTATTGCATATTATTGACAACACTTGAGTTATATTGATTATATTTTTTTTTAGAAAAAACCAGACATGAAGTTCATTATTTTAGTCTCTAATTTAAGAGATATCACCTAGCGTTTTCTCCTGAAAAAAGCAATATATAAAAAACTACGATGCAATTCTACTGTCAACATACGATTCGGCCGAAAAAAGATACTAAATTATGCTTACGTGTTGAAAAATGGAGTAGGTCGGTATAACATTTTTTTTTAATTTTTACACAAAGCTTGCTGAATCCTCCTTTTTGTGTCGTTTTCTTATAGAATCCGTCAATGCTTTCGTTCTTCCACGATTCGATTTGTGCCATGTGCTTTCTTCATCAACAAACAATTTCGCACGTGCGCAAACGCTTTCCCGAATGAGTTCACTGTCAGATCGTATGAATATTGCGCGGGTAAACATTGGATTCTTTATTGGATTCAAGAAAATAAAACAGCAACGTATTTCCTTCGTTCTAGGCTATTTACGTATGATATTATGAAAAATTTCAACTGCAATTAGTATAAAACATCGAATATTGGCAACTTTTAATATAGAAAAAAATCAATTCTGACAGCCTGTATGCCTTTAACTGCAATACTTTGTCTGTATTGCAGTGATTGCAATTTTATGAATTGTGAAATACCATCATTCATGCACGATCGGAAATAGAAAATACTAGTAGCCCCCATTTTCCATAACCTGTATGCGAAAAATGTTTAAATGTTTCGTTTCTAGAACCTTTTGAAGGCAAAATTTACAAGAATTTTCGATATGCCTACATGAGTAATCAGAACAGGGCCATATTGGAAAATAATTAAACAAGGCCTTTCTTAGAACCTATAAAATTAATTGAACTCAAATTTTACATTCATTATAATTTGTGAGTTATGATTAGAGTTATGGTGTTTAACGCTACTTTCAACAATATTTCAGTTATAAATATCGTGGCGGTCAGTTTTATTGGAGGAGGAAACTGGAGTGCCCGGAGAAAACCACAGGACCTGTCGCAAGTCACTGACAAACTTTATCACATACTGTTGTATCGAGTACACCTCGCCATCAACGGGTTTCGAACTCACAACTATCGTGGTGATAGGTACTGATTTCACAGTTAGTTGTAAATCCAACTATCATACGATCACGTCCAGGCACGACGACCTCTTATTATACTTTGATAGTCTTTATAAAGTTCATGTATATGTATTGATGGCAAGGACAAGTTTAACATATACAATATATTAACAAATATGATTTGTTTTTCAAAACATATTTGACTGAAAACACTTAATCATGAATTTGAAAGTGAAATTGGTATGAATGTTCCTTTAATGGATACAACAATTACTAATTTGATTGAGTTCGAATTGTACGTTGTCATATGCCAATAGACACCTATTGAATTTTTTTATTCCGTTTTTGGACTGAATTTTTAGTTTATATATAACTATGCTTTGCAAATATTTCAGTAAGCATGTCGTTTATATGGCCAATACATTACCAGGAGAATGTAGTGTTGTGTCTCGTGTAAGAATTATCTCTAATTTCAAAGTAATGCTTATACACTATATAGCATTGTTTAAATGACTAGATGTTTATAGCCAATTAATCGACAAACCTCGGGTGAATCCGCTGCTTTCCGAGATGGAGGAACGGGATCCATCGTGTAGTACCGAGTGCACAGCCAATTAGATAATAAACAAATTGATAGTTTGGTAATCTTGACCCTTTAACAACAAAAATCCGAGTGGTCATGAGTACCAGACTAACAGATTGAGTGAAAAGATTATGCTATAGTTGATTGAATAGCGTCCCAGATGTAAATTTTCAAACTCGTAATGGCCGTGATTTTATATACCATGTAGTTGGCTTTATAACAGTATTTCTATGGAATCAGTTCATATCACCGCTGAGTTTGACTGCCGATTATGGGAAGGTGTACTCGATACAACATTTTGTGATGAAGTTTGTCATGTCGATGGTTCTCTCTGTGTATTCCGGTGTCCACTAATAAAACTGCCCTCCGCGATATAGCTGAAATAGTGTCGAAAGTGACTTTACCCATCAACGACCCATATAGCCGTAACCTTATTCGCTTGTTAACTCTATTATCACTTACAACCGAAACAAGTGTTTATGAAGTACGTAAATGCATTTGTATGTCATTTTTCTTTAGCCAATCAGTAGTAATTGAATGGCTGTTGTTTAACGCCAAGTGAGCAATTCTTCAGCTAGTTGGATTTTTATATTTACTTTACTGAAATAAATCTATAGACATGTCGCTGAACTCGGAACACCTCGTCTTTATTCTTACTCTTTAAAGCAGCAAATATCAATTTTATAGACTTTGGTTTGACCCAGTCGAGGAGCAACCGCACTAACGATGGGTACGCTAACCATTACATTAACAATGTGAAAGCGATATAAACATGTGTGTTGAGACCAATATATTTTTTGTATTAGCTGACCAAGATTTAGTGTTTATCTGTTGATTGGTACAATATTATACATATGTTCGTTACATATTTTTTTGAAAGGAAATAAGTTCTTTTTATAAGAAAAATAATTTTTATTTGTTTACATAAAGAACATGGTGTAGATTGTTTTCGAAATATGACAAAATTAAACCGGTCGTTTCAACAACGTGCATTTTCATTTCTATGTTATAAGAACGACAACTTGTACATGTACACTATAAATATACATACCGATATTTTAAATAAAATTCACCTAAATTATTTATATTGAAAACTCTTTAAAAATGCAGCCGACGACAAAAATGCAACAACTACATACTTGATTTTGCCGTAAATCAATACTATTGCAGTCTTAGTACGTGCTGTAAATTTACTTTCCTTTAAGTTCAAACTTTGATGAGAGTTTAACTGACAAAATATGTACACATTACGCCCTCTTCTCACTTCTAAGGCCCTCAAGAAAACTCTTGAAAAGGCGTAAACGGAGTGATGAGAGCTTGACGAGACAGACTTCAGACATCTTAAGGGGTAAACAAACAAACGTGGCTCGTGCCTTAGTTAATTCCTACTTTACTGCCAAAATATTATAGATTTCATTGTAATTGAAGTAAACTTTTCCCATCAACGTTTACAGTGGGGAAGGACATTAATGGCTCTTATTTATTTTTTTACGGTTTGACTGTTTAAAGTAATTAATGTGAAAGGTTTTTTTTTAAGTCAGTTTTAATCTTTAAATTTCAAAAATGAAAGAATGTGAAAATTATTTCTGTTTTTTTTCTTCAACATATGGTTAACTAAACTAAACGTTAGAGAAAACCAAAGGAGCAATCAATAATGGACAATGCAGTATACAAGACACCGGACGAAGACAAAGAAAAGAAAAAAACAAAAACAAAACAGAAAGCTAAAAAGATGAGCAACACGGATCCCCACCGAAAAAAACCGGGTGTGTGAACTCTGTTAAATATAATATTATTAACGTAATACTGAACTTATCCCATCAAGATTAACGAACATTTTTCAACTTAATAAAAATCTATTTTCGGCCAAATAAAAGATTGTTTATGAATGAGTACAAATTGCCCGTTCATTGGTCCGATAATCCACCAATCAGCACTGGCATTTTAGCAAACGTTTTTTTAGTCAAATAGATTTATAAGCTGCATTAGATGAAAAACAGACTTTAAAGATAAAATCCACTTTCGCTAACAAGTTTTCACAAGAATACAATACTGGTTATTTCCAATTAATAAAATTTTCTCGATCGGAGGAAAGACATAGTCCCCTTAAAAATTAAAAATGGTCGGCTCCTTTTACAACATTGTTTTTTAGTGTTGAAGTACAAATACCATTATGTTAGTGAACGTGGAGAGATTCTGAAGCTGCGGTAGAAAGTATAATAGTGCTTTGTTACAGGCCTTCATATCACAGTGATCGAGAAGTTTTCAATTATGAGCAAGTACCGTCGTGGTCGTGATTGTATGGTAGTTGGATTTACAATCCTGTGCAATCAGTGCCTATCACCACTAGAATTGTGAGTTTGAACTCCGTTCATAGCGAGGTGTACTCGATACAACACTATGTGGTAAAGTTGTCAGTGACCTACAACAGGTCAGTGGTTTTCTCCGGGTACTCCGGTTTCCTCCAATAAAACTGACCGCCACGATATATCTGTAATAGTGTTGAAAGTGGCGTTAAACACCATAAACCAAACCAAACCATAAATTATGAGCATAATACATGTGACCAGCTCCTAGCCTGACAAACTGTCTCTCAGTCTGGAGGTACAAGGTCGTATTCACCACGATGTGAAATGTGAACGATCCTATAGTATACATGTATATGCAAAATCGTAGAAATAAGGGCAAAATTGATACAGGTAACACACATATACATTTGTACATGACACATTCACGTGTTTTGGCTTGGTATAGGAATTTGTGTAAGAAGTGGCGGGGTTATGTGTGATATATCGGGTATGATAATTCGCGGTAAACAAAACATTGAATAAAAGATGCATGTGCATGTCAGTATCACAGTTGCGTTTCAAAATATCATTTTAAATACTACGTCACACGATCCAAGACTGAAGTAGTAAACATCCGTCTCTTATTGTTTGCAAAATCAATGACTAATCTCTTGTCATATTTTCGGCTTTCTAAACATGCGAAAATAGCTGATAATTCCATTGACTGAATCTTTTATAAAACTATCGCGTTCATCTAAAAAAAAAAAACCAACACGTTCCTGCCACAAAAAGGTATTAGTGACAATATACCCGTTGTTTGTACAAATACGACGTATACATGGAGATATAGAGCATTTGTTTGAACAATTAACTGTATATTTTATATTCGCTATAGCATATCGAGCCAATGTGTTGTACCGTAAATATGGAAAATCCTTTAATTTTAATAATACTGTATTTACACTCTTCACCTTGCATAATAGAAGTTGCATGTTTGTTATGAATTTAGTTTCTGTTTCTATGGTAACATTACACTTTCAAAATGTCACGGGTTATGTTAGGTTTATGGTTTTAACGCCGCTTTCACCAATATTTCAGTTATATCGTGGCGGTCAGTTTTATTGGTGGAGAAAACCGCAGTACACGGAGAAGACCATCGACCTGTCGCAAATAACTGACAAATTTTATCACATAATGTTGCATCGAGTACACCTCACATTATGGGTATTTTTTTGGCCTTTTTTTTTCATTGTATTGTCTGCCCTTCTTTTGATTTACGACTTTTGATTTCCCATTTGGTATCTTCAAGCTTTTCTTGCTTGTGTTGTTTTTAACTATCCAATTGTGAATTTGTTTGTATTGTTCCATCTAACGTTTACGGTGAATTTACCAAACATTCTCTAATTGCATGTATTTGAAACTTTCATTCCAAATTGCAATTTCAAATGAAAACAAAATACAAGCTGGGCTGTCCAATGTTTTCCCCACGGCAATTTTCGTCATTTTCATTGGCTTCATCGCCATGTGAAACGTCAAGCGGTCACACGTCACCCTCCCCCCTCCCTCAAATTGATATTGTTAATTTATAAACAGATAATGATAATCTATAAACGCTGTATATTTCGACCAGTCGTGAAATGAATAAGTTCATAACTAGCGATATATTGCAATATAATCAAACTGAAACCGCTTAGTACGAATTGACATCAATATTTTGCGGCAGGTCGGCGATTTTCTCCGGGTAGGACTTCCGGTTTCCTCCTCTAATTAAACTGACCACCACGAAATAACTGAAATATTGTTTTAAGTGACGTTTAACACAATAATCCCTGGTCAACAACTTTACACTATGTATAATATTGTTTTGTTCTAACGATATACAGCATCCCAGTTTGTTATTAATAATAAAAACACGGGACCAAAACCATATTTAGTCGCTTGATTCACGGACTTTATTTTTGTTAACATGTTTCCTATGATCGTCTGCGTTTCCTTCAAATGCATATTGGTATTACGACAGTGGATCGGTTTTTGACATTTGGTATTGAATATTACATAAAGGCAATAATAAAAAGTAGGGTATACATGATTGTATGTATGTGAGAAAAATATGTAAATTGTGTTATTTTTAAATCGTTCCACATGCACTACTGACTTCTCACTTTGCTTAAATTTACAAAAGACAAAATTACATAATCTCCGAGGGTATCATCCACCCAGTAGTCAGTGTTATGACACTGACATGATTTATTAGATATATTTTTATCGAAATTTATAGTTCCTAAATCCTGTAATTATTATTAAAATTAAGGTTCCTCCTCAAACAAAGATTTTTGCTAACTTGTTTAGGCCATTTAGTTTTCTTGCTCCCAGAAACTTATTAATTATTTAGTTTTCAAATTGGCCTTGAGTGTATGTCTACCTGATGAAGGTTCTTCCAGAAACGCCTCAGGGGAACTACATTTGATATATACGGCTTTTTATTCATTCTGTTATATTACTCCCAGTTTTGTTGTACTTATATTTTGGTAATTCTGTGATTTATGGTCAACACTTCAGTAATAATTCCTGAAAAACCATCATAAAACGTGGTTATATCTTTTTCTTTCTCTTAATTTATTTTAAGTAAAGTGTTAACGGGATTTTTTTTATCCACACCTCTTCTAATATTTTTTTTTGGGTCGTTCCTGTAAATATTTTATTAGTAAACTTTGTGGTTTTATTCTTTACCTTCAAATAACCAATCAGAACTATCCGGAAGTAAACTATGAAATATGGCGCCTAATCATGAAATGTAAATAGTCAGCTAATTTTGATTCGCACTCCCCATAAAAATTGTAATGAATTTGTATATGTAATATAGAGAAATGTTGTGCAAATAAGGCAATCATTTTACTTAAGAAAAATATCCACTAATGTCGGTGTCCATAACTCTTAAGCCGAAAATGCATATTTTATACGGGAGGAAAAAGGGGGAGAGGGTAGATACGATAACGTATCTAGGGGGTGGTGGGGGTGGGGGGTTGCTGATTGCTTAACGTCCTATGCACAGAGCTAGAACAACTTCTTCTTCCGGGTATAGTGCATAACCAATAAAGTATTCTTGCACTTTTGGGTGGGGGTGACGTCTAATAGACTACAGTGTAGGTTAAAAGGATAAAAACTATAAAGTAATATGACAAGCAGAGCAGTGACTTCGCTGTCATTGAGAAATAACAGCTAGCATATGTGACTACTCTTCTTTTTTTTTTTCTCTTGGATTAATGCACAATGTTATGGCATGACAACACATTATATAAGACACTTGTTAGAACACACCTGCAATTCGCAAGCTCTGTATAGCACCCTTATAAATCCAAGTACATTGTAATGATTGAAAATGTGCAGTGTAGAGCGACAAAACAACTACCAGGACTCAAAAATCTGTCCTATCCAGAGAGATTGAGAAAGCTGAAACTACCAACCTTAACGTTTAGGAGAATTCGTGGAGATATGATAGAACTATACAAAATACTGAGTGGAAAATATGATAAGGAAGCAGCACCTTTTGTTAAACTGTGGAAGGACATGACATCAAGAACAGAGGTACGAGGCAATAGCTTAAAGATATTTCCTCAGAGGGCACACACAGAAATCAGGAAAAATTCATTTGCATTGAGAATTTTTAAAGCCTGGAACTGTCTTCCTGACTCAGTCATTACTGCACCAACCACCAACACATTCAAGAACAGACTTGACAAGTACTGGGCAAACCAGGATATATAATTATATGATGACCACAAGACCACAATCACCGGAATGGGAAATGAAATTGTAGTAGAGACTGATACAGAGGAACCACAGGATCCTGAATCAGTAGCCGAACCTAAGTAAACCCCCATCATTCATGAAAGCATCATATATTCGCAACCTGGGGACTTGTGGCGCAGCTCTGATCATTGCCGGCATTGGGCCCTGGGGCTGGAACTGTCGCCCAACCTCCCAGCCGGCATCTTTGGAGGCGGATATAAATGTCATTGACAAATGAGATTATTAAATCAATGCAGTTTTAGTTCGTTCTTTACATTTATGTACGTCATAACCTGATTTACTCATTGTGTTAATGACAAAACTGGCATGCAAATATAATTTTATCTGGCGCCTCTATGACGTACTACATGTAATGCAGCAAATTGTTAATGAGAAAATATGGAATGCAAGTCGTTGTTCGAAATGCTGTACCTTTTAAGTATATTTAAGAATAGCGATCAGTACAAATATACCCTACAGTGTTTGAAATTGTGCTGGACTGCGGCCCAGCATCCTGTTGAAACATGGGATGGGTTGTCCATCGCCAAAGCAGGGTTATTAGAGAGACTGCCATGTTCACGTTCAACCCGAAACAGAATTATGCATCCCATTCTGTATTTATCAAATGAATTTTATATTCAGTATAGCAATACAATTTGCTCCATCATATATACAGTTCATCAATTATTTCAGATCACACTGTTTTAATCAATTTTATCAATACAGATTTCAGTGCGTTTGCAACATCAGATGTATATTCTACCAGAATCATGAAACTATTTTTCACCCAAACATGGGTAAATTTGAAGCTCCAGATTCATCTTGTATCATATTGAAACTAAACAAGAAAATTTGTTCCATTCTTTTTAATAAAATTAATGAAAGTCAGATGGAAATGTTTTATGTTATATACCATCTTTGTTGAATATTCTTTAACCATGTGGAATGGTCGTGGAGACGGTTGGGAGTCCCAAATCAAGAAATGTTGTTTTTGATAAAATCCTGTCTTCTGTATAGAATTGTAAAATGTCTCGGAATGAAGGATTTGTATTCAATTTGTTATATTAGAGGGAAAGGTAGTTCCCCAATCACCCTTTTCCACAAGAATCTGACCTATTGGGGACTTGCCACTATAGGTGGTTCAGCAAAATATTTTGAGATCCAGTCAATTTTTTTTTAACTGGACCTCATATCCAGTAACTAATTCAAGTTAATTTCCAACACTGTGCTATATAAAATTAAAAATAATTATTCTTTATTGTAAATTGCAGATAGGTGTGCATGTACTGTTGAGAGTTTGAATGAAGAACTGAAAAGATATATTTACTAAGAATAGCATCATGACAGAGGAGAAGCGCACAATAAGAGGTGTAGAAGTTGTATTTCCATGTAAACCTTATCCTTCTCAATTCAGTTTCATGGACAAGGTATAACAAATAGTCTTTTATAACATGTCATGTATTACACTATCCAAAGCCAATGTTTGAATGTATAAATATTCAGGGCTCTATTTTGTCTGGTGGCCAGCATGACCACCAGCGTAATTGAGGTTGGCGACCGGAAATTCTGGATTATTTTCTATCATTGATTCGATTTTAGTGATGCCCATATTGGAGGTCATTTTTTTGTTTGAAAGTAAGGTGAAATAGAAGTAATTTAAAGCATAAAATCGATACTGATCTTTATTAATGTGCCATGTGCATACGTAAACATGTGAAAATGTCCCAGAAGTTGAAATTATCAAACTTTTTATAAAGAGAAAAGGGTGATAATGATGATGCTGTCACAGGAGCAAGTAAGCAATCAAAATCGTCATCCATTAACGATGTAACATAAAAATACTGTAGTTTTTTTTTAGTTGCAGACACGTGTCTGTTTGTAAATAGTTCTATAAATAGAACGCAATTGTTACCTGGATGCTGATCAATATATAAAAAAAACTTGTATGCGTCCTCGTGCAGTGCATTTCAACGAATTGAATGGCCAACCTTTGCATATAAATGACCATATTAAATATGAGAACTAAGATTTCATTTCACAGAAATGAGAATAGATACAGTCTAACCTGCCTTACCGGTCACCTCTGTCTAACGGTCACTTTGAGACCCGCTCAACTAATATTACTATATAATTTAACTCTTTTCAACGGTCACCTATTTCATGCGTGAATTGTGAGATCGTCTTCTAATAACGGCCATTTTGGACATCTTGTCACATGACATAATGTGTACGATCGATCACGTGATACGGTTACTTTTAAGATAATAAATAATCGCTGAAGGGAAATAAAACTAATTGAGTTGGTAATTTAAATGCTAAAAAAACATAGATAAAAAGAGATCCTAATAAACAATTGAATAGGTGTAAACAGTGTTCATTGAGGCTCATTAAAATAATCTTTATAAAAGCAGGTGCAATAAAAGTTTGTCGGAGACGAGATGTTTCAAAGCTGTATTTTAACGTTAAATTAGAAACATGAAGCTATTAGAAAATGCAAAGTGGGAAAAGTGGCAGTTAAGTATTTTGAAAGTGATTTTGTTGAAAAGTAATACATTACGGTTTTTAAAGAAACTTTAATTTCGTTCAATAACAAACAAACAATGGCCCATTGGAAAGTGAATGAAATCCAACTGTGCTATGAGAAATGTTGCCCAACTTTTTGACCGAAGCTACTTTCAGCAGAACGAACTTTTGATTGATTATTTTCTCATTTCTGTTGCATAAAATCCTAGCTCTCGTATTTAATATGTTCATATATGCGAAGGTTGGCCATTCAAAATTCGTTGAAATGCACGGGGACGCTTCAGATTTTTATTGATCCGCATTGGTATTTTATACTCGACACCAGGTTAATAGTACGATCTATCAAACTGTTTATTTACATACAGACAAATGTATGTGTAAACGTTAATGCATATGCATTTAAAAAATAAACTTTGAACTACATTATTCAACATAACTTATGTTCATTTACATCCATAAATACATGTACAAAATGTATTACCGTTTTTTGGTATGTATAGAACGCGGTCTTATGCTTTAAAATGATAATTTGTAGGTGGGGTGCGTTTTATGCATAAGAGCAAGTATCAGACACTTTTTTTCAGGTCACACAGAGAGTTGCCGGTAGCATAACTTTGAGTTCACGGATGGCAATATTCCCAATGATCGATGAATTAATGTTCAAATAACATTAATTGTGTTCATTATATATGTGTTATTTAAAATAAAATTGTATAAAAATTATATTTATGGCTTGTTCATTGCCTTTTTGAAAGGTATGTAAATATTCTCGATGTTTGTCAATAATCATACTTGTGCATTGGTGTTGTTGTTTGGAACTAATTGTCCATACGAATGCAGGAATAACTGTCTAATGTTTGCTATCAGACGTGTGATTTTCCTTTTTTTCAATCTATTTTTTCCTGGGGTGAAATTACCTGTGTATGGGTATTGAACCTTTGTTTGAATTATCGATTTTTACAGCAGTTGACAAGGTTAAGGACCGTATATTGTTTAACAAGGTGTGAAAAGATAATTGAACATACTGGGACACCTGTCAATATTATATAATATATGGTAGCATTGGTACAATATGAGTACACTTCAAAAGAAATTATAATCTCTTTGATCAAGTCTTAATTAATGTTATTACTTTTGTATTGTTTTCTCTTTATTTGAATCATCGTAATTACTTCCTATTTTAAGCTTGACTCAATCTTGCCTATCTTTGATCACATGAACGGTTCATTATTTGATGAATTAATACTGATTAAAAATTAAACATATCTACATATTTATTATTTGAAACAATCGTAATTCACGTAAAGAACGACAAAAAAATCAACTGCTCCATCCGTATCATTTTCATTGCCGTTTTGAACTTGTTTTCAAATTAAACATTACCGATAAACTTCCTGCATTCACAAAACAGCTAATTTTCGCTTGCAACATGTAGAATAATTGGTTTAAACTCTTTTAAAAAAACTAATTTAATATTTCCGTGTCTAAAATTGATCAACAATACATGGATTAACAAATACGTGATTTGTGGTAAGCAGTATTTTGCCGTTTGAATGAGGATTTCTGCCATGAATGTTTTACTGAATCTCCCTGCGTTCTATATATAGATAGGAACTAGAATTATCCCCAGATTTTTGGGGGAGGAAAGGGGGTGTGTTCTATGCACCAGTGCGTTTAATAGACACAGAAAGACGGTACGTGAAAGTGCTTGGCAATCCATCTGATGACAACTTTGGTCCTTTTTTACTGAACCTCTTTTAAGAGGTCACTTCTCTTGAGAGGTCACTTTTGACATTCCCCATGAGTGACCGCCTAATACAGGTTTGACTGTACATCAAAAGTTTGGTTGGTTAAAAGGAGCTTCGGTGGATTGCGAAATCCTGTTGATCGCACCATTTATTTTATTTTTAGTTTCTTCTAAAGGATGTGTATACATGTCCTTGGTTTCTTTAATCAAAATTATGACTTTTCGAGAAAATCGCTTTCAAAATATTTAATGGATATGATAGATTTCAATAAACATGATATCGACGTTTTCATAAATTTGGCAAAAATAGTTCGATATTGAGACGAATCGTGCAATGAATGACGATTACTATTAATTATATATTTTGACGTCAACTTTCCCAATGCGAAATTATGCCCAAATGACGATTACAAAAATATGTCCACTTTAAATAAATACTGTGACATTTTGAGTACATGTCATAACTATAAAAAAATTATTATCGTTGATTGAATTCTTTGTCCAGGTAAAGCAAGCCAGCTGAGATCAAAGATTACGCAATCAAAACAAAAATTCTATTATCCGTTGATTAGCTTGTAACATGTAATAAAATTGTCATTGTAGTGACTAATTAGTTTTAATCAGCAAATGAAGAAGAATGGATTGTTACAAACATTTTTCTACGATTTTTTGAAAATTCAAGTGGCGCACTTTCGAAAATCAATCGTCAATGATGAAAGTGATGAGCGCTAGCTAAATCGCTGGATGTTGAAATAGTACACGCCAGTCTGGCGAGTTAGGCTGTAAGAGTGAAAATAAAAGCGACTGCTGCTGCTGAAAAAAAATGGCAAAAGACAGTTTCAGGATTCATTGCTTTCCGATTTTGTCGGACTCATATATGAGAATGGCATAATGACTTGTAAATTTTGTAAGACATTTCCAAGTATGGCCGGAAATTCCAATTTCCACCGTGGAGGAATATGACCCAGCAAAAGGTCTCGAAACTTGGTTTTCCAGAGAGAGGAAAATATTGAACTTTCAATATCAAAACTGGCCTACAGAAGAGGACATTGAACTTTTACCGTGTATCTTTGGTTACCAATTTATTTGAGTTTGGCCACCAGACTTTTGGAGTTGATGGCCAGCTGGCAACCAAAATTAAAATCCCACTTTGAGGCCTGATATTACTTGCATGGTACGCTAGAAAGTTTTAAATTTATGTTTTATGTCGATCAGAAATCTGAGATTATCCATGTTTGCAAAAAAAAATTTTAATATATAGAACTCAATAGACAATATGGTAAAGTATTTTCCCACCTTATTGAGCTACAAACTATATAAATGATCACTAAATGTACAACCATGCAGGCCTCTGGTTTACAAGTGCAACTGATATGAATGTAAATGAACATGAAAGAAAATCTAGAAAACTGAGGGAAATAAAGGAAACAGTTCTTTTGTTTACCAGTACTTATAATTATATAAATAACTTAATTTTTTTTTAAATCGTTTTTAACTATATGCACCAACAGGATATGCTGTTATGTATTTTAAATCTGTATTTAATATAATTGATTTTTAAATAAGTATGTATTTTAAATCTGTATTTAATATAATTGATTTTTAAATAAGTATGATAGATTTTTGTATTTTGCTGCAAAATTTAAGAGAATAGCTGTCAGATTGAAATTAAATTATATGTAGCGTGTATTAAAGATTTGTCATTTTCATGCATGGTAGATACATCAGATTAAATTCTTTAATCTTGTTGAATCTTGTTATAATGGTCTCACATAAGATGTTTTCTGAGATGACGTTATATAAGAATATGGTCTTTTTATAGAATTTTTTAGCTGCTAACTCAACTCATATATACAAGTCATTCCACAGCAGCGGACACCTGGCAAATTGCCAATCTAATTACATTTTTTCCGGGTTATTTCGTTTGCAAAATTGAAAATGTCAAAGTGAAAGTAAAACATGGCTTTGTTTTGGTTTAACGGGACTTGTGCACATGGTTTATTTCTGGAACCGTGGTTTCCGGCCAAGATCAATTTTGCATACTTGACAATTAAGCTTTTGAAACTACATGTATCACAATTGTTATCTGATGGGACAGATGTACGATTATACAGCTGAAATAAAAACTCACATAGAATGACTTGAAGTTGAATGGATAAAAAACTTGAGGATTATCACCTCATACTTGAAAATGAGTGGAATGTCCTGATATACTCATACTAAATAGTAGTCTTTTCATCAAGGTTTGTCATTGTATCATTTCACATACATGAATATACCAAAAACATATATGACATGATAGTAGTACAACATTAAAAATTATATTTAAATTTAGGTAATTCAAGGAATTGAGAAAAGACAGAATTGTCTGTTAGAGAGTCCTACAGGCAGTGGTAAAAGTCTAGCTCTACTCTGTTCTGCCTTAGCATGGCAAACAGCTGAATACAGTAAGTTTTATTATATAAAAGTGGTAAAAGTCTAGCTCTACTCTGTTCTACCTTAGCATGGCAAACAGCTGAATACAGTAAGTTTTATTATATAAAAGTGGTAAAAGTCTAGCTCTACTCTGTTCTGCCTTAGCATGGCAAACAGCTGAATACATTAAGTTTTATTATATAAAAGTGGTAAAAGTCTAGCTCTACTCTGTTCAGCCTTAGAATGGCAAACAGCTGAATACAGTAAGTTTTATTATATAAAAAAATTGTTTCTGTATCTTAAAATATTACACGACCACAGAATGATCTATATACCAGTAGACATTAGTACCTATTGATGTTGGGGCCGTTGTGGCCGTGATCGTATGGTAGTTGGATTTACAACTATCTATGCAATCAATGCCTATCACCACTGATGCTGTGAGTTCGAATCTCGATCAGGGCGAGGTGTACAACAATATTATATGTGATAAAGTTTGTCAGTGACTTGAGACAGGTCGGTGATTTTCTCTGAGTCCTCCAGTTTCCTCCACCAATAAAACTGACTGCCAATATATAACTGAAATATTGTTGACAGTGGTGTTAAACACCATCAAACAAACAAACATCAAACCTATTGATGTTGTTAGCGTCAGCATTTTATAAATCCTTTTTCAAAATCAATAAATAAATGTTGGATAGTAATTATATATGTATACATTTTTAAAAAAATTGACAATTATCTGTCTTTTACCAAGATAAACTATTGAAACATTTTCCTAACTTTTCATAAGATATTTTTCTGATTATCTTTAATGTGGTATGTGTTCAATGAAATATCTGAAATATATCGTTGCCAGTGTTCCAGTTTTACCATCCAGTTTGGCTTCAGCACTGGCTGGAAATCCAACAACCACAAAAATAAATCTTCGTACATGAGATAAATGTCTGCATGATATCAGATTTTTCATGATTAACTTGCAATGCTCAAATTTAACTTGCATTTCTCTTAAATTTTCAGACAAGAAACGACAGGAAGAAATTAGCATAGAAAATTCAAGTAAGATAAGATACAAATCTTGTAATATGTATAGCATAATGGATGATATTTATTAATGATTACTATTTTAATGTTTATTGAGCAGTATACAGGTATATTAATAATGGGATCATTAATTATATAAACAAAGACTTTTAGTATGTAGCAATAAAATTTATTTCTTTGAATATTAATTTCTTGACCATATCATATATACATTTTTTTTTTACAGTTTAAGAATGTATCTCATATATTCATGTATTTCATGTCAACTTGATTTTTTTTAGAAGGATCAAAATGCTGCTGTAAACGGAAACAAGGTGTAAAAATAAAAGACAACATTGATACGAATGTGAATCATGGTAAGGAATATTATTTCATTGAAAAAACTAAAAATTGTTTCGTTATATTTTTGTATCTCTGTATGACTTTTTTTAATATTCATGAAACAGCATCGGTGGTATAATGGTTAGCGTACTCACCTCGAGTGCGGTAGATCTTGAGGTCGAGCCCCGATCGGGTCAAACAAAAGACTATAAAATTGGTATTTGCTACTTCTCTGTTAAGAACGCAGTATTAAGGTGTAAGATCAAAAACTGGTTAGCTGAGAATAAGAATAATGTGTTCGAGTGGAGCAACGTGTCTACTTGCGGACAGTTGTTTCAGTGAGCTAGCACTATAAAAAAAATCATCATCATCTCCTTGAAATTTAATCACTCACTATATTAATGAAATTAAATCTGATATTTCTAGGTTCACTTCAGGTCAAGATAAGCTTTGATTAATGGATACTGACCCTCTGGGGGTAGATTTGAAAAGCCTCTTGAAAACAAACATGATAAAAGATGGCTGTCACTGCAGGGTATTGTTTTCATAATTGTATATTTTTCACATACATATAAGGTCTACAGAGATTGTTTGATTTTTTTCTTTCAGGGTTAGAAGAGGCCAAGCCTATCAAGCCTTCTCATATTTCTATAAGTATTATAAAAGGACAGATTGCACATCAACAGGTAGTTTAAAATAAAAATGAATAACTTTCTGTATTATTGAGATTTCTTTTTCAAAAGTAGAAAGTTCCTGTTTAGAATAAGTTTGCAAAAGAGTAGATTTTTGTATTTGTCTTTTTCACTATTCTCTATTCCATCATCGTCCTAGGGGCCGCTGTGGTCGTGATCATATGGTAGTTGGATTTATAACTACCTGTGCAATCAGTGCCTATCACCACTAACATTGTATGTTCGAATGCCGCTCAGGCGAGGTGTACTCGATACAACATTATGTGATAAAGTTTGTCAGTGACTTGTGACAGATCGGTGGTTTTCTCAGGGTACTCTGGTTACACCACCAATAAATCTGACCGCCACGATATAGCTGAAATATTGTTGAAAGATGCGTTAAATACCATAACCCTAACCCATCATCGTCCTGGAGACATAATTGAGAACAGAAAAAGAATAATTAAGACACCATGAGGTCTGTTTAATTGAGGTCAATGTCACAACCAGTTCCTGTAGTACTGCATTGGTTGCTGAACTTGATCAACCACACCAAACGGCATCAGTGGTGTAATGGCTATCACCTCTAGTGCAGTAGATTGTGGGTTCAAACCCCCTGTCTGGTCATACCAAAGACTGTAAAATTGATACATGTATTTGTTGCTTCTTTTCTCCGAGTATGCAGCATGAAGGAGTAAGTGCAAACGACTGGTTGACTTGGTATCAGAATAATATATCTGAGTAGAGTGAAATGGTCTCGCCATAATATAGCTGAAAATGTACTCACTAGGCATCAAACAACAACTCACTTTCTGACTCAACCGCACCAGATATGTTAGAAATGAGCAAGTGACCTATGGATATGGACTAATGATGGGAACCGGACACATTTTCAAGATCTATGATCGCTATACCAACATGGACTATTCTGGGCAGTAGATGAATAATAGTCTTGTCAAAATATGTGTATTGACTGGGTATCAAAAGTACGCTGGGATTAAACTGCAAGATGTTTGTCAGTACATTATGAGGACTTAAAAAAAACAAGGAATAAAGTAAAACATATATATTTTTTCAACACTAGGAATCAGAATCGACCACAAGGTGCGAGAATTGATCACGTTCGACTTATTAGTCGATGTTTCCGATGAACGTTGCACCACTCATATGGACATATATTTCCTTGTTTACAGATAGTTTATATTATACGGTACTTAATTGATTGATATTTTTCAGGCAAATGTAATTGTAAACACAACATCCACAAGCCTACAGTTGAACTATGGTGCTGTGTCTCAGTCTTTACTATGTGTAGGAGGACCAGGAATTCAAAAAGAGTGTAACCTGAAATATCCTAATGGTATACAGGCAGGAGATGTCGCTGAATCATCGGGTGGTAGCTTAAAATGTGACGTCATATATCATGGAGCACTCCTACCATGGAAGGATTCAGGGTCATTGCAGGTATGTTCAGAAATGTAAGAAGACCACTACTGTAAGCCGTGATTCAACGTTAGAGTCTTCGGGGAAATATTTATCGGCAAACAACTGAATAGATTTAACCCCAAACTGAACATGAATGATCATTGCATGGTCCTTTGCCAGTCTTTAATATCCAATATGACTGCTGGGTACTTCTTCTAGAGGGGAGGGGTTTGTCAACGTAGAGTGCCTTAAAGTCCAATATTTAAGGTAGGTGTGTTGTGCCTTCCCAACTGTCCAAACTTTTCCAGTGGCAGTCAAAAGCTCCTTTCTGGGTTCATCCTATTCTTGCATCGTTTTTGAACAAGTGCTACATGAACCTGTTCTTGAATATGTATGAAATATTTGTCGCTGGCCGTTAAGTAGCCAGCAATCCATCTATCCTAGTACCATTGAACATATGACTAAATAAATAAAGAGTAAAAGTAATTGTGAGACCATATTAATACTCTATTAAGGTGTGGGGCTGTTGTAGCAGAAATCATAACATGGATGAATTAATATCTAGTATTCTACCAATGTAATCGGTGCTTATCACCACTCAATTCTTGCATGTCAATGTGTACTTGAGACCACTTTATGTGGTGAGATTTGTCAGTGGCTTGCGACAGGTATGTGGTTTTCTCCACTAATATAGTTGGTTTGGTTTTATGGTGTATATAGTGGGGGTCAGCTTTATTGGTGGAGGAAACCACCAACCTGCTGCAAGTCACTGACAAACTTTATCACATAATGTTGTATACCTTTCCCTGAGCGGAGTTCGAACTCACAAAATCAGTGGTGATAGGCACCGATTGCATAGGTAGTTGTAAATCCAACTACCATGCGATCACGGCCACAACGGCCTCTCTCTGAAATATATTAGAAAGTAGTGTTGTAAACACCATTATTCTTTTCCTGTTCCTATTTATAGAACATAGAAATTGTGTAATTAAGTAAGGTTAATCATAACAATAGAATTAATGTCAAGAGAAAGACATAATTATTTTGTTTATTTTCACAGGTTCTACAAACCTTTATAAGGAATTGCTTGACCTCTGCTAATGATAGAGGTTACATGTCTATTGCCTTTCCTGCTTTAGGATCAGGTAACCTTGGTTATCCAAGAGATGTCGTAGCTAGAGAGATGTTTTCATGCGTAGATGAGTTTGCCGAGAACTACCCTACGTCATCAATCGCTGATGTTAGATTTGTTGTTTATAGCGGGGACAGTAATTCTGTTAAGGTAATAAAACATTTTTTTTTTTTTTTTTTTTACAATTTTTAAAAGGAGTAAATTTTTATAATAAAATATATACAGTGCTCCTTCGTTAAACCGCCACCTTCTGTGCAGTCGGTAGTTTGGCGATAAACTGAGGGACATTGAAAACCGGAAGTTATGTGATATGAAAAGATGAACTTTCAACTCGACACATGCATTTTGCACTTGTACAAATACATAAGTATAAATAATACATGTTTAATAAATAAATAAATTAGAATAATTATATTCACATCGGAAATGTCCTGTACAGTTTGCAGATCTTTGTCAATGTTGACAAATTCTTGAACCGTCATTTGTTGCTCAGGACATCAAGATCATTATAAACACGTGACAGTAACAGTTCATCTTCATTTGTGGGGTTGTTGGAAGATTCCATTTAATTGTCAAATTATCGGCAATTTGTTGTTATGTTAATTTTTGATTTTCCTTTGCATAACTTATAATTGCACGTTTTTGTTTGTCGTCTAATTAATTACGCTTTCTCTTCAAGCACGACATTTTTATGACAACTAATTAAATTACAAATTTTACTCAGGATTAAAAGTACAAATGTAATCACTAGAAAAGGAAATACAGGTAATTAATCTAATCAAAACAACTGATCACCTGTTCGGACCCTCAACTATGAGATCAATGACCGTGTCCAATGACCAGTTTTGACATTCCATAATTACCGATCAATACACAGCTGTCAAAAGGTAGTTGTGGGCGGTACTAACGGGGGAATTTAAATTGGTTTTACGACTTTTGTGCCTGAAAACCTGTGGCGGATGGCGGTAGCTGAGTTTGGCAGTATAACGGGGTATTTTTAATGGGGGAAATCGGGACAGACAAGAATTTTGGCGATAAAACGGGGGGCGATAGACCGAGGGAGCACTGTATATATAGTCTTGTACCTGTTCAAGGGAGAGGGTGTTTATAATGTTGTTAAAACTTGTGCCCTATCACGTTCCTGGTATTAGAGCAATAAAATATGTTTAAAGCAACCTGTTCTATTGAAAATACCATTTATCCTGCAATTGGTTTATTTTTTGTCATGATAAATGGATTGAAATAAACTGTTGCTTTATTAGGACAGTGTCATAATAACACTTTTCACATTAGCCTATTAAAACTATTAAGCCACGCCCCTTATTGGAACTACTGTTTGTGTTTCTGTTGTCAATGTGAACTTTACATAGCGAAATGTAAGAAAAATATCAATTTTTTTTCACAATATCGGGCATAGAAATTAACTTTTTTAACCACAAGCAAAACATTGCTTGTAGCTTTAAAAGTTACAAGCAAAATTCAGTGTTATTTAAAATTTAAGAAGCATTTTTTTTTTTTTTTTTTGCAACTAACATTTACTGAATGGTGCCAAAAATGGAAAGCACAGTCAGTGTTAGGAGCTACTAACATGCAACAACCCATGTTTTACATTCTATTACATGATTATTTAATTTCCCATCAACTGTTAACCAGACACTGTAGCCTACATCTGTTTTGAAGGGGTAAGCAAATAATGTGACAGTCAAAGTGAAATTCAGTGTATTCAGAACCATTTGTGGGTTTAATTTTATACCTTGGGAAAGGGTAATATTTTTCTATATGGGATCTTTTTTGCGGAAGGGGAGGGCGACCTCTGAAAAAAATTGAAAAATTTATAACAGACTTGCCGATGAGCTTTTATCCAATGATATAGCCTTCCGAATACAACATCTGTGTACTTTCCATTTTCATCTTTTTTGTTTCGAAGCCAATATCAACATTTACGTCAAAACGGACACCTTCTGTAGTATTATACAGGTTTTTCATTATTTTTATCTAAGTTTGTTTGCCGGTTGACCTACATCGGTACTTTCATTTCCATGTTTATTTTTAAGTGGAAAATACTTTAAAAGCACGTTTTGCTGACATATTATACGTCAGCAGTGAGTCAAGGTTAACAGGTCAAAACCTCTTCCGGTTTTTCTAGACTTTTCATTAGATTGTACGTCAAACATTAGAACACGTGTTATCTGAACCACTGGTTTCCAATCCCGAACAAAACTACGATGGTTGAGAACTAACGATACTGACAAACCAGTTGAATTGTAACCCCCTGCAGCGTAGGATATAAATAGACTATGTTTTTTAATTTATTCTAAGATTAAAAACAGAAAACACACATTTCGGAACAGGACAAATGCAAATACAATATTGCTGTATTGACGTTAAATATATAATTTATGTGGCTCGGTACATAAATTCTATAATTATTGACTTATATTCTGTCTTTTCAGACTTTCCGAAAACAGTCGGTCCATCTGTCCTGACCGACAGAAATGCAGTAGGACCGACGATTTCAAAATATATATCAGACCGAATGTCCGGTAAAACATAGATATTTGAAAGGACCTGCGATTGAAATTTATTCCCTCCCAGCAGCATGCCCATTCACGTACTGCAGTACGTGTTTCACATAGAATAAAAAGCATGCACGTATAATTGAAAGAACCCTATGTGCGTGCATGTAAAGAACCTGTTGTGAGCACTATAAAAATTACCTTTTGTTTACAATTCACTTCAAAGTATGTAATAGAGTTGTTCTGATTGGTTAAATAACCATTTTTGTTGTTTAACCAGCAGCAATGTTTTATTTATTCAACTGCTAGCTTTTTGTCGAAAGTGAGAGCAAAGAAGGTAAAAAAACTGCATAATTCGTCATTCAGCCAAAAATTTCGAAAAAGAAATATCGGATTCCGGAACCGGGAACGACTATTTCCGGTTTTGCCGATAATAAAAAATCAAAAAAAAATCCCGACTGACCGACCCTAGATTTTTTTGACATGTGACAGTAAACACACATTTTTTTTTTTGGTCTAATATTTACAAAAAACAGCATGGTGCACGACCTTGTGTGGAGAAAATGCAGTTCATTTTCTTTGTACCCCCAAATGAAGAGTTAGAGGGTACATTGCACCCCCACAAATTTGGATGTACCCCCAAAAATGAAGGTAAAAGGGTACATGTACCTCAAGATGAAAAAAACCTGTGGGCATACTGTCCCAGTTTCCACTGCCAATGGCATTACATTCCAGTTTTATTAAAATGTCAGACAGAGACTTGAAATTTGTTTATTTATTCTGTCAGACTGACACGTTCCTCTTTGTAATCGAAACTCCAATGCGTAAATGTAAACATCCTTTTAGTAGGAACCAGCACCTGCAAAACGTGGAACGTTAAAACTGAAATATATTACTGAGCACAGAAATAAGTTGACTTCCACACTCCCCAAGTATCAAAGATTGTTTGTGTTTAATTAAATATGTTTTGAGATGCTTATATATTGAAGATGACAACAGATTCATATTCTCAACTGAAATTAAAAATGTAGGTAAACCGGAAACTGACATTGATGTATAATATTCGGAACGTGATCGGACCATTAGATACGGATTGGTGGCTATATCTGCCTTATCTTTTTAGATAAAAATATGTATACAGAAAAACATTTAATTGAGTTGTTTAATGATCATGACTTTTGGTAATCTTGCATTCAGTTCTGTATAAAAAAAAATTTGACAGGTTATATACAATATTACAAAAAAATGGTGGGACAGACACAAAGCCCATGGGTAAGACAGAACCCCAGTTCCTGGCTGACGCAATGTCAGACAGAAAAAACAGTTTTCGCCAACTCTGTAATACCGAATGTTTGGTATAATAGTTACCTCAGATTTTGTCCGAAAGGCATTGATCAGTGTTTAATTTTATTTTTAAATTACATAATTTTCATTGTTTTCACCCCTTTTATACATTTCCAGTTTCAACCAAACCCATTTGTGAAGACGATCACGACACGATTGGTTATTTGTATATATATTAGCCAATGGCACGACGTCTTTCATACAACCATTTACCTATAGTACAAGGTCATCAAAACAACAAAACTCGAGACACACACTATAAAAGACATAACATATACAATTTTGAACAACACTGAAAACTAAAAATTGAATTACTTTAACCTCTATAAAAACCAGAGGTGAAATCAGGTGCCCAATTGCTAATACCAGGGTAAAACACTCTAAAAAGGCCAAACTAAACATTATGCACATGACAGTGAATTTTTTGGGCCTTTTTTTTCGGACAGGCAACATATTTTTCGGTCTGACAAGATCTTCATGTCTGTCAGTCCGAATGACTGACAACTTCTCAGCAAGTTTCGGGAAGTCTGTCTTTTTATATCATATTATATGGTGTTAAGCCAATAATTTTTTCTCTGAAAATTGTGTATGGTTGGCTTATATGATGTTTTGGCCTATCTATGTTCAAAATTCAGATAAAATGTATTTAGACATGTCATTAATTTGTGTTAATTTTGAAGATATTTTTAAGAACTAAGAGTGTTTCATGTAACTATGGAAGCAAAATTTGGTCTGTACAACTGTGACCCAAAAGTAGAAATTTAACCACGTGGATCTTGATGAGATCTACGTCAATTATTTAAATTATGTGGTTTCAGAATATTACGAGTGTATGTTGTTTATATTGATAATATAAGAATATCAAATTAACGTGAATTTTGACATTTTTACGATTATGTAAAAAAAAACAATAAAGGCAATACAATATCAACGATTGTCAGTGTCTATAAGTGCAGATAAGGAACAATAACTCTTATTTACAACTGCACCAAATGACCTCAGTTTGCAAAAAACATGGCCGACGAACGAAAAAACACATTTTAGTGAAGCAGATGGTCAAATTTTTCATTTATTGTCAGACTTTTATGTCAATGCATACTTTCCATACTTTGGACTCGAGAATATATTGCACTGAAATTATATTAGCACTTTGTTTCAATACAAATTAAATTATTCTAAATATACACCTGTTGGCATGTGGCGGTTATAAAATTTATGGATTCACGCATCTGCCGATAACAGTTAGTCAGAGATCACTGTAGGTAGCTTGTTTACTATAAGCTCTTACTTCTTAAGGCTATTGCCGGAGAAGCAGTAAATGGCAATTTTATAGTCTGGTTTGAAACCTGGGATGGTTAATTTGCCATGATATAATTGAAATGTTGTTAAATGTGGTGTTAAATATCAATGACCTTTACCCTTATTAATAAAAACTTAGATATCAAATTTAGTGCACATGGCACATTTATGGAATAACCTTCATCAGGTATGCTCAAAGCATTAATATTTGAAAACCAAATACATGTAATTAAATTTTCCTAATGTTGAAATAAATTCAAATATCCATAGTGATCCGTTTTCATTCCCAATTTTTTTTATTGTAGATTTTTGAGGAAATGCAAAGAGAGAGGCAAAGAGGAAATCAGAGATGGATAGAAAACCAAGCTGACAAGAAGACAACAGGTATTGAAGCTATTATTTAATCTTATTCAACTTGAGGAAATATCAGATTCTGATTATGTCAAAAATATTTAAAAAAAAAAAGAAAAAGAAAAGAAAGTTGATTAGGATTGTTGTTCATCTTCTTTGGTGTTTAAAATTGTTTTCAATATATATGAAATACTGTTCACTTACTGTTAAACAACAATCAATCAATCTTTTTTAAAGATTGATTATTAGCAGATACTAATAAAACACAAAAGTCTCAATTTCAATTTTCATTCTTAAAAAATATTATATAGATAAAATATAGGTTGATGGTTTGGTTTAAGTTTCAGTTATATCGTGGCAGTCAGTTTTATTGGTGAAGTAAACCTGAGTACCCGGCGACAATCACCGACCTGTCGCAAGTCACTGATAAACTTTATCACATGTCTAGAGTACACCTCGCCATGAACGGGGTTCGAACTCACAACTTAATGGAAATAGGCACTGATTGCACAGGTAGTTGTAAATCCAACTACCATGCAATCACGACCACAGCGACACCTAGATAAAATATATGTTAATATGAAATGCATTTGAAGTCAAATTGTATACCATGTTTCATGGCTTATAGGTCAATACTTTTATTTCTCTGAAAACTGTTTTGGCAACCGAATTGATATTTTTTAGCAAAACTTTGTGTTGTTAATTTTTAATATTTTGTCTAGAAGAAAGTGTATCTTGGGACTATATAAAAAAAGGTGTGACTTAAATCAAATTTCAACTGCATGATTTAATATTTTGTTTTAATAAAATGTGTTTAAGGAGAATTTGTGTTGTTTATTTTTTTTGGGGGATTTTGTAATAAAACTTCTGAATCAATATCATTGATTGTCAATCTGTACCTAGCACAGATAAGGAACAATAACTCTTGTTCACACCTGCTCAATGGATCACCATCAGGAAAACATGATCAGTAAACAGGGAGCACATTTTATCCAGTGGAAAGTCAAAATTTTCATATATTTTCAGACTTTCTTCAATGCATATCTGATCGCTACGATATAACTGAAATATTATTGAAAGTGGCGTTAGACACCATCAAACAAACAAATATCAATGCATATTAC
Source organism: Bathymodiolus septemdierum (assembly GCA_963383655.1). Lineage (NCBI taxonomy): Eukaryota > Metazoa > Mollusca > Bivalvia > Mytilida > Modiolidae > Bathymodiolus > Bathymodiolus septemdierum. The sequence continues at coordinate 14,091,980 of OY726523.1, forward strand.
TTTGTACAGAGTACACTAGAAATAAATAAAATATATATCTAGGTGAATCAAAAATCAACTTAACAAAAGGAGACACATGTTTACATGTGACGATTACATCATTTGTCAAACACAGATCTCTGTAGGTAGCTTGTTTATTTCAACTTTCTTTGATTTTCATATTATTTTGATGTAATCTAAAATTTCTCACTATTACCAAGTGTAATCAACATACAATAGAAGTTTGATTTTCAAGCAAAGGAAAACAAACAACACTAGATAACTCTTCCATTTTAATTATTTCTGTATGATTCGTACACAATAAACAATCAATGCAGCGTTACTGAGTTCATACTTAGCCGTGATTTCATGCCACCCTAAGTGTACTTACTAGACTGTATTTCATTTTATGTACATATATGCAGTCAAACCTGTATATAAAGGGCACTCCAGGGAACCTGAAAATGTGCCCTTTATGACCAGTTGCCCTTTATATACAGGTTAAAATTGTATGCACTATTCATCAATGGGGGGGAAATGATGTTACCCTTTATAGACAGTGATTTGCTAATTGAAGCATAACTGTATTTATAGTTATTCCTGATTCCAAAAATACATCAACAATCGTTATTCCTGGGTCTGACAGCGATGATGATAATGATGATTTTAAGCCGACTTCAAAGTACCGCACACCTGGAGGTACTGCACAGGTAGGTTATCAGAGTTGCAGATAAAAAAAATTTCCTGTTAAACATTGGGTCCTGCAAGTAAGAGAGCTTTGCCAGACCTATCAACTTTTTGCCAGACCCACTTTTTTTTAGAAATTTTTTAATAGTTCACTTTCAATACAGTATGATTCAAGGGACAACTTTAAAGCCTTGACACAGTTAACGACTACTACAACCAGATTAAGGATATTGAAAAAAAGAGGGGGGGGGTTAGTGACTGAAACCACATTCAATTTAGATAGCCCTGCAACATCAAATAATCAATACTTCATATTATTAAGATTTTATTATTCCTCTAATGAGTATTTTGATATCAAGTAGTCATTTGTTTGTTCATTTTGTTCAAACTCAAAGTCGGACTTATGGGTGCTTTTTTCCAGGTTTAGACCCCTCCGTAAACTTAATTGGCCATGATTTTCCATAACGGAAATGATCAAATTACAATTTACAACGATTACCGATAGGTTACGAAATAAAATCCAGGATGGGAACTAGTTCCCGAAATTTAGCATAAACAGAAAGGAACAGAAATGTTTACCAATTTGTTTACGACTTTTGACTTTATTAACGATAATCAAAGACCCTTCGTCTTAGGGGTCTAAGAGGTAACCAAGACAGACAAAAATTAAATTTTTGACAGCCCCAAGCAGTAAAAATGTTTGCCGGTCATTAGATCTGACACAAAGATTTCATTTGCCGGACCCTCTAAAATTCTGCCCCCTAGGTCCGACAGGGCTGACGACGATTAGCTGCATCTCCGGGTTATGATTATGCATCAGTTTTTTTGTTTGTTTTTTTTTACACCTGAGTCATTGATCAATTAGATATGTCTCACTTGAGAATTTTGATTTTTTAAATTATGACATTTCTAGAATTGCTATTACTAAAACACTTTTTGAAAACAAGATTTTAGAGGTAGTATCCACATAATGGGAGGATGTTGTATAGTTTTTAGGGTAATTTTTTTTTAAAGCAGCAAAGCAAGATACAGTCAAATTACAAAATAAATCATGGAAGCCAGAATGTGTTTTGAGTTTTAACATGGGTTGGCAGATATTAGTATTTTATCCCGAGCGGTAGCAGTGTAAATTATTTTATTTTGTTATTTTATCACCTGTCTTAAATGTGTGCACCGCACATGTGCTTATGAGATTTTGCCATCTGATTAATCGCTCGTTTGTTTGCAAAGCGAAAGAAGGTCATCCTATTAGAATCTGTATTAAGAGGTGATCACCTTTGAGACAAAGAAAAAATGGTCTTTTAAGACAGGTGGCCTCTTAAAAGAGGTTCAATTCATATGAAATTTTCCATGAAAGGACAAGAAAAAGGTGACCTTTTAATACAGGTGACCTCATGGGCAGGTTTGACTGTATTTCTTAGAATCAATAGAAAAATACAAGAAGAAGAACAATATAATTCAGTGTAAATGGGATAGTCTGTGAATGGTGACATTGCAGACAAGTTTCCAACGTTACTCAAGTAAGCAACTTCACAGTGGACTAGGACCATATACAACAGGCATTTTTAAAATTTAGAATCAAATCAAATTCAAAAATCAAAAGTTTTCAAATTTTTGGACTGCAATTAAAACATACTGGAAGGAAAATGGCTGACTCTTGAGCATGGCATTGCAGTGAAGTTTTACAAAAGGAGTTATTGTTACTCTTAAATTGTAATAAATATAATTTTTAATGAGTTTATTGTTGTGCTAACTTGGCCTTTCACTCACAAACTTTTCCTAAATAGTCCATTAGACTTGATTCAGTTTGTGAGTGACACAGTCAAGTTTGCACTTCTCAACAAAATCGTATTACATTCTGTAAATAAAAAATTCTCAATTCTTTGCCATTTATACCTTTATGTATATTTGGATAACATGTCTTTGAATTGGTTATGCATGTTATGCAACATTAATTTATTAGCATATTTCTTCTTCCATATAGCCTATAGGAAGTAGTAAAACAAGAAAACACCAGTCTATCTCATATGAGACCTCACCACCCTGTGAGGCAGGGCCATCCTGTATGGAGGATGAGGAAGAGGAGACTTGTACTTGTGGAGAAGAAAATAAGCAACAAAGTAGAAAGTAAGTAGAACTTACAAGTATATTAAAATATTTGTTGTTTTTGGGAGGGTACTAACTTGGGTAGTCCTCTTTCTAAATTGAGTCTGACAGTCCCACCCTCTTTCCAAGATGGCTGCCTTTACTAAAAAAATAGAATTTTTTTTATTTGACTGTTACTGCCTTATTTGTAGTGCAGCGGCATGACCATGAGTTGTTCAACATATCTACCATGCTTTTTTGTTGAATTTTTCTTTCAGCAGATTTATAATTATTTAAATTGCATAAAAATATACTAGCTGTAAGATATTAATATTTTGGTTGATAGATGTTGGATGTCATGCCTTTTCCTGTATAATTTTTACGATTTCAAAATATTTGCAGTCGTATTATGGTATGTGTGTGTCTTTGTCTTCATTGTCAGTCTATAATGGAATCATTGTTTCGTCTGATGCATTGTCACCATTTTCTATCTGTAGATAAAATGTTTTTTGTGCTCTCAATCATATATATATTTGAGAGAATATATATTGACACTGCCTGAGTCAGCCTCACTGTCATTTGAAAGGGCCATGATCGTATGGTAGTTGGATTTACGACTACCACTGCAATATATCATGTCAACCCATGTTAAAACTCACAACATATTATGGCTTGAACCTTTCATGAATTATTTGTATATGACATGAAAAGTTTTATTCAAATTTTACATAAATTTCTTGTTGAAAACTTCGTGATCAGATTTTTTATTCTTTACAATTTTCATGTCAAAGGAATGATTCTACTATATAATTTAAGGCCGCTTAGCGGCCCCAAATATCACCAGCGCAACCAAAATAATTGCAAGTCAATTAAAATTCCCAATTACGATATTATCAATATTTCCGGAAAATGTCCATCAGCGATGCAAATTTTATACCACCCCATGAAATATTCATCACTCCTAAGTTTTCATTGCCAATGGAGTATCTAGAATGGCATTAAATTCCGTTTTCAGATTTATTAAAATGTCAGAAGGAGACTTGAAATTTGTTTTTTTTATTCTGTCAGACTGGCACGTTCCCATTTGTAATTAATCGAAACTTCTTCTTATTCCTGCATGTAATGTAAGCTTCGTTTTAGCCTTAAACTTGTATATACATCTTTGTATTACTGAACACAGAAATAAGTTGACTTCCACACTTCCCAGGTATCAAAGATTGCTTATGTTTAATTAAATTTATTTTGAGATGCTTATATATTGAGGATGGCAACAGATTCATGTTCTCAACTGAAATCAATAAATTGAATGAAACCGGAAGTTGACAGGGTAAAACTCGGAACCGGATCGGACTATTAAATACGGATTGTTGGCTAGTTATCTTTTTAGATAACAACAAGTGTGGACACAGAAATGTGCTGTCCAAAAGGTGTGAAACCTATAATTAATTTCTTCAACATTTTCTACTAAATGTGTGTTTTTTCGAGCCTGCCTGGCTATTTTATCTTAAGTTTAACCTTTCTAAGACCATATATTTTCTGAAACGTACATGATTCCTCTACGTTCTGTGAAAATATCAGGGGATGTTTAAAGTCTTGCAGTGAAATGCCAGGCTATGGAAAACACCTACTCTAAAAATAGCTCAGTCATCCCCGGGAAATTCAATATTTATAGGTCATGCATCAAATCCTCCATAGACAGGGGTTTCAAAGTTTTTTTTATAATAGGAGGTACTTCTTAAATTTTAGAGACTGCAAAACATTAAGTGTTTTTGAAAGAAAAATCCCATTAACTTTCTCTTTAGAGTTCAGATTTCACCAAGAGTGAAGACCATGCATAATGCCTGGATTTTTTCCCCCAATTTCTTTATTGAATATTTCAGTTTACAGACTTCAGCCAAGATTATTCATAGATAGTCCGCCATATCTTTAAAAAAACTAAAAGGACCATAAAGAGCTACGGTTCCGCAGCTAGGCTTGACTAAGCCATTGTTATCAAAGCTTAAACTTCTCAAAATTCTTTTGTTGGCTTTGTCCTTTTCTTTTTCACAATACCTTGGCTTGTATTACCAGTAATTAAACTCATCAAAGACCATTAGCACGGATCAAGACATATATCGTCAGTTACCCTAAATTCGTTAATACCGTAAATTCGTACAAATTTTCACGTGCGCCGTACATGCTACAAAAATACATTTTTACGTCACTTTCGCTGAAATTCAAATAGCATTGAAAAGAAAGAAATTAACTGTGTATTTCAAAAGAAGAAAATGCGTATCAAGCATGTATTATGATTATATATTTATCAAACATCTTAAAACCTACAGATTCCTTAGTCCTAAATAAATCAATAGTTTATATCCATCGTTTTTCCATCAAACACATCGCACTTCAAATATCCCTCCTGATACGCCATTTTTGTTGTCTTCATCATCCGAATCACAAGTGCGCTTATTGTGTAAATAGGCCAAACAAATAATAAATTGCGTTTAAAAATTGCTTGTTCCTTATACCGTACACGGCAGATTTACGAAAATGGCGTCAAAATCGGGAAAAATCATTAACTGACGTTATGGACAACACAGATTAACAGCACAAGAAAAAAATCATCTAAAGCACCATAAATTCAATGACTGTTAAAATAAAAGTTATTAACAATAAAAATCTAACTATGAAACATAAACACAACAACTTACAAATACCAATAACACTTCTGAATCTGATTCTGAGGATGAAAATCAAATAAGAGATGATGAAAAGTGCTGTGTATGCAAATTATTCACCCCAAAAGAAGTCAGAGAGAGCCCATATTTAACATTCACGAAATGGCTACAATGTGACCAATGCAAACACTGGGTTCATTTGATCTACTCTACTGAAAAACGTGTGATCAGGAAAGGAGATGTATTTTTATGCCCCTAATTGCAAGAGTGATTAGTACTGAAATCATGTTATCTTTATTAATATTTAATAAAATGATTAAAAAAAAACAATTTAAAAACAAGGACAAAATTAAAGCACACAAACATAACAAAGTTTAAAAACAAAAAAATCAAAATTAAACCGAAACAAATTAATGACAAAAACATCAAAAACCATTACATTTTCAACATATCATGTCATTATTTGTACTGATATGGGATACATATTCATGATGACAAAAACAATCTGTAAAACAAATTAACATAAATTAAAACGTTTTAAATGATTACCAGATCTATTGGAAACGATCTCAACATATACATAGTCTAAAAACTATTATTTCAATAGTCTTAGCCTAATTTTGGTAAGGTGTACGAAAATAGGGTATGACGTCACCCGTTTTAAAAAATGGGGTCACATGTAAACAAAGACGTACATAGATGTCAGAAGATACATTAGAATCTCATATTATTTATGGATTAAAAGGCAAATATCTGTTTAATAGAAAGGTGAATTTGGTTTGATAAAAAGCAATTCTGAAATGATTTTTTTTTACATGAACATTATTATGTGTACGAATAATGGGTACTCTAGGATAAGTGTCATAATTAATGAAACATATAAATTTAATTTGCAATCATCAATCTTTAATAAAATTTATAATTGTAATAGATCAATACAAATATAATTAAACAAAAACAATATATATTGTTTCTTTCACGACTTATGTGCAAAAAAAATGTTCGCACAAAATCGATTCGCGGGAAGACATTTATTAACATTTGAATCACAAAAGTTAAATTATTTTGGAAAAAAAGTGGGGCCGGTGTTTTGACATTACAATGTAATTCGTATTTGAGCCATGTCCGGTCCTTTTTCAAGATTTCTAGTATTTTTCTATCCCTTATCTCCTCGTACCCCCTTTTAAAAATGTTTTTCAGCACACTTTCATTTCTGTGAACAACCGCGGTAGGGCCCCGTCAAAATATGTAAATAAATTAGCCATAGGTTTTTATTTTTTTATACCGGAAGTTAAACAATATGGACGGAGTTAAGCAACACGACAGTACGCCCCAAAATGATTCGACCCTGGGTTTTAAATGGATAAAAAAAATCACACAAAATATTGTGTAGTCATATATTCATAATACATAATGATCATACTTATATTGCTGAAGATTACACTAAATTGTGTTTGAACATAATTTGTAATCAGTCATTTTTTATTTTGAAATGATGTCAGCTTTGTTCCGGTCCGAGTTTTACCCAAGGATGAAAAGATATTGGGGCGAAAACATATCTATTTACCGCATGCGCAAACTGCTATTTACGATTCTAAAGTAAAGTTATTTTTAAAACAGGGAATATCCCGTCAACTTGGTCGTGACCCAGTTGTTCGATTTGAATGCAAGAATTCAGCAATTGATGTGATCATTAATTTTTTATGAAAAATATTCCACAAGCCTATCATACTTGTGGTTTTGACCACCGCTAATTTTGGGGGGGTTCAGTAATTTCTGCCGGTACTATACACGATCTCAGACGGGTAAAAGTACCGGGTACTGGCCCACTTTGAACCTCCTGCATAGAGGTATTAAAATACAACTAAATGCATCAAATTTGGGCTCAAAATAATCCTTATATATTTAACTTCAATTATCAATTTTAATTATTCCATTCCATTCAGTATTTGTCACAATACAACAAAGCAAAAGGAACTTTTTTCTTTAAAAGGGACTATTTTTGTATATGTTTTAAGCTCTGATTGGTGAATTCTTGATTTGACACTTAAAGAGCAACAAAACTTGCTTCTCTAACCCTTTGTTGGCCTTATTTCTATTCCTTAGGCAATATCAACCACAAAAAACCTTTTAAGGTATGTGGCTGTCTCATATTTGAAAGAATAAGTGTGCAAATGCAAAGGTACCCACTTGAAGGTTTTTAATGAAAATATCTTCATTTACAGCTGTTGAGTTCAGATTGTGTAATATACCACAACTTACTTATTCTCTAATATATTACAGTTATTAAGCTGATTTCTAACATAATAAGCAATTTTTACACATATGTATGCCTCAGTTGTATATTTAATAGCTAAATACTAAGAAATGTTTGCATTTAGCCCCCCCTTTTTTTGTCCCATAAAATGAGTTCACATCATTCTTAATTTTGTTAATTCATGCTTTAACCCCATAAATTATGAAGTTTAAGGCATAAAATAAGTTTTTGTATATAGATCTTCAGTTGAAATTCCTTCTAATTCCATCAAATATGCAAAAATATGATTTATTGATATTCAAGTCTTGGAATTTCTTATGGTGCAAAACTATAATTTCCCCCAAAACTCAATAAATATATGCTTCCACATAATTTTTTCCCACTGTTTAAGTAAGCTGGATGTTCAAATGTACTGTTACAGCCAAATAATACTCTAAAACATGAAATTCAAATTGACAATTTGAAAAATTAACAGAAAATGCTAAGCAGTCAATATAATTTTCCTGAGATGGCTTAAATTACCAAGTTTTTATAACATAATTTTCAATTAAAACTGCTTTCTACAGCTTATATTGTTTCATAAGTACAATTCACATGTATTCTAACTGAATCTACCAAAATATATGAGGAAAGATTTGAAGGATTGAAAAAAAATCCAATAATGATATCACCATATTCTATATTTGAAGTCGACTAACTGGCACATGATGATTTAAAAAAAATCCTTAATAGCAACAATATTTTTAATATTATATGCCCTTCTACTGCAAAATCACATTCAATCACATATCCCCAATAATTATAAAGTCATAAATAAAAATAAAATGAGTTGCAATATTCCAAAATATTACATTACATGCATTTCGACCATGTAATCTGACACCACAATGCATTTTGTAACATTTTTGTTTGAAAAATGTCACTTTGTGTCTGTTGTGACATTTTTAGGCTAATTTGAACATGATTGCAACAAAAGTTCAATTTGATGTTTTTTGCCTTATAATTAATTTCTTTAACATTTTCTACTAAATTTGTGTTTTTTCGAGCCTGCCTAGCTATTTTATCTTAAGTTTAACCTTTCTAAGACCATATATTTTCTGAAACGTACATGATTCCTCTACGTTCTGTGAAAATATCAGGAGATGTTTAAAGTCTTGCAGTGAAATGCCAGGCTATGGAAAACACCTACTCTAGAAATAGATCAGTCATCCCCGGGAAATTCAATATTTATAGGTCATGCATCAAATCCTCCATAGAGGTATTAAAATACAACTAAATGCATCAAATTTGGGCTCAAAATAATCCTTATATATTTAACTTCAATTATCAATTTTAATTATTCCATTCCATACAGTATTTGTCACAATACAACAAAGCGAAAGGAACTATTTTCTTTAAAAGGGACTATTTTTGTATATGTTCTAAGCTCTGATTGGTGAATTATTGGTTTGACACCAAAAGGCAAGTGTGGATGTCAATATTTCATATTATTAACTTTAAAGAAAAAAAATTCATGGACACATCATAGCTGCCACCCCCCCCCCCCCCCCCCCCCCAAGGGATATAAAATTGTATCATTAATAATAAATTGATAAATAATAAATGCAGATTTTCTATTTAAAATAAATCTCATTTACAAAACCACTGATATTTGTTCAATTTTTAACGCTGATTTAAGCTTCAGTCGCAACAAATTTTTATTTTTCTCTTTAAACTGTCGAAACATAACATTTGTTTAACTGTAAAATTCACAAGTAAAATTTCCCCCCCCCCCCCACCCTTTTTCCCTTTTTTTTTCTTGTTTAAATCAATGATCAACAATATTCCAGAATCAAACAAATGAATAAATATAACATAGATTTCATTTACATGCATCTTTTTACCATGCGGAGTCAGTGTGTTTTAAATCGGTCATCCAATCAGGACGCTCATTATTCTTGTCAAAGATAGAAATACATTGCTAAAATTACCTGTGGGTGTTTCCCCACTTCAACTCGTAAATTTACATAGAAATCGGAGATATTTCGTCATAAAACTTCACACATGGTTTTGTCTCACATTTCTTGAATACAAACATAAAATTGTATTGCATTTATCAATATTTTATGAGTATCAACAGTTTTTTCAACACTGTAACTGTTTCTCGATACAGCCCAGCCGCAACTTCAACTGCAAATTTACATAGAAATCAGAGATAGTTCGCCATAAAACTTCACACATGGTTTTGTCTATCATATTTCTTGAAGACAAGCATAAAATTGTATTGCATTTATCAATATTTTATGAGTATCAACAGTTTTTTCAACACCATATCTGTTTCTCGATACAGTGGAATATTTAATTGAAAAATATTTGCATGAAAATTCATTGATACTAGTAATCGAAACTAAAGTGAATAACTTGTCTATTTGTATTTCAATTGCAAATGTACATAATTAATGTATATTTATTTTCAATTGATGTCCTAAAATTTTCTAAAAGGATATGTATTGGATACTTTTATACAGTTAATTTTTTATACCATACTACAGAATATATTTTCAAATTGATAAACTTATGAAATAAAAATTACCTGCTACCTTTTACTTGTTTACAAATAACAAAAAAATACAATATCGGTATACACGTATATACAACATACAGTAAAAGGAATAAGTAAAACACAGATATATTCAGTTACATCCACTGGAAACTAAGTAATAATGTATGCCAACTGACATAATTTTGCTCACAATCACATACAGACTCCCTGTCTAATTCAACTGTTTACTAAATTGCCATCAAATGTCATTATAGACAAGTTTGACATCACAAAAAAGCATTCCTATCAAAATTATGATTTTTTTTTGTCTTAGACCAGATGGATAAGGACAAAACCTGATTATATTTAATTATTGCTGGATCTATTGTATGACATACAAATTAATTCAACATCGCTGTAACCCTTTTTTGCATACCCATTTCCATTCAAGAGTTTAAAATTAATAATAGGTAGTTAATTCCTGATTAGAAAATGTGGGAGTTTACCAGAGGCAGCGGCATAAAACCTCACAAAAGAGGAAGATAAAATTTCATACTGCCACAATTGTTTAAAAAGCCTGTATTACCTGAATAAATGGCTTTTTAAAATAAATAATTATTCATTCTTGTCCGAATGTTTTGATTTTTCTTTCACATCAACTGAAAAAATCTTGACCCCTAAAAATTTTGTTGGGCCCCTAGAAGTTAAAAGTCAGTAACCCAGCTGGCCCCTGGTAAAAAAAATAGTAAAGTTTTATCCCTGATCCACATGGCTGAATGCCGATGGTAAGTTTGAAAGTATCTCATTTCTATGCAAACTCAGTTGATCAGTGCCCAATGCTAAGATTGTAATAACAGATAACAGTTACAGGTCAAATGAATGTCTCTTAAATGCAGACATTTTTGTTCTAAAAATGAAAAAATGTCCAGATACTGTCACAATGTGTCTCTTAAAAGCAGACATGTTTTCACTCAGGGGAGAACATGTTATGAAATCCATGCAGGGTTTGTCAAGTGCCTGTTGAAACACTGTTGTTCAAATAGTAACACTGACGGATTTATCATCACGATGTCCAGAGTCGCAAAATGAAGCTGATTCTTGACATGACTATCATGAGAATTTGTCAAAATGAAAGTCTGGTAAAAGCAGACTTTTTAACACTCATTATCATGACTTTGATATAATTGTATCCATCTAATTCTTTCAAGCAAGTCTACAGACACTGCAATCTTAGAATTACAGGCGTTCTGATATTTTTTAAAAAGCCCATTACAAAATTTCCCAATTTGGTAAAAAAAAAAATCCCAATTCTGTGTAGGGGACCCATTTTAAAATAGCTGGAATCATCCCTATGTCAAGATATTTTTTTCTACAAAATTGGCAACAGAAAATAAAAAAAAAAGCACATCCCCCCCCCCCCAAGTTAAAAGTGACTCATTTTTGGGGGGGAAATATATAACCAGTACACACTGTTTTTATTGCATGTTTTAAAAGAGCATTATAGTCCTGGGTGACTGAATAGTGTAGGGATCTGACATCCACTACAAGTAAGTAAATAAGTAAGTAAGTAATGACTTTATTTCAAGAGGGTAACACAGTTAGCAACAATAAGCTAATCTTCCCTGTGAAGCCTAACACCTCGATTCCCACCAATATTATTAAGCTTTTTAAACACCTACCCAAGACTGGGGATTTCACTGATGAATTTGTTATAACTGTACTGTATAACCCCTAGTAAGTTTGTTAGTCACAATATAGCTGAAAAATTGCTGAAATGTGAAATGTGACACCAAATTGCTGGTGAACTTGATCACTTGTGACTGCGAGTCGAGTGCACCCTTTTTTGTAATTTACCAAGCCGGGTGTGAACCCACGCCGTATTGGTGATAGGCTTGTATGAGTTATTAGGTAATCCAACTACCTAACTCATTGAGCCACCCGGGCCCTCACTTGACTTGCAGTAGAAAATTATCTGGAGCTCCAGTACCTAATACAGTAGTCCCCCTCTCATAGAACCCCTTTTGCAATTAAACACTAAAGCAGTGTGATAAGAGGAGTGGTCTTTCTTGAGGGGAACAATTAAGTAGTATTTTGCTATCACAGTGCATATCTGAATTCTGGCCTGATAAGAGGGGTGGCTATTGATGTGAGTGGCCTTATAAGAGGGGAACTACAGAAGTCATCTTCGTCAGGGATACTTATAGCAATTTAATTTTGTGAACCCAGAAGACATTTCTGAGCCCCATCATAGTAGTAAGAATCTAAAATTTAGAAACTTTGGTGAGTCCCAACTGAAAATGGTGAGTCTACACAAGGATCTCTGCTTCATTAAAATATTAATATAACATAATAAGTTTATAGTGATATAAAATGCCTTCTTTTTTTTTTAATGTTATTTCTTTTTCTTAAAATTAAAATTTCATAACAATCTAATTTAAATGTAAATATGGCAGTATGTAATTTTCCTATAAAAGAACATCATGGTAATAATTTGAGTCATAAAAATGTCATGTTTTTTACATTCTTTAAGCACAAAGATGTTTATTTCAGAGTCTCCCATCAAGTTCATTCCAACACATATTAATAAGTATAAGATTATCTTAAGTTTCAGGTTCTCTCCGGGTACTCCGGCTTCTTCCACCACTAAAACTGGTCACCATGATATTGCTGAAATATTGCTGAAAGTGGCATTAAACACCAAAAATCAATAAAAAAAAAATCAATCATCTTAAGATTAATTATAGACTCACTCCAACCATTTCAATTTGTCATCTTCAATTATAAAAAAAATTGAATATTGAAATTTCACTGTTTTTGGACAATCCTTGCTTTTATTTGGACCTTGAATGAAACATTTTAGCAAGTTTTCTTGTTTTTACACATTATAATTTACTGTAAGTAAAAAAAGCATAGATGCATTTCTAGATTATCCTTCTTCAGGTATGACAATCATAGTAAAAAAATTGGAAAGCCATGTAATTTAAAAATCTTTATGAGCAAAAATAATTGTTTACGTTTTTCAATGTATTTAATATTATTAATATTATAAGAATTCTTCTGATGGCTCGTTATGCATAAAACATTTGTTTAACAACCAGTAAAAATTATATGTGAAGTCTCTGAGTACAAAAACAAATTAAAACAAATTATGTGTTAAATTCATAGAAGATTTTCACAAGTGTTTATAATATGAACAATTTGAGGAAATTTATAGTTATTCCATTTATTTGTGAAGAAGCAAGAAATTTTTAAACTTTTTTCTTTTAAATTAAACTGATTTAAATTGAATTTGTTAGGTGTAAAATTTTTAATCGTTTCGAATTATTCAAATTTAATACTTTTAATTATTTTTTATATTAAAGAAACTCCCAGTGGATAAATATGCATAATATTAAAAATATTTTGATTAATATTTTAATTAATAAATCAATTTCGATATTTAATTTTAAAAAAAAATTTAAACTTCCAATTTATTAATTAAATTGCATAATATTTTATTATTAAATCCAATTCAACATTAATATTTTAAATAATTTTTAATTTCAATTTTTTTTCATTAAGTGTAAAGTTACATAATTATATTTTGATAATTCCATACAAAAACACATTGATATTTATTTTTTTCTCCATCAGTCCAATTTACTCATTGAACTCCCGTCAAAGTGACAGACCTCACAGAGAGAAATTTTACTTTAATGAAGTGTTCATCACCTTATCTGTCTATTCTATCACCATTCATTTTTATTATATGACTATTATAAAAACACTGTTTACAAGATATGAATAGCTAAAATAATTCATTTTAGCCTTAGGTAGAAAAGTGGAAGTTTTAAAAACAGACATTTTTTAATCTCCGAGGGTGGCATTGCATCTTTTAACTAGTAAACTCATTGTGTGGTAGACACTCATCTTCATAAAACTGACAAAAAGGTGAGACTTTGTCCCAGATTTTGATTGATAAGGTGTTCAGATTTGACAGTTTTTCACACATTATACAATCACACAAAGCCTATTAAAACCAACTGACTGTATACAATTATTACAAATCTATCTGCACTTTCAATGTAACCTGTTATGATAGAGAACTTTCTACTTTAATTTTATATTATAGTTTGTTTAGTACATTTATATTTAGATTTTCATGCATTGTTGTGATTTTGATTGAAATAGGAAAACAAGTCTTAAACGATTTTTTAAAATTTTGAATGAAATTGGGAAATGGTTCTTTAAAATTTTTTTTTTCCGTAAATTAGTGATAAACTAATAAAATAGTGATAATTTCATGGATTTTTTTTCTGTGTTTTTGACTTCTTCTTTAGGCAATATGGTTTCCTTGCTAAGACATTTAACTTATTTGGCTATCCATATCTTTTGACTTTGATGGTTTGGTTTATTGGTTTATGGTGTTTAATGCCACTTTCAACAATATTTCAGTTATATCGTGGCAGTCAGTTTTATTGATGGAGGAAGCTGAAGAAAACCATGGACCTTATCACTTAATGTTGTATTGAGTACACCTCGCCATGAACGGGATTAAAAATGACAACTTTAGTGGTGATAGGCACTGATTGCACAGGTAGTTCTAAATCCAACTACCATACAATCATGACTGCCCCCTTTTGACTCTGAGCATATTTGTGATCTTAAGAAAAAGCTATGTCTAATGGCATATAATAATTCTGTTCATTTATCCAGTACATTTGGTTTTTTAGGTTAACTTATATGATTTTCAGTCAAATCCCCAAATCATGAACAATTATTCATGATAAATGTCACTGGAAAAGACATCGGAAAAGACGAGCCTTTACAAAGTTAAATGGAGATTTCCTGTGACAATTATAGTGTAAATGGCTGACACAGTTTGTGAAAATATCGTCAACCTTTTTTAACCTGACTTGTATAGAACAAGCCGACAGTTATTGAAGCCATGAGTATACTGATTTCCGGCAGCGGTACATGCTAGACATACTAACGCTAAAAGTGAAATGTTTGTGACGGATTGTAAATTGCATTTCCTTATTCGATGATTTAGAAAAAATTTCCTGTCTGACTAACACAATGCGGTGATCAGTTACTGCCAAATGAAGGAAAATTTTATGTTGCGCATCATGCAATCTGTATCTTTTGAAAATAATTACCGCTAGTTCAAATCTAAGTAATGTCATTTATCAATCACCTCTCGTTATCTGATAATAGGGGGTAACGACAAAAACAGAAAATTAAATTAACCCTCCGTTAAAAGTCAACAACTAGCATACCATCTCACCACTAACTCAATTAACTCGGTTGTGATATTTGTTCGGAGAAATTTGTGAATTGATTTTGGTCAATAAAACATGAAATCTGTCCCGAATGAAAATAACAAGGTTGTATCATTATGGACTATTGATGATGGCCAAATATGATTATTGGTGGAGAAGTTTAAGCAATCTTTACTTTATCACGATATTATGATCTAACAATATTAAAATGATGAGTCCCACATGGTCGCCAACAATTGTTGTATATTTCATATTTTTGTTGATGAAAATCGTCATAAACCATAATTAGTTTTTATAACAAATATCGTTAATATATGATTAGTTCCTAACGACAACAGGCCCATCATTAATTGAATTTATAGTGAGATATAGAAATGGAGAATTCGATTCTCGTTTTATAGTAGATCAAAAACAGGCACAGATCGTACCACTAATATAATAAAAACGGGTGAGATTTCCTGTAATGTAATAATACTAAGTCGATTTCACTCAGCATGCTTAATAAAACACAAGATCTGCACGAAATGAAATAGATATTCTGTACATAATTAGCCTACAAATGTTTGTTAAACATGAGTTTTATGAGATTTATCATGCAATAGTCCTGAACAAATATTATTATTTATCTATTAGCATGATAATGTGTATTTGTTTTATTTATTTTTTTTTGGCATTCTCATTTTCAATTGAATCATTTTCATAAAATTCACTTGAATTACATGATAAATTTATCATCCAATACAATAGTCCTGAACATATTTTATTATCATGATTGTGTTTGATAATGTGTATTTTTTTTTAATTATTTATTAATTAATTATTTTTTTTGCCTTTTCATTTTCAATTACAGAAGAACCATTTTAATCAAATTCATTTGAATTAAGCAGTAAATTTATCTTCCAATAGTCCTGAACATATTTTATAATTTTTCTGTTATCATGATTATATTTGATATTGTGAATTTTTTATTTCTTTTTCTTTTTTTCGCAATCTCATTTTCAATTACAGAAGAACCATTTTCATAAAATTCACTTGAAATAAACAATTTTATCTTCAAATATTTAGTCTTGAACATATTTTATTATTGATCTCTGAAATTTGAAAATGTCTTTTTTTTTTTTTGCATTCTTATTTTCAATTACAGAAGGAACATTTTCATAAAAAAAAATTATGCTCCATAGTCCTTAACATATTTTTATAATTTATCTATAAGATTTGATAGTATAATTTATTGTTTTCTCTTTTTAGCTCACCTTGCCAAAGGCAATGTGAGCTTTTGCCATCACTTGACATCCATCGTCTGTCGTCCGTTAACTTTTCAGATTTTAATCTTCTTCTCTGAAACCCCTTAGCCAAATGAACTGAAACTTGGTAGGAAGCTTCTATGGAAGGTCCTCTATAAAGTTTGGTCATTTTGTCCCGATCCAATGGCCGCCACAGGCAATTCTTGTTTCTGATTGGCCGATTTTAAAAAATCTTCTCCTCTGAAACCACTTGGCCAAATGAACCAAAACTTGGTAGGAAGTATCTATGGAAGGTCCTCTGTAAATATTGCTCATTTCGTCTCGATCCGTTAACAAACATGGCCGACACAGACGATTCTTGTTTCTGATTGGCTGATTTAAAAAATTCTTCTCCTCTGAAACCATTTGGCCAAATGAACCGTAAATTGGTTTGAAGCATCTTTGGAAGGTTCTCTGTAAAGATTGCTCATTTCGTTCTGATCCGTTAACAAACATGGCCACCACAGACAATTCTTGTTTCTGATTGGTTGATTTCTAAAAAAATCTTCTCCTCTGAAACTGCTTATCCAAATGAACCGAAACTTGGTAGGTATCATCTATGGGTGGTCCTCTATAAAGAATGCTCATTTCGTCCTGATCCATGAACAAACATGGCCACCACAGCCAATTCTTGTTTCTGATTGGTTGATTTCTAAAAATCTTCTCCTCTGAAACCGCTTTGCTAAATAAACCGAAACTTAATAGGAAGCATCTATGGAAGGTCCTCTATAAAAATTGCTCATTTCATCCCGATCCATTAGCAAACATGGCCATCACAGGCAGTTCTTCTTTCTGATTGGTCGATTTCTAAAAATCTTCTTCTCTGAAACCGCATTGCCAAATGAACCGAAACTTGATAGGAAGCATCTATGGAAGGTCCTCTGTAAAGATTGCTCATTTTGTCTCGATCCGTTAACAAACATGGCTGCCACAGATGATTCTTGTTTCTGATTGGCTGATTTTTTTAATTCTTCTCCTCTGAAACCATTTGGCCAAATGAACCGTAGCTTAGTAGGTAGCATCTTTGGAAGGTCCTCTGTAAAGATTGCTCATTTCGTCTTGATCCGTTAACAAACATGGCGGCCACAAACAATTCTTGTTTCTGATTGGTTGATTTCTAAAAAATCTTCTCCTCTCAAACCGCTTAGCCAAATGAACCGAAACTTGGTAGGTATCATCTATGGGTGGTCCTCTATAAAGATTGCTCATTTTGTCCCGATCCATGAACAAACATGGCTGCCACAGGCAATTTTTGATTCTGATTGGTCGATTTCTAAAAATCTTCTCCTCTCAAACCGCTCGTCCAAATGAACCGAAACTTTGTAGGAAACATATATGGAAGGTACTCTATAAAGATTGCTAATTTTGTCCCGATCCGTCAACAAACATGGCTGCCATAGGCAATTCTTGTTTCTGATTGGCTGATTTTAAAAATTCTTCTCCTCTGAAACCATTTGGCCAAATGAACCGTAAATTGGTATGAAGCATCTTTGGAAGGTTCTCTGTAAAGATTGCTCATTTCGTTCCGATCCGTTAACAAACATGGCCACCACAGACAATTCTTGTTTCTGATTGGTTGATTTCTAAAAAAATCTTCTCCTCTGAAACTGCTTATCCAAATGAACCGAAACTTGGTAGGTATCATCTATGGGTGGTCCTCTATAAAGAATGCTCATTTCGTCCTGATCCATGAACAAACATGGCCACCACAGCCAATTCTTGTTTCTGATTGGTTGATTTCTAAAAATCTTCTCCTCTGAAACCGCTTTGCTAAATAAACCGAAACTTAATAGGAAGCATCTATGGAAGGTCCTCTATAAAAATTGCTCATTTCATCCCGATCCATTAGCAAACATGGCCATCACAGGCAGTTCTTCTTTCTGATTGGTCGATTTCTAAAAATCTTCTTCTCTGAAACCGCATTGCCAAATGAACCGAAACTTGATAGGAAGCATCTATGGAAGGTCCTCTGTAAAGATTGCTCATTTTGTCTCGATCCGTTAACAAACATGGCTGCCACAGATGATTCTTGTTTCTGATTGGCTGATTTTTTTAATTCTTCTCCTCTGAAACCATTTGGCCAAATGAACCGTAACTTAGTAGGTAGCATCTTTGGAAGGTCCTCTGTAAAGATTGCTCATTTCGTCTTGATCCGTTAACAAACATGGCGGCCACAAACAATTCTTGTTTCTGATTGGTTGATTTCTAAAAAATCTTCTCCTCTCAAACCGCTTAGCCAAATGAACCGAAACTTGGTAGGTATCATCTATGGGCGGTCCTCTATAAAGATTGCTCATTTTGTCCCGATCCATGAACAAACATGGCTGCCACAGGCAATTTTTGATTCTGATTGGTCGATTTCTAAAAATCTTCTCCTCTCAAACCGCTCGTCCAAATGAACCGAAACTTTGTAGGAAACATATATGGAAGGTACTCTATAAAGATTGCTAATTTTGTCCCGATCCGTCAACAAACATGGCTGCCATAGGCAATTCTTGTTTCTGATTGGCTGATTTTAAAAATTCTTCTCCTCTGAAACCATTTGGCCAAATGAACCGTAAATTGGTATGAAGCATCTTTGGAAGGTTCTCTGTAAAGATTGCTCATTTCGTTCCGATCCGTTAACAAACATGGCCACCACAGACAATTCTTGTTTCTGATTGGTTGATTTCTAAAAAAATCTTCTCCTCTGAAACTGCTTATCCAAATGAACCGAAACTTGGTAGGTATCATCTATGGGTGGTCCTCTATAAAGAATGCTCATTTCGTCCTGATCCATGAACAAACATGGCCACCACAGCCAATTCTTGTTTCTGATTGGTTGATTTCTAAAAATCTTCTCCTCTGAAACCGCTTTGCTAAATAAACCGAAACTTAATAGGAAGCATCTATGGAAGGTCCTCTATAAAAATTGCTCATTTCATCCCGATCCATTAGCAAACATGGCCATCACAGGCAGTTCTTCTTTCTGATTGGTCGATTTCTAAAAATCTTCTTCTCTGAAACCGCATTGCCAAATGAACCGAAACTTGATAGGAAGCATCTATGGAAGGTCCTCTGTAAAGATTGCTCATTTTGTCTCGATCCGTTAACAAACATGGCTGCCACAGATGATTCTTGTTTCTGATTGGCTGATTTTTTTAATTCTTCTCCTCTGAAACCATTTGGCCAAATGAACCGTAACTTAGTAGGTAGCATCTTTGGAAGGTCCTCTGTAAAGATTGCTCATTTCGTCTTGATCCGTTAACAAACATGGCGGCCACAAACAATTCTTGTTTCTGATTGGTTGATTTCTAAAAAATCTTCTCCTCTCAAACCGCTTAGCCAAATGAACCGAAACTTGGTAGGTATCATCTATGGGCGGTCCTCTATAAAGATTGCTCATTTTGTCCCGATCCATGAACAAACATGGCTGCCACAGGCAATTTTTGATTCTGATTGGTCGATTTCTAAAAATCTTCTCCTCTCAAACCGCTCGTCCAAATGAACCGAAACTTTGTAGGAAACATATATGGAAGGTACTCTATAAAGATTGCTAATTTTGTCCCGATCCGTCAACAAACATGGCTGCCATAGGCAATTCTTGTTTCTGATTGGCTGATTTTAAAAATTCTTCTCCTCTGAAACCATTTGGCCAAATGAACCGTAAATTGGTATGAAGCATCTTTGGAAGGTTCTCTGTAAAGATTGCTCATTTCGTTCCGATCCGTTAACAAACATGGCCACCACAGACAATTCTTGTTTCTGATTGGTTGATTTCTAAAAAAATCTTCTCCTCTGAAACTGCTTATCCAAATGAACCGAAACTTGGTAGGTATCATCTATGGGTGGTCCTCTATAAAGAATGCTCATTTCGTCCTGATCCATGAACAAACATGGCCACCACAGCCAATTCTTGTTTCTGATTGGTTGATTTCTAAAAATCTTCTCCTCTGAAACCGCTTTGCTAAATAAACCGAAACTTAATAGGAAGCATCTATGGAAGGTCCTCTATAAAAATTGCTCATTTCATCCCGATCCATTAGCAAACATGGCCATCACAGGCAGTTCTTCTTTCTGATTGGTCGATTTCTAAAAATCTTCTTCTCTGAAACCGCATTGCCAAATGAACCGAAACTTGATAGGAAGCATCTATGGAAGGTCCTCTGTAAAGATTGCTCATTTTGTCTCGATCCGTTAACAAACATGGCTGCCACAGATGATTCTTGTTTCTGATTGGCTGATTTTTTTAATTCTTCTCCTCTGAAACCATTTGGCCAAATGAACCGTAACTTAGTAGGTAGCATCTTTGGAAGGTCCTCTGTAAAGATTGCTCATTTCGTCTTGATCCGTTAACAAACATGGCGGCCACAAACAATTCTTGTTTCTGATTGGTTGATTTCTAAAAAATCTTCTCCTCTCAAACCGCTTAGCCAAATGAACCGAAACTTGGTAGGTATCATCTATGGGCGGTCCTCTATAAAGATTGCTCATTTTGTCCCGATCCATGAACAAACATGGCTGCCACAGGCAATTTTTGATTCTGATTGGTCGATTTCTAAAAATCTTCTCCTCTCAAACCGCTCGTCCAAATGAACCGAAACTTTGTAGGAAACATATATGGAAGGTACTCTATAAAGATTGCTAATTTTGTCCCGATCCGTCAACAAACATGGCTGCCATAGGCAATTCTTGTTTCTGATTGGCTGATTTTAAAAATTCTTCTCCTCTGAAACCATTTGGCCAAATGAACCGTAAATTGGTATGAAGCATCTTTGGAAGGTTCTCTGTAAAGATTGCTCATTTCGTTCCGATCCGTTAACAAACATGGCCACCACAGACAATTCTTGTTTCTGATTGGTTGATTTCTAAAAAAATCTTCTCCTCTGAAACTGCTTATCCAAATGAACCGAAACTTGGTAGGTATCATCTATGGGTGGTCCTCTATAAAGAATGCTCATTTCGTCCTGATCCATGAACAAACATGGCCACCACAGCCAATTCTTGTTTCTGATTGGTTGATTTCTAAAAATCTTCTCCTCTGAAACCGCTTTGCTAAATAAACCGAAACTTAATAGGAAGCATCTATGGAAGGTCCTCTATAAAAATTGCTCATTTCATCCCGATCCATTAGCAAACATGGCCATCACAGGCAGTTCTTCTTTCTGATTGGTCGATTTCTAAAAATCTTCTTCTCTGAAACCGCATTGCCAAATGAACCGAAACTTGATAGGAAGCATCTATGGAAGGTCCTCTGTAAAGATTGCTCATTTTGTCTCGATCCGTTAACAAACATGGCTGCCACAGATGATTCTTGTTTCTGATTGGCTGATTTTTTTAATTCTTCTCCTCTGAAACCATTTGGCCAAATGAACCGTAGCTTAGTAGGTAGCATCTTTGGAAGGTCCTCTGTAAAGATTGCTCATTTCGTCTTGATCCGTTAACAAACATGGCGGCCACAAACAATTCTTGTTTCTGATTGGTTGATTTCTAAAAAATCTTCTCCTCTCAAACCGCTTAGCCAAATGAACCGAAACTTGGTAGGTATCATCTATGGGTGGTCCTCTATAAAGATTGCTCATTTTGTCCCGATCCATGAACAAACATGGCTGCCACAGGCAATTTTTGATTCTGATTGGTCGATTTCTAAAAATCTTCTCCTCTCAAACCGCTCGTCCAAATGAACCGAAACTTTGTAGGAAACATATATGGAAGGTACTCTATAAAGATTGCTAATTTTGTCCCGATCCGTCAACAAACATGGCTGCCATAGGCAATTCTTGTTTCTGATTGGCTGATTTTAAAAATTCTTCTCCTCTGAAACCATTTGGCCAAATGAACCGTAAATTGGTATGAAGCATCTTTGGAAGGTTCTCTGTAAAGATTGCTCATTTCGTTCCGATCCGTTAACAAACATGGCCACCACAGACAATTCTTGTTTCTGATTGGTTGATTTCTAAAAAAATCTTCTCCTCTGAAACTGCTTATCCAAATGAACCGAAACTTGGTAGGTATCATCTATGGGTGGTCCTCTATAAAGAATGCTCATTTCGTCCTGATCCATGAACAAACATGGCCACCACAGCCAATTCTTGTTTCTGATTGGTTGATTTCTAAAAATCTTCTCCTCTGAAACCGCTTTGCTAAATAAACCGAAACTTAATAGGAAGCATCTATGGAAGGTCCTCTATAAAAATTGCTCATTTCATCCCGATCCATTAGCAAACATGGCCATCACAGGCAGTTCTTCTTTCTGATTGGTCGATTTCTAAAAATCTTCTTCTCTGAAACCGCATTGCCAAATGAACCGAAACTTGATAGGAAGCATCTATGGAAGGTCCTCTGTAAAGATTGCTCATTTTGTCTCGATCCGTTAACAAACATGGCTGCCACAGATGATTCTTGTTTCTGATTGGCTGATTTTTTTAATTCTTCTCCTCTGAAACCATTTGGCCAAATGAACCGTAACTTAGTAGGTAGCATCTTTGGAAGGTCCTCTGTAAAGATTGCTCATTTCGTCTTGATCCGTTAACAAACATGGCGGCCACAAACAATTCTTGTTTCTGATTGGTTGATTTCTAAAAAATCTTCTCCTCTCAAACCGCTTAGCCAAATGAACCGAAACTTGGTAGGTATCATCTATGGGCGGTCCTCTATAAAGATTGCTCATTTTGTCCCGATCCATGAACAAACATGGCTGCCACAGGCAATTTTTGATTCTGATTGGTCGATTTCTAAAAATCTTCTCCTCTCAAACCGCTCGTCCAAATGAACCGAAACTTTGTAGGAAACATATATGGAAGGTACTCTATAAAGATTGCTAATTTTGTCCCGATCCGTCAACAAACATGGCTGCCATAGGCAATTCTTGTTTCTGATTGGCTGATTTTAAAAATTCTTCTCCTCTGAAACCATTTGGCCAAATGAACCGTAAATTGGTATGAAGCATCTTTGGAAGGTTCTCTGTAAAGATTGCTCATTTCGTTCCGATCCGTTAACAAACATGGCCACCACAGACAATTCTTGTTTCTGATTGGTTGATTTCTAAAAAAATCTTCTCCTCTGAAACTGCTTATCCAAATGAACCGAAACTTGGTAGGTATCATCTATGGGTGGTCCTCTATAAAGAATGCTCATTTCGTCCTGATCCATGAACAAACATGGCCACCACAGCCAATTCTTGTTTCTGATTGGTTGATTTCTAAAAATCTTCTCCTCTGAAACCGCTTTGCTAAATAAACCGAAACTTAATAGGAAGCATCTATGGAAGGTCCTCTATAAAAATTGCTCATTTCATCCCGATCCATTAGCAAACATGGCCATCACAGGCAGTTCTTCTTTCTGATTGGTCGATTTCTAAAAATCTTCTTCTCTGAAACCGCATTGCCAAATGAACCGAAACTTGATAGGAAGCATCTATGGAAGGTCCTCTGTAAAGATTGCTCATTTTGTCTCGATCCGTTAACAAACATGGCTGCCACAGATGATTCTTGTTTCTGATTGGCTGATTTTTTTAATTCTTCTCCTCTGAAACCATTTGGCCAAATGAACCGTAACTTAGTAGGTAGCATCTTTGGAAGGTCCTCTGTAAAGATTGCTCATTTCGTCTTGATCCGTTAACAAACATGGCGGCCACAAACAATTCTTGTTTCTGATTGGTTGATTTCTAAAAAATCTTCTCCTCTCAAACCGCTTAGCCAAATGAACCGAAACTTGGTAGGTATCATCTATGGGCGGTCCTCTATAAAGATTGCTCATTTTGTCCCGATCCATGAACAAACATGGCTGCCACAGGCAATTTTTGATTCTGATTGGTCGATTTCTAAAAATCTTCTCCTCTCAAACCGCTCGTCCAAATGAACCGAAACTTTGTAGGAAACATATATGGAAGGTACTCTATAAAGATTGCTAATTTTGTCCCGATCCGTCAACAAACATGGCTGCCATAGGCAATTCTTGTTTCTGATTGGCTGATTTTAAAAATTCTTCTCCTCTGAAACCATTTGGCCAAATGAACCGTAAATTGGTATGAAGCATCTTTGGAAGGTTCTCTGTAAAGATTGCTCATTTCGTTCCGATCCGTTAACAAACATGGCCACCACAGACAATTCTTGTTTCTGATTGGTTGATTTCTAAAAAAATCTTCTCCTCTGAAACTGCTTATCCAAATGAACCGAAACTTGGTAGGTATCATCTATGGGTGGTCCTCTATAAAGAATGCTCATTTCGTCCTGATCCATGAACAAACATGGCCACCACAGCCAATTCTTGTTTCTGATTGGTTGATTTCTAAAAATCTTCTCCTCTGAAACCGCTTTGCTAAATAAACCGAAACTTAATAGGAAGCATCTATGGAAGGTCCTCTATAAAAATTGCTCATTTCATCCCGATCCATTAGCAAACATGGCCATCACAGGCAGTTCTTCTTTCTGATTGGTCGATTTCTAAAAATCTTCTTCTCTGAAACCGCATTGCCAAATGAACCGAAACTTGATAGGAAGCATCTATGGAAGGTCCTCTGTAAAGATTGCTCATTTTGTCTCGATCCGTTAACAAACATGGCTGCCACAGATGATTCTTGTTTCTGATTGGCTGATTTTTTTAATTCTTCTCCTCTGAAACCATTTGGCCAAATGAACCGTAACTTAGTAGGTAGCATCTTTGGAAGGTCCTCTGTAAAGATTGCTCATTTCGTCTTGATCCGTTAACAAACATGGCGGCCACAAACAATTCTTGTTTCTGATTGGTTGATTTCTAAAAAATCTTCTCCTCTCAAACCGCTTAGCCAAATGAACCGAAACTTGGTAGGTATCATCTATGGGCGGTCCTCTATAAAGATTGCTCATTTTGTCCCGATCCATGAACAAACATGGCTGCCACAGGCAATTTTTGATTCTGATTGGTCGATTTCTAAAAATCTTCTCCTCTCAAACCGCTCGTCCAAATGAACCGAAACTTTGTAGGAAACATATATGGAAGGTACTCTATAAAGATTGCTAATTTTGTCCCGATCCGTCAACAAACATGGCTGCCATAGGCAATTCTTGTTTCTGATTGGCTGATTTTAAAAATTCTTCTCCTCTGAAACCATTTGGCCAAATGAACCGTAAATTGGTATGAAGCATCTTTGGAAGGTTCTCTGTAAAGATTGCTCATTTCGTTCCGATCCGTTAACAAACATGGCCACCACAGACAATTCTTGTTTCTGATTGGTTGATTTCTAAAAAAATCTTCTCCTCTGAAACTGCTTATCCAAATGAACCGAAACTTGGTAGGTATCATCTATGGGTGGTCCTCTATAAAGAATGCTCATTTCGTCCTGATCCATGAACAAACATGGCCACCACAGCCAATTCTTGTTTCTGATTGGTTGATTTCTAAAAATCTTCTCCTCTGAAACCGCTTTGCTAAATAAACCGAAACTTAATAGGAAGCATCTATGGAAGGTCCTCTATAAAAATTGCTCATTTCATCCCGATCCATTAGCAAACATGGCCATCACAGGCAGTTCTTCTTTCTGATTGGTCGATTTCTAAAAATCTTCTTCTCTGAAACCGCATTGCCAAATGAACCGAAACTTGATAGGAAGCATCTATGGAAGGTCCTCTGTAAAGATTGCTCATTTTGTCTCGATCCGTTAACAAACATGGCTGCCACAGATGATTCTTGTTTCTGATTGGCTGATTTTTTTAATTCTTCTCCTCTGAAACCATTTGGCCAAATGAACCGTAACTTAGTAGGTAGCATCTTTGGAAGGTCCTCTGTAAAGATTGCTCATTTCGTCTTGATCCGTTAACAAACATGGCGGCCACAAACAATTCTTGTTTCTGATTGGTTGATTTCTAAAAAATCTTCTCCTCTCAAACCGCTTAGCCAAATGAACCGAAACTTGGTAGGTATCATCTATGGGCGGTCCTCTATAAAGATTGCTCATTTTGTCCCGATCCATGAACAAACATGGCTGCCACAGGCAATTTTTGATTCTGATTGGTCGATTTCTAAAAATCTTCTCCTCTCAAACCGCTCGTCCAAATGAACCGAAACTTTGTAGGAAACATATATGGAAGGTACTCTATAAAGATTGCTAATTTTGTCCCGATCCGTCAACAAACATGGCTGCCATAGGCAATTCTTGTTTCTGATTGGCTGATTTTAAAAATTCTTCTCCTCTGAAACCATTTGGCCAAATGAACCGTAAATTGGTATGAAGCATCTTTGGAAGGTTCTCTGTAAAGATTGCTCATTTCGTTCCGATCCGTTAACAAACATGGCCACCACAGACAATTCTTGTTTCTGATTGGTTGATTTCTAAAAAAATCTTCTCCTCTGAAACTGCTTATCCAAATGAACCGAAACTTGGTAGGTATCATCTATGGGTGGTCCTCTATAAAGAATGCTCATTTCGTCCTGATCCATGAACAAACATGGCCACCACAGCCAATTCTTGTTTCTGATTGGTTGATTTCTAAAAATCTTCTCCTCTGAAACCGCTTTGCTAAATAAACCGAAACTTAATAGGAAGCATCTATGGAAGGTCCTCTATAAAAATTGCTCATTTCATCCCGATCCATTAGCAAACATGGCCATCACAGGCAGTTCTTCTTTCTGATTGGTCGATTTCTAAAAATCTTCTTCTCTGAAACCGCATTGCCAAATGAACCGAAACTTGATAGGAAGCATCTATGGAAGGTCCTCTGTAAAGATTGCTCATTTTGTCTCGATCCGTTAACAAACATGGCTGCCACAGATGATTCTTGTTTCTGATTGGCTGATTTTTTTAATTCTTCTCCTCTGAAACCATTTGGCCAAATGAACCGTAACTTAGTAGGTAGCATCTTTGGAAGGTCCTCTGTAAAGATTGCTCATTTCGTCTTGATCCGTTAACAAACATGGCGGCCACAAACAATTCTTGTTTCTGATTGGTTGATTTCTAAAAAATCTTCTCCTCTCAAACCGCTTAGCCAAATGAACCGAAACTTGGTAGGTATCATCTATGGGCGGTCCTCTATAAAGATTGCTCATTTTGTCCCGATCCATGAACAAACATGGCTGCCACAGGCAATTTTTGATTCTGATTGGTCGATTTCTAAAAATCTTCTCCTCTCAAACCGCTCGTCCAAATGAACCGAAACTTTGTAGGAAACATATATGGAAGGTACTCTATAAAGATTGCTAATTTTGTCCCGATCCGTCAACAAACATGGCTGCCATAGGCAATTCTTGTTTCTGATTGGCTGATTTTAAAAATTCTTCTCCTCTGAAACCATTTGGCCAAATGAACCGTAAATTGGTATGAAGCATCTTTGGAAGGTTCTCTGTAAAGATTGCTCATTTCGTTCCGATCCGTTAACAAACATGGCCACCACAGACAATTCTTGTTTCTGATTGGTTGATTTCTAAAAAAATCTTCTCCTCTGAAACTGCTTATCCAAATGAACCGAAACTTGGTAGGTATCATCTATGGGTGGTCCTCTATAAAGAATGCTCATTTCGTCCTGATCCATGAACAAACATGGCCACCACAGCCAATTCTTGTTTCTGATTGGTTGATTTCTAAAAATCTTCTCCTCTGAAACCGCTTTGCTAAATAAACCGAAACTTAATAGGAAGCATCTATGGAAGGTCCTCTATAAAAATTGCTCATTTCATCCCGATCCATTAGCAAACATGGCCATCACAGGCAGTTCTTCTTTCTGATTGGTCGATTTCTAAAAATCTTCTTCTCTGAAACCGCATTGCCAAATGAACCGAAACTTGATAGGAAGCATCTATGGAAGGTCCTCTGTAAAGATTGCTCATTTTGTCTCGATCCGTTAACAAACATGGCTGCCACAGATGATTCTTGTTTCTGATTGGCTGATTTTTTTAATTCTTCTCCTCTGAAACCATTTGGCCAAATGAACCGTAACTTAGTAGGTAGCATCTTTGGAAGGTCCTCTGTAAAGATTGCTCATTTCGTCTTGATCCGTTAACAAACATGGCGGCCACAAACAATTCTTGTTTCTGATTGGTTGATTTCTAAAAAATCTTCTCCTCTCAAACCGCTTAGCCAAATGAACCGAAACTTGGTAGGTATCATCTATGGGCGGTCCTCTATAAAGATTGCTCATTTTGTCCCGATCCATGAACAAACATGGCTGCCACAGGCAATTTTTGATTCTGATTGGTCGATTTCTAAAAATCTTCTCCTCTCAAACCGCTCGTCAAATTGAACCGAAACTTTGTAGGAAACATATATGGAAGGTACTCTATAAAGATTGCTAATTTTGTCCCGATCCGTCAACAAACATGGCTGCCATAGGCAATTCTTGTTTCTGATTGGCTGATTTTAAAAATTCTTCTCCTCTGAAACCATTTGGCCAAATGAACCGTAAATTGGTATGAAGCATCTTTGGAAGGTTCTCTGTAAAGATTGCTCATTTCGTTCCGATCCGTTAACAAACATGGCCACCACAGACAATTCTTGTTTCTGATTGGTTGATTTCTAAAAAAATCTTCTCCTCTGAAACTGCTTATCCAAATGAACCGAAACTTGGTAGGTATCATCTATGGGTGGTCCTCTATAAAGAATGCTCATTTCGTCCTGATCCATGAACAAACATGGCCACCACAGCCAATTCTTGTTTCTGATTGGTTGATTTCTAAAAATCTTCTCCTCTGAAACCGCTTTGCTAAATAAACCGAAACTTAATAGGAAGCATCTATGGAAGGTCCTCTATAAAAATTGCTCATTTCATCCCGATCCATTAGCAAACATGGCCATCACAGGCAGTTCTTCTTTCTGATTGGTCGATTTCTAAAAATCTTCTTCTCTGAAACCGCATTGCCAAATGAACCGAAACTTGATAGGAAGCATCTATGGAAGGTCCTCTGTAAAGATTGCTCATTTTGTCTCGATCCGTTAACAAACATGGCTGCCACAGATGATTCTTGTTTCTGATTGGCTGATTTTTTTAATTCTTCTCCTCTGAAACCATTTGGCCAAATGAACCGTAACTTAGTAGGTAGCATCTTTGAAAGGTCCTCTGTAAAGATTGCTCATTTCGTCTTGATCCGTTAACAAACATGGCGGCCACAAACAATTCTTGTTTCTGATTGGTTGATTTCTAAAAAATCTTCTCCTCTCAAACTGCTTAGCCAAATGAACCGAAACTTTGTAGGAAACATATATGGAAGGTACTCTATAAAGATTGCTAATTTTGTCCCGATCCGTCAACAAACATGGCTGCCATAGGCAATTCTTGTTTCTGGTTGGTCGATTTCTAAAAATCTTCTTCTCTGAAACTGCCTAGCCAAATGAACTGAAATTTGGTGGGAAGCACCTATGGAAGATTCTGTATTAAGTTTCCTCAAAGCAGTATGAAAGGTGAGCGACACAGGCTCAGTCCACTGAGCCTCTAGTTTCAATTACAGAAAAACCAGTTTCATTAAAAAAAAAAACTTGAATTATGGTAAATGGAAAATTTTACAGAAATAAGAAATATCGTTACTAAGATTAACTGTTGCTTTGTCTAGCAATTTTCAGTTTTGATATAATATAAGGGATATGGGATTGCTGTGTTATTGGTGTTTTAATCCATTCAACAATATTTCAGTTATATCATGGCGATTAATGTTATTGGTGGAGGAAACCAGAATACCCTGAGAAAAATCCACTAGCTTGTCACTTTGTGGCAATTCACCGACAAAGCGCTTCGCATAAGGCCAATGAAAATAATACCTGTGTTTCCACTAATATTCTTGAAAAAAATTAATTGGTAGGCAGGCAAAATACAGTGGTTGTCTAAAAATGGCAGGCAAAATACAGTGGTTGTCCAAAAATGGCAATGAAAACTTTAAAGTAATATTACACCAGTTTTGGGTGGAGAAAATTTTTCACTGAAAATTCAATTTGGAATACGGCGGTACCTTTACCAAGCTATTCATTCATGTTTCAAGTCGAAATATGTTCCCAACAACTAGAAATCTGCAAATCCGTGTGCATGTTTATCGTCCTCGCCGTTGTTGTGGAGTCTGATTAACTTTTGGTTGTTTTGTTCCGATGATTGCCGATCATGACCTTGTGAAGAAAAGTTTTGGTCCAATGATTGCCGATCATGACCTCGTGAAGAAAAGATAAACAATCATGGGTGCTGAGGTAGGCACACACACATTCCTGACAATGATTATTGAGGAATCTGTCTGTTTCATGTCGTGTGAACCAATTTTTGTTTTGCAATTATTCTTATGTGGTACACACGGAATATATTTTAATTGTTTTTCATCAACTGAACATTGCGCATGAGCGATAATCTCCCCAAAAGAGTTCAAATCTTGGGTCATGCGCATATCCTTTGCATTACTGTACGGGAAAACAGAATCATCTGCTGTCAAATATTTTGCGATTTGCTCTTAAAATTTGCTTTTGAGCAGATTTTTAATGTTATGCAGTTGATTTTTGTGAAAATATTTAATCCAAAAATTCCACGATATTTGCCTTTCATGTTACTTTAAGATAGACACTAAATATTGAAAATCTGTAGGGTTAGCGGAAACTTTAGGTTTTTTGGTGATTGGTTAAATAATTATGTTCTGCCCCAAAAAATTTTTGAATGGAGCTGAAATGTCATTGCTATGACATAATGAATATTTATGTTCTTAACATATTCTACTATACAAAAACAACGTCCGATACGGATATAGATTTTCCATTATAAATATTAAAAATGGCATGAAAATGTCTGAATTTGTAAAAATGATAAAAAGCTATGTTCCATAATATAATAGTTATTCAGGTTCTAGAAAGGGTATATAATGTTGCATTTCCAGTTTTGTATTTATAAATTCAAAGTCAGAGAATGTGACATTATATAACATTTGTAGAACCTGAATAACATATGATATCTGTATAATACTTTACAGAATATAATTGCTACTGAAAGGGGACAAAACTCTTACAAAAAAGCTTGAATTACACAAAAACAGAATAGTATTGATGGAGAAAATCACTGTTAATTCTCTTATAGGCTGAGATACCTGAGGTACAGATAGCATGTTTTTGATGTCTGGACTCTGGAGGACAAATTTACAGTTGTTTTTATCTTGTGTCAGTACTTTAAATGAAAATTTGAATTTATTGGTCCGAATCAAATTTTTTATATACAAAATGTAGTTCTAAATAAAAACTGAAAAATTTACTGGTCTTGGGCTGGAGGACTGGTGCTCATCGTTAGGACTGTGTGTTCTATTGATTTTAATGGCACAACTATTAACAGTAGGGGGAGAGGAATGGATAATATGCATTGTTTATACTTTTCAAAACTTTATTCTAGAAGAGGTACTTTTGATTATTTCTTACTTGTAATACACATGCCTTGTCATTAATTTTTTTTGGTCATAAAATTGGGGCCATTGTGGTCGTGATTGTATCGTAGTTGGATTTACAACTACCTGTACAATCAGTGCCCATCACCACTATAGTTGTGAGTTCCAACCCCGTTCATGGCGAGATGTACTCTACAACATTATGTGATAAAGTTAGTTTGTCAGTGACTTGTGGCAGGTCAGTGGGTTTTTTCCCAGGTACTCCGGTTTCTTCCACCAATAAAACTGACCGCCACAATATAACTGAAATATTGTTGAAAGTGGTGTTAAACACCATAAATCCAAAAAACCTAGCCATAAAATTATATTACATGTAGTAATATTTGAATTGAGTTGATTTATTTACAACACAAAATGCTATTGGTAATTGAGAATCAAAATAAATTATTTTTTTAAATTATAAAAAAAATTAATACCTTAAATGTTTACACTGATCTTTTATAGAGTACCTAAGATATATTTTGGTACCAGAACACACAAACAGATTTCACAGATTGTCAGAGAACTGAAGAAAACAGCTTACAGAGAGGCCAGGTAAGATTAATTAAATTCTTGAAGGATGCATTTGTGGTTAAAATAAGCTTTAAAATTACAATTTTTTAAAAGTTTATCAACATTTTTAACTTTTTGTTTTCTTAATGAAATAGGAAGAAAGCAGTTTATATTTCATATATAATTTTACATTGGGAAAAAAACTAACCTGGTGTGTTGTCTTCGTAACC
The DNA here is from genome assembly GCA_963383655.1 of Bathymodiolus septemdierum. Lineage (NCBI taxonomy): Eukaryota > Metazoa > Mollusca > Bivalvia > Mytilida > Modiolidae > Bathymodiolus > Bathymodiolus septemdierum. Next base: position 14,124,777 of record OY726523.1, read on the forward strand.
TCAAGTAAAATAAATGATTTGTGAATTCAGTTGAGGCCAAGAAATAACATTGTATATTGAATAATGTGAAAAATATGTATGTATGACCTCAAGAAATATTTAACCTTTTCATTTTATGTTAAGATAAATAAATTTAATTTGAAATAGACAAATAAAAATCCAACTAAGTGTGTTGGTCTGGTACAAAGCAGACCTCATCATCATCTCATTGAAAAGTAACTTCTCGTCTTGATGTAGCTGAAAAATTGCTGAGTTGGTGTGAACAACAAACACTTACTCATTAGACAAAAGGGCCACATAAAGTCAGAAAATGTTGTTTACTTATATTTAGCTAATTAAGTTATAATCAGCTGGAAAACCCCAATAACCTTTATCCTGCAAGTTGATTGGTGGAGGAAAACATAGTTTTCAGAGTAAACAGCATCTTGGATAACCTGTAGCTGATCATGCACTGATTACTCTCCCCTCATTACCAGTGGGTCAACTGGCAGAGAAATCCTTTTTTCTTTTAAAAAAAAGGCTTTTACAATAGTTAGCAATTGCAATTACATCATCACTGATATATGTTAATCTCCTGATTTGAAATGAAAAACCTATACAGGAAAATGGAGACTCCCATAATTGGCAGGGAACTCCTTTCTTAAATTATATATATTGATGAGCTCTGATTTGATTAGTTATAAAGACAGTCATTGGGACTTATCAAAGTGCTCTAAAGCGATCACATGACCATGGGGAGTTCTCTACCAGTTGGTGATGATGAGAGTAGAGTATATAGAAACAAGATCCGTTGTGGGTTTCTGACGATAAGTAAACCAGAGTTTATGACCTAAAGTAGTATTTTGTTCTCCTTGACACAGATGGTTTTCAAGCTCCATTAGCTTTCGTTAGTTATTTTTATCCAAGTCCATTGATCCAATTTGTACACACAGCTGGTCCAATTTGCAAATTTGCTCATTGCAAATTTCCTAACACAATTTGATTTAAGATTAAACTAAAATAGTATCGAATTTCTTCTCCTATTCAGCATACTACAACATTCCCCTTAAGAAATGAAAAACTGATTGAATAGTTTTATTTCAGAAATATCTACATCAATTTCACAAGTTTACATGTTTGTCAGTGACTTGTGGTATGTCTGGTCGTTTTCTCCGGGTACTCATGTTTCCTCCACCGATAAAACTGACCGCCACAATATAACTGAAATATTTTTTGAAAGTGGCGTTAAACACGAAAACCCCACCCCCACAAGTTTACATTGATTTTACCACATGTAAATGTGCTTGATTTTTTTTTTATTTTAGGGATCGTTACAACATCCAACAGTATCTTTACAACATTATAAATACATCATGAAAAAAATTCTTCAAATGCTATTTTTAAACTTAATACACGTTTTTACATAGAATTCTAGAGCATAAATCATTAAAAAATCAACTTTATGGGAAAAATTTATCATTACACAGGACAAAGATTGGGGAGGCGGAGATTAAGTCATGTGATGTTTCCATTAGCTCAATAGAGTTGAGGATGAAAGAGGAGATAGAAATGAGAATTTTATGCATGAATGAAAATATTGGGTATTCCGAGTTCTTGGTGTCAAGGAAATTTATTTTACAATAACATGTACTGGGTATGCTGAGTATTGTAGAAATTATACAAAGAAGGACAACTCCATTTTTATGTAATAATTTTTTTTATTTTTTTTATTTTTTTTCTTGTAGAATGACAATATTAGCCAGTAGAGAACATACTTGTATACATCCAGAAATATCAAAAAGTAGAAATAAAAATGAAGGGTGTAAAGAACTAATGGATGTTAGTACTATAGTATTACTTAGTCTTTACCTATAAATAAAATAAACAAAATATCTTTACCACACCTCGATTTCAATATATTGTGGGTTAGAGCCCCCTAGTGGATGTTAGTACTGTTATTACTAAGTCTACCTATAAATGTTGAAAAGATTTCCTCTTGAAGGAGGCAATGGTTTAATGGTTAGCATTCTCCCCTCGAGTGCAGTAGATCGTGGGTGAGCCCTGGTCGTGTCATATCAAAGACTCTTGCATTGATATTTGTTGCTTCTCTGCTATAAAGCATGAATCATTAAAGAATTAGAGCAAATACTTGTTGGCTCAGAATCAGAATAATGTGTCCAAGTGGAGCAACATGTCTTCCCACAGACTGTTGTTTCAGTGAGCTAGCACTATAAAAATCCAACTATTTATGTTGGTCTAGTTCAAAGAGGACATCTTCCTCATCTCATCAAATGCAACTTGTTCTCACAATAATTTAGTTGAAAATTGCTCATTTGGTGTTAAATAACTAGCTCACTTACTCACATGCTCTTGAACAGATTTGAAGTTTATTATTAATTTCCTATTTTGTGGACGTTAATATTTTTTTATCAAAAACCTCATACTGATATTATGTAAGAAAGTTTAAACAGTGATGATCAACAATTCCAGCAATATCAACACAATGAATAGCCATCTCTTGCCTCAAGTCATTGAATATAAAAAAAGACCATGACTTATGCAGATAATAATTCAGATCTTTGCTTGGGACATGAACAAAAATGTTACAGGGGTACACCATTTAATGGGGGAGTGAGTGAGTGATTGTTGTTTAATGCCAATTAAGAAATTTTTCATCTATATCATGGCGAGAACAAGTTAATTTTCAATGAGATGATGATGAGGTCCGCTTTGTACTAGACCAACATCAGTGTGGGAAACGTTTTTTTTCTCTTATCTCGCCATTTTGGCTAGTTGCTTCAAAATTGTTCTCTCCAAATTAGAATTGCACTTGCCAAGTTTGGCCAGAACATCAAAATTTTGCTGCAAAATCCGACCTTGACTCGAAAATTACGATTTTTTAACATTTACCTTTTTACCATATATAAAGTCCACCCAAACCCAAATTTATTTGATATCATCAAGTTTTACACTACCGAATCCATATTTAAGATAATCTGAATCGTTTGCATAGAACTTTAGGAGGTATATATTAATTTTATTTGATCCCGGTTCGGAATAGGATGCCATCTTTTAGCGTTTTCTATCAATAAGAGAAATCAATATGGCAGACGTGAAACATTGCACCGCTAGTCCTATCAACGATTTTTAAGGATTTCTTCACATCTTTTATTGTCGAATCAAAAATTTTACGGAATCATTGATTGAGAAACTACTTCGTCATGTTGGTTGACAGGGGCGAGTGCAAAATAATCGGAACTCGCCTCACGATGTTCAGTCGCTGGATTGTCAAGTTCTTACACAAACGTACTTGCCGAATGTTTTCTCTTCTCGCTTTTGACGAGTTGGCGAGCGGTGGTTTCTTTCACTGCAACATGCTGAGTTGGATTTTTGTAATGCTAGTTCACTGAAACAACAGTCCGTGGGTAGACATGTCGTTCCACTCGGACACATTATTCTGATTCCAAGCCAACCAGTCTGCTCTTTCTCCTTAATGATGCGTGCTTAGTGGAGAAGCAACAAATACCAATTTTATAGTCTTTGGTTTGACCCGACCAGGGTTGAACCCACGATCTACCGCACTCGAGGCGAGCATGCTAACCACTACGCCATCGATGCGGTTGTCCCATTTAATTGGATCACAACCTTTTCCTTTTGATGATTTTAATCTACAACAGCAATACAGATACAAACAACCTATAAAAAAGGGGAAAAAACAGCACTGATTGACTTTGATTCAATTCAAAAAGACCAATAACTATCACATAAAATGATCAACAAAATAAACAGCATGCTTAACGATCATGCAATAAAGTACATATCACCACGAGTGGGAATCATATTCACAACTTTAAATTATGAAACTTTCTAATATTGTCATTACAGGTTTTTGAAAATATTACTTTACCAAGGAATTCACATATTGAAGTTTGAGGTAATCGGGTTTGACTATTATAATTTATTATATTGAGGTAAAGTACACTGCATTCTCCAAATAAAATATTATAAATTTATGAATACATTGTACATGTTAAATTTCAGGGACCAGGATGTAAATTTAATGATAGAGTGAAAAAGGTTTTCCCACATTATTCCAACCTCCAAGAGTACGGCCTGAGTGAAGCCTGGGATCTGGAGGATCTTATTGGTGTTTGTAAGACGAAGAAGGTAAAACATATATATTGTTAAAAAAAAAATGAAGAAAAAAGATTAATACTCATGCTCAAGTTTTTTAAATAAAAGAATAAACTATTTATTTATTTAGAAGCAAGTAATATAAGAAGCCACATCAGTGGTGTTATGGTTAACTTCTTTCTTCAAGGAATACACTTTTTTTAGTAATATAACTTTCTTTTGTCCGATTCATAGAATGAGTTTTTTTTTTTCTATATTTAGGCTTGTCCATACTTCAGCGTCAGAAGTTTTAGAAAGGAAGTTGATATCATTTTCTGTCCTTACAACTACCTGATTGATCCAGTTATAAGACAAACTGTAAGTATTGGTTCATCCATACCTTTGAAACAGTAAGAGTAATAACAAATCTGTTGTAATTTTACAGAACATTTTCAAAGGATATCAATGGAAAAAACAACATACAAATCAGACTTAAAATAAAATAGTTATCAATTTGAGTGTTGGTCTCGTTTTGCCCCTTTTATCATGGAAACCGTAAGAGCTAGCTCAGATGTTTTTGAAAATTGTTGGAGAGAAATTTCATAAGCATTCTAAAGAAAAAAAACATCAAACTGGGGCATACAATTGTTAATTGTTAACATGCTTGCCTCAAGTGTGGTATATCGTGGGTTCAAGCCCAGGTCAGGTCAAACCAAAGACTACGAAATTGATATTTGTTCCTTCTCCGCTAAGCATGCAGTATTAAGGAGAGAGAGCAAAGACTGGTTGACTTGACATCAGAATAATGTGTCCAAGTGGAGTGGCATGTCTAAACCATGATAATTTTCGGTTGATGTTTGACTGTAGCACATGTTGCAGGATAAATTTTATTTATCCTCTGTGTGTTTGTACCCTGCATTAAGCTCTTGTATTTTACCATTAAAGAGTTATGAGTTAGTGATTGTTGTTTAACTCCAAGTGAGCAGTTTTGCAGCCATATCATGGCGAGAACAAAGTACATTTCAATGAGATGACGGTGGTGTCCACTTTGTACTAGGCCAAGACGTTTCTTTGGATTTTTATAGTGCTATCTAACTGAAACAACAGTTCACAGGCAGACATGTTGCTCCACTTGGACATCTTGATTCAGAGCCAACCATTATCCTTCATACAAAGTCAAATTAATATCCCATAACAATGTAAAATGAATAATTTTATATATATTGTTTTTGAATTACATTCAGATGGAGATTAACCTAAAGGACCAAATTGTTATAGTAGATGAAGCCCACAATATAGAAGACTCTGCCAGAGAAGGGGCCAGTGATCTCTTTACTGATGAACAGTTAGACAAAGCTTACAAAGAAATACATGAGATGGGTAGGTCTCTTGTTAATGTGTTGTCATAAGGTCATTCATGAAAATTTGTTAGTTTGTTGTAACCTGACTCACCAGCTTAAATTGCCCATTCCCAAATATTTTGTATTGGTTAAATATCTGTAAAGGTGTGGTCACACGATACCATTTTCCATCCGATTTCCCAACAATTCTGATCTGTTGCACTGGCAAGTCGAATGGCCAAGTGTTCATACTATCAGACTTTCCATTCGATTTTGATATGATTTTTAATAAATATTTTTCAAGCATCATGTACTTGAAAACAAGTTGAGATTTGAATCAGAGCAGGATTTAATCCTGTAAATTGAAAAAATGGAAATATTTTCTTGTATATCCTGAACCCTGACATTATTTGTCAACAATGACATTATAGCCATTCACCAATTTCATCTTCTGGTTGTGGACTAAGAAGCATGAAGAGCAAGAAAACCAAAGGGCCTAAACAGGATAGCCAAAATCGGCTAAGGTCTAAGGGAAGAGAACATCAGTTGAATTATTCGGCTAGCAACACTTATATTAATGTGAGCGTTTGCTGCACACAACAATTCAGAAGAACAGAAAACTTGGTTGTGTACACATGTATTTTCCTTAATTTAAGATGTGATACATCACAAGTATTCTTGTTCTGTGTTTGTTCATTGAGATCTATTTTCTATATTTGACATGCAACAGTAGTTTTACTATAAATATTGTTTATTTTCAGTGGTACATAATATAAAGCCTGTTGAACATCTGAGGCTAAAACAGATGGTAAGGTATTTCAAAATAACGAGCATCGCTAAAGCCAGTATTAAATAACGAGCATCGCTAAAGCCAGTATTAAATAACGAGCATCGCTAAAGCCAGTATTAAATAACGAGCATCGCTAAAGCCAGTATTAAATAACGAGCATCGCTAAAGCCAGTATTAAATAACGAGCATCGCTAAAGCCAGTATTAAAAAACGAGCATCGCTAAAGCCAGTATTAAATAACGAACATCGCTAAAGCCAGTATTAAATAACGAACATCGCTAAAGCCAGTATTAAATAACGAGCATCGCTAAAGCCAGTATTAAATAACGAGCATCGCTAAAGCCAGTATTAAATAACGAGCATTGCTGAAGTTTGCATTTACATGATATCTTTATTTCCATCCTTATTGAGGACTGTCATGGTCGTGATTGTATGGTAGTTGGATTTACAACTACCTGTGCTATCAGTGCCTATCACCACTAAGTTGTGAATTCGAACCCCGTTCATGGAGAGGTGTATTCGATACAACATTATGTGATAAAGTTTGTCAGTGACTTGTGACAGGTCGGTGGTTTTCTTCGGGTACTCTGGTTTCCTCCACCAATAAAACTGACCTATTGTTGAAATTGGAGCCAAGCAGCATAATCCTGGCCCTTAACCTTGTATATTTATATTGTATTACCATGAAATGACTCACGTCAGTAATGTAATGTAGTGTTGGGAATCATTAGAAAAAATAATGGATTTATCAGATGTCTGTTACCTATTCGATTTTTGATTATAATTGGAATGTGTTATTCGTTAAAGAAGTTAACCCAAAATATGATTTACGACATAATTTACATATAGCCTTTGTCATATCAAGGTTGATGTTGCAGTCCCATCTTTTGCTTTAATCAATTCAAAATATTTCCAAACAACACTTTTTTTTTAGCTTCTGAATGGTCATAATGTTTTGGAGTCTGACTGGCTTCCCTCGTGCTAGCCTCCATAACTTTGATGAGTCTATGTCAGTTTTATGCTTTTAAAGAGATAATTTGCTGTCTCTTACAAATGCTTGCAAGACATACATTCTAAATACAAAACAGATTCAGACAAACTGTATTTCCAGAAAAGTTGGAAATGAATGATTTTGAAAAATTGTAATCTATTGTCTTTGAAATTCAAATAATCAACTGATTTTCAGTCATAATTGATCATCGGAACACCACTAATGTAATGGTTCGCATGCTTGCCTCAGGTGCAGTAGATCATGGTTTTGAACCAAAATCGGGTAAAACCAAAGACTAATTGGTATTTTTCCTTTTTCACCAAACACTCTGCATTAAGGAGTAAGAGCAAAGACTGGTGGGTTGGCTCGAAATCAGGATAAGGTGTCCGATCTGAAGAAACGCCTACCTGCGAACTGCTATTTCATTGAGCTAGCATTTTGAAAATCAAGTTAAGCGTGTTGGCCTGATGCAAAGTAGACATCATCAAAATATAACTTGTTCTCATCATGATATACCTAACAATTGCTCACTTTACCTCTTAACAACAATCACTCAATTATATGGAATGTGATTTTGTTAATTCTAAATGTAGGTAAAAAGATGATATATTGATTATGTTATGGGAAGAATTTCACTTTGCCACAAGTAAAAGAAGATATGATAAATATTGGAAAGCATCATCCTTTTAGCATGTCACAACAAAAACCACTCATAGCAAATCCCTGCCGAATTGATATAAGATCTGTATTTTTGCATCTTTCACAGCCAGCAAAAGGCAATAACAGTGATGGAAGAAATAACAAATTAGAAAGGAAGCATTATCTATTGAAGTAGGCTACAACAACCTATCATTGCGAGCCATGCCCAAATGATGTGGGATATATATTTTTGCATCCCACACAAACAGCAGACGTTATTCCAAATAGTAAAATCTTCTATTTTTATTACAGGTCGAAGGTTTTATGAAGTTAATTCAGAACAACATGGACCAGTTAGAACAGAAAGGTTTTGACCAAGCTGCCAAGATCTGGTCTGGATATGATATTGTGGTCAGAATGAAGGAGTATGGTATTGGTCCACAACATGTAGACCAATTAGCTGTAAGTTATTTGTCCACAACATGTAGACCATTTAGGAGTAAGTTATTGGTCCACAACATGTAGACCATTTAGGGGTAAGTTATTGGTCCACAACATGTAGACCATTTAGGGGTAAGTTATTGGTCCACAACATGTAGACCATTTAGGGGTAAGTTGTGAAAAGAAAGTGTAAGCAGTATACGTCGTAGATCAACAATTCCACAAGTTTTCATAGTGAAAACCTAAAAAAAAAACTTGGATAATTCAATATATTTTTGGGGAGAAGATGTTTGTTGACCATGAGTGGTAATTTGTTTAAGATGTTACTTCAAGCAATCAAAGGGGCCGTCATGGTTGTGATCATATGGTAGTTGTATTTACAACTACCTGTGCAATCAGTGCCTATCGCCACTAAAGTTGTAAGTTCAAGTTCATGGTGAGGTGTACTCAATACAACATTATGTGATAAAGTTTGTCAGTGACTTGCGACAGGTTGGTTTCTCCAGGTACTCCGGCTTCCTCCACCAATAAAACTGACTGCCACAATATAAATGAAATGTTGTTGAAAGTGACATTAAACACCATTAACAAATCAAGCAATCAAGGCCAATTATCAGAAAACACTTAAAAGGCTTGAGTAGAAATTACTTATTATTTATTAATATATATGAATCATTATTGTGAATTGAAAACAATCGCTTGGCATAGCCAAATCAAACTCATTAAATACTTCAATCATATACCCATGTTATCTGAACATTTTAATAGATGAAAAAGAATAATTGTCAAAAATATATTTTAAACTAAGGCCATGTTTGATGGTTGGTTGGTTAATGGTGTTTAACTCCATTTTCAACAATATTTCAGTTATATCATGGCTGTCAGTTTTATTGGTGTAGGAATCCAGAGAAAACCCCAGTCACTGACAAACTTTATCACGTAATGTTGTATCAAGTACACCTCGCCAGGAAAGGGATTCAAAATCACAACTTTAGTGATGATAGGCACTGATTGCACAGGTAGTTGTAAATCCAACTACCATACAATCACGACCACAACAGCCCCTCAGTTTGATATTTGTATTTGTTTTTTAATTTCATTATTCAGGAGCCAAATTTGATTTATTTTCATGATTACAGTATCACAATAAATGCACAAGTGTACCTTGTATAAAACACATATTCTTCATTTTTTTCTAGAAATGTTTTGCCATCGTTTGTGAGGACATGATGGAGAAAACCGTAAAGAATATGCATGGTCAGATTGTCAAACTTAGTTCTGCTACACTGAGTACATTAGAACATATGTTTAAAATCATGGATTTCATGTATAGAAACAACCTGAAGTTTGTTGAGGACTACAGGTGAGCTGATATTAATAATATAATCTACACTCTAAGCATAGTAGTGTAATGGTTAGCATGCTCACCATAAATCCAGTAGATCATGGCTTCGAGCTCTGCTCAGGTCAAACCATATATTAGTCTAATAATCTACAAATTTGAAACATGGACATTTTTTCAAATGGTAATATGTTATCCAAGAATGACATGTTTGTTTTATTTAAGTCCTAGTATAATTATGTTGCTCTACTTCTAATTGAGTGGTGGGTGATAGTGGATGAGGCAACATGGCTATACTCATATGATAGTTGGATTTACATATACATATGGAATCGCCACTAAAGTTGGGAAGTTGATTCTCACCTGTGGCGAAGTGTAGTCAATACAGCATAACTGTATCAGTGGTGTAATGGTTAGCATGCTTACCTTGAGTGTTGTAGATCAAGAGTTCAATCCCCCGTCAGGTCAAACCAAAGACTATGAAATTGGTATTTGCTGTTTTTCTGCTTAGCATGCAGTATTAAGGAGTAAGAGCAAAGACTGGTCAACTCGAAATCAAAATAATGTGTCTGAGTGGAGCGACATGTCTACTCACAGACTGTTGTTTTAGTTTGCTAATACTAAAAAAATCCAACTAAGCGTGTTAGTTTATTACAAAGAAGACTTCATCATCTCATTGAAATGTAACTTGTTCTCATATGCATGTATCTGAAAAACTGTTCACTTGGTGTTAAACAACAATCACTCATTCATTCACTACATTTAATTTGCAGGAAAATGATCCTTTATTTGATAGCATGTCAATCACATGATATAAATTTGAAGAGTTTATCAAGATTAAATATTTGTCTTTCATTTCAGAGTTGCTATCTTGAGGTCTACCTCATATGTATCAGACAAAAACGTAGTAAGTAAAAACGTTGGTTTTTTAGCTCACCTTGCCAAAGGCAATGTGAGCTTTTGCCATCACTTGGCGTCCGTCGTCTGTCGTCCGTTAACTTTCACATTTTAATCTTCTCCTCTGAAACCCCTCAGCCAAATGAACTGAAACTTGGTAGGAAGCATCTATGGGAGGTCCTCTATAAAGATTGCTCATTTCGTCCCGATCCATTAAAAAACATGGCTGCCACAGGCAATTCTTGTTTCTGATTGGCCGATATTTAAAAATCTTCTCCTCTGAAACCACTTGGCCAAATGAACCGAATCTTGGTAGAAGCATCGATGGAATGTTCTCTGAAGATTGCTCATTTCGTCCTGATCGGTTAACAAACATGACTACCACCGAAACTTGGTAGGAATCATCTATGGAATGTCCTCTATGTAGACTGCTCATTTCGACACGATCGGTTAACAAACATGGCTACCACCGAAACTTGGTAGGAAGCATCTATTGAATGTCCTCTATGAAGATTGCTCATTTCGTCCCGATCGGTTAGCAAACATGGCCACCACATGCAATTCTTGTTTCTGATTGGTCGATTTCTAAAAAATCTTCTCCTTTGAAACTGCTCAGCCATATGAACCGAAACTTGGTAGGAAGCATCTACATGTGTGGAAGGTTCTGTATTAAATTTCCTCAAAGCAGAATGAAAGGTGAGCGACACAGGCTCAGCCCACTGAGCCTCTAGATTTTTGTAACATTAGTCAAAGTCTTCATAGCATTTAATATAACATTCACAAAAAGAGTTAATTTATGTTTGTTTTTTTTTGCAGTTTAATGTTCATTTAACAATTTCTTTTTATATCCAGAAGTGTTTTTTTTTTTAAAGAATATTTCAAATAGCTTGTGAAGTTTTGGTTCCTTAGAACCTGTGATATTGTATGATCAGGTATCATGTGATGTTGCAGGATCCTGTAGCCTATGACATAGTAGCCTGTGGTATTGTATGATCAGAGATTTATGAACCTGTGATATTGTAGAATCAGGGGCCCATGAACCTGTAATTTAGTAGGATCAGGTACATGTAAGATCAATTGACCTGTGATATTACAGGAAGAAGTTGTCTGTAAACCTGTGGTATTACTGGCTCAGAGAATTGTAAAGCTGTGATGGTCATGTTTGTGATCGTATGGTAGTTGGATTTACAACTGCCTATGCAATCAGTGCCTATCACCACTAATGTTGTGAGTTCGAATCCCACTCATGGCAGGATGCACTCAATACAATATTATTTGATCAAGTTTGACTACTATTGTTTCCTCCAGCAATAAAACTGACTGCCATGATATAACTGAAATATTGTTGAAAGTGGTGTTAAACACCCTAACCCTAACTCATTAAGTTTATGTTAATTAAAAGTGAATTGTAATGATCATTCTTGTTTTATTCTCAAATAAAACCATTTTTGTCCCCTAGGACGGATCGTGGATTAATTCCAGAAAAAGAAAGGGAGGTAAGTGCTTATAGACTTTTTGGTATTTGGTATAATTTTTAGATCTATATCTTTGATAATTATAAGTCATATTTTTTGTGGAAGGATGAGAGATTACAGAGTACTTACACAACATGTACCTTACACAACATGTACCTTAATAATACAGGATCTCAATTTAGAAAGTTGATATGTTGCACTTTTACAAAGACTTGAAGAGGTTGCCTCAAATTTAGCTGTTCGCCTTTGCCACATGTGCTTTCAAAATTATATAAGACTCACAAAAATCATGATCTGAAAATATTTACTATTCAATAACAGGCACTTAATTTTATGGAGATTCAGATTACCATATACACTCATACAATTACAGAGGCCGTCGTGGCCGTGATCGTATGGTAGTTGGATTTACAGCTACCTATGCAATCAGTGCCTATCACCACTGATGTGGGTTTGAATCTCGATCAGGGCGAGGTGTACAACATTATGTGATCAAGTTTGTCAGTGACTTGCGACAGGTCGGTGGTTTTCTCAGGATCCTTCGGTTTCCGCCACCAATAAAATTGACCGCCACGATATAACTGAAATATTGTTGAAAGTGGCGTTAAGCACCATCAAACCAACAAACAAACAAACATACAGGTAGTAGGCTTTTTTTTTAGGTGGCATTTTTTTTAAATTGTATTTGTGGAATTCAACGACTTCCCATTGGCTCATCCTAGTGCCACCTGGTGGATGTTATAATAATGATTTTATTTCCTGTCATGTATATAGCTGAAATTCTGTTCACTTGACATTTAATTAATAAATCAATCTAATTTTATTTTATTTCTTGTAGGTATGAAAAATATGCCAAAGTATATCATCACATTACATTTTTGGTGTATGAATCCAGGTGTGGTATGTATATTGGTGTATCAATAGTTCACATCTGCTGCATGTTCATCGTTTTTGCTATTCATATTTTTATCATTTACTCTGAAACCACTATACTAATTTAAGTCAAATAGGTGGTCCACTTTCAAATTTGTATCTGAACTATTTGTCCTATATCCATGACCAATGGTAATATTAAACATAGCACTGAAATACCCTAAAGTTACATATACTGATTTTGTTGAAAACAACTTTAGATTTTAAAATATACCTTTGAGAATACAATTCTAAAAATTTATGTTAGTTGGGAAATTGCCCCATTAAAACCAAAAATTGTTTTGCAAGAATGTACAATGGTTATAATACCTGTCTTGAGTTCTAAGACTTTTATTTTATTTGAAGAGAACATATGGACAGAAGTACACAAAGAGAAACATCACATATCAGTACGTGTTCTGCCATCTATTGCTATTTAACTTTCAATCATATATTATTGCATAAGATAAAATTAATATTTCTTAGCTTCATTTGTGTCTCTTTGGCAAGATTGATTTTGCATATTTGAAAAAAAAAGCACTATGATGAAATCTACTTTGTAAACTTCAACTTCACTTTTACAGGCATTTTCAGATTTTAATTCCACTCGATGTATTGTTTTAACCAGTGGTACTTTGTCTCCTATGAACTCATTTGAGTCTGAGTTAGGAGCACCTTTCCCTATCAAGTTAGAGGCCAATCATATCATTGAGGATAAACAAGTAAGTAAAACTTGAATAATAAAAACGTAGATATCAAATTTAATGTGCACGACACGATTCTGGAATAAATTTCAGTAATCTGGAATAACTTTCATCAGGTACGCTCAAAACCGTCATTTCAGGTTTATTCTGTAACTGATCTGTTTTCAGTAGTATCCATAAAATCATAACATCACTTAAATTCTCCTAAAGGATGGATTGAACGGGTTATGAATAGTACTATCTGACTAGTTGAAAACCATTATGAACAAAACAATCTAGTTGATAAAGCATTCATTGTTGATAACCAACGGGTAATAATAAGTGATTAACGATGTTTTTTAAAACGAGATGACTGAGAAACGTCCTCAAGTTTTAAAAAGCATCTTTAATTATTTTATCGCTATTTTGTATTCATAATTAAATAATTTTTGTTGAGATACTGACATTTTTTTAAACACAATTAATATTTTATATCGTTAATCACTTAATTATCAAGAATTTGGTAATATGACGTCATTATAACGTCATATTAGAAAACAAGATAATACTACATGCGTCCTTGACAACGCTTAGCGATTAGCGATAATTGGAATCATCTCATGTGCCCACATGATATGGAATATATCGGTTTTAAACATCAAAGGGAAAATAAACAAAATAGCGATAATGACCTATTCATCTCCTTTATCATTTTAATTATACCCCCGCTTGACGAGAGTCGGGGGTATATAGGGATCCTCATGTCTGTCCGTCTGTCACACTTTTGGTTTCCGGATAATGATTAAAGTACCGCTCAACCAAATCTTTTCAAACTTTCACACAATGCTGTGTACCATTAAATACAGGTTCAGTTTGATTATGGTGTATTTCACATATACCGTTCATGAGTTATGGCCCTTTTTCTCTTAGAAAATAGGGACTTTCCAGATTTCCGGAAGATATTTAAGGTACGACTCAACCAAATCTTTTCAAACTTTAACACAATGCGATATACCATAAAATACAGATTAAGTTCGATTATGGTGAAATTGACATTAACCGTTAATGAATGATGGCCCTAGTTACAGGCTAAGTTTGATTACGGTGTATTTCACATTTACCGTTCATGAGTTATGGCCCTTTTTCTCTTAGAAAATAGGGACTTTTTAGGTTTCCGGATGATATTTAAAGTATGGCTCAACCAAATCTTTTCAAACTTTAACACAATGCTGTGGACCATTAAATACAGGTTAATTTTGACTACGGTGTATTTCACATTTACTGTTCCTGAGTTATGGCCCTTTTTCTCTTAGAAAATAGGGACTTTTTAGGTTTCCGAATGATATTTAAAGTACCAATCAACCAAATCTTTTCAAACTTTAACACAATGCTGTATACCATAAAATACAGATTAAGTTTGATTATGGTGTATTTCACATTTACCGTTCATGAGTTATAGCCCTTATTCTCTTAGAAAATAGGGACTTTCTAGGTTTCCGGATGATATTTAAGGTACGACTCAACCAAATCTTTTCAAATTTTAGTACAATGCGATGTACCATAAAATACAGATTAAGTTCGATTATGGTGAAATTGACATTTACCGTTCATGAATTATGGCCCTTTTTCTCTTAGAAGATAGGGACTTTATGTATATCAACTTTGATCTTCCTGGAGACATTACACCAATTGTTACACCAGTTCACTTTTCTGAGCATTCCTTCATTACAAGTGTGTTTCCATCATATGTCTTATAATCAGTGTTTTGATGTAAATAGTGAAAGAGAAAAGGAATTGATTACAGATAATCTGATTTAAATTAATTTGACAAGCAATAAAAAGTTTACTGCATTGTCAATTACAAGAATTTGTAAATTTTTGATGACCATGAAATGAATAAGTTGTAAGATAAATCACAACATGTTTCATTCCTTTCATTGCCTCATTCAAAATTTGGAATGCAGGGGTATCTGTGATCACAAGATCAACTTTCTCTAGTTTTCAAGGAAATCCTGTTCTTTATAAAAACTGTGATTTGATTGGCTGTAAAACAGAGTGTGGGAACTAATAAAAATGTTTTACAGTGACTAATGAATAATTCATGACTACAAGATTTCTATGTCAGTTGACCAGGTATATGAGAGTGATCAGCCGTGTGTTGCTGCCAGTGACAACAAATATAATATGATATTTTCTTTGTGATCAGGTATGGGTTGGAGCAATGAGTCAAGGACCAACAGGAAAACCATTACATGCTGTATTTAAAACCATGGAGACCTTGGAGTTTCAGGATGAACTTGGTAAAACTGTTCTACAAGTGTGTCAGGTTAGTATGATGACGCTCTGTTCTACTTTGTTTTAATTCATATTTCAGCGGTGGGCCGTCATGGCCGTGATCGTATTGTAGTTAGATTTACAACTACCTGTGCAATCAGTGCCTATCAGCACTAAAGTTGCGAGTTCAAACCCCGCTCAGGCGAGGTGTACTCGATACAACATTATGTGATAAAGTTTGTCAGTTACTTGCCACAGGTCAGTGGTTTTCTCCGGTACTCCGGTTTCCTCCACCAATAAAACTGACCGCCACTATATAACTGAAATATTATTAAAAGTGGCATTAAGCACCATAAAACCAAACCAATAATCATCATATTACAGTGAAACTGTCTATACCAAAACCTCCTTGGGGAAGCAACTTCTGAATTTGGAATAGACAGGTGTTCTGTCTATACAGGTTAAATTAACAAAGGTTTCCTACATTGGGACTTTTTATCTAAAGTTTGGTTTATATCAGATTCCATTTTATTCAGGGTTTGGTTTAGACAAATTTCAATGTAAATATAACACCATGTTATTCAACACATGGGACTTTGAAATTTTTGGTGCTGTAAACATACATATTCATCTTTCTAATAATTTTGTTGATTTGTTTTGTTTTTATGCAAACACTTAAAATAGATATACTGTAATACCAATCTTATTAGACTTCTATAATATTTCTAGCCGACCTGTAAAGAACTATTTAAGCTATTGTCATATTTCTAGTCTTAGCGCTAACCCACTTGCCCGAAACCCGGGGAAAAGTAAAACTGGATTTGGACAAGTGAAAATTATGAAAGAATTTGTTTGAATAGATAGAACATTTTTCTAAATTTGGCTTTCGGGCAAGTAGGTGAAAAAAAATTAAGGCAAAGACTGTATTTCATTTCCAGTTACAATTCATGCAAATTTCATTCCTTACAAACTGTTTATATGTTATCATCCCCTCGCCAACGAAGTTGCGAAGGAATATAGAAACGATACCGTCCGTCCGTCCTTCTGTAACATCCTTGTGAACACTCTAGAATCAACATCCTTCCATGGATTTTGACCAAACTTGGTACATACTTAGTCCTTAAGAGAATCTGGAACCCTATTGATTTTCAAGGTCAAAAGTCAAGGTCACCGGGTCAATTTTTTTAGGCGAGGGGATACGCCACGCTTTGCGTTGCACTTGTTTTATTTAAAAAAAATCTTTTTAATTCAAAACAATAACATATTGGCTCGTTCATCTTGAATACCATTTTCGATTTTATTTCTCTTTATTATGATTTGCCTTTCAGGAAGTACCTCATGGTGTGTTGTGTTTTTTACCCTCCTACAGATCACTAGATAAATTTACAGAAAGATGGAAGGTAGGCTAGCATATGTCAATAGATACGTTAATTTGTTCTTAGCCTTCATTTATATATATATTTAATTGCTTTCTTTTCTTTGATATAAGTACAAGAAAGTTGTGTTTATAAAATAATAATCTCAGTGTCATTATTGTCTGTCATTCTTTTGTTAATGGTTTTCATGAAACTACATGAAACCAAGGGTAGGTATGTCCATCCCGCATTAGTTTGCTGCTCAATAACAAGTTCTCCTTAAGCAAATAATTTGAAATTTATACGCAAAGTCAGGGACCATAACAGAAAGGCCAACTTGGATTTCTAACATGTACTACTTTTTCCATTCTGAAGTTATTCCTCGTGATTTGCAGAAAAATGCCTGTCTACTTTAGCTGGAAGCAATTGAAGCCATGTCCTATGGACACATTCTTCTATTATTTTTATGTACATATTTCAGCTTTCTGGTATATATGAAAAAATCTCTCGGAAGAAGAAGATAATACAAGAACCTAAGCGATCAGATCAGGTTGACTTTGATGAACTGATGAAATACTTCTATGATACAATACATGGTGTTAATAATGAGGAAGATGGTATTTATTTAGTTACAATTTCTGTTTTCTCACCCCTTGGGAAAAGTAGTCCATTAATTTAGGTGAAAAAGATTTTTCTATCTTAACCCGGCTCCTGGGTAAGACAAGCTACACGCCCTTATTCCCGCAAAATTGTTTTCCATTGTTGAATTAATCTGTCGATTTATAGATATGCATCCATGTCTTGGCAGTATTTTAAATGTATTTCACAATAAAATACAATATTTCATAAATATATTATATATATGCTACTACAACAGCAATAAATACCTGTAAAAAGGTTATTTGACGTTGGTCAAAGGGAGGTAATTTTTTTTTTCCGTTAGTTACTTAACAAGGGAGAGCACTCTATATTTTCTCAAAGTAAGCAAATATTGACACGATAGAAAGAGATGAGAAAAAGAGTCAAACACTGTAAGAGGTGCAGGATTTTTTTTATTGTAGAATCTATCACACGTTGTTAACCTTATTATTTTGAACCCTTTTAAAGTAGTAGAATTAAAATCTTGTTTTATTTTATTACGTGGCATTTGGTTCCTGTGATGCGGTTCACAAATTAATGCACCAAACTACACATAAAGTAAACAAATATTGACATGGTAGAAAGGGGTGAGAAAAAGAGTCAAACACCGTGAAAGGTGCAAGATAGTAAAATCTGTGACCCCCTCGGGTAAGATTTAAATCATATCCGACCCGGACAAGCCTCGTCCGATACGATTTAAATCTTACCTTTGAGTGTCACAGATTTTACTATCTTGCAC
Source organism: Bathymodiolus septemdierum (assembly GCA_963383655.1). Classification (NCBI taxonomy): domain Eukaryota; kingdom Metazoa; phylum Mollusca; class Bivalvia; order Mytilida; family Modiolidae; genus Bathymodiolus; species Bathymodiolus septemdierum. The sequence goes on from OY726523.1 coordinate 14,143,386, forward strand.
CTCTCCTGGTGTTAGACCCTATATTTCTTACCCCTGGGATGTATAGGGTCTAACACCGGGAGAGGTGCAAGATAGTAAAATCTGTGACACCCGAGGGTAAAATTTAACAATCTTGTACCTTTCATGGTGTTTGACTCTTTTTCTCACTCCTTTCTAGCATGTCAATGTTTGTTTACTTTGAGTAAATAATAGAGTGCTCTCCCTTGTTAGTAACTAACGTAAAGAAAGAAATTACCTACCTTTGACCAAAGTCAAATAAAAATATAATATGTCTAGAAATTGTGGTGTAATAGGTACTTTTTTTATATACTTTTAATTAGAAATTTATAAATCATATTTTCTTAGAGAGTTTTGTCTTGGCTCTCTATAACCTGAAATTGACTGGTTTGTATAATTCCATACAACATTACCACCTCACCAATACAATTTTGTTATACATTTTTTGGCTAAATTGCCCCTACTCTGTTTTATCCCCTCGCTAACGAAGTTGCGAAGGGATATAGTAACGCTACCGTCCTTCCGTAACATCCTTGTGAACTCTCTAGAATCAACATCCTTCAATGGATTTTGACCAAACTTGGTACATACTTAGTCCTTAAGAGAATCTGGAATCCTATTGATTTTCAAGGTCACCGGGTCAAATTTTTACCACGTAGCATCCTTGTGAACACTCTAGAATCAACATCCTTCAATGGATTTTGACCAAAGCTGGTACATACTTAGTCCTTAGGAGAGTCTGGAACCCTATTGATTTTCTAGGTCAAAGGTCGAGGTCACAGGGTCTAATTTTTACCCTGTAACATCCTTGTGAACACTAGAATCAACATCTTTCAATGGATTTTGACCAAACTTGGTACATACTTAGTCCTTAAGAAAATCTGGAACCCTATTGATTTTCAAGGTCAAAGGTCAATGTCACGGTCTAATTTTTACCTTGTAACATCCTTGTGAACACTCTAGAATCAACATCTTTCAATGGATTTTGACCAAACTTGGTACGTGCTTAGTCCTTAAGAAAATCTGGAACCCTATCGATTTTCAAGGTCAAAGGTCAAGGTCACATGGTCAAATTTTTACCCCATAGCATCCTTGTGAATACTCTAGAATCAACATCCGATTTTGACCAAACTTTATACATAGTTATCCCCTCGCCAACAAAGTTGCGAAGGGGATATAGTAACGCTACTGTCCATCCGTCCGTCCGTGCATCTGTCCGTCCTTCCGTAACATTTCTTGTGAACACTCTAGAGTCAACATGGTTCAATGGATTTCAACCAAACATGGTACTCAAGTAATACTAACAAAGGGGCAAGGTCAAAGGTCAAGGTCACAGTTGAATTTTGATTTTTTTTTTTTTTAGGGGTTTAATGGTGAGGGGATACGCCAGGCTTTGCGTTGCCCTTGTTATTATTTAAATTTACTGGTTTATAGTTTCTTTAAAGGACCCTGTGTTTCCTCCTGCAATAAGTTTGGTAGTATCTGCAGAAATTACTTTTTAATATAGATCATAAAAATTACCACCGACAAATGATATACCTGAAATATTGTTGAAAGAGGCATTAAACATTTCTCAATTCTTTGAAGATCTATAATTATCTTTTGTACCCAGTTTATTGTTTTGTAAATTGCAATTTTAACAAGTAATATATTAGTAATGAATAGAATTGGGGTGAAAAAAATCTGAAATATTACCTGTATTATTGTAGACATTGGAGAAGAAACAACAGGTGCTCTATTCCTGGCTGTATGTCGAGGTAAAGTCAGTGAGGGTCTAGATTTTGCTGACAACTTTGCTAGAGCAGTTATTACAGTAGGTGTTGGGTAAAATTATAATATATACACTTTAAATATTAAGATTCTGAAAGAGAAATTGGATTTCATATGAAGCAGAACAATTTTTGCAGAACAATCTTTGAGTGAGTAATTTATAAATTTAGTTAGCATGACAAGAAATGGGAGGTGTTGTAGTGTAGTCCTATGGGAGAACATGATGTTATAAATATTTAGTTTTAATTTTTTTTCTTTTTTTAAATAAAAAATTATGGTAATTTTCCAATTTTTAAACAGTACAAATGATACATTACTGGTACATAAAACAAAAGAAGACACTTCACATGTGGCATTAACAACTTTACATGATGTACTCAATGTTTTTAATTTGACAATTCTATGAAATATTCTACTTTTTGAAGTCAGCATTTAGATGTTCATTTTTCCTTAAAATATTAAATTATGTCTTTTATAAAGATGATGAAATTTGGTAACAGCTATGAATGATCCATTTCAACATCTGAGTTTCTAACAAATGTCTTGCAATATAGAATATTATTTTTTTTTTTACATATTTCATGTTGTTATTAACCGCATCAGTGGTGTAATGGTTAGCATGCTCGCTTCTTAGATTGTGGGTCAAACCAAAGACTATTAAATTGGTATTTGTTGCTTCTTCGCTAAGCACGCAGCATTAAGGAACAAGAGCAAAGACTGGTTGGCACGGATTCAGAATAATGTGTCCGAGTGGAGCGACGTCTACCCGTGGACTGTTTTATCAGTGATCTAGCACTATAAAAATTCAACTCAGCATGTTGGTCTAGAACAAAGCGGACATCCCTATCATTTCACTGAATGTAACTTGTTCTCGCCATGATATAGCTGAAAAATTGCCCATTTGGCGTTAAACAACAATCACTCACTCGCTCATGTTGTTATTATTTTACAGGTAGGAATTCCCTATCCTAACTGGAAAGACATTCAGGTAAAAATGTTTGATATTTTTGTTTTTATTGAATCATTTGAATTGTACATAGATATAAATTATACAGGTTTATCTTAAAAGTTGATCTATTTTTATCATTGAAACGTTCCTAATGAAATTCTAATAGCTATTTGTATTTAACATTGAAAAGTTCCTGAAGGAAGCTGAAAATTCCCTATTTTTGAAGGAGTTATTGGCCCTGTTGACTTAAAATATGTTATCAAAAAGTTTGTATGCACAGCACCTCCTACATTTTAAATGTGATTTCCTCAAAACTTTCATGCTTGCTTATAATCATATCAGGATTTGCATATCGTTTTGGAAGTTTGATAGGACTATATTTTTAAAGGAATTGTTGCCCTTTTTGACCTCAGCAGAAAGAATATATGGGAAGGGGAGGTGCGGAGATATTAGTTTTTGTGTCGGAAATAACCTCTAATTAACATTGAAAAAATACCGAAAGAAGCTCTATTGTATTCATATAAACAAAAGCTCCTTAAGAAGAATGGTGTGCTGAAGGCCATTACTTTGTCAGTACCGTAGTCTTGTACTTACAAGAGTTATCTTCCTTTTCAGGTTGAACAGAAAAGATCGTATAACGACAAACATAGAAATGCTAAGGGACTTTTATCTGGGAGTGAATGGTATGAAATACAAGCCTTCCGAGCTCTTAACCAGGCTCTAGGGAGATGTATTAGACATAGGTATGTTAATAATGGGGGGATTATGGTATTTAACGCCATTTTCAACAATATTGCAGTTATAGCCTGGTGGTCAGTTTTAGTGGTCGAGGAAACCAGAGTACCCGGAGAAAACCACTGACCTGTCATAAGTCACTGACAAACTTTATCACATAATATTGTATCGAGTACACCTCGCCTGAACGGGATTCGAACTCACACCATTAGTGGTTAGAAGCACTGATTGCACAGGTGATGTAAATCCAACTACCATACGATCACGACCACAACGGCGCCTTGTTACTAATGTATTAAAAGTCTTCATAAAGGTAATTTAAGGTTATGAGTGTGTAAATCTCTTTCAAATATTTATTGAAGAGATCAGTTTTATTGGTGGAAGAAACTCGAGTATATTGAAAAAAACCACATACCTGACAAGTACAGTCAAACACCTGATTCAGTGACCACCTCTATTAGGTTACAGTCAAACCTGCTTCAGTGACCACCTCTAATAAGTCTTGATCATGCCACGATATAGCTGAAATACTGCTAAAGTTGGCATTAAACACCAATCAATCAATCTATTAAGCAATAACTTGTATTATGTGACCTTAAAGTTATTAATTTCCATTCACAGTGCATTTCATATTAATTAAGCATGTATTTAACAACCACTTGCTTGTCTTATGTGACCCTTTTTTCAATGTTCCCTTGGAAAGTCACATATGACAGGTTTGACTGTACAAATAAAAGAGCTATGTGTTGCATTAAGTTGCATCACATCAGTAAAGAAGTGTTACAACAACAACAACAACAAATGCTTTATTGTCAATCAAGACACCCACAATGAGCTGTATAATCAATAAAAAATAACAGTATACAATTGATTCACCTAATAATTTTTTCATTGGATAGTTACATGATTGCACAACCAGTATATAATTATCAGGGGGGTTGTGATTGTATATGGTAGTTAGATTTATAACTACCTATACAATAGGTGCTTTTCAACGAGGTGTACTCTATACAACATTATGTGATAAAGTTTGTCAGTGACTTGCAACAGGTCGGTGGTTTTCTACCGGCACTCCACCAATAAAACTGACCGCCACGATATAAATGAAATGTTGTTGAAAGTGGCATTAAACACCATAATCCTAACCCTATAATTATCAGGCAAAATTTTGATAATAAAAATCTTCTGATGGGAGACAATGCACTGTCTGAAAACGTCAATCAAACAGTTTAAGGTACAGGTCAAAGCAAAATTGAACACTGACAAAGGAGCTAAGATTATTGAAGGTTGCTTAGGAATAAATATTACAAGAAAAACAACAATAAACAGATAATAAATTAATTTCATGTGTTTAAGAGATTTTGATTGGATAAAAAATTGATGTTATTTTCCATAGAAACAATTTTAAACCGGAAGTCACATGTTGGGGTCTCAATTTGGAAATTTTTTAATTTTAATTCTTTTTAAGCAATTAATATCCAACAAAATATTTTTAGGACAAGAAAAAAATTAATTAGGAATTAATTTATAAGGATTGATCACAATTTTTTGTTCGGTTCATTCGAAATAAACTCAAAAATGTAGAACACACTCGCGGGTTACGCAATGGTGTGTACCACATTTTTGAGTTTATTTCTTCATGAACCGAAAACAAAATTGAGATCAATCCTTAATTAGATTTACTTTTTTCCAATTGAAAAGTAATATTTTCTCTTGTTTCTTTACTTACATCTAAATATACTTGATTGTAAGTAATGTTACATTCTAGAACTACAAGTAAAAAAAAAGACTATAAAATTGGTTATTATTGCTTCTCCTCTAAGCACACAGCACTAAGGAGAAAGAGCAAAGACCGGTTGGCTCTGAATCAGGATAATGTGTCCGAGTGGGGCGACATGTCTATCTGCGGACTGAAACGTGAGCTAGTACTATAAAAAAAAATCCAACTAAGCGTGTTGGTCTAGAACAAAGCAGAACATCATCATCATCTCATTGAAAATTAACTTGTTCTCGCCATGATATAGATGAAAATTGCTGAATTGGCAATAAACAACAATCACTCACTTAAACTTGCAATACTGGGTACTGGTGAAAGTTACCAGGATTCAACCCACAGAGCTGCCAGTTGGCAGTTAACTCCAGGCGGCCGTTTCACTAAGGTAATCGTAAATCGTAAGTCTAAGATCACTCTTACGATTTCACTAAACTAGTCCTAATCTTAAGAGTTACGACATACGACTTGCGACAAGTAACATCTACTATAATGGAGGTAAAAAAATATCGTATCATTTATAGTATATCTCGGAAACTGATTACATTAAAGTTCACATTGGTTAATCAAATTTTTTTAATTATTTAATTAGCAAGACAGTAAAATTTATTTCTATTTTCCTTTTGATTTGGTACTCCAGTTTGATCGGTTTTGTTTAGGGTGGTTCTACTTGAGAAATCTGCTCAAAAATTATTTTCTTTTGCTTGGTGGTATTTATATTGGAAGTATTACTGTGACTTGTTTTAAAAAAAAAAACACCGCCCTCCTCTTAGCTTATGTTTATGCATATATTTCAATGAGGAAACGATAGGCGGACTATGTTGCCAAAACAAAAATTTTATTTTTATAATATTGATATGATTTGTGAAAAATATTGATATTGTTTGATATATGTATATGTTTATTGAATTTATTATTTGGCTTGTTTTCATTTCACCCCTTGATAATAAAAATCCTTCACATTTTATATCCAACTAATTCTTAAATATATTTGCTTTAAGGAATTTTGAATTATAAATATTCAAAGCTATTAGAAAAAAATGTATTTGTTAAGAGTAAAATGTTACCAAGCTTATTTTATAGAATAATGTTTTTTGATAAATTATATGCTATGATGTACCCGATATCGTTCCTGTCGATATAGTGGGATTTTTTTTTAAGAAAAAAAATTATGTCTAAGTTAGTCTAAAAAATATTTTATTTTGCTTTATGTGAAAAATAATTTAAGTCTGAAAACACCAACAACAAAAATTGTGTTCAAAAATATACATTCAATAAAAAACGAACAGAAGAATCGTCAAGAAATGTATACAATGCAGATCTAGAAGACAACCTTTGAAAAGAAGAACTTTCTTTAAGGAAAATAAAAAAAATTGATGTTTGAAATTACTATAGTAGCAATTATGAAATTATGTTTATTCAATTCTATTTGATCATAAAGACAAAATTTTTGCAAATATACATTTTTATGAAAAAACAAGAAGCAAAATAAACATTCAAGATGCTTGAACATGTTGAAACTAAAACATAACATAAAACTGCTGGAATATATGAACACTATCAAGTAAAACAAAGTAAGAATTGTGACTAGAGCATAAAGTCTCTTTTGTAGTTACAGAGTGAGTGAGTGATTGTTGTTTAATGCCAATTTAGCAATTTTTCAGCTATATCATGGCGAGAACAAGTTAATTTTCAATGAGATGATGATAAGGTCCACTTTGTTCTAGACCAACACGTTGAGTTGGATTTTTATAGATCTAGCTCACTGAAGCAACAGTCCGTGGGTAGACATGTCGTTCCACTCGGACACATTATTCTGATTCCAAGCCAACCAGTCTGTGCTCTTTCTCCTTAATGCTGTGTACTTAGCGGAGAAGCAACAAATACCAATTTTATAGTCTTTGGTATGACCCGACCAGGGCTCAAGCCCATGATCTACCACACTCGAGGCAAGCACGCTAACCATTACGCCACCGATGCGATATTTGTAGTCACAGAAAAGCTCATTAAGTTTAGAAAAAATTGCTTCCAAGCAACACACGATATTGGAGGTAAATAAATGTGCTTGTTGTTCTGATTAATGTATGTAGACTTCTCATCTCTTTTTGTAAAGTTTGAGCTCTACAAGGCGTCTTGATAAATATCTGCTTAAATTTACTTAATATTTGAAAAATTGTTTTTGCCTCATGTATGTATAAAAAAATTGATCTACCTGATGTGTGAAAAAAAAAAGGTTTTCTACTGACAATGAAAACAAGAATTCTATCAAGCTTGAAAATACCCCCCCTCCTCTACTATTAAGTGGTTGGTGGCTAAGAGAGTTGTAATTGCTCATAAACTTTGAATTCAATAATTTCTAGAGAGTCGTTTAATAATTCTCCAAGTACTGCTTTAATCTATAAATGAATTGAAGAACTAGGTTCAAATAATGATTTGATGCAGGTTCTATTTATTTGTTGCGCGGTGCTAGTAAATAAAAGTGGGTTGAGTTTATCGCGAAAAATCCGCCGTGTCTTCTCTAACATGTCTCTATTTCCTTAAAAAGAGCTACAAACAACGTAGCTATCTTTGCTACATGCACATAGGCTTATGATTTACGACTTGCGTGTACCTACCACCACTCTTAACTTTGCGATCACTTTTTATCATAAGTCGTAAATCCTAACTATTAGTGAACCGGTCGTAACTCTTAAGAGTATACTTACGTCTACGTTTACGACTTATGACCTTTGATGAAGCGGTCGCCAGGTGGTGGATGAGGGATATCACAAACAATCAATTAATTTTATGTTGACATGTTTTTTTTTTATAAATATTATTGGTAAGTTCTAAAATTCATATTCTTGCTATAATTATTTAATAGGAAAGACTGGGGTCTGTTGATTCTAGCAGATGAAAGATTTGTGAAAAATAGAGACAAATATTGCAAAGGTTTGTATGATTTTAGTTGATGGGTGTGGTGTATAGTGTTTAACACCACTTTCTACAATATTTCAGTTATATCGTGGCGGTCAGTTTTATTGGTGGAGGAAACCGGAATACCCGGATAAAACCACTGACCTGTCGCAAGTCACTGACAAACTTTATGCATAATGTTGTATCGTGTACACCCCGCCATGAGCGGGATTATACTCACTACTTTAGTGATTTTAGTTGAAATATGAAATAGATTTGTATCTGTTGAAATATGTCATATAATATATAGATTCTCTAGTTTTTGCAGTATAAATAAACATTGGCTTGCACATAGTTTATCAGATAAAAGAATGAGAAAATATGGAGGAAATCTGTTTAATTTTTATTAGGATGATTTTTTTTTCAGGTTTTATCTATTGCTCTGAAAATTGTTTTCCGAAAGTTGCTGGACATAGTCAGAACAGGTCAAAAATGCACATTTTGAATGGGTGTGTAGGTGGCTTAAGCTATTTTTCAATGATTACAGTTATTTTATTTTCTAACCAGGATCATCCCTGAATATTATACATGTAGTTGGAAATAATTAAAAATCATAATAATTTCATCACTACAGGAAATCTGTCAGAATAAAAAAATCAAAGTTCAAAAGGTATCTTCATTTTAAATACTGGCATGGTCTTAATCTTAAATCGGTGATAGTTCATCTATTTAAATTCTTCTATGTTTTAGGGCTCTCCAAATGGATAAGAAACAAAGTACAAGGATTTACAAGTTGTAAACAAGCTATAGATTCAATATCAAGATTTACTAAGGACAGAATTAAGGATATGCCAGTAATAAAGTAAGTAAAACATCAAGACGTATTCATCATTTTAATATGTTAACAGGGATGATTTTTTCAGTTATTTAACTGATTTCAGCTATTTTCCTCTGGAGACAAATTGCAGAAAGGTGCTGGACACAGTCAGAACAGGTCAACAATGTGCCACTTGGAAGGGAGTGTGTAGATGGTTTCATCTTTTTTTCATTGATTTTATTTTCTAACCAGAATCATCCCTGTGTTAAGGCCAAATTAATCAATTGAATATTATGTTAAATATGTATTATCTGAACCTTATCAGTAGTGTAATGGTTAGCATGCTTACATCAAGTCCAATAGATTGTTTGTTCAAGTCCTGGTCGGGTCAAACTTTATATATTCAAAGACTATATATTTGGTATTTGTTACTTCTCAGCTTAAAATTTGTCAGTGACTTGCGGCAGGTCGGTGGTTTTCTCTAGGTACTCTGGTTTCTTCCACCAATAATACTGACCGTCACAATATAACTGAAATATTGTTGAAAGTGGCGTTAAACACCATTACCCTAGCGCCCCCTCCTTCTCAGCTCAGCATGCAGCATTGAGGCGTAAAAGCTAAGACTGGTTGGTTCGGAATCAGGATGATGTATCCAGGTGAAATGACATGTCTACCTGTAGACTGTTGTTTCAGTGAGCTAACACTATGTATGCGTGTTGGTTTAGTACAAAATATTAATCGTCATCATCAAGACCTATTTAACTATTTTGCAACTGTGTGAATTTGTGAACCAATTTGAATTCAGATTAATATGTTGAAATTGAAAATTCATTATTTATTTGATTTTTTCAGTCCAGACGCCTCATTCATTCCAGGAACTCCCATCACACCAGGTCAGAACTTAGGAAGACAGCCAAATGTCAATATAGCTGCAGCCATGGTCACACCGATAACTCCAACTACTCCAGTTCACACCTTTTCACGACCTTCCATGGAAACGCCATCATTTCCTATTTTTCAGACACCGAAAGGGAAGTTATTTGGTTCACTACAACAGCCTGAATTTTCATCTCCTGAACCCAACAAGGGGCAGACAATTTCAGCAGATTTGATAAAAACACTTGCACATCCTGTTCTTACTGAACTTGTCAGTAACCATGGTTACCATGTTCCTGTTACAACAATACAACTACCACAAAATCTGGAGCCAGGTATGGTTTCCCTGTTAAGTGGGAATTCACCTGCCACAACAAGTACACAAGATGGTAAGTATAGTTAAATAATTACTGTGAATTCATTTATATTCGTTGAATACTATTTTTCATCATTTTTGTTGGTTCAATCAAATCACGATATTTAGTGCACAATGAAAGGCATAAAGAGCCAGAAAGGTCATTTTAAAGAATCAAAATCATGAATTCAAAAGATAGCAAACATCTTAGTTTCTGCCAATGCACGGAAATGAATGAAACTGTGGTATAACAACAAAATTTAACGGGTAAAACTAGTGTTGACGTCACATTATTCGACATGTTTCTAAGACATTATCAGTGATGTCAGCATAACATTAATTGTATTTGACAAATTAACTGAAATTTTTGGTAGAATGCTGAATTAAAATGTGACTATTAGTTTAAGGAAGGGCTGTAGATATGCTTTAACACTATATCTCAAGTTCAATATTACCATTTACTTGAAATATTTGAAAATCTCATAATTTGTGCCGGCATGATAGTTTATGACCTCAGTTGTTAATATTTCCACAGACATGTGACCCTTTTCATTATGACTATCGTTTTAACATCATATCAGGAAATCAAGAAGTGAAAAGAATAACCTGAATGTGTTTTTATTTTTCAGGTCTTAGAAGTGAACCTGTTAATAAACCAATTAAACCATTGACTATTCTTGAAAAAGGTCACCAAAACTTAAAACAAAATAAATTATTCAAATATTGTAAAATTCCAGAAAGTGTTACACAAACCAAGGGAGGTAATAATGAAAGTCATATATCTGAAGACCAAAAAAGTTATACAAACTGCCCAAAAACACCTACTTTGTTTGATACTCAGGACAGTGAGCAGGAAAGACTTGAAACAGATTTAGCAAAACAATGTGGAAATCCTAGTAATTTGGATAAAAATAACTGCAAGAGTGCTGGAAAATATCAAATTGATCACAAAAGCAAATATTTTGATTTGAACGACATTCAAAATCCTAATGTTACAGTCAACAAAAAACCTATCTTCAAAAGACATTCTGTTACCCCGACAATTACAGCAGACGACGATTCTCAAGATGATTTTAAGGACAAGTCTACTAAAACACTTACAACAAGGAGATCATCATGTGACAAGAAAATGTTGACAGAGATTCAACAAAATACCAAAGAAGAGGATAATGTTGACAATAGACAACAACAGATAGAAGAAAATGGAGATAATGAGAGTGAAGAGATTTTGAAGACAAGACGGAAACAAAGAGGAGCAAAGAGAAAAAATAATTCAAATCTGAAGTCTACAAAGAAAAAGCCCAAAGGAGTTGATTTTTTGGACAATATTGAAAACAAACATGATGCAGCTAGAGATCATGAGATTAGATGTAAACATTGTGGAGAAATCTTGATATCTCAGTTGAAAGGTAAGAAGTTTGAACACTACATGTAAACATTGTGGAGAAATCTTGATATCTCAGTTGAAAGGTAAGAAGTTTGAACACTACATGTAAACATTGTGGAGAAATCTTGATATCTCAGTTGAAAGGTAAGAAGGTTGAACACTACATGTAAACATTGTGGAGAAATCTTGATATCTCAGTTGAAAGGTAAGAAGTTTGAACACTACATGTAAACATTGTGGAGAAATCTTGATATCTCAGTTGAAAGGTAAGAAGTTTGAACACTACATGTAAACATTGTGGAGAAATCTTGATATCTCAGTTGAAAGGTAAGAAGGTTGAACACTACATGTAAACATTGTGGAGAAATCTTGATATCTCAGTTGAAAGGTAAGAAGTTTGAACACTACATGTAAACATTGTGGAGAAATCTTGATATCTCAGTTGAAAGGTAAGAAGGTTGAACACTACATGTAAACATTGTGGAGAAATCTTGATATCTCAGTTGAAAGGTAAGAAGTTTGAACACTACATGTAAACATTGTGGAGAAATCTTGATATCTCAGTTGAAAGGTAAGAAGTTTGAACACTACATGTAAACATTGTGGAGAAATCTTGATATCTCAGTTGAAAGGTAAGAAGGTTGAACACTACATGTAAACATTGTGGAGAAATCTTGATATCTCAGTTGAAAGGTAAGAAGTTTGAACACTACATGTAAACATTGTGGAGAAATCTTGATATCTCAGTTGAAAGGTAAGAAGGTTGAACACTACATGTACATAAATCAGGGATGATTTTTTTTCAGTTATTGAACTGATTTCAGCTATTTTCCTCTGAAAATTGTTGCTGGACGTGATCAGAACAGGTAAAAAATGACCATTTTGAAAGGGGTGTAGATGGTTTCAGCTATTTTTCATTGATTTCAGTTATTTTATTTTCTAACCAGGATCATCCCTGATAAATGTGCAAATATTTTGCAAGAATTATTTTTATCTTATGTAAATTTTCATTTTTATCTCGCATTTCCCTTGCCAAAGAGTCATGTGAGCTTTGGCCACAACTTGCCATCCATCCGTCGTCTGTAAACTTTTCACCTGCTCAACTTCGATCTTCTCCTCTCAAACTACTATAGGCACATTGGAAAAATATAGATATCTAATTTCGTGTGCTTCAGACAGGCTCACAGTTTTAAGATTAGAAAGCCAAATGATTGAAAAGTTTTTGAGTGCAAGTAAACCAAAGGGCCTAAACAGGATTGACAAAATTGTGTAAGGTTATCTATGCCTATGAGATTGACCTTTAAAATAGTTTAAATGAATTACATTGGATCAATTATGTTCCAATGAAGTACGGTTAGGGTTAGGTATATGGTGTTTAACACAACTTTCAACAATATTTCAGTTATGTTGTGACGGTCAGTTTTATTGGTGGAGGAAACCGGATAAACCCACTAACTTGTCGCTAGTCACTGACAAATTAAGTATTGTGCCAATATGGTCAGTGAATCTGTAATAAATTTGATGTATTTGACAATATATTCCTTGTTTTTTTTTCTTCAGATTTTGAGAGGAGGAAGAGATATCCAAATTTTCTGATAGTTCTCACAAGACAAAGAAATACTGAGGTTTTGTTCTTGCCCTTGTTAGATGTGCAGAAAACTAATCTACAAATAGTATCTACAAAGCTCAAAGAAGGTAATATAATATATAATGAGGGCCATCATGCCTATGATCATATGGTTTAGGTTTATGGTGTTTAACACTTTTTTCAACAATATTTCATAGTCATTGACTTTAGTAGTGGTCCGGTGGCCCACGGCCAGTGAAAATTTATTCGGACCAGTGACTTTTGCCCAGATTTTTCAATAGAATCTATATAAATATTATAATTTTGAAGTTTTCGGGCCAGTACATTCGAAAGTCTAATTTCGAAGACTGATTTCAGTTATATCATGGCGGTCAGTTTTATTGGTGGAGAAAACCAAAGACCTGTCGCAAGTCACTGACAAACTTGATCACATAATGTTGTATCGAGTACACCTTGCCATAAGCAGGGTTCAAACTCACAACTTTAGTGGTGATAGGCACTGATTGCACAGGTAGTTGTAAATCCAATTACCATAGGATCACGATCATGAGGGCCCCTGATCATATGGTAATTAGATATACCTCTACATATGCAAGCAGTACATATCACTACTAATGAGAGATGGACTCCAAACTGAAGAGTCTACAGCATTGGTGGTATAATGGTTGGTGTACTCCCCTTGTGTGGGAGATTGTGAGTTTGAACCACCGTCGGTACAAACCAAAGACTATAAAATTGATATATGCTGCTTCTCCACTAAACATGCAGCATTAATTAGAAAAAATTAGAAATAATGTATAAGTAATATTACAGTTTCTCTGCCGTTTTCCTATGTATGTTTCATTATGTATATTGTATTGTTTATTTCATTAATTTGTGTATTTCACTGATGTTTTATCATTTTGTAATTAATTATATTCTATGAGCTGTATTGCTTACGAAGAAAGATTATTATTATTATTAAAGTGTCAGAGCAAAGACTGGTTGGCTCAGAGTCTTAATTGTAGCTACATGTTACCTGCAGACTGTTGTTACAGTCAGCTAACACTGTAAAAATCCAACTAAGCATGTTGATCTAGTACAAAGTAGACATTGTCATCTTGTGATATAGGTGAAAATAGCTGAGCTGGCATTTTACAAGAATCACTCACTTACTATACCCACTAATGAGAGATGGATTTCTAACCCAAAATTCACAAGATATACGAATAAATTGGTGATTTTGATGATAGAACATTCTGTCCTTTCTGAATAAAAAAGTACAATGTTTACAAAAATCTTATCTCCAAACTACAATTTACAATGAAATACATATTTAGATGTTTTGAAATTAAATATTTTTCTGTGCCAGTTTTACAAAACATTGACATAGGTATGTCTGTGTTGTTATTTATGACCTGTAATGAGAATACATCTGTAGAATGAATACCTTTTAGCTACTGTGAAATTTCAATATACAGTGAAACCTGTCTAAGCCGAACCCTGTATAAACTGAACTCTTGTAGAAAATTGGAAAAAATTGTAGGGTTAGGGTTATGATGTTTAACGCCACTCTCAACAATATTTCAGTTATATCGTGGCGGTCAATTTTATTGGTGGTGGAAACCGGAGTACCCGGGGAAAAAACATAGACCTGCCGCAAGTCACTGACAAACTTTATCACATAATGTTGTATCCAGTACACCTCACCTGAGTGGGATTTGAGCTCACAACGTTAGTGGTAATAGGCACTGATTACATAGGTAGTTGTAAATCTAACTACCATACAATCACCACCATAACAGCCCTCGTTTACATTAGAGAACTATCTTATCTATAAGACATTTTTTTTTCTCTCTGTTTTTTTTTCAGATTCAGAAGTAACATTGAATAGTTATGTTGATACAACCACAGGATGTGTATTACAATATCTTTCATGTAAGACATGTACAAAGGATGTCATTGGTATTCAGGTCGTTACAAATGGAAACAACTCTAAAGATGTAGAAGAAAAACAGGTATAATTGTTTGATAGACATTTTGCCATGTATTTTTTTTTTTTTTTTTTTTTTTTGAAAAAAAAACCCATTTCTAAGTTTGATATTCTATGTATATTACACAGGGATGATTCTCATTGTGGAAGACCCTATTGTAACTGTGAAATGTAGATTAGCAATAAACATGCTTTACTTTAATTTATGTCAAAGTGTAAAGTTGGTTAGTCTCTCATGTTCATGAAAACCATCCATGTACTTTCTTTACTATTTTTTGCTTATTCTGCATTCTGTCATTTTCCCACTGAATTAACTTAGTCTCTCTCAGATTGAAGGTAGCATAACATTCTTTATATGATAATAAAATATGCTGTAGAAAAAGTCAAAAATACTAAAATTTTAAATTTTTCAAATAAATGGTCAATTTTCAATGTGAAGAAGAATGTAGACCTTTTAAGCTAGAAGGGATATTTCAGTACAGGGAAGATATCAGGATTCAATCATGAAGGTGAAATAAAAGACCTGAAAACTAACTGCTGCTAAATCTGAAGACGAGACAGAGTGTTCTAAAAAACAAAAGAAATTGTTCTCTCCTTTCAAATATTTATGTTCCTCCACCAATAAAACTAACTGCCACGATATAACTGAAATATTGTTTAAAGTGGCATTAAACACCATAAACCAAAGCAAATATTTATGACATTTCTCAATTGCCATGTCATCTTCTTGTAATCAAACTGACCACCACAATATTGATATATAACTCAAATATTGTTGAAAGTGGCATTAAGCACCAATAATCATAGGGGGCTGGCCGTCATGGTAGTGATCGTATGGTAGTTGGATTTACAACTACCTTTGCAATCAGTACCTATCACCACTAACATTTTGAGTTTGAATCCTGCTCAGGCAAGGTGTACTCATACAACATTATGTGATAAAGTTTGTCAGTGACTTGCAGCAGGTCGGTGGTTTTCTCTGTGTACTCAGGTTTCCTTCACCAATCAAATTGACCACCAAGATATAACTGAAATATTGTTGAATGTGGCGTTAAACATGATAACCCTAAACCCCCCCCCCCCCCCCCCCCCCCCAATAATCATGACCTTTTATCTTGATTTTATCTTCTTTTTTTACAGGCTTGGATTATTAGTTCACATGTAGACACAAATGTTGGAAAGTCCTGACAGTTAGTTTCTTCAAGGGGATCATGTGACTTTGTTATGAACCAATCAAATAATTGGAATTGAATTGAAAAGTGCTGATATAAACCAATCAAATAATTGCCACAGAATTGAAAAGTGCTAAAATAAACCAATCAAATAATTGTAATAGATTTGAAAAGTGCTGAAATGAACATATCAAATAATTGGAATAGATTTGAAAAGTGCTGAAATGAACCAATCAATTAATTGTAATAGATTTGAAAAGTGCTGAAATGAACCAATCAAATAATTGTAATAGATTTGAAAAGTGCTGAAATGAACCAATCAAATAATTGGAATAGATTTGAAAAATGCTAAAATAAACCAATCAAATAATTGCCACAGAATTGAAAAGTGCTCAAATTAACCAATCAAATAATTAGAATAGATTTCAAAAGTGCTGAAGTGAACACAAATGTATAGAGATGAAATTATAAGGTGTAATAACATGTTCATTTGAAATACATGCATATGCATGATAATTGCTTTCTAAATGTTAGTGGAAATTTGTTAATATTTTTAATCTGTTGTTATGGGCCTCATGCGATAGTATAGAGGCATATAGTTTGTAAGTTCGATAGCTTTCATATTTGGTAAGATGATTGGTGAACAATTTTTGTAGGAATTATGGAGCTTTAACATTTTCTTACCGATAGTGTGAATAAACTGTTAACTAAAAGGCACCTGCACTATCAAAACTGCTCAGTTTGAAATATGTGGGGACATGGCATGCTGTCCTTATGGAATTGCCTTGTTGAACTGTATACTGTGGAACATTATTGTATCAAAGTCTGTGGACAAAATGAAGTTTGACTGGTGATAGTTGATAAAGAAACATTATATTTGTTACTGCAAGGACATGTCCTACTCATACTGGCTTATTATGTGGTCACTCTTCTAGCAGAGACATATTGTTTTCGTCCTCACAAAAGTTTGAATGTGCAAGTCCTTATACATTTTAAATAAGAATTCCTCAAAACTATGCATGCTTGCATATTTACATATCTTTACAGCAATTTGATCAATCCCTTTTTATGGATATAATGTCTATCCAAAGGACAGAATATATCGTATGCTAAGCAAATTTACAATCATCAGGACAATTTTTAGAATTATTCTATCGCTTCAAATGAAAATCAGATTTATTAAAAGAGAACCCAAGGATGTAAATATACATTCTTTGGACAAACAATGATGAATAAACATTACAAATGTTCTTCTTTCAAATGTATAAGGAATTTACTTTATAAATTCTGCTCACTTATAAACAGAATTTGTATGAGTCACGTAATCTCAAATGGGACTGAGCATGAAATATGTTTGAAAAATTTGAAAAACATAATCATTTTCTTCTGATTGTCCCTTATTTTACTGTCCATCTAATACAATCCAAAATAAAAAAAATAAACAATGGCTATTTTGTTATTATCTGCTTTTCCCTTTAGCAATTGGAATAAAACTTTTCAGGAGCATTTTAAGGATTTATTTTTGTAAAATTTGTAAAAAATCAAAACAAAACAAGGATTTTTATAGATATCTTTCAAAATATCATAGTGTTGTTTCAGTGAGATACAAAATGTTATGTTGATCTGATACAAAGCAGATATCATCATCATCTCATTGAAGGTCACTTTAAACAGCAATCACTAACTCATATTCATAAAATAAATGACAAAACAAAAACAAAAAAATGTTATAGGTTTATAAAGGAAAACATAAATAAATGGTAAATTTCACAAAGTTTTAAAAATCAACGAAATAAATAAAATCATTTTTACGATCTTTTTCATCTAAAGCAATGCAGATAAATGTTGTATAAAATGTATTTGTTTACAGGATAATATCGATTGGTAATCGTGAAACTTCGATTCAGAAAGAAAAATCGTTTTCAACCGCGATAAACAACGTTTTCGATCGTTCCGGCACCGAAAATGACCCTAAGGGGCTTCTTTCAAACTAAATGGAAAGCGTGTTCCTGACGTCATATCGTGATAAATTTATTATCCAATGAAATAGGAGATTCCGCTTTAGCTCTTTCCGAATGAGGAATTTCGATTTCCGGTCTATTTCAAGGTCAAAATCTAGTGCAAAACATTCAAGTTCTTGCTGCCCGGAAACGACGAAACGTAAGAAAATTCCTCCTTCTCAATCATAAAATTCAAATATTTTACTTTCTAAAACATTTGTTCTCCTATGAAAAGTACGTCAGGAACGGTCTTTTATTTTTCAGCGAAAAACGCTACGTTTTAGTTTACCGTGAAATGGAGACATTGGTGGAGTCAAACGGAAATTTTCATGACGACGTCACTGATAACGTTGAGCTAACAGATAGTACAATAGGTAAATATTTTATTCTTTTGTTCATCTATCGTAGGTTGAACAGATGAAAGCTCATGTCTTTATAAATGAGCCTGTCCACCATCTGTTCTTTTCTTTCTCTCTCTCTCTCTTTTTTTCAGTGTCTAAAGCTTGGGAATTGTTGGGTCCATCAGGATTTGGAAATAGCAGTACAATTAAAAGACTGCTATGTGATGAGGACTACACTGGTTAGTTTTTTTTTTTATTTCAGGGGCCCAGGTGGCTCAACGAGTTAGGTCGCTGGATATAACGGCTCATACAAGCCTATCACCAATATGGCATGGGTTCGCGCCCCGCTTTGTAAATTACAAAAAATGGTGCACTCGACTTGCAGCCGCAAGTGATAAAGTTTACCAGTTGCTTGCCCATGGTCGGTGGTTCTCTACGGGTACTCCAGCTTCCTCCACCACTAAAACGGGTCGCCATGATATTGCTGAAAGTGGCGTTAAAACACCAAAAATCAAAATAAAATATTTTATTTCAAATTTCAAAGATTGATTGCTATGAGACAACAAGAACAATAAAAAAATTAAATGGTTACACATATTTTCCATAAACATAAGAAGAATCAATGAAACTTGAAAAACTAAATTTAATGCATACATGAAATTGATTGAAATCTAAGTCGAAATCTATAGGCATGTTTATAAAGTTTTAAAAGGGAACAACACATTATGATTTAAGTTATCTGTAAAGCATATCATCGAAACATCTAGGTACCATCTATTTAACTTGAGGGGAAGGGGACAGTGTTTTTTTGGGTGCTGAATTTCTGGAAGAAATTTATTAGTGTTTTTTTGCTCAATGAAATTAATTTCGAAAACAATATTTCAACTCGAAATAGAGTGGAACAAATTTCTTCTTTTGCGCTGGATAAAACATGTAGCTCTTTCAAGTTAAATGGTTGGTCCCATAAGAAGTTTAATTAAAGGTTTTGTGATAGGAATTTAAACCAGACTAAACCAAATTGATTTTTGGTTCATTTATTTTACTATTTATCTACTATGTAATTTGCAAGATTTATTGAAATTTTCATTCAAGTTTCTGACAATCTATTTTATAATAAATATATGCAATCAAAATCAATGTTTTAGTCTGGTTTGATGTATTAATAGCAGTTAAGGAAACTTTGTTCTATTTTCTTTTTTACATTTTTTCAGATGATTGGCCACTTGAAAGAATTAAAGATCAAGTTTATCAAACAGCATATTTCTGGATTTGTGTTCTTGATGTTATTGATCGTGATACCAGTTTAACGTACAAATACAACATTCAAAATTGCATCGCAAACACACATCTGCATTGTGCAAATGTCTCCGCATTTGTCCGAAAAATAAGAAATGTCAAAGAAAGATCACTGAAAAGGAAAAACACAGATGCTCTTAGCATCAATGTAATAGAATGTAGGAAAATGCAAAATATAGGCAAAAAATGTAAAAAAAAACAAGGAATAACAGAGGCCTGGTTACTAAACCCTACAGAAATAAATGTAGATTTTGTCAATCGCGAATTGGCACTAGAGCTGAGATCTTACAAAAACAGAAATCAAATACTTGACAAAACGTGTGCCCTATGGTTTCTGTATTTGTGTAAGCTACAGACCCTGCCTCACTTAGGCAGACTGTGGCTTTCCATTGAGAGAACATTTAACAAGAAAAATAAATTAAAAAAGGAAGAAAAAGACAAATATTTAAATGGTTTATTTATACCACCAAAACCAACTGAAAAAGAAAATAAACTTAATTGCAACTTTTGCAAGAAAGACAAAATAGAAAAAGACAAAATTTTCAATAAAACTTCTTGCAACTCAAAGATGAACAAATCGCATATGAAACTCAAAAAGGAGAAAATCAGCACGAATCTCGAGATATATAACTTAAAGAGAGAAATTGTGAATCTTACAAAAAAGTTGGAGAAATACCAAGAAAAGATAGGTCAGTTAAACACAAGAAATGTGAACAAAAGAATAAAACACAGAAATGTCAAGATCCAGAAGCTTACCGAACAGAACAAAAAGTTATTTGACCGTCAAAAGTACTTGCAAAAGTTGATATGTCGCATCAGATAAAAAAATAAACAAAGAACATCTTTACTTAAATACTATAACCAAAGAGTAAACATTATGAAACCAGGCAATACAACAAATTTGAAGCAAAGCAACACAACAAAGCCTGTCCATGACAATAATGACAAACAGTTCGAACATCAGATTCGCGAAGAAAATAATTTACTAAAACAAAATTTACACGTCCTTGAAAATGAGAATGAAGAAATGAAAGAAATTATAGAGGAGTTAATGGAAAATCAAGAAATTTCAACCTTTGAAAAAGGAAAATATAATGATACCGTGCGCGAAGTTTACGCTGCCCTACTGTCAGCCAATGTTGGTGTTAAAAATGTAAAGCATATCGTCCGTACAGTCTTGAATAAACTTGGTGGTGTTAAAGTTGGACGTCTACCAAGAAAAACCTTTTCTGAAATAATGCTTATCGAAGCAAAGGCTTTGGCTCAAATTCAGAGTGTTGATGCTATACTCATGTCGAACGATTTATGCACAATTCATACTGACGGGACAAAACGAAAACGAAAAGGTCGAGAGTATGGAGGTCTACAAATAGGTACTAGCTCGGGGCAATACAGTGTAGGGATTTCCGAATTAGTACAAAGAACCGCAGATTCTTTTTTCACAATGATAAAAGAAATATTTAATAATTTAGGAGAATTAGCTGGGTCGGATAAGGAAAACAAAGACATGTTGTGAATAGCTCTCTAAAAAATATGTTGGAAAAATGGCGGACAGACTGTCTTCCTCTTATCATTGAGAACTTTAACACTTTTAAGTTTTTTTGTGTTTGTCAACATACGGTTGACAATTAACTATATACAAGTAAACACAGCTCACGTCCTATTCACAACATTCAAGGCAGAATGGAGAAAATAAACAGAAATTTATCGGTACATTTTAATAATAAATTGTTTACGGGAATTAAACATGAGGATATTTTATCCGAATTGGAAAAAGAAATAAATTTAGAAGATATAAAGTCAATCCAGATGACAGAGAAATCCTGTATTGTAACGCTGAAAAGTGAACAGGCAAAATACAAGATCCTCAACTCGGAAATTTCATTGAAAAACAGGTCAGTTAACTTTTTTGAAATTGATAAAAATGTAACTAACGTGACAATTAAAGATGCGCCATGCGAAGTGAGTGATCAATTCATAGCCACACACATGTCGAAATACGGGCAAGTGATAAATGGTTCAATAAAAAGGGGTGTCATTAAAGGCACAAACATTGAAAATGGGACCAGATATGTTCAGATATTAAATTGTGCACCAATTCTTCCAGTTGGAACCAATTTTGGGCGATTCGAAATCCGACTGTATGCAGATAACAACAGGACGGAATGTTCATACTGCCAACAGACAAACCATCCCTACTACAGATGTCCTACTAAACCGACATCAATAAAAACTTGTTATAACTGCAATAAACAAGGACACATAGCCAAGTACTGTAAATATGATATCTTGTGCAAGCATTGTGGTGAGTGTGGCCATATACAACGTGACTGCCCTGCTCATAAAGAAGAAACAGCTAGGAAGGAATATGGTGATTATTTTCATGAAATCATAGAGGGTAGAAATACTCGAGACAACTCAAGCTTGGATGACGAAACAGAACATAAAGACGCATCAGGACAGGCTGACAGTAATCCTACTACAGACGACAACAATTCAGTAAATGTTTTACTAGGGGCTTCTAACTGTAAAAGACTTGGGAAAGTTTCCCAAAATTGCATAAATGCCTCAATTTCAGGTGCAACATTAGAAAATATAGATGAGACAATAAAACTAGCCAAATCTAAAGTGTTTGATAAAACTGTAGATAAAGTAGTAATATCCTTAGGTACAAACGACATTACAAAGTCTAAAGGTGATCATGACCAGGTTAATATTAATCTTACACGTGCAATACACCAAGTAAAATGTAATTTCCCGAATTCTGTAGTTGGTATATGTACTATTCTCCCTAGAAAAGGGAAAGGTCCAAACATAGCAAAATGTAATGACACAGTTTTAAATGTCAACATATTTTTGAAAAAGTTGTGTATTAGAGAACAAATTGAATGTGTAGATGCTTATGAATTGTTCACGAAACAAGGAAATGTGTTAAAGTCATTATTTGATAATACTGACTCCTCAGGTGTCCATATTAGCGTTGAAGGTTGTACGAAAATTAGAGACGAAATTGTAACCTTTTTCGATTCAGATAAAGTAATAAGTGTAGAGTTGAAAACCCCACGTAAACGCACAAACAGTGCGCTTTCGTCGACACCAAATTCTGTAGAGAGACAAAACAAACAAACCCGAATTGTATCGCCACCAGTGTAGTAATTTAATGTTTGTACTGCTTTATTATGATAGTATTCATGTTTTTATTTTGTATAAATTATTACATTTGTGTGTATACAAATATTACAAGAGACTGTATTGTTTTGCAACAATTGATGTTATGATTTATTGTCAAGAATACGGTATTGTTACCGGTTGTAAACAAATAGTAGAAGTTGTAAGATTGAGCAATCAAGCGATAATAAAACAAATTAAAATTTCTCGTTATCGCATGAGACCTTTAAACACAAAATTATACATATTCTCCCACTATATGATTTATTGTAAGATACATGTTATTGTTGTTTGTTCCATACAAATGAAAAATCGTAAAATCGTGGAATTAAGCGATATATATCTATATATATGTTATTTTTTTCTATCGCATGAGGCTTTAGATCATAATATTACACTTTATTTATTTATGTCATGTCAATTTCTATTGCAACTATAAATATAAATGGGCTGAGAGATGATAAAAAACGTAGAACTTTTTTTGATTGGTTGATTAGTAAATAAATCAATGTAATATGTGTTCAAGAGACGCACTGTACATTTTCTGAAATAGAATCATGGCAAAACTTGTGGAAAAGTTCTGGTGGATGCGAAAGTAGTTGGAATTGTGGAGTAAGGGCATCGCGAGGGGTAGGGGTTTTATTATATGATATTGATGCTACTGTTAAAGAAATTAGTTCCGATGATTTTGGGCGTATATTGTCATGTGAACTAAAATACGAAAATAAAACTTATATAATAACAAACGTGTATTGTCCAAATGATAGTGGGGTTAGAAAAACCTTTATTAGAGATATTGATCCATATGTGACAGATGGGAGTTTTACTGAAAAAATGCATATACTCACTGGCGATTTTAATTGTGTTTTAGATAAGGAAATAGATCGTTATCCTTCTCGTAATTATGATGATACGGGGGGAAAAGAACCTAAGACTATTATGACGAAAAATAATCTAATCGATATTTGGAGAGAAAAAAATCCGTCAGTGAAAAAATACACGTTTAGAAGAGGTAATTCTAAATCACGTATAGACTTAATATTGATCAGTGAACAACTTTCCTGTCATATCATTAACATTAAAATAATTCATTGTCCGTTCAGTGATCATGATATTAAAATTATGAAATTAAACGTATGCGATATCACTAGAGGGTCTGGTACCTGGATAATGAATTTGCATACAATTAGATCTGATTATTTTCGACAAGTGTTTACAAATTGGTGGGTATATTGGAAATTAGAAAAGAAATCTTTTTCAAATTTGAGGGAATGGTGGGACATAGCCAAAATTAAGATTAAATCGATAACTATAGAAGCGTCTAAAAAGGTAAACACTACTGACGACAAGATAAAGGGTCTAGAAAATAAATTAGAGACATTAAAGGATATATCTGAACCCTCCAGGCAACAATTGGAAGAGTTAGCAGACTTAGAAAACCAAATACACTCACATTATGAAAATAAAACTGACGCCGCAAGGTTAAGAGCTAAAGTTGACTGGTACGAGAAGGGGGAACAAGCAACTAAATATTTTTTTAATCTAGAGAGAAAAAATGGGCAAAATAAATTATGGCAAAAAATCAGGGCTCTAGATGGTAATTAAAATATGATATCGACGAGATACTAGATGAACAGATAAATTTTTACGCAAATCTATTTTCAACAGAAGGGTGGGATAAAAATGTAGCAGAGGAACTGGTTACTCATATGGATAGAAAATTAACATGCGACGAAAGTGGATAGAGATAACATACGTAACTGGCGTCCAATAACATTATTAAATAGTGATTATAAAATCATATCAAAACTTTTAGCAAATCGCATGAAGCCAGTAATAAACAAAATTATTCATACGGATCAAAAAGGATTCGTAGCAGGGAGAAATATAAGCGAAAATAATCGTATGATTGATGATATTATAGAATTTGTAGATAATGAAGATGAGGAAGGTGTAATTATTTTTGTTGATCAGCAAAAAGCATTTGATAGAATGGAATGGGGGTGGTTAAATTATGTTATGGAATGTTTTAATTTTGGACTGAAATTTCGTGAATGGGTTTATATGTTATTTAAAAAGGAAAAAACCTGTATAAAAACAAATGGTTTCATATCAAAATTTTTCGCAATATCGCGTTCAGCCAGACAAGGATGTCCTGCTGCACCGATTTTGTACATTATTCAGGCAGAGCCGATGGCTTGTGCTATCCGAAACACTCCGGAAATACATGGTATCAAACTACCCGACTGTGAGGGGCACCCCGTAAAGGAAGCAAAAATATGCATGTTTGCAGACGACACGCAACTCTTAAACAAAAACGAAGAATCTGTTGAACAATCCTTTTTAATTATTGGCAGATTAAGGGGGAAACGACCCAGATTAACTAACATATCATGGATTTCAGATAATATTAAGACTTTAGGTGTTTTTCACGGGTACAATATAGACACTTATGACATTTGGAAAAAAATCATAAATAAAATGAAAAGCTGCACTCAGGTTTGGAAAACCAGAAATTTAACCTTTAAGGGAAAAACTTTAATCGTTAAAAATTTTCTGTTAGCTCAAATGGGATTTGAAACTGAAATGAGGGGGATACCAGAAAAATATAAAAAAGAGGTGAATGATTTGATTTGGAGATTTCTTTGGGACAATAAACCAAACCAAATAGAAAGAAATGTATGTTGCTTAAATATTAATGAAGGGGGGATGGGAATGATTAACATAGACAATTTTGTCAAAAGTAAACAGATAAAATTTATATACAAAATAATCAACAGTGAGATGGATTCATGGAATGCGATAGGTAAACACTGGTTACAGAAATACGATAAAAAATTTGGAGTTGATTTTTTTCTTTGTAAATGCTCCGATATTAAAGGTTTAGATATTGCACCCATTCCAAAATACTATCGAGACGCTATACAAGCATGGAACAATTTTTTGGGGTCATGTTCTACGGAGTCTAAAAATGACATTTTAGATAAAAACATATTTGGTAACTCTTGAGATCAAATTTAATAGAAATCCACTTTTTTTTCAATCGTTTTTGAGAAATAATATATTTAAAATAAACGATATATGGGATAAAAACAATAATACCTTTGTTGATAATCAGACTATATTTAATAGACTGGATGATAAAAGGAACTGGATATCAGAATGGGCAAAAATAAAAAAATCAATACCAGAAAATGTTGTTAAGAAATTAAAATCCGATGATAACGAAAAGATAAAAAAATCATTAGGTTTAAAAATAGATAGTAATTTGAATATTAGAAATCATAATAATAAAATCATTGTTCCAAAAGAGCTGAAACTGAAGAATATCCAGAAAGAAATACGTAAACCAATTACGCCAAAATGTCAATTCAAATGGGATACAATTTATGAAAAGAAATTTAACTGGATATCAATTTGGTATATACTGAACAAGATTAAATGTAAACAAAGCATTATCCAATTCCAATGGAAATGTTTGCATAACATTGTCTATTCAGAATATAGATTTCAAAAAATGGGAAAATCAAATGGTCAATGTCATTTTTGTAAAAATGAAATAGAGTCCCTTATGCATTTGTTTTACAGGTGTCATAAAATTAAACATGTCTTAGATGAATTAAAACACATTTTTAATAGCATTTTTGAAAAAAATATAGTACTTGTTGAGGAAAACTTAATCATTGGGGTGTATGAGGAAGAAATAACTGAAAACCTACTTTTAATGAATTTAGTAATTTGTATATTAAAATGGGTAATTTGGAAAACAAGAAATTATATAAAATATAATAAAAGTACTTACAGGGAAGCAATAGTTATCACAAATCTCAAAAATGAACTCAGAAGTAATATACAAATGATGATTAAGAACCCAGAAGTTCGAAACTTACATAATATTAGGAAATTACAGCTATTATTGGATACATTATGAATTTAGTTGTATTAATAATTCCTTTCATTGTTTACTGTGTAAAAATGTATGTTTATAAATTGAATATGAGAGATAAAATATGATTTATTTGCTTATGGTATTGTATTCTTAC
Organism: Bathymodiolus septemdierum; assembly: GCA_963383655.1. NCBI lineage: Eukaryota > Metazoa > Mollusca > Bivalvia > Mytilida > Modiolidae > Bathymodiolus > Bathymodiolus septemdierum. The sequence continues at coordinate 14,170,518 of OY726523.1, forward strand.
TACAACTGTACCAGTATTTATTTATTTAATTATATTGTTCATTGTAAATATTTGTAAACCTTTGAGGTTTCCTGGCACCCAGAGGTAAATTGTTCACAGGTGTAATATAATAAAAAAAAAATAAAAAAAAAAAAATTTACACGTCCTTGAAAATGAGAATGAAGAAATGAAAGAAATTATAGAGGAGTTAATGGAAAATCAAGAAATTTCAACCTTTGAAAAAGGAAAATATAATGATACCGTGCGCGAAGTTTACGCTGCCCTACTGTCAGCCAATGTTGGTGTTAAAAATGTAAAGCATATCGTTCGTACAGTCTTGAATAAACTTGGTGGTGTTAAAGTTGGACGTCTACCAAGAAAAACCTTTTCTGAAATAATGCTTATCGAAGCAAAGGCTTTGGCTCAAATTCAGAGTGTTGATGCTATACTCATGTCGAACGATTTATGCACAATTCATACTGACGGGACAAAGCGAAAACGAAAAGGTCGAGAGTATGGAGGTCTACAAATAGGTACTAGCTCGGGGCAATACAGTGTAGGGATTTCCGAATTAGTACAAAGAACGCAGATTCTTTTTTCACAATGATAAAAGAAATATTTAATAATTTAGGAGAATTAGCTGGGTCGGATAAGGAAAATAAAGACAAAAAGGCAGCAGAAATTCTTTTAAAAGTTAAAAACATGATGACCGACAGACATGTTGTGAATAGCTCTCTAAAAAATATGTTGGAAAAATGGCGGACAGACTGTCTTCCTCTTATCATTGAGAACTTTAACACTTTTAGTGATGATCTTAAAAAATCGTTAATAGACATAAATCATTTCAAGTGTAATCTTCATGTTTTGGTCAATCTTGGCTCCCAAGCTGAAATAGCACTAAAGGAATGGGCAAAAGCTATAATCATAACAGATACATTTGACTGGGGAGTGGCAAGCACTCCTGACTTTATTCGTGCAACAACTAAGCTTTGTGCCCCAGGTGCGGATCAAAAATCTGGATACAGTCTCTTGTTTGAAATCTACTTAAAAAGTTGTACTCCTCCTGTAGCGTTACAAATGTCTACCTTTTATGGGCATCGAATAAACATGTTATTCTCCATGGCAGCAGCGGTCTATTACCATAATGATCACATCAAAGATTTTTTGTCTACATATTTTGAAGACAAATCAAGTAATAAACTCGTGGTGTGCGTTTCTCATTATGTGAATAATATACAGTTATTTAATGGGTATGGATGCAATAGACCAAACTATTTGTCCTGAGGTGTTGGGAATGACCAAGTGTTCTATTGCATGAGGCCAACGGCCGAATGCAATAGAACACTTGGTCATTCCCAGCACCGAAGGATAAATAGTTTGGTCTATTGCATCCACACCCATTAAATAACTGTTTTATTTCCTAATTAAACAGAAGCAAGGTAGCGGACATGACTAAATATATTCATGCATATATTGTAGTAAAAATGATGAAAATGAATTATTTGTTGAATTAGATAACAATAAACAACTGGAATACAGAGTAAAAAATCCAAAATTTTTATATTACATATGTTTTTTAATATTATTATTTAAATATTAAAATTTTGAAATTTTATGAAAACTGAAATTTTAGAAATTTTTATGAAAATTTTGAAATTTGAAATTTTTTGAAATTTATGAAGTTTTGACATTTTTTGAAAATTTTGAACTTTAAATTAAAAAAAAAAAAAATAATTATTTTGAATTTTGAAATTTTTTGAAAATTTTAGAAATTTTTAAATATTTTGAAATTTTAGAAATTTTGAAAAGTTTTTGAAGTTTTGAAATTTGTTGTCCAATGAAAAAAAGGTTCAAAGGTCAGTTCAATAGTCTGTCGTGCAATAGTCTCTTGAAGACTATTGACGCGTCAATAGATCACAGGGGAGCAAAAAATGCAAAAAATATCTTAAAATATGTAGTTACTTAATAAACAAGAAAAAATTTACAATTAGGTAATAATAAGGTTTATTTGGCTGGTTGCAGGGCATTGGGAATAATTGACAAACTAATGACTGGTCCTTTATGGAAACAGATTGAAAATGCAAAGCATATTCTTGACCTTAATAGTATGTGGTTAACCTTTTTTAATTATTTAGATGAATTTTCGAGGGATTCCTCCAATTTACTGAAAGGAACAATTTTATTTCCTGAATTTACTAGACAGGATGATATTTTTGACAGATTATTTTCTGTTCAAGATGAACAATTAAATATTCTTACAGCTGAGGCACTACAAATATTATGCACACATTTTATGATCATAGTAAGCCGCCAATTAGGAGACTATCTTCCAGGCGGAAAATTTAATATTGACACTTCCCCAAATTTTGAAAAATTAAAAGAAACATCAGTAAATGTATCCACCACCAACATAGTTTCAGAAAGAGATTTCGCTAATTTAGATCGGCTTAGGCGTGAAAAACCAAATGCAAATACCATCGCTTTGGAAGGAATGATCCTTTTTACAAACAATAAAACACTTCATTGGTTAGATAATTTGGATGCCGAAAAAAAATCTACAGTGTTAAAGATGGCAAGGGAAAATGCACCAAAAATGTTACAAAATTACAAAGAACAAAAACATATAGAAATATTACAGAAAAAGAAAGATGAAGATAGTTTGATGAAGCAACGAAAAAATAATGAGATCATCAAAATAAAACAGGATATTGACACTTACGGAGGGCAGTGGTTAGTAGAGAAAGACATTGAAAGGGCATTGAAAAATCTCAGCATGTCACAAAAAGTTGTTTTGAAAATAAATCCTGAAGACAAAATCTTATTAAAATTGAAGGAAATAAATTAACCCTTAATCAACTACTTTCAAATTTTAGGATCTTGGCTAATATATCCATTTCTAGTATTGCAGTTTCAGATGAAAGTGCTCTAGAAAATGGTGCATGTAATACAGAAGTAAACAAATCATCACTGACAATAAAAACTGTTGAGGAAAGAGAAAATTTCATGATGCAACAAAGGGAAAAAATACTTAAAAAAATACAAGAACTAAAATCAAAAAGAAATGTTGTGTCAGAACGAAGAAAGTTGGAGAGCAAAAAAAGAAAAGGCATTAATGAACCTTATAATTCAAAATCATGTAAAAGAAAATGTACTAAAAGTGTAGTTTCAGAACCAGATCATTTTGCAGATCACAAATTTTCTAAGGGTGAAACTGTTGCAATAGCATATTCAGATGGGTGGTATCCAGGACAGTCTGAAGAAGTTTTGGACAATACTTTTGCTACAGTGAAGTGCCTACATCCTTTAATATCAAAGCAAACTGTTTTTTGTTGGCCTGTAAAAGATGACATCATAAGGGTGGAAAATATTTTTATATTTTCCAAAGGTTTTGAATTTATACCAAATGACAGTAGTTGTAGAACATGGAAAATATCAGATGTAGACTATTTCATCAAAATATTCACTGTATAAGTCTAAATGTTTCTGAAAATACAAAATGAATTTTGTGTGTAATGTGTCTTGGTTGAAGGGGAAAAAAAGGAAAGAAACTGATTTTGATTTTTTTTGTGCTTAACGCCACTTTCAGCTATATCATGGCGACCAGTGTTAGTGGTGGAGGAAGAGAACCACCGACCATGGGCAAGCAACTGGTAAACTTTATCACTTGCGGCTGCAAGTCGAGTGCACCCTTTTTTGTAATTTACAAAGCCGGGCGCGAACCCACGCCGTATTGGTGATAGGCTTGTATGAGTTGTTAGGTAATCCATCTACCTAACTCGTTGAGCCACCCGGGCCCTCGAAAGAAACTTTGGTGGTGAACTTTTAAGTCTAACTAGCAAACATACTTAGATTAAAAGCATGCTTTGAGACAAACATTTTGATACCAATTTTGTTGAAATCGGCCTTTTATTAATAATAGCAAGATTTTATTGCAAATTGGTTTTCCACACGAAAAAAAAATCCTGAAATGGAGGTAATTTTGTGGCAATTGTGAATCAAAATTGCTGCCATTCAATTTGAAAGTAGCATAATTCAAGAGGTGACTCCACACCAAGCATTTTGACACCATGATTGAAAAAAACGGTTGAGAAATAACCAAGATATGTTGGAAAATGTATATTTCTGACGTTAAAAAATGTAAAATGGCGGCCATTTTGATTCAAAATGGCCGCCATTTCACGACTTAAAAACTACTTTGAATTGTTGTCATGTACGTTATGAAGTCTTTGACTTGTGTTCCAAATTTCAGCTTTCTATCGTATATAGTGTTTGAAATATGTCCAGTTTTGTGTGACCAAAGACCTCTTTTCAGCAAAATTTTCATTTCCTTTGTTTGTACGGTGCCATTCAGTTTTTTGATTGCACAATAGTGACAGACCATATTCCTGGTGCAATCAGATTTTTGTGTGTTACTGCTACTGTTGAGCATATTTGGTCTTCAAACCTAGGAACAGACTAAAACAGTAAAATTAAACCAAAACAATATGCAGGTAACCTATTTTCTGAAAAAAATAGCTTCAACATGGCCAGAGAGGTCTTCTGGACTATGTCAAAAGAGAGCTTTCGGCAATGTTGGTTGCCCAAAATCTCTGAATTTGAAATTGTCTTTGCGTATATTTGTTACTATTCCAGAAGTATGAAACCCATTCTGTACATAAACAAACATTTATACTTGAGAGTTTGCTATAATTTAAAAAAATGTGCTTCCAAAAATGGGCTTTTCTCCATTTTCACTAAGCGTCCAAGCTGGAAAATAGGGGGGATGAAATTCAAAACTTCAAATGCTCATAACTTTCTTATCGATTACCCAATTTTCACAAACAAGGACTCAAAATGCTCGGCTCAATGAGATCTTTAACAATAACCTTTAACAATAACCTCAAAAGATCCACATGTCCCCTGTAAATATATAAGCCTGGCCTTTCTAAAATTTCAGCCAATGAGAACACATTATGGACCCTGGCAGCCATGTTGGATTTCAAATCAGCACCAAAAACACATATGGTAGAGGACCATCCAGTGAACATTTCTGGCAAGTTTGGTTGAAATCTGTTCAGCGGTTTCAGAGAAGATTTAAATGTGAAAAGCTAACGGACGGACGGACGGACGGACGACGGACGCTTACCCATGACAAAAGCTCTGATTACCCCTTTGGTATCTTGTGGTCATTGTATTGTTTGTCCCTCAATTTACAGCCTCTGATTACTCCTTTGGTATCTTGTGGTCATTGTATTGTCTGTCCCTCGATTTACAGCCTCTGATTACCCCTTTGGTATATTGTGGTCATTGTATTGTATGTCCCTCGATTTACAGCCTCTGATTACCCCTTTGGTATCTTCAACCTTTTCTTACATAATATTACACTCAATTCAATAAAAACGTTTCTTTAATGTCGGTTGTTTCTCTGTAGCCTAATACAAGGGGTGGAGGGGGCGATTGATTATTGTTTAGCACCAAATGATTATTTTTAGCTATATTATGTGGAGGAAAAAATATAATATTTGACCAAATGATGATGTCTCCATTATACTAAACCAACATGTCGATTTTTCATAGTTCTAACTTCATGAAACAACAGTTCACATATACAGTTAGACATGTCGCTCCACTTGATTACATTATAGATTCCGAGCCAACCAATCTTTGTTCATAATTTAGAGTTTTAGAGGAGAAGCAATAAATCACAATTATATATTCTTTGTTTTGATCCAAACCGTCGAGGGGTTTAATGTAATACATTTACCTGGATATATCAGTTGATGTCCAATCAGAGACCATCGAGTGGTGGGTTTAATGTAATACATGTACCTGGATATATCAGTTGATGTCCAATCAGAGACCATCGAGTGGTTTAATGTAATACGTGTACCTGGATATATCAGTTGATGTCCAATCAGAGACCATCGAGGGGTTTAATGTAATACATGTACCTTGATATATCAGTTGATGTCCAATCAGAGACCATCGAGGGGTCTAATGTAATACGTGTACCTGGATATATCAGTTGATGTGCAATCAGAGACCATCGAGGGGTTTAATGTAATACATGTACCTGGATATATCAGTTGATGTCCAATCAGAGACCATCGAGGGGTTTAATGTAATACATGTACCTGGATATATCAGTTGATGTCCAATCAGAGACCATCGAGGGGTTTAATGTAATACATGTACCTGGATATATCAGTTGATGTCCAATCAGAGACCATCGATGGGTTTAATGTAATACATGTACCTGGATATATCAGTCGATGTCCAATCAGAGACCAACGAGGGGATTAATGTAATACATGTACCTGGATATATCAGTTGATGTCCAATCAGAGACCATCGAGGGGTGGGTTTAATGTAATACATGTACCTGGATATATCAGTTGATGTCCAATCAGAGACCATCGAGGGGTTTAATGTAATACATGTACCTGGATACATCAGTTGATGTCCAATCAGAGACCATCGATGGGTTTAATGTAATACATGTACCTGGATATATCAGTCGATGTCCAATCAGAGACCATCGAGGGGTTTAATGTAATACATGTACCTGGATATATCAGTTGATGTCCAATCAGAGACCATCGAGGGGTTTAATGTAATACATGTACCTGGATATATCAGTTGATGTCCAATCAGAGACCATCGAGGGGTTTAATGTAATACATGTACCTGGATATATCAGTTGATGTCCAATCAGAGACCATCGAGGGGTTTAATGTAATACATGTACCTGGATATATCAGTTGATGTCCAATCAGACCATCGATGGGTTTCATGTAATACATGTACCTGGATATATCAGTCGATGTCCAATCAGAGATCATCGAGGGGATTAATGTAATACATGTACCTGGATATATCAGTTGATGTCCAATCAGAGACCATCGAGGGGTTTAATGTAATACATGTACCTGGATATATCAGTTGATGTCCAATCAGAGACCATCGAGGGGTTTAATGTAATACATGTACCTGGATATATCAGTTGATGTCCAATCAGAGACCATCGAGGGGTTTAATGTAATACATGTACCTGGATATATCAGTTGATGTCCAATCAGAGACCATCGAGGGGTTTAATGTAATACATGTACCTGGATATATCAGTTGATGTCCAATCAGAGACCATCGATGGGTCTAATGTAATACATGTACCTGGATATATCAGTCGATGTCCAATCAGAGACCATCGAGGGGCTTAATGTAATACATGTACCTGGATATATCAGTCGATGTCCAATCAGAGACCATCGAGGGGTTTAATGTAATACATGTACCTGGATATATCAGTTGATGTCCAATCAGAGACCATCGAGGGGTTTAATGTAATTCATGTACCTGGATATATCAGTTGATGTCCAATCAGAGACCATCGAGGGGTCTAATGTAATACATGTACCTGGATATATCAGTTGATGTCCAATCAGAGACCATCGATGGGTTTAATGTAATACATGTACCTGGATATATCAGTCGATGTCCAATCAGAGACCATCAAGGGGATTAATGTAATACATGTACCTGGATATATCAGTTGATGTCCAATCAGAGACCATCGAGGGGTTTAATGTAATACATGTACCTGGATATATCAGTTGATGTCCAATCAGAGACCATCGAGGGGTTTAATGTAATACATGCACCTGGATATATCAGTTGATGTCCAATCAGAGACCATCGAGGGGTTTAATGTAATACATGTACTTGGATATATCAGTTGATGTCCAATCAGAGACCATCGAGGGGTGGGTTTAATGTAATACATGTACCTGGATATATCAGTTGATGTCCAATCAGAGACCATCGAGGGGTGGGTTTAATGTAATACATGTACCTGGATATATCAGTTGATGTCCAATCAGAGACCATCGATGGGTTTAATGTAATACATGTACCTGGATATATCAGTTGATGTCCAATCAGAGACCATCGAGGGGTTTAATGTAATACATGTACCTGGATATATTAGTTGATGTCCAATCAGAGACCATCGAGGAGTTTGATGTAATACATGTACCTGGAGATATCAGTTGATGTCCAATCAGAGAAACATGGTGAAGGAGAAAATAAGGTAACTTTAGTGAATAAATTTTAATCAAATACACTTCTATGACAAATAAAATATACAGTAGGTATATAACTATCCAATTATCTTTAATAGAACAAAAACAAGCAGTAAATATGTAGTTATAACCAGTTAGCACAAGCAATAAATATGTAGTTATAACCAGTTAATACAATAGTAATTATCTCGTTATAACCAGTTAATACAAGCAGTAAATATGTAGCTATAACCAGTTAACACAATAGTAATTATCTCGTTATAACCAGTTAACAAGCACTAAATATGTACAGTAGTTATAACCAATTAAGAAGCAGTAAATATGTAGCTATAACCAGTTAACACAAGCAGTAAATATGTAGCTATAACCAGTTAACACAAGCAGTAAACATGTAGCTATAACCAGTTAGTACAAGCAGTAAATATGTAGCTATAACCAGTTAACACAAGCAGTAGATATGTAGCTATAACCATTTAACACCAGCAATAAATATGCAGCTATAACCAGTTAACAAGCACTAAATATGTAGTTATAACCAGTTAACACAAGCAGTAAATATGTAGTTATAACCAGTTAACAAAGCAGTAAATATGTAGTTATAACCAGTTAACAAACACTAAATATGTAATTATAGCCAATTAACAAGCACTAAATATGTAGATATAACCAGTTAACACAAGCAGTAAATATGTAGTTATAACGAGTTAACATTCGGATTCCACATCTGTATCTTAAGTAAAGTTGCCACTTGCATATAATTTTTCAGATTGAAAAAATTGAAGAAAAAAATCAACATCGATTAATAGAATTGCAAAAATAAGTTGAACATCCGAGTGTAATGATAAAATTTTCTTGTTTGTGTTCATTTTTCCTCTAATGAGATTAATGTTTAACACCTTAAATTTTTAATGTGTATTAATATAGAAAACAAACATGACATACATATGTGTACATGACTGGTCAAATAGTTGTTTGATCTGTATATACTCATGCATGGAATCAGTGCATATCGCCACTAGAGTTCAATTTCGATAGAACCTTATGTGATGTTTGACAGAAATTTACAGTAGGGTGATTGTTTCCTGTGTGTAATCCGTTTTTCATACTAGTATATAAAACCAACGGCTATGATATAAATGAAATATTGTTCAAAGAGTGCAGTGTTAAACTCCCATAACAATTTGGAAAATTAAGCGGATATATCCAATGGTGACCGAAAATTACAAACTGTCCTGACAACACAAAATAAAACCATATTTTACATGTACTCATAAATCTCTACATTACTTCCATGACATATCCACATGTTTCCACATCCATCAATTGTCATATCAAGTGGACTTTGTGCACCACTGACGGTCTGGTGAATTTCACGATTAACTGTTCCGTCTGGTGAAAGCAAATATATATATGACGTACTGGTAGAACTTTTCACAGAATTGGATACACCTTGCATTCCTATAAAGACATGGTCATAATTATCTCTGCATAAACTTTGAATTTCTCTGTTCGAACTTTTGGAAATATTTTGAAGACGACCGTCTGGTCTTAGTGTTATTACTTTCCCACTTTGGGCTATGATCCAACTTCCACTGACTGACTCCACCATTTTAATAGGTTGATTAGTAAGGACACTCGACAGCTCTTCGTTGTTTACTTTCGTTTTAATGTCACCTTGAGCATTAATTTCATAAAATGTTTGTTCTTCTGGGTTGTACACAACTAAATTGTTATTACCAACAAAACAACCGACACTTCCATTATCAAACGGCACTTTATACAGCTCTACTCCAGTATCTTCACCAGAGACAACTTTAACTTCTTTAGCGGAATCTTTTCTCCAAATATATATGGATCCATCGAGTTGCCTTAATAATTTTGATGCATTTTGTGGTTCATCGTCAAAGATTGTTTGAATCTCTGGTATTTGGACTTTCCCTTCACGTGAGTAACTACAAACAGACTGACTATGCAAAACCCACACATTTGCATCCCGACCACCTACCATACCACGAACATCCTTTTGTGTATTAAAGGAAAAACTTCTTTTAATTGATTTAATTAATTGTAAATTTGGAATTGGTAATTGTCGAAACGATGTTTTTAAAGTGTTAGATTCCACCAATGTGACACCTCCAATCAACTTTCTGATCTCCTCTTCAAGAATCTCTCCAGATTCGTACTTTAATAGATGCATTTTTAAACTTTGCTCAGTATAATTTTTCATATTTTCCATTCTTTGTCTTATATTTGGAGACTCCTTTACAATTTGAGCATCAGTAAATCGCCCAATAATTTCTTCCGATGTTTGTAACAAGGTACCATATGCTATTCTGTCGGTTTGAAGTCGATCTATGTATGTTTGATATTGTTTGATTTCATTTTTCTTCAATCTTTCGACTTCACTTAAATTTGAATTCATCGCCAAATCAATTGTTCGACAAAACACTTCCTTTAACCCTGCAGCCTGTGCCTTTATTTCTAGCTTTATTTGACTGGAGTGTTTATTAAAGTTATTTTCAGCAGTTTTCGCTTGCTCCAGTATATTTTCAATAATGGGAAGTACCTTAGATTTCAGTCCTCCTATTCCAGCGTATAAAATGTCGCGTTCCATCAGAGCAACATAATCCAAGGCTTTTACTTCGTGAGCTTCGTGAAAAGTTTTCTGGCATTCAATACACAATGACTTATTGCATGGTTTACAAAACAATGTTAGCTCTTTCTTGTGTTCGTTGCATTCCGATTTAAAACTTTCATCGTCTTCCTGTAAAAATTCGATCTGATGATCCTTAGACATTTTCAGTCTAGAATGATATTTATGGCATTCCTTGCACAAATATTTATCACAATCAATACACTTAACAAAAGCAACATTTTCAATTTCGCAAAGCTGACAGAGCGAGAGAGAACCAGTGTCATCTTGCATTTGGTCCAACACATGTCTGGTACATTGGGTATTTGTCTGATATATTGGCAATCCCGCGACTCCTGCCACTGGTAACAGTGCCATGGAGCGACACAGGGGACACATTAATTTGGCATTTTCTCCAGCTAGCGTTTCCAGACAAGGTGTACAAAATATATGTAAGCAATCCAACATGCGCGGTTTGGTAAAAGGCGACAAACAAATTATACACTTCATATAATCTCCCAAATCTATTTTCGCAGCCATTTTGTTCTCCATAAAATGTAAAAATGAAATACAATACCACGTACCTTGACAACACAGGTAAACATCGAAATCAATTATATACACAAAGTCATACCAAGGACGTATAATAAGAAGGATAAGAATCTCGTAGTTTCTCGTTAACCTATCGCGATTACGGTTTAACTTAATACCGAATATGAGCGCGATAGCGGTTTAACTTAATACCGAATATGAGTCATATTTGCGAACATGGATTCAAGTTCACGAATATGAATAGAAATTTAGTAATTTTAACTTGAAAACAATCAAGTTTAATAATATATATGTTTTGACCGTGTAAAATATCTGAAATCAGTTAAATAACTGAACAAAATCATCCCTGAGTGTTTGAGACAGTACACGAAGTTTTCCGTATCTATTTTTTAAAGAACGGAATGAACTGACAATCATCATGTTTATTCAGTTCTCCTTTTATTACTTCCTTCTCGAAACTAAATTTTAATCAAGAAATGCACGTTGATCAACAACGGTCATATCTATTTTAGTATGGATAGTACGGGCATTGGAAATCGCGATTCATCGTCTTCATAATAGTGTTGAATGTATTTATTCACAATTTAAATGTCAACAAATATATTGTTTTATGTGTTTTAGCTTGTGTTTTCCCAAATTTCAAACTGTATAAGGGTGTACACTGATTAATAATGTGTTGTGTAAACGTGTCGGTGATCGAGTTGAAGTCAATAATAATGTATTCATACCAATTTTTAATTAATTAATTGTTTTAAAATTTCCAACACTTCAAAGGGTGTGAATTCGTAATCAGCACTGATTAATAATGTGTTGTGTAAACATGTCAATGATTGAGTTTAAGTCTCTAATAATGTATTCATGACATCTTTTAACAAATTAATTGTTCTCTTTGATGTTCTGGTCTTGAAATATTTTAAACATCAAGCTGTTTTTAATTGTGAGAAAAATAATTGACCTTATTTATCATTCTAAAATCTCACAATATGTAATAATAAGGCATAAAAAGTAAGAAAATAATAAGAGAATCACCAAAACTCAAATAATTTTTTTTTTAAGGACGCAATTTCTCACTGAGAAAGTCGTCGTCTAAATTCAAATCAATTCAATTATTTATCATTAAAACTATTACAATGTCAGACTTCTTGTCTTGGGATACTGACTTGGATCTTGATCTGTTGTTAGAAGAATACACCGAGTATGATCCTAGTGATAGTGGCAGTGATGTTAGTGGAAATTTGTTAATATTTGTAATCTGTTGTTATGGGCCTCATGCGATAGTATAGAGGCATATAGTTTGTAAGTCCGATAGCTTTCATATTTGGTAAGATGATTGGTGAACAATTTTTGTAGGAATTATGGAACTTTAACATTTTCTTACCGATAGTGTGAATAAACTGTTAACCAAAAGGCAGCTGCACTATCAAAACTGGTCAGGTTAAAATATGTGGGGACATGGCATGCTTTCCTTATGGAATTGCCTTGTTGAACTGTATACTGTGGAACATTATTGTATCAAAGTCTGTGGACAAAATGAAGTTTGACTGGTGATAGTTGATAAAGAAACATTATATTTGTTACTGCAAGGACATGTCCTACTCATACTGGCTTATTATGTGGTCACTCTTCTAGCAGAGACATATTGTTTTCGTCCTCACAAAAGTTTGAATGTGCAAGTCCTTATACATTTTAAATAAGAATTCCTCAAAACTATGCATGCTTGCTTATTTACATATCTTTACAGCAATTTGATCAATCCCTTTTTATGGATATAATGTCTATCCAAAGGACAGAATATATCGTATGCTAAGCAAATTTACAATCATCAGGACAATTTTTAGAATTATTCTATCGCTGCAAATGAAAATCAGATTTATTAAAAGAGAACCCAAGGACATAGATATACATTCTTTGGACAAACAATGATGAATAAACATTACAAATTTTCTTCTTTCAAATGTATAAGGAATTTACTTTATAAATTCTGTTCTCTAATAAACAGAATTTGTATGAGTCACGTAATCTCTAATGGAACTGAGGATGAAATATGTTTGAAAAACATAATCATTTTCTTCTGATTGTCCCTTATTTTACTGTCCATCTAATACAATCCAAAATAAAAAAAATAAACAATGGCTATTTTGTTATTATCTGCTTTTCCCTTTAGCAATTGGAATAAAACTTTTCAGGAGCATTTTAAGGATTCATTTTTGTAAAATTTGTAAAAAATCAAAACAAAACAAGGATTTTTATAGATATCCTTCAAAATATCATAGTGTTGTTTCAGTGAGATACAAAATGTTATGTTGATCTGATACAAAGCAGATATCATCATCATCTCATTGAAGGTCACTTTAAACAGCAATCACTAACTCATATTCATAAAATAAATGACAAAACAAAAACAAAAAAATGTTATAGGTTTATAAAGGAAAACATAAATAAATGGTAAATTTCACAAAGTTTTAAAAATCAACGAAATAAATAAAATCATTTTTACGATCTTTTTCATCTAAAGCAATGCAGATAAATGTTGTATAAAATGTATTTGTTTACAGGATAATATCGATTGGTAATTGTGAAACTTCGATTCAGAAAGAAAGATCGTTTTCAACCGCGATAAACAACGTTTTCGATCGTTCCGGCACCGAAAATGACCCTAAGGGGCTTCTTTCAAACTAAATGGAAAGCGTGTTCCTGACGTCATATCGTGATAAATTTATTATCCAATGAAATAGGAGATTCCGCTTTAGCTCTTTCCGAATGAGGAATTTCGATTTCCGGTCTATTTCAAGGTCAAAATCTAGTGCAAAACATTCAAGTTCTTGTTGCCTGGAAACGACGAAACGTAAGAAAATTCCTCCTTCTCAATCATAAAATTCAAATATTTTACTTTCTAAAACATTTGTTCTCCTATGAAAAGTACGTCAGGAACGTTCTTTTATTTTTCAGCGAAAAACGCTACGTTTTAGTTTACCGTGAAATGGAGACATTGGTGGAGTCAAACGGAAATTTTCATGACGACATCACTGATAACGTTGAGCTAACAGATAGTGCAATAGGTAAATATTTTATTCTTTTGTTCATCTATCGTAGGTTGAACAGATGAAAGCTCATGTCTTTATAAATGAGCCTGTCCACCATCTGTTCTTTTCTTTCTCTCTCTCTTTTTTTCAGTGTCTAAAGCTTGGAAATTGTTGGGTCCATCAGGATTTGGAAATAGCAGTACAATTAAAAGACTGCTATGTGATGAGGACTACACCGGTTAGTTTTTTTTGTTTTTTTTCAGGGGCCCAGGTGGCTCAACGAGTTAGGTCTCTGGATATAACGGCTCATACAAGCCTATCACCAATATGGCATGGGTTCGCGCCCCACTTTGTAAATTACAAAAAATGGTGCACTCGACTTGCAGCCGCAGTGATAAAGTTTACCAGTTGCTTGCCCATGGTCGGTGGTTCTCTCCGGGTACTCCAGCTTCCTCCACCACTAAAACGGGTCGCCATGATATAGCTGAAATATTGCTGAAAGTGGCGTTAAAACACCAAAAATCAAAATAAAATATTTTATTTCAAAGATTGATTGCTATGAGACAACAAGAACAATAAAAAGATTAAATGGTTACACATATTTTCCATAAACATAAGAAGAATCAATGAAACTTGAAAAACTAAATTTAATGCATACATGAAATTGGTTGAAATCTAAGTCGAAATCTATAGGCATGTTTATAAAGTTTTAAAAGGGAACAACACATTATGATTTAAGTTATCTGTAAAGCATATCATCGAAACATCTAGGTACCATCTATTTAACTTGAGGGGAAGGGGACAGTGTTTTTTTGGGTGCTGAATTTCTGGAAGAAATTTATTAGTGTTTTTTTGCTCAATGAAATTAATTTCGAAAACAATATTTCAACTCGAAATAGAGTGGAAAAAATTTCTTCATTTGCGCTGGATAAAACATGTAGCCCTTTCAAGTTAAATGGTTGGTTCCATAAGAAGTTTAATTAAAGGTTTTGTGATAGGAATTTAAACCAGACTAAACCAAATTGATTTTTGGTTCATTTATTTTACTATTTATCTACTATATAATTTGCAAGATTTATTGAAATTTTCATTCAAGTTTCTGACAATCTATTTCATAATAAATATATGCAATCAAAATCAATGTTTAGTCTGGTTTGATGTATTAATAGCAGTTAAGGAAACTTTGTTCTATTTTCTTTTTTACATTTTTTCAGATGATTGGCCACTTGAAAGAATTAAAGATCAAGTTTATCAAACAGCATATTTCTGGATTTGTGTTCTTGATGTTATTGATCGTGATACCAGTTTAACGTACAAATACAACATTCAAAATTGCATCGCAAACACACATCTGCATTGTGCAAATGTCTCCGCATTTGTCCGAAAAATAAGAAATGTCAAAGAAAGATCACTGAAAAGGAAAAACACAGATGCTCTTAGCATCAATGTAATAGAATGTAGGAAAATGCAAAATATAGGCAAAGAATGTAAAAAGCAAGGAATAACAGAGACCTGGTTACTAAACCCTACAGAAATAAATGTAGATTTTGTCAATCGCGAATTGGCACTAGAGCTGAGATCTTACAAAAACAGAAATCAAATACTTGACAAAACGTGTGCCCTATGGTTTCTGTATTTGTGTAAGCTACAGACCCTGCCTCACTTAGGCAGACTGTGGCTTTCCATTGAGAGAACATTTAACAAGAAAAATAAATTAAAAAAGGAAGAAAAAGACAAATATTTAAATGGTTTATTTATACCACCAAAACCAACTGAAAAAGAAAATAAACTTAATTGCAACTTTTGCAAGAAAGACAAAATAGAAAAAGACAAAATTTTCAATAAAACTTCTTGCAACTCAAAGATGAACAAATCGCATATGAAACTCAAAAAGGAGAAAATCAGCACGAATCTCGAGATATATAACTTAAAGAGAGAAATTGTGAATCTTACAAAAAAGTTGGACAAATACCAAGAAAAGATAGGTCAGTTAAACACAAGAAATGTGAACAAAAGAATAAAACACAGAAATGTCAAGATCCAGAAGCTTACCGAACAGAACAAAAAGTTATTTGACCGTCAAAAGTACTTGCAAAAGTTGATATGTCGCATCAGACAAAAAAATAAACAAAGAACATCTTTACTTAAATACTATAACCAAAGAGTAAACATTATGAAACCAGGCAATACAACAAATTTGAAACAAAGCAATACAACAAAGCCTGTCCATGACAATAATAATAAACAGGTCAAACATCAGATTCGCGAAGAAAATAATTTACTAAAACAAAGTTTTTGTTGTCTGCCCTTGGAATAGTAGGTTGAGTTGATTTCGAGCTCCGAAATTTTTTACCAAAAATAGCTAATATTGCCTTTCGATGCCGAAAATTTCCAATATATAATATAATTATTGATGGAATATTGCAACAAACCAACCAATATGTGGGAAAACTTCTCCTGATAGTTTATTTTAGTGTTTTGTTGTGTTTGTCAACATACGGTTGACAATTAACTATATACAAGTAAACACAGCTCACGTCCTATTCACAACATTCAAGGCAGAATGGAGAAAATAAACAGAAATTTATCGGTACATTTTAATAATAAATTGTTTACGGGAATTAAACATGAGGATATTTTATCCGAATTGGAAAAAGAAATAAATTTAGAAGATATAAAGTCAATCCAGATGACAGAGAAATCCTGTATTGTAACGCTGAAAAGTGAACAGGCAAAATACAAGATCCTCAACTCGGAAATTTCATTGAAAAACAGGTCAGTTAACTTTTTTGAAATTGATAAAAATGTAACTAACGTGACAATTAAAGATGCGCCATGCGAAGTGAGTGATCAATTCATAGCCACACACATGTCGAAATACGGGCAAGTGATAAATGGTTCAATAAAAAGGGGTGTCATTAAAGGCACAAACATTGAAAATGGGACCAGATATGTTCAGATATTAAATTGTGCACCAATTCTTCCAGTTAGAACCAATTTTGGGCGATTCGAAATCCGACTGTATGCAGATAACAACAGGACGGAATGTTCATACTGCCAACAGACAAACCATCCCTACTACAGATGTCCTACTAAACCGACATCAATAAAAACTTGTTATAACTGCAATAAACAAGGACACATAGCCAAGTACTGTAAATATGATATCTTGTGCAAGCATTGTGGTGAGTGTGGCCATATACAACGTGACTGCCCTGCTCACAAAGAAGAAACAGCTAGGAAGGAATATGGTGATTATTTTCATGAAATCATAGAGGGTAGAAATACTCGAGACAACTCAAGCTTGGATGACGAAACAGAACATAAAGACGCATCAGGACAGGCTGACAGTAATCCTACTACAGACGACAACAATTCAGTAAATGTTTTACTAGGGGCTTCTAACTGTAAAAGACTTGGGAAAGTTTCCCAAAATTGCATAAATGCCTCAATTTCAGGTGCAACATTAGAAAATATAGATGAGACAATAAAACTAGCCAAATCTAAAGTGTTTGATAAAACTGTAGATAAAGTAGTAATATCCTTAGGTACAAACGACATTACAAAGTCTAAAGGTGATCATGACCAGGTTAATATTAATCTTACACGTGCAATACACCAAGTAAAATGTAATTTCCCGAATTCTGTAGTTGGTATATGTACTATTCTCCCTAGAAAAGGGAAAGGTCCAAACATAGCAAAATGTAATGACACAGTTTTAAATGTCAACATATTTTTGAAAAAGTTGTGTATTAGAGAACAAATTGAATGTGTAGATGCTTATGAATTGTTCACGAAACAAGGAAATGTGTTAAAGTCATTATTTGATAATACTGACTCCTCAGGTGTCCATATTAGCGTTGAAGGTTGTACGAAAATTAGAGACGAAATTGTAACCTTTTTCGATTCAGATAAAGTAATAAGTGTAGAGTTGTAAACCCCACGTAAACGCACAAACAGTGCGCTTTCGTCGACACCAAATTCTGTAGAGAGACAAAACAAACAAACCCGAATTGTATCGCCACCAGTGTAGTAATTTGATATTTGTACTGCTTTATTATGATAGTATTCAGGTTTTTATTTTGTATAAATTATTACATTTGTGTGCATACAAATATTACAAGAGACTGTATTGTTTTGCAACAATTGATGTTATGATTTATTGTCAAGAATACGGTATTGTTACCGTTGTAAACAAATAATAGAAGTTGTAAGATTGAGCAATCAAGCGATAATAAAACAAATTAAAATTTCTCGTTAACGCATGAGACCTTTAAACACAAAGTTATACATATTCTCCCACTATATGATTTATTGTAAGATACATGTTATTGTTGTTTGTTCCATACAAATGAAAAATCGTAAAATCGTGGAATTAAGCGATATATATCTATATATATGTTATTTTTTTCTATCGCATGAGGCTTTAGATCATAATATTACACTTTATTTATTTATGTCATGTCAATTTCTATTGCAACTATAAATATAAATGGGCTGAGAGATGATAAAAAACGTAGAACTTTTTTTGATTGGTTGATTAGTAAAAAAATCAATGTAATATGTGTTCAAGAGACGCACTGTACATTTTCTGAAATAGAATCATGGCAAAACTTGGGGAAAAGTTCTGGTGGATGCGAAAGTAGTTGGAATTGTGGAGTAAGGGCATCGCGAGGGGTAGGGGTTTTATTATATGATATTGATGCTGCTGTTAAAGAAATTAGTTCCGATGATTTTGGGCGTATATTGTCATGTGAACTAAAATACGAAAATAAAACTTATATAATAACAAACGTGTATTGTCCAAATGATAGCGGGGTTAGAAAAACTTTTATTAGAGATATTGATCCATATGTGACAGATGGGAGTCTTACTGAAAAAATGCATATACTCACTGGCGATTTTAATTGTGTTTTAGATAAGGAAATAGATCGTTATCCTTCTCGTAATTATGATGATACGGGGGGAAAAGAACTTAAGACTATTATGACGAAAAATAATCTAATCGATATTTGGAGAGAAAAAAATCCGTCAGTGAAAAAATACATGTTTAGAAGAGGTAATTCTAAATCACGTATAGACTTAATATTGATCAGTGAAGAACTTTCCTGTCATATCATTAACATTAAAATAATTCATTGTCCGTTCAGTGATCATGATATTAAAATTATGAAATTAAACGTATGCGATATCACTAGAGGGTCTGGTACCTGGATAATGAATTTGCATACAATTAGATCTGATTATTTTCCACAAGTGTTTACAAATTGGTGGGTATATTGGAAATTAGAAAAGATTTTTTTTTTCAAATTTGAGGGAATGGTGGGACATAGCCAAAATTAAGATTAAATCGATAACTATAGAAGCGTCTAAAAAGGTAAACACTACTGACGACAAGATAAAGGCTCTAGAAAATAAATTAGAGACATTAAAGGATATATCTGAACCCTCCAGGCAACAATTAGAAGAGTTAGCAGACTTAGAAAACCAAATACACTCACATTATGAAAATAAAACTGACGCCGCAAGGTTAAGAGCTAAAGTTGACTGGTACGAGAAGGGGGAACAATCAGCTAAATATTTTTTTAATCTAGAGAGAAAAAATGGGCAAAATAAATTATGGCAAAAAATCAGGGCTCTAGATGGTAATTTAAAATATGATATCGACGAGATACTAGATGAACAGATAAATTTTTACGCAAATCTATTTTCAACAGAAGGGTGGGATAAAAATGTAGCAGAGGAACTGGTTACTCATATGGATAGAAAATTAACATGCGACGAAAGTGAAGATTTAGAAAATGATTTGACAATTAATGAAATTAAGAAAATAATTTTTTCGATGAAACAATACAAATCACCTGGATTAGACGGGATTATAAATGAATTTTATCAGATATATTGGGATACAATAAAGGAAGATTTATATGAAGTATTACTAGAAATTTTTGATAAATTTGAAATATGTGATTCCCAGTGTCGAGGAATGTTGACACTACTCCATAAAGGGGGGGGGGATAGAGATAACATACGTAACTGGCGTCCAATAACATTATTAAATAGTGATTATAAAATCATATCAAAACTTTTAGCAAATCGCATGAAGCCAGTAATAAACAAAATTATTCATACGGATCAAAAAGGATTCGTAGCAGGGAGAAATATAAGCGAAAATAATCGTATGATTGATGATATTATAGAATTTGTAGATAATGAAGATGAGGAAGGTGTAATTATTTTTGTTGATCAACAAAAAGCATTTGATAGAATGGAATGGGGGTGGTTAAATTATGTTATGGAATGTTTTAATTTTGGACTGAAATTTCGTGAATGGGTTTATATGGTATTTAAAAAGGGAAAAACCTGTATAAAAACAAATGGTTTCATATCAAAATTTTTCGCAATATCGCGTTCAGCCAGACAAGGATGTCCTGCTGCACCGATTTTGTACATTATTCAGGCAGAGCCGATGGCTTGTGCTATCCGAAACACTCCGGAAATACATGATATCAAACTACCCGACTGTGAGGGGCACCCCGTAAAGGAAGCAAAAATATGCATGTTTGCAGACGACACGCAACTCTAAAACAAAAACGAAGAATCTGTTGAACAATCCTTTTTAATTCTTTCGAAATTTGAAAAGGCATCCGGCTCTAAGATAAATTATGAAAAAACAAAAGGACTATTTATTGGTAGATTAAGAGGGAAACGACCCAGATTAACTAACATATCATGGATTTCAGATAATATAAAGACTTCAGGTGTTTTTCACGGGTACAATATAGACACTGATGACATTTGGAAAAAAATTATAAATAAAATGAAAAGCTGCACTCAGGTTTGGAAAACCAGAAATTTAACCTTTAAGGGAAAAACTTTAATCGTTAAAAATTTTCTGTTAGCTCAAATGGGATTTGAAACTGAAATGAGGGGGATACCAGAGAAATATAAAAAAGAGGTGAATGATTTGATTTGGAGATTTCTTTGGGACAATAAACCAAACCAAATAGAAAGAAACGTATGTTGCTTAAATATTAATGAAGGGGGAATGGGAATGATTAACATAGACAATTTTGTCAAAAGTAAACAGATAAAATTTATATACAAAATAATCAACAGTGAGATGGACTCATGGAATGCGATAGGTAAACACTGGTTACAGAAATACGATAAAAAATTTGGAGTGGATTTTTTTCTTTGTAAATGCTCCGATATTAAAGGTTTAGATATTGCATCCATTCCAAAATACTATCAAGACGCTATACAAGCATGGAACAATTTTTTGGGGTCATGTTCTACGGAGTCTAAAAATTACATTTTAGATAAAAAACATATTTGGTAACTCTGAGATCAAATTTAATAGAAATCCACTTTTTTTCCAATCGTTTTTGAGAAATAATATATTTAAAATAAACGATATATGGGATAAAAACAATAATACCTTTGTTGATAATCAGACTATATTTAATAGATTGGATGATAAAAGGAACTGGATATCAGAATGGGCAAAAATAAAAAAATCAATACCAGAAAATTTTGTTAAGAAATTAAAATCCGATGATAACGAAAAGATAAAAAAATCATTAGGTTTAAAAATAGATAGTAGTTTGAATATTAGAAATCATAATAATAAAATCATTGTTCCAAAAGAGCTGAAACTGAAGAATATCCAGAAAGAAATACGTAAACCAATTACGCCAAAATGTCAATTCAAATGGGATACAATTTATGAAAAGAAATTTAACTGGATATCAATTTGGTAT
The DNA here is from genome assembly GCA_963383655.1 of Bathymodiolus septemdierum. Taxonomy (NCBI): domain Eukaryota; kingdom Metazoa; phylum Mollusca; class Bivalvia; order Mytilida; family Modiolidae; genus Bathymodiolus; species Bathymodiolus septemdierum. The sequence continues at coordinate 14,192,527 of OY726523.1, forward strand.
ATACTGAACAAGATTAAATGTAAACAAAGCATTATCCAGTTCCAATGGAAATGTTTGCATAACATTGTCTATTCAGAATATAGATTACAAAAAATGGGAAAATCAAATGGTCAATGTCATTTTTGTAAAAAATGAAATAGAGTCCCTTATGCATTTGTTTTACAGGTGTCATAAAATTAAACATGTCTTAGATGAATTAAAACACATTTTTAATAGCATTTTTGAAAAAAATATAGTACTTGTTGAGGAAAACTTAATCATTGGGGTGTATGAGGGAGAAATAACTGAAAACCTACTTTTAATGAATTTAGTAATTTGTATATTAAAATGGGTAATTTGGAAAACAAGAAACTATATAAAATATAATAAAAGTACTTACAGGGAAGCAATAGTTATCACAAATCTCAAAAATGAACTCAGAAGTAATATACAAATGATGATTAAGAACCCAGAAGCTTGAAACTTATATAATATTAGGAAATTACAGCTATTATTGGATACATTATGCATTTAGTTGTATTAATAATTCCTTTCATTGTTTACTGTGTAAAAATGTATGTTTATAAATTGAATATGAGAGATAAAATATGATTTATTTGCTTATGGTATTGTATTCTTACTACAACTGTACCAGTATTTATTTATTTAATTATATTGTTCATTGTAAATATTTGTAAACCTTTCAGGTTTCCTGGCACCCAGAGGTAAATTGTTCACAGGTGTAATATAGATATAATAAAAAAAAACAAAAAAAAAACAATGACATTCAGCATTTCATTTCAAATTGTAGTATTTGCAACAAGTTCCGAAAGGCAAACACCAGAGAACCACTCAAACCTCATGATATTCCATCGCGTCCGTGGACAAAGTTAGGTGCAGATTTGATGGAATTCAAAGGGAAGCATTATTTACTTTGTGTTGACTATTACTCGAAATATCCAGAAATTGCATTATTACCCTCATTGTCTAGTGCATCTACAATTTCGGCGTTTAAGTCCATGTTTGCGAGACATGGAATCCCTATGGAGGTAGTAAGTGACAATGGACCTCAATTTGCGTGTGCAAGTTTCAGAGATTTTGCGAAAGAATGGGACTTTATTCATACAACCTCAAGTCCACGATATCCCCAATCCAACGGGGAAGCAGAACGTTTTGTGCAAACCGTGAAAGACATGTTCAAGAAAGCCGAACACGACAATAGTGACGTATATGTTTCTCTTATGGAGTACCGGGCTTCTCCGATTGATGGAGTTAGACTGTCACCTGCACAGTTATTGATGAACCGCCAATTGAGAACGAAACTTCCGGTTTCGTCTGAACTGCTAAAACCTGAAGTCGTAAAGTCGAAACAAAAAGAACTGGTCAAACGTCAGAAATCTCAGAAATTCTACTATGATAAGAAGTCAAAGCCGCTTCCGGAAGTCTCACCGGGAGAAATTGTGCGATTCAAAAAGGACATTGGTTTAAGTAATTGGGAACCAGCTGTAGTAGAAACTGATCATGGAGAACGTTCTTTTATATTGAGATCTGAAAATGATAAACTGTATCGCAGAAATCGTAGACATATTCTGAAAACTGGTGAAAATGTGTTTCAAAAACAAGAAACTCAATTTGATAATGATTTTCCAATTTCCGAAAACGTAAACGATACAAACACTCCAAAATCTGACCAACAAGAAACTCCGACTTCAGCGGCGAGTGATCAACCTATGGTGGCGAGATCTGGACGTATTTCCAAGAAACCTGCGTACCTCGAAGAGTATTATGTGTAAACTTTTGACATTGTACATTTTGTTCTCTATATTTGTTTTAATGCTGATTTCAGTATTTTCTAGTCACAAGAGAGACTTTAATTCAATCCGTTATTCAGACTGTAATTTCTAATTTAAATTTATTTGACATTTGTTTGGCTACAGAACTTTCAGCATAAAAAAAAGAAAAAAAAGGGAGATGTCATGTATTGTGTTCCATACGCACACTAATAATGTTTACTGTCATTGACCTCTGACCCTTATAAATAAAGCAGTTTTGTAGTCGCCATCTTCTTGTGTCTGCATACATTACAGATATATCAGTTGATGTCCAATCAGAGACCATCGAGGGGTCTAATGTAATACATGTACCTGGATATATCAGTTGATGTCCAATCAGAGACCATCGATGGGTTTAATGTAATACATGTACCTGGATATATCAGTCGATGTCCAATCAGAGACCATCGAGGGGATTAATGTAATACATGTACCTGGATACATCAGTTGATGTCCAATCAGAGACCATCGAGGGGATTAATGTAATACATGTACCTGGATATATCAGTTGATGTCCAATCAGAGACCATCGATGGGTTTCATGTAATACATGTACCTGGATATATCAGTCGATGTCCAATCAGAGACCATCGAGGGGATTAATGTAATACATGTACCTGGATATATCAGTTGATGTCCAATCAGAGACCATCGAGGGGTTTAATGTAATACATGTACCTGGATATATCAGTTGATGTCCAATCAGAGACCATCGAGGGGTTTAATGTAATACATGTACCTGGATATATCAGTTGATGTCCAATCAGAGACCATCGAGGGGTGGGTTTAATGTAATACATGTACCTGGATATATCAGTTGATGTCCAATCAGAGACCATCGAGGGGTTTAATGTAATACATGTACCTGGATATATCAGTTGATGTCCAATCAGAGACCATCGAGGGGTTTAATGTAATACATGTACCTGGATATATCAGTTGATGTCCAATCAGAGACCATCGAGGGGTCTAATGTAATACATGTACCTGGATATATCAGTTGATGTCCAATCAGAGACCATCGAGGGGTTTAATGTAATACATGTACCTGGATATATCAGTTGATGTCCAATCAGAGACCATCGAGGGGTTTAATGTAATACATGTACCTGGATATATCAGTTGATGTCCAATCAGAGACCATCGAGGGATTTAATGTAATACATGTACCTGGATATATTAGTTGATGTCTAATCAGAGACCATCGAGGAGTTTAATGTAATACATGTACCTGAAGATATCAGTTGATGTCCAATCAGAGACCATCGAGGGGTTTAATGTAATACATGTACCTGGATATATCAGTTGATGTCCAATCAGAGACCATCCAGGGGTTTAATGTAATACATGTACCTGGATATATTAGTTGATGTCCAATCAGAGACCATCGAGGAGTTTAATGTAATACATGTACCTGAAGATATCAGTTGATGTCCAATCAGAGACCATCGAGGGGTCTAATGTAATACATGTACCTGGAGATATCAGTTGATGTCCAATCAGAGACCATCGAGGTGTTTAATGTAATACATGTACCTGGATATATTAGTTGATGTCCAATCAGAGACCATCGAGGAGTTTAATGTAATACATGTACCTGGATATATCAGTTGATGTCCAATCAGAGACCATCGAGGGGTTTAATGTAATACATGTACCTGGATATATTAGTTGATGTCCAATCAGAGACCATCGAGGAGTTTAATGTAATACATGTACCTGGAGATATTAGTTGATGTCCAATCAGAGACCATCGAGGGGTTTAATGTAATACATGTACCTGGATATATTAGTTGATGTCCAATCAGAGACCATCGAGGAGTTTAATGTAATACATGTACCTGGAGATATCAGTTGATGTCCAATCAGAGACCATCGAGGGGTTTAATGTAATACATGTACCTGGATATATCAGTTGATGTCCAATCAAAGACCATCGAGGGGTCTAATGTAATACATGTACCTGGATAATCAGTTGATGTCCAATCAAAGACCATCGAGGGGTCTAATGTAATACATGTACCTGGAGATATCAGTTGATGTCCAATCAGAGACCATCGAGGGGTTTAATGTAATACATGTACCTGGATATATCAGTTGATGTCCAATCAAAGACCATCGAGGGGTCTAATGTAATACATGTACCTGGATAATCAGTTGATGTCCAATCAAAGACCATCGAGGGGTCTAATGTAATACATGTACCTGGAGATATCAGTTGATGTCCAATCAGAGACTATCGAGGGGTTTAATGTAATACATGTACCTGGATATATCAGTTGATGTCCAATCAAAGACCATCGAGGGGTCTAATGTAATACATGTACCTGGAGATATTAGTTGATGTCCAATCAGAGACCATCGAGGGGTTTAATGTAATACATGTACCTGGATATATTAGTTGATGTCCAATCAGAGACCATCGAGGAGTTTAATGTAATAAATGTACCTGGAGATATCAGTTGATGTCCAATCAGAGACCATCGAGGAGTTTAATGTAATACATGTACCTGGAGATATCAGTTGATGTCCAATCAGAGACCATCGAGGGGTTTAATGTAATACATGTACCTGGAGATATCAGTTGATGTCCAATCAGAGACCATCGAGGGGTTTAATGTAATGCATGTACCTGGATATATCAGTTGATGTCCAATCAGAGACCATCGAGGAGTTTGATGTAATACATGTACCTGGAGATATCAGTTGATGTCCAATCAGAGACCATCGAGGGGTTTAATGTAATACATGTACCTGGAGATATCAGTTGATGTCCAATCAGAGACCATCGAGGAGTTTGATGTAATACATGTACCTGGAGATATCAGTTGATGTCCAATCAGAGACCATCGAGGGGTTTAATGTAATACATGTACCTGGAGATATCAGTTGATGTCCAATCAGAGACCATCGAGGAGTTTGATGTAATACATGTACTTGGAGATATCAGTTGATGTCCAATCAGAGACCATCGAGGGGTTTAATGTAATACATGTACCTGGAGATATCAGTTGATGTCCAATCAGAGACCATCGAGGAGTTTGATGTAATACATGTACCTGGAGATATCAGTTGATGTCCAATCAGAGAAACATGGTGAAGGAGAAAATAAGGTAACTTTAGTGAATAAATTTTAATCAAATACACTTCTATGACAAATAAAATATACAGTAGGTATATAAATATCCAATTATCTTTAATAGAACAAAAACAAGCAGTAAATATGTAGTTATAACCAGTTAGCACAAGCAATAAATATGTAGTTATAACCAGTTAGCACAATATTAATTATCTCGTTATAACCAGTTAGCACAAGCAATAAATATGTAGTTATAACCAGTTAATACAATAGTAATTATCTCGTTATAACCAGTTAATACAAGCAGTAAATATGTAGCTATAACCAGTTAACACAATAGTAATTATCTCGTTATAACCAGTTAACAAGCACTAAATATGTACAGTAGTTATAACCAATTAAGAAGCAGTAAATATGTAGCTATAACCAGTTAACACAAGCAGTAAATATGTAGCTATAACCAGTTAACACAAGCAGTAAACATGTAGCTATAACCAGTTAGTACAAGCAGTAAATATGTAGCTGTAACCAGTTAACACAAGCAGTAGATATGTAGCTATAACCAGTTAACACAAGCAATAAATAGGCAGCTATAACCAGTTAACAAGCACTAAATATGTAGTTATAACCAGTTAACACAAGCAGTAAATATGTAGTTATAACCAGTTAACAAGCAGTAAATATGTAGTTATAACCAGTTAACAAACACTAAATATGTAGTTATAGCCAATTAACAAGCACTAAATATGTAGATATAACCAGTTAACACAAGCAGTAAATATGCAGTTATAACGAGTTAACATTCGGATTGCACATCTGTATCTTAAGTAAAGTTGCCACTTGCATATAATTTTTCAGATTGAAAAAATTGAAGAAAAAAATCAACATCAATTAATAGAATTGCAAAAATAAGTTGAACATCCGAGTGTAATGATAAAATTTTCTTGTTTGTGTTCATTTTTCCTCTAATGAGATTAATGTTTAACACCTTAAATTTTTAATGCGTATTAATATAGAAAACAAACATGACATATATATGTGTACATGACTGGTCAAATAGTTGTTTGATCTATATATACTCATGCATGGAATCAGTGCATATCGCCACTAGAGTTCAATTTCGATAGAACCTTATGTGATGTTTGACAGAAATTTACAGTAGGGTGATTGTTTCCTGTGTGTAATCCGTTTTTCATACTAGTATATAAAACCAACGGCTATGATATAAATGAAATATTGTTCAAAGAGTGCAGTGTTAAACTCCCATAACAATTTGGAAAATTAAGCGGATATATCCAATGGTGACCGAAAATTACAAACTGTCCTGACAACACAAAATAAAACCAAATTTTACATGTACTCATAAATCTCTACATTAGTTCCATGACATATCCACATGTTTCCACATCCATCAATTGTCATATCAAGTGGTCTTTGTACACCACTGGCGGTCTGGTGAATTTCACGATTAAGTGTTCCGTCTGGTGAAAGCAAATATATATATGACGTGCTGGTAGAACTTTTCACAGAATTGGATACAACTTGCATTCCTATAAAGACATGGTTATAATTATCTCTGCATAAACTTTGAATTTCTCTGTTCGAACTTTTGGAAATATTTTGAAGACGACCGTCTGGTCTTAGTGTTATTACTTTCCCACTTTGGGCTATGATCCAACTTCCACTGACTGACTCCACCATTTTAATAGGTTGATTAGTAAGGACACTCGACAGCTCTTCGTTGTTTACTTTCGTTTTAATGTCACCTTGAGCATTAATTTCATAAAATGTTTGTTCTTCTGGGTTGTACACAACTAAATTGTTATTACCAACAAAACAACCGACACTTCCATTATCAAACGGCACTTTATACAGCTCTACTCCAGTATCTTCACCAGAGACAACTTTAACTTCTTTAGCGGAATCTTTTCTCCAAATATATATGGATCCATCGAGTTGCCTTAATAATTTTGATGCATTTTGTGGTTCATCGTCAAAGATTGTTTGAATCTCTGGTATTTGGACTTTCCCTTCACGTGAGTAACTACAAACAGACTGACTATGCAAAACCCACACATTTGCATCCTGACCACCTACCATACCACGAACCTCCTTTTGTGTATTAAAGGAAAAACTTCTTTTAATTGATTTAATTAATTGTAAATTTGGAATTGGTAATTGTCGAAACGATGTTTTTAAAGTGTTAGATTCCACCAATGTGACACCTCCAACCAACTTTCTGATCTCCTCTTCAAGAATCTCTCCAGATTCGTACTTTAATAGATGCATTTTTAAACTTTGCTCAGTATAATTTGTCATTTTGTCCAGTCTTTGTCTTATATTTGGAGACTCCTTTACAATTTGAGCATCAGTAAATCGCCCAATAATTTCTTCCGATGTTTGTAACAAGGTACCATATGCTATTCTGTCGGTTTGAAGTCGATCTATGTATGTTTGATATTGTTTGATTTCATTTTTCTTCAATCTTTCGACTTCACTTAAATTTGAATTCATCGCCAAATCAATTGTTCGACAAAACACTTCCTTTAACCCTGCAGCCTGTGCCTTTATTTCTAGCTTTATTTGCCTGGAGTGTTTATTAAAGTTATTTTCAGCAGTTTTCGCTTGCTCCAGTATATTTTCAATAATGGGAAGTACCTTAGATTTCAGTCCTCCTATTCCAGCGTATAAAATGTCGCGTTCCATCAGAGCAACATAATCCAAGGCTTTTACTTCGTGAGCTTCGTGAGAAGTTTTCTGGCATTCAATACACAATGACTTATTGCATGGTTTACAAAACAATGTTAGCTCTTTCTTGTGTTCGTTGCATTCCGATTTAAAACTTTCATCGTCTTCCTGTAAAAATTCGATCTGATGATCCTTAGACATTTTCAGTCTAGAATGATATTTATGGCATTCCTTGCACAAATATTTATCACAATCAATACACTTAACAAAAGCAACATTTTCAATTTCGCAAAGCTGACAGAGCGAGAGAGAACCAGTGTCATCTTGCACTTGGCCCAACACATGTCTGGTACATAGGGTATTTGTCTGATATATTGGCAATCCCGCGACTCCTGCCACTGGTAACAGTGCCATGGAGCGACACAGGGGACACGTTAATTTGGCATTTTCTCCAGCTAGCGTTTCCAGACAAGGTGTACAAAATACATGTAAGCAATCCAACATGCGCGGTTTGGTAAAAGGCGACAAACAAATTATGCACTTCATATAATCTCCCAAATCTATTTTCGCAGCCATTTTGTTCTCCATAAAATGTAAAAATGAAATACAATACCACGTACCTTGACAACACAGGTAAACATCGAAATCAATTATATACACAAAGTCATACCAAGGACGTATAATAAAAATCTCGTAGTTTCTCGTTAACCTATCGCGATTACGGTTTAACTTAATACCGAATATGAGCGCGATAGCGGTTTAACTTAATACCGAATATGAGTCATATTTGCGAATATGGATTCAAGTTCACGAATATGAATAGAAATTTAGTAATTTTAACTTGAAATCAATCAAGTTTAATAATATATATGTTCTGACCGTGTAAAATAGCTGAAATCAGTTAAATAACTAAACAAAATCATCCCTGAATGTTTGAGACAGTACACGAAGTTTTCCGTATCTATTTTTTAAAGAATGGAATGAACTGACAATCATCATGTTTATTCAGTTCTCCTTTTATTATTTCCTTCTCGAAACTAAATTTTAATCAAGAAATGCACGTTGATCAACAACGGTCATATCTATTTTAGTATGGATAGTACGGGCATTGGAAATCGCGATTCATCGTCTTCATAATAGTGTTGAATGTATTTATTCACAATTTAAATGTCAACAAATATATTGTTTTGTGTGTTTTAGCTTGTGTTTTCCCAAATTTCAAACTGTATAAGGGTGTACACTGATTAATAATGTGTTGTGTAAGCGTGTCGGTGATCGAGTTGAAGTCAATAATAATGTATTCATACCAATTTTTAATTAATTAATTGTTTTAAAATTTCCAACACTTCAAAGTGTGTGAATTCGTAATCGGCACTGATTAATAATGTGTTGTGTAAACATGTCAATGATTGAGTTTAAGTCTCTAATAATGTATTCATAACATCTTTTAACAAATTAATTGTTCTCTTTGATGTTCTGGTCTTGAAATATTTTAAACATCAAGCTGTTTTTAATTGTGAGAAAAATAATTACGAGTAGAAGCTGCTCAGTTGTCATAAAATGGCAAGTCTTGACCTTATTTATCATTAAAACTATTACAATGTCAGATTTCTTGTCTTGGGTTACTGACTTGGATCTTGATCTGTTGTTAGAAGAATACACCGAGTATGATCCTAGTGATAGTGGCAGTGATGACTATGACTGCAGTACTGCTAAAATGAAGAAGACTAATACTTCTGCCACACAGCCATCTACCTTGGCACAATACAAGTGCCCAGTTTGTGCCAAGAAACTTAAAACAATATCAGGTTTCCGGGGTCACACACAAAAGCAGCATGGTCAAAATCTACGTGCCAGTGATCATCATCGTATAGCCAGTACCCCAGATGCTGAACCGGTAATAACTTCAACATCAGCAATGTCATTCACCGACCAGTCTTTTATACCAGACTTTTTGCAATATAGTATCAACAAGTACTGATATAACACTTGGTACAGACCGTGAACAGTTGTTTCGCCATCTTCACAAGACTCGTATAAGCCAGTTTATTAGGGAGGAATTTGCTTCATTTTTTTTACAGCATTCCAAAAATACTGTTAATAATTTCCTGCAACTTATTTTTGAGGACATTGTAGGTGAAATTTTAGTGCATCAAACCACCATAGCTAAAGATAATGCTGACAAAGAGCAATCCATGATAAGTAACAATGACCAGTCTATATTGTATTACATTGCAGGGTACATTCTAAAGATAACGCTGACAAAGAGCAATCTATGATAAGTAACAATGACCAGTCTATATTGTATTACATTGCAGGGTACATTCTAAAGATAACGCTGACAAAGAGCAATCTATGATAAGTAACAATGACCAGTCTATATTGTATTACATTGCAGGGTACATTCTAAAGATAACGCTGACAAAGAGCAATCTATGATAAGTAACAATGACCAGTCTATATTGTATTACATTGCAGGGTACATTCTAAAGATAATGCTGACAAAGAGCAATCCATGATAAGTAACAATGACCAGTCTATATTGTATTACATTGCAGGGTACATTCTAAAGATAACGCTGACAAAGAGCAATCTATGATAAGTAACAATGACCAGTCTATATTGTATTACATTGCAGGGTACATTCTAAAGATAATGCTGACAAAGAGCAATCTATGATAAGTAACAATGACCAGTCTATATTGTATTACATTGCAGGGTACATTCTAAAGATAATGCTGACAAAGAGCAATCCATGATAAGTAACAATGACCAGTCTATATTGTATTACATTGCAGGGTACATTCTAAAGATAATGCTGACAAAGAGCAATCCATGATAAGTAACAATGACCAGTCTATATTGTATTACATTGCAGGGTACATTCTAAAGATAACGCTGACAAAGAGCAATCTATGATAAGTAACAATGACCAGTCTATATTGTATTACATTGCAGGGTACATTCTAAAGATAACGCTGACAAAGAGCAATCCATGATAAGTAACAATGACCAGTCTATATTGTATTACATTGCAGGGTACATTCTAAAGATAATGCTGACAAAGAGCAATCCATGATAAGTAACAATGACCAGTCTATATTGTATTACATTGCAGGGTACATTCTAAAGATAACGCTGACAAAGAGCAATCTATGATAAGTAACAATGACCAGTCTATATTGTATTACATTGCAGGGTAGATTCTAAAGATAACGCTGACAAAGAGCAATCTATGATAAGTAACAATGACCAGTCTATATTGTATTACATTGCAGGGTACATTCTAAAGATAATGCTGACAAAGAGCAATCCATGATAAGTAACAATGACCAGTCTATATTGTATTACATTGCAGGGTACATTCTAAAGATAACGCTGACAAAGAGCAATCTATGATAAGTAACAATGACCAGTCTATATTGTATTACATTGCAGGGTACATTCTAAAGATAACGCTGACAAAGAGCAATCTATGATAAGTAACAATGACCAGTCTATATTGTATTACATTGCAGGGTAGATTCTAAAGATAATGCTGACAAAGAGCAATCCATGATAAGTAACAATGACCAGTCTATATTGTATTACATTGCAGGGTACATTCTAAAGATAACGCTGACAAAGAGCAATCTATGATAAGTAACAATGACCAGTCTATATTGTATTACATTGCAGGGTACATTCTAAAGATAACGCTGACAAAGAGCAATCCATGATAAGTAACAATGACCAGTCTATATTGTATTACATTGCAGGGTACATTCTAAAGATAATGCTGACAAAGAGCAATCCATGATAAGTAACAATGACCAGTCTATATTGTATTACATTGCAGGGTACATTCTAAAGATAACGCTGACAAAGAGCAATCTATGATAAGTAACAATGACCAGTCTATATTGTATTACATTGCAGGGTACATTCTAAAGATAACGCTGACAAAGAGCAATCTATGATAAGTAACAATGACCAGTCTATATTGTATTACATTGCAGGGTACATTCTAAAGATAATGCTGACAAAGAGCAATCCATGATAAGTAACAATGACCAGTCTATATTGTATTACATTGCAGGGTACATTCTAAAGATAACGCTGACAAAGAGCAATCTATGATAAGTAACAATGACCAGTCTATATTGTATTACATTGCAGGGTACATTCTAAAGATAATGCTGACAAAGAGCAATCCATGATAAGTAACAATGACCAGTCTATATTGTATTACATTGCAGGGTACATTCTAAAGATAACGCTGACAAAGAGCAATCTATGATAAGTAACAATGACCAGTCTATATTGTATTACATTGCAGGGTACATTCTAAAGATAACGCTGACAAAGAGCAATCCATGATAAGTAACAATGACCAGTCTATATTGTATTACATTGCAGAGTACATTCTAAAGATAATGCTGACAAAGAGCAATCTATGATAAGTAACAATGACCAGTCTATATTGTATTACATTGCAGGGTAGATTCTAAAGATAACGCTGACAAAGAGCAATCCATGATAAGTAACAATGACCAGTCTATATTGTATTACATTGCAGGGTACATTCTAAAGATAATGCTGACAAAGAGCAATCTATGATAAGTAACAATGACCAGTCTATATTGTATTACATTGCAGGGTACATTCTAAAGATAATGCTGACAAAGAGCAATCCATGATAAGTAACAATGACCAGTCTATATTGTATTACATTGCAGGGTACATTCTAAAGATAACGCTGACAAAGAGCAATCTATGATAAGTAACAATGACCAGTTTATATTGTATTACATAGCAGGGTACATTCTAAAGATAATGCTGACAAAGAGCAATCTATGATAAGTAACAATGACCAGTCTATATTGTATTACATTGCAGGGTACATTCTAAAGATAACGCTGACAAAGAGCAATCTATGATAAGTAACAATGACCAGTCTATATTGTATTACATTGCAGGGTACATTCTAAAGATAATGCTGACAAAGAGCAATCTATGATAAGTAACAATGACCAGTCTCTATTGTATTACATTGCAGGGTACATTCTAAGATCACTACACAAGAAGTACCTTAGGTATTCAAAACACAAACTTTCATTGATAGACAAGTTTTCCGATAATTCTGAAAACCACAATTTTGTTCAGAAGTATGAACGATGGTACAAAATCCAAAACCATGGTGGACTACAAAAGCCTTATGACACTTTCTTTTTGCTTGTTCGAGAATTGGAGTTGGTTGTTCGTAAGTCAGTTACAGCCAAGTTGAGTGCAAATTCATTGTTGTTAGGACCCCTTAAGGAGAACATAATGGAATCATTCATGGTAAAATATTATTGTGATATATTAATACCAAATGAGTCATGTGAGGTTGTTTCATCTGTGACTGAGGATTTAGTACACTTATTTTTGACAATACGTGGGTATGCTGTAACTCGTTTAGAACGCAATAAACTTCAGAAGTCATCAAATGGTAAAGCATCATTAAGTCTGAGACAGGTGTTGAAAGAAAAGGTACATAATTGAACTGTTTTGTGAATGTTGTGTTACATTATGTACATTTTTTTTATTTGTTCTGATGTAGTTTGTTTCATTTCAATCTTAATATATGTAATAGTGCTCTTTCATGTACATGTGGATGAAGAATAAAAAGATCAACAAATTATTTCACCATCTTTTTTTTTCATTTGTGCAGGCAAGTCTAAAGTTTCATTCAGTTTTGATTTTTTGTGTTTAACGCCACTTTCAACACTATTTCAGCTACATCAAAATGTATATTATGGCGACCAGATTTAGTAGTGGAGGAAGCAGGAGTACCCGGAGAGAACCACCGACCATGGGCAAGCAACTGATAAACTTTATCACATCTCATGTTTATTTACTCCAATATCCTTTCTAGAAAAAAAAATACTGCTGCAAGATGAAGAACAACAAGTAATGCATTATCATTTACAATGAATGTCCTGAATATCCAAACTAATACATTGTATATGCCTGATGACAGGGTAAAGAAGAACTGAAAAGTATGTTCGAAATAAAGAAAATATCACACCTGCTGCAACTTAGTTGAACGATATTAAACACAAAATTAATTGATCACAAATCAGAAAATATCATGGGGAAATATTGGAGTTCAGCAGTACTTGCACACCAAAAATTTAAAAACATGCCAAATAATATTTTATGGACAACAATGTACAATAAAGCCATTTAAATATCTTATTTATTCATTATTAAAAAGATTATGCTCATGCTAGACCATCATATAAATGATGGAGCCCTCACGCCACGACAAGGCCATGAGCAATGTGAGGGTGGGCCCCCCCATTCCCAACTGAAAGATATTTATTTATTTATTTATTTAACAAGGATTGGGGATTTTTTTTTAATAAAAGTTATAACTACAAAGATACCCTGCACAAGGCACGGGATATCTCTAGTAGTTCGCATAGTTTCCCAATTATTTAATTTTAGTTGAAAAAGGTTATAACTACAAAGATAACCTGCACAAGGCACGGGGTATCTTTAGTAGCCCACATAGTTTCCCAAATATTTAAGTTTATTGAAAAAAAGTTATACTACAAAGACACCCTGCACAAGGTATCTCTAGTAGTCCACATAGTTTCCCAATTATTTAAGCTTAGAAAAAGGTTATAACTACAAAGATACCCTGCACAAGGCACGGGGTATCTTTAGTAACCCGCATTGTTTCCCAATTATTTAAGTTTAGTGAAAAGTTATTAAATATATAGTGAAATAAAAGTTTTATTAATAAAGTTTTTTTTAAATAAATATATAGGATATAACGAAAAATACATACATTTATGTACAATAAAAACACATGATTGACATTTGTGAAGAAACACATATTTGAAAAATTGTCACGTGACAATTTTTCAAATCAGATTACAGATGCTGATAAAGCTTGTTGGTCAAGCGAAATATCCATCGATTTAATTATAATTATAGTGTTTTTGTAGACTTATAGTTATTTTTGTTATATTTTAACATCTTTTTTTGATATCGTTGTGCTAACATTTTAGACGTTTATTTATCATTTTTGTTGGCTTGCACAGAATCGTTAACACTTGTTTCTGATCCGACATCCCGTAGGTTCATACGTTGGCTACTTTTTCAGACGTTTATATATTTATATATTTATAACTCCTGTATTTCATATTTTTATCTGATCATACATGTAGAAAAATTAAACATGGCAAATACATGTACAAAATGTACACGTATGCAAGAGGTTTAACAGATTTCAACTTTTGAATGGATTTTAAGTTAAATTAAGTTATAACACAGACAAAGCAAACAAACAGAAAATTAGAAGATGACAATACAAACTAATATAAATTATCGCCTTCTGTGTAACTTTGAATTGTCAATTAAAAACTCTTGGTTTTCACTGTTGACACAAATGTTCCCACGTTTTGGTTGAAGAGCTTGGGCTCCGACAGCCCGTATCTGTGTCATCATGTGACGAACATCATACACAGTAGGGTTACTATTGTCACCAACCTTATGACGGTAATGTCCAAAGTGTTGTTCTAAGGGGTCCTGATTAAAAGCATGTGTCAAAACAAATTGTGCGCCAGAATCTAATAGGAATTTGACACTGTCTACAATAGAATGAACACTGTCTCATTAGTTGCGTCGATACCTGTTGAATGTGTAGTTTCTCCTATTACGTGGAGGGTCTTGGGTGTATTTGTTTGAAACGCACCTTACAATTTGTATTATCTTCATGACGTTCTGTAAGAAGATTTAAATCTAATTTCTATCTGTTTTATTATTAACTTTGATACCTCGTCCTGTTGTTGAATATATATTTATATTTATATATATATTATTAAGAAACTACCCCTTTACAATGGGGGCAAACATCAGCAGGGTACCAATGTTTGCATCTAATAATCATAAATAAACAACTATACAATTAAAATGAGCATAAATCATACACGAATATTGAATATTTGATTTATTTGCGTTTTACGTCACTTTCAACAATATTTCAGCTATATCATGGCGACCAGTTATAGTGGTGGAAGAAGCCGGAGAGAACCACCGACCATGGGCAAGCAACTGGTAAACTTTATCACTTGAGGCTGGAAGTTGAGTGCACCCTTTTTTGTAATTTACAAAGCCGGGCGCGAACTCACGCCGTATTGGTGATAGGCTTGTACGAGTTGTTAGGTAATCCAACAGCTACAGGTACAACTGATAATGATCTTAACAGCTACAGGTACAACTGATAATGATCTTAACAGCTACAGGTACAACTGATAATGATCTTAACAGCTACAGGTACAACTGATAATGATCTTAACAGCTACAAGTACAACTGATAATGATCTTAACAGCTACAGGTACAACTGATGATGATCTTAACAGCTACAGGTACAACTGATAATGATCTTAACAGCTACAGGTACAACTGATAATGATCTTAACACAATTCAGCTACAGGTACAACTGATAATGATCTTAACAGCTACAGGTATAACTGATAATGATCTTCTTAACACGATAATGCATGGGTGAAAGTTTTCCGGATTTCTGGATTTTTTTGGGTGCTCTGGCTGTTTTTGTGATTCGTGCAAATCCGTTGAGAATTTTTTTAGGGGGGGTGAGGTCTGAAAATTGGTATTAGGAAGTAAAAAAAAAGATAAATCTAGTGGAAAACATCAATTCCAATGATTGGATGTACCGTGGGTTAATTTTTCTGAAACGACGAGTGAAAATCGCGATCGTAGATTGTAGTTATGTAAAGTTTACGACAGTCTAAGGGAGATAATTCAAGCCTATTACGACACGCCGTAAATAAGTCTGACATGGAAAAATGGCATGCGGTTCCTAACTGAAAGTGATCATTGTGGCACGGGGGCCACCGATAAAGGCCTAAAAAACTATTGGGCTGTTGCAATCATTTGGTGTCTGTTGTCTATTTTTGATTTTAAGAATCCACAAAAGGGTTTCCACTTGAATTTCAATGAAAGCTATAATAAAACTGTCTTTCAAATTTGGGTAATAATTGTAAAAAAGTAGTGTCAGATTTTTGTCCTGGACTACTCTAAAAACCTCAAATACCTCACAAACCCCCAGCCGAAATTTTCAGAATTTCAAAATTTTTCACTTTACCCATGATAATGTCTTCTTGAACTTCTGTATTTATTATGTCTTCCTCTGGTTTTTGTATTATTTATCTTCCATGGCGGGTATTTGGGTTCTCTTTCTTGTATTGTAGATATCTATTATTACGTTCTGTATGCAACATTTCTTTCTCTGGCTTATGTACAGAGGTTTTTATGTTTTCTTAGATTAATTTACTGTGTATTTTCACTGATCGAATTGTAGGATTCAAAGAACATGTTTACTTGATTTGTGACATTTCAAAATATTCATATAATACTTGGAAACAAAAAAAATTAAGATTTATAAAACCACTCACAGTCACACTCTCTAGAGTGAAACAGATATATATATATATAAAAAATACATCATACATTAGGACGAGCATTCATTTATAATATCACTAGATTTAAATTGTTCACTGCAAAAAGTAAATTACAAATATTGTGTTTAGTTTATCATTTATAATCATTTGATTGTTAGTTATCGTCTCACTGGATATATAAGACACAATCTTTTGACACATGTCAAAAGAAAAGTCTTCTTTTCACGTTATTGTCTTCTTCACATTCTCAGATGACATTGTATCACACTTTTTTACCGATCTTGGTTTAATTTTGGTGATGCATATTGTCCTAACCACATGTCAAAAGAAACGTCTTCATTCACGTTATTATCTTCTTGATGCTCTATGTAATTTTTCATCCTCTGACTTATTAGTTGTGTCAATACCTGTTGAACGGGTCTTGGGTGTATTTGTTTGAAACGCACCTTCTTACAATTTGTATTATCTTCATGACGTTCTGTAAGAAGATTTAATTCTAATTTCTCTATCTCTGTTTTATTATTAACTTTGATACCTCGTCCTGTTGTTGAATATATATTTATATTTTTATATATATTATTAAGAAACTACCCCTTTACAATGGGGGCAAACATCAGCGGGATACCAATGTTTGCATTTAATGATCATAAATAAACAACTATACAATTAAAATGAGCATAAATCATACACGAACATTAAATATTTGATTTATTTGTGTTTTACGTCACTTTCAGCAATATTTCAGCTATATCATGGCGACCCGTTATAGTGGTGGAAGAAGCCGAAATACCTGGAGAGAACCACCGACCATGGACAAGCAACTGGTAAACTTTATCACTTGCGGCTGTAAGTCGAGTGCACCCTTTTTTGTAATTTACAAAGCTGGCCGCGAACCCACGCCGTATTGGTGATAGGCTTGTACGAGTTGTTAGGTAATCCAACTAACTACCTTACTCATTGAGCCACCCAGGCTCTTCGAACATTAAATATAAGACATTCTCATCACAGAACATAGTTTAAAACATATCAAAGTCATTGTGATAAAAGTGATAGTGTCATTGGTAAAACATTGAATGTTCACTGTATAACAGTACAGATATATCAGAATTACTGGAGGATTTATTGATAGATTTTCCATCTACATGTAGCAAGAAACACAAATCTAGCTTTGGAATTATGATTGGCTCTTGAAAATATTCATCATTGTCAACTGCTGCAGAGTTATCTTTCTTGGCCATTCTTAGACGCAGAGATGGGTATGTTGAATGAATGCTGGTAAACCCATGAATTTGTCTGATCAGTTTGTTCCAGGGCACTGTAAATGCTGTTTGGTATTGGTGCTGATGAAATTGAATTACTCGGTTACATTCGGCCTTTTGACAACACAGATATATGATCGTTTTGTCATCTCATTGTTCTCACTTGCATAGTAAATAATGAATGAAGTACGTATTTTAAAGATTATCTCAGCATGTCTTCACAGTAAGCTGGAAAGGATGTTCCCTAGTATGTATGGCCAATCAGGATGCAAACATGACCGGAAGTGTAGCAGGCCAATAGCTAAATAAATTGGCACAATTTGACCTTGAAGTCAGGTCAAGATCATAGATGGTTCAAGATAGTAGTAATCATGTCACATCGTCTTAAGAAAAAAATTACAAAAAAAAAGGACAAGGCAACAATGTCCAAAAGAGCAAACACCAATCCACAAAACACTACACAGAAAATGAAAGATTGTACAACACGAATACCACTAAGAACCAGGCGACCGTTTCACTAAAGTGATCGTAAATCGTAAGTCTAAGATCACTCTTAAGATTTCCTTACGTGTACGTATACGTGCGTTTCACTAAACTAGTCCTAAGCTTAAGAGTTACGACTTGCGACAAGTAACATCTCCTATAATGGAGGTAAAAAGATATTGTATTGTATCATATATTTTATATATAATAAACCCAACAGCCCAAAAGCTGATTAGGGTGGCTCAATGAGTTAGGTCGTTGGATCTAGCAACTCATACAAGCATATCCCCCAATACGGAGTGGGTTCGCGCCCGGCTTTGTAAATTACAAAAAGGGCGCACTCGACTCGCAGCTGAAATACTGCTGAAAGTGGGGTTAAAACACCAAAAATTTCAAATCAAAAGCTGATTACATTAATAATCACATTTTAAATGTGTTTAAATACATTTTTAATATTCAACTAGGATTTGGGTAGTTTTATTGCATCACTATATTCACGCATATAAAATAATATGTTTCATCAACACATAAAACAACAAAACTACACATCTTACAATATCAAACCTTAACATGTACCTGTACTGTTGATTTATATTCATAGTGAGTGTTTAACGCTTTATATAATAAATAAAAACGACCAATGAATTTTAACATTTGGACTGCTCAAATATCTGTTGCCTTCAAAATTTTTTTTTTATACATGTATGTTCCACTATTTTTTTTAAAATTTATGTTTCATATAATTATAGATGTTGTTCTTATATTTTTTGTTTTTCATTTTAAAGGCTAACCAAAGAGGCGAATAATCCATATTGCATCGTCAGTCGTGCTGCAAAATGCAGAAAATGTTACGAGTAAATCAAATATATTCTAAATAACAGGTAATCCCGCACAAATGTAAAAAAAATGTCTCAGGTATATTTTACGGGCAATTGTAATGCTCTTTCTCCGTGCACTAAACGTGATACCTGTTAATCCTCAAATCTCTGTTTGTGCTTAACTTTATTTTTGAACCATTGTTTGTACATGCACCCGATATCATTGTTTTCTTGAAATTTCATCTAGGTACATACACTCGTTAATAAAATATGTTGTTATTGTAAATGCAGAACTGATAGAAAGTACACTGAAACAAACAATAATGTATAGCAGTTTTAATGATTTTGTATGGCTCTCGAAATATAAAAAATGTTGCATGCATCTAATATTTATCGATTGCTTCATTTGATTAATGTTCATATTAAAAAAAATAGATAGCAATTCTTCTCTTCAAAAATAGGTTTACGATTTACGACTTACGTGTACCTTCCACTTTTTATCGCAAGTCGTAAATCCTAACTATTAGTGAAACGGTCGTAACTCTTAAAGAGTACACTTACGTCTACGTTTACGACTTACGACCTTTAGTGAAACGATCGCCAGGGGTGAACTCAGTTGCTCCAGAATGGTAAGCAGTTTCTGTTCCACGTGTGGCAACCGTCTTGTTTCAAACGCGGTGATGATCAAGTTGTGAATGGTGGAAAGGACCGGATTGTAATTATGACAAACCAAACATATCCGTGGTCATTTGTGACAGATACTCCGTAACGGTTAACTAGGGTAAGTCATAAAATATTACAAGACTAATGAAAAATGGTAATAAAGAAAAGATTATACACCACGTCTATCGCTTGCAGGAATTTACATTTAGAAAAAACCAAAACAATGTGTTCCACACAAACTAATAAAGATTGTAGATAATCTCGTTATAAATATACTCCAGTAGCAATTATATATCAGTTCCTCTCGTGAAATGAACTACAACCCGAAGAAAGAATGTAGAGGATACACAGCTCCCATCTGTAACTTGGCGACAAAAATAACTCGGTAACGGATCAATATAATATAAAAAACTGACTGGACTTTTGGAAACGGATCAGTATAATATAAGATGGACTGGACTTTTGGAAATGGATCTGTATAATATTAAAGACGGACTGGACTTGGAAACGGATCTGTGTAATATAAAAGATGGACTGGATTTTTGGAAATGGATCTGTATAATATAAAAGACGGACTGGATTTTTGGAAACAGATCTGTATAATATAAAAGACGGACTTGAATTTTGGAAACGGATCTGTATAATATAAAAGATGGTCTGGAATTTTGGAAACTGATTTGTATAATATAAAAGATGGACTGGATTTTTGGAAACGGATCTGTATAATATAAAAGACGGACTGGACTTTTGGAAACGGATCTGTATAATATAAGACCGACTAGATTTTGGGAAACGGATCTGTATAATATAAAAGATGGACTGGATTTTTGGAAACGGATCTGTATAGTATAAAAGACGGACTGGACTGTTGGAAATGGATCTGTATAATATAAAAGACGAACTGGACTTGTCTATATAATCTATAGTTTTTTTAATCTGATATAAAAGACGGACTGGATATTTGGAAACAGATCTAATGTAAAAGACGGACTGGATTTTTGGAAACGGATCTGTATAATGTAAAAGACGGACTGGAATTTCGGAAATGGATCTTTAAAATATAAGATGGAGTGGACTTTTGGAAACGGATCTGTATAAAATAAAAGACGAACTGGACTTGTCTATATAATCTATAGTTTTTTTAATTCCCCCTTAGTATATTCTACATTTTGAAATAAAACAAAAATAATTATATCAATCGTCTCTACTATCATCTGCCCTTTTACTAAAACAGCAGAGATGATTGATATAATTATTTTTGCGTTGTAAACATACCAAGAATTTCAAATCAGGAGTTAGGATTAGGATTATGGTGTTTAACGCCACTTTCAACAATATTTCATTTTTATAGTGGCAGTCAATTTTATTGGTGGAGGAAACCAGAGTACTATGAGAAAACCACACTGAACTTCCGCAAGTCACTGACAAACTTTATCACATAAAATTGTATCGAGTACACCTCTCCATGAACGGGGTTCAAACTTACAACTTAAGTGGTGATAGGCACTGATTGCACAGGTAGGTGTAAATCCAATTACCATACGATCACAACCACAACGGTCCCTATTTTGCCTTGTATCAGAGCAAGAATTTCATATCCAACATTATTATAAGGCATCCAATATTAATGTAAAATGTATATTAAGTTGTTTGTACATAAAAAAAACAGAAATGCAGTTCTAATTAAAAGTTCTTGTTTAATACAAGTGTGTACATGTAAAGGTTTGGTTGTAAATAAAGTTTCAAAGCACATTTCTAAATATTTAATAAAAATACTATTTTTATAAAATTAACATAACAATTGTATATATATATATATCCGAACATAATACAAATCTATATGCAGCACAACTACTACATTTTTCTATTAATTAATAAGATTTGATCAATCATTTTCATAGCAATAAAATGTATTTCATGTTTGCATATCAGTTTTTAAAGCATCTGTTATGGAGTGTTCCCATTTCGCTTGGAATTAACAGCTAAATCAAACCAACCTGAAATTAACAGACGAGTCAAAATGGCAATAAACCTGCCTTAAATTAACAGCAAAGTCAAATGTGCAATTAACCAACCTAAAATTAACAGCTACTGGTATGTTGAAAATCGGAATAAAGCACCTTAAATTAACAGCCAAGTCAAAATGAAAATGAACCCAGCGTAAATTAACAGCTAAGTCAAAAAATAAAAACGAAGATATCATATTTAGTGCGTACGACGCGTTTTTGGAATAACCTTCATCAGGCACGCTCAAAGTCGAAAGGTTGGAAAGGCAAATAATTTAAAAAAATTTAGGAACACGTCAAAATGTGGAATAAACCAACCCTAAATTAACAGCTAAGTCAAAATGTGGAATAAACCAACCTTAAATTAACAGCTAAGTCAAAATGTAGAATAAACCAACCTTAAAATAGCAACTAAGTCAAAATGTAGAATATACCAACCTTAAAATAACAGCCAAGTCAAAATGTGGAATAAACCAACCTTAAAATAACAGCCAAGTCAAAATGTGGAATAAACCAACCTTAAAATAACAGCTAAGTCAAAATGTAGAATATACCAACCTTAAAATAACAGCTAAGTCAAAATGTAGAATAAACCAACCTTAAAATAACCGCTAAGTCAAAATGTAGAATAAACCAGCCTTAAAATAACAGCCAAGTCAAAATGTGGAATAAACCAACCTTAAAATAACAGCCAAGTCAAAATGTAGAATATACCAACCTTAAAATAACAGCTAATTCAAAATGTAGAATATACCAACCTTAAATTAACAGCTAAGTCAAAATGTAGAATATACCAACCTTAAAATAACAGCTAAGTCAAAATGTAGAATATACCAACCTTAAAATAACAGCTAATTCAAAATGTAGATACCAACCTTAAATTAACAGCTAAGTCAAAATGTGGAATAAACCAACCTTAAAATAACAGCTAAGTCAAAATGTAGAATATACCAACCTTAAAATAACAGCCAAGTCAAAATGTGGAATAAACCAACCTTAAAATAACAGCTAAGTCAAAATGTAGAATAAACCAACCTTAAAATAACAGCTAAGTCAAAATGTAGAATATACCAACCTTAAAATAACAGCTAATTCAAAATGTAGAATATACCAACCTTAAAATAACAGCTAAGTCAAAATGTAGAATATACCAACCTTAAAATAACAGCTAATTCAAAATGTAGAATATACCAACCTTAAAATAACAGCTAAGTCAAAATGTAGAATAAACCAACCTTAAAATTAACAGCCAAGTCAAAATGTGGAATAAACCAACCTTAAAATAACAGCTAAGTCAAAATGTAGAATAAACCAACCTTAAAATAACAGCTAAGTCAAAATGTAGAATATACCAACCTTAAAATAACAGCTAAGTCAAAATGTGGAATAAACCAACCTTAAAATAACAGCTAAGTCAAAATGTAGAATAAACCAACCTTAAAATAACAGCTAAGTCAAAATGTAGAATAAACCAACCTTAAAATAACAGCTAAGTCAAAATGTAGAATAAACCAACCTTAAAATAACAGCCAAGTCAAAATGTGGAATAAACCAACCTTAAAATAACAGCTAATTCAAAATGTGGAATAAACCAACCTTAAAATAACAGCCAAGTCAAAATGTGGAATAAACCAACCTTAAAATAACAGCTAAGTCAAAATGTGGAATAAACCAACCTTAAAATAACAGCTAAGTCAAAATGTGGAATAAACCAACCTTAGTTTAACAGTTACTGCTAAGTTAAAAAAAATGGGAATAAACTGCCTTAAATTATCAGCTGAGTCAAAAAATAAAAACGTAAATATCAAATTTAGTGCGCACAACGTGTTTCTGGAATGACCTTCATCAGGTACGCTCAAAGTCAAAAGCCAAATGATTTAAAAAGTTTTGGGAGCACGTCAAAATGTGGAATAAACCTGCCTTAAATTAACAGCTAAGTCAAAGTAAGTGGGAATAAACTGCCTGTTATCTTTAATATTGGTAGAATTAAGACAAAGATTAAAGAAACACTGTATGGTTTGTACAGTCATGGTAGTAGTGATTGCTACATGTCGTCTGCTTCACTGAATATACATTGTTTTTAATAACCATGATAATTTCTTGAGTAACCTACATAATGATGAAATTTCATTAATTTTATTTGCAAAAATTTTGTACTAATTTCTTCTTTAATAATTTTTTTCAAATCGATGAGCAGTGAGTTTTGAATTACATGTACCTTATCATCGTATTATGGTCAACGTGTATTTGAAATTTACAGAATTAAAGTGAATTTGTTTCAGTCAATCTACATAAATTTATGAAGTTTATCAAGAAGACAGATATTTGACACAATAAACATTATTTTTTAGTTCATTGCAAACTGTTGCTGTGAAAATAAAGTAAAATCAAATGTATGATACATGGTACATTTTGGCAGTAATACACTTTCATTATTTGGAACTTTTTTATTATCAATGAAAACAAGCTGAAATGTTTGTGACAAATTTTATTTAGCAATGTAAACAATTGTCATTTTTATTATCGTCTTTTTTTTAACAATAATTTTGTTTTTCCATTTTCATGAATTAAGTGAATATATTTCCACACAATTAATAATTACTGCAGAATATAAAGTTCATTCTCTATTGTAAATCTTTTTATGGAATAACAAATCACTGATAGTCTCATCTGAATACAAAATAAATAAATGAACATTGTCCATCAATTGTACAGGCAAAATAACAATATATTTTTAGACAATACATATTAGTATCATCCTGAATAATAATTTCTTAAAATATATGGCAAGTTTATCAACAGAAAATATTTAGAAAGAGATCACAGTTTTGATTGGTTGTGCTTTGCATATTCCATCCTTGCGACAGATCGGCGATGTACCTCGTCTGGACCATC
The DNA here is from genome assembly GCA_963383655.1 of Bathymodiolus septemdierum. NCBI lineage: Eukaryota > Metazoa > Mollusca > Bivalvia > Mytilida > Modiolidae > Bathymodiolus > Bathymodiolus septemdierum. The sequence goes on from OY726523.1 coordinate 14,217,686, forward strand.
GGCAATTCGAATTGTTCTTGTTGAAGAAAATAAACCAGCCAGGGGAAAGTCATTTGAAACACCTGCTCCTCCATGTGCCTGGAAAAATAATAAAAAACCTTTTTTTTTAATTGTACACTGTGTTAATTTCCATAAGTGTTTTTTTAGTTTTGTTTGTCTTCGTCCTGTATTTAGTGTGCCCAATGCTAGTGGTTCTGGATTGTCCATTCTTGATTACCCCTTTGGTTTTCCCTAACGTTTCTTTTAGGACAGACAAACATGTCCACTAGTGCTGGCAACGAAAAAGTGAATCGAGGAAAGAAAAACATAGATTCACTCCAAAATATCACAACCTTTGTCATGAAAATCAATTAATTTGGTGCTTACAGGAATAGGTAGTTTAATGTTCTGCCTAACTAACTGGTGTGACACCCGATTAGTTCCCATTAACAAGGCACTATTTTAAGGGGTCACTCGTTAGTTGCTTAGGTTGTTTTTTGTGATGAACACATGACTAGAAAAACAATTCTTTTCAAAAGTAGTTTCTCTTAATTTCCAATAAATATGGTTCATGCCACCATTTTGATATGATGATTATCATTCATGACAAGATTAAGAGAAATCTGCTTTAAGCTACTGGTAAAGAATGAGTTGATAAACTAGAAACTGATGCAGGAAAAGTAAAAGAAAAAATATATATAAAAATATATATATATAATATATAGTGCACATGACCCGTTTCTGGAATAAGCTTCATCAGCTACGCTCAAATTCTAAATACTGGAAAAGCCAAAAATAACTATAAAACTTAAAACTCTTGAAATTTCAAAAATTCACCTTTATTACAAACATTTATCATCCAATATATATATAATTAAAAATATTAACAAGATCATGCATTGTTAATTGTAAAATGGCTTTGTTATTAGGTTATAAGAACTAGAAGTTCACCACAAATTGTATCGCTCACATGCACTGCTTGTTCATGCACAACATTTAATATCAAATAGTTTCAGAGAAAATCAACTGCATCAGTGGTGTAATAATTAGTGTGTTCCTCTCAAGTACGGTAGATCGTGAGTTCAAATCCCGGTCAAGTCAAGTATTTGCTGCTTCTCCGTTAAGCACACATCATTAAGGACTGGCTCGGAATCAGGATAATGTGTCGGAGTGGAGTGACATGTCTACCCACAGACTTTTGTTTCAGTGAGCTAGCACTATAAAAATCCAACTCAGCGTGTTGGTCTAATCCAAAACGGACATCATCATCTCATTGGATGTAATGTGTTCTCATCATGATACAACTGAACAAATACTCATTTGGCATTAAACAAGTCATCCACTCACTCATTGAGAAAAAATGTTATATTCATATTCTCATAGTGTCTTATGTTAAACAATGTCATGGGATGGTGGCCATCTTGAATACAAAGAAAAAATGAGACCATCCAATGATTCCTAACATACAGTTCCCATTTAATCAAGTTTGTAGTTTCAGAGAGAAAAAAATAATCATTTTCCCATTCGGTCCTATGTTAAAACTTTGTCCTGCAGCAGCGGACAATTTCAATATTTTATCAACAAATAAAACATAACTTGATGCAGGGTCATATCATAAACATTCATACGATATACTATTTCCATTACACATATGGTTTCTATGAAGATAAGATTTGAAATTTCAGCCAATCAGAAAGTATAATTGACACTAGCAGTGATGTTGAATTTCCAAATGGAACAAAAATCTTATAAAATGTTTCAGACCACCTATTGTTCCATTTGGTACGGTGGTTGTGAGAAAAAGGTTAAAATATCAGACGACAAAAACGACAATACCTCACATAGACCTGTGGACCTTTGGTCCAGGTGAGCTAAAAAGTGTTAAATCAAGAGCAATAAATGAACAGTAAAAGTGAGCATATGAAACTCAAGATAGACCTACAATTTGTTATTTGTAAAAAATTGTAACATTTCTATAACAATCTGTTAAATTAAATATGATTATTTAAATAATATAATAGAAAGAAAAATTCAACAGCTTTTAGGCACTGATTGCATGGAGAGATGTAAATTAATCTACCATATTATGATTATTGCCATGACAACCCCCTCATAAATTTTGGAATATTCCTAGTTGATATCCCAATATACTGTTAATATAAAATCAAAGTTAATATTAGTGAAACAAGCAAACAAGAAAGTTACGTGCTAACAAACAAACAAAAAAGCAGTTAATAAATAAAAGTAAAATTAGTATTCTTTCTAACACCAAGAACTGTAACCAAAGCAAGCAAAATACAACACTGAACACTAAAACAGACCTGATCATAGTTTAGAACTGTTATATTTCATGTATTCTATCCTGGCTATAGCACGTTTATGGACTTCGTCCGGACCGTCTGCTATTCTTAGAATTCTACCCCAGGCGAAAAACATGGCTAAGGGGAAATCGTCAGATAAACCTGCACCTCCGAATGACTGAAATTTTAATACAATGTAATACTAAAAATTACCCTTATATTTATTAAAATTAACAATGTTAAGGATAAAATGGCCTTTTAACCATTATTTTTGTGAATAAAAGGAATAATTTTTTGTTTCTGTATGAAATGCCTTATTTCCTCATTCTAATATTGTACCAGTCCAGTATATTTGACAAAAGTTGTAACTTTTGAACATTTGGGAAGGGTAGAAAAATAAATTAAGATATTGCCCTGATTTGAGAAATCCTCCCAAATATTCATTCTAGGTTATGAACTCATTCATTTATTTCCCAACAAGTTCACATATTGTTTATTTTTCAAACATATATTAATGTTTACAATAAAAACAAATTATAATAACATGTACCTGTTTTCTAAAAAGTTTACAGGCTGTGTGGACACCAACCATATTCTTATCTAGGGGAGGGGGAGGAGGAGGGGGACATATTTTTTTAAAATAATTTCCCTGCTCCAATATCCCCCCCTTTTTCCTTATATGTCCTGTGTTATTATTAAAGAAAAACAAATAAAATTATGCGCAGACATGAGGAGGCAAAAAAAATTCTTTCAAACAAAAAAGTCCCCCTTCCCTACCCCAAAGAAAAATAAGAAAATGGTTGGCCCCTTTTGCAAACATATTTATTTACAGTAAAACAAAGTTTGAATTATTACAATGTATCTTAATACAATTACACCATCCATACCTGTATAGCTCTGTCAATCACTCTCAATGCCATATTAGGTGCTGACACTTTGATCATGGCTATTTCAGGTGCTGCCACCTACAGAAACATGGATATAAAAATTTTAAAGCTTTTTTGAAATCTGGACATAATTGTGATTAAGTTAAACTTGTTTAGCATCAGTCAGAAGATAAAACATTGTACCAGGTATTTATATAAATATTTGACTACATTTTACTGAATGTACAAACTTAAAAGATTTTAAACCCCACTTCTAAAAATATTCTAGATATATTGCAGAAGTAAGATTATTAATGAATTAAAAAGGTTAGGGTAATGGTTATGGCTTTTAACACTACTTTCAACAATATTTCAGTTATATCGTGGCGGTCAGTTTTATTGGTGGAGGAAACATGAGTACATGTATTCAGAGAAAACCACCGACCTGTCACAAGTCACTGACAAACTTTATCACATAATGTTGTATCGAGTACACCTCGCCATGAACGGGATTCGAACTCACAACATTAGTGGTGATAGGTTACTGATTGCACAGGTAGCTGTAAATCTAACTATCATACGTTTACGACGATCCCTGAATTCGAACTTATAATATTAGTGGTGATAGGTACTGATTGCACATGTAGTTGTAAATCTAACTACCATACGATCACAACCACGATGATTCCCTGATTAGAACAGAGAAAATTATTAACGCTCAGTAAATAAATTACAAGCTTTAACCAAACTTTACCCTTAGACTAATGAACTTCATTGTATATATAAACAACAGATTAGCTTCTATTTAGTCAGTAAACTAATAACACTGTTTTTTTTTCCACTGTCTATGTTTGTTTTTGCCAGGCATAAAACTAAGTAGGGACCTAGTAATCCTATACTATTAAACTTTGGCCTGGGCCCTTGACAATTTCCAGTTAGTAGCCCAACTTGTCTACTGAAATTTTGAATATTTCATGGGTATCGTTCGTTGCTGGACCTCTAGAAATTTTTTTGGGATATTAAAATTAATATTGTGGCTGGTAAGTGCAGCAAATATGCCAAGTTTTGTTCATGCTGACCTATATTATGTAAAAGTATGTCCTTTTGACTTGAAGCAAATATGTAAAGGTTTTTTTCTATATTTGTTTGACCATGTGAGATATATTTGTCAAGAAGCGAGGGTTTGGGATCCCATTTAACAGCTTAAGCCTGCATAATTATCCATTGACTTTGGTCACTCAATTTTGGAATTTTAAATTTGTCTTGATTGGCGATTTAAACAAAAAATGGCAATAATTTTCAAAAATTTTGCTTTATATTTTACGGACCTTGTTACCGTACAAATCCATTATATGAGCTGCCTTAAGTACTAGTAATCTTGTTTGTTCTATTTCTATTCTAGACTCAGCTATGTCTGCTTGTATCGTTCCTTGGGCTGCTAGAGGTTTACCAAATGCTACTCTGTTTTGTGTCTGGAAAAGATATTGTCCATTTATAGTAAGAAAGGATATGTATGTAAAAGTACATGTGAAACTATCTAACTTTAGACACAAATTAAATTATGGAACAATACATTATTGCAGTTCTACGTTTCTCAGAGTAGTGTTAACAAAATCAATTTTACCAGCAATTCACCAATTTGACTATGATTTAATTGATGCACTATCATGACAGAATTAACTTTCTCAATTTACAGGAGACTAAACAAAAACCACAAGTTTCTCAAGTATAGACTTGATTACAAAAAGATATTTTCTAAAATTATCTAATGCATACTTTATAGAGCACAATTTTTTTAAACAAGAAACCAATTTGTCATTTTCATTATTCATAAAATCATGTTTTTTTTTGTAAATCCAAGCAAATAGCCATTTCAATTCACTTATATAATCATCATGCCTTATGAATACTATTCATAATGCAGTCTGTGCCAAAAACCACTAGCCCTATGCCCCTGTCTAGTAAAAATTGGTTCGGGCTAGTAAAAATTGCATAAAATTTACTTAATAATCAAATAGAAAAAATTCTTCTAAAATACTGTTCGGGCTAGTTTGTCAAAATGTGTTTGGCACAGACTGTAATGTACTTTACTGCTCCAATTACAAATTCTAAGATTACAGAAAACACTAATTAACACACTTAACATAACCATACATACTCTCTCTAACATTAGCTCTAAGGCCCGCTCGGCATGACCAATCAGTCTCATGCAGTGATGAATTCTTCCTGGTCCTAATCTACCCTGGGCAATCTCAAACCCACGACCTTCTCCTAGTAACATGTTAGATACAGGTACCCGTACATTCTTGAAAATTACTTCAGCATGACCAGCTGAAAATAAACATACATACTTATGAGGGAGACCTTTGTTTTTAAAGCTGATTAGCTTAGAATTAGAATTATCTGAGAAAATTGTTGAGTCTATCAAAGAGAAGGACATGTTTATTGTTTTAATCGATAGTAAATTTATAACGTAATATTTTTTTAGAAATAATTTGGAAGCCATTATCTGCCAGAATGCATGTATCGTTCCCAGCAAAACTAAGGAGTAAAATTTAAATACAATGCTTGACTTTGGGCAAATGATTATAAGTTAAATATGAAGTGAGCTAGACCATTGTCAATTAAAATTAAATTGTTAAATTAAATTAAAAGAATAAATCTAGATTTTAATATGATAATAAAATGAAATGATGTAAACAAAAAATATGTTGTTTTTTTCTTCTTCTCAACTATTTCTTTAAAATATCATAAATTAACAGTTAGTAGATAACTGTATTGTATTTAAAAATTTCACAGCATCAATTGGAGATTTGATGGTCGCAAAATGAGTTTACTGGCGACACGTAAGCGGAGCCAGTAAATGGATATTTGAGACCATGAAATCGACGCCATGAAATATTCAAATACAATACAGTTATATCCATTCTAATGTAATCATGTGTATATATAGATGTGTATTGCCACATTATTGACAAGATGACGTAAGCGGTAATCAGCTAAAATTCTAAAAATATCGCATGCTATTTCAATCGTGGAATTGATACCATGAAAATTACAATATTAAATCAACAATTGATGCCGTGAAATTTTCAAATACGATACAGTTATCTACTTTCTAAAGTAATCATGTGTATTGCCACATTATTGACAAGATGACGTAAGCGGTAATCGGCTAAAATTCTAAAAATATCTCATGATATTTCAACCATGGAATTGATACCATGAAAATTACAGCATTGTCCAATCACAAACCAGGAATATTAAACAACTACATTAGAATGTAAAATTATAGGTTGGTGATTTTACCATTACACTGTAAATAATTCTAAACTGCATTGCTGTAGTCCATATTGGAATTTGATAAGTTAATATTATATTCGAACCTCGTTAAATCAAAGTCAAAGAAAGGGATGATTTTAATAAAATAAATATCCAATTATCTGAGTTATTAAGGATAATTAAATTGAAAGCTTCTGCAGTAGCAATCTCTGAAACAAAGGCTATGTTATTCCTTTGTCAGAATTTCACCTCTGCCATGCATCATTCGTCATTTTTAATAATCTCTGCCTTTTTATATACGGGATGTACTACTTTCTTTACTCCATGTCTTATAATTAAAATTTGTAAGTGGTTTGGTTTCAATTTAAAATTCCTGTCAAAATACATTTTGGTGATATGTTGGAAGTAAATGTTGGTGGCCATCTTTGTATCCATGAATTCGATTTGCCCAACTCTGTGATACATTTTCTTTAAAATCTTACATTAATGTCAACCATGAGGGAAACCTCTCTTTCCTCTGTTGCAGAGGTGATATTCTGTGACCTGGAGAGATAAAATAGCCTCTCTTTCAGAGATAGCTCCAATAGGACCACATGTTTACTTTGAGGTTTCCATGGAAACAACTTTACTGGGTTCAAGATCTTAGGTTCGGCTGTATCTTAGTTTTGTCATTAAATTTATACCTGGTGCATCAAGATAACCAAACACAGGTAAAGGTCGTACGATGGTGATCCCTGGTGTATCCATGGGAACCAGAATCATACTTTGTTGTCTATGTTTTGGAGCATCTGGATTGGTCTTTCCCATAAATATACATAATTTACATCTTTCACTCATAGCACCTGAAATATTAAAGGTCAAGAAGTCAACATGTTGACCTTTTGGGTTATGGTTTTTAACACCACTTTAAACAATATTTCAGTTATATCATTGCAAGTCACTGACAAACTATTTCACATAATGTTGTATCGAGTACACCTCGCTATGAATGAGGTTCGAACTCACAACATTAGTGATGATAGGCACTGTTTGCATAGGTAGTTATAAATCCAACTACCATACAATCAGGACGGCCCCGTTAACCTTTTGGGTTTCATAACATATCCATTAATATGTAAAAATTCTAATATTTGAAATTGAACAAGTTGCTATGGAAACAAAATAAAACTACCAGTATATTTTCCCCTTTACCGTAATTCTTTTATTTAATCTCAATTAAAAAAAACCAACAGTTCTTATGTACTGATGGGCATTTAAAACGCACCACCTAAATATACATTTTGGAATTTTTTTTAATAAAACACATTATCACAAAGACCATTTTGAAGAAACTTAATAAAGTTGTTTTTCTTAATTTCGACTTTCATATTTTTGATGCAGCTCTGACTTGATTCTTAAGTTCTTGTTAATTCTCCCTTCTATGAATATAGATTTGAAAATTCAAGTTTATAAAAAGAGCTAAAATACTATTCCAAACATATAAAAGGATGATTCTATATGAATGAAAAGGAAGTTTGAATAATGAAAGTATCATGATAAATATCATTTATACAATTACAGGTTGGAAAGAGAATTCCAAATTTGTAAATGGTACTGTTTTCAGTCTTTTTTTCACACAAAAAACATGTAAAAGTACAGGATTTCCTAACAGTTCAGTGAGTATCAATACTTCCTTAGATCAAAGAAGCACACAATGATACAAACAAATATATCCTTTAACTTTGGTATTTACATAATTAGAGTTATTTCCCTTCCGAATCAGAATAATTTGTCCGAGTGGAGTGACATGTCTACCCGCGGACTGTTGTTTCAATCAGCTAGTACTATAAAAATCCAACTCAGCGTGTTGGTCTAGAACAAAGCAGACCTCATCATCATCTAAATGAAAATTAACTTGTTCTCGCCATAATATAGCTGAAAAATTGCTGAATTGGCATTAAGCAACAATCACTCACTAACTCCTTTGGTATTTGCATGATTAGAGTTATTTCCCTTACCTCAATTCTCAAACAGCAAAATTTAATTTCAATACCTTTTGAAACTTCTTTAAATATATATAAAATAATAATAGCAAAGGTCTGCCTGAAAGCTAAAACATAATCAGATCCTTGTCAACCAATCAGGTAGAGTGCTACATTAATCAAGAAATATTTCGTCTGACATACCTGAGGTCCACCATTTGTGCCCGTTTATGACATAATGATCACCATCTCTTACAATGGATGATTCAATATTGGTGGCATCCGAGGAGGCTACCTACAAAACAAGTTAACAAAATGTTATCATTAGATGTGCTTATCTTTAAATATCTAATAAGAAAACAAACTTTTATCCATTGTATGATTTTTTAGTCCATGATTTATTGATCAACAATTGTCTAAAAATATCTAAAAATATGATCATAATGAATGTTGCTAAGGGTTCAGAACTTATTGGATTCTAACTGTTTATTTTCTCATTGTCTAAAATGTGTTTTTCAACTCCAAAAAATACAAAATATTCAAAAAGATATCCCAAAAAATCTTCTGCAATTCCTTTAAGAGATAAATATCATAATAGGTGTGGTGACAGTCTAAGTATAGTTTGTCTAATCAATCATAAATATTTTTAGGAGACAACATTAATTTTGTAAATAAAACATTTTTTCTACCAATTCTTCTTTTTAATATATCAAATAAGTAATATCTACTTGGTATTAAATTTTCCTAGTAACTATGTAAAAAATGTAACATAACTAAAATTCTACTCAACAAATATTGTGAAAGTGGCACTAAACACCATAAACCAACATACTCAACAAATACTTACATTTGGTTCTGTCATTCCAAAACATGACCTAATTTCCCCCTCCAGAAGTGGAGTCAGCCATTTTCTTTTTTGTTCTTCTGTGCCATATTTTACCAGAACTTCCATGTTCCCTGTATCTGGTGCACTGCAGTTGAAAACCTGATAAATTGCATACAATATTTGTTATTAAATGATAATGTTTTAGGATTTTGTAATGGTGATCAATGAAATTATTCATGAGTACAAAGGTTTTTAGAAGAGTTGACCCACATATAATGAAGGAGAAGCAAGCGTAAGCAACCATGAGTTACTGACGGTGCTCCTACAATGGTGTTTTTAAGATTATTTTATGTGTAATGTTTATAAAATCATCAATTAACAGTTAAGCATTACATTTTTTGACAGTACTGTCTTCATTTCTTGCACAAGAGCATGGCCATCACATATAATGACTAAAGGGAAAGGGAGATTACCATGTCATGTACTACCAATAGATTTATGCTGCTACAGTCAAACCTTCTTTAGTGACCACCTCTATTAAGCAATAACTTGTATTATGTGACCTTAATTTTTATTTCCCTTCACAGTGCATTTAAAATCAATTAAACCTGCATTATGCGACAACCTGTCTTATGTGACCATATTTTATTGTTCCCTTGGAAGGTCACATAAGACAGGTTTGACCGTATACTGTACTTACAACAGGAGCTGCCAAACATTTTCCCATCTCTTCACATATAAATGCATATTCTACATTTGAAAATCCTGCCCCATATTTCCTCTCTGGGTCAGATTCCTGTGGCAGGAACAAATTCCATAATCCCTGAGCTCTGGCCTTTTTCTGAAAAATATTACCGGATATTGTAAATAATTTCACGAAAAAAAAAGTGTCAAAATTATAATGTAATATTGAATTAAAATTGTTTCAAAATAATAAAAAATTGTGAAAGACAATTAATAATATCTACTGTTCTGAATCACAAAATCTTACAATCCCTAGAGGCTGTCGTGATTGTATGGCAGCTGGACTTACAACTACCTATGCAATCAGTGCCTATCTCCAAACTCTCTAAACTTATCAGTTCCTTGCGGTAAATCCGTGGTTTTCTCTGGATAGTCTGGTTTCCCCATCAATAAAATGGATCACCAGGATTATGGTGATTAACGCCACTTTCAACAATATTTCAGTTATATCGTGGCGGTCAGTTTTATTGGTGGAGTCCTCGGAGAAAACCACTGACCTGTCGCAAGTCACTGACAAACTTTATCACATATTGCTGTATCAAGTACACCTCGCTATGAATGAAGTTTGAACTTACAACTTTAGTGGTGATAGGCATTGATTGCACAGGTAGTTGTAAATCAAACTACATGTACCATACGATCATGATGTCCCCTATTTTAGTTTTAAACATTATTTCTTACTCTATTACTATTACAAAGTATAATAATAGTAAATATTGTATTCTGTACCTTGAGTTCATCTAACACTGGGGACTCTTTCCAAATATCTCCTGAGCTCTCTACTTGTTTACCAAAATTTTTTTCTAGTGGTATAATCTCATCACGAATAAATTTTTTAACTTTGTCATACACAGATTTGGCCCTTGGAGCTAGAGAATCTGGGGTAACAGGCATTGAGCCTAAAATAACAAAAGAATAATTGTATACAGTCAAAGAGTTTAAATATTGACTGTCAAATCTATTCTAATTTTAAAATGCATTTATTTTTCCAATTTGAGTGAGTGAGTGAGTGAGTGATTGTTGACGCCGACTCAGCAATTTTTCAGTTATATCATGGCGAGAAGAAGTTAATTTTCAATGATATGATGATGAGGTCCGCTTTCTACTAGACCAACACACTGAGCTGGATTTTTCTAGTGCTAGTTCACTGAAACAATAGTCCGCGGATAGACATGTCACCCCACTCAGATACATTATCCTGATTCCGAGCCAACCAGTCTTTGCTCTTTCTCCTTAATGTTTCGTGCATAGCGGAGCAGCAACAAATACTAATTTTATAGTCTTTGGTTTGACCCGATCGTGGCTCAAACCCACGATCTACCGCACTCGAGGCGAGCTGGCTAACCATTACACCACCGATGCAGTTTGAAGGTTGATTTTTCAGCATTTAAAAGAATACTGTAAGTTATTGTTTCTAGTAATTTTTTCCCCTCACTTTATCACATATGGTTGATTGAGTATACACTCTTTGGCAAAGAGAACATAATTGGTATAATATCACTACGGTACAGTCAGACGGAGGCATAGCGTGATAAATCACTGTGATTTGGCAATTTGGATATATCTTTTATAATATTCAATATATCTTCAAAATTTCAAAAATTCTACATTTAAATTGTTATTTACTATCACTGAAAAGGCATATGAAAATAAGTAAATAGATTAAACAGACCAAAAGATATATGAGTATCACTAAGAAGAGTAATTGGTTTGGTTGGTTTATGGTGTCTAATGCCACTTTCAACAATATTTCAGTTATATCGTGGTGGTCAGTTTCATTGGTGGAGGAAACCGGAGTACCCGGAGAAAATCAATGTCCTACCGCAAGTCACTGACAAACTTTATGACATAATGTTGTTTCGAGTACACCTCGCCTGAGTGGGATTTGAAACTCACAACGTTAGTGGTGACAAGAACTGATTGCATAGGTAGGTATAAATCCAACTACCATACTATCACGACCATGACGGTCACTCTTTGCTATGAGTGAGTATCAAGGGTCACACAATGTAGTGACAATATGAAACTTGAAACAGCAATCAGAAACTGTTCTATTATGATCAATAGCAATGTTTTATAATTCAATGAAAGATTTGAATTGTTCAAAAGAAAATCAAAACAGACCTAAACCTGCATCTTTTCCCGCCATAGTAGAATAATGTCTCTTTCCAGAAGAGTTTGATGTTGTATTTCTGCTCATGGTGGGTTGTATATTACTTTTTAATGCTATATCCAAGGCAGTTTTAGAAATGGAATCTGTTATTGTCCCCAGTAAGTGGGCATTGGGTGAGCTTCCTTGACCTGGAAAATAAATCATTATAAATAATTACGTGTTAAATGATGGTGTCCTAAAACTGGGTCAATACTATAATATCTTGTGTTTTAACAAATTCATTATAATATGTGATCAAATGGTGTGTTCTAAAACTGGTTCAATACTATAATGTCTTGTATTCATCTTTTTAGCAATTGTTTTTCTAAAACTTATCACTTTGTCCTGAAACAATTTCATTATAATATACTATGCAATTACTGTCTTTTGATGAGGTAAATGTGTGGATTTACTGACTTTTGAAAAAAAAAACCTAGAGGCTCAGTGGGCTGAGCCTGTGTCGCTCACCTTTCATTCTGCTTTGAGGAATCTTAATACAGAACCTTCCATAGGTGCTTCCCACCAAGTTTGGCTAAGCAGTTATAGAGAAAAAGATTTTTAGAAATCGATCAATCAGAAACAAGAATGGCCTGTGGCAGCCATGTTTATTAATGGATGGGATTTAAATGTGCAATCTTTATAGATGACCTTCCAAGGATGCTTCCTACCAAGTTTTGATTCATTCGGCCAAGCGGTTTCAGAGAAGAAGATTTTTTAGAAATCAACCAATCAGAAACAAGAATTGTCTGTGGTGGCCATGTTTGTTAACGGATCGGAACTAAATTAGCAGTCTTTATAGAGGACCTTCAAAGGATACTTCCTATCAAGTTTAAATTCATTTGGCCAAGTGGTTTCCGAGGAGAATTTTTTTTAGAAATCAACCAATCAGAAACAAGAATTGTCTGTGGTGTCCATGTTTGTTAACGGATCGAGACAAAATGAGCAATCTTTATAGAGGACCTGCCATAGATGCTTCCTACCAAGTTTCGGTTCATTTGGCCAAGCGGTTTCAGAGAAGAAGATTTTTAAAAATTGGCCAATCAGAAACAAGAATTGCCTATGGTGGCCATGTTTGTTAACGGATCGGAAATAAATGAGCAATTTTATAGAGGACCTTCCAAGGATGCTTCCTACCAAATTCCGATTCATTTGGACAAGCGGTTACAGAGGGGAAGATTTTTTAGAAATCAACCAATCAGAAACAAGAATTGCCTGTGGTGGCCATGTTTGTTAATGGATCGGAACTATATGAGCAACGTTTATAAAGGACCTGCCAAGGATGCTTCCTACCAAGTTTCGATTCATTTGGCCTAGCGGTTTCAGAGGAGAAGATTTTTTAGAAATCAACCAATCAGAAACAAGATTTGCCTATGGTGGCCATGTTTGTTAACGGATCGGGATGAAATGAGCATCTTTATAGAGGACCTGCCATAGATACTTCCTACCAAGTTTCGGTTCATTTGGCCAAGCGTTTCAGAGAAGAAGATTTTTTAAAATCGGCCAATCAGAACAAGAATTGCCTATGGAGGCCATGTTTGTTAATGGATCAGGACAAAATGAGTAATCTTTAGAGAGGACCTTCCATAGAAGCTTCCTACCAAGTTTCACTTCATTTGAATGAGGGGTTTTAGAGGAGAAGATTAAAATGTGAAAAGTTAACGGACGACGGACGACAGTGATGGCAAAAGCTCACATTGCCTTTGGCAAGGTGAGCTAATGATATATATAAAAAAAAATCAAAAGTCAATTTATCCACGCATTTACAGAATCATAATACTGTAATTGCTTTATTCTATATTTTGAATAAAAAAAATAGTATTTAATGCCTCAGATTTAATATTCACTGGCAGTAAATTTCATGTGTAACTTTTTTTTAGAACAGGGAATTTTATCAGAAATGTTCTATTTTAAATTACTAACAAAAAGTAACACATGACATTTAAATGGGTGTAGAAAAGTTGTAACAGAGTGGCGAAAGTAAGTAGGAGTGGGAGTAGAGTGGAATGAGAGAAGAGTATGAAGTGAGTAGAAGAGTGGAATACAGGATTAGAATGGCATGGGAGAAGAGTAGAATAAAGTGGAGTGGGTCAGTAGAAGAGATTGTGAGTGAAGAAAAGTGAGAGTAAAATAAATTGGAGTAGTGAAAAGTGTGGTAGAGAGGATAGAATGTGAGTAGTTTGTGAGTTGAGGACAGTGTGTGTAGAGAGGAGTGTGAGTACAGAGCAGTGGGAGTAGAGTAGTGGAGGCAGAGTAGAGTGGAATGTGAGAAGATTAGAGTGGAGGTAGAGTGTAGTGGAAATGGAGTTTGAGTAGAATTAGTGTAGAATAGAGTGGGGATGGGGTGGGGAATTACAAAGTTTTGTATCTGATGGGGTGGGGAATTGTATCTGATGGTTTGTATCAAATGATTAAAATGCTGTATTTTTATAGAATACATTCCTTAATGGTAGATAAATAAATGTATCATAACAATGATTTTGCTTTCTTCCTTCTACATTTTGATTTGCAGCAAATTAACATTTTTAAAATATGCATCTGTATATTCACCTGTATTTTTTTTTATTGATAACAAATTTTTTGCAATGCAATATATTAAGATGATAACAGATAAAGTTTATTTTCATTAATTTTAATATATTGAATATGGAAAAGAAATTGTGGGATTTCAAACAAGATATTGTGCATTTTTTTTAAATATAAATTAAAAAAAATTGTGGAGTGATCATATGTAACGATCTTACCTGGTCGATCATATTTACAGGTAGGTATTTAAATTAAGATAACCAGATTTATTTATGTAGGTCAATAATTGGAACAAATATTCACATGCTCGACATAATTTGAGTTTTATCAAGGTATAGAAGACAGGTCATACTTGAAGAAAAAGAGGGGATTTTCTTTTCAACCAATTATTGTTTTTAAAGCCACGGCAAGTTAATATCTAGCTGTCTGGATATTGGTATTATGTAATTGAAAATCAATAAAGTTATTTTCATTTGAATGGTTGGTTGGTTTATGGTGTTTAAGGCCACTTTCAACAATATTTCATTCATATTGTGGCGGTCAGTTTACATTAGAGGATGAAGACAGATTACCTGAAGAAAACCACTGACCTATCGCAAGTCTTTATCACATAATGTTGCATCGAGTACACCTCACCTGGGTGGGATTCGAACTCATAATGTTAATGGTGATAGGCACTGATCACATAAGTAGTTGTAAATCATACTGACCATACGACCATGAACACGACGGCCCCCTATTTTATACAAACATTAGATTAATGAATTAAGAATGCAATACTTTACCTCGTTAAAATAAAATCATAGACATCAAATTTAGTGCACACGAGTCGACACGTTTCCGGAATAAACTTCATCATGTACACTCAAAGCCAAATAAATAAACTTCATCATGTACACTCATAGCCAAATAAATAAACTTCATCATGTACACTCATAGCCAAATAAATAAACTTCATCATGTACACTCAAAGCCAAATAAATAAACTTCATCATGTACACTCAAAGCCAAATAAATAAACTTCACCATGTACACTCAAAGCCAAATAAATAAACTTCATCATGTACACTCAAAGCCAAATAAATAAACTTCATCATGTACACCCATAGCCAAATAAATAAACTTCATCATGTACACTCAAAGCCAAATAAATAAACTTCATCATGTACACTCAAAGCCAAATAAATAAACTTCATCATGTACACTCAAAGCCAAATAAATAAACTTCATCATGTACACTCAAAGCCAAATAAATAAACTTCATCATGTACACTCAAAGCCAAATAAATAAACTTCATCATGTACACTCAAAGCCAAATAAATAAACTTCATCATGTACACTCAAAGCCAAATAAATAAACTTCATCATGTACACTCAAAGCCAAATAAATAAACTTCATCATGTACACTCAAAGCCAAATAAATAAACTTCATCATGTACACTCAAAGCCAAATAAATAAACTTCATCATGTACACTCAAAGCCAAATAAATAAACTTCATCATGTACACTCATAGCCAAATAAATAAACTTCATCATGTACACTCAAAGCCAAATAAATAAACTTCATCATGTACACTCATAGCCAAATAAATAAACTTCATCATGTACACTCAAAGCCAAATAAATAAACTTCATCATGTACACTCAAAGCCAAATAAATAAACTTCACCATGTACACTCAAAGCCAAATAAATAAACTTCATCATGTACACTCAAAGCCAAATAAATAAACTTCATCATGTACACCCATAGCCAAATAAATAAACTTCATCATGTACACTCAAAGCCAAATAAATAAACTTCATCATGTACATTCAAAGCCAAATAAATAAACTTCATCATGTACACTCAAAGCCAAATAAATAAACTTCATCATGTACACTCAAAGCCAAATAAATAAACTTCATCATGTACACTCAAAGCCAAATAAATAAACTTCATCATGTACACTCAAAGCCAAATAAATAAACTTCATCATGTACACTCAAAGCCAAATAAATAAACTTCATCATGTACACTCAAAGCCAAATAAATAAACTTCATCATGTACACTCAAAGCCAAATAAATAAACTTCATCATGTACACTCAAAGCCAAATAAATAAACTTCATCATGCACACTCAAAGCCAAATAAATAAACTTCATCATGTACACTCAAAGCCAAATAAATAAACTTCATCATGTACACTCAAAGCCAAATAAATAAACTTCATCATGTACACTCAAAGCCAAATAAATAAACTTCACCATGTACACTCAAAGCCAAATAAATAAACTTCATCATGTACACTCCAAGCCAAATAAATAAACTTCATCATGTACACTCCAAGCCAAATAAATAAACTTCATCATGTACACTCCAAGCCAAATAAATAAACTTCATCATGTACACTCCAAGCCAAATAAATAAACTTCATCATGTACACTCAAAGCCAAATAAATAAACTTCATCATGTACACTCAAAGCCAAATAAATAAACTTCATCATGTACACTCATAGCCAAATAAATAAACTTCATCATGTACACTCAAAGCCAAATAAATAAACTTCATCATGTACACTCAAAGCCAAATAAATAAACTTCATCATGTACACTCAAAGCCAAATAAATAAACTTCATCATGTACACTCAAAGCCAAATAAATAAACTTCATCATGTACACTCAAAGCCAAATAAATAAACTTCACCATGTACACTCAAAGCCAAATAAATAAACTTCACCATGTACACTCAAAGCCAAATAAATAAACTTCATCATGTACACTCAAAGCCAAATAAATAAACTTCATCATGTACACTCAAAGCCAAATAAATAAACTTCATCATGTACACTCAAAGCCAAATAAATAAACTTCATCATGTACACTCAAAGCCAAATAAATAAACTTCATCATGTACACTCAAAGCCAAATAAATAAACTTCATCATGTACACTCAAAGCCAAATAAATAAACTTCATCATGTACACTCAAAGCCAAATAAATAAACTTCATCATGTACACTCAAAGCCAAATAAATAAACTTCATCATGTACACTCAAAGCCAAATAAATAAACTTCATCATGTACACTCATAGCCAAATAAATAAACTTCATCATGTACACTCAAAGCCAAATAAATAAACTTCATCATGTACACTCAAAGCCAAATAAATAAACTTCATCATGTACACTCAAAGCCAAATAAATAAACTTCATCATGTACACTCAAAGCCAAATAAATAAACTTCATCATGTACACTCAAAGCCAAATAAATAAACTTCATCATGTACACTCAAAGCCAAATAAATAAACTTCATCATGTACACTCAAAGCCAAATAAATAAACTTCATCATGTACACTCAAAGCCAAATAAATAAACTTCATCATGTACACTCAAAGCCAAATAAATAAACTTCACCATGTACACTCAAAGCCAAATAAATAAACTTCATCATGTACACTCAAAGCCAAATAAATAAACTTCATCATGTACACTCAAAGCCAAATAAATAAACTTCATCATGTACACTCAAAGCCAAATAAATAAACTTCACCATGTACACTCAAAGCCAAATAAATAAACTTCATCATGTACACTCAAAGCCAAATAAATAAACTTCACCATGTACACTCATAG
Source organism: Bathymodiolus septemdierum (assembly GCA_963383655.1). Taxonomy (NCBI): domain Eukaryota; kingdom Metazoa; phylum Mollusca; class Bivalvia; order Mytilida; family Modiolidae; genus Bathymodiolus; species Bathymodiolus septemdierum. The sequence continues at coordinate 14,235,944 of OY726523.1, forward strand.
CCAAATAAATAAACTTCATCATGTACACTCAAAGCCAAATAAATAAACTTCATCATGTACACTCATAGCCAAATAAATAAACTTCATCATGTACACTCAAAGCCAAATAAATAAACTTCACCATGTACACTCAAAGCCAAATAAATAAACTTCATCATGTACACTCAAAGCCAAATAAATAAACTTCACCATGTACACTCAAAGCCAAATAAATAAACTTCACCATGTACACTCAAAGCCAAATAAATAAACTTCATCATGTACACTCAAAGCCAAATAAATAAACTTCACCATGTACACTCAAAGCCAAATAAATAAACTTCATCATGTACACTCAAAGCCAAATAAATAAACTTCATCATGTACACTCAAAGCCAAATAAATAAACTTCATCATGTACACTCAAAGCCAAATAAATAAACTTCATCATGTACACTCAAAGCCAAATAAATAAACTTCATCATGTACACTCAAAGCCAAATAAATAAACTTCACCATGTACACTCAAAGCCAAATAAATAAACTTCATCATGTACACTCAAAGCCAAATAAATAAACTTCATCATGTACACTCAAAGCCAAATAAATAAACTTCATCATGTACACTCAAAGCCAAATAAATAAACTTCATCAAGTACACTCAAAGCCAAATAAATAAACTTCATCATGTACACTCAAAGCCAAATAAATAAACTTCATCATGTACACTCAAAGCCAAATAAATAAACTTCATCATGTACACTCAAAGCCAAATAAATAAACTTCATCATGTACACTCAAAGCCAAATAAATAAACTTCATCATGTACACTCAAAGCCAAATAAATAAACTTCATCATGTACACTCAAAGCCAAATAAATAAACTTCATCATGTACACTCAAAGCCAAATAAATAAACTTCACCATGTACACTCAAAGCCAAATAAATAAACTTCATCATGTACACTCAAAGCCAAATAAATAAACTTCATCATGTACACTCAAAGACAAATAAATAAACTTCACCATGTACACTCAAAGCCAAATAAATAAACTTCACCATGTACACTCAAAGCCAAATAAATAAACTTCATCATGTACACCCATAGCCAAATAAATAAACTTCACCATGTACACTCAAAGCCAAAATATTTGAAAGCCAAATAAATTCTTCGGGAGCAACAAAACCCAAGGGCCTAAATAAGATAACTAAACAATTTGTCTTTGTATTAACTCTGTGATTTCAAACAAAAACGTGTCTCACTTAAGCTTGGTTCTAATTAATACTAGATCTCCTCACCTTCTCCACCAATTTCTTTGTTGATGTCAAAGCGAAAAAGAAAAGGGGGAGCTGTGAGGAGATCCAATTTCAATTATATTGTGCGCCTGACCTGAATTTCTATTAGCTGTTGCATTCATATGAAGAAACAAAATTAAAGAACACAACAAAAAGACCATTAATATACAAAGCCTAATAAATCTACATGTATATATACTATAGAGGATTTTGTATCAGTCAATTTTGAAGAATCTCAGAAAAAATATACAGGTTTGGTTTTGGTTTGGTTTATGGTGTTTAACGCCACTTTCAACAATATTCAGTTATATCGTGGCAGTCAGTTTTATTGATGGAGGAAACCGGAGTACCCGGAGAAAACCACTAACCTGTCGCAAGTCAATGACAAACTTTATCACATAATGGTATAAAATACAGAAAAGGGGTCGAATATGCGAAAAATTGTAAAACATCAACATTTCATGAGATTGTTTGTTATTTAACAAATCATTAAAATATAATTCTTGATTGCACTATACCTGTTAATATATAGAAGTCGCTATAGGTAACTTTGATACATGTACAGGTATATAAATATTTGATAAACGTACAAATCTATGAAATGAAGTATAGACCTATATCAGTTGGCTCTGTTGTATCAGGAGGGGTCAAAATGTAGTGCTAACACCTGGCAGTGTTAAAAATAGATTTATATTATATTTTTACTGCCTAAAAATAGCATTTGTATCTTATTTTATAATCACATCCTGTGTTTTGATTCAATGAAAAGAATAATCGAAATATGGGCCATATTCCTTTCTTTCATCTCATGAAGTGTTGTTTATTTAGGGTTGTAGTGTTTAATACCACTTTCAACAATAGTTCAGTTATACATTAGTAACCGTAGAAAACCACCAGCCTGCCACAAGTCACTGACAAACTTTATCACATAATGTTGTATCAAGTACTTCTCGCCTGAGCGGAATTCGAACTCACAAAGTTAGTGGTGATATGCACTGATTGCATAGGTAGTTGTAAATTAATTCAACTACCATACAAACACGACCACAATGGCCCCTGTTGTCTATTTTACTATTTTCTACATCTATGTATTATATAAACAACCCTGCATCTTTTTTGGACTTTAAAGGATTTTAGATACCAGTTTCACATTATTTTTAATTTCAATTTCTTAAGTTATCAAACAGATCATTTCTTAAGTTATCAAACAGATCATTTCTTAAGTTATCAAACAGATCATTTCTTAAGTTATCAAACAGATCATTTCTTAAGTTATCAAACAGATCATTTCTTAAGTTATCAAACAGATCATTTCTTAAGTTATCAAACAGATCATTTCTTAAGTTATCAAACAGATCATTTCTTAAGTTATCAAACAGATCATTTCTTAAGTTATCAAACAGATCATTTCTTAAGTTATCAAACAGATCATTTCTTAAGTTATCAAACAGATCATTTCTTAAGTTATCAAACAGATCATTTCTTAAGTTATAAAACAGATCATTTCTTAAGTTATCAAACAGATCATTTCTTCAAAATATTTTTTTCATTTAATCCCAATTTCGTTAAAATCAAATTTTACATATGTCCTAATTTATGAACTTAATTCCAGACCATAGCTGTACATGTAATACTACATGTACTACAACCTAATTTATTACCTTAATTCCAGACTAAAGGTACATGTATGCTACTTCAAATAATATTATCTCTACATTCTACTTTTGAAAGGCCATTACCCTGTTTAGCCTATTAAGAGTATTTTAAGTTCAAGTTCAATTCTATTTCAACCTATTAAACATCTACAAAATGTATTTATAGCTTCAGTGGTTCAGCCTATTTAGAATATTTCAAACAAGTTCAATTTCAATTCTATTTCAAGCTATTAGACAACTATTTATAGCTTAATCAAATTTAAATGTACCAATGTGGTCAAAATTTACCAGTAAGTGGAAAGATCCAGTTATTTACTTCCCACAACAGGTCCTATTGTTAATGACCTTGACACAGATAAAAGACATGACTATTAGGGAAGTTAAATGACCTATTTATTGACTTCAAGCAGAATAACATCACATGAAATTATCCTTTTTTACTACTTTTACTTCTACCAAATACTGACAGCCTTTAAAAAGTTTTGAAGATTATGTCAGAGGTTGCACATAACAATTAAAAAAAGATTAAAACTATTCATATGTTTAAAGAATTAGGGGGATAGGGTTATGGTGTTTAATGCCACTTTCAACAAATTTCAATAATATCGTCAGTTTTATTGGTGGAGGAAACTGATTGCATAAGTAGTTATAAATCCAACTACCATACGATCACGACCACGACAGCGTATTGTCTGTCCTTCTTCCATTTACATCTTCTAATTACCACTTAAATATGGTATCTTCAAACTTTTCTCTTTTTCTATGAGCCATGACAGCTGGTTCCAGTCAAATATCGTAAAAAACAATTCTTGCCTTTGTAGTCATACAAGGGTGGCTTATGCCTGTTTTTTGTATTGACTCCGATTAAAATAATATAACATAAAATAAACCATTTATTGACTCAGAGCAGAATAATATCAGATAAAATGAACCAATTATTGACTCAGAGCAGAATAATATCAGATAAAATGAACCAATTATTGACTCAGAGCAGAATAATATCAGATAAAATGAACCAATTATTGACTCAGAGCAGAATAATATCAGATAAAATGAACCAATTATTGACTCAGAGCAGAATAATATTGGATAAAATGAGCCATTTATTAGCTTGGATCACAATAATCATGAAAACACAGAAAAAAATTATCCATTTGTTGACCCTAAACAGAATAACATTTGATAAAATGAACCATTTATTGACTCACAGCAGAATAATCATGTACAGAAGAGAAAATGATCCACTTATTAATCAGAGCAGAATAATATTTGATAAAAAAAAGGCTAAATATTGAAAGAAAATAACTCTAACTGATAACCATCAATCAAGTTAATAGCTCTGACGACTCAATTCAGCAAAATTTACCAGACAATAAGTCAATCTACTACGTGGTTTTACTGTTCCAAATATCCGTTAACCTAGCTCGGCTTTGCCTCGCTAGGTAGACTCAATTGCGACAGTAAAACCCATGATTTATGCCCGTAAAGCTTAAAATACAATACAGTTATCTCCTAAATAAACTACATGACAACAAAAATGAAAATGTACATCTAATTTCCAGTATAAACAAGATGTTGCACGCTACTTCGTGCTAAGAATACCCCCACTCGTTCATTTGTAAGTTGCACGGTAAACAGGAAGTAGATGTGCAATCATTTCTTCCAGTAGAAGCTGAGATATCTGTTACGAAAGTGTGAACGGATGGGCAAACGGATGGACGGACTAACGGATGGACGGACAAACGGATGGACGGACAAGGTGATTGCAATATAGCCCCCTCTCTATGAGTGGGGATATAACAACAAGGAGAGTGAAACCAGTCTAAACCGAATCCTGTATAACCCAAACTTTGAATAAAGTCCCAATGTAGGAAATCTTTGTTAAATTAATATGTATCAACTGAAGACCTGTCTAATCCAAACATAAATTCTGGTCCCAGGGAGGTTTAATTTATGGAGATTTCACTGTATAAAGATAAGCTGACATTTATTGAGGATATCCTATCCTACCTTTTTTTAACTATCTAATTATGTTTGCTTTGAGATAAAAGGTAGGTAAGTACAACCAGTAGTCTGTTACAAAAGTTTTCCATAACACACTCCTTAGATGGACTTTGGGTCCCTTTTCCATTCAAATGGATCCCAATAAATTATCATTGCTACCCTCTATGTAGATTATTTTTATTATTAAAATAAATGAAAACTTGAAGAAGATCTATAATTTAATTAAAGGTACATTGTATACAATCTAATTTGCTTTCTAACTGAAATCTGTTTTTATTTTGTAAGAGTGGGTGAGTGAGTGACTGTTGTTTAATGCTGACTCTTATTTCTTTAGATCAGGGGCATTACACATTATCCAATCAAAGGCTATTTTTAGCAGATTGACAAGGAGTCGATTTTGCATGTTTAATAAAGAAGCAGGGTAAATATTAACAAACATTAATACTGCAGTGCATTTTTTTTTTATAACAAAATTGTTATATTAAACAACAGTAATTCTCGTAAAATACATTTATTTCCCTTTATTACGTTACTAATATAAACAAAACATTCTCAGTAATATTCTGAAGCCACATTTAATTAAAACAAATCATAAGATCTTTTTTTTAAATCATCCAGTTAAAATCCTTATTTTAGTCACAGCTGTACGGAATTATTTCCGTACACCACTTACTTGACATAATCGTAAAAATTAACAACATAAATTCAAGTTAAATACATTTTATTTGAACTTTAAATACAGATAGGTTGAGACATCAAATAGATTGATCAAATAATTTTCAGAGAAAAAAGTATCGACTTATTAAAACATTATAAAATATGGTTCACATTTTACATTGTGATATAGGGGTTATGGTTATGGTGTTTAACACCACTTTCAACAATATTTCAATTATATCGTGGCAGTCAGCTTTATTGGTGGAGGAAAACGGAGCACTCGGAGAAAACAGGAGGCATAACTCTTACCCTTACTAATACTCCTATTAATAATATTCACAAATACCACAGTCTAGAGTGAAATCTTGTATTCTCTTCTATTTTAAACCAATTGTTCAAAAGGGGAAAACATTTTGTTACGGCTGCACTGAAATTTTAGCTTGGATTAATATTTCATTTCCATGCTAACAGGTTATTTGTATGAACTTATTTTAGTACTTTATCTAATTATATTTGTGTGTTCTAATGTTACTTGTACAAAAAGGAATTTAAATTATTTTTTTTACCTTGTAGAGCCTCAATATAAATACTACAGTCCAAATTACATTTTGTACCTTTCAGAACCCTATTAAAACGAGGTCAGGTCATTATTCCGACAGCCCATTGCTCCGACGGCCCATTATTCCGACAGCCCATTGCTCCGACAGCCCATTTCTCCGACAACCCATTATTCCGTCAAAAATGGTCAAAAGTAGTATAATTATCTTAAAACTTGTTGTTTTTCTTCTATACCTAACGGAAGACTGACTTTAATCTTTATACTCACTGGGCGGATTTTTTCTGTATTAAACTAAAGGGTAAATATGGGGTCAAAGTCAAATGTCATGGTGCTAGCAGATTCCTTACATCACGACGACATGAGAAATATCAGTACCAATTTCGGATGGTCTAACACTGCTACATTTTGGATTTAATCATGAAAAGTTTACGTGAGACGACACAAAAATTATTGGAGGGGGGGGGAGGTAATTTCTTGCCCTGATTTTTACCGGAAAAAAAATCTGTCCAGCCGAAAATCCCAGCCCCCGCCCGTCCATAAACCTTGTAACCCTTCAAAACCGTCCAAAGTATTTTTTTTATTAAACTTTACACAAAGGAGTACACCATATGTAGATGTGCATGAAATAATTATAAAGGTTTGTTCTGACATTAACGGTTGCATTTAGAATACAGAGGGCGGAGGTAACCATTGTGAGTAAGCTAGTCTAGTTTGATCCTGGATCTGGAGAAAAAAAATGCCATTACCTTACATTATGATTAATACAATAAAAAAATTCCATAACCTCCAGGAGGGGGGGCTAAAATTATATAATAAAGATTTAATTTTAAGCAAAATTTGGTTGTTGTCGGGAGTATCACGTCTAGACTCCCACAAATTGTGACCGGAGAGACACTGCCTTACGCTGTTCAACCGTATTGCGTTTTCTTATACGTTTTAGATACATTGTAAACCGATGAATGCTTCCTTCACATGTACATTTAATGCCCATTTAATATGCATCGCATGCTCTAAACGGTTCAAACCTATGACAAGGAGTTTTCAGTTGGCATAAGTTACGACTGTAATAAGACTATTTTTTGCATGTAGAGAAAATGTAAATATTTTCACGTAAATAATGGAAATCACAAACGCTTTGACGTACATGTGAAGGCATTAATCGTGTTGGATGTGCATTCAATTCGCATTAAATGTATGTGGGAACGCAGAATAAATGAACATGTGTGGAAGTGGCATAATGTATATGGAAGTCATTCTATTAGCCGCATATGTTGGTTGCCAATCGTGCTTCAACAAAAGTGATCGATGTATTTATTGACCTGAACCAGGGAACTGTCTACCTATCTTCGGAGCTTTTTCCATTCTTCTGCATGTACATTGTGCTCCCTTTCTCTCCTTTTCTACTATATACGTCCTTCTTCAATTCTTAACTCTCCTCACTTCCATGCGTATTGCTATCTTCCGTCATTTTGTCTTTCTCATACTTCTCCCGGTTCACACTTTTTTCCTTCACTCCTCTTTTCTGGTTCCTTTATGCAATGTGCACAACTTTTTCTTCAATTTTCAACTTTCCCCATACCAGGTCGGTCGATCATAATGGCCTTGAGCAGGGATGTACAGCCTAGGATAAAAGCTCCTTTTCCTTTCCAGAACATTCTGTCTAGGCCATGGCCTGCCAAGATTAGCCTGACCGACGGACCATCCTGGTTAAACCATGGATTTGTGGATCGAGTTCTATTTTGCATTGTCGGAAAAATGGGACGTCGGAGTAATGGGCTGTCGGAACAAGATGAACTGTAAGCTAATGCTCACGTATGATAGCCCCGCTCTTCGGCAAACAGGAAGTAGGAATCTGACGGATCAAAAAACGCTTCCCACGATATGGGGTACCTATATGAAGCTTGTGACCAAATATCAGATTTCTGCCATCAATAGTTGCTGAGAAAAATGCGACGAAAAATGTGCATATATGTTTAATGTGTATAAAAACCAACTAAGTCGGCAAACAGGAAGTAGGAATCTGACGGGTCCAAAAACGCTATCCACAATATGGCATACCTATATGAAGCTTGGGACCAAATATCAGATTTCTGCCATTGATAGTTGCTGAGAAAAATGTGACAAAAAATATCTTGGACGGACGGACAGAGGTAAAACAGTATACCCCCCTACCCCTCCGGGGAGCGGGGTTATAATAATGGGTTGTCGGAATAATGGGTCGTCGGAATAATGGGCCATCGGAATAACGGGCTGTCGGAGCAATAATACGCACCCATTAAAACATGTTGTAAGACTTACCCCATAGAGCCCTCTTATAAACACTTGTCAAGTCCTCTTCTAAATGCCTTGTTCAACTTACCCCATAGAGCCCTCTTATAAACACTTGCCAAGTCCTCTTCTAAATGCCTTGTTCAACTTACCCCATAGAGCCCTCTTATAAACACTTGTCAAGTCCTCTTCTAAATGCCTTGTTCAACTTACCCCATAGAGCTCTCTTATAAACACTTGTCAAGTCCTCTTCTAAATGCCTTGTTCAACTTACCCCATAGAGCCCTCTTATAAACACTTGCCAAGTCCTCTTCTAAATGCCTTGTTCAACTTACCCCATAGAGCCCTCTTATAAACACTTGCCAAGTCCTCTTCTAAATGCCTTGTTCAACTTACCCCATAGAGCCCTCTTATAAACACTTGCCAAGTCCTCTTCTAAATGCCTTGTTCAACTTACCCCATAGAGCCCTCTTATAAACACTTGTCAAGTCCTCTTCTAAATGCCTTGTTCAACTTATCCCATAGAGCCCTCTTATAAACACTTGCCAAGTCCTCTTCTAAATGCCTTGTTCAACTTACCCCATAGAGCCCTCTTATAAACACTTGCCAAGTCCTCTTCTAAATGCCTTGTTCAACTTACCCCATAGAGCCCTCTTATAAACACTTGCCAAGTCCTCTTCTAAATGCCTTGTTCAACTTACCCCATAGAGCCCTCTTATAAACACTTGCCAAGTCCTCTTCTAAATGCCTTGTTCAACTTACCCCATAGAGCCCTCTTATAAACACTTGTCAAGTCCTCTTCTAAATGCCTTGTTCAACTTACCCCATAGAGCCCTCTTATAAACACTTGCCAAGTTCTCTTCTAAATGCCTTGTTCAACTTACCCCATAGAGCCCTCTTATAAACACTTGCCAAGTCCTCTTCTAAATGCCTTGTTCAACTTACCCCATAGAGCCCTCTTATAAACACTTGCCAAGTCCTCTTCTAAATGCCTTGTTCAACTTACCCCATAGAACCCTCTTATAAACACTTGCCAAGTCCTCTTCTAAATGCCTTGTTCAACTTACCCCATAGAGCCCTCTTATAAACACTTGTCAAGTCCTCTTCTAAATGCCTTGTTCAACTTACCCCATAGAGCCCTCTTATAAACACTTGCCAAGTCCTCTTCTAAATGCCTTGTTCAACTTACCCCATAGAGCCCTCTTATAAACACTTGTCAAGTCCTCTTCTAAATGCCTTGTTCAACTTACCCCATAGAGCCCTCTTATAAACACTTGCCAAGTCCTCTTCTAAATGCCTTGTTCAACTTACCCCATAGAGCCCTCTTATAAACACTTGCCAAGTCCTCTTCTAAATGCCTTGTTCAACTTACCCCATAGAGCCCTCTTATAAACACTTGTCAAGTCCTCTTCCAAATGCCTTGTTCATATTACCCCATAGAGCCCTCTTATAAACACTTGTCAAGTCCTCTTCTAAATGCCTTGTTCAACTTACCCCATAGAGCCCTCTTGTAAGCAAATTGTAACACTGACCTTGTAGAGTCCTTTTATAAACACATTGTAACACTTACCTTGTAGACCCCTCTTATAAACATTGTGTACAATTGACATTATTAGAGCCCTCTTCTAAATGTTGTGAACAATTTACCTTATAGAGCCTTCTTCTAAATGCTGTGAACAATTTACCCTATACAGCTCTCTTCTAACTGCTGTGAACGATTTACCTTATAAAGACATTGTACATGTTTGACATTCATACCATGTAGATCCCCAAACCAAACACATATAAAGACTCACCTTGTAGAGCCCTTTTGTAAACACCTTGTATGATAGCTGCCATCCTAAACAGACCAAATACCACGTACCAATCCCAGTTATCTATTGGAGGTATCCCTGCTCTCTGACAATATGTTCTTACTACTTCTTCTACTGTAGGTATGCCTAGTTCTTCTAAATCAAGACCAGCTAGTGCTGAAATGAAAATAAAACAAGATTATGAAGTCTCCCAAACCGGCTAATGACTGTTTCCGGCGTCACCACGTGGAGGAACTACAGACTTGCAGCCCTGGTCATGCTAGTGATACCTGACATGATGAAATTGTCTTTTGAAATAATCAAATAATTATTTATTATAAGTACGTTTCAATAATAAAAATTAACAATTTCAAATTTAGTGTCAGGTATCACTCTGTAACTGAACTTGAAGCTACACTTCTAATCAAATATATTAATAATTTTACTATTTACCTTTGCTATCTCAAATTAACTGTTTACAGCAACTTCAAGTTCAGTTTGGTGCCATCAACAATATAAATGAATGTTATATGAAGATGAGTACTGTGGTATATAGCATAAAGCAACAACAAAAAATTATGTGTTTTCTATTACCTGTAGACAGCAAACCAACAGCAGACAAAATGTCCATAAATAAATCAAAAACTACTGTTGAATTTTTGTGGTATTGTGGCAGCCATTTTGAAAATGGAGACCGGTAGAAATTTGTTGATGTCTGGAATCAATTCAGGACATCATAATCTATCTACATATGAAATTTCGTTGAAATCGAACAATGTTGAATATGTCTGGTATTGTGGTTGCCATTTTGAAAAAGGCGACCGGTAGAAATTTTTCAATGTCAGGAATCAATTCGGGACATCATTATCTACCCACATATCAAATTTTGATGATATCGGACAATGTTGAATTTTTAGTGCCGATTTTTTATGCCGTGTTTCGGCAGCCATTTTGAAAATGGCAGACATCTTGACAATTTTGAAAATGCAGAATTGCACCTCAGATGGTGACCTATCATTGTGTCAAAATTTATGTCTCTATTATTAACCATTTAGAAGTTATCAACATTAATGTATGAAATTTCAACTTTCCCATAGGATTTTATAGTAAACCCCACCTCTTTTGAACCCCCCAAAATATGACTTAAACCCCCTTTACCCCAAAACTGAAAATCCATATCCAACTAGAAACATATATCTATAACTCCATTAAGTTTTATTTAATTCTGTCCAGTAGTTCCTGAGATCTGGCCGTGGACACGTTCATGTCGCAAAGAAAGAAAGGAGAATAATAATAATAATAATAACTAGTATTACTGTGAGCACAGCTCACTAAGATATACCCCCCGCTCCCCACATCTGTCCAACCTATTTCCATAACCAAAACATTACTGATTGTTCCAACCAAAAATGAAAGGGACCCTCCTCTCTTCACCGGTAAGTTGCTGATAAAATTTCAAAAGATTCTGAGAAACACTACTCAAGATATCATACGACATAGGGTAAAAATCCTATTTTCCGTCATATCAAGTCCAATAACTCTGGAACGGCAAAAGTGAAAATTGTCAAAAATGAAAGGGATCCTCCTCTCTTCACCGGTAAGCTGCTGATAAAATTTCAAAACATTCTGAGAAACACTACTCGAGTTATCATACAACATTGGGTAAAAATCCTATTTTCCGTCATATCAAGTCCAATAACTCTGGAACGGCAAAAGTGAAAATTGTCAAAAATGAAAGGGATCCTCCTCTCTTCACCAGTAAACAGCTGATAAAATTTTAAAAGATTCTAAGGAACACAACTCAAGTTATCGTATGACATAGGATTTGTCTACCGACGGACGGACAGACGGTCAGACGGACGGACATGGTGAAACCAGTATACCCCCCTACAACTTCGTTGCAGGGGGTATAATAATAATAAGAAGAAACGGAGCAAAAACAATAAGTCTCCAAACGTTGTTTGGGAGACTTAATAAAGCATCTATAATTCTTGGTACACAACTATAGTGCTGAAATGAAAATAAAGCAGTCATCAAATTTGTTTGTGCCATGATGTAAATAGTTGGCATTTAACACCAATCTGTATCAATCAATAAATCAAATTCAGCATTTTAAGACCATTAAGCTATTTAAATGCTTTTCATGGGGTTCTGATTAGAAAATAAAATAACTAAAAATCAATGAAAATAGCAGAAGCCATCTGCACCCTCTTTCAAAGGGTACTTTTTTTTAACTGTTGACCGTGTCCTGCAACTTTCAGAATATTATTGTCAATAGCTGAAATCAGTTAAATAACTGAAAAAAAATCAGGAAAGCATATATTATTATATAGATATCGATGAAATACCGTGATTTCCAAGTTAAATATAAATGATAATTTCACTAGTGAAATTACCATTTTTATTTTCAATCTCGCTATTTTTCCCACCACTTTTCGATCCGGAACAATTTTTTTTTAGAATATTATATGGAGTGATGTCCCTTTGCTTCATTTCATTTACGATAAAGGAAAGATTTAAAAAATAAACAAAATGATATCTTAATCTAGTATTTCATTGTGATACAATAAAAAGCAGGTAAATTTGGCAAACATTGACAGTTTTAATACTTTTCATGGCAAAATTATGCTCTAAAAACATGTGGTCTCGGCAGAAAGAATCTTTCCAACAGTAAAACTTTTAACCACCCCCAAAAAATCGTCTGCTATAAATTCACTCTAAATATGTCTGATAATTTTTCAAATTACGATGCCCAAGCTTTGGAATTATTATTATCTACTGATGAATTTGAATGGGAAGAAACCACCACAGATGAATTGCCGGATTTCAGTATCATTGAAAATGCAAATTCTTCAAAAATCAAACCGTCAGACGAAAGATTCAGGGATGTAAAGTTTGATGACATTGACAATTTTCTCAAAGAAAATTAAAATGAAAATACTCGGAAAAAAAACTACATCTGATATGAACTTGTTCAGGACATATTTGGTGCAAACCGGAGAAAAAAACCGAAATAGAAAATCTTTCTGCCGAGTCCTTGAATGAAAAATTCAGTACATTTCTGTTGTCCGTAAGAAAAAAAGACGGATCAGAATATGAGCCGACGACATTAAGAGGATTTTTGTGTAGTTTGGACCGGTATCTCAGACAGAAAAATTCCAATCTAAACGTCAACAGTGGGCCACAGTTTGCCAAATGTCGTGAAGTCTTAAAAGCCAAACAAAAACAGCTAAAGGGACTAGGATATGGAAATATACCTAACGCGTCCGATGAGCTCACGGACGAAGATATCAACAAATTGTTTAACTGTAGCCTTCGTGGTGTGCATTCCCCTCTTGCTCTTGTGAACTTTCTCCATTTGACTTTTCCTATGTCTCTAGGCATGAGAGGCGGTAAGGAGCAACGTGACTTAAAATTCTGTGACATTGTTATTGACAAAGACGCGTCCGGGGAAGAATTCATACAGCACGTTAAAGAACGTCAGACAAAAACACGGACTGGGGCAGATCCAAATAACTCTAAAAGAAATATAGACTACAGCATGGGCTAATGACAATCCTAACAGATCTCCAGTCAATGCTTTCCGAATTTTTACCAGTAAACGTCCAGCTAAAATGATGAAACCGGATTCTCCGTTTTTTCTCAGTGTGAATCACATCTTCGACTGCCAACCCCATCATGCGTGGTTCAAGGAGACGGCCATGGAGGTAAACCATCTCTATGGACTTACAAAAAACATGACAAAATCTTGTCCGTTGATTTAGGATGGTCGAAAGCTAACAAATCACAGCGCAAGGTGACACCTTGTTCAGAAACTTCAGGAACAGGGAGTGCAAAACACCCAAATTATGCAGATAAGCGGGCATACAAATTCTCAAAGTGTGAACATGTACTCTCGCCTTAATCAAAACCAGCAGAAAAGTATATCCAAAGTGCTATCGTACACCGAGGGTAAAGTTGTTTTTGACAAAATCTAGTCAGAAAAGACAAAGTGATGATTTCAGACTACAAATAGCAAAAACAAAATATAAAAGAATCCTACCTTTATCGTTTAGTGATTCCGATTCTGAGTGAACTTTAGTCCATTTTCCTTCCGTTATAATCCGTTTGAATTACACATTTAACGTTTGGACCCACATTTAACGATTTACATTTCCTAGCTGTTATATTGTTAAATTACTTGTTTTCTAATTATATAATCCATCGAATTTGAAATAGTTTTGGCTTTGTTAACGGCCAAATATTGGTATGCATCCGACTTCTTTCACAAAACATTCTTCCCACAAGGTTACAAATGAAATGTACATAATAAAAACGAAACATAAATCAAGTGTCAATAAAAAAATTGTGTCTTTCAAGGTCGAGTGCATACTATGGTCACAAAGTAAACAACATGAAAATTACATTCCTAATCGAAATATGTGCACATGAATTTATTTATTTACAAAACTGAAAGCATTAGACAAACTTTCAGTCATAAATCTGTGTTCAAAGGGCGGTGCCATTTTAAATTCAAAGAATAAAGTGGGCGGAGTCAACGAGTAGCCAAGGACACAGTTGTATATTAATGTGCAATAAAGAAATAAACACATACAATGCAAATGAAAAAAAATATCAAATTTATTGGCTCAAAACAGTCTATATAATAAACAGTATAACTAACTTCGATGTCCAATTACCAAAAATATGTCACTCATGACCGTACAACACTGATAATTCACTCATGTGCTTTGCGCATTCGTGAATTATCAGTTGTGCGGTCATTCGTGACATATTTTTGGTAATCGGACATCACAGTTAGTTATACTATAATTAATATTTTCTATCATGACTCATACCTAGGGGTTCACATGAGCCTGAATTGCTTGCCTGGTAAAAAAAGATTTATTGAACAATAGCATATCTCCTAGGACTCTCACCCAATTGATACTGGGTCATTTATTAGTACAAATTTGGATCTTCATATCACAATGCTGCTTCATGCAGTTGCATTTACATTCCTGGTTCTTTCAAAGTTAAAAAAGAAAAAAAATCTTATTGCAGTCCATTTTAAACTTTGAACCACAAGGGCTAGAAACCATGCTTAAATTCGTGCAAACTTCAATCTACATACCACAATAATTTTTAATGCCATTTTTGATATTTCCCCCATTACAGTCAATGCTATTCTGTAAACCCCAGGGATTGGATCCCACATGTACAGACCCTGGGGTTTTCATTAGTAGCAGACCATACATCTGTATTTCAGGGCCGTCGTGGTCATGATCATATGGTAGTTGGATTTATAACTACCTATGCAATCAGTGCCTATCGCCACTAACGTTGTGAGTTCGAACCCTGCTCAGGTCAGATGTACTTGATACAACATTTTTAGGTTAAAATGGTTCAAGCTATTAATCAATTGGTTTGTTTTTTAAAACAGCAATAGAGGCATCATTACAGCTATTTTGTGGATAGAATAAATTAGAATATGTTTGTTAAAGGTCATATCCTTTCCATGCACGGTTCCAGGTTTGGGGACAGGGAGGCATAGATTGAGGAGTTACAGTGATTTCTTGTATTTTGATAACTTAAATGCTGTACAACATATGGTTGGAGGACATGCCCAGCACCTCTTTCTCTATTTACGAGCCAACTTTCTCTCATACAAGTTAAAGACTCTGCAATGCTATAGGTGCAATCACATGATGCTGTTAATCCATAGCGTAGCATGACTAACTTTCAAATTCATTATCGGGAACATTTGTCATATTTCGACACAACTCTTCTGAATTGAATGGGAGATGTTTCTTCCAATCTTATGAAAACGAAAAATATTTTGCACACTTCCAAAGTTACACGAAGTACACTGAAATTTCATGCCTTGCCCTATATATTTGTGATATTATTCACATAAAATTATCTGATCTTTGACAGAGTAGGTACAAGTCAAAACAAACATTTATTTTTCTTTTATCAAAAACACTTCATTTGTGTTTCCATATTTAAAAGTTAAGATTCCATCACTTCAAGAAATTTCTAAAAATACCAAAATCTGCAAATTCAAGTGACCCAAATTACTAGAGTATAATAAACGATAATACATCTAGTATTAACATTTATATGGATTTCAAATTATTTGTTAATCAATACTTACAAGGGAAGACAGTTAATTCTGGAGGTGTATAGTATCCTAAACAACATGTCACTAAGTCAGTAATTGGATCTCCAATAGTGGAGAGTTCCCAGTCTAAAACACCAATGGCAACTGGTCTGTTTGGGTGGATAATCATATTATCTAACCTGAAAAATACAATACAGGAAGTGATATAGAGGTTAGCGAACATGATTAAACTAGAGGCTCAGCCCACTGAGCCTGTATCGCTCACCTGACAATAGAATGATACTGAAGCAAATTTCAAAGGGAGATAATCATTACCTTAAAAAACAGTGGCCATCTTGAATGGAGGGTGGGGCTGTTGGACACAATTTTGAAAGGGACACACCCAGGGACCATCTATGCCAGGTTTGAACCTTACATAGATGCTTCCTGCCAAGATTGGCTTCATTTGGCCAAGCTGTTTCAGAGGAGAAGATTTTTTTAACATTAGCCAATCAGAAAAAAGAATTAATCTTAGTGGCCATGTTTGTTGGCCGAATGGAACCAAATGAAGAAGCTTTATAGACGATAGAGGATCTTACATAGATGCTTCCTGCCAAATTTGGCTCCATTTTGCCAAGCAGTTTCAGAGGAGATCATTTTTTTAAACATTAGCCAATCAGAAACAAGAATTGCCCTTCGCGACCATATTTGTTGGTAGAACGGAACGAAATGGAGAAACTTTATAGAGGATCTTACATAGATGCTTACTGTCAAGTTTGGTTCCATTTGGCCAAGTTGTTTCAGAGGAGAAGATTAAAATATGAAAAAGTTAACGGACAGACGATGGACGCCAAGTGATGGCAATACCTCACATGGTCCTTTGTGAGCTAAAAAATGATGAAAAAAGGGCAATAACTCCTAGATGGGTAATCAGATTTACTTCAAAATTGCAGGGCATGTAGATCTTGACAAGCTGAACATGTTTTCAGTTTACACTTAACATCTATCTCTTATAGTTTTTGAAATAAAGGATGAAAAGTATTAACATTTTTAAAATTTGATGAAAAAAGGGCAATAACTTCAAGATGGGTAATCAGATTCACTTAAAAATTGCAGGGTAGGTAGATCTTGACATGCTGAACATGTTTGCTGTTTAAACTTAACATCTATCTCTTATAGTTTTTTAAATAAAAAACGAAAAGTATTAAAATTTTGAAAATTTGATGAAAAAAGGGCAATAACTCCAAGATAGGTAATCAGATTTTCTTCAATATTTCAGGGTAGTTAGATCTTGCTGTGCTGATCATTTCTACCCCATCAGATTTCTGATATTATTAATGGTTTTTGAGTTATTACCAAAAACGTGCAATTTTACCATATGTTCTATTTTTAGTAACAGCGGCCATGTTTGTTGGCCAGAATGGAACCAAATGAAGAAGTTTTATAGAGGATCTTACATAGATGCTTCCTGCCAAGTTTGGTTCCATTTGGCCAAGCAGTTTCAGAGGAGAAGATTTTTTTAACATTAGCCAATCAGAAACAAGAATTGCCCTTGGCGGCCATATTTGTTGGCGGAATGAGACGAAATGAAGAAATTTTATAGAGGACCTTATATAGATGCTTTCTGCCAAGTTTGGTTCCATTTGACCCAGTTGTTTCAGAGGAGTAGATTAAAATATGTAAAAGTTAACGGACGGACGACGGACGCCAAATGATGGCAATACCTCACATGACCCAATGGGTCAGGTGAGCTAAAAAGACAATAAAAGAGCTAATAATTCAAGTAAAATAAACCACTGTGGCCTCCAAAACCTGTTTTGAGAGACAACTTTTTTAAAAAACATATGTGATCTTTTAAGACAGATAGTCTCCAAGAAAAAGGGTAAGGATAATTAAATTTTGTGATCTAAATACTAAAGAGGTCTAATAAATATGTAAACCAACCTAAAATCTCCAAGAAAAGGGACAGAGATAATTGAAATTTGTAATCTAAATACCAAAGAGAACTAATAAATATGTAAACCAACCTAAAATCTCCGTGAACAACAGTGACACGTTCATTCTGTGGCATATGTTTAGGTAACCAGTCCATCAACTGGTTCATGGCATCAATTTCTTGTGTTTTGCTGGCTTCATATTGCTTTGACCATCGTGAAATGTTTCTTTGTAAGTAGCCTCCTACAACAAATAAACGGTAAAGCATACAATACATGTGTATAAAAAATATTGTTACCTTTTGTGGCATTTCATCTGGTCTATTATTGTCCAAAAAAAGGGGCATTTAATCTGGTCTACAGTAGAATCACAACAGTATTAATAATAACTGTCACATGTCTCAAAATAAAAAAAAAACTATTAATTTGTCAATTTTGAATTTGAAATGATAAGTTTTTCAAATGGTAATTGGTCAGCACTATCCTGATTCAGGGTCAAACAGTCTTTTTTTCTCTTACTGCTCACCGCTGCCTGTTTTATATAAGAAAAACAGCAAATACTAATTTTATCGTCTTTGGTTTGACTAAAGCAGAGATTGAACCCACGATCTTTCACACTTGAGGCTATCATGGTAACCATAACAACACAGGGGTAATTCCTTGCCGCAAAATGCAGTGGTAACAACAAAACAACCCTTACCTTTCTTGCCAAAGTTATCAAGTCCAGAAGCTGATATATCTACAGAATGTATCTTCACCAGGACATTAATCAGTTCTGAGTAGATATCTTTACGTTCTTGTTTTGTCAATCCAGATAGTGTACGATCCTTGAAGATTCTACCTTCTACATACTCCATTATATAAAATGGAGTTCCTATCAAACTGCAAACAAAATATATACATATGTATCTCACACAGTCAAACTTCCCCATGCGGTCACCTGTATTAAATAAGGGTAATAACAAAATTACCGAACTCCGAACAATCTTACAAAGGGAAAGTCAAAACTCATAATTATATAAACAGACAAAATCAGTCAACAACCGGAAAACTGTGAAAACCGTAATGACCCTGACTTGGTACAGGCATTTCTAAAGAAATGGTGGGTTGAATCAAATTTTAAAGCGCCAAACCTCCCGCTTTCATTACGGTTCGAAGGTTCCGGCTGTCACTATAACAGTATTTATAACAATACAGGAACAAAATAGGTAAAATAGTTGTCAAAGCAGTGCCAAATTCAGTGAAGTAAATGTCAAAGACACTTTTACGTCACATATTGATAAAAAAAATATTTTTGACATTTTTATTGACTTCCTTATCTTTATACTTTTTCACTATTTTCACTAAAAGGTCACTTTTTTCTTGTCCTATCATAGAAAATGTTGTATGAATTGAACCTCATTTAAGATGTCACTTGTCTAAACAACAACTTTTTCCCAAAGGTGACCTCTTAATACATGTTTTATTGTACATATAATGTTTTTGAAATATTAAAACAAAATTAGAAATTTTCAATTACGTTGAACCTTTACATACACTATCATTGCTGAAATATAATTTTTTTTATAGAAATTTTCAATAACGTAGAACCTTTGAATATACTATCATTGCCATGGAAGAAAACTGCTTCCTAATAATCATCAACATATAATTTAGACTTCAATCCCTAACACATTGAATTAACAGTCACCTGGTGTAAAGAGCCAGTTTGACCGGATTTAGGATTTTTTTTAACTCAAATTAGTGGTCACTTCACTATCGCGGTCAACAGTCACTCAAAGTTTATCCCTGAATGTATCACTTTATCAGTATTTAAATGTCACTTTTAATTCTCTACTTTAAAACATCATCTGTAATTAACCAAGTGTTTTCAATACACGATTGTACCAATTCAGCTATCAAATCATTGAATAATTAAACTGTTAATTGTTACAAATTCTAACATGACGTCGTTCTTTCGCTTTGTAGACAAACGAGCGATTTATCGATTGGGTATAATCTCATTAGCACATGCGCCGGTTCATGTGACTGACTTTCCCGTCGTAAATGTACATGTTGATGAATAATAGTCTGCTCGAATTTGGCAGCATAAATTGTGTGCGACATTGTTCGCAAACGTAAATATAAATTACTGTCTACAAATCAAAGTATACTACCGTATTTGTACTCTTAGACATATCAGAATCGAAATAATTCATGGAAGCCAGAATGTGTTTTGATTTTAACATTGGATATTAGTATTCTGGCTCGGGATCAAATACTAATATCCGCCAACCCATGTTAAAACTCAAAACACATTCTGGCTTCTATGATTTATTTCTTAAATCACTGGAGCATTGCAAAGCGACTCATTTTTTTCCCAATAAAATGCCTTCACGTAAATCTAATGTTTATGCATGAATTTTGCATCAATTTGATGTGGTTTACCTTATCATCAATATAAAGTGAGAATTATTTCTATGATTCTTGCTCAAGTTTGGACAGGATGTTATGAATTGTGTTAAAGGTAGATAACTCTTCTAACTTACTTGCTCTCTTCACAAAGACCATACATTTTTGGTATAGGTACACCGTTTTGGCCCATTGCTTTCATTACAGTAAATTCTCTCTCAACAGCATGAGCTGATGGAAGTAATTTTCCAGGCTGAAAAATTAACATATTGCAATCATTGTTTTTACACATAATAACAAGACTAGCTAATCTATCAAATCTATATATGATTCTCTAACTCTACACTGGAAATGTGGATATTTCTAAAACAGATTGTTTAATTTTTGCACTGGATACCCCAAAAACAGCACCAAGTTTCAAGTTTTTCCAATTCCAAGCCGGGTACAATCCCTCTGAAAGGGCATCTGCTACTTATGTTGGATGAATCAGGTACACAACTTGCCCTTATAACAGGACATATACAGTGCCTCATGTATGGAGAATGTCAGGCTCCTTGCAAGTAAAATACAACATAGAGAAACTTCTTATTACTTTGTTGGGAGTTGTGGCTGGTGCCGCATTGTAAGGCCAAAATTCTCAACTCTATCCATTGTATCCTTTCTCGTTTAGACGTTGCAAGTTATCGTTTACGAGTACAGTTTGGTACCGACCTGTCGCAAGTCCCTGACAAACTTTATCACATAATGTTGTATCGCCTGAGTGAGATTCGAACTCACAACATTAGTGGTGATAGGTACTGATTGCATAGGTAGTTGTAAATCCAACTACCATACGATAACGACCACAACGACCCCTTTACGAGTACGGAACATGACATTCTTCAATTGTCATTTACATACCCGCTATATTCAAGATTGTTTTCTTTTAATTACACATTATTTTTCAAACAAATGGTTGAACATACATGTACTTGAGAAACATCACAAAATTATACACCGGTAAGAGAGATAAATAAATAATTCTTGCTAATGAAATGTTAAAATCTACGTACAGGTTTTTTCCTCAGTACCAGATGTTTTCCACCATAGTAAACATAGTATGTAGGATTTGACTGTCCATGTCTAAAACATCTTATGACGGGAGGATCTACAATAACAATAATATCATATTAATCTTCATATTGTGTACAAAAGGAACTTAACAGTTTCAGATAGGGATTAATATAAGTTCTAGCAACTTGTTTCCCGATCCAATTAATTACTTTCTATTATGTATTACATATAGTTTGAATATTGTAATGTTATGCTATGTTGAATTAATTAATAAAATATGCTTAAACTAACTTATAACCGTTCTTAAAAATAGTTCATTTTCATATATAGCATTAAATGTAAAAAAACAAGAAGCTCAGATACAGCTGAATACCTCACCTGCTGATAAATAGCATATTTAATGAAGTACAAAAAAAATGTATATTTACAAAGTATACATTCATATACAATTACCTCTGTTTACAGCAAACCCTTAATAAACAGCAATCCTCAATCGTAACTACTCTGCCATTCTCGTTACCCTGCAAATAACCTCGTACGTACATAACGTACATAGTAGAAATTCTTCTTAAATTGATTGCCGGAAGTTAAGTTAAGTTAAGCCGCACAAAAATATAGTCAACGAAAATCCAATATGGAAGACATACTAAGTAAAATCTAATCATGCAAAACTAATTAAAACTTGAATTGAAATATAGAAAATTGTTTAAAATATAACTTTATCAAACTTTCATGTAACTGACATGTGAAAAGTAGTGTGATTTATACGTCTAATGCATACAAGGTTATTTGCAGGGTAGCGAGAATGGCCGAGTAGTTACGATTGCAGCAATCCTGTATAAATAACATTTTAAATAAAGTCCGAATGAAGAAATCTTTGTTAATTTCACTTGAATAAACAGACCATCTGTCTATTCTAAACACAAAAGTACATCCCAAGGAGGTTCAGCCAACAGGTTCTACTGTAATATCTATTTAAGTACATCCCAAGGAGGTTCAGCCAACAGGTTCTACTGTAATATCTATTCAAGTACATCCCAAGGAGGTTCAGCTGACAGGTTCTACTGTGATATCTATTCAAGTACATCCCAAGGAGGTTCAGCCGACAGGTTCTACTGTAATATCTATTTAAGTACATCCCAAGGAGGTTCAGCCAACAGGTTCTACTGTAATATCTATTTAAGTACATCCCAAGGAGGTTTAGCTGACAGGTTCTACTGTAATATCTATTTAAGTACATTCCAAGGAGGTTCAGCTGACAGGTTCTACTGTAATATCTATTTAAGTACATCCCAAGGAGGTTCACTATTTAAGTACATCCCAAGGAGGTTCAGCCGACAGGTTCTACTGTAATATCTATTTAAGTACATCCCAAGGAGGTTCACTATTTAAGTACATCCCAAGGAGGTTCAGCCGACAGGTTCTACTGTAATATCTATTCAAGTACATCCCAAGGAGGTTCAGCTGACAGGTTCTACTGTAATATCTATTCAAGTACATCCCAAGGAGGTTCAGCTGACAGGTTCTACTGTAATATCTATTTAAGTACATCCCAAGGAGGTTTAGCTGACAGGTTCTACTGTAATATCTATTTAAGTACATCCCAAGGAGGTTCAGCCAACAGGTTCTACTGTAATATCTATTTAAGTACATCCCAAGGAGGTTCAGCCGACAGGTTCTACTGTAATATCTATTTAAGTACATCCCAAGGAGGTTCAGCTGACAGGTTCTACTGTAATATCTATTTAAGTACATCCCAAGGAGGTTCAGCCGACAGGTTCTACTGTAATATCTATTTAAGTACATCCCAAGGAGGTTCAGCTGACAGGTTCTACTGTGATATCTATTTAAGTACATCCCAAGGAGGTTCAGCCGACAGGTTCTACTGTAATATCTATTTAAGTACATCCCAAGGAGGTTCAGCCGACAGGTTCTACTGTAATATCTATTTAAGTACATCCCAAGGAGGTTCAGCCGACAGGTTCTACTGTAATATCTATTTAAGTACATCCTAAGGAGGTTCAGCTGACAGGTTCAATTGTAATATCTATTTAAGTACATCCCAAGGAGGTTCAGCTGACAGGTTCTACTGTAATATCTATTTAAGTACATCCCAAGGAGGTTCAGCCGACAGGTTCTACTGTAATATCTATTTAAGTACATCCTAAGGAGGTTCAGCTGACAGGTTCTACTGTAATATCTATTTAAGTACATCCCAAGGAGGTTCAGCCGACAGGTTCTACTGTAATATCTATTTAAGTACATCCCAAGGAGGTTCAGCCGACAGGTTCTACTGTAATATCTATTTAAGTACATCCCAAGGAGGTTCAGCCGACAGGTTCTACTGTAATATCTATTTAAGTACATCCCAAGGAGGTTCAGCCGACAGGTTCTACTGTAATAATCCAAGGTCTTTGGCGACAATTTCAAATTTACAAACAGCATAAAAACACAATACCTGTACAAATCAATTTCAATCAATTACATAGAGTTTGGGAAGATTTGTCAACAAATACTGAACTATATATGGTCTACAATGGTGGCCATCTTAGATTTAGAGCTAGCACCAAAAAAAAGATCCATCTAATTATCATTTATGTAGCTTAGGCATATGATTGTAACCACAACAGCCATACCCAACTCACCCGATTTCAACGGGCCACACCCAGGAATTCCATCCATGACCCGATGTTACAGCACAGTTTTTACGAGAACATTTGTAAATATCAGAACCCACTGAAACTGAAACTCACAAATTCATGCCCTATATTGTGAATTTGTTTACCTTTAGAATGTATTTTTAATGCCCAGTTGAGGTAACTTTTGAGTTTATCCATGTTAATTTCCAGGTGTTTAGGGACTGTAATCGTATCATCTTTATAACACCTCATACACAATCCTCCCAACTCTGCCTCTAAATCTCTTACAGCTTGATCTGGGTCATTTACCTACAAGTATAATTTATCCATGTTAATTTCCAGGTGTTTAGGGACTGTAATCGTATCATCTTTATAACACCTCATACACAATCCTCCCAACTCTGCCTCTAAATCTCTTACAGCTTGATCTGGGTCATTTACCTACAAGTATAATTTATCCATGTTAATTTCCAGGTGTTTAGGGACTGTAATCGTATCATCTTTATAACACCTCATACACAATCCTCCCAACTCTGCCTCTAAATCTCTTACAGCTTGATCTGGGTCATTTACCTACAAGTATAATTTATCCATGTTAATTTCCAGGTGTTTAGGGACTGTAATCGTATCATCTTTATAGCACCTCATACACAATCCTCCCAACTCTGCTTCTAAATCTCTTACAGCTTGATCTGGGTCATTTACCTACAAGTATAATTTATCAAAGTCAATTTTAGTTTCGATACCATCCCTGGTCTCATGGTCCTAAAACTTTTGAGTTTTGAAATATTTTCTCAAAAATCATCCAATTATATTAGATCACTGTATTTATTGAATATAACCTTTTGATCTGGAAGTTTTACGAGTATGAGTACAAAATTCATACTCGAAAGTTTTATTACCATGAGGCCAGGGGTGCGTTCAACATCGTAGCTGCTAGGTTGAGCTACGTAGAAAAATCCTATTGAATGGAAAGCTAGCCTAGCCGCTACATAGCTCTAGCTAGCTTAAAAAATGTCTGCTAGCTTTTGAATCCAAGATGGCGGCTAAAACTAAATTGAATTTCGTAAGGTAAAAATAGTGGCATTGCAGGAAGTGGCAACGCTTTTAATACGGATGATAATTTATTAAGGTAACTAGACAAATACGATTAGCTAAAATGTTCCAAGAAATTATTCTATATGATTGGTGCCATATTTGTTAGCACTGCTACATAGCTAATTGTTCAATAACGTCATGGCTAGTTTACCTAGCAGCTAGGCTAGCTGCTACGATATTGAACGCAACCCAGAACTTCGTCCAAAGAAGAGTTATGTTTTAAGTGTTGTTTAATAATGCTACTTTCAACATCATTTCAGTTATATTGTGGTAGTCAGATTTATTGATGGAGGAACACAGAGTAATACTGTATTCATAATATTTTGCAATATCTGGGAATCAAACTAACAACATTAGGTATAGTATGCATTGACTGCATAGGTATCAACTAAAATATGATCATAAATACATTGCTCTCTACCAGATAACACATTGTGAGTAATGCTCAGATTTGTGCTCAAGAAACTTGTCTATCCTGAGCAATTATTAACAAAATGAAATCTACAGGTACTAAATTTCAGTAATCCAGTAAGCATCATTTAATTAAATTTATATTGATCTGTTGGTTTCAACAATATAAATTCTGATTCCATACATTTTAGAGATAACATTGGAAAACCTTTCATGTTCCAAGAGGAATTTCTTTTGGTCAGTATCATTCAAATATAAACTATTTATCTAAAAGTTATAAAATACATTATTTTCTGTTATCATTAATTCTAACATGACGTCCGTCACTGGCTATATAAATAATACAATGATAAAACTCACGATATATTTTAGTTCGCTCATGCGTATTGACGAACAAATTACAAACATCATTCCCAAGTGAATTCATGTATTCATACAGGACCGTGGTGCATAACAAACATAAAGATGCCCGTATTGTTTTTACCTTTATTTTTCCGGAATAAATACTTAGGACAACCATCTATGGACTTTGACTATTGAAATTTAATGTCTTCCAGTGACGTCCTTTATAAGGAACGCTGATGACATTAACACACATGGTTACTGATTTATTTTACGATTTTGTGAGCATTTGACTTGTTTAAGTTAATAAATTCAAAATGCCATCAAATTGGAAAATATCAGTAACTTCATAGCACCACAGTCTATTTATACATAAAAGAAAAACAACTATAAACATGAAGGTTAGTGAATTTTGTTATGAAATGCATTTCCATTACTGACTTCCACTTCAAAAAATAAGTTAGATTTTTCCTACTAGAATCGGAATAATTCATGGAAGCCAGAGTTTGTATGACGTTTTAGCAATGAGTAACATTATTTTCATTGCATTTAATCCCTCGCTATCGCTCGGGATAAAAAATTTACACAAATAATGTTATCCATGTTAAAACTGGATACAAACTCCGGCTTCCATGAATTATTTCTTAATTTTCCTTTCAGATCAGAAAATGAATTTTTTCATGAAATTCAAAAATTCCATTTTATGACTTTTAAAAAATCTAATGGATATTACATGAGATCTAGCAATTTACAAAAACTATGAGAAAATCTTTAAAAAAAAAATCAAACAAACAAACAAACAAACAGTGTATGCTAGAAAATTAACAGCTGCAGGGAACAAATAGTATTTGTCCAGCAAAACTGTCACTTAACTGACATGTAAAGATATTTCCATTAATATACATTTTGTACCTTGATGGTTCTTATTCCCAGTTGTCTGGCAGATTTCAGGTTGCCACCAAGGTCATCCAAGAAAACTGTTTCTTCTGGTTGAAGGTCAAGTTCTTTCAAACATGCATGGAAGATTCTGGGGTCTGGTTTTCTAATTCCTAATACACAAGATTCAATAACCTGTACATAAAGACAAATATTAACAAGTTAAACAAATTTGATACAAAGTTTAACATTCCAAGAATCTTAAAGATTAAGTTTTTTTGTTGAATTGTATACACACTACATGTTGATAACTAGTACAATAAATACCTGTCTTAAGAGACCACTCCTTCTGCCACAAAAATGTGGTCTCTTAAGACAGGTATTCTCCCAAAAAAAATGATTATCTTTATAAATATATATTGGATTCTAATATATTCCAAAGATACATTTTATGGGTTCTTTGACACACAGAGAACTTTAAAACTATCAAATGTTCAATTTTACATGAAATGAGTGAGTGTTATTTAGATGTTAAACCACTAATACACCAATCAGAGCTGTGAACATGTACAAAAGTAGTCCTTTTAAAAGAAAAAGTTCCTTTCGCTTTGTTGTATTTTGAAAAATATTACCGGTAAATGTGATGGCATAAATAACATTGGTAAGAACAAGTTTAAAATTTCAATGATGATGTCTGTCTGATACTATGACCAATATTTTGTTATAGAGCTAGCTCATTGATACAATAGTCTGGGGGTAGACAAGTCGCTCCATTTGGAAACATTATCTTGATTTCATGCCAATCAATCTTTACTGCCTTATACTAGTACAACAAATTCATTTATAATGCTAGCTCAATGACACAATAGTCTGTGGGTAGACATTTCACTACACTTGAAAACGTTATCCTGATAATGATGTGTGCTTAGTCGACATGCAACAAATACCGAATTTAATACTCTTTGAGTCTGACTCAATGAGGGCTCGAACACATTATCTACCACACTTGACATGAGCACAATAACCATTCCCCCACCCATGCAGTTTCCCTCCGTCATTCAAATTTACCTCCAAGATATATGGAAATATTGTTGAAAATAGCATTTAATTAGCACCCATACCCCTACCCAAACCCTTTGTTATTATGGATAAAAATTCTTACAACATCAAAAAGACTTTTGTCAAGTGGCATTAAACCAGAACTGTTTCCCGGTTTCTTCCAGTTGTTAGTGATCATAGCTGTTTTCATCCCCTCGGCACGAACACATTTGATGGCATCTACTATCTGTGGGTAAGGTGTTTGTAAGTCATTATGTAAGTCTTCAAACATCCCTGACATGTCTACATTCCTCCCCATCTATAATAAAATAGAAATAACAAAATATAATTAAACAGTCATGGTGGCCATATTGCCTGTAATATCAAACATGCCTGACATATCCATATTCCTTCCCATCTACAATAAAAATAGAAATAACAAAATTATAATTAAACAGACATGGTGGCCATATTGCCTGTAATATCAAACATGCCTGACATATCCACATTCCTTCCCATCTACAATAAAATAGAATAACCAATTATAATTAAACAGTTATGATGGCCATATTGCCTGTAATAGCAAGCATGCCTGACATATCAACATTCCTTCCCATCTAAAATAAAATAGAAATAACAAAATATAATTAAACAGTCATGGTGGCCATATTGTCTGTAATATCAAACATGCTTGACATGTCTTCATTCCTTCTCATCTACAATAAAAATAAAAATAACAAATTATAATTAAACAGTCATGGTGGCCATATTGCCTGTAATAATATATTACAATAAAACATAATTTAAAAAATCATTAAACATATAGCTTAAACATTTTTTTTTCATCACACAAAATGGATAAGACACAAGTTTTTCAACTTTGAACGTCTTCTCCAGTCAAATCTTTAAACAGTCATTGTGGCCATATTGCCTGTAATAATATCATAATTAATCTTGATTTGATTTTGATTATCAAAAAGGTACCAATATACTGTATACAACTTATTAACAGTTTGTTTGAAGATAAATGTTGTACAAATCTTAGCAGTCTTCACGCTTAACTTTTTACCTTACAGGCCCACCATCAATTCTACAGGCCCGAATTTGAAAACTACATTAATGACCATTAATTCAAACCACCAAAACTCAAAACATGATGATGTACCAAATATTATGTGGACATGTCAATTATGCATTAGGAAAGACCAGAATGCAAGTAAAAAAAACCAAAAAGACACTATTTTGGATCCATATTTATATTAATCTCTTGAAAATTCTAAAATCATATTGTCAATAGCATCCTCAGTATATTCCATATCATCATCACTGTCCACCTCCTCCTCCTCCTCCTCCTCCTCCACCTCATCATCATCATCACAACCAATATTGTTATAAGACTCTTATAGCAAAAACTTATGGTGTCATCATTGCATGTAACATATAATTTGGTGATAATTTTTAATATGTACCTCCCCCCTTTTTTTTTTAAATATCACTATGCTTTGAATTAATACCACACAAAATGTAAAAAGTCATATTTGGGTAGCCTTCAGCAGAAGAAATATGTCTATGCCAATTTGCTCAACGGTCCAACTATATAAAGATAGCTAGGGGATGCAAATATAGCACGAATGTATATTGACACTGACAGTCTTAAACTGATTGATTGATTGATAGATTGGTGTTTAACGTCCAGCGAGCAATTTTTCAGCTATATTCAGGACGAGAACATTTAAAAATTTAAACGCCACAGGACTCGAAACAAGGAAAGGTGATGGGTAGGGACGGATAATTTTGCCAGTGCAACAGGTCTCTTATGGAACACTCATCATGAGCATAATGCTCATAATGAGCTGTTACACTGGGCTCTTTAACGTGCAGAGAGGGTGGCAATCTCTCAACACGGGACCTCAGTTTTATTTACGTCTCATCCACAGGACGGGTTGGTTGTGAATTTATGCATCCCGCACAACCGACGGATGCCCCTTCAAGCCGAAGAAGCTCTCGGTCCCATTTCTATACCCTGTGGTTCCCGCGGGGTTGACCCCTTTTAGAGAACTAGTGCCTCTAGGGCGGAGAAACCTGGTGCCTATTCTACCCTCGGCACAGTCTTAAACTGAAGCAAGTAATTAAGGCTGTAATTATTATTTGTCAGACCTCAAATCAAAGTGCAATAATGGAACAAAACTACTGTAGTTCAAAGTCTATTTTTTAACTGCAGAGGTATTAACGTTGACACAGGTCTGTCAGCATATAAACAGTTCTATAAATAGATCGCAATTTTAAATAAAAAATACCGATTGGATTTGGAAGTGGATCGATAAAAATCTGAAGTGTCCCCGTGAATTTTAACGAATTTTGAATGATCAACCTTTGCAAATATGAACATATTATATATGAGAACTCAGATTTTATGTCACAAGATTGAGAAAAAATAAACCAAAAGTTCGTTTGGCTAAAAGTAGCTTCGATCAACATTTCCCGTAGCACAGTGGCCGATTGCGCCCCCTTTCTCATGGTGCCATTTTTATTTGATATTGAACGAAATTAAAGATTCTTTAAACCGAAATGGATTACTTTTCAAGAAAATCACTTTCAAAATACTTAATGAATGCCATAGATTTCAATAAACACGATGTCGACATTTTCATAAATGGCACGTGGCAAAAATTACACGGGCAACATAGTTACAAGGCTACTTGAACTTCGCTTTTGACCAACGAGAAATCGAAGTTAACCTTCACAAGGCAACTTCTTCGCCCTCTAACGTGAGCCCTGCTTCTCGTCCTTATTTAAAATCTACATGATGGTAACAATATCAACCAATCAAATTGCAAAAAACAGACACACCTAAATCTATTTCGAACATCGGAAAATCTCAAAAGGACTTGTTTGCCTACCCATATTTTGCATTGACTCGGCAGCAACTGAAAACGGAGAACAATAAACTAAATATCTACACACAATATCTTATGAAATCAACTTTTGAAACTATATGACCTTTTTTTCACAGGCCCATCGGGCTTGTGGAACTACTAATTTTATACGCCCGTGTACAATTTTACATGCATCGAGCTTCGGACTACCGCCTAATATCGCAGACTGTCTTAGTAGCATTACTTATATACAATTGCACAGAAAATTTATTTAATAGCTGGAAAGAATAATAAGCCAATAACAAAACACAAATTGCTTACAGGGATAGTGTCTGCAATTTCGGTAATTTTCTTCCATTATTTTTTTGTAGTGAAACGATAGTATACACATAAAAAAAAATATACGACGCATATCAATTTAAATTTATCACTAATCAGACACGAAAAACAATTAGACATGACCTACACTGTTATTGACTAAGATAGGTACTGATGACGTAATTTGCAAAACTTTCTGTCAAAATAGAAATAGGAGTAAATGCTTGATCTACGAACCCTAAGAACATCCTTTTACTCAACCATTGGTCATGCTATTGCCTTATATTATGTTGATATTTTTTTCTTGACAAAATTTTGCTCCCTTCTCTAGCTAAATCTGTTAAATTTCATCCTTAAATAAGCATCCTTCATCATTTCAAAATAAGAAAAACAACTGTACATCTACACAGAGGAAAGTCATTGAAGTGTTTCACAAATCAATTGAATATGAATGAGATATTGTTGTGATGACAGAACAATATCTAAATAAATAAATCTTGAAGGGGTTGATTTAATATATTAAAAACAGTCATGATTTTGGCATTTATTTATGATTTTAATATATTCCCTGTTAAAATATTTAAGTCGAAAAAATAATCGAAAAAATAAACAAAATCGCAGACACTATATATATTTTAGCTATGTTCTAAAAGTTACTGGTTGAAAAATGAATCGCAAACACTATACACATTTAAATTATGTCCTAAATTACTGGCACAAATTTATGAACCAGGGGTAATTGATGTAGAATTGATATTTTACCTCTTTAGAACATTCTTTATTAAAAGCCTCTATGAACTGTGGAAATGTGAATTCTCCTCTCTCTAATTTATACCATGCTCCTTCCTCACCATTTCTTACAATCATTTTTGTAACAAGATTTAGAGGAAGACCTAAACGAGCTTCAAACTCTGTAAAAAATTATAAATTATCTTAGTGACAACATTTAGAAGTGGACTTAGTCTGACCTTTATGAACCTAAAATTTGGTAACAAAAAAGTATATTTTATCTTTGTCACAACGCTTAGAGGTAAACCTTTATGAACCTCAAGTCTACAAAAAGGTATAAATTATCTTATGATAACATTTAGAGGTAGGCCTTTACGAGGATTAATGATTTTGATATGTTTATTACATGTTGTTTTACATCAGCTGATCCATTCAGTGTCTATTGGTGACCACTAAAGTTTGTGAGATTTATTTTGGTAATGTCGAGGTGTATTTGGTACAAACCTTTTGTGATAAAGTTTGTCAATTAATTGCTGTACATCAGATTTTCTCCCATTGATAAAATTAAATGCCACAATATACATGGAATATTATTAAACACCCACAGTCATAACAATAATCTTTAATTTGAAGTTCTATGTATGTGCACTAAGTTTTCACGTGGCTTGATGGTGCCTCTCTGGATACAAGGAGATCAGTATATCGGTACATGAATACCAAAAATTATAGTAATAAACTCACAGTAGAAGGGGATAATAAATTGAATTCCCACTCCGGAATAAATTTGATACTTCATGAAACGTACAAACACTGTTTATTCATCAGCCAATCAAGTTTTTATCTTTATCGATTTTTAAAATTCAGCGAACATTTCCTGTCTTGTGATGCCGTTAATTTGAAATAAACTAAACACATTATCACTTACTTCTAAATGCTATTAACGGCGATGGCACAACTACGCCACCTAGATCAAATATTACTGCTTTAGTTTCTGGCATTTTGTTGGTTTCGGTACAATAAAATAGTACAGGATTCACTTTTCTTGATATAAATCTGTTAGAATGTTGAAGTCTACATAGAGCAGAAAATGATTTTAGCATACTGCCATCTAAAAAGAAAAAGAATAAAATATACATGCACGAAACTGGTCTTCAAAGTTTCTTGAAATTGTGACCTCTTTCAACACTTTAACGATAAACTAAATCACAAATGAGTGAGAAGTGTTAAATACCGTAGAGAAGTTAGATTTTAAGTGATTCTTATGAACGACAGTATTAATCTCACCAACATGACCAATGAAGGGGGTTTATGGAATTTGATGCCACTTTCAACAATATTTCAGCTATATCATGGCGGCTATGATCAGCTTTATTGGTGGAGGAAACAGGAGTACTCAGAGAAAACGATCGACTTGACAAAGTATATCTTTTATCATTGTATAAAAATATAACACCTGTAGATGAAAAATGTAATGGTGACAAAATCTTGATAGCCCTTGAAATTGTTGACTGGGAATTTGTGCAATATGTGTCGGTAGAGTATTCTAGTCAGGGATAATCTAGTTGATATTTGGCTCTCATGGCTACTTTTTGTTTTTACCTTCCATCAACGAGATTTGTCTCTCAGAAATACTTTTTGTATTTTAACTTCCATCAACTTTGATGGAAGGTAAATACATTGTAACATTTGTAGCTCTAGATCTGAGAGACAAATCTCAACATAATTAATACAGGGATTGTATCTGTATCTGTAATGTTACGTCACAGGATCCTTGCTGGGCTATGATATGACTGGTGGAGAGCGACTTAGTTGCGATGTACCGCAAGCGCGGACTTGAAACTTTCAAGTTTCTCTGTGGACACAGTGTTTTCATTCAGGTGCTTCCAATCAACAGCTGTTCTGCAGATGAATGAAGATTTGCAAGAATTTTTATTGCTTGGTACATGACTGTATGTTTGTGGCAGAGACTGTATGGAATGTGTATAAGTATGATGTAGGATGTCAGTATGCGGATCTCATGGCATTCCACTCATTTTCAAGTAGGAGGTGATAATGCTAAAGTAGAAGGGTGGTCTGGGGTGGGGAGTTGCTTAACCAGTATACAAAACTAAACCGTATTTCACTTTCACTTTGACATTTTCATTTTTTTAAACAAAGCAGTCGGGGAAGAAATGCAATTAGACAGGTAATTTTCCTGGTGCCAGGCTGCTGTGGAATGCCCTGGGATCTATAACCTTCTTATCAATAATTTTTGTAGAATGTGATAAGTCAAGTTGAAATGCAACTTTTAGGTTTACAATGCAAGTTAACATTGACATGGCAGTGTTTTAGTTTAAAAGGGAACATATACCATACAAGAGTATAAATCATTTGATTATGCTTTTTTTAAGGAAGTCATGTCTCAAATACAACTTGCAAGGTGAATGCAGTTTACTTACACTCATGACAATTAACAAGAGTTCCGTTTATATTTAAATGGTGAATGCAACATAGAAAACACAACTATTTGCAGAACAGATAAACCTATAACAGACCCGCTTTGATATGCCACATGTGTGTCAGATAACAAAATTACCTATATCTCAGCAAAACAGGTCAAAACTTGGGACAATTTTTGTAGCCTTACTTGAACTTTGAACTTCTCGTTGGTTTTTGGTTGGATCTCTTAAAAATATTTTTGATGGTCAATGACAGTGATCACAAATATCTATATTTTTGCAATAATGAATATTTGTTTTCGTCTTAAATGATTAGTTTGAAATATATTGCAGTTTTAATACTTTTTAACCAAAATTGGAGAAAAAAAAATCTTTGTATATATGGTCATCACTATATATTCTGTGAACAACTAACACCACGTACCGACAATTATTTTTTTCTAAAACAGTCGAAGACCAAAATATTTTACAAGTTTAAATGATAACAAGTCGTTCTGTGGATCGACCTGAAAATGTTTAAATGTCATGTAGGCCTACACAACTACAACACGCACAGTTTATACTTCTTGATTTAGACAATTTCCGAGATTTCAGGAACGACTATTCCATAAATCAACAAATGAATGAAAAATATACACAACAATTTTTTCGGATACTAATCTTGCCTTTGACCACAACGGACCATTTTATCATTTCTATTAATTTTTTTTTTTTTAGAAAATGTTCAACAAAACAGTTGAATGTCATATAATTAACCTTGAATTCATGTGTTGTGTTCATGAAGAAACAATGAAACAATTTAGAAGATTCATTCCAGCATGTCGCTCTTATAGATTTATATTTGTAATTCTAGCATTATTGCTCTTTACCGAGATTGTTATATTTCATGGTTTAGTTATTTATGCATATTTTCAATTCAAGGAAAATTTCACACCATTATATGATCCAAATAAGCAGACATTTATAGAGAAATTTGGAGCTAATAAGTTTGCAAGAAATATAATCTTCTCAGCAAAATATGGTGGCCTATCATCTGTTTTACAGGATACTGTTGAAAGAATATACATTACATATCCTAAAGGGAATAAAAATATATCATTATCAACATTTAAATTAGATACATCACATTCAGGAGAATTCCTTTATCTTTATCGGAGAATTCTGTCCAGGAAAAACTTTCTTTATAAAAGGCTTATTGTAGATATTGGTGCAAATGATGGGTTTTTATCTAGTAACTCATTCAACTTCATTCAGCATGGATGGAATGGTATTTTAGTGGAACCCCTGTCAGAACAGCTTCATCTGGCAAGATATCATTTAACAAGGTAAGTGTGACGTACATGTATATTGTGGTGGCACATCGATATATTCATGCAATAAAATTAACATAATTCTTATGCCAAAAATGTTGCCATGTTCGTGATCGCATAGTAGTTGGATTTACAATCATCTATCATCTATCATCACTAAAGCTGAAGTTTGAAATCCCGTTCTTGGCGAGGTGTACTCGATACAGTATATGTATTGATAAAGTTTGTCAGTGACTTGCAGCAGTTTAGTGATCTTCTCCGTGTACTCTGGTTTCCTCCACCAATAAGACTGACCGCCATGATATAGCTGAAATATTGTTGAACGTGGCATTAAACACCATAATCCTAACCCTTTTTATAAAATTTTTTTAAATCTACATTGCTGATATATATACATATGTAAGAATAATATATGGTCAAATTAATTGTCAAGTTTTAAGTTTATAATATTCAATTTTTTTTTTTTAGATACATTGATGAATACAATGATAAAAAACAGTTTGTTCAGTATGTAGAAGCTGTGTTGGGGATAAGTGATGGGGCAGTTAAGCTGGTTGTCTCCCCTGATCTAGCTTCCATGGAATCCCATGTAGTAAGTGAAAAAGATTATGATGGAAGCAAGAAGCTAATAAGAACAGTAAAGGGGATGTCAGTAAATACATTCATACAAGATTATAACATACCACAATATTTTGGCATTTTGTCAATAGATGCTGAAGGACTGGGAAATAAGGTTTGTTAAATATTAAAACACATGCACAGTCTTCGCGCTAACCCACCTCTGCCCAAAGCCTGGAACAAGTAAAACTGGATTCGGACAAGTGAAAATTATGAAAGAATTTGTTTGAATAAATAATTTTTTTTTCTAATTTTGGTTTTCGGACAAGTAGGTGAACAAAATTAAGGCAAAGACTGCATGCATACACAATGTACTACAGTTTTCCCCCTCTTATAAGACCCATCTCACCAATGGCCATTTCCCTAAACGGGCCAGATTTCAGATGGACAGAGATAGCAAAATATTAGTAAATTGGCCCCCACAAGAGAGACCACCTCTCTTATAAGGACTCTTTTTCATTGCAGATAATGTGGCCTTTATAATAGGGGGACTATGAATTATTGTTTGAGACCTGTCTTAATTTGAAATATTTAAATATTAAAGCTTGAATTATAAACAAATTCAAGCAGTGTATAAAATATAGAATGTCATTTTTTTTTTTTTTTTTCATTGTTGCTGATTTAACTAATTATGTTTTGCTGATTATAAAATGAAGAAAAAAAACTGTAATTACTCCATGACATTCACATTGTAATGTAAATTGTATATCCTCACATTTGTAAACAAAAAGACACTTTTAATTCTAATGGTCATGTTTTATGAAACAAATTAAAAAAAACCGCAATACCTGGCGAAAAGTACCGACCTATATATTCAAGTCACTGAAAAACATCATCACATGATGTTGTATCCAGTACATTATGACATGTGTGGGAATACACCTAACAACATGATGTTGTATCCAGTACATCATGACGTGTGTGGGAATATACCTAACAACTTAAGTGAGTTAGGCACTGATTGCACACACTAGCTAAATATATCTTGTGATAATGGCGATGATCTTTACCTCCACCTGTCTACTACTCCCCCCCCCACACACACACACACACACACTAGTCCACAAAGGATACATGTTGTAGCAATTATTTTTGACAAGTCCAGAAGACATTTCTGAACATTTTGGTGATTCCCACCATTGCAAAAAATTAATATTTGAAAACTTTGGTGAGTCCTAAATGAAAATGGTGAATCCAGGACTCATCTAGGCGAGTTGCAAAGATATCTGGTTCACTTTAGTAAAGAATGCATTATTATTATTAATTAAAGATATGATTTCAAATTTTATTAATCTTTTGTTGTGATTCCAGATACTACATCAGTTTATAGAGATGGAATGTAGACCAGCTTATATCATCTATGAAGATCTGCATGAAAAACAGGAAGAGACAGGCCCTGAAACTGTACAATATTTAATGAAAGTTGGCTATAAGTATCTGACAACCAGAGGCTGGAATCTTCTGTTTGAATACACAAAAAGATAAACAGTGGTGATAAATATAGGAACATGGTTATGCAAGATTCCAATACTGGCAATAGTCAAGGTAGACAGAAATAAATATTTGACATTGAATAAATGTCCTATAGGAAATTATGGATAAAACAGACCAAAGAAAATCGAATCAGACAGCTTTAAAACTTTTTACTAAATTTGGGCAGGTTAACTTCAGAGGGGTTGAAAAACATTATTTTGATTTATCACCATTAACTTCTCCCTGGAGTTTCCCCACTTCTCTCAGTTGTCTTCCACTTCTCCCTGCGAGCTGAAAGAGAAGTCACTTCTTCCTCTAATTTTAAAGTAGTGAGAGCACTGATAGTTTGGCTGCCGAAAATGTAGACATCAAGACAAGAGGAAAGAATTTATGATCTCATTAACCAGCTACAGACTTGCATATTTTTGTGCCTCTCTCAAGTGAGGACCTTACATTTCTATCAGCTATTGAAGCTCTCGTCATTAACTTTTAGGATTAATGGTGAATTTAATGAGTTGTTCATGTCTATTGGTGGTTGGTGAAATTGTTGGTCATTGCCGTTTATTTTCTTTTTGATTTTTCAGCAAACGTTAATATTAAAATCCAAAGATTTGATCAATGTGATTATGTTTATTAGCATTCCTGTAATGTGTACATCAGTATTTTTTTAAATAATGAAATTATGATACATTCTACTATAGTTTCAAATGAAATGTAATATAGGATAGGGATGAAAATTACATCACTGTATAAATGGAAGTGTTCGTGTGGGGGAATTTTTATGCCTAAATTGCTTTTCACTGTAATGTGCAAAAATAAACCACATGAAATGTGTTCATCTTGAAATGATAGCGTTTTTGCAAAATTAACCTCCACGCAAATGGCCTGTAAAAACAAAATTCACAAAGTTTACTCCCGCAAGATTAACCACATATACAGTAGCTGTGTAAGTCTTCAAAATTATGCAACTCTCATGCTAATTTACATCCATATCCTGTGTTTGAATACGGTTAGGATTTTAATATTGTTGAATGTGACGTTAAATACATGTAACCAATAACCCTAATCCCATTTCTGTGAATTTAGGAAAATTTGTCTTATTTGTATTGTAAGGAAAATCCCATTATTTATCTGAAATCCCACACCCAGTAGTCCCAATTCTTTCTTATTTTATATATATTCTTGACAAAAATACCAAGTCATATTTTATGACTACATCCATTTTATATAATCTTAAATTGATCATGTTTTAATTATCTGCTTAACAGTCTCAGGTCCAACAAATCCCCTTTTGTCAAGACCATTAATAATTATCTGTATTGATCTCACCATTTATCTAAGTTACCATTGCTAATAAATAGAAAAGATTTCAAATGCCCCTGAAATGCTTCAGTTTTTACTACATTTTGCAAGCAAAAAAAACCATTTGTACAATGTACCGTAATTTCCGCACTAAAAGTTGTTCCTTTATTTAAGATGCAGGGCCGAAAATGAGAGTTTTTTTTATTTTGTACATACACAAGGTAAATCTAATTTGGTGGTTGTTTCTTGGTCATTCATTCAAGATGGCCACCTTTATTGAAAATAAAAATTTCTTTAAAAGACCATTTGCACATTTCGGAACTAATAGGTGCTGGTCGTTTACCAGTTGTCATCTTTAAATAAAAGTTTGTTCAGATGAGCGATTTTACAAGGTTCAAATATCTACACATTATTGGATTATAATATTCAAATTCTTTGTTCTTTCCAGGAAGGAACCATTTTTGCCCACTGAAAGGGAAATAACTCCAGCAAAAAGATTTAAAATTTTTTTTTTTTTAGAATCAAGTCTAGAATGTGCAAATGGTCTATTTGTCGAAGGGGATATATTTTACGGCTCCTTGCATGCTCCAACTTCTTTCTTATATGTCAAATGAAGCTTTTTTATGCAGAACAAATGATCCATTTAGTAACATAGAATTTAAATGTTTGTAACTATAGTACACATATCAAAATTAAGTTGAAATAGTGGTGAATTCAGAAATGTTGTGATATTTTTTTTTCCATTAAGAATAAGATGTTTTATGTATGAAATCCATATCATTATTGTTGATTTCCAGTTATCTTGTTATACATGCCTTATTAATTGTCTCAGAATAACTATATATAAAATTTGTTAAAATTATAATTAATATACATCCAATGTACAATATATATACTGGTACCTGTTAATTACTGGTACCCTTTTTTTAAATATTGCTTCCTCTGTGGTGTTTTTCATTTCTACTACGACAACTCTTCCTTTTTTTGTTAGATGTACATGAATTCTTGTTATTTGCATGAATGTTATAAGAAATATATATTAATTGGTAATAATATCTATAAAATCTTATAAAATGGGGGTGCAAACAAATTTACCCAGTAACCACTTTTTGAACAATTCTCAGAGGGATACATTATAGATTCAGACAAATTATTTGTGACATCTGCCATATTGGTTCCATAATAATAATTCACTTTAACAAATGATTATTTCTATAATTCCACCTTATATAAAAATGCTGGATTTTCATTGGATAAAAACTATGCTATTTTTCCGCAAATATTATTATTTTCTCCAATTTTTCCTTCACCATGGTATTTTTTTTCCTGCCATTTTAAGTGCCGTGGTATTTTTCAGAAATACAACAGCAGGTGGGAAAATACCATGTCTAAAAATAGAGCGTGATTAAAAATAGTAGTATTTTACATTCCGATGCTCTCGGGATTTATCTTCAGGTAATGATAACCACATATTCGGTAGAATTATAGAAACATACCATGCTTGTAAGTGGTATTTGCCAAAAAATACTGGTTGAGAGACTAGACAAATATCCCTCGCCTGTCGGCGGCTCGTGAAATTTGTCCAGTCTCTCAACCAGTATTTTTTGGCAAATACCACTTACAAGCATGGTATATTTCTATATAATTAAATTTATAATGGTAGAAATACTGGTAACAAAAAAAATATTACACATGTATTTGTATTTTTTG
This sequence comes from Bathymodiolus septemdierum, assembly GCA_963383655.1. Lineage (NCBI taxonomy): Eukaryota > Metazoa > Mollusca > Bivalvia > Mytilida > Modiolidae > Bathymodiolus > Bathymodiolus septemdierum. Next base: position 14,276,794 of record OY726523.1, read on the forward strand.
TAAGGAATTTTTGTTAATACCATCTTGTAATAGACATTATTACATAATGATTTTATTTTAACAATTTTATTGGCTATCATGCTGTCACCTGCCATTCTGTAAAATTTGATATTGTTTGATTACAACTCGTATTGACTTGGTTTCACTTTCAATTTTCATTTTAGTGTAATAAAACAATTACAGTCTTTTGTATCGGTCAATACGAGTTTTTATGGACCTTAGAAATCAATATTCACCTCAGCCTAAAGGCTTCGGTGAATATCGTTTTTAAGGTCCATAAAAACTTGTATTGACCCCAACAAAAGACTATAATTGTATAATATCTATAAATGATACATTTTACTAGTAACTTTAATATATATAATTATTACATAAGGCTCTATTTTACTGTTTTTCTATTGGCCAGAAGCAATACATGTGACATTCCATTTTTTAATATATTGATTAGCAAAAACCAATTTCTGTGCAATAAATGATCATATTGCACTCTCGTGCAAAATCAATGAATGAAATTACATGGCACGAGAGTGCAATATGGTTTTTTGTTGCACAGAAATTGCTTTTTGCTAATCAATATGTTAGAAAATTTCATAAAATTTAAAAATTTTCAAAAAATTTGAAAATCATAAAATCAATAAAAAGAACAATTTAAAGTTCAATTTTTTTTTAACAAATTTGAAAATTTCAATTTTTTCTTTTAAAATTCAAAATTTCATACTATTTCAAAAAAATTCAAAATGATAAAATTTTCAAAAACTTTCAAAAATTTCATAGTTTTCACAAAATTTCAAAATTAAGAGTAAAATAGAGCTGTATGTAATAAAACAATTACTACACTTGAACTTGATCAATATGAGGTTTTATGGAGCAGAGTACAACAATATTGAACTCGGCATTCACCTCGTTCAATATTGTTGTACTCTGCTCCATAAAACCTCATATTGATCTTGTTCAAGTGCAGTAATTGTATATAATTACCAGTATATGGAATATATTATTTTTTTAAATCTTAAACAATTACATGTAATTACTAACTGGATTTCTTTTGATTTATATTCAATAAATTATGTACTATATAACATATATAATCAATTTATAAAATATACAGTGAATCCTGTCTAAACCAAACCCTGAATAAAGTGAAATCTTGTATAAACCAAACTTTAAATAAAGTTCTATTGTAGGAAATCTTTGTTAATTTAACCTATATAAACCAAACCCCTGTCTATTCCGAACTTAAACGTTGGCCCCAAGGAGGTTTGGTTTAGACAGATTTCAATGTATTTGTAGAGTACCCTGAGAAAACCACTGACTTTCTATTTGTCATTGATAAGTGTATCACATCAGTAAATAAGAATTTCAAAAGTTATTGTCAATGTTCAAACATACTCAGAAGATTTTACAAAAAATATTTGGTTTTAAAACTCCAAACATCCAGTGGTTTCATCCATTCTGTAATAGGAACCTCTGCAAAAAAAGGGTATTTCCCAAAAATATTTTTTTCCTGAAAATCTCACAAAAAAACAGTTTACTGGTATACTGGTTGAAGTTGAGTATTTGATCCACACTGAGTAAATGAAATTATTTTTTTTATCTCGATTGTGATTTATTTACAAATATAAATTGGCCATAGAGATATATATATATATATATATATATATATATATATATACGTCTAAAAATTAAACCAAACGGTGTTAGAATTCGATTTTTTATATATATATATATACATTATGTTAATGTTTGTTACAGAATAAAATTTTGTTTTAAACCTGTTGTGTTTTATGCTGTGTAGAGAAGACAACGTTTTTGACTTTTTCATGTTGATGTTCCAAACACATCACTGGTCATTTACTAGTATCTGAATTTGTATAGAAACTGATAACTTCCTACCTGGGTTATGGTGTTTAAGGCCACTTTCAACTATATTTCAATTATATCATGACGGTCAGTTTTATTGGTAGAGGAAACGGAGTACCAGGGAAAAACCACTGACCTGTCGCAAGTCACTGACAAACTTTATCACATAATGTTGTATCGAGTACACCTTGACTGAGCATGATTCGAACTCATAACTTCAGTGGTGATAGGCACTGATGGTAAAGGTAGTTGTAAATCCAAATACCATACCATCACGACCACGACGGCCCCATTTCATACCTGATTTAATGCAGAGATGTAGAAATAGGACATGTACAGCCAGGCTCTGAAAGGGGTGCCCATTAACTGTGTGGTAAAAATCAAATATTAGTGCACAACCTGTCGTTAGGGACCAATGATTTGCTGTGGGGGATATTTTCCCCAAGCCACAAAATTATTTTGATCCAAAACAAAATTTAGATTATTTCTTTTTTGGATAATTGGATAATTTCTTGCTGAAATTTGCAAGCTCAGATTGTTAATATTTTTTGCATCTTTTAGGTCAATCAATTTTTTCTATTATATTTGGGGACATCATTTTTTCATAAAAAGCATAGCACCCCAACCCCTCCAACATTAGTTATTTACAAGAAAAATCTTTTCCACCATAAATATATTACATAATTACCAACTAGAATCTGTATTACCTGCAAAACTTAAAATGTGCCAATCACATTAACAACATCATGTTGATTGGTAATAAAAATATAGGTTTTCTAAAAGGCAACATTAAAAACACCAAACCAGAACAAAAAAGCCAGGCATACCAAGCACTCGTCTGTTGTCCAAAACTAGAATACTCCTGTTCAGTGTGGGACCCTCATACTTCAGACTCAATAGTAAGAATTGAGATGCCTACTGTTCTCTGTGTACTGTCATCGACTAAACCAAATTGAGCCTATATGTACATATTTTAATCACAGTAATTATCTGCACATAAAACTAAATCACCTGTATAGTATGTATACATAGATTTTCATTTTTTTCTTTAAATGTAAATATGTCCACACTTACAACAGTATATGGTAATCATGATGTTTGATGGTATACTGCAAAACGGATCGAGAAAAAGTATGTTGTTGTCCTTGTAAACAAAGCCCCTAACAATTTCGTTTTTGTAGGTAAATTACATTACATAGATCTAGATTGCTTGATAAAGGAATTAGATATTGACAATTCATTTGGCAACACTACATGTATCCAGACAACACTAACGAAAGGGGAAATTCAGGACAATCATATACTTGTTCTGTGATTCTTATGATCAGGTTTATGGGTTGGGTTATGGTATTTAAAGCCACTAAACAATATTTCAGCTATATTGTGGTGGTCAGTTTTTATTGGTGGAGGAAACCAGGGTACCCGGAGAATCCCACCGACCTGTCGCAAGTCACTGACAGACTTTATCACATAATGTTGTATCGAGATGAGTACATCTCGCCATGAATAGGGTTCGAACTCACAACTTTAGTAGTGATAGGCACTGATTGCACACGTACATGTAGTTGGAATTTCAACCAAAGATGAAGAACGGGGTCTTCCTTCGCTCTTCTGGATATCACAATTCCTTCAGTGTCCTCACAGGCAGCGTTAGCGTTATTATGCTAGATCTAACATATGCTCCATGAAACATCCTTCCAGATTATTAACTGTTGTATCAGCAGTCAAAACCGGACTTCATGGTTATTATGACACTAGCTGCTCAATGGGTAGTGGTGTGAATCGGATGTGCATAAGGGACGGACCATTTAACTTGAAGGGGGGGGGGGGGGGGGGAATATTCTGATTCACAATGTTGCTGAAAAAAATATTCTGATTTTGGTGGAGGAAAAAAATAATAATCTGATTCAGAGTTTTTGTCATATAACCTAATGTTAAATTCTGGAAAAAAATTCGGGCGCTTTGCGCGACAAAAAAAATTAATATTCTAACTCTCGTGTTGTCCGAAAAAAAAATTCTGAACGAAGCAAAAAAACATAGCCACCCCCCCCCCCCCCCCCCCCCTGCAAGTTAAATGGCCGGTCCCTAAAAATAAATGGTCAAATGTACAAATATCTTGTTTTATGAATGAACAAATCTTATTTTGTAAAAAAAACAAACAAACAAAAAACAGAAACAACAAAGAAAACAAACAAACAAAAACAACAAACAAAACAAACCGATTCTAACACAAGGTTTCTGAAAACGTGAAATAAATACATTTTTATTGACAGCACATTTATTACGCTTGGTGGACGTGTTTTTGAAAACAGTCGGAATTCCTATGAGTATCAACTATGTCATCTTCTCGCCGACTTGTTCCCTTATTCGTATGAACCAGACTTCATGAATAGGATTCTCAAAAAAAAAACCAATAGAAACTAGCCCGGTCCTATAAGTTCTTTCACTTAACATTCCAACATTTAGTGACTATGTTGATCCCATCTGTCCCATTGGGCTTAACATAAAGGATACAACAGATACAGCTAGATCTGCTTCATACCTTGACATACACCTACTACTAGAAATTGACAGTGAGAAATTATGTCATTTTCCTATTGTGAACGTTCCATTTATATGTAGCAACACTCCAGCAGCACCTGCATATGGAGTATATATCTCACAGATGATTTTCCAGAGCTTGTGTTTCATATCAGTGTTTCCATGATAGAGAGTTACTGCTAACATGGAGACTACTCCTTAAAGCTGCTTGCTTTCCAGAGAAGCAGCAAATACCAATATTTGTTGTTTTACTTGACCGAGGCTCGTGCCTACAATTTACCAAACTCTAGGCGAGCAAGCTAACCATTAACACGATGTTGCACGCTACGTCGTGCTAAGAATACCCCCCACTCGTTCATTTGTAAGTCGCACGGTAAACAGGAAATAGATGTGCAATCATTTCTTCCAGTAGAAGCTGAGATATCTGTTACGAAAGTGTGAACGGACGGACGGACAAACGGACGGACGGACAAAGTGATTGCAATATAGCCCCCTCTCTATGAGTGGGGGTATAATTACACCGCCAAGGTGGTTATCTTTTATTAAAATATAAAACATAAGGTAATATATTATTACCCCAGAAAATCCCCATATATAAGAGATTGCATTTCATTCAATACAGGTGTCATTGAATATAAATAAATCATTGCAATACAGATGTACATGTATTTTCATTCATAAAAAACAACATTCCAATACAGATGTAATCTCGTTTTTGAGGCAACAATTTTTATTGAGTAATTTTATGGCCCATTATATGCCATACATGTATTTGCAGAAAAGTTATTGTCATAATAATTGATTTTTTATGTCAAGAGGGTTCAATAGTTTGATTTCACGAATAATTTGTGTAACATCTGTACGCTAAAGTATACAGTGAAAACCTTATTTTGGTATTACTAGCTGATTGAGATTTGATTACTTAAAAGACTCCCATTTTTGCAAAGGCTTTAAAAATTAGCATAAGAAATATTTTTTTTATTGGTTTCTAAAGATCAAATAAACAAATTGATCTACTTGAAATAAAAAAAAAAAAACATTTTAAAAAATCAAATTCTTCCTTCACAATTCAGAGATATACATTTTTATGAAAATCTTTAATATCAAGTTTATATTTCACTGTTGAATAACGTTATTTAAGCCGTAATCTCTTTATTTGTCGATGGGCATTTATTTCCTGATCAAGAGGTACTGACGGGAGAAACATAACATGAACAGGTAGGTTTTTAAAAACCTTTTGTCCTTTTATGGTAATGTTAATCAAAATGATCTGACATCATACATGTACATAAATTATTTTTTATATTTTATATAATGTTGATTTAAAAGATTGTATTCAACATTTTTTGTATGTATCAAATCAAAACAAAGAATAGCCCATCTTTAAAGCTTTGTATTCTTCAAACGAACAATATATATATATATATATATATGTAATATAAACCTAGCTTAAATATAAAACTAGCTTTATTTATAGTTTGTATTGAAAGAAGATGGCCGAAAAGTTTACCTCGTAACTCTTTTATTAATTAAATATGTCGAATCTTACGAAATTCTTATAACACCTCAATGCACTTCAATTCCTCAATGGTACCAATGAGAAGACAAATATACAATATGAATCTAAAATGTTTGAAAGTTCATATTAGAAAACACCGAGAAATTGTATCATCAATGTTGCCGTTTTATTCTTTAGAAAATGGAGGAGACGGATTCTGGTTTCATTATTTGTGATACTTGTATTTGTACTTGGGACATGGTGCTATAATATATACTTAACAGGTAAAGTTACAATATCATATTTGTTTTTATGTTATAAACAATTAAATTACTTAGAAAAGTTTGAAGATACTAAAGGGGTAATCAGAAGCCATAAATCTAAGATACCAAAGAGGTAGTCAGAAGCCGTAAATCTAAGATACCAAAGGGGTACCCAGAAGCCGTAAATCTAAGATACCAAAGGGGTAATCAGAAGCCGTAAATCTAAGATACCAAAGAGGTAGTCAGAAGCCGTAAATCTAAGATACCAAAGGGGTAATCAGAAGCCGTAAATCTAAGATACCAAAGGGGTAATCAGAAGCCGTAAATCTAAGATACCAAAGGGGTAATCAGAAGCCGTAAATCTAAGATACCAAAGGGGTAGTCAGAAGCCGTAAATCTAAGATACCAAAGGGGTAATCAGAAGCCGTAAATCTACGATACCAAGGGGGTAATCAGAAGCCATAAATCTAAGGTACCAAAGAGGTAGTCAGAAGCCGTAAATCTAAGAAGGACAGACAACACAATCACCAAAAGAAAAGAAAACCAACAACAAAAAAGGACAAATAACGATCTAAAAAACATTACATAGAAAACTAAAGATCGAACAACACGAACTCCACTCAGTAAAACAGGGGTGAACTCATGTACTTAACGTTTGTATTTTAACCAGAATACCGCTATCATACATGTGGAATAATTAAAAGTAAATAATGTACATGTGTTATCTAGAACGATTACTTACAAGATAATTGTCTTAATATAATCCATTTGACCTTTACAATGCCCTGAAGTGTTACAGTTACAATTTTATAGCATTTTCCTTTTATAGGATTCAGGGATTGTTCACTTCACCAGTTTTTCACTTATTAAAGACGATTGACTTGAACAATGGTTATCCCCCCTCCTTTTTTTTTACAGATAGAGCCCTTTCTGACATCTGCACAACGGAAGATGAATGTAAAAATAAAAAGCATCGGGTAGACGATGAAATACAAAAGTTTGTTAGTAAACGTAAGCGCAAACATCGTGTTGATAAACCAGACTACAATGTAGATAAGAGTTCTTCAAACGAGGCTGATCAAACTAACACACCGGGAACGCATCGAACTACAGCAAGAACACATAAAGAACATACGCAGCGTTCAATATGGATACAGAAACAACAAAAGCCACCACTGGGTAAAGAGATCCATAATGTTCCTACTATACCGAAGTTATTATGGTGGGATTTCTATTCGGATGGCGTTTCCAGTAAGAATGACACAATCACATGTAAGGGTGGGGTCAAATGTCATGCTGTATCCAATAGACTTTTTGCATCTCATCCAGATACGATGGTAACGTATTGTTTAAGACAATATCAAAGGTTATATTCCCCACAAATTGCTATATTCAATCGCTTTGAAATTATATTATGTTCAACGGTAGACGTTGGTGCAGAACAGTATAATGAACAACTTCAATAATAAAATAATCAAAGTAAACAGCACATTGTATGACTGTCAAAAAGTGTAAAGTTCTAATAAACGTTAGAGAAAACCGAAGGGACAGTCAAGAATAGACAACCCAGAGAAACTAGCAACACTTGGGCACACAAGACACAGGACGAAAAGAAACAAAATACAAAAATGGTTGCACATCTAATTCTTCCTGTCAAATTAATCCTACTCTAAATATTTTAGAGACTATGTTTCCATATTGTTAGTGAATAATGTCTAATAAAATTAAATCACAATGGTTGCTTTGATTAGTAAGAAAGGAAATGGATGCAAATGAACATGAGAGACTTTCTAACTTTACACTTAGATATACATTAAAGTAAAGGAGTATCACTGTTATTGCTTGAATATTCTTTTTAACTCGCATTCCATTAGATTTGGAATCTGTTCCGACAGTGTGGTATGTTTTTTTTTTCATTTTGCGCATGTGTGTACTTTGCCTCATGGGATACTTTCTTTATAGATGTAATGCGACACAGTATAACAAGGGGCAGGTAATGTAATGATCAACCTTTCTCTTTATTCTATGCTGTTTTATCATTTTCAGGCAATTATACATTATGGAACAAATTTTAATTTTATGGACCTTCCAAAAGAAAGATCCCCGTCAATGGTATGGGGTTTAATCCATGAAGAATCTCTGAAAAATGCTGACTTCATTTTCAATCATGAAGAAATTATGACACTGTTTAATTATACCGCCACCTTCAAACGTGAATCTGACTATCCACTAACGACACAATTTCTTCCAAATCTAGAATACTTAAGGAGTAAAAAATATTTTGTAAAATTGCAAGACAAGAATAAATACAGGAAGAAAGAAAAACTGGCACCAATATTTTATATCCAAAGTGACTGCAACACACCATCAGACAGAGATAAGTATGTAAAATTACTACAGAAATACATAAAAGTTGATTCGTATGGGAAATGCAACAACAATAAGAAATTACCAGAATAGTGAGTATGACAATTATCAAATAGAAACCATGGCAACATAAAACCAGGCAACTGTCAATGTCAATACTTTTCGTAAATTTAATTTTGTGTTTCGTGCAAATTGACATTATGTTTCAAGATACCAAAGAGGTAATCAGAAGACGTAAATCTAAGATACCAAAGAGGTAATCAGAAGACGTAAATCTAAGATACCAAAGAGGTAACCAGAAGACGTAAATCAGAAACCGTAAATCAAAAAAATACAGAAAATGCAATGGCCATAAGAAAAAAGACAAAAGGACAAACAATGATCTACAAAGCACCACATAAAATACTAAAGATCAAGCAACACGATCCGCACGAAAAGTCGGGGGTGGACAACTTGGGTGCATCGGAAGGGTAAGAAGTTCCTGCTCCACAAGTGGCAACGGTTGTGTAAAATATTTTGTTTGTGTCAAACCAAGAAGGAGAAGTAGCATGCATTGTTGTCTTGAAAATGTTTTGCAATTCACAAATGTTCGGATCTTTTCCCAAAGAAAAAAAAAGCATATGCCTAAACCACCATGAACTTTTAATTTAATCGTAGAATTATTCTCCACACACATACAAAATAAAAATAAAAAAATTAAAGAAACAAGATTTTTTTAACAACACAATAATATTTTATTCAAACACTTGTTACATATATATTGAGAGTCCAGGCTCCTCTCAGTGAGTAATGGTGTTCAACGCCACTTTCAACAATATTTCAGTTATATCGATATGGGAAAAAAAAAGATTATATTAGATTTTCAAAGAACAAAGAGCATGAAATTGGTTCATTTGAAGTAATCTTTTTGTGACCCATGTTTAAAATCGTCAGTTTGCTTCTGTACAATATTTTAACATGCATGTCAAGTGAAAACAGCATGATTTTGAGTGGGAATATGTATATAATAAATGAAGTGAAATCAGTAGAAACTCGGATATTAACTAAGCTCTCGTTGTAACGTACACCTGTTACCATTTTTTACATTAAACATTTCTATGTACATTTTTAATTACATATGTACTATCAATAAATCGATTCCCACTCACTTTTTTCAAAGGCTAGATGTTGTTGATTCATAATTGAGGTACAATCGAGACCGAGATCGTATGATATAGTTAGATTTAAATCTACTTGTTCAGTCAGTGATGTTACCACTGATTGAACAAGTCACGTGTTCAATAGTCACATGTTAAATTTCAGCCAGTGGCGAGGTGTACTTGATACAATAAAAAAGTAGATATCAAATTCAATGCACACGACGCGCTTTGGAATAATTTTCTTCAATCAGGCACAGATGAACTTAGCAGAATTTGGCTATCCTGTTTAGGCACTTTGGTTGCATTGCTCCCAAAACTTAGAATTCTTTGGCTTTCCAATTTTCGATTTTGAGCGTACGCGATGAAAGTTATTCCAGAAACGTGTCGTGTGCACTAATTTTGATATCTAAGTTTTTATTACGCTCAACGCCAAAATATTTGATAGCCAGATAATTTAAAAATCTTTGGGGGCAACATTATGATATTTTTTGTAAGTGACTTGCGCCAGGGCTGTGGCTTACTCCGTATACTCCGACCTCCTCCTCCCTCCAATAAAACTGACCAGCACTATATAGCGAAATAATGTTCAGCATGTTGTTGGCCTTAGTTGGTTCGGATGATGTACCAATGTATCCATAGTAAGGAAAATAAATAGGTATGAGAATGTAAATACAATTGTACAATCAAATCTGGAATGTACAAAAGGTCTATCACAGGCGCTCGTGGCACGGACTTACCACCCCCCTTTTTTCGAACTTTGTTTACAAATTTATTTTCAATAAAATTTCTTTATTTCTTTATCATTTCATCTCTTTTTTCCTTATTTTAACTTGTTCGTGTCAATATTCATACAATCTTGTTTAACATCAAATTGCATGTGTCGACTCTATATGATCCATGCAATTTGATGTTAACATAAGATTGTATGAATATTGACATGAACAAGTTAAAATAAGGAAGAAGAGATGAAATAATAAAGAAATAAAGAAATTTTATTGAAAATAAATTTGTAAACAGAAAGTTCGAAAAAGGGGGGTGGTCCGTGCCACGAGCGCCTGTGATTCAATGGTAAATACAGATCTTACACATGACAGAGGGTTTCATCTGTCAGTGCATTATAACTGTCCAGATATACATCTCACTGTAAATCTGGCAGACACGAAACAATCCTGAAAGTGACGATAAACACCATAACATAATCTAACCTCAACAATAATAAATCAGTACAATTGTTTATTTAAATTAAATAAAGAAACTACTGGGAAGACCATAGAATAAATGGTTACGACCGGCGACTTTATAAGCGTTAATTGGTGTGTTTTTAGTACCGTATTGTGATGTCCGTTAATCTTTCCAAATAAAAACGATGTTCGGTTCGTCTTTATCTCCAGTTGCTTGTAAGAGGTCTCATGTCTTATATATTAGTGGTGTCCAACACATATTGTTTTGTTTGTCTTCGTCTTGTGTATCCTATATTGCCAGTTTCTCTGGATTGTTTTTGTTTTGTTTGTCTTCGTCTTGTGTACCCTATGCTGCCAGTTTCTCTGGATTGTTTTTGTTTTGTTTTTCTTCGTCTTGTGTACCCTATGTTGCCAGTTTCTCTGGATTGTTTTTGTTTTGTTTTTCTTCGTCTTGTGTACCCAATGTTGTCAGTTTCTCTGGATTGTACATTTGTTAATTTCCCCTACGGTATTTTCTAACGTGTATTTAAAATAAGTGGTTACGACCGGCGACCGATTCAGCTTTAATTGGTGTGTGTTTAATATCTTCGAAATCCTTGACTGTATTTGTTTCAATTTCCTTTACTATTTATTTTCAGTCTTACATTCAAAGAGAACATGGCACCAATGACTCATAAGGATTTCTTTGCTCTCGCAGCAAAATATAAATTTACATTAACAATGGAAAACGCCGTTTGTGATGATTACATAACAGAGAAGATATGGCGGCCATTTCATCTGGGATCCGTGCCAATTATCTTTGGATCCCCAAAAATCAAGGTAAGGTTTTAATCTCTGAGAAAGTGCAAAATGAAATATTTCTTTCCAAGCACTGCATACAATTGAATTGATTGAGATGCTGCCATAGGCTACTTCTTGTGATCATGTCGACTAAGCTGAATGGTAGAAGTTGAATTTGTTAGAGAAAACGGGCCGGGCCATCAGTTTGTGCATGGTAAACATTCACACTTAAGGTACAAGGTCTTCACCCGAGTTCCTTCTGTTCGTGTTGCTCAATATTTAGTTTTGGGTGTTTGTTTGTTTGTCCTTTTATCCCTTTTCCTTTGATCATTGAATTCTGTCCTTCGACTTTCGGCCTCTGATTATCACTTTAATTCGTTTCTTCAAACTCTGCTATATTTTTAATTAAAGGATTTCGGTGGTTATAATATTTCAGGTTAGGAGATCGGCGGCCATAAGTACCACACCACCACATCTTTTTAAATACTAGACCTATACCAAGTAAAATATCGGTCGCCCAAACCACTAGATAATATCACCATTTAAAACACTAGATATGAAACATGAAAATAATATATTTTTCATACTAGCTGTATTAAATAATAGAACAGAATGTTGTTACAATCTGATTTATAATAATTGCATAAATGATTAGCATTCTCAATTTTTCATCATAAACCGGAGAAAGAATTGCTGGTGTACTTCAAATTATATGGTCTATTTTGAACTTGGGAGATTCCCACTGTATATAAACAGGTACTGTAGAATGTTAAAATATTGGTTTAAAATTTTAAAAACAGAAAATTGTATACATGTACTTAAAAATTGTTATGAAGATATGTTTGAGTCTAGTGCTTTTAAGCCAAATGATAAACTAAACTGGGGATGTAAAATACGAGATATATTGTGTAAATATGGTTTTAATCATGTATGGCTGTCACAAAATGTTGTTAATGAAGATACATGTATGTTAGAATTTAAGCAGCGAGTTATAGATACATTTTTAAATGAGGCAATTTCTTTTTTTGAAGAATCGCCAAAATGTCATTTCTATAAGTATATATATGATGACCATAACCTGCAATTTTAATTAAGTCGACCAGTTAATTATATGTTTAAGCCACTTAATTTAAATATTGAAACTGGTAGATACTATAATATAGATAGACATGCTAGAATTTGTAACATGTGTAACAATAATGATATAGAAGATGAGTATCACTTTATTTTAGATTGTAGTAAATATGTGGAAATTCGTAGAAAATATATAAAACCCTATTATTGCATCAATCCATCTGCTTTTAAACTAACACAGTTATTATCTGTTCAAAATATTAAAGAACTTAACAATCTTGGAAAGTATTTGTATGTGGCTGAAAAAAATTCGTAATTCCTAAATTTATATCATGCTCCGCTATAATCATAATTATATAATTATGTATTGTGTATAATGTATCATGTATTGTTTGTAATTTGTATTTATATACCTATAAGCTGTATTGCTTTTGGAATAAAGTATTATTATTTTATCCGTTTATATTGTTTATTTGCGAATATGTTTAAACGAGACACACGACAAAAGTCTGATTATTATTTGATTGATCACGTCATCACAAAAGCACCACGCTTCTGATGATCTCACTAATATGATTAAAACGTAGATATCAAATATAGCGCGTTTTTGGATAACCACCATTAGGTTACACTTAAAACCGAAGGACATGAAATCCAAATAATAAATGTCTACTAGTATATGTGTTCGTCATAAGCTTTACAGTACATGAATTTCTTTATATGTTTACAGGATTATTTACCTAGTAAAAAATCTGCAGTTCTTGTGAATGATTTCGATGATGTTAAAGATCTAGCAGAACTTATCCAATATCTAGATCAAAATGACACTGCGTATGAAGAATATCTACATTTTAAAGAAAGTAACGGAATAACGAACACGTTTTTAACCAACGAGTTGAACAATAGAGAATGGTCCAAATATGATGACCTGAAAAGGCCTTATTGGTCTTTTTTCTCAGGATTCGAGTGCTATATTTGTGAACAAATCCATGAAAATATCGATGCAATAAATTCTGGAAAGAGAATACATACAAAAATAGCAAAATTGGAACACTATGGTTGCCCACCACCGAAACGTTTCAATAGCAAGGGAAAATATATAATAGACGATCCCAGATATTCTTATCATTGGTATGAAGGCAAATATAAAGCTAAAGCATTTAGATATTTCTATGACAACAGTTTAAACTTTACAGAAAACAGTATTACTGAACTTTCACAGTCTTTAAGAAAAGAATATAACGAAAATAGATAACATTATTTAACATTGTGTGTTCTGGTATTATATTATATTAGTAAAAAGAGTCTGAAGTTACCAAAGGACCAGAATCCGTATATCGAAGAAGAACAGACAACACTATGGCGAAAAGAAAAAGTACAAAAGGACAAACACCCATCTACAAAACATACATATAACACTAAAGATCGAGTAACACGTAAGAAAGGATATGGGTGTAAATGAACATAAGAGACTATCCATTACTCTTATACACAAATTAAAGAAAAGCAACAGGTTATAGATATGGATGTAAATGAACATCAGAGACTATCCAACTTATACACAAATGAAAGTAAAGCAGCAGTACTAGTGCTTTTATTGCTGTTCTACACTTCATTTCAACAAAAGGTCTACAAAGGTCTAAGCTCCTAACCTTATCAAAAACCAAGATCTAAGACTAAAGTGGAATACAGCCAGGAAAGGGCAGTACAAAAATCACACTCTGGATAATAAATACAGACACGAAAGTGAAACACATAAAGCCAATCTCCGGACAGTTTAGGTATCTGTCCCGAATATGACTTCCTCCTCTGGAGAGTAGAAGTATGTGGATCGGAGCTGAAACAGCATAACCAAGTAACAATAACAGAACAAAAGACGAAACAACATAGACTATTCGTCTCCGATGACATTTGTCAGTACAGGGGTGACACGGAAATAGAAACAACAACAGTTATAATCAATATATACATTATGTAATATCATAATTTATACTGACAATTTTTCAAATTATCTATAATTTTCAAGATTATTGCATTCTTTATAACCACGTTGTTCGCCCGGTTATAAGCGAGTGTTGGTATTTTACTCACATGTAGAAAGCACTTGCTTGACCGTATCAATTCACTACTAGGGGATGTTTGGGCCATCAATTCACTACTAGGGGATGTTTGGGCCTTCAATTCACTATTAGGGGATGTGTGGGCCATCAATTCACTACTAGGGGATGTTTGGGCCATCAATTCACTACTAGGGGATGTTTGGGCTATCAATTGACTACTAGGGGATGTTTGGGCCATCAATTCACTACTAGGGGATGTTTTGACCATCAATTCACTACTAGGGGATGTTTGGGCCATCAATTCACTACTAGGGGATGTTTGGGCCATCAATTCACTACTAGAGGATGTTTGGGCCATCAATTCACTACTAGGGGATGTTTGGGCTATCAATTCACTACTAGGGGATGTTTGGGCCATCAATTCACTACTAGGGGATGTTTGGGCCATCAATTCACTACTAGGGGATGTTTGGGCCATCGATTCACTACTAGGGGATGTTTGGGCCATCGATTCACTACTAGGGGATGTGTGGGCCATCGATTCACTATTAGGGGATGTGTGGGCCATCGATTCACTACTAGGGGATGTTTGGGCCATCGATTCACTACTAGGGGATGTTTGGGCCATCGATTCACTACTAGGGGATGTTTGGGCCATCAATTCACTACTAGGGGATGTTTGGGCCATCGATTCACTACTAGGGGATGTTTGGGCCATCAATTCACTACTAGGGGATGTTTGGGCCATCAATTCACTACTAGGGGATGTTTGGGCCATCAATTCACTACTAGGGGATGTTTGGGCCATCAATTCACTACTAGGGGATGTTTGGGCCATCAATTCACTACTAGGGGATGTTTGGGCAATCAATTCACTACTAGGGGATGTTTGGGCCATCAATTCACTACTAGGGGATGTTTGGGCCATCAATTCACTACTAGGGGATGTTTGGGCCATCAATTCACCACTAGGGGATGTGTGGGCCATCAATTCACCACTAGGGGATGTTTGGGCCATCAATTCACTACTAGGGGATGTTTGGGCCATCAATTCACTACTAGGGGATGTTTGGGCCATCAATTCACTACTAGGGGATGTTTGGGCCATCAATTCACTACTAGGGGATGTTTGGGCCATCAATTCACTACTAGGGGATGTGTGGGCCATCAATTCACTACTAGGAGATGTTTGGACCCTCACACTAGTTTAACACCACCACTTTTTACTGAAGTGTCTGTACAAAGCCAGGAAAGTGAGATGTCATGTATTTGTGTTAGGGGTATCGATTTTGCCTCTTTCTACGATATTTCTATTTTCTTTTGGAACTGTTCTGACAGTACAGTATGTTTTTGGCTTCATTTTATAGAACAAATTGCAGGCAACTGTTTACCAGGTGAGCGAAAACTGGCTCTGTAGAGCCCCCGATTTTGAGAGTTTGTGTTGGCTGAACATTTTATATCTTTGTGCCGTTTTTGCTTTGTATCCAGATCGTCATTTGATTTGATTTGATTTTTGGTGTTTAACGCCACTTTCAGCAATATTTCAGCTATATCATGGCGACCAGTTTTAGCGGTGGAAGAAGCCGGAGAGAACCACCGACCATGGGCAAGCAACTGGTAAACTTTATCACTTGCGGCTGCGAGTCGAGTGCACCCTTTTTGTAATTTACAAAGCCGGACGCGAACTCGGGCCGTATTGGTGATAGGCTTGTATGAGTTGTTAAGTAATCCAACTACCTAACTCATTGAGCCGCCCGGGCCCTGATCGTCATTTGACTAAAACAATATTATGAAAAACCCATGTAATTATTAATAAAACTGAGGTTCTCCTCCCTAAGGCATAGGTGACCTTAGTCGATTTTGGCTATCCTGTTTAAGCTATTTGGTTTTATTGCTCTCAAAACTTTAAATTATTTGGCTTTCTAATCTTTCGCTTTTGAGCGTACCTGATGACGGTTATTCTAGAAACGCGTCGTGGGCACTAAATTTGATATCTACGTTTTAATTTTAATAGGAAATATTTCAAGCTTCATGTTTATCGTGTTATGGTAGATCTGTTGCTTTAGTTTGCCTTTGTGTATGTACTGTTATCATAATTGTCTGCAGATAGTCCGTTTACTCAAAATCTAGTCGGTATACTCAAAATCTTTTCTTATTTGGCTAATCTATGTTCGTCTAGTAAAGTCTTTATGCAATATGCTTCATCGTTTTTTAACACTTTTATAAACATAAAGTCATTAAGATTTTTACGAAGTTCGTCGTCCAAGACACGATTCAATAACTTAAGCCATTGCTCCTCTCTCATTCGAAATAAACAACTTTTTTCTTTCTTTTTGAGCCTTGAATTTTTTTATTCATGTCTTAACAAGACTAATACAATACAAATGTAGTACAATTTACAGTGATTCCTCACAATATTTCCAGACATACCCAGTGTCCATCCCATAATTTTCTTTTAAGCAATTATCTGGCAATTCATATTTGCATTCCATTTTTAATTTGGACTTCAGAGGATGTTCCATCAGTGGAAGTCGTCCAGGGTCACCAATGTAAACTGAAATTCCATTGAAAGACAGCGAAGGTACCCACTCACTTATGATGTTTACAAAATGATTATCATAAAACATGTCACCTAGCAACACTATATCCCAATCAGAATGAACACAACCAATCAAATTATCTGATGAAACACATATATCCATACCATTGTCAGAGGCGTTTAACTTAATAGCTCCGATAGCAACTGAAAACAAAATTTGAAACACATGTAAATATAACCATTAAACATCCTAGTCGATTTGTAAGTAATAGAAAATAACTTCACAACGGATGTCATAACTGGAGCAGGAGAAACAGTTCGCTATTTTACCTTAGATGTTTTGTCTATCATGATTGAATCGCATCAATGGTGCAATGGTTAGGGAGCAAGCATCGATTTGTCAGAGAAATGATTCATATTTGTGTATTGGTTAGATTGTTGATCACTTCTTTTAAATATTTGTTTTAAATGGCATTGGAAATTAGGACATCACAAAGGGTGTCAAATACGAGGCAGTTGATACTAATCCTCTTTTATTTAGATTATACTCGTGTATGCTTTCGGCACTTGTGTTGTCCTAGCTCTGTTTCTTTATTTTGTTTCACCTTTGAGTCTGTGTCAGGAAGAGGTTGAAGATACCAAAGGGGTATCCAGAATCCGTATATCAAAGAAGAACAGACAACACAATGGTCAAAAGAAAAAGTAAAAAAGGACAAACAACAATTGTGTCAGAATTTTGGACATTGTTTTTTTTTAATTTGATTTAAAATTCTTCTTATCGCTGATTTTCTCGATGTTAATAAGTTTTAGTGAAAGAACTTTCTGAACATCAAACTACTGAATTTGATTGCAAATTGAATTCAAACATCGACTTTGGGACCACAAAACTAATTCAACCCCCACCACATTGTATTGAAGTGCATGTACCAAGCCAGGAAAGTGTGCTAGTGGAATCGATTTTGCCTCTTTCTCCGATTCGATGTTGGAACTGTTCCGACAGTGTGGCATTTTTGTGGTTTTCACTATTTGCTATATGTTCCTCTGAAATTATCTTTAATTAACCAATATTAATATTGACTAAAATGTGCAAAATTTGTAATCAAATTTTCATGCATTTTGCAACAACAAAAGGTTGCGTTTATTTTGATGTTCAGTATAAAGAGTAATTTGTAATTACCTTCATCGATATCATTTGCCAGCACTTTCCGCGCACCTGCCATTTTACATGCGATCGCCGATGCACCACAGCCACTTCCAATGTCAACGATGTTTTTGTTCTTAAAGTATTGTTGTTGATCCAAAATATATCTGCAATCATATAAACCAAATGCATTAAGGGGCCGTCGTGGTCGTGATCGTGTGGTAGTTAGTGGCGTTAAACACCATTAACCTTACCAAACCAAACCAACCTAATGCATTATAAACTCAAACGGTTTCATTGTATGTCAGGTTGGGTGCAAACCAGCAGAGCACACGAATCTTGTCTGCGACATCATTATAATTGATAGAAAAATTAAATTTCACTGGACATGACGTTTTTATCTTATTTCTCAATATCATTTTCTCTGACTTAATATAACCCTTTTGTTGTGATTAATTGACTGATTGGTGTTTAATGACAACTTTAGCAATATTTCAGCTATACCGCGGCGTGAACAAATTTTATTATTAACTACGGTGTAGTTTGTTGTGTGCATCTATCTGTATGTGAAATGTGTAATTATTTTAAGCATAGATTTCGTTTTGCATTATCTTTAGATCGGCATAAAATTACCTTATTTCAAAGGCGTACGATCAAACCTCCTTTTCTAACTCTTGACGAGTAAAAATTATTAGATATACAGTCAAACCTGCCCTAAAGGTCACCTCTATATAATAAATCACTGTCTATAAAGGGCAGTCTCATTTTTTCCATTAATGAATAGTGCATATAATTTTAACCTGTATATAAAGGTCAACTGCTCATAAAGGCCACATTTTCAGGTTCCCTTGAGTGACCTTTATATACAAGTTTAACTGTATTTATATTTGAAATTCACAGGTCCTAAATAGTATTATATTCTCATTAATACCCTAGTGTCCCAATATATATGAGATATGGACAACAAAAAATCAAGGAAACAAATACTGGGACAATTATAATATAACTAACAACCAACCAGCATATATTGTAACTAAAAGTATATGATCCAAACCCAATGCACTAACAAAACCTAGCCAGTCTCAGTAAACTGAAGGGAAATCTTAGATCTCTGATCTATATATGTGACCCTTGGCTACCAATGAGAATAGTGTATGTATTATCAAAACTAAGGTCAATCTCCTTGAGTCACAGATAAGAAGAGATTGAAGACACCAAAGGTGTAACCAGAAACCGTAAATCGAAGAATGACAGACAACACAATGGCCAAAAGAAAAAGGACAAAATGGCAAACAACGATCTACAAAACATTACACATAAAACAAAAGATCGAGTAACACGAACCCCACTAAAAATCGGGGAGTGAACTCGAGTGCTCTGAAAGGGTAAGCAGTGTCTGCTCCACTAATGACATCTCTTAGTAGATTTAGGCTCTCCTATTTAAACATTTTTGCTTTCTTGCTCTAATATGCTTTTAAATTATTTGGCTTTCCTATCTCTAGACAATGGGCGTACCTGTTGAAGGTTATTCCTTCTAACCCAAAGAATATAATAAAAAGACGGGTATTTTTAGAGATAGCAATGCTATATATATTCAATTACGATTTGTTTGTTTGTTTGTTTGTTTTTGGTGCTTAATGCCACTTTCAACACTATTTCAGTTATATCGTGGCGGTCAGTTTTATTGGTGGAGGAAACCGGAGGACCCGGAGAAAACCACCGACCTGCCGCAAGTCACTGACAAACTTTATCACATAATATTGTACACCTCGCCCTGATCGAGATTCGAACTCACAACAACAATGGTGATAGGCACTGATTGCATTGGTAGTTGTAAACCCAACTACCATACGATCACGGCCACGACGACCCCTCGCCGATCGATTACGATTTGATGTTCAAGTACACAAAACATTGTTTATATTGTCAGAGACGTGCAAAAAGTATTCGGTCACTGTAATTTTTTACTATATATTTCATATAAAACCACAATTTTTCAAAACATTATTCCAAAGTCAATTCTTGTTCGATTTTGATGCAATTTTTACCAACAGAAGCGAGAACGTACGTAGTTTTCTGTGATTATTTTAAAATATTTTTTGGAAGCACAGATTTTAAATACTCATGATTTAAACACAAATTTAAATTATTTGTCTTCAAATGTACTATCATTGTATTGTATTTTTGACGTTCAAAATTTAGTTTTGTGTTTAAATCGTGAACTCATAATAATTATAGATTATAAAAGTATGCTAAAATTACAGTGTAAAACTAAATTTAATTCTGTTTTTGTTGGTAAAAAAATTATCAAAATCGAACTAGAGTCGACTTGGAATAATGTTTTTTAAAAATGTGGTTTTATATGAAATATATAGTAAAAAATCACAGTGACCGAATACTTTTTGCACGTCTCTGAAACCTATGGCACGGGTAAATGTCAGCATAATCGTGGTGAACTGATGTTCATTATTACATTTCCGCTCTGAATTTAGAACAATGTTGTCAAGTACGCCATACATAATTATCCTAGATTCTAACATAACCTCTTTCTTTCGCTTTGTTAACAAACAAGCGAGTTATCCATTCGGTATAATCTCATTAGCACATGCGACGGTGAATGTGACTGACTTTTCCATTGGCAGCATAAATTGTGTGCGACATTGTATTTGTACTCTTAGACATATCAGAATCGAAATAAATCATGGAAGCCAGAATGTGCTTTGAGTTTTAACATGGATTGGCGGATATTAGTAAATTTTATCCCTCCTTTCTGGCTCGGGATAAAATACTAATATCCGCCAATCCATATTAAAACTCCCAACACATTCTGGCTTCCATGATTTATTTCTTAATTATCTAGGCGACAATGGAAAACTGATTCTAAGGTAAATAAATACACTCTTACTGTACCAACCTTTTCAATAAATGTCTTAAATTATTTGGCTATTCAATCTTTTGACTTTGAGCGTGCCCTAGGCTTATGAAGATTATACCAGAAACACGCCATGCCATGCGCACTAAATTACATAATCTACGTTTTTATTGTTGTCGATCTGTTAAGTTTGAAAATACCTCATATCTTATGAGTCAACTTACAGGTATTATAAAGTAAACTTTAGTTTTTATTGAAGTGCCTGTACCCAGTCAAGAAAGTGTGCGATCAGTATTTGTGTGTTATCAATTTTGTCTCGTTGTACGATATTTCTATTGGACGTTGGAACTGTTTCAACAGTGTGGGATTTTTTGTTTTCATTTTATTATCCAAATACGAGATAATGATGGCATGTAACATACCATTAACACTTAACATGTAATATAAAGGTAATGTTGGGTAATATAAATTGGTATATTGTCATTAAAAAGACCCACTGCCCCTGGGTAGGATTGTGCAACAAGTTCCTTTCAAAGCTAAAAGGTTTTAATATTAATCACTCTGGTCAGTGGTTAATTTAATCTAATATATTTAGTATGTATACTTACTATAGAAAGACAGGATTTTAACGATTCGGTACGATCCGTCGGATACGAAACGATCTGAGTGACTGTGTGTTATGTTTTGTGTTTTTTTTTAATATACATGTAGATATATATGTGATACAAATTTAACTTTCATCGGAACTACTTTTGTGAATATATGTGATACAAATTTAACTTTCATCGGAACTACTTTTGTGAATATATGTGATACAAATTTAACTTTCGTCGGAACTACTTTTGTGAATATATGTGATACAAATTTAACTTTCGTCGGAACTACTTTGGTGACATCATTAGTTTATAATTCGGGAAAACCCCAAATGGCGACTTCGTAAGTATAGACTACTGGCAATACATCAAAGTAACGTTTCAAATACATTTTTGAATTCGAAGTTTTTGTGTTGTTTTTTTTTTTTTTTTAAATCAAACTTTATCGGTAAATGAAATATTGAATACATAAACAGGTAAAAACAAATTCTCCCCAAAAAAGTAGATCATTGGTTGTGTATTCGCGGACATTGACAAAGACTAACAAATAAAGCATTTCATAATGTAGAATGTAGCCGAGAAACGTATGATTCTGTTGTTTGATTGAATATTTTTACTATTTAATGGTAAAATACTGTTTTATTTTCTTCAATTCATTTCATCAAACTAATGGCAAATTGCACTTTTAATATTACATTATTTTAGAATACTATAATGCAGTGCATGATACAGTGCTTGTATTTTTACATTTTAATGGAGAAAATATTGTTTTAATACAGTGGACAGTAACTCTTATTCACTATTATTGTACTTATTAATGTATCAATTATATTTTTATATTGCATTGCACATAGCTTTAAGGACGCAACCAATGTTACCCCGACAGTGGTTGCCCCCGTATCCAAATAATATATATATATATATATTATAACTACACAAGTGTTGCCTGAGGGCAAGTGTGGACACAGAAATGTGCTGTTTTTGGCAAGTGTGGATGTCAATATTTCATATTATTAACTTAAAAAAAAAAAAATCATGGACACAGGGGTCCTGGATTTTTTTTTAATAAAAAACTAATCCTGGATTTTTATTTTTGCTTAAAGTCCGGTCCTGTGTTTTTATTTCAAATTTTCATTATAGCCCCCCTCCCCCTCCCAAGGGATATAAAATTGTATCATTAATAATAAATTAATAAATAATAAATTCTGATTTTCTATTTAAAATAAATCTCATTTACAAAACCATTGATATTTGTTCAATTTTTAACGCTGATTTAAGCTTTAGTCGCAACAAATTTTTCTTTTTCTCTTTAAACTGTCGAAACAACATTTCTTTAACTGTAAAATTCACAAATAAAATTCCCCCCCCCCCCTTTTTCCCTTTTTTCTTGCTTAAATCAATGATCAACAATATTCCAGAATCAAACAAATAAATAAATATAGCATAGATTTCTTTTACATGCATCTTTTTGTTTTACATTATCATATCAAGAAAATGGTGGCTGTAACATTCATCAAATTCAAGTGGGGGGTAGAGGTTTTCGGGTGGGTTTCCGCGTAAGATGGTTCTGTTTCAATGTTAAAAGTCTGGTCTTTTCCTTTCCTATATGAACCAAAGAACACATTTATAGCTGTTTTTCTTTTTAAAAAATAATTATATTTAAAAAATAATAACATTTTAACCTTTAATTCACTCAGAAATATGCTTTTCCTCGCCGTAGAGCAAAAATACTTACTGGAGATGTCAAGATTCTTTATTTATAAACTATTGACCTGAGTAACCTTGCTAAACCATGCGGAGTCTGTGTGTTTTAAATCTGTCATCCAATCAGGACGCTCAATATTCTTGTCCAAGATCAAATTACCTGTAAGGTGTTTCCCCACTTCAACTCGTAAACTTACATAGAAATCGGAGATATTTCGTCATAAAACTTCACACATGGTTTTGTCTATCATATTTCTTGAAGACAAACATAAAATTTTATTGCATTTATCCAATATTTTATGAGTATCAACAGTTTTTTCAACACCGTATCTGTTTCTCGATAGAGCCGCCCGATTACCAATAAGACAAGCCACGTGACTACACATGCTACTCACAGTGACCCGTGACCCACTTTAGCATGTTATACCAGTTTTTTTCTTAATAATGTTGTTTAACTAGAGGCTCAGGTGAGCCTGTATCGCTCACCTGACATAAATAAGTCCTCTTAAGAATGTCTGCATGCCGAATACATCTAAGTTACTATTCAAATCCCATACTGCCATAGGGTTCTATGTTAAAACTATGTCTGCTCATGGCAGCCATCTTGGATGGAGGTCGTGGTCACCGGACACAATTTTGAAAGTATACTACCCAAGGACCATCCATGCCATGTTTGCTTTAAATTGGCTGACTGGTTTCAGAGGAGAAGACTTTTAAACAATTTTCCCATAGGGTCCTATGTTAAAACTATGTCCGCTGACGGCGGCCATTTTGGACCGAGATCGGGGTCACTGAACACAATTTTGGAAGTTGACCACCTAAGGACCATCGATGACATTTTTGCTATATTGGCTTACTGGTTTCAGAGGAGAAGATTTTAAAACATTTTTTCCCATAGGGTCCTATGTTAAAACTACAGTATGTCCGCTGAAGGTGGCCATCTTGGATGGAGGTCAGGATCACTGGACACAATTTTGAAAATTGACCACTTAAGCACCATCCATGCCATGTTTGCTTTAAATTGGCTTACTGGTTTCAGAGGAGAAGATTTTTAAACATATTTCCCATAGGGTCCTATGTTAAAACTATGTCCGCTGATGGTGGTCATCTTAGATGGAGGTTTGGGTCACTGGATATAATTTTGAAAGTTGACCATTTAAGGACCATTCATGCCATGTTTGCTTTAAATTGGCTTACTGGTTTCAGAGGAAATTTTTTTAAAACATTTTTCCCATAGGGTCCTATGTTAAAACTATGTCCGCTGACGGCGGCCATCTTGGATGGAGGTCGGGGTCATAGGACATAATTTTGAAAGTTGACCACCTAAGGACCATTTATGCCATGTTTGCTTTATACTGACTTACTGGTTTCAAAGGAGAAGACTTTTAAACATTTTTTCCATAGGGTCCTATGTTAAAATTAAGTCGAGTCATGGTGGCCATCTTGAATTTCCGATCAGCAAACGATTCACAAGTTTAGTACAGGACCACCCAATGATCATTCCTGCAAAGTCACAATTCAATTGGCTTAGTGGTTTCTAACAAAAAGATTTTTAAAATTTCGATCAATCAGAACACATTATGGGCCCTGGCAGCCATGTTGGATTTCCGATCAGCGCCAAAAACAAAAATCTTGGATATGACCATCCAATGAACATTTCTGCCAAGTTTGGTTCAAATCTGTTTTGTGGTTTCAGAAAAAAAATGAAAATGTGAAATTCCCATAGGGTCCAATGTTAAACTAAGTCAAGTCATGGCGGCCATCTTGAATTTCCGATCGGCAAACGATTCACCAGTTTAGTACAGGACCACTCAATGATCATTCCTGCAAAATCACAATTCAATTGGCTTAGTGGTTTCTAACAAGAAGATTTTTTAAATTTCGACCAATCAGAACATATTATGGGCCCTGGCAGCCATGTTGGATTTCCGATCAGCGCCAAAAACAAAAAACTTGTATATGACCACCCAATGAACATTTCTGCCAAGTTTGGTTCAAATCTGTTTTGTGGTTTCAGAAAAAAGATGAAAATGTGAAATTCCCATAGGGTCCAATATTAAACTAAGTCGAGTCATGGCGGCCATTTCTTGAATTTCCGATCGACAAACGATTCACAAGTTTAGTACAGGACCACCCAATGATCATTCCTGCAAAGTCACAATTCAATTGGCTTGGTGGTTTCTGACAAGAAGATTTTTTAAATTTCAGCCAATGAGAACACATTATGGACCCTGGCAGCCATGTTGGATTACAAATCAGCACCAAAAACACAAATCTGGTAGAGGACCATCCAATGAACATTTCTGGCAAGTTTGGTTGAAATCTGTTCAGCGGTTTCAGAGAAGAAGATTTAAATGTGAAAAGCTAACGGACGGACGGACGGGCGACGGACGCTTACCCATGACAAAAGCTCACATGGCCTATGGCCAGGTGAGCTAAAAAGTAGATATCACATTTCTGGAAAAACATTCGTCGTGTACGCTCGAAGACAAACTATTTGAAAGTCAAATAATTTAAGTCTTTGAGAGCATAAAATACAAAGTGCTTAAAAATGGTAGCCAAAATCGGCTAAGGTCACATATGCCTGAGGGATGAGAACCTTAGTTAAATATTGCGATGTGATCGTAACATCATCTGTGATCTATAGAACTACCTTGAATGTCAGAACGCTATTGACTCAAATAAAAATATATATTAATAAATCGTTACAATATAACTATGTTTGCCCTATGGAAATATTAGATAAACGTGTTATATATGTACATGTGTGTTTGTACAGTTGTTTGTATCATACGCGTCCCGTACTGATACGGTTTACACAACTGACTCCACATGATACAAACAGTCGTACTACTACAAAATACCATACGCGTCCCGTACTGATACGGTTTACACAATTGACTCCACATGATACAAACAGTCGTACTAATACAAAATACCATACGCGTCTCGTAGTAATACGGTTTACACAACTGACTCCACATGATACAAACAGTCGTACTAATACAAAATACCATACGCGTCTCGTAGTAATACGGTTTACACAACTGACTCCACATGATACAAACAGTCGTACTAATACAAAATACCATACGCGTCTCGTAGTAATACGGTTTACACAACTGACTCCACATGATACAAACAGTCGTACTACAAAATACCATACGCGTCCCGTAGTGATACGGTTTACACAATTGACTCCACATGATACAAACAGTCGTACTACAAAATACCATACGCGTCCCGTACTGATACGGTTTACACAATTGACTCCACATGATACAAACAGTCGTACTACTACAAAATACCATACGCGTCCCGTACTGATACGGTTTACACAATTGACTCCACATGATACAAACAGTCGTACTAATACAAAATACCATACGCGTCTCGTAGTAATACGGTTTACACAACTGACTCCACATGATACAAACAGTCGTACTAATACAAAATACCATACGCGTCTCGTAGTAATACGGTTTACACAACTGACTCCACATGATACAAACAGTCGTACTACAAAATACCATACGCGTCCCGTAGTGATACGGTTTACACAACTGACTCCACATGATACAAACAGTCGTACTAATACAAAATACCATACGCGTCTCGTAGTAATACGGTTTACACAACTGACTCCACATGATACAAACAGTCGTACTACAAAATACCATACGCGTCCCGTAGTGATACGGTTTACACAACTGACTCCGCAAGATACAAACAGTCGTACTACTACAAAATACCATACGCGTCTTGTAGTAATACGGTTTACACAACTGACTCCACATGATACAAACAGTCGTACTACTACAAAATACCATACGCGTCTCGTAGTAATACGGTTTACACAACTGACTCCACATGATACAAACAGTCGTACTACTACAAAATACCATACGCGTCTCGTAGTAATACGGTTTACACAACTGACTCCACATGATACAAACAGTCGTACTACTACAAAATACCATACGCGTCTCGTAGTAATACGGTTTACACAACTGACTCCACAAGATACAAACAGTCGTACTACAAAATACCATACGCGTCCCGTAGTGATACGGTTTACACAACTGACTCCACATGATACAAACAGTCGTACTAATACAAAATACCATACGCGTCTCGTAGTGATACGGTTTACACAACTGACTCCACATGATACAAACAGTCGTACTAATACAAAATACCATACGCGTCTCGTAGTAATACGGTTTACACAACTGACTCCACATGATACAAACAGTCGTACTAATACAAAATACCATACGCGTCCCGTAGTGATACGGTTTACACAACTGACTCCACATGATACAAACAGCCGTACTAACACAAAATACCATACGCGTCTTGTAGTAATACGGTTTACACAACTGACTCCACATGATACAAACAGTCGTACTAATACAAAATACCATACGCGTCTCGTAGTGATACGGTTTACACAACTGACTCCACATGATACAAACAGTCGTACTAATACAAAATACCATACGCGTCTCGTAGTAATACGGTTTACACAACTGATTCCACATGATACAAACAGTCGTACTAATACAAAATACCATACGCGTCCCGTAGTGATACGGTTTACACAACTGACTCCACATGATACAAACAGTCGTACTAATACAAAATACCATACGCGTCCCGTAGTGATACGGTTTACACAACTGACTCCACATAATACAAACAGTCGTACTAACACAAAATACCATACGCGTCTCGTAGTGATACGTTTACACAACTGACTCCACATGATACAAACAGTCGTACTAATACAAAATACCATACGCGTCTCGTAGTAATACGGTTTACACAACTGACTCCACATAATACAAACAGTCGTACTAACACAAAATACCATACGCGTCTCGTAGTAATACGGTTTACACAACTGACTCCACATAATACAAACAGTCGTACTAATACAAAATACCATACGCGTCTCGTAGTAATACGGTTTACACAACTGACTCCACATAATACAAACAGTCGTACTAACACAAAATACCATACGCGTCTCGTAGTGATACGGTTTACACAACTGACTCCACATAATACAAACAGTCGTACTAATACAAAATACCATACGCGTCTCGTAGTAATACGGTTTACACAACTGACTCCACATAATACAAACAGTCGTACTAACACAAAATACCATACGCGTCTCGTAGTAATACGGTTTACACAACTGACTCCACATGATACAAACAGTCGTACTAATACAAAATACCATACGCGTCCCGTAGTGATACGGTTTACACAACTGACTCCACATAATACAAACAGTTGTACCAACACAAAATACGTATACAATGTCATGTGTATGTACATACATTATTTGGATTTCACTCCGTGTTTCCATCGTATATATGTGGGATATGAAACGTGGATGCTCTGTTGGTTATTACGACTATCTTGTCTTAATCGGGTCAGTTTGTATTTAGCGTTCCACTTCATTTATAAATAAACAAGTGTGGACACAGAAATGTGCTGTCCAAAAGGCAAGTGTGGATGTCAATATTTCATATTATTAACTTTAAAAACAAAAATTTCATGGACACAGGGGACCTGGATTTTTTTAATAAAAAACTAATCCTGGATTATAATTTTTGCTTAATGTCCAGTCCTGTGTTTTTATTTCAAATTTTCATCATAGCCCCCCTCCTCCTCCCAAGGGATATAAAATTGTATCATTAATAATAAATTAATAAATAATAAATTCAGATTTTCTATTTAAAATAAATCTCATTTACAAAACCACTGATATTTGTTCAATTTTTCACACGCTGATTTAAGCTTTAGTCGCAACAAATTTTAATTTTTCTCTTCAAACTGTCGAAACATAACATTTATTTAACTGTAAAATTCACTCCTTCCTTTTATTGCATTTATCAATATTTTATGAGTATCAACAGTTTTTTCAACACCGTATCTGTTTCTCGATACAGCCGCAACTTCAACTCGTAAATTTACATAGAAATCGGAGATATTTCGTCATAAAACTTCACACATGGTTTTGTCTATCATATTTCTTGAAGACAAACATAAAATTTTATTGCATTTATCAATATTTTATGAGTATCAAGTTTTTTCAACACCATATCTGTTTCTCGATACAGCCGCCCGATTACAGTGACCCGTGACCCAGATTAGCACGTTCCAGCAGTTTTTTTCTTAATAATGTTGTTTAACCATGGTTAGAGAAAACCGAAGAGGAAATCAAGAATGGACATTCCAGAGACACTGGCAACAATGGGCCGACACACATTGCAAGACAGAGGACGAAAATAAAGTTTGACATTGTTTGACGTCTTCCCCAAATATCCAGATAGTATTTATTCTGCCAGATTATTCGTTCAACCTTTCAGGAATCTAATGCAATACGTACCTTGTCAGCGACTGTCCTCCGGGCCAAAAAAATGCCCAGTACGGGTCCGGATATGGCAAGTCATTTCCGTTACTGTACCAGAGTTTACATTGTGGTGTAACTAGACGAAGAGATATTTCTGGTGTTAGATGATTTCTGGTTAACTCTGTAGTGCTCAATATTATCTTTTGTAAATTGCTTGCATGACAAGTCCTTAATATTTGCCAGTGAAGTCTTAACGTCGACAGTAGCTTCATTGGTCTGTAAACATATTCCTAAAATACAAAAATGACATATTTTTCAATACCTTTTTTTAATTAATATATAAGTTAAGATGTCAAACTACTTGGTTTCTCATTAAGGGTTTAACGGCGACACATTTTTGTATTGGGTTCAACCTAGAACCAATGTTATAGTGTAATAAGATTTGGTTGTCTTTTTTTGGGGGGGGGGGGGGGAGGGGGGGAGGTGGGTGGGGGGGGGGGTGGTTCGAAAATATCTGTTGGCCTTCGACAGAGGGGGTGCCACCGGTTTGATTCGACAGTTATTAAACAAAATATTTCCGATTATCAAATAAAGAAATCAATAAATGCCAGTAATATTTTAAAAGGCCACTTATACAGTTTGCTAAATATATGAAAACTAAGTAACCGAATCGGTGGCGTAATAGCTACCGTGCTCGTCTCGAGTCCGGTAGATCGTGGCTTCGAGCCTCGGTCCAGTTTAATGCTTCTCCGCTAATTACATAACATAAACATGTTAGGCCGGCAGAGACTGGATGACTCGGAATCAACTAAGCGTGTTGGTCTGGTAAACAGCGGACACCAACATAATCTCATCGAAATGTAACTTCTTCTTGTCATGATATAGTTGAAAAATTGCTTACTTGGCGTTAAACAACAATCACTCAATCACTGTAACAGTGGTGCTAGTATCTGGACGAAATAACTGCTTATTATGAATGAAATGAAAAACAGCTGATAATTTAAAAAAGAAGTTATCACTTGCACGAAAAGAAGTCCTTTTACATAAAACATGATAGTATGCTTTATGGTGTTGAACGCCACTTTCAACAATATTTCAGTTAAATATCGTGGCGGTCAGTTTTATTGGTAAGTTTTACCCGGAGAAAACCACCGACCGGCAAACTATCACATAATGTTGTATCGAGTACATCTCGCCATGAACGGGGTTGAAACTCACAACTTTTGTTTGTGGTAGGTACTGATTGCACAGTGTTAAAATGACTATTTTGATGCAGAAACATTAATTAGTTTAATTGATCAATAAAATTACATTTCAAGATTCAAGGAAATTAACATCTGTGGTCTTTTAATACAGTGACAGTGCTATGACATTTTTATTAGAATTTAGATGCTTGTACATAGAGAATTGTTGAAAGACAGAGACTGGCAAATATGTTATCTTTATTATATATCTGGTTTACTTTTAATGTTCTGTTAGTTTAAGATAATTTTATGGTAAAGTGGTGGCTCAGTATCAGTAGTTTTTGGTTTTAGAATACAAGTTGCACCCAGCTTTAGTTTTTATTGACGCTCACATGTTGGATAACAGAGCCCGTCTTAACAATTCTGGTGGCAGCGGTGGGATCCAAAAGGGATCCAAAAGGGATCTAGACTTTTTGCTAACTTAATAGATAGTTGGATTAAGTTAGTATGGAAGACGGTGGTTTTTTTTTTAATAATACTAACAACCAACCAGCATATATTGTAATTAAAAGTACATGATCCAAACCCAATGCACTAACAAAACCTAGCCAGTCTTAGCAAACTGAAGGGAAATCTTAGATCTCTTATCTATATATGTGACCCTTGGCTATACCAATGAGAATAGTAGAAAGTGTTATAATTGTGATCGCATAGGCCATATAGCAAAGAATTGCCGTGCTCCAAAACGCAGGATTAAGGATAAAAAGCTACTCTGTATACAGATGTGGGTCAATGCTTTACAGCAAAGATGGCCGTTGTCAATTTAGATACGCCGTACTTTAAGGGACATGCAACTGTAGGATTAGTTGCGAACTTAGCTGCTGATGCACTGTTAGGTATGGATATTTTGGGGAAATCTAAAACGTATGTAGTAACGAGGTCCAAGAGCAAGCACAATGAAGAGATTGAGAATGTAGCAAAAAATGAAATGGTGGAATGTGAGGTACATTCCCAAGATTTACATGAAGATGTGGATCTAATTGATTTTTCGGAACCGGACGAAGAAATCCATGAGCATATTGATATTGAGGATGCTAATGGGCTACCAGAACAAGGTGAGAGTATAGGGTTAGAACATTTGTCTAATGTTAATGTTGAAACATTGTCGAGGCTCCAAAGGGAGGACACAGGCTACTCTAAGTAATTGTAGACTTAAGGCTTTGAATAATGTGGACGAGTCAAAAGATATTAAATTTGCATCTTATAATGAGAACAATGTTTTGAAGAGAAAATGGGAGTCAAAAGATGGTTATAAAAGGGGAAACCAGATTGTTTTACCAAAGTCGTTAAGAAAGGCTGTGCTAGAGTTAGCACATGACCGTCCAATGTCAGGTCACTTAGGACCAGGAAAATGTAAACAGAGTGTATTCCAGTCTTTTTATTGGCCTGGTGTCTTTGCAGATGTGACAAGACACTGTCATAGTTGTGATATATGTCAGAGGACATCAAAAAGAGACAATGCTAAAGTACCGATGGTGAAAACGCCAATCATTAGAGAGCCATTTAGCAAAATTGCTATTGATATAGTTGGTCCATTAAGTCGAACTAAGAAGGGAAATAAGTATAATTTGACAGTTATTGATGAAGGTACAAGGTACTCAGAGGCTTTCCCACTTCCAAGTATAGAAGCGGAGCGCATAACTCAATCTTTAGTTCAATTATTTAGCCGAGTAGGTGTGGCTAGAGTAATTTTAAGCGATCAAGGTAGCAATTTCACAAGCACGTTATTAAAACAGTTGTATGAGATGTTAGGTGTTAAGGGTATTACGACAAGTAAGTATAGACCCCAGTCTAATGGAAAATGTGAACGCTACAATGGAACTTTGAAGAAAGTTCTTAAGAAACTATGTATTACATATGAAAAGGATTGGGACGAAATGTTGCCATATGTACTGTTTGCTTATAGAGAGACGCCACATGAGGAGACAGGATTTTCTCCGTTTGAACTGTTATATGGGTGGCCAGTTAGAGGACCAACAGAGATATTGAAATTAGCAATGACAGGAGAAGAAGATGTTGAGAAGTCCGTTATTGAACATGTCATTAATGTTAGGGAGCGCTTGTCTGAAATGAGAGACATTGTAGGTGAAAATCTTACTGACAAACAGTCGAAAATGAAAGCCTGGTATGACAGAAACACTAGAAAGAGCCATTTTTCGCCTGGTGATGAAGTATTAGTACTTTTGCCAACTGAGAGTTCAAAGATGACTGCTACATGGAAAGGTCCGTTTCGCAGTCAGGAAATTATCAGATGTGAACTATCAAGTAAATGTAGGAGCACGCCGAGGCTTAGTTACCTATCATATCAACTTGCTGAAGAGATATAATAGGAATAGAGTAATGAATATTTTCGTTGAACATGAGTCTGTGTCAGATATGTTACCGGATGGCAATACCAGATGATACTGAAACAATTAGGGATGTTACAATAGGCACAACACTTCATAAATACCAGAGACAATCATTATGGACATTATGTGAAGAATTTTCCGACATTCTTACCTCACAGCCTGGTCGTACTGACATTATAAAACATGAAACCAAAACAACATCAGAAACACCGATTTTGCTGAGGCCTTATAGAATACCTTATGCTCGTCGTGACGAAGTAAGGAAACCTTTAGAACAAATGCTAAAAGATGGACACATTGTACCTTCTAAGAGTCCATGGAGTAGTCCAATTGTGTCTATTGACAAACATAATGGTTCAATCAGACTTTGTGTGGATTATAGAAAGTTAAATGACATTACACAATCCGATGGTTATCCAATACCTCGTATAGACGAAATTATTCAGAAGCTTGGTGACTCAAATTATCTGAGCCGTGTCGATCTTTCTAAGGGATTTTGGCAGTGCGAACTCCATGAGCAGTCTCGTGCAAAATCTGCATTTATAACACCATTTGGACAGTACGAATTTACCGTGATGCCATTTGGCATGAAGACATCACCTTCAACATTTGCTAGATAAAGTAGTAGGAGATTTACAGAATGTAGTTACGTATTTTGATGATCTTATAATATTCAGCGATACATTTGATGAACACTTGAATCATTTGAGAAATGTATTTGGTCGTTTACGGGAGGCCAATTTAACTGTTCGTCCATCAAAGTGTGACCTTGCATTTGAAGAAGTGCATTGCTTGGGTCATATAGTTGGAAATGGCATTGTTAAACCAGATCCAAAGAAGGTACAGGCAATGGTTGAGTTTCCATTACCTATCAACAAAAAGGGTTTACGCTCATTTCTAGGACTTGTAGGATACTACAGAAACTACATTAGAGACTTTTCGGCTATTGCTCAGCCTTTGACTGATCTTCTACAAAAGAGTAAACCAAATCAAATTGTTTGGACAGACAACGAAGTAACATCATTTAAAGCATTGAAGAATGCTATGATTTATGCGCCAGTGCTTAGAAACCCACATTTTCATAGACCATTTATTTTACAAATTGACGCATCTGATTTTGCAATAGGAGCCGTACTTAGTCAAAAATTTGAAAATGGGGAACACCCGATCGCATTTCTTAGCCGCAAATTGCTTCCAAGAGAAAGAAATTATTCAGTTGTTGAAAAGGAGTGTCTTGCAATCGCTTGGAGTACTGAATCCTTGAATTACTATCTGTCAGGTCAAAAGTATACAATTGAAACTGATCACAATCCGTTAACTTGGTTAACAAAAATGAAGGACAAAAATCAGCGATTATTACGATGGGCTCTCCTTCTACAACAGTATGACTTCAAAAGTAATTACCGCAGTGTTGTTAGTAACAAAAATGCAGATGGAATGTCTCGAGTACAATTCACTTGTTTTGACAAATATGTGTTTTTTCAAAAAGAGAAATATGCTATTTAAAGTGAATTTATTATCACAATATATTTGTCATTAATTATTCTTGGCAGTATTTTAAATGTATTTCACAATAAAATACAATGTATTTTATAAATATATTATAAATGCTACTACAACAGCCTGTAAAAAAGTTATTTGACGTTGGTCAAAGGGAGGTAATTTGTTTATTTGTTTTTATTTACGTTAGTTACCTAACAAGCGAGAGCACTCTATATTTTCTCAACGTAAACAAATATTGACACGATAGAAAGAGATGAGAAAAAGAGGCAAACATCGTAAAAGGTGCAAGATTTTGTTATTGTAGAATCTATCACAAGTTTGTTAACTTTATTATTTTAAACTTCTTTAAAGTTGTAAAATGAAAATCTTGTTTTATTTTAATATGAAACCGGCACGGTCATGAATGCTTGCGCATCTGAAAATTATCTGACAATTTCATCAAAAAGTGTGGAGATTTTTTGGGCCGAGATATAATGGGGACGACTTTTTTTAGGGCCGAATCTAGTCTCATTCAATCGAGCTGTCGTTCCTTTATTCGAGTTATCGTTCTTTACGAAATCTCAAAAGTTAACTTCCGCGTAGAAACAAAAATTCTTGTCAGTATGTCAGAAGAGATTTAATAAATTAAAAAATATCAATATAAGTAAAACAAGCTAACAAAATGACTTTTATTACACACGGGTTCCGGGTTTCAGTGGTATCGGACGTACGAGAGAGGGTACGAGACTTCAGGATCACCTTTGCGCTTTATGTTAAGAAGATCTTCATTAGTTGAGTGTGTTAGTGTGTTACACGGAACGTGTTTA
The DNA here is from genome assembly GCA_963383655.1 of Bathymodiolus septemdierum. NCBI lineage: Eukaryota > Metazoa > Mollusca > Bivalvia > Mytilida > Modiolidae > Bathymodiolus > Bathymodiolus septemdierum. The sequence continues at coordinate 14,312,680 of OY726523.1, forward strand.
CAAAGCGTCGAATTTTTTTTTATTCGTCACTATGTTCAGCCATGTTTGTCAACAAATCCTAAGTACACATTTTATACCATAAAGAGCTCGCTGACGCTCGCATATTACGTGGCATTTTGGTCCTATGATACGGTTCGCAAATTAATGCGCCAAACTACACAAAAAGTAAACAAACATTAACACGGTAGAAAGGGGTGAGAAAAAGAGTCAAACACCGTAAAAGATGCAAGATAGTAAAATCTGTGACACCCGAGGGTAAGATTTAAATATCTTACCCTCGGGTGTCACAGATTTTACTATCTTGCACCTCTCCCGGTGTTAGACCCTATATATCTTGGTCAATAACCGAATATAACAAAAAATATCCGGTCAATACAACTGCTCAATTAGAACAAGTGCAGGATAAATACATACAGTAACGGGACGGCGAAGAAATACTATTAAAACATCTTATGTTTCAATCTTTCGATTACCCTTATTATCCCCTCGCCAACGAAGTTGCGAAGGGATATAGTAACGCTACCGTCCGTCCTTCCTTCCGTCCGTCCGTCCGTAACATCCTTATGAACACTCTAGAATCAACATCCTTCAATGGATTTTGACCAAACTTGGTACATACTTAGTCCTTAAGAGAATCTGGAACCCTATTCATTTTCAAGGTCATGGGTCAAAGGTCAAGGTCACATTTTTAACGCGTAGCATTCTTGTGAACACTCTAGAATCAACATCCTTCAATGGAATATGGCCAAACTTGGTACATACTTAGTCCTTAAGAGAATCTGGAATCCTATTGATTTTCAAGGTCAAAGGTTAAGGTCACCGGGTCAAATTTTTTACTGCATAACATCCTTGTGAACACGCTAGAATCAACATCCTTCAATTGATTTTGACCAAACTTGGTACATACTTAGTCCTTAAGAGTATCTGGAACCCTATTAATTTTCAAGGTCATGGGTCAAAGGTCAAGGTCACCGGGTCACATTTTTACCGCGTAACATCCTTGTGAACACTCTAGAATCAACATCCTTCAATGGAATATGGCCACACTTGGTACATGCTTAGTCCTTAAGAGAATCTAGAACCCTATTGATTTTCAAGGTCATAGGTTAAAGGTCAAGGTCAAAGGGTCAAATTTTTAGGCGAGGGGATACGCCACGCTTTGCGTTGCCCTTGTTTTATTTGTATTAGCTTCAGACAATTTGATTCGTACATTTATATTATATTGTAAGAATGTCGTTTGACAGTAGAAACAACCAAATGGCGACAAGTTTTGCTCTTACTCCTTAATGTTGCGTGCTTAGCGGAGAAGCAACAAATACCAATTTTATTTTGCTTGGTTAGACCCGACCGGGGCTCGAACCCACAATCTATCGCACTCGATTCTAGCACGCTAACCATTACGCTACCGATGCGGTTCCCAATTTTTATTTTATTTTATCTTTTTTTTTAATCAAAATTTCTTAGTGTCCTTCAATATATTATTTGAAAACAAAAATTAATCCAAAACAATAAGAGTTACTTGATATATATATATAAGGTGATGTTTTCACATAGACATCTTACACGTCTAATAATAGGTGGTAAAGTTTCCGGTTTTGTATGATTCCACATCATTTTTTTTTTATAAAATTCAGATCTTTTGCTTTAAATAACAAAATTTTAAAAATAAATAGCACAACATGATGTTAATGGAATAGGCTAGGTACTCGCGGCATATATATAGAGTTATTTTATTTAAAAATGTTGAAAAGATACTTAAAAACTTTGTGAATATGGCGTACATTTTGCAACTTTTACCACTTCTGAAACGATTTTCAGGCATTAAAATACAACTTATGAGCATATAAATAGTGTGAGTTCCTACTTTTGATCAAACACTCTTTGAATACTGCAATAATTCAACTTCATAGCAAATAACGAAAACATTACAAGTTCTATAAAAATTCATGACCATTCTGTCGAAGGTGACTTTGGCGAATGCCAATTCTGCACAAATCGTTTTGTATAATTATACAAAGTATCCACATGTAAAATATTTTGACTATGTGCTGTTGTTTTTTTCACAAATTTTATTCAATTAAGACAAATTTTTTTATTTTTTATTAATTTGCAAGTCGAACACACCCTTGGCAAGTGTTATAATGAACCTTAAAGGGGCATTAGCTACGATTTTGACCAACAAATTTATAAGTTTTGGAAATTGGTAAATAGCTTTAAAATGATGAAATAAACAGCTTATCGAACCACTTTTCGCCTTTTGAGAACGAAAATTACCATTGATTAATTATTTCCTTGCAAGCAAATAATTTGACTTAGCTTTTTCCGTGTGCAACTGACCTTACTAGTGACAGGTAAAAACGAATAATTTGCATTTTGTCGCTTATTAACTGCAAACTTGCATGGTTCTTTGTCCGTAATTAACACCGACTAAAACACAGGCACTTGTTTCATTCAAAAAATATATGCCCCCCCCCCCCCCCCCGCCTCTTCCTTACTTCAAGATAAACATCTGCCCTTTTCCCCTTCCCCACTTCGCCTCAATATTTTTCGCTTATTTGTGATCCTTTCGCTGACCCAATTATATCGTTACACTCATTGAAACGGATACAGCCACTTCCGATTTGCGCTGGATTTTTCATATGCATTCGGAATTCTCTAGACCGGCCATGTGTAACAATGCCATCATGATCATCTCCTCTCAAATGTAAAGCAAGCCTTTAAAATACAGATAATTGTTCCAATGCAGATTATAAAAATATGTTCAACTCCAAATTACTGACATTTGATTTTTAAAGCATCTTTTTTTAAATTTTCTAAATCAATTTAAACCGGACCGGAAGTGGCTGTATCCGTTTCAATGACTTAAAAATAAAACAAGCTATGTTCGCTGATATTCTTGTCCAATTCGTCTGAGGGGGGCCCGGTAGGTATATTTAAATGTGGCAGTCGTAAAGAGAAATATCTCGGGAGTGTAACGATATCATTGGGTCAGCGAAAGCATCACAAACAAGCGAAAAATATTGAGGCGAAGTGGGGAAGGGGAAAAGGGCAGATGTTTACCTTGAAGTAAGGAAGAGGAGGGGGCAGACATTTTTTTAATGAAACAAGTGCCTGTGGACTAAAAGCAAATTCACAAAATTAAGAAATATCTGCATTGTTGTACTGATTTAATGACGATTCGACAAACTCCGTAAACAATGTCGATAATTAATAAGATGGCGTCCATTTCTTGATCGATCTTAAAACACGAGCAGTTGCACGTTTTTTTTCCCGATACTCGTACATTTCATAACATTTAAAGATACAGAAACACGTTTTATTAAGGCATCAATCATATCTGATAGTTTTTATGGATAACAAAAATTTACGATTATGGCAGATAATGCCCCTTTAAATAAATTATAAAAAGGAAACATAATTGTGATATTGAGCTTTTTTGCAATATTTTTTTCAATTTTGTACATTGACAAAACCGGGTCTACTTAAATACAATTTTTGGGACTCAATCGGAAAGTAATGGTTGACAAAGCCTGAACGAATGTACGTAAATAAGCATTGTGTTTTTCTTTGTAGTAAGTCTAAAACTATTCATGATAGCACGCCAGTGCAAATTATCATTTATCTAAGCATTACAAAGGGTTTGTGTACTTTAATTACACATATAGACTACTTTTTATAGCTTTATTTGATGATTTCAAGCTCATTATTAGCATTTGTCATTGTTTATGTTTATGTCCATCATTTATCCATATCTGAGTAATCGATGAAGTTAACCACAGAAACCTATAGGTAAAAACAAACAAAAATAATCGACCGATAACGACATCTTCTGGATTCAAGACATATAATACGGGACGAAGTCCCAACTATGGTAGAAATAGCAATATTTTGATTCCAGATCCATATTACTAATGGCTTAAACTTCATGCACCGGAAATGACACACCGGAAACTAATACATGGTTAAATCTGCAGAAAATCGGATGCGCAGTAATCTGGAACTACTTCTGGTTATTAATGTTTAAAGTCGTCCCCGATATATCTCGGCCCAAAAAATCTAGACACTATTTTGATGCACTGAATGAGCGTGAAATTGGCAGATAATTTTCACAGGCGCAAGGGGCATGGATTTCGTTTCCTCCTCCCCCCCTTTTCTCTACTATCCCCCTTTTTCAAAATTTTCATAATAATTCGTTTTTCTTCATTTGACAATATCAGTAGACGTCATACATCATGAATAATACATGTATTCTTTGTCCACAGTTTTTCGTTATGTATCAGTCGAAAAACTGTGGACACAGAATACACGTATTATTCATGATGTATGACGTCTACTGATATTATCAAATGAAGAAAAACGAATGATTATGAAAATTTTGAAAAGGGGGGGGGGGGGTTAGTAGAGAAAAAGGGGGGGGGGGGGTAGTAGAGAAAAGGGGGGGAGGAGGAAACGAAATCCATGCCCCATGCGCCTGTGATAATTTTCAGATTCGCGAGCATTCATGGTCATGCCTGTTTCAATAGATGGAAAGAGCATCCTTACATTGTACTACAGTACACTCTAAAAAGTACACAAAAGTAAGTAAAATTTCTATTTCAATCATCCCAAGGATTTACATGATTTACATGATTTAAATATTAGATAATGTGTATTATGATTCGCTGGCAATACAGGTAGCACCTGTCTCATATTATTGTTTACATTTTTTTATTGGACTTCGTTCCAAGTTAGGTAACACCTATTATCATATTAATACTATATATGATCATAATACTTACTTTTTGTCGTCGCCTGTATGTCAATCATGTTGACTTGTACCGGAAGCTGACGGAACATTTTCGACCGGAGCTCTTTGACAACAGTGACATTTTGGATAAAAGAACCCGTCTTAACACACAGGTAATTGTAAACTAAAGCTAAACTGAACTGGGTGAACTAGCGATGAAGAGTTTAATTCAAATTGAAAATATTTATCACTACTTTTACATTTTCTCTTTGTCAATAATAACTGCGTGATAACATTTAAACTTTTAAATAACAAAAATGTTTAAAAAACAACTGATACAGGTACGTCAACAGGTAAATGAAAATTCATCATTGTCCTGCCAAGCGAATACACATGACAGGAAGTACTAGCAATCCAGGAAATTATACTATTTCTTACTTAAGAAATTATCAAACTACATACGGAAAACGACTGTGCAAGAAAGGTAAGATGCAATCTGATTCTTTCTTTCTCGTTTAAAAATAAGTAAAGTATCAGATGTCATTTAAGACATATGACAGTATTGTGTTACGGTGACTAAGGATGTGTATACTATATAAATCCTTGCGGTGACACAGCCGAATGATTGTGTATTTTTGGGGGATTTCTTTTAATTTATTGATACAGATGTCTTCTGATGCCCTCTTTCTTTCTTAATTAGGGGTCAAGGTTAATGTTATAGTCTTTAACGCAATTGTCAACAATATTTCATTTTAAAAATATTGTTGCAGTCAGTTTTATTGGTGGAGGAAACGGGAATATCCGGAGAAAACCACTGACTTGCCACACTTTATCACATAATGTAATTATGTTATATTGAGTACATCTCGCCATGAGCGCGATTCGAACTCAGTTCAGTGGTGACGGGCACTGATTACATATATAGTTGTAAATCTAACTACCATACGATCACTAATATGTCTAGTTATATATATTCTCCCAGATAAATGGGGTTTTAACGACTGTTGTTTTCCGGGACATAATCATCATATTTTTTAAAACTTTTTTCATCAGTATTTAAATTCGACATTCCCAAAGTTTATATGTGTATTTTAACCTGTCCCGTGCCCCTGTGAAAAGAAATTAAATCACTTGAAATTTATTTATTTTTATGAGGAAATTATAAAAATTCTCTACTATAAATGATACTAGTAAATCTAATGGGTTATTGGTCAAATAATAAACGGATGACATTAAGTGGGAACTTTAATTTACGAGATAAAATGTAAGTGTGTATATCATGTCTTGTAAATTTAAAAAGTATATTTTTATTTTTATTATGTAAAACAGTTGTTGAAAACTAAACATAAACATCCGTGTATTCATTCTACCGTATCTTTAACCTGTGTGATTTAAACATCTTAATTACCATATTTTCTAATAAGACAAAATAAATAGACACTGTAAATAACAAAATACATGTACAGAGAAGTGATAAAGGAATCGGTGCATTTACTGACAATATGAAGATGGACATTGTACCTCATTGTATAAATTCTTCTGGTACCCTGTGTCTTATGCTGAGCGAAGCGCAGTAGACACTGGGAAATTCATCCAAAATGTCCATTGTTTTTGCCTTGTTGACGTGACATAGCAGTATATATAAATAGATCCTTATATTACATATGGTGTGGTTTTCGTACAATTTCATAGGCTAGATCGGTCACGTGATATACAGAAAATTTAATGTATTTTTTTCCACTGTGAAGAAACCAGACCTCTTGTTTCTATTTTTACGTATATTGACGCTATGTTACTAAATTTAGAAGCGCCAGTTCCTCAGCAGACGAAATGAAAATTTGTTAATTTATCAGTATTCAAAATTTTCATAAGATTTCAAAATTTCAAAAATTTCATAAGATTTCAAAATTTTCATACGATTTCAAAATTTTCAAAAAATTTCAAATATTTCAGTTTTCATAAAATTTCAGAATTTTAATATTTAAATAATAATATTGAAAAACATGTAATATAAAAATTAAGGACTTTTTACTCTGTCAATATGTTATATATGGACCTGTTAGGATTATATTGACCTCGGACTTCGTTTTCCGGTCAATATAATCCTAACGGGTTCATATAATACTATATGGACCTCAGCTTCGCTTCGGTCCATATAATATTTTGTGGGTGCCATGCCGGTCCATAAACTGCCATGAACTATTTGTTAAATATTTGCCGACAATGTAAGTACAGTGAAACCTGTATTTAAGAGGTCACATTTGGGACAAATAAAAATTGGTCTTATAGGACAGGTGACCTCTTAAACGAGGTTCAATTCATATGAATTTTCTATGAAAGGACAAGATAAAGGTAACCTTTTAATACAAGTGACTACTTATAATGCGTAATAGAGGTGACCTACATGGGAAGGTTTGACTGTATATTGTCTACATTCAAGAATGAGAATGCCAGAAAAAAAAAGGAAAATGATTGGATATGTCGAATTAGGAAGAAACAGACACTTGTTGATTGTCATCATTCAGACGTTGCATTAAACACACTTGAGACCTAAGATAATTCAGGAAACAAACACTTGTAACTTAAGCTTACAAGTAAAATAAGAGATAATTTGGTTGATACTGACAATATAAAAATTTCCGTTTGTAGTATATATACAGGATACAGGTTTTTAACTAGATAATTACTCGATGTTACCATTCTCCGTTTTAGTAACCTTTTTTTTTACGCACTGTAAAAGCGGAACAATGTGTGATTTGTCATATAAAGGACATTTACATATTTTGGGTTTTAAGTTATGAAAAGAAATTTAAACAGTGATGGTAATAAATTCTATCAATATCAACAAAACGATAAGTCACCTTTCCCATCTCAACTGAACTCACCAAACACAAAAAGACCACGACATATGATGTTGGAAATCCAGGTCTTTACAGGCACAAAAATGTGACTGGGTTAAACCAGACTAATGGGGTCCCAACTCTCCCCTCTTGATAACTGGTTCTCCAACGACATTACATAAATGATAAAAAAAAACCTGCACATATTGGCTTTGTCATATTGCCCTTGTTATCAGCACGAGACCTTGATATCGGCCCCGAGGGATGATGACAAGGGCAATATGAAAAAGGCCATGTATTAATCTATTTATCACATATTTTGCCAGGGCAGATAACATGTTATTGCCCTTCACAAGAGGGCAGATAACATGTTATGCCCTCGTAAAATGTTATTGCCCCGGAGGCAAATAACACGCCGCAAATTATGCTTTTATTACACATGCAAATTCGGCGTTATTTCAATAAAATATGTGATAATAAATATTTTATGTGTTTCAAATTTACTTAGTGGATATTTAATGCTTTTTCCCCTTCAATTTCTTCACAGATATTGTATGTCACATCAGTTCCATTTTTACTATAAATAACAAAAAAAGCAGTAAAATTAAATTTATTAAAATACGGGTTGGTTAATTTGGTCACGTTCTAGTATTTTGACCGACCGTGATTTAGTATCAGTCAAATTGATCTGTTCTCCAACGCTGCACTAAATAGTCCTCTGAAATTGCAGTACATATTCATAGCGAAAGTAGATATCAAGGGATACTCTTATTTATCACTAGTCCTTCACACCCTCCCCCTTTTTGTCAACAAAAATACCGTCACATCTTGTATATATTTCTGGTGAAATTATTACACAAGTATATAAGTATTTCTCGAGATGTGTACTCATTAAATCAAAATTAGACTAAACAAACTGTACAGTATAAACAGACATATGCTTGTTTCAAAACTGTTTACCCCTCTATAAATAAACATTCGAAAATCTACTATTCATAACCCTTCTTCGTCTTATATCAACACATTTCCGTACACACACCCTTCTATTAATCTTACAAGATGACGAATCCGGAAAAGAATTAAACCTATTTAATTAATCATAAATTTTCAATTCATTTTGTTGTAAAAATGTCGACTCAAATATTTGCTCATAAAATGCAATATGGTTCATCTTTCAGTATTAAGAGAAGACTCAAAATGTCAGGATCATTGAAACGAATGAGGCCACGAGATCTATGTTCGCATTCTATTGAACATCTGAAGAATGAAACAAGGAAAAGTGTATGGTTTGCCTTTCAAACATTGGTTGACCCGAAAAATGAAATGGTTCATACTCCCACGTTAAAGGTATGTAATTTGATCATTGTTGTTGTACTTTGTTTATGGTTAGGGTTATGGCGTTTAATGCCACTTTCAACCATATTTCAGTTATATCGTGGCGGTCAGTTTTATTGTTGGGGAAACCGGTGTAACCGGAGAAAACCACCAACTTGCAGCAAGTCAGTGACAAACTTTATCACATATTGTTGCTTCGACTACACCTCGCCTGAGTGGGATTCAAACTCACAACGTAAGTAGTTATAGGCACTTATTGCATAGGTAGTCATAAATCCAACTACTATACGAGCACGAGCACGACGCCCACTTATTTTTTTTTTTTTACCTTTACCCTATTCTAAAATATTGGCATGAAATTAACATTTTAGTTTCTAACGAAAATTCTTTTTTTCGATTTTAATCAACCAAAATAACTATAACATGTTAATATTATACACTTATTGACTGGCAGGAGGGTAATAACAAACTTATTGCTCCCAGAGAAGCTGACTATTGCCCAATAGTTGGTGTCGATGGAAACTTGTTATTGCCCGAGTATCCAGTCAATAAGTCTTTTATTATACCGAACAACATAAGAGACAAAACTGCTCGCCATGTTTGTTGTAGTCTGATGGTTTCGGGGTTTTATTTTAGCAGGTTTTATTTTAGCATAGAAAAAATCCCGAGAATTTTGAATTTCTATTACTGTGTTTCCTCCAATGAATTAAGAGAATTAAAAATTCCGCGAAAATATATCACTTATCCGGTGAATTGCACAGGATAGGTGATTTTGAACTATTTACCGGTGAATAGTCTTGGACTATTAATTTACCGGTGAATATTTCATTACATAATTTACTAGTAAATAGAATATTTATGAACAGGGAAACTTATACTGAGGTATAGTAATAAATATAATTCATTTAAATAAAAACCAAGATACCATATCTCCACCACTATTTAGTTGATTTACTGCTAAAGTTGACGTTAAACACCAATAAATAAATCAATGAATCAATCCATATATCTTTTTCTGGTTTCAGGTATTAACTGCCAGTATTGGAAATGCACTGGGAATAGAAAAATCTGAAGACCTTCACGACCAAACAGGTGTAACGGAACTAGATTACTCATCATATTTATCACTAATCGAATCGGTTATGTTCGAACCACTCGCTAAAGCTTCGAACGAAACGATGAATCTGTCTAATATTGACTATAACGATGTCCACAGCGTCTGTTGGATGATTTTTTACAACCACGAGAAAGGGAAAACGATTCCAGAAAATGTTAAAGAAAATATGTCCTTCAAATTATGGATGATGTTTAATTTATTTGCTGAGGTAGAGGACTCTAAATTCCCAAAACTCCCAATTACTCTAGACCCAGAGGAGGCTAATATTATTTTCGAGGCTATTTTAACACAAACTGGAAATACGAAACTACTGCGCACCGCTACAGACGCTTTAGGGGAAGAACCAGTGTTATTTAAGAAATATATAGAAATATTTTTAGTTCATATTCATAAACATGTGAAAGAAGGAGTTTTAAAATCATCAGTTGACGCTGTCTACGAACAATTCGTATTCGATGTTCTGAAAAAGGTTTGTTTTTGTTTTATACAACATTATCTTAGATATTGAGCATAACATTAGTTACTGCTTGCTTTATTAGAAATTTTATGTTAAAGCTATTTGACACGCCGAAAGGTTTGTATTTCGCCATGTATAAACTGACATATGCATGGCAGTGCCGTCTTAAAGCATGGGCACACTGGGAAATTGCCCGGGGGCCCCAAAAGCGGCCGCACGATTTACCACACACTTCATGTTTTTAACGTGTTATCAACATATTCATTACCGTACCGTAATTATCGACAATTAAATATATTACAATTATCGAATTAATCTAACAAGGAGTATATATTTTAATAGTGACATCTGATTGAACCAAAAAATAATGTTGTACATAAAAGCCTAATTATAACCTACAGTCTCCAAAGTCTAGATGTTTCTGTATTCTACTTATAGCTCTATTATACTTATAGGACGAACGCCAGATTTTCATTTATATTAAATGTCCTTCATAAATGTCCCCCACAAACTGAATCCCTTTATCACTATGTTAATTGGATTACACCATGCAATAGCTGTATATTAGGGGTAATAAATATGTAACGAAACGAGTTATCCACATGACTCCGCTCTCACAAAGCGTTTTCTTGTGAAAATTACTGGGTCGCAGTTCCGCAAATTTTTGATAGGGTGAAATCCGTAGCCCTATGGTCCGCCAAAAAAAAGAAGAAAAAAAAAGGACCATAAAGGGCTACGGTTCCGCAGCTAAAAATTGATATACTAGATCATATCAACTAATAAAATGAGGTGTGTGGTACTGAGCCAATGTGACAGTGATTCTCATCACATGTTATTCTCACAGACTACAACGGAAAACACTGAACACCATATTTTGAGCTAATTATGTTATATTTCTTAACTTTTGAAGTTAAATAGTCATAAAAAAGCTTTACTACATCACTTTACATGCAAATAATTAAAATAAAACGTTTAAAGCAACAAATTACATGAAGTGTGTGGTAGTGTGTGGTAAATCGTGTCACCCCCCACGAGCATAAGGGCCCGATGCTAATCTGACCGGAGGCCTATAATGCTGTTAAGACGGCCCTGATGTATGGTCGATTTTCTAATGATTGATTCTGACCATACAATACATAGGATAACATTGGATTGATTAATTGATTATTGCTTAATGTGAGCAGTATTTCGGCTACATTCAGGACCAGAACAAGTTCAATAATATATAAAAAGTACATGTTGTATATAGAAAATGAAGGAAGGGATGGGTCAACCAGGTCATTATGACTTTTGACTGCCACTGAAAAAGGATGGAGAGTTGGGTAGGGACGAACAATTTAGTCTTTTGTAGTGGCTACTATCGGCCTACTTTTTTTTCTCGAAATCTACAAAATATTTCTTTAGCGTGCATGGAACATGGTAACCATTATTGTCCACGGTCAGGCTTTCTGTATTATTATAAACAACCATGCATCGAGAGTCGCCCTCTCCATATCCGCCACCTGGGACACGCTAAGCAGCTCTTTGGATTGGAGCCATGGGAACCTTCCCCATTTCCTAGGGTTAATATTGGACATTCTACAAAGATACGGCAACTATTTTAAGTTTCCTCGTAGGATCCGATTATATACAATTAAGATACAATTGTCTCCTCCAGGCCCACTGAGGGGGGGGGGGGGGGTCAACCGGGGCGACGCACCGGGGCCCATGAGTTATAATTAAGGGTCCAGACAAATAAACAAGTAGAAAGCTGTTTTCTAAATCACAATTCATCAATTCATTTTTGTTGTACTGATTACTTGCTTATGACACACCCGTGGTGGACTTAGTTTGAGTATCATTATTTGGAAAATTGGAGGAGGGAGGTCAAGTTTCCTTTTGCCCTGGGGCCCAACTATTCTCTTGACGGCCTGGTCTCTCCCCTGTAAACCTCATCCTTATTACGGGTTTAGAGTGATTAATCTTTTTATACATAAATCGCTCTATGGAGTCGTCCCAAATTAGGGACTTGTTCGTAAAGAACAACTTACAACAGTCACCCATGAACAACAGTTTCCTATCTGTTACCCATTTTGTTTATTTTAATTTGCAGTAATAAATATATTAATCCGTTGTTCCAACAATAGATCGAGTTTAGTTCCGATTTAAAAAAAAAATTTAAATGATGATGTGTAATCATATAATGTAAAACTACAACTTCAAGCCCCTGTGGTTGTCTCATCATAGTGTAGTGCCACCTTTATTACATTACTGTCGCTAAAACAATCAAAAGAAAGAATGACAGATCTAACAAACAAACAAACATTTTTATTTAGATTTACTTCTTAGTAAGTAAGAAAAGTTTGAAGATACCAAATGGGTAATCAGAATCACAGGCGCTCATGGCACGGACTTACCACCCCCCTTTTTTTCCTAACTTTCTGTTTACAAATTTATTTTCAATAAAATTTCTTTATTTCTTTATTATTTCATCTCTTTTTCCTTATTTTAACTTGTTGTGTCAATATTCATACAATCTTGTGTTAACATCAAATTGCATGTGTCGACCCTATATAGATACTAATATTCATACAATCTTATGTTAAGATAAAATTGCATATGTCGACCCTATTGATATCTAATATCTATATAGGGTCGACACATACAATTTGATGTTAACATAAGATTGTATGAATATTCTTCTTCTTCTTCCATTTAATGGCCACCGTCAACTGGTTGACTATTCTGCCACTTTTATTGACACGAACAAGTTAAAATAAGGAAAGAGATGAACTAATAAAGAAATAAAGAAATTTTATTGAAAATAAATTTGTAAACAGAAAGTTAGAAAAAAGGGGGGTGGTAAGTCCGTGCCACGAGCGCCTGTGATCAGAATCCATAATCCGAAGATTGTTACAAACATTCAATATTTAATATAAATTACTATCACCCTCCACCCTTGCACACGCACATATGTAAATATACATCATGTGTTTACCTCATTTTATATCTAAATTGGCGTATATCTAGGATACCAAAATCATAACATCTTCATCAATTTAAGATGGTTAGGTTTATGGTGCTTAACGCCACATTCAACAATATTTCAGTTATATCGTAGCGGCCAGTTTTATTGGTGGGGGTAACCGAAGTACCCAGAGAAAACCATCGACCTGTCGCAGGTCACTGACAAACTTTATCACATAATGCTGTATCGAGTACACCTCGCCATTAACGGGGTTCGAACTCACAACGTTAGTGGACCTGGTGATATGCACTGGTCATGATTGCATAGGTAGTTATAGATGCCACAAATGTAAACAATACAGATACACGTATATAAAGAATTGGGAATTAGTGGATTTTCGTCCTTTTCTATTTAAATTACCAATCAGTGAGGATATTATAATACAAACACGATAGAAAATCCAAATGAAGTAATCTTCCAAATAAATACGGTGTCTTCAACCTATGCCAATATTTTGAAATATCATATTCAAGGTATGCCAACAAACATTTTATTACAGGTGTTTATATAACAATTAATGATAGTTACAGGTAAGTAAATTTGGAAATGCAGGTCTCAAAAGTGAAATTTATAAAGAATTTATGTTATTAAAATATATGTGCTTATAATGTCCTGGTTTATTTTCATAAAGTTTGATAATAAAATGTATGTGCTCATATTAGTTTATTCACTCAATACTCACACAAAGACAAGACAACTTGTACATTTAATAAAAGTTAATTGTGGACTTGGAGTACATTGATATCTCCCTCAGTTTTACACTAATTAAACATGACTAGTCATGTTTATATAACAATTAACCTATTCAACCTATGCCAACATTTTTTTTTACCTTTTTATACTTATTTTTTCAAAATGTTGGCATAGGTTGAATGAACCATAAATACATGTATTCTATCTTTCAAAATCCTAAGGTACAGTAAAGGTTAAGTACGTCACTTTAAATTTCAACCAGGAAGTACTTATGTAAACAAACAAAGACTATTTCGTCTCGTAACCAAGCCTAAAAATTGAAAGAGGAAGTACATATTTTATGTGTATGTTTTGTAGTTCGTTGTTTGTCCTTTTCTTTTGGCCATTGTGTTGTCTGTTCTTCTTCTATTTACGGCTTCTGATTACCCCCTTAGTATCTTCAAACACTTCTTACAGGAACGTCTGTTAAAAAGTATAGAACCGGATGCCATATTTGACATCTAATAAAAATGAAACACTGGGGAACCACTGTTTATTGGTATTGAGATATTCAACATGGCATTTATAAAAAAAAAAATGGAAATTTCATTGTTTGATTTTTTAACGTATTTAAAGATGACCAACACCACCTCATTAAAAAAAAACAAATACAAAATTTTGGACTGTATAATACATTTGTAGATAAACACAAGTAGAGTGAGTGATTGATTGTTGTTTAACGCCAATTCAGCAATTTTTCAGCTATATCATGGCCAGAACAAGTTAATTTTCAATGAGATGATGTCCGCTTTGTACTGAAACAACAGTCTGCGGGTAGACATGTCACTCCACATTATTCTGATTCCGAGCCAACCAATCTTTGCTCTTTCTTCTTACTGCTGTGTGCTTAGCGGAGAAGCAACAAATACCAATTTTATAGTTTTTGGTTTAACCAGACCAGACTCGAACCAACGATCTACCACACCCGAGGCGAGCACGCTAACCATTACGCCACCGATGCGACAACACAAGTAGAAATTTAAAGTAGCTATTATAACTAAATACAAAAAAATGTAGGTCATATCCTTTTTTATTGTCCTAAAAATAGTCGGATTTTTAAGAAGATTATATTACTTGCGACAATCGCTAAGGAAATTATATTTCATACAGCTGATGACAGTATTTGTAAGATTACATCAACAGTAATTTGTTTTCTTGTTGATAAACACGTATCTGTGAAATATATACACCAAATCATAGGCGCTTGTGGCACGGGATTACCAACCACCTTTTAACTTTCTGTTTACATATTTATTTTTCAATAAAAAAATATTATTTCTTCTTTTTTTTCCATAATTTAAGTTGTTCATGTCCACATTTATACAATCTTATGTGTCAACCCTATATATACTCTTAGGTCGACCGACACCTGTAAGTTGCTGTTTTTGTTGTGTCTAAATCAAAGATACCAAATAAGGGTTAATTAGAAGCCAAAAATCGAAGAAGTAAGAACAATACAATGGCATAGAGTAACAGGACAAACAAAGATCTACAAAATACTACACAGAAAACTAAAGATTGTTACCACGATCAGTTTAACGCCAGTGGTATATAATATTTAGTATTAACCTAGTATCACAAGTAACTTTGAGATTCAGTGGGACAGATATATTGTATGGCTGTCACCTGTTTAGATGTTTGTATAATATACTTTATTTCCTGTGACTGTATAATGAATTCTTCATTATCCTATACAATATATTAAAAATTGCTGAGTTAGATGGCTGTCAAATTATAATATTAAGTATATATGTCCACACGCTTAGACACATGTCTTATGTCTATCTCTAAATTTTCCTTACGAGACAAGGTAACACTTCGACTATTGAAACTACATTTTTATGGAGCGGATGTGGTCGAGTGGTCTAGGGCGCTGGACATAAGGCTAAGCGATTGGTGCTGCAGTGTATCAATGGTGTGAGTTCAAATCCCGTCGAGGGAAGAACAAAAATTTGACAGCTCAAAAATCTAATTCTAACACTGTTTGGTTTAATTTTCAGACGTATATAATATTTAGTATTAATAGACCTAGTATCACAAGTAACTTTGAGATTCAGTGGGACAGATATATTGTATGGTTGTCACCTGCTTAGATGTTTGTATAATATACTTTATTTCCTGTGACTATAATGAATTCTTCATTATCCTATACAATATATTAAGAATTGCTGAGTTAGATTGCTGTCAAATTATAATATTAAGTATATATGTACTATCTACACACGCTTAGACACATGTCTTATGTCTATCTCTAGATTTTCCTTACGAGAAAAGGTAACACTTCGACTATTGAAACTACATTTTTATGGAGCGGATGTGGTCGAGTGGTCTAGGGCGCTGGACATAAGGCTAAGCGATTGGTGCTGCAGTGTATCAATGGTGTGAGTTCAAATCCCGTCGAGGGAAGAACAAAAATTTGACAGCTCAAAAATCTAATTCTAACACTGTTTGGTTTAATTTTCAGACGTATATACATTTGTATATATCTATATAGAAAAGTCTAAAACGATCACACAATACCAAAATCAAAAGATATATTTGAGCCAAATGAACGATCAGGATCTACAAGAAACAAGTACAATGTGAATACAGTTTACTTTTACAAACAAAATAAAGTACAAACTTACTTTGTACAGGTGCTTCAGTTTTATTGAGCGTCTCCCTTGTTTCAAGAATTGCTTAAAGGTCGACGTTGGCCTCTCCTTTCATATAAATCTCACTATCTTTCAACAATGCAAACACCTGTCAAGGAAAAATAAAGATTTAGAGATTGGGTATCAAATTTAATGCGCACGACGCGTTTCTGGAATAACCTTCATCAGGTACGCTCATAACCGAAATATTGGAAAGCTAAATAATAAAGAATTGGGAGCTATAAAATCAAAGGGCCTAAATTAAACAGGATAGCCAAAATCAGATAAAAAAAGGTCATCTATACCTGAGGGAGGAGAACCTTAGTTTTATTAATAATTACAGCTATTTAGAGACTGTAAAAACTAACTGTTATATGATTGTTGTACATTATATGCCAGTGACAAAATGCAATGTTGTTATTATACCCAAAGGGCTAATGCCCTATTGTCATATGATTCTATGATTGATGCACAATGGTAGCTTTTAATTTTTTACGGTTAGGATCTTTGAGGAACTTGTCCTTACTTATCCTACGATAACGCATGATTAATACAGGGCATCCTATTGCATCTTACGACGTCGTGGTTCAAGTTAAATTGCACAAGAACAGTTTGAAGATCCCAAAGGGATAATCAGAAGCCGTAAATTGGAGAAGGACAGACAACACATTGGCCAACAAAAGAAAAATGACAAAAGAACAAACAACGATCTACAAAAATTGTGTACAGAAAACTAACGATCAAGCAACACCAACCCAACTTAAAAACGGGATGAATTCAGGTGATGCGGAAGAGTAGGCAGTTCCTGCTCCACATGTGGCACCTGTCGTGTTACTCTTGTTAAAAAGTACATATCCAAAACATAATTTACGTCATTTTTTTGCCGGGAAGCATGTCAAAAGCTGGAGGACATCTAATTAAGAGCATGGCATCGTTGTAAAACTTAAATTGTACAAAATGCATATCCAAAAACAGTACTTTTAGTCATTTTTTATTTACAGGGAATCATGTCAAAACGTGGACATCATGTAAAGAACTGGAAGGAAAGATGGATGGTATTAACCACTACTGACCTTAAATATTATGTATCATCACATGAGAGAAACCTAAAGGGAACAATTGTTTTTGACAAATCTCAAACAGTAGAGGTAATGCACATTACAATTTATTGTACCCGTTTCTATTTGAGCAGTCAAATTGCATTGCTATTTTTTTTGGTTATATACGGTACTGACCAATATATAATTCTCCTGGGATATGATTCAAGGCCTGATTACACGATCTGTTCTCTCCATAGCTGTCTTTCCATAGCTGATAACGTATGCCTCATTAGTCTGTTTAGACGGTATGTCATTTCACATCTGAGCTAATTAATATTTCCCTCCAAATTTTGTTTTTATCAGTATATTTATAGTATAACCTTATTGACCTTTTTCATGATTGGTTTATTTGCTCTGTCTTGACAGAGAGAATAGGGAAAGTTCTAAACACTCTATCTTCAGTCTGACTTCATATCTGTCATATGTTTTCCCAATTCACACGGTGTGTTTTAACAGCCATGGAAAAACAAATCGTGTAAATAGGCCTTCATGTTGATCGACAGCAAAAAACGTATATAAGCACGGACTTCTCAGAGGACACCAGTATATAAGCGCGGACTTCTCAGAGAATACCAGTATATAAGTGTGGACTTCTCAGAGAATACCAGTATATAAGCGCGGACTTCTCAGAGAACACCAGTATATAAGCGTGAACTTCTCAGAGAACACCAGTATATAAGCGTGGACTTCTCACAGAACACCAGTATATAAGTGTGGACTTCTCAGAGAACACCAGTACATAAGCGCAGACTTCTCAGAGAACACCAGTATATAAGCGTGGACTTCTCAGAGAACACCAGTATATAAGCGTGGACTTCTCAGAGAACACCAGTATATAAGCGTGGACTTCTTAGAGAACACCAGTATATAAGCGCAGACTTCTCAGAGGACACCAGTATATAAGCGCAGACTTCTCAGAGGACACCATCAAAAATCGAAAGAAAGACAAAACAATAACTTAAAGAAAAGAAAAAAGACAAACAAATAGTCAACAAAACAGTAGACAGAATACTAAAACATGAGCAACACTAACCCCACTAAAAATCAAGGGTGAGCTCAGGTGCTCTACAAGTGGTCCTGTATCAAGGGTGAGCTCAGGTGCTCTACAAGTGGTCCTGTATCAAGGGTGAGCTCAGGTGCTCTACAAGGGTCCTGTATCAAGGGTGAGCTCAGGTGCTCTACAGGTGGTCCTGTATCAAGGGTGAGCTCAGGTGTTCTACAAGTGGTCCTGTATCAAGGGTGAGCTCAGGTGCTCTACAAGTGGTCCTGTATCAAGGGTGAGCTCAGGTGCTCTACAAGTGGTCCTGTATCAAAGGTGAGCTCAGGTGCTCTACAAGTGGTCCTGTATCAAGGGTGAGCTCAGGTGCTCTATAAGTGGTCCTGTATCAAGGGTGAGCTCAGGTGCTCTACAAGTGGTCCTGTATCAAGGGTGAGCTCAGGTGCTTTATAAGTGGTCCTGTATCAAGGGTGAGCTCAGGTGCTCTACAAGTGGTCCTGTATCAAGGGTGAGCTCAGGTGCTCTACAAGTGGTCCTGTATCAAGGGTGAGCTCAGGTGCTCTACAAGTGGTCCTGTATCAAGGGTGAGCTAAGGTGCTCTACAAGTGGTCCTGTATCAAGGGTGAGCTCAGGTGCTCTACAAGTGGTCCTGTATCAAGGGTGAGTTCAGATGCTCTACAAGTGGTCCTGTATCAAGAGTGAGCTCAGATGCTCTACAAGTGGTCCTGTATCAAGGGTGAGTTCAGATGCTCTACAAGTGGTTCTGTATCAAGGGTGAGCTCAGATGCTCTACAAGTGGTCCTGTATCAAGGGTGAGTTCAGATGCTCTACAAGTGGTCATGTATCAAAGGTGAGCTCAGGTGCTCTACAAGTGGTCCTGTATCAAGGGTGAGTTCAGATGCTCTACAAGTGGTCCTGTATCAAGGGTGAGCTCAGGTGCTCTACAAGTGGTCCTGTATCAAGGGTGAGCTCAGGTGCTCTACAAGTGGTCCTGTATCAAGGGTGAGCTCAGGTGCTCTACAAGTGGTCCTGTATTAAGGGTGAGTTCAGATGCTCTACAAGTTGTCCTGTATCAAGGGTGAGTTCAGATGCTCTACAAGTGGTCCTGTATCAAGGGTGAGTTCAGATGCTCTACAAGTGGTCCTGTATCAAGGGTGAGTTCAGATGCTCTACAAGTGGTCCTGTATCAAGGGTGAGTTCAGATGCTCTACAAGTGGTCCTGTATCAAGGGTGAGTTCAGATCCTCTACAAGTGGTCCTGTCATGTTACTCCGGTGATAAGTCATGTAAGTCATAAGATGCTATACTCAGGGCCGTCTCAACAGCATCATAGGCCCCGGGCAAAGCTGTGCACTGGGGTCCCCCTACACAACCACTCGCAGGAATAAATATGTAAATGGTCGATAAAATTAAACATATTTATTGTATTGGGACTTCCAACATCAGTGTTTAAACATTAAAAAAAAACATTCATACACAACATACATAGATTAGCATGGGACCGCTCTGCTCGTGGGGCCCAGGGCAACTGCCCAGCATGCCCATGAGTTAAGACGGCACTGGCTATACTATATTTGGGTATTTGGGATACTATCTGGTTCTTTCTTCATTAAACACCAATCAATCAATCAATCAATCAATCAATCAATCAATCAATCAATCAATCAATCAATCAATCAATCAATCAATCTTTCTTCATTCATGACTAATCACTTGGTTTGTAGCAAAGTAACACAACAGGGTGCCACATGTAATCAGAAGCCGTAAATCGAATGCCCACAAGAAAAAAGGACAAAAAGATAAATAATGATCTACAAAACACTACACAGAAAACCAAAGATCAGGCAACACATGTACAAATCCCACTAAAAACAGGGAGTGAACTCAGGTGCTCAGGAAGGATAGGCAGTTCCTGTTCCACATGTGGCACCGGTTGTGTTACTATTTTTACAAAACCTGTGATAAGTCATAAATGAGGAAATGGCCGGTGGTAGAAATGAGGGGGGTCAATTACCATTAGGGGGTTCAAAATACAATGACACCGGATTATGATTAAGGCAAACAAAACATATCCCTGGTCATTTAAGTTGAGGGGTTAAAAATGGTTTTATATTTCAAATATATATTGTACCAAAGATTTTACTTGACTTTGTTTAGATATTTGGAATAATTTTTGATATGTGATTGTAGCTATTATCAGATAAAGGAGGAAAACACAACATGTTTGTTTTGAATACATCAAGCAAGCCATATGATATGAATGCCATTGACACAAAGACAAGAAATGAATGGATTTCAGGTACTGTCAAACCTGCCTTAAGGGGCACCTCTATATAACAAATCACTGTCTATAAAGGGCAGTCTCATTTTCCCCATTAATGAATAGTGCATATAATTTTAACCTGCATATAAAGGGCAACTTCTCATACAGGGTACATTTTCGTTATCCACTGAGTGTCCTTTATATACAGGTTTGATTGTATTTTATGTTAGACCAACATACAGTATGGGGCCAAAAGCATTGCCACATGTAAAAAAATCCCTATATAATCAACCAAAACCATATTTTTTCAAAAAATTATTGTGAAGTCATTTCTGGATACATTTTAACAAATTTTACACCAAAACATTCAGAATTGTCTATATTTTGACTGTTTATTTGCTCATTATGTTTATATGAGTGGTTTTTATTTGTACATAATGTAAACATAACAAATAAAAATTGACTTTGATTTTTCCTATATATTTCAACTAAAAATAAATCCTAAAAATTAACAATCCCGTTTAAATTATGTACAAATAAAAATCACACATATAAACATAATGAGCAGATAAACAATCAAAATATAGACAATTCTGAAATTGAATGTTTTGGTGTGAAATTTGTTAAAACCTATCCAGAAATGACTTAACAATATTTTTTTGAAAAAATATGGTTTTGGTTGATTATATAGGGATTTTTTTTTTACATGTGGCAATACTTTTGGCCACATGCTGTATACATTTGTATATTATAATTGCATTAAATTACAAGTGTATCTCAGCATACATGTAATTATACAAAAAATACCACACTGTTGGAACAGTTCCAAATTCCAACAGCAAAATCATAGAGAAAGGCAAATTTAATACCCCTAACACACAAATACACACCGCTCATGGTTTGGTACAGACATCTGTAAACAGTGGCTGGGTTAAACTATAGTTTTATTGGCCTAAGCCTACCCATTTAGTGAAATGATGTGGTCAGGTAAGTATTTTCCTGAATGTGAATGTGAGTAAAATGCAAACTCTCACTGGCAAACACCGTTATTATAAGTTACACAGAATATTTATTAACTCTAAATCTTTATTTTGTCGGTTTTGACTATATTATCAGTAATAGTTTTGACTCTATTATCAGTAATAGTTTTGACTCTATTATCAGTAATAGTTTTGACTATATTATCAGTAATAGTTTTGACTATATTATCAGTAATAGTTTTGACTCTATTATCAGTAATAGTTTTGACTATATTATCAGTAATAGTTTTGACTCTATTATCAGTAATAGTTTTGACTATATTATCAGTAATAGTTTTGACTCTATTATCAGTAATAGTTTTGACTATATTATCGGTAATAGTTTTGACTATATTATCGGTAATAGTTTTGACTATATTATCGGTAATAGTTTTGACTATATTATCGGTAATAGTTTTGACTATATTATCAGTAATAGTTTTGACTATATTATCAGTAATAGTTTTGACTATATTATCAGTAATAGTTTTGACTATATTATCAGTAATAGTTTTGACTATATTATCAGTAATAGTTTTGACTCTATTATCAGTAATAGTTTTGACTCTATTATCAGTAATAGTTTTGACTCTATTATCAGTAATAGTTTTGACTCTATTATCAGTAATAGTTTTGACTATTATCAGTAATAGTTTTGACTCTATTATCAGTAATAGTTTTGACTCTATTATCAGTAATAGTTTTGACTCTATTATCAGTAATAGTTTTGACTCTATTATCAGTAATAGTTTTGACTCTATTATCAGTAATAGTTTTGACTCTATTATCAGTAATAGTTTTGACTCTATTATCAGTAATAGTTTTGACTCTATTATCAGTAATAGTTTTGACTCTATTATCAGTAATAGTTTTGACTCTATTATCAGTAATAGTTTTGACTCTATTATCAGTAATAGTTTTGACTCTATTATCAGTAATAGTTTTGACTATATTATCAGTAATAGTTTTGACTCTTATTATCAGTAATAGTTTTGACTATACATGTATTATCAGTAATAGTTTTGACTATATTATCAGTAATAGTTTTGACTATATTATCAGTAATAGTTTTGACTATACATGTATTATCAGTAATAGTTTTGACTATACATGTATTATCAGTAATAGTTTTGATTATTGTACCTCAGTATATGAACATCACTACAAAATTTTCTACATTAAAATTGCTATTTTTCTCCTTTTCCAGTTGTTTGACTATTGAGCGGTCCATAGTTTTTAAGACTGGAATGGCAATGTGAATCGTTTTCGCGGATTTTTAGTTCCACAACCGGATTGGATAAAAGTTTTATATTTATTCGGAACACTCGGACTTCATCGTATATTAACGAAAACTCTGAAATTTTCTAAAAAAATTCAAAATTTCAAAAATTTCAACAAATTTCAAAATTTTCATAAGATTTAAAAAATTTCAAAAAATTTCAAAATTCTAAAATTAATTTTTTTTTTATTTTTAAAGTTCAAAATTTCAAAATTTCAAAAATTTCAAAAAAAAATTCAAAATTTTCATAAGACTTGTAGTCACCATGTAATTTTATGTTGAATTCTACTTTCTCAAAAGAATCAAACTCTTATGAATGACCGAGGAAATAGCATAAAAATGTCCATGAGACAATATTCAGATTTATAATGCAAAATACTGGGAAAAGATGTGTGATTTTATTGGTCTTTATCATTTTGAGGTGATCTAATGTTTTTCGGTATAATAAAATACTTATAGACTGTCATACCCAGTCAATAAGTATATACTATATTATCAGTAATAGTTTTGACTCTATTATCAGTAATAGTTTTGACTATATTATCAGTAATAGTTTTGACTATATTATCAGTAATAGTTTTGACTCTATTATCAGTAATAGTTTTGACTCTATTATCAGTAGTAGTTTTGACTATATTATCAGTAATAGTTTTGACTCTATTATCAGTAATAGTTTTGACTATATTATCAGTAATAGTTTTGACTATATTATCAGTAATAGTTTTGATAATATGCAATTTGGTTTTGTGGAATCGATTAGAAATTGTCAGTATAATTTCAGACTTGTCGAATTTTAAAATCTCTCTTGTTTAGTATTACAGTATAAGATCAAATTTGATAAATAAATAATGTAATTATATATGAGAAGTTTGAAGATGCCAAAGGGGAAATCAGAAGCCACAAATCGAGGGACAGACAACACAATGGCCAAAAATGTATTTCATGTAAAAATGTATTTTATCTAGACAACTTGCATATGCATATTTTTTTTCTTTATAACACTTAAAATGTGGTGTTATACACCATAACCCTAACTCTTACCCTTTTGACCAAGAATAAAAATACTTAACTATATTTAATGTCATTTCCAAAATGGAGAATGCCATTGTCAAACCAATAATTTAGACAGAGAATGTTATTAGTACAACTGCCAAGCTTGTCAAGTAAAATACAGTCAAGCCTGCTTTAGTGACCGCCTCTATTTAGCAATAACTTGTATTGTGTGACCTTTATTTATGTTACCTGTATTTAGTGACCGCCTGTCTTATGTGACCATATTTCAATCTTCCCTTGTAAGGTCACATAAGGGAGTGACGATTTAACTTGCAGGAGGGGGGGGGGGCTATGTTTTTTTTTTTTTCGTTCAGAAATTTGTTTTCCAGACAACACAAGAGTTAGAATATTTATTTTTTTTGTTACGTAAAACGCGAAATTTTTTTCCAGAATTTAAAATTAGGTTATATGACAAAAACTCTGAATCAGATTATTATTTTTTCCTCCACCAAAATCAGAATATATTTTCAGCAACATTGGGAATCAGAATATTTAAAAAAAAAAAAACATAACCCCTCTTCAAGTTAAATGGTCGTTCCCTAAGACAGGTCTGACTGTAATCATATTTCTAAATTTCATTTACGTCCTTTGATAAACAGATATCCAGACTGCCATAGACCACTGTGACGATCCAAATTATCATCATCATCAAGAGCAGTCCAAGAACCGAAGAGACAAACGTAACCTACTACGTAAGGAAAAAGAAGAAAAGGAAAGACAGAGAAAAGAAGAGGAAGAAGAAAAAGAAAGTAAGAGAAAAGAAGAGGAAGAACTTCAAAGGAAACTTGATGATGAATTTAAACAGGTTAATATTTTCTATTTTATGCCACAGGTTAATATTTTCTATTTTAAGCCACAGGTTAATATTTTCTATTTTATGCCACAGGTTAATATTTTCTATTTTATGCCACAGGTTCATATTTTCTATTTTATGCCACAAAATTCATACACATTTTAATATACCACATAAATTTTGACTTTTGATTATATATACAGACCTCAAATATAGGGTTTTCAAATTATCCAATGCTTTCCATTATTGATTGCCCCTTCGGGTTTATCTAGCGTTTATTTTCACTTAAACAACATGGGGTTTATACACTGGTGACTATATTTATGAATTTTGTTTCTTTCAGCGAGAGTTGATGAACAAAGAAATGCTTGAACAGAAATTAAAAGAGCTCGAGGATGAGAAGAGGGTAAGAAACTTAATAACTAAGTCTGTTGTAACATTTACTCAACAACAACAAAAAAACTAAGATTTGCATACTGTATGCATAATAACTAAGTTGGTCGAGTAATGTGTGTAAATTACAACAAAAAGCAAAAAAAACCCTCTCATATGCGAATTTTACATTTTGATGATTGTTGTTAAAGGCATAGAGGCTGTCAGAATTGTTTTTTTTTTATTTATTAAAAGTTGCCAATATTCGATGTTTTATACTAATTGCAGTTGAAATTTTTCATAATATCATACGTAAATAGCTTAGAACGAAGGAAATACATCGCTGTTTGATTTTCTTCCACCCAGGAAAGAATTCAATGTTTACCCGTGCAATATTCATACGACCTACACAGTGAACTCATTCGGTAAAGTGTTTGCGCATGTGCGAACTTGTTTGTTGAAGAAAAAGCACATGGCACAAACAAGAACATTGACGGATTCTACACGAAAACGACACAAAAAGGAGGATTCAGCAAACTTTGTGTAAAAATAAAAAAAAGATGTTATACCGACCTACTCCATTTTTCAACACGTAAGCATAATTTAGTATCTTTTTTTGGCTGAATCGTATTTTGACAGTAGAATTGCATCATAGTTTTTTATATATTCTTTTTTTTTCAGGAAAAACGCTAGGTGATATCTCTTTTAAATTAGAGACTAAAATATAATCAAGTCAACTCAAGTGTTGTCAATAATATGCAATACATGTTGTTTACAATTTTCCCTTTATCAGGCCCCTTTGCAGAGTTTGGTTTTGTTTTCATTGATTTCATCACGTATTTCCGATTTTAAGTGTCATTCTTACTAAATACCATTATATAATATTAACTGATTACCCCGGAATCCAATTTCATAGATATATTTCTTAAATTATATTAATTCTAATGAATTTACATTCAACATGCTTCCTGGTTATTCATAGCAGTTATCAGTATTCGGCAAACTTCGGAAAAACAGCCGATTTATAATTTGGTGTGTTAATGGCGATTCCACTGACAGACAGTCAAATTCTTTTCACTAATTACGACATTATAACATATTTTTTTAAACCTGGTTTCTTGTTCAGAACATTTTATTAGTATAAAACATCGAATATTGGCAACTTTTAATATAAACAAAAAAATTCAATTTTGACAGCCTGTATGCCTTTAAGCATCAAGTCAGCATTATTTCAGTTATATTGCTTACGAGATCTAGTTAACAGACAATAAATCATGCAAGTACAAAGTAAGAACTGAGATGCACATTTGTGCGAAAAGAAAAGGAAAAGGGGATATAGGGTTAGGTTTATGTTGTTTATGCCACTTTCAACAATATTTCAGTTATATCGTCACGGTCACTACCATGCGATCACGACCATGATGGTCGCCTATAAACATATGGCACAACTATTGGAAGAAATATGATATTAAAATCAGTCTTATATCTGAACATCTGGGTATTTAATAATTCATTGGGGTGAGGTCAGCAGGAATCCTCTAGTTTTTACCTAGATTCCAATGGAAAATTTGAATTTTATTTTCTTAATTTAAAATAAACCCGTCTGATATAAATTGACGAAAATCAAACTAGATATCTGATTTAGTGTCTATAAGGACCAGAGGTGATTTTGATTAAAATATTTAACTTCTGTTGGAAGATAGCGAATAAATTAATATACATGGGAGTCTATGTAAAATCCCGAGGATTTTGCTTGGCTTCACCTCCAAATATTTTCTTCATCTCAAAATTGATAATCATTGATTGGTCAATTACATTGTGTGATGTCATTCCGCAATCGAGAATTAAATTAAATGTTGACGTTTAACGACTATCTGAAAAAACTATCTACCTTTCTAATTGACAACTTTAATCAAGAATTCTGATTCGCCAATGGCAACGTTAGTCTTAATAGGAACTATTTGCATTGGTATATAATAAAAACATAGATATTTAGTGCGCACAACACGTTTCTGGAATAACCTTCATCAGGTACGCTCAAAAAAGCCATATAATTTAAAAGCGTTTGGGAGCAATAAAACCAAAGGGATTATATACATGATAGCCAGAATCAACTAAGGTCACCAATGTCTGAGAAAGGAGAACCTTAGTTTTGATAAAGGTTACATTATTTAGGAAGTGTATTAGTTTCAATAATAAATATACCGTATATAATAATAAACCATGTCAGTGCCAAAACACTGACTCCTGGCCATGGGCGGATGATAACATCAGAGACTTATAGTCCACCACCCAGTGATAGTAATAAAAACATATATATCGTCCGATTACGCTCAATATCAAAACATTGGAAAGCCAAATAATTTTAAAACATACCATACCACAGAAAAAATTACAGATCAGAAATAGTGTTTATATTTCTCATGCATGTCCTATTTATAGAAAGTAAAATCAAACATTTCTTAATTTAACAATTTAATATTATTTGTAAACAAAAGGCCAGGGCAGAGCTAGAGGCACAATTGAAGGAGCAAGGTGCTCTTCGAGAAGAAGAAAGGCTAAGATTTCATCAATTAGAAGCCAGCAAATATGAACTGGAGAAATTGTTGGAAGAAGAACGTCAAGCAAAGCGAGATGAGGAATCTGTCCGAAAACTACAAGCCAAGTATGGAATATATCTCTTTTCTCCAAAAAATAATAAATAATAAAAACAAAAATAAACAAACAAACGTTTCAGAATTAATGCAACAGTGCTATCGATAATGGATTTTTTTTTTTTAATGCCACTTTCAATATTTCAAATCTTTCGTGATGGTTTTATTAATGGGTAAATCAATGACCTGTCACAAGTAATAAGACAAACTGTCACAAAGATGTATAAAGTACTCGGTGAGAATTCCACTGTTTGACAGAACTAAACAATACACATAAAACACTACTGCAGTGTGATACATTATTTCACTATTTTTTAAACCAGTGTTAATATTCTAGCCTACTTTAAAATATAGACCCAAACAACTAGTAATATCTATTATGTGATCAAGTTTGTCAGTGACTTGTGACAGGTCAGTGGTTTTCTCCGGTTTCCTCCACCAATAAAACTGACCGCCACGATATAACTGAAATATTGTTGAAAGTGGCATTAAACACAATCAAATAAACAACTAGTTATATCCTGTCATAGATGTATCTCTTCCTCTTCTCCTTGATTTGTTTTTACTAAATCTATAAAAAAAAGTTTTTAGATACGAAAGGTGTCTTTGACAAGACAATGACCAGAAGAAAAAGGGCAAAAAGGCAAACAAAGATTTACAGTCACCACCATGACTTGGTTGACCGCTATGGAATATCTGTGTCACAAATGACCACGGATATGTTCCACTTGTCGTAAACACTTCCCGTTCCTTTCCCCATTCATGACTTATCACCGGGTTTGTAACTAGATTAACACGACGGGTGCCACTAGTGGAGCAGGAACTGCTTACCCTTCCGGAGCATCTGTATTTAAAAAAATCACCAAATCAGAAAACGGTACTCACTAGATTGGTTGTTTTACAAGTACCGGTATGAGTATAAAATGAGTACGTGAAAGTTTGATTACTGTAATGCAATGTTCTTCGAAATGTTAAACCTAATCTGATACATGACACACATCCTGCCTGTATTGTGAGACAATATGAACATAAGAGTCTACAAGAAGAGTTTGAAGATACCAAAGGGGTTATCAGAATTTGTAAACCGAAGGACAGACAACACAATTATATGCATGCAGTAGAAACGGGACATACTTTCAAATTGTATTTTATACTTTGTTATAAAAAAAATTCTACCCATTTATCGTTATTCTAATACATGTATTTGAAATAGATTACTCGAGGATGAAAGTATAAAACGAACAGAACTAGAAAAGCTGAAAAAAGAACAGGAACATCTATTACAACTTGAGAGAGAGAGAAGGGAAGGTCTGGAAGATCAATGGGAAGAAAAAGATAAGATCCTTGAAGAAGCAAGAAACAAACTATTAACACTAGAGTCTGAAAGGTTGGAGGCTTCTGAAAAATTACAGGTAAATTTATTTCGTACCTAAAATTGACTGTTAATGTCTGTTTACACGTTCAAAGTTTTCGTCAGGCCTTTATCTATGACAATGTTAATTCAAAGGGTAAAATACAAATAAGTGTTCCCTACAGCAACATGGAATTAGGACAAATCGAGTAAAATGGGAATGGCTGTTTTTCTTGTATACAAACAAATACATAATGTCAATTTCCAACTCGGTTACGTTTCTCTTCCACTTGTTTATTTTGGGAAATGCAGTAATAGATTTTTCTTTACCAAATATGGCTACTCAAAAGCAGCATGCTTCATAGCCAACCTCATTATCATTGTGGTGGTTAGTTTTGATGGTGAAGGGATCGTCGCAACATATTATATGCAATAGGTGTTTATTCATTAATTAAGAAAAGTTTGAAGATACCAAAGTGGAAATCAGAAGCCTTAAATCCAAGAAGAACAGACAACACAATGACCAAAGGAAAAAGGACAATGATCTACATAGCACTACAGAAAACCGAAGATTGAGACGGGCCATTGTGGTAGTGATCGTATGGTAGTTGGATTTATAGCTACCTGTGCAATCAGTGCTTATTATGTCTCCTCTTCGAACGAAGGGAGACATATTGTTTTTGTCTGATTTTTTCTTCCGCTTCTTCTGCTTCTTCTCAGCGAAGCTTGTCTGGACCATAACTTTTTTGTCTTTCCAGATAGGTCAATGATATTTGATATGTGGGTGCATGACCATAAGGCAGTGTGTCGCGTACCGTAATTACCTTCGTGGACCTTGACCTTTGACCTCAAGGTCAAATGATGGGTTTTTTAAATAGTATTTTCTTATCTGGGCCATAACATTTTTGTCTTTCGAGATAGGTCAATGATATTTGGTATGTGGGTGCATGACCATAAGGCGGTGTCACGTACCATAATGACCTTTGTGGGACCTTGACCTTTGACCTCAAGGTCAAATAATTGTTTCTTTCGAGATGGGTCAATGATATTTGGTATGTGGGTGCATGACCATAAGGCGGTGTGTCGTGTACCGCAATGACCTTTGTGGAACCGTGACCTTTGACCTCAAGGTCAAATAGTGGTTTTTTAAATAGTATTTTCTTGCCCAGGCTATAACATTTTTGTCTTTCGAGATAGGTCAATATTTGGTATGTGGGTGCATGACCATAAGGCAGTGTGTCATGTACCGCAATGACCTTCGTGGGACTTTGACCTTTAACCTCAAGGTCAAATAATGTTTTTTTAAATAGTATTTTCTTGTTGTACAGATGGCCGCATGACCATAAGGCAGTGTCGCATACCGTAATGACCTTTGTTGGACCTTGACCTTTGACCTCAAGGTCAAATAATTGTTTTTTTAAATAGTATTTTCTTGTCCGGGCCATAACATTTTTGTCTTTCGAGATAGGTCAGTGATATTTGGTATGTGGGTGCATGACCATAAGGAGGTGTGTCGTGTACCGTAATGACCTTCATGGGACCTTGACCTTTGACCTCAAGGTCAAATAATGTTTTTTTAAATAGTATTTTTTTGTCTGGACCATAACATTTTTGTCTTTCGAGATAGGTTGTTGTACAGATGGCCGCATTAAGGGGAGACATAAGTTTTAGGTATCTAAAACAGTTCTTTCTAGTTACCACTAAAGTT
This sequence comes from Bathymodiolus septemdierum, assembly GCA_963383655.1. Taxonomy (NCBI): domain Eukaryota; kingdom Metazoa; phylum Mollusca; class Bivalvia; order Mytilida; family Modiolidae; genus Bathymodiolus; species Bathymodiolus septemdierum. Next base: position 14,344,115 of record OY726523.1, read on the forward strand.
GTGAGTTTGAATCCCGCTCATGGCAAGGTGCACTTGATACAACATTCTAAAAAGTTCTTCCTAGTTACCACTAAGGTTGTGAGTTTGAATCCCGCTCATGGCAAGGTGTACTTGATACAATATTATGTGATAAAGTTTGTCAGCGACTTGTGACAGGTCAGTGGTTTTCTCTGGGTACTCCAGTTTCCTCCACCAATAAAACTGACAGCCGCAATATAGCTGAAATATTGTTGAAAGTGGCATTAAACACCATAACCCTAACCCTGAAGATTGAGCAACACACTAGGATTTACATGTAGTATTTAACATTGGTATAAATGTTATATTTCTTAAACTGATTTAAAAAAAAAAAATACTGTGTTTTAGTAAAAATGAATATTTTTTTCACAGAAAGCATCCGAGAGACTTCAACAAGCTGAAAAAGAAAGGGAAAGAATGCAGGAAAAAGTCAATCTTTGGAAGAAACCGAACGTGGGATTAGCAAGACCCATACAACCGACCTACAGGCATCCTGTTACTCACAGAGGTCTAGGGGCATTACCACGTGAAATGATAAAGGAAGCTGAGTTTCTACAAAAATGTAGAGAACAAGATAAAGAACGGGGAATGACAAAGGAACAATTAGATGAGAAATATGGGGACATATCTTCTGGGGAGGAGGAGGAGGATGGCACAAAAGATTTAAAATCTCCGAGTTTGAAGCCTGAAAGGGATCAAGATAGGAACAAATGTGATGACAATATTGTTGTTTATAGATTAGATGAAAAAGATGAAACTAAAGGTCAAACAGTAGACGATGAAGTTCATAGATTAGATGAAAAAGATGACACTAAAGGTCAAACAGTAGACGATAAAAAAGATGACACTAAAGGTCAAACAGTAGATGATAAAAAAGATGAAACTAAAGGTCAAATGGTAGATGATGAAAAAGATGACACTAAAGGTCATACAGTAGATAATGAAGTTAATAGATTAGATGAAAAAGATGACACTAAAGGTCAAACAGTAGACGATAAAAAAGATGACACTAAAGGTCAAACAGTAGATGATAAAAAAGATGAAACTAAAGGTCAAACAGTAGATGATGAAAAAGATGACACTAAAGGTCACACAGTAGATAATGAAGTCATGATAAGGAACAATGAATGTCTAAATGAAAACGTTGATGATAAAAACAGAGAAAGATACACTAAATGTGAAGATATACAATCTGAGAAAATTACAAATAATTGTGTGAAAAGTGGTGGTAACAAAGTAGATGAGAATGGCTTGGAGGAAGGTGATTCTGACAATAGTCAGCAACGAGAAATATCGCAGCAAGTTCCTCTAAATGAAGAAGCCGAAAAAGAAGAATTAGCCATTGAAAATAATGGGGAGGGTACCTCTAAGGAGGTTGAATGTTTGCAAAATTGTGAAACGGATTATGTCCAAAGTGGTTCATCTGAGCAGAAATATGTTGGGAATATTGAACAAGAAGAGAATTCTAGAGAAAGTAGTGACATTGTTAAAACAATTCAAAGTCCATATGAAAATGTGACATTTCATTTCGACCAAAGTCAACCTCAAAAGATAGAGGTTGAGGAGGGGGTTAAGAATGCAGAAGAAAATACTGGAGAGGTTAAAGAGGTCACAGTGAAAGAAAATGATTCTAGTAAAGTAAAAACTGAAATGGAGAACTTTAAAGATCCTTCTCAAGAAGAACAACTGTTACATATAAATGATGACAAAATGGATGACGACCAAGATAGTAAAACAGCACCTACTTTTAGCAATCTTGAACATGAAGAAATAAACTTAAAAGACAGTTCTGGTGAGAAAACTGGAGACTGTAATTCTGCAGAAGATGATGAAAATTTAGATGATTATGTTGAAATGAAAAGGGTAGATTTATCATAATAAGGATTTCATATCAATTTCATAGGACTAATTTCTGACCTTTTTCTCCACATTTATTTCAACATTGATCTTTAACCAAAAATTGTTTTGTTTTTATTGAAAAATTTAGTATGTAACTGTAAAAGAACTATAATATTTTAAACAAATTGTTATTATATTTAGAAATCATTGTGATGCATTGGTGTTAAACATTTTCGACTTCGAATATATGATAATTATACCAAGGTGTTCCCGAGTTAAATGTTAAACAATCAAATGTGAAGCGTGAGATTGTTGATCCGTTTAACTCAGAAAACCATGGTATAAATGATTTGTAACATGAAGCCATGCAATGTCACATCTAGGTCGTTAATTATTGCACGACTCTCTAAGGGTAATAAAACTACAGCTCATATTTAGTGTGCAATATCTCGTATCTTATTATTTCATAGTTCTTAGCGGTTGCTTAATTCTGGTATATAAACTATAAAAAAATCAAAGGAAATGAATGCATTCATGTTACAACTACAAGGATATGTTAAATATTAATTTGACCTCGAATACTATTGTTTAATCTAATTAATATTTATTGTTAATTTTAATATGATCTTTTTTTTTCTTTTACATTTTTTGTGATTGTGATCTTCACATAGATGTAGCAATATTCCATATGGAAATCAAGTATTATTATAGTATGTTTAGAATGTATATTTAGTTGTAGAGACGACAGCAAGTATTTTAATGCGACAAATTAATGTTTGGTTAGGATTAGGGTTATTGTGTTTAACGCCACTTTCAACAATATTTCAGTTATATTGTAGTGTTCAGAAAACCGGAGTACCCGGAGAAAACCTGCCGCAAGTCACTGATAAACTTTATCACATATTGTTGTATCGAGTACACCTCGTCATTAGCAGGTTCAAACTCACAACTTTAGTGGTGATTGGCACTGATTGCATAGGTAGTTATAAATCTAACTACCATAAGATCACGACCACGATGGCCCCAATATGAATTACAAGTTAGAAATAGTCATATCATATCTTAACTTATTAAAGTGTATTACATATATTGGGTAGATGTACAGAGATTTAGTTTTATATCTTATTTATATGTTGAACAGAATTTGGTTGTGAAATATTTATTTAAATGTATGTATTTGTACGTAAATGCTGTAATAATGATACAATTATAAATTTGCTTCACACAATGTATTATATACCTTATTGTCGTAAATAGCACGGACATGTATGAAAAATAGCCAAATACTTCTGCAAGATCCTAAAAGCTGACATTGTCTACATGTTGAATTGCAGAAGTTTGTATTTTTGTTATTAACTAAGAATATGCAAGTTTTTTTTACTGAATTTATGCATTTTAAACATTAAAAAAAAAATTCATAAAACTATGCATTTTAATAATTAAAGATTTTTTTTTATTTCATAGAACTATGCATTTTAATAATTAAAAAATATACATTTTTGTTATTAAAAAGTTTGCATTTTTATAAACTTACATTTTCTGAGTAGTACAGATTTAAAGGTAAATGATATTTTAGTTTTTTTTTTTAACTATTGCATGCAAGCAAACCATATTAAGAGGTCACCTTTGAGAAAAAGAAAAAGTGATCTCTTAAAAGAGGTTCAATTCATATGAAATTTTCTATGACAGGACAAGAAAAGGTGACTTTTAAATACAGGTGACTATTTAATGGAGGTGACCACATGGGAAGGTTTGACTATGTTGAATCATGTTGTTCATGAAACTCCCATCTTTTATATGGTTTGAATAAATGATATATTTTGTTCACCAACAAACCATTAAGGGTGTGTGGGTTTAGTTATGGTGTTTATAGCCACATTCAACAATATTTTAATTATATCGCGACGGTCAGTTTTATCGGTGGAGAAAAACCACTGACCTGACGCGACTGACAAACTTTATCACATGTTGTATGAGTACATCTCACCATGAACAGTGTTCAAACTCACAACTTTAGTGGTGATAGGCACTGATTACACAGGCAGTTGTAAATCCAACTACCATACGATCACAACCACGATGGCCCCTTAAATGAATTACATTAAGTATTACATGTACAATGTACATGCAAATATGAATAATATTTTTCTAAAACCCACAGACTACTAATATTCTGGTTCCATGACTCAAAATATATTTTAGTTCATAGTTAAAATGATACTAAAAGTAAAATAATGTGGTTATCCCAATTTTTCGAATTTAATTTGAAATATATTCACAGTTGAAACCTGTCTGCAAAATTAACCCCATCAATTCCCATCACTTGTGTAAACTGACAAGAAAATGCTGGTCTAAATGGTAATAACTTTATTAGAACAGTTTTCATGTATTAATGTAAGACAAAGAAATGTTTTTTTTTTTTTAAACATATAATTTTTCTATGTGTGCTTATTTGATTGTGTCTATTTATAAATAGTTCTACTACTTTATTGGTTTCATTTTCAGATATGTAATATTTATACCACATTTTTCCAAGTTTTACCGTTAAGATCGGGAATCCGTGGTATAAATAATTTGTAACATGAAGCCATACAATATCACATCTAGGTCGTTAATTATTGCCCTGCTCTCTAAGGGTAATAAAACTACATCTCAGATGAGAGAGAACATATACATATATCAGGTGATTCATCAATATGATTTTGTTATTAAATCCTGCAATTTATTCATGGCATTATATTTATAATTTTGTTTTAATTTTGAATTAATTGTATAGAGCTAATAAATGAATCTTTTAATTTTGAATTAATTGTATAGAGCTAATAAATGAATCTTTTAATTTTTTTTTCTGTACTTTCATTATTAAATGGCTTCCAGAGGGGGTTAGGGTTATTGTGTTTAATGCCACTATCAACAATATTTCAGTTATATCATGGCGGTCAGTTTTATTGGTAGAGGAAACCCGAGTACCCTGATAAATCCACCGACCTGTTGCAAGTCACCGACAAACTTAATCACATAATGTATTGAGTACACCTCCCCTGAGCGGAGTTTGAACCCACAACGTTAGTGGTGATAGGCACTGAATGCATGGTAGTTATTAATTCAACTACCATACGATGACGACCACAACGACACCACACGAGAGCGAGACAGTGATTGTTGTATAACAACAAGTCAGCACATTTTAAGATATATCATGGCGAAAACAAGTTACATTTCAATAAGATGATGATAATGAACGCTTTGTGCTAGATCAACATGGTTAGTTGAATTTTTATAGTGTAAGCTTGCTGAAAAAAACAGTCCGTGGGTACACATTTCGATCTACTCGGACACATTAACAAGATTTTGTGTCAATTCTTCTTTGCTCTTACTCCTTAATGCAGTGTGCTTAGCTGAGAAGCAATAAATAATCATTACCCCTCCTGATGCTGTTCACTATAGAAATGAGGGAACTATAAGATATTAACACAGTCCTCAAACTGTAAATTTAAATTTACTGCTCTGAATCAAATCCTTGAATTTATTTTTATAGTTCTTAAAAAAACTGAAAAATTTACTGGTCAAAACAAAGATTTTCCGGTCTTGGGCCGGAGGACCGGTGCTCATCGTAAGGACTGGTAACAATAAAAATGTTCAAACCTGTCTGAGCGAAACACATATAGAGACACCTTTCTTGTTCACAGTATTTTGATTGGAAAACTAAAACAAGATGTTGCACGCTACGTCGTGCTAAGAATATCCCCACTCGTTCATTTGTAAGTCGCACGGTAAACAGGAAGTAGATGTGCGGTAAACCTGGAAAGGGGAGACACGGTACAAGTCACCATGCCAAAGCCATATATCAAATATAAAATAATTTCTTCCAGTAGAAGCTGAGATATCTGTTATGAAAGTATGAACGGACGGACAAGGTGATTGCAAGCCCCCTCTCTACGAGTGGGGGTATAATATGCATTAAAAATAAAAAATTTGGGACTGGATTTGTTACTTAGTTTATACATGCTTCAAGTTTATGCCGGGTTCTGACAAGACAGATTTCAATATAGACTACAAAATACAACACATGAAGACATTTTCAATAATCTATTTAATGTTTAATATCACAGTTGGATAATATAGACTACAAAATATAACATTTTTCGACTATTTGTAAAACAAAAACATACTATTTAAGTCATTTCGACAAGTATCATAAGTGTATGTTGAAATAAAAAGACAGATACGACCTTTGAACTGTCAAATGTTAGTTATTTGAAAATAACCTTGGAAATAACTTGCATGTTCGAAACAGGTATTTGGTTAACATAGGTAATTATAATAAAGATTTCCTGCTTTGCCACTTCATCTAAAGTTTAGTTTATACAAGATTCTAGTTCATTCAGGGTTCCACTGTATTATACTCTTATCAACTTTTGAACTGGATTCTTTTTTGACTACCACTTGTCATAAGGCATAGCTAAACTAATGTTGTAATGTGATGCTTCTGGTTCATCAGATCCTTTATTGACTACAACTTGTCATATGGCATAACTTAACTAATGTTGTAATGCGATGTTTCTGGTTCATCAGATCCTTTATTGACTACAACTTGTCATAAGGCATAGCTAAACTAATGTTGTAATGCGATGTTTCTGGTTCATCAGATCCTTTATTGACTACAACTTGTCATAAGGCATAGCTAAACTAATGTTGTAATGTGATGCTTCTGGTTCATCAGATCCTTTATTGACTACAAATTGTCATAAGGCATAGCTAAACTAATGTTGTAATGTGATGCTTCTGGTTCATCGTAAGTAGAAAGACAAATATCTGGTACCCCTTGTGTCATCTGATCTACAGAGAAATCATATACTTGGACTGTTCCCCTGTATCTGTAACATAAAATTAAAAGTTTTAGTCTACATTCTACACAAGTCAGTAATTGTTTTTTAACACCAAGTGAGCAATTTATCAGCCATATCATGGCGAGAACAAGATACATTTTGAAGAGACGATGATATTATCCGTTTTGTACTAGACCAAGATATTTGAATTTTTATTTGTGCTAGCTCATTGAAACAGGTCGACCGTTAGACATGTTGCTCCACTCTGACACATTATCCTGATTCTGAGCCAACCAGTCTTTGCTCTTATTCATTACTGCTGTAGATTTTATACAACAGTGACTAAATAGGAAAATACTTGAAAAAAACCCCCAAAAAATATGGAAACCCTGTAAAATATACTGCTCTCTAAAAGCCAAACTTGTTGAAGATTGATTGGCAGAATGTCAAAACAGTATATAAATCATGATATTTTAACTTTATTTAGATGAAAACAAGTGTTCACAGAATGATAGAATATCCAAAGTTAGTGAGTGATTATTGTTTAATGCAAAGATAGCAATTTTTCGGCTATATCATGGTGAAAAGCTACATTTGATTAAATGATACTTTGTACCAGACCAATACTCTTTGTTGGATTTTTATAGTGCTATATCACTGAAACACCAGTCTGTGTTAAGGCACAATCCTGATTCCGAACAAACCAGTCTTTACTCTTTCTCCTTTAGGCCGCAAAAGAGAAGCAACAAATACCAATTTCATAGTCTTTGGTTTGATTTCATCAAAACTCCAACCCACGATATCGTTTAGAATATCCACACACTTCTGTGCTTACTGAAAAATCCTAAACATATCATTTTTAGGTTTTTGCCATCCCTTAACAATATTATTGTTATATGTAGGAACCTAACAGTGAGTCATATGCATGTGATAGCGGACAAAGCACAATTTTTCAAAATAGCTGAACTATGAACTCTCTAATATTATTATATCTAATATTTTAGAGTACCGTTCAATCAAATAGTACAAAATTTACTGTAATATCAAGTAAACATCCTACATCAATGATTTTCGTGATTTATTACCATGACAATCCTGTCAAAATAATACTTTGCTTTCGTTTGCATGGTATGTCAAGGTTTAAAAACAATTTGATCACTTTAACTGGTTAAATATGGAAGCTGACATGGTCATTGGAGAGCAGGGGGGGGGGGGGGGGGGGGTATTACAATCTCATAGTGTCAACAGTTGAATTACCATACTCTTAATAGTATTCGTCATTGAGCTTATAAAAATCAGGAAAAGCAAATTTGTTCCAGGCCTGTTCTGACATTGATATCCACTGATTTGATAGACACCTTTTTTATTACAACTCAATGCTGTACAAGTTTTTGGTTTTAATTTAATATATAAATTTCAGTCCAATCAAATGTTCCAGTAGTTTCAGAGAAGTTACAAACTAGACCAAAAGTTATTACACAGAAACCATTGTGTCTAAAGACAGATGACGACAAAATTTAATATTAGTCTTCGTTGTGTTGAAGGCGAAGAAGCAATGATTTTACTTGGAAGTAGCTGACTTTTCAAATTATCTGTGATGCAATAATATCAAACAAAAACAAACAAAAAATTGTTTACAATCTAACTCTGATCGACTGAGTTCAACATGACGAGGTTCAAAGTTCAAGATGACAAGGTTCAAAGTTCAAGATGACAAGGTGCAATTATATCATTATTACCTTCTATGCATAGCGCTCTCAAACTCATCAACAATAGGCATAGTACTGTTAGGAACATTTCCAACAATCAGTTTGTTCTTGGTAAAATGACAGTGTTTTACTGGATGTCTACAACAATAAAACAGATAAAATAAAATACATTAGCAGTCTAATTATATTTGAGGCCTCAGTGGCTGAGTGGTTAAGGTGGTGATTTTTTTTATATGGGTAGGTAGGTTTATGGTGTTTAATGCTACTTTCAACAATATTTCAGTTATATCGTGGCGTTCATTTTTATTGGTGGAGGAAACCAGAGGTCCCGGAGTAAACCCCTGACCTGTCGCAAGTCACCAGCAAACTTTATCATATAATGTTGTATCGAGTACACCGAGCCATGAATGGGGTTCGAACTCACAACTTTTGTGCTGATAGGTACTGATTGCACAGGTAGTTGTAAAAAAAAAAAATACCATACGATCACGACCACGATGGTCCCGATTTTTTTTTTTATATATAACGTTGCCTTTTTTTAAAATTACGTGTACATTTTATCTTTTTTTTTAAAGAGTAAACTGTTACCATGGCAAGGTGATAAAAATCATTATACTTAAGTAATCAAAGATTCTACATCTGAAATTTAGTCAGACTGGGATGAAATTTAAACTGTCGCTATATAACCAGGGATGATTCTGGTTAGAAAATGAAATAACTGGTTAGAAAAAAAAAAAAAATCAATTAAAATAGCTGAAACCATCTACACCCCATTTCAAAACCTCTATTTTCGATCTGTTCAGATCATATCCTGCTACTTTCGGAATTAATTTTTCAGAGGAAAATAGCTGAAATCAGTTAAATAATGGAAAAAGCATTCATACATAATGAGTTATTTAATATGCATATTCTGATTCTGATTAAGACTAGTTAGGACTAGTTTGTAATTATTGATACAAAAATCTTTCAAGAAACAACTTGAAAAAATTTGCCTAATTTCAAAGCATTAATAGACAGTAGTAAAGAGTAGTTTTTGACACAGTTTTCACAGAAGATAGATTTGGTCATGTGACAAATGATGACTTAATGACTTCATCAGTTAGAGTTGTTATTTGCCAATTCGGCCAGAATATTGCCAAAATACATGTATTCTTTCTATTGAATGCATTTCCTACAAATTTATAATTTCACTCTTTTTTGTAAGTGCAGATATGATTATAAGATAATATTTCAAGATTATTTTATTTATCATGTTTATGGTACAAAATTATGATACAGTAGACCTCCTCTAATAAGGCCACCCTTCTGTGATGAAAAAGTGGGAGTGGTCTTATAAGAGGGGGACTTCTGTGATGAAAAAGTGGGAGTGGTCTTATAAGAGAGGGACTTCTGTGATGAAAAAGTGGGAGTGGTCTTGTAAGAGGGGGATTTCTGTCATGAAAAAGTGGGAGTGGTCTTATAAGAGGGGGACCTCTGTGATGAAAAAGTGGGAGTGGTCTTATAAGAGGGGGACTTCTGTGATGAAAAAGTGGGAGTGGTCTTATAAGAGGGGACTTCTGTGATGAATAAGTGGGAATGGTCTTATAAGAGGGGGATTTCTGTGATGAAAAAGTGGGAGTGGTCTTATAAGAGGGGGACTTCTGTGATGAAAAAGTGGGAGTGGACGTATAAGAGGGGGACTTCTGTGATGAAAAAGTGGGAGTGGTCTTGTAAGAGCGGGACTTCTGTCATGAAAAAGTGGGAGTGGTCTTATAAGAGGGGGACCTCTGTGATGAAAAAGTGGGAGTGGTCTTATAAGAGGGGGACTTCTGTGATGAAAAAGTGGGAGTGGTCTTATAAAAGGGGACTTCTGTGATGAATAAGTGGGAATGGTCTTATAAGAGGGGGGCTTCTGTGATGAAAAAGTGGGAGTGGTCTTATAAGAGGGGGACTTCTGTGATGAAAAAGTGGGAGTGGACGTATAAGAGGGGGACTTCTGTGATGAAAAAGTGGGAGTGGTCTTATAAGAGGGGGACTTCTGTGATGAAAAAGTGGGAGTGGTCTTGTAAGGTCACCCTTCTGCAATGAAAATATGGGAGTGGTCTTATAAGAAGGGAACTGTTGTCCCCTCTCTACCATTCTAAATACCTATTGTGTATTTCCCAAAGTTTCTTTGACATCCTAAGATCCCAGACTCTGACAAATCCATCATCACCCCCAGAAACGACCTTCATGTCATCCATCTGTACGGTGTTGACCTGACTTGAGTGACCAGCAAATTGATTGGTCATACTCTCAGTTCTCATATCAAACATTCTTACCCTGAAATTGTCAATATAATAATTATTATATTCAATCAGTTTATTTATTTTAAGTGATGTCATTGAACGTCAATTTGAAAAAGTGCAAAACGGCCATAGATTTGAGAATTGGATGCCGATTTGAGAATTTGAAAAAGAACATAGATTTGAGAATTGGACACCGATTTGAGAATTTGAAAAAAGGACATAGATCTGAGGTACAGATGTCTGTGACGTAAAAATCGGATATGGATTTGAGAATTGGACACCGATTAGAGGTTGGATGCCTATCTTATTATTAGTTTTACATAAATATGATGTAATTATATAGATATATGTACCTTCTGTCACCACAGCCAGTAACCATGAGATTTTCTGGACTGTCAGCTAAGTTGATACATGTAATGGTCCAGGTATGGTTGTATAGAGTAGACAAAAGTTTCCCACTGTTTAAATCATAAACTTTAACCTGCAAAAAAATATTAATATTATAATTTTTTACTTTCCCAATAGTAGCCAGCTATACATATCCGATATATTTCCAGTTTAACATTGTTTCACTTTCCAAAAGCAGTTAGTAAATTTTACAACAACAAAATATGAAATTTACAAGTGTTCTTTTGTTAATATAGTGATACAAAATGATTGATATGTGAATAATAAAGAAAACAATAAGAAATTGCTTAAAATGTTGATTTTGTAGAAAATATGTCTGATAATGGGAAAATATTTTTTTAAAGAAAACATTTCTTGAGCTTAAAGTCCAAAACTATGCTATCTATCAGGCTACATTAAAAGTGAGCGAGTGATTATTGTTAAACAACAATCAATCAATATTTCAGCCATATCATGGCGAGAACAAGTTACATTTTGATGAGATAATAACGGCGTCCACTTTGTTTTAGAACTACACGCTTAGTTGAATATTTATAGTGCTAGCTCACAGTCCATGGATAGACATGTCTCTCCACTCAGACATATTATCCTGATTTCGAAACAAACAGTCTTTCTCTTTCTCCTTAATGCTGCATTCTTAGCGGAGAAGCATCAAATACCAACATCATAGTCTTTGGTTTGAACTGATTGGAGCTCTATCCCAGTATCTACCACACTCGATGAAAACACGCTAACCATCAGACCACCAATGGGGTTGGTGGCCATATAAAAGGGAGACAACTGTAGTTTTGCTAAAACACACATAATTGAATCTAGTTCTCGAGAATTAAATAAAATGTACAATATGGAAAACACTGGTGCCTTATCCGCCTTTGAAATCGATAAAGGGGGTTTCCAATGTTGTATTTTGAGAGATAAATTAAAGAAACATACTCTGTATGGATCTATTGCACCTCCACATGATCCTAATCCTACAGCTAGTTGTGATGGTGATGACCTTGCATTCATACAGGTCACAGGTGAACCAATCAAATGGTGAATATTGGTCATGTGATTAAAGATCTCACTTCCATAATGGCTATCATCTGTTTTGTGAATGTTGATTTTGAAATCGGTAGCAATTATTATATAAGGCTTGCTGTAGCTTTTTTGTTCTTCAAATATCTTTGCTGAAACAGTCTGTAAATAAAACAAAGGTCGTTATAGCTTCTAGTATAATAGCTAAAAGTCAACAAATTAAGCTGCAAATGTGCTTCCAAAAACACAGCTTATTTCATATTTGAACAACAATCAACAAAAAAGTTGCATTTCTGTATCGATAATTTAAACAAACCTATGCAGGTAGAGTAATAATGAGAAAAGTTTGTCTTTTTATTACATTTTAACACTATTTAATCTAAAAAAAATGAATAATTTTTTAACCAAAGGTATATGTTTTATGCCATTTTCAACAATATTTCTGTTATAAGGTGATGGTCAGTTTCCTTGAAGAAGGAAATTGGGAGTATTCTTAAGAAAACCATTGATCTGTGGAAAGTAACTGATAACATTTATCACACAAAGAGTTGTGTCAAGTGCAACTCACCATGGACAGGAATAAAATTTATAGGTGAGTGAGTGATTGTTGTTTAATGCAAATTGAGCAATATTACAGTTATATCATAGTGGGAACAAGCTATCTACTTTGACATTTGAAAATTGTCTTTTTTCAATGTCGTTTTCAAGGAACACTAGTGACTTTGATGTTTTTGGTTTATGGTATTTAATGCCACCTACAATGTTATTTCAGCTATATCATGGCGGTCAGTTTTATTGGTGGAGGAAACCGGAGTACCCGGAGAAAACCACCGACCTGTCGCAAGTTACTGACAAACTTTATCTGACACATAATGTTGTATTGAGGGGTTCGAACTCACAACAGTATTGGTGATAGGCACTGATTGCATAGGTAATTATAAAACTACCATACGATCATGAGCACGACGGCACCTAGTGGCATTGACAGATGCTGGTTAACAATTTATTTTACGATTTACTTACAGGTTCAGGTATACTGATAACTTTCTTTTTAGTAAACCCATCTTCATTGAATCCTTGACAGATATGTACAAAGCTAATATCATGAGGCCCACTAACGGTCAGGACCAAATCTTCATTCTGTGCGACCTCTACTCCTTTTAGTCCTCTTCTGTCATGACAATCTATCACTTGAGCAGGTGAAACGGAGTCTTTACCTTCAGTTTTCCAAATATCAACATTTCCTATAAAATATTACAAAAAAGGTCTAGAGATGTTATGGGTTCTATTTGGTCTGGGGAGTGGGGACATCATGACCCCAAATTGTATGGTAGTTGGATTTACATCTACTTATACAATCAGTGCCAATGACTATGGGTTCAATTTCCAGTTTTCAAGTTTGTCAGTGACTTACGAGAAGTCAGTGTTTTTCTCTGAATATACCCCATTCCAAGAAAGTGTACATGTAGTAGTGACAATTTAACATTTGTTTAGATGTTAATAAAAAGGAATCATTAAACCAAACAAAATATAACAATGAAAAATAGACTATAACACCAGTGAAAATAGACTATAACACCAGTGAAAATAGACTATAACACTAGTGAAAATAGACTATAACACCAGTGAAAATAGACTATAACACCAGTGAAAATAGACTATAACACCAGTGAAAATAGACTATAACACCAGTGAAAATAGACTATAACACCAGTGAAAATAGACTATAACACCAGTGAAAATAGACTATAACACCAGTGAAAATAGACTATAACACCAGTGAAAATAAACTATAACACCAGTGAAAATAGACTATAACACCAGTGAAAATAAAAATCTGAGCTTTGTGCATATCCAAGAGAATAAAACCCAACAGTTTGCATTTAGAAGGCAATTCTTTTTGTTTACTTATCATATATATATATATATATATATATATATATATATATATATCAGTTCACATTTCTATTTTTGGAGGTTTTTTCAACCAGAATTTGCATAAAGGGACCTACTGCATTCTTCTAGCATCCCATTAAAAAGTTATTTCAATTTAACAAGGGGTACAATAATCTTGTGAAAGATTTGTCATGTGACAGTATATTGTTGCCTATATGTTACAACTTGTTTATAATGTGTGACTGCACTACATGTATCAGGAAAACATATATGTGTGTGGCATTGTAAGGAATAGTTTCATACCTTGTCTATAAGATGCCACTACAAATTTTGGAGAGACAGCTTTGTGTGTAACATTGTTAGGTAGAGCTACCTACGTTGTCTATAAGATGTCACTATAAATTTTGGAGAGACAGCTTTGTGTGTAACATTGCTAGGTAGAGTTGTCTACCTTGTCTATAAGATGCCACTACAAATTTTGGAGACAGCTTTGTGTGTAACATTGTTAGGTAGAGTTACCTACCTTGTCTACAAGCTACCACTACAAACTTTGGAGAGACTGCTATGTGTGTAACATTGTTAGGTAGAGTTACCTACCTTGTCTATAAGCTGCCACTACAAACTTTGGAGAAACAGCCATGTGTGTGACCTTATTAGGTATGGTGCCATCTTCAATTGCTTCATTAATAATAAGAGATGTATTCGAAGGTTGAAAGAGACAGTCAAACTGTTCATCAACATTCCATAACTTTACCTCTCCATTGGTGTACCTAAAATTAGAATAAGGAAATATAAGTAAGTGAACGAGTGATTGTTGTTAAATGCCAAATGAGTAATTTTTCAGCTATGTCATATCGAGAACAAGTTACATTCAATGAAATGAAGATGATGTCTGCTTTGTACTACACCCACATGCTTAATTGGATCTTTACAGTGCTAACCTACTGAAACAACAGACTGTGGGTAGACATGTCACCCCACTCTGACACATTATCCCAATTCAAAGCCAACCAGTATTTGTTCTAACTCCTTAAAGCTGAGTGCTTAGCAGAGAAGCAGCAAATACCAATTTTGCCGTCTGCTTTGATCCAATCAGGAATCGAACTCACGCTAAGTTGATACAAATTATTTGGGAAATTAGAAATTTTGTTTCTGTGGCAATAGTGACAATCCGGGATGTCTGATGGTTTACCAGTATACTGTCTAGTTTACCTTTACGTTTAATTAACACATATTCATACTATGACAAGCAGAGGAGGGCAGTCGTGTCCGTGATCGTATGGTAGTTGGATTAACAACTACCTATGCAATCAGTGCCTATCACCACTGATGTTGTGAGTTCGAATCTCGATCAGGATGAGGTGTACAACATTATGTGATACGGTTTGTAAGTGACTTGCGACAGGTCAGTGGTTTTATACTAAGATATTCTTGAAATAAAGGTTTTGTATAAATTTGATAAGGTTCCATCCAAGAATTAATTTGCATGAGTAAACATAGAATACATATACCGATCCACCTGCCTTTCATCAAATCATCAGCTGAATGCAATTTTGTTGTAAAATAGCTAAAAATGTACTATTGCTGCAACTTAGCTAAACATGTAATTTAATAGTAACACTTTCTTGATAAGTTAAAAGTCCTGAATATGCATACCCTGATACTATGCTATTCTCATGCTATCTTAAATAAGGGATGATTCTGGTTAGTACATAAAATAACTGAAAATCAATGAAAATAGTTAAAACCAACTACATCCCTCTTACCAAAGATCCTTTTTTTTACCTGTTTTGACTGTGTCCTTGCAACTTTTGGAATTTTTTTTGTTGGAGGAAAATAGCTGAATTCAGTTAAATAACTGAAAAAAAATCCTCACTGTAAATAAGGTTTCGACTATTGAAAACACTCACCCTGATACTATGTTGTCCCCAGATGAATCAACAGCACACAATATTCCTCCAGGTATATGTTGTAATTGTGAAAAACTTCCTATTCTGTTCTGAAACAGCAAATATCAAATAGTGAATAAACTAGCAAATAGAATCTCTACTCAAATAAGACTCAATTGTATAAAATTCTACAGTTAAGTTCTGAAAAAGGTCAAGAAAAACAATGATTACAAATTGGTGGTTGTTTATTTTGGTTTGACATTGATGGAATTGTTTACCATCATTGTTTAAACTCTCTTTTCATAATGTAGATTTTGAGGGATAATTTACTATTTTTGGGTCATAGATTTGTTTTTAGCTGAAAAGGATATTGAAGGATAATTTTAGTTAAATGGTGGCTTCATAGGCAACAGGGGAGATAATTTCCATTATATGGTGACTGAGACATCAGGGGAGACAATTTTCATGACATGATCAGAGTCAACAGGGGAGATAATTTTCATTAGAAGGTGACTGAGACCTAATCAGGGGAGACAATTTTCATTACATGATTAAATACATCAAGGGAGACAATTCTAATAGGTTAAGAGAAATAATTTTACTTGGCTGACAGATGTATCAGAGACAAAATATGAGTTCTTTGTTTAAACTCATGCATGTGGCATATCCATGAATAATTGATTGTTTGTAGAATAACATTAAGGCCAAAAACAAAAATAGCTGTGTTTCTGCTAACACTACCAAGTTATTTTTTGTGCATACCCAATATGGATGTATTTTTGTTGTTGCTTTATGACCTTCAGTAGTCTATATTAGAATTCTAGAAACAGCACATCTTCGCTAGCCAAGGGTTACGATCCGCTCTATACAGTGACTGAGACATCAGGGGAGACAATTTTCATGACATGATCAGAGCCAACAGGGGAGATAATTTTCATTAGATGGTGACTGAGACCTCAGGGGAGACAATTTTCATTACATGATTAGATACATCAGGGGAGACAATTCTAGTAGGCTAAGAGAAATAATTTTACTTGGCTGACAGAGAGCGGATCGTAACCCTTGGCTAGCGAAGATGGAAACAGCAGGGCTTTCAATATTTTTCAAGTGTACCACTCCAGTACTTCACTATTTACAGGCGGTACTTTTGTATTAAAATTTGAACAATGTTCATGAATATCTATACAACACTCTTTAAAATCAGGAGGTACCAAAAACCATTTTAGGCAGGTAAAAGTACCTGGTACTGCCTCTTATTGAAAGACCTATAACAGTCATATTTAACTGGGATTTTTTCCATCGATTTTCAAACATTTAAGTACATGTAAGAGACTTCAAAGATTAAGCATTGATTGATTGAGTGGTGTTTAACACAAAAGAGTAAGCAACTTTCATTTGGAAATACAACACCTTCCAATTGTAAACCAGTTTTCTTTCTTGTTCTACATGGTGCCTAACAACTGCCTTCCATTTTGTCTTCTCAACTGCCTGAGCCTCTCTTTCATATCCAAGCTCATGACAAATACGACACCATAATAATTCATCATCTGCCAAACTTTTCCAACTTTTAGAAACCTAATTACAAATGTATATCAAATGTTATACATGCAATATATTTTAACTAATTTTATAGTTATAATGACCTTGCTGAAAATTATTTGTGAAAAAAAGTTTCCGAGCGCATTTTGGGTTATCATTTATCACTCTAAGTGCAAAAAAAATTCTTGTAATTTACTCTTATAATTGGAAGAAGAAGAAGAAGAAGAAGCAGAAAAGAATATAATCACATCAAAGGTAAAGCCTGAAATGTGAGTTGCAACGAGATGTCCATTCCCAGCAAAACATATCAATGATAGTATCCCGGTATGTTTCTCCAGGATTTGGTAAGATGATGTCAGTGGCGTCATTATAACGTCACATTAGAAATCAGTGTTATTATGTTAATATCATGCTAATTGCTTGATACCGGTAATTGATATTATCGTGTGTAAAGATCAAATGGAAAATGTACAAATCATCAATACATATCTATATCACCAAATTAAATGATACATTTATCAGTGATTAATCATCATGTATCTGTGATTGTATTGTACACTGGAGAATAACTATTGAACTACTGTCAAACCTGTCTTAAAAGGCACCCTTTGAAAACAAAATTTGTCCATAACATGCAGCTTAATTTTCAACATTTAATAATTACCGGTATGGTATGGTATTTTACCTGTATGTAAATTAAAGGGCATTTTTCCATGTTCCTGTCTGTGCCCATTATATACAGGTTTGATTGTATATTGTGTTTAATATAAAGCAAATTCTGGGATCCATGAAATATTGGTCACATAATCCTTTTTTATGTAAATTCTTCCATATATATTTGTTTTGATAATACCTTTAATAAAACTCCATGTTGATATTTTTACTGTGTGAACCAAGAAAATGAGCTATGAATGAAAGCATACATTTATGCAATACCCGTTTTTTAACAGCAGGGGCATGTAAATACTTGCAATTTGTAATTAACATAAATTAATTAAAACCTTTGATATTAAAAAGTTACCAGAAATTGACAACAATATAACCAACGATAGCAACACCACTACTCTGGCAAACTTCAAAAATAAAATGCTACATAATTGTGCCTGTACAATACATGTACCAAGCCAGGAAAAAGAGCAGTTATGTATAGGTGTGTTAGGCAAGTGGTATTGCTTTTGTCTGTTTCTGTGATCTGATGATTTTTCTATTAGATTTTGGAACTGTTCTGGCACTCAGACATTGTGGGTTTTTTTCTTCTTTACTTTATAAATAGTAGAGACTTCAAATCTTTAACTTTTTAGATACATGTACATGTGCATGTAGATGTAAAAAAAAAATCAAATTCTTGTTTCAGTTTACCTGTGAGCAATGACATAGATCTTTGATGCTAAGAGGTTCAAATATTTTGATTGCAACCTCTCTAGGAACAGTCTGATCAAAAAATGGAATTTCATTTATTTCATCCTAAAATTAAAAAAAATCAATAAAAGTATTTAATAAAAACATATACTAAGCTAATAATCATGATACATGTACATGTGTTTGTACTACAAAATGTATTATTGAAACCAGAGGCTCCATGTTGCACATTCTTGCTAAATTGTTTAACAGTTCTCCAAACATTGAAACAAGTTGTCAAAAGATTAACCGGTAATATCATATTCCATAAATTAAATTTGTCATGCAATATTCAATGTCATGTTTAAATGGCTCGCTTGTTTAGTTTATCAGTAGAAGACTTTTTCATAGGCCAGTAAATCTGTAATTACATAATATGTAAACTAATTACATGTATCAATGATGAGGTACAATGTAATGTTAGAAAAGTGTGTCAATGTTATTCATACAACACATGGAAACTAGCAAAATAAAAAAATATATGATTCATGATACTAATAAAAAAAATGCATATATCAAATTTGCTACCATTTCTGGATGCAATAATCAATATAACATTATAAAACACTAATTTATGTTTGTGGTTCTCTACAAAGTTAATTTCAAAAATCATTTTCCTAAACTTAGATATGGATTTGAAAAAAATATGTAAAGGATTGGCAACTTTGATTTATGATTGTAATAAACATGACTCTTTATATAATTTCTGTAAGATTTCTTACCAGATCGGCTATAAACAAGTCCAAATATCTGGTCTTTTCAATATTCTTTTCATGATGTCTCAACTTCTTTGAGAAGATATCTTTCACCATCTGTTTTTCAAGCACATCAACCTTTCTTTTCTTTTTAAGCTGAAAGCTTTTTTCCGTGGAATGTTGTATTTCGTTGCTGCAAACACTTTCTTCTTGGGAACTTTCATGTGAATTCAAAAGATTGTCGACTATTCTAAATGGGTAAAATTTTGTGCTTGTTTTATGTTCATTATTTTCTCGATTAACGAAATAACACGTATGACATTTGTCATTTTCTCTAAATGCTGGGTGTATATTGCATTGTGAACATTTTGAGATCTTTTCTGTTCCTGAATCGCTTTGGTTATTTATTTCATATCCTTGACTGGCAGGAGGCTGTGATGGAAATCCAAGTTGACTAGGTCTAGGGCCAGCTTTAGTCTCCTCTTTCAGTTCCCTTTTCCATTCATTACGAAATTTCTCCAAGTCATAGCTTGACATGCTTGCTTACACAAAAAATGACACTATTTTTTACCTCTATGGCATGTATGGGGAAATGGAAATATACCTACTTGCAACGTTTTTGTATTTAATAAAAGACTGGTTCGCTGTCGTCTATGAAACCAGTCCACACACAATCTATCTTATGCATCCAAATAAACGAAACATATTATAGACAGCAACGATACACGTTATACAATAACGATACAATAAGCTTTATTCAAAGTCGGAAAGATTCGAACAATTATAACACAAGCCCTGGTGAGCTTTTAAATCCGACATAAGAATATAAATTTGCAAACAATAAACAAGGATGTATATAAGATATATACGTCCTTGCAATAAACAAAGAATGCAAAAAATAAGATTAAAAGACGAGCTGATATTGCTCGTACAAAAAGATAGAAATTACTGGCAGTATGCTTACGGGCATGTACAATAGTTACTTTTATCTAGAGCATTGATCTTTTTATAACAAGCCTGAAGGTACTACCTGAGCTTCTTTAAATTTATCAGGAAATTTAGTCAATGATATAGATTTATTTACTAGTTTAGAGCAAGGATTTGTATAGTAGAATACTATTCAAATCCTTGTTTAGAGATAAGCTTGGAATAACTGGTTTTGCAATTTT
Source organism: Bathymodiolus septemdierum (assembly GCA_963383655.1). Classification (NCBI taxonomy): domain Eukaryota; kingdom Metazoa; phylum Mollusca; class Bivalvia; order Mytilida; family Modiolidae; genus Bathymodiolus; species Bathymodiolus septemdierum. The sequence continues at coordinate 14,364,788 of OY726523.1, forward strand.
GTAAAGTTTAACCGAGATGCCATTTCTTACGGTTGCTTTTTTATATTAATTTTATTAATTTGTTTTATTATGAAATCTTCTTTTATATTATTTAGAACACTAAATTCTCTATATCAGGTTTGTTGGAATAAATTTTGATATGCTTGGGTGACTTTCAGAAGGTTCTATATTACTTGATCCAATAACTTTAGTTGCCTTTATAAGAAAAAATTCAAAAAAAATTCGGACACTTCTGTTTGAACATTTGTAATTTTAAAACCATCTTTGACTGTCGGACGAATTAATATTCAGTTGTCTATGTCTGTAACATGCAAGCTGTCATTTGACTGATTTTGTGATTCGTTACCGTTGTTGTTCACTATTATATACTTTAATTTTTGTTATTAGCTGTTCCTCGATTTGTCATGTGATTTTCGACCTTTCAGTACAATTTCCGAGATGGGAATAGACGTCGGAATGTTGAACTTTTTTGAATATTTTGTGCAAAACCCTTCAATCTTGATTGGTTTATTCCTTCTGTACTGTTTCATCTTTGGTCTTTCTGTGTTATTTTCGGGTCCTAAACCTGGGAAGAATCCATTCGATATTAATCATGTGAGACCGGTAGGACCACTTGTTGCAGACCAAACTGCCAGAGACAAAATCTTAAAACAAAGTATGTACAATTTATGTTGATTGCATGTTTTTTATCTGTTATTGTGAGAGAGGTGTAAAGTATGTGCACAGTGCCTGAGAATGTGCATTAAAACTAAAGCAGAGTTATTAATGAATTGTTAACCTGACCATAAATTATAAATTAATCTCATTGAGCTTAGACTTTCGAAGAAATTTTCTGCTCTGCATCTCAAGTAAGTACTTTCGAAGTACTAAAGATGCAGAGCAGAAAATTTCTTCAAAAGACTATTACTTAATGGTGATGCAAAGCAGAAAATTTCATCGAAAGTCTAATCTCAACGAGATTAACCTGACCACAGTAACCTGGCCAGAAACATTTTATACACAGGAGTGGGATTGACGAACTGATCATTGGACATTTGTCAGTCAACCTAAGAGAATTCTAGACACTTCAGCACCGGGACAAATCGGCACCAGGACACTTCGGCACCTGTGTGAGACATTTCGGTACCAAGACAAATCGGCACCCGGACAATTCGATGCCTCAATTAGACAAATCGACACTTTTTTAATCATGTCTGTTCCGGAAAAGATCCCGATCATGCAGACAATACTGTTACACTGTATACAACTGTCGTCTGACATTGTGAAATTGAAAGAAGTTTTTCTGCCTCATCCATTTTATCATGTTTCTGGGCTTTTACTCAAAATTTTCTCAATATGGCTTGCACACGCTTTAGGAAGTGGTATGGATTCTAAAAACAATAAAAATCCATATACAGTAATTTTCTTTTCATTATATGTTTAAAGATCAAACAATCACCAATGCAAACACAAGCTGTAAACATTTGATCGCTGCTTTTGATCTATATTTAAATCAATTATGTTTTGATTGCATTTCACGTTTGTTTGAAAGAAAATGCGGTGCCGATTTGTCCTGGTACTGATTTGTCTTGATACCGAACTGTCTTGTTGCCGAACTGTCTTTTTCAACGGGTGCCGAAATGTCTTGGTGCTGAACTGTCTTGTTACCAACCTAAGATTGATCGAAAAAATCAGATTTATCAAAATTGGATGTTTGTAAATATATAAAGAGTACACAATCTTATTTATCAAGGAATTAACTTTACATTTAAGGTAATTACATGTATATGGAAGATAATACATCTACTTCACCTGTTTTTTTTATTTTTGTGTGATCGCTGACAATTTCAAAATTTTCACTTCCAAAAACCCAAATGTTGGCACTTAGGATTTTTTTGCACCATAATGCACAATTAATATTCTTAATCAATTAGAAAGTTACATATGTTTGTACTATTGTTGAATGCAACAGAACATATATCATTTGTTCATGATAAAAGGAATTAATAGATGTGTGTTTGCATCCTGCAAGCGAAATCAGTCTTATCAATCTCTACTGAGGACATGTTAAACTCCCTTATCCAGATCAAATGTTCTATAAATATATCTGTATATGCCATTATGGGTAACATGACTGTATACACATTTTTGTAATTTTCAGTTTATTTTATTATTTAATGTAAAAAGGTGATCATCAAGTGCTGTCCATATTAACTCTGAAATGGTTGTTCTGTCGGTTTCTGTAACATATATAATATATGGATCACTGTACTATTATTAAACATACAAGTTGAAAAGTGCCACAAAACAGCAACATAGAAGTGGACAAAAAGTTGGTTTTGTATTGGGGTTGCCAAAGTTTAATTTGGAGTCAGTTATCTTGCATGAAATATCAGAACAGTACACAAACTTGGATGTAATGTGCCTTGAATGATATTTTGCCAAAATATGTGCTCTTTGTGTTGATCAGAAATCCAAGATGGATGTCATCACAGGACATATTTTGAAAATAGTACCATACATAAAACATAAAAAATGTAGAAAAAAAACCTGAAATTTATTTAATTGAACCCAAACTGCACATGATGATGCCCTACAAAATGGAACTTCAAAATGACAACCACTGCAGGACAAATATAGCACAGGGCCCTATGGGAAAAATATTTTTATTATTCTTATCGGAAATCTGTTGACATCAATGTCCTTGCATGGTCCTTTTACCAAAATGTAAGTTTTTTTAAATTGATCATAAATACATGTACAAGAAGAGGGCTGCTATAGGGCAAATTAAAAAATTATAACATTGAAGCCTATATGGGAAAATTAGGGAATAATTTTTCATAGATGCTATCCAAATGGTACATGATTGAATTGATCATTGGATTGTCATTTTCATTTTTTGTGTGGATCAGAAATCCAAATTTGACATCAATAGATTAACCATAGGATTATGAATAAAAAAAAAGATTCTCAAAAAGCTCCAACCTGTTTAAACCCTAACAGTACATGTATAACCAGTTGAAGGATACAGGCTCAAGTGAGCCTCTAGTTTTTTTTAAAGCTATTAATAGTACAATTTGTTTGTCCAGTATGATAAAATATTTTATAACCCTAGATTAAACATGACTATATACATGGTATACATAATGTATATATCATCTGATCTTTCAACCGATTATCTGTTAAATTTCTCAATATAATAAAAACCTTGACCCTTTGGGTTCAAAAATTAAGTTCAGGTCGTAATGTCAAAAATATATATTATAAACAACTTGGATTTATTTTCATTAAAGATAAGGATCAAATTGGCCAGATACAATGTACATGTATCTCTTAGTTCAATAAAGTTGTATAAATTTTATCAGTTTTTATATATTGAATTTTTTTTTTTTTTTTTTTTTTTGGTATCAATATTCACTGCATGGATTATTATCATGAATAGTCCAGGATGAGATGAGACCTACATTTATTTATTTATTTACTTATTTGTTTATTTATTTACTCCAGTGAGCAGTATTTCAGCTATATTCAGGATGAGTACAAGTTCAACAATATATAAAATCTATATAGAAAAGAGGGAGGGAGGCAGGGGCCAACCTGAGCAACGGCTTTTGACTGCCACTGAAAATTAATAGAGAGAGTTGGGCAGGGATGAAAAATGTATTCTTTATAGCTGCTAAAATATGCCTATTCTTTTCAAAATCTACAAAAAAGGTATTTAGCATGCAAGGAGTATGGCACTCTACAAACACATTATCCACTATGGTCCACAGTCAGGTTTTCCACACTATTACCTTACAACTCCTCATCAAGAGGACCTCCTCCTATCCGCCACCCTGGGACGAACATTGAAACATAGCTATTCTTCCGGGAAAATATTTCATATTAAGTGTTATAAAAACATACTGTAATCAGTAATTACTCATTCAAAGTGGGTAAAAAAGATATAAAATTTTATTGGTCCAAATTAGAGGGTCCACAAAGTTAAGGAAGTTAAGGAAGTTGTACATTCTTGTACAGTGAAACCTGTCTATTCTGAACTATAAATTTTGGCCCCAAGGATGTTTGGTTTAGACTTTATACAGGTCGTTTTATTGGTCAGGAGAAGAAATTTATGCAACAATTATTACATATTGTTAATGGTTTGGTTGGGTTTGGGTTTATGGTGTTTAATGCCACTTTCAACAGTATTTCAGTATCTTGGTGATCAGTTTTATTGGTGGAGGAAAGATTTTTTTTTTTTAAATATGCACATTTATTAATTAAATTTATTGTTGTACTCTGATATTATGAATGTCATAGTAAGGAACTAACTTGGAGTTGAGCTCTGATCAAGGACCAATTTATTAAGACCATGCTTGAATTTTTTTTTTAGCTCATCTGGCCAAAGGCAATGTGAGCTTTTGCCATCACTTGGCATCCGTCGTACATGGTAATCTTTCACATTTAAATGTTCTTCTCTAAAACCACTTTACCAAGTTAAACCAAACCTGGCAGGGATGGTCCTTGGGTGGGTCCCTTTCAAAATTATGTCTAACAGCCCCACCCTCCATTCAAGATGGCGACTGTTAGTAAAAATAGAAATTTCTTTAATCGTCTATTGTTGCTTTATTAGAACTCAAAATAAGCTCAAATTTTAACAGCAGCTACATGGCAATAAGTGGTTTCACATATTTCGGTTTTGTCTGTGAAATTTTTCTTTCAACGGATTTATATCGATTTTGCATATTTTGAGGGGGTCACCTTAAGTTAAAATCTTCTTCTCAGAAACTTGAGCTAAAATGATCTTTGATTCAAGATGCATGCTGCCATTACTATTAGCAGAAATTTCAAAGGGCAAATAAAATAATCAACTGAAATTTTTCTACAGAGTCAAATTGAAAACCAGATGAGCGATTACAAAAGCCTCTAGACTAGTGTCTAAACAATATGTTTAAACTCAAATTTCATTGAAAAAAAAACATTATAAAATTCTGATACATGTGTAATTCTAAATTTAAAGCATTTTTATTTACAGAAATTTTTCTATAATTTTCAAATTAGATTCTTTAATAAGACTTGTTTAATTACAGAAAATATTCCAATTTTTTTTCATTTAGATATTTTTTTCATTTACAATAATCTTTTTTTTTTAAAGAATTATTGTTGCATATTGAATTTTGATTTTTAATGACATTTTTTTATACAGAATTATTTTAATATTTTCCTCTGAGATCTCCATGTCCGATATTGTCAGGTATCGTTCAACTGTATTCCTTATGTTATTTAAAAATGTTGGCATAGGTTGAAGACACCTATCTGCCTATTTTTTAGTGCTTATGCTAAACTTGTTATTGTCAAATTTGGACAAGCGCTGTTAAAGTCAGATACTTGTCCGGTATTACCTAGGTCAAAAATAAAATAAAAATATTACCTACCTATCTACATTATTTTTTCTTCAAGAATTTTTGCATAATCATAGATTTTTTTGGGCTCGTGTATCAAAATCTGTTTTGTAAATTCTATTTTTATCCTATTTTTCAGAATTCAAGCCTCCTAAAGTACCAGATAACCTAGATGCTATTGTGATCGGGAGTGGTATCGGTGGACTTAGTACAGCAATACTGTTGGCCAAAGCTGGCAAGAAAGTTCTAGTCCTTGAGCAACATGACCAGGCAGGAGGCTGTTGTCATACATTCATCGATAAAGGATTTGAATTTGATACAGGTACGGTCGTCATTTAAGAATTGAATGTAATCTTCTTTAGTTTTATTGACATGTAAAAGCGTTGATGACTGAAGTACATTTGTATGAAGTGCAATATCGCTTCATATTTAAATAAAAATATACTTCTGTAAATGCTTTTACAACCTTATAAAACTGCAATAATTGCATCCCATTCTTATAATTACAATTTTACATTATTACATATAATTGAAATGATCATTATTTTTGTTTATATTCCACATTTTCAACTTTTTTTTTATTGTGTATAGTTATCAGTTGTCATGAGGTTGAAAATAGTTCCTGGAAGTAGGCTTCATTGACTGATGAAGTTTCAATTTTCAATGTCACATGTCAACCTTTTGACCAATCACACAGGGCTTTGTAAATGAAATGAAAACATAATATAATTATTTAATATTGTATAGTTTGTAGACATGTTTACTTTCACATGGGCTTATAAATTAATTAAGAACCACCTCTGTTATGTCTGGTGTATTGGTTTAAGTTGTATAAGAACCGGTAGCACATGTCAGAGAATGGTTTGAGATACATTATCAGAAGAACTCGATTAAATACTGAAGTAATCAAATGTCCTTATAAGGAGATAGGAGATAAACATGTACTATTATTTCAACCACTCTAGTTATCTGATGGGGTAAAAACTGTAAAAGCTAGGATATTTGATCAATTTTTACTTTGAGAAGTTTCAATTAATCAAAACTGATTTTGTTTTTCCCTCCAATATGTTTAGCCAATGAGAACAAGATTTTTGGCAAATTTTCATGTTTCAAAAAATTTGAACTAAAACCTATCGTAGTATATAATCCTCGCCTACATACCCGAAAATCCCTTTAAGGGTAAATTTCTGTGGCTAATACAAGGCTTATTGCGGTAATGAAATACAGATACATGTATTACAATATGTAATTTTCAGGTATCCATTATATTGGTAAAATGTACGAGGGCCATGCTGATAAAGTTCTCTGTGATCAGCTGACAGGTGGAGGAGTGGAATACCCTAAAATAGAAGAAATTTATGATGTGGTTTGTACATTTTTTAAGTTAAAATTGAAATAACAAGAGTTTGAGTTATCAGAGATAAATTGAGATACTATATATAAAAGGGTCATATTTCACTTCCAGTTATCAAGGAATTGATACTGAATTTGACTTAGAAATAACAAATTTCCACTATACATACAGTTAACCATGTATATAAAGGCCACTCAAGGAAACCTGAAAAGGTGGCCTTTATATGAGTAGTTTCCCTTTATATACAGGTTAAAATTATATGCACCATTCATTAATGGGAAAAATGAGATTGCCCTTTATCGCTATTTTGTTTATTTTCCCTTTGATATTTAAAGCCAATATATTTCATATCGCGTAAGCACTGAGATGATTCCAATTATCGCTAATCGCTAAGCATTGTCAAGGACGCACATAGTAATATCGCTGTTTTCTAATATGACGTTATAATGATGTCACATTACCAAATCCTTGATAAACATACTATCATAGCGATAGAATAATTAAAGATGTTTTTAAAAACTCGAGGACGTTTCTCAGTCATCTCTCATGTTCGAATCCCATTCATGTTGAGGTCTACTCAATGCAACTTCATGTGATAAAGTTTGTCAGTGACTTGCGGCAGGTCTGTGGTTTTGTCCGGGTATTCCGGTTTCCTCCACCAATAAAACTGATTTGTTGTATTTACCGGTTGTTATGGTGATATTTATATCAAAACTAGATGAAAGTTGTCATCAAATTTGGTGATTTTAACCCTTCATGGTTTAACAAGTACAGTAGTTGAAAAGGATCAAAATGTATCATTGGACTTAAAATTTTGGCATCCCGTTAGTGACCAAATTTTCATAATCAGTTAAAAGTGAAGTTGTAATTTATCTTAATTTTTATTTTCAAACGGAGTTCGAATCCCATTCATGGTGAGGTCTAGATCTACTCAATGCAACTTCATGTGATAAAGTTTGTCGGTGACTTGCGGCAGGTCTGTGGTTTTTTCCTGGTACTCCGATTTCCTCCACCAATAAAACTGACCTCCACAATTCAGCTGAAATATTGTTGAAAGTGGTGTTAAACACCCTAACCTTAACTCTCAAAACAAAATGTAAGGCATCATCAAATTTAGTGATTTTAACCCTTCATCGGTTTTACAAGTATGGTAGTCGGAAAGGATCAAAATGTATCATTAGACTTTTATTAGAAGATATAACAGGTAAAATTTCTACATCCCATAAGTAACAAAATTTTCAAAATCAGTTAAAAGTAAAGTTGTAATTTATTTTTACTTTTATTTTTGAATAAATCACTAAAAGTGAGATAATTTGGTAAATTTACCATAATCATTACAGAAATAAGGACAGAGAAATAATATATCACCTTCATCATACATTGCATTAATCTAGAAAATTTCTCCCAAAAACACATGATGTATGGAATAATTTTATTATAGGTCAAAATTGGAGATCCAGCTAAGCCTAGATCATATGATATTATATCAGGAAAGGATAAGTTAGAAAAAAATCTCATTAGATATTTCCCTAAAGAAGAGGCGGCCATCAAAAAGTTCATGCAATTCTTACAGGTATTGTATAATATTACCATGGTTACCATTTTTTTCAGATGGTAGGTCAATATTTTTTGCTAAATATGCAGGCTTTGACCTATCGTCTACATCTATGTATACAAAGATGGAATCTAAATAATCTGCAATATCTCCATAAATTCTCAATAAAAATGTTGATTTTGCTCACATTTTACATATATTTTATTATAAGTTTATTACTTGTTTTTGCACGACCACAAATTTTTGCAGTTGTATAAGTCTGTTCCTTAAAATACTTTAGATTTTTTTTTATTAGAGCTTGACATTGTCATTGACTTACTAACATCCTTTTTTGCAAAAACAAGTAATAATTGATTGATTGATGGACGTTAAACACCAATCAATTATTACTTGTTTTTGCAAAAAAGGATGTTAGTAAGTCAATGACAATGTCAAGCTCTAATAAAAAAAATCTAAAGTAGTTTAAGGAACAGACTATACAACTGCAAAAATTTGTGGTTGTATAATTATACAGGTGTGTTGGTGTCATTTTCCGACAGTAGATATATTGGTTTTTTTTCATAATAACTTGAGTTTCATTTTACTGATCCTTCTGAAATCAGACATAACCGATAATAACAATAACATCAATTTGGAAGCTCGCGACATACATTATCACTAGCATCACAACTCATCCTATCGGCCTCACTATGATACTAGTATCAATGTCTGTCTCGACCTATAGAACTGCCGATATTCTATATCTATAGTTGTGTTCTTAAGTTATCATCTTGAAGAGTCGTGATCACATCAAGCTTCTGAGAGGCATAGTCCTTTATTAGTTACACATAACAGATATTTAATGGTGTCAATATACTCATGTACAGGGCTTTCAAGATTGTTCAAGTGTACCAGTGCTTCACTATTTTTAGACTTCTTTTTATTAAATTTGAATATTTTTCATGAATATCTTATGTAAAGCTCTTTAAAAGCAGGAGGTACCAAATACCATATTAGATGAGTAAAAATTCCTGGTACCACCCTTTTTGAAAGGCATGCATGAAAAAGGATGTTTTTTCAGGCTTTATCATAATCTTAGTTTGTCTTTAATTTCTTTTGTTTGAATTTTGATTTTTCTCCATGAAATTAATTATCATATTTCAGGAAAGCAAAAGTAGTTTCACTGGTTACTTTGCAATGAAGATAATACCTAAGATTATAGTAAAGATGTTGATAGCAACAGGCATCTATAAATTTATGTTTAAATCTTATGCTAAATACCATTCCAAGACACTGAAGTCACTTCTGGATGAACTTACAGATGACGAGGAGCTGAAAACTGTGTTATCATATTGTTGGGGAGACTATGGTAAGAAATGAGTACAACCCCGCTCAATTTTTGTGCCTGTCCCAAAACCAGGACCTGGATTTCCAACATCATATGTCATAGTCTTTTTTCGTGCTCAGTGTATTAAGATGAGAGGTGGTGGTTCTTTTTCCTGATATTGATAGAATTGCTGACCATCACTGTTTAAACTTTCTTTTTCATAAAAATGTATATCAGGGGCCATCGTGCCCGTGATAGTATGGTAGTTGGATTTACAACTACCTATGCAATCAGTGCCTATCACCACTGAAGTTGTGAGTTTGAACCCAGTTCATTGCGAGGTGTACTCGATACATCATTATGTGATAAAGTTTGTCAGTGGCTTGCGACAGGTCGGTGGTTTTCTCCAGGTACTCCGGTTTCCTCCACCAATAAAACTGACCGCCACGATATAAATGAAATATTGTTGAAAGCGGTGTTAAACACTATAAACTCACTAATTTAACTATCACTGTTTAAACTTTTCATAAAAATATATATCTATTCTCTTATTTGAAGTGGCTTCACATTATGTAACCGACAAATCAAATATTAGCATTTGTGATATGAAGAAAATGTTTGGAGTTGAAGCCAAGAAAATGTTTGGAGTTGAAACCAAACATAATCCTCAGTATTCTACGTAGATTTCAATGCAAATTAAATTATTTGATATCTATCAGCAAAAGTTTAATGTGGTTCCGATAATTAATTTCACATTTGGTCCTTGTACACACTAACTCAGATTTCTGTTTTGATTTTCGTCAAATTTTATATGATGTGTTTATTTTATATAATGAATATAAAATTAAAATTTTTCTATTGAAATAGAGGTAAGATCATGAGGATGAGTAATGTTGTCACCTCCTTCAATTATCAAATGCCAGGATGTTTGGTTAAGAGAATAGCCAGCATGTTATGATCATTTATTGTTAAATTCTATTTTTAGCTTGATATTGTCTGGAGTTTGTTAATGATAAATACACAACATGTACACAGGGTTTAATTATTTTTCCAAAAGTTCACTGGTCCAGGACCAGTGAGCACCAGGAATCTACTGGTCCTGAATATCGGAATGGAGGAAATAAAATACACAAAATTAACCCCCCCCCCTTCCTGGTAGTGGTAACTGACTGAGTGACATAATTATTTTATTTAAAATGACTATTTTAGGTTGGCAACTGAATACCTGATCAGATGCTGCTTTTCATTTTATCTTGGGCTATCAAACAGTTAACGGTAATTTTCACATATTGGTTGTACCTTTTAATAAAGCACTGTTTTTTGTTGCCAATTCTGGATATTTTACAGTATTTATCCCACATATTTACTTCATAATTCTCATTAGCATGATCGTCGGTAATCTCGTTGAGATTAAACTTCCAAAGATACAAAGCAGAAAATGTCTTCGGAAGTCTAATCTCTGGGGATACAGCAGAAAATGTCTTCGGAAGTTTAATTTCAACGAGATTAGATCGCCGGGTTATTAGCCTACCACTTGCCTCAACCCAAGGAATTTTTTCCTTCCACGATGTTTGAAGTGTTCTCTTCTGTTTGAACTGTTTCACTAATACGCTTATGTATTATCGAAAGAATTACCGCTTCCGTAAAGCGCCAATCTGATCTTAACCTATTCTGTTACAATCATCCTGGGTGTGTGTGCTCCGTTAATTACCGGAGGTTCATACAGAACAAATCACACACACATCGTAAAGCACTAAAACGATCTTGAATTATTTCAGATTACGTAATCCAATGTTAACAATATTTAAAGAGGCAATCAATGTTGGATTAAAATTATGCAGTAACATCTGTCACTCAGACTTTTAACTTCCCATTTAATTCAAGTTCGTAATTGCACAATTTAAACTGGTCCGTCGGTCTTTACAGGAATAGAAAATGTTAGGTCCGAACCCACAAATCGTCGGCCTCGGACCAGCGGATTTTTTTATCCCCTGTGTACATGTTTATATTTGTTTTCTTTATTATTAAATTCTATTTTCACTTTGTAATGTATACCTGGAGAATATGTATGATAAGATTTTTCATAGCATCAGATGATTGGTCACAAATGCACAAACTGTTATATTCTTATCCTCTCACTAAACCATATGTATTCTTTTACCAACTTGTCTCTAACAAGTGATGAAAGGTACATGTATAATACCTTTCTTATGGACACACATGTTATAAATACATGTACTAACTAAGGAGGGGGCCCGGGTGGCTCAATGAGTTAGGTCGTTGGATCTAACAACTCATACAAGCCTATCACCAATACAGCGTGTGGTCGCGCCCGGCTTTGTAAATTACAAAAAAGGGTGCACTCGACTCGCAGCCGCATGTGATAAAGTTTACCAGATCAATCATCAATCATCTAACTAAGGAATTTTCCAGAAATGATTGTATGAAGGATGGGTCGGTACTTTAGGTAAAGTTTTCTAGATGGTGGTATAGTTTACTATTTAAGAAACATTTACAGCCATATCTAATTTGACCCCCCTGGATATAAAACAAAAATAGCTTTGGGAGTCCAAACTCAACAAGATTAGTAGTAAACATCCATGTTTCAAGTTGAGGAAAGGAGACGAAGGGGGGAAAATACTTCTCATTTTAGAAATCAACCCCCAGCTGTCCAAAGTCCAATGAAAGCATAGTATAATGTCAATATTTCTGAAATTTATAGAAAAAAAATAATCTCATTATCTGTATGGTAGTCCCTCACTTATCAGGTAACTCCCACTGAAAGCCACCCCTTATATGAGACCAGATTTCAATTGCTCTGAGATTGTGAAATGCTACTAAATTGTCCCTCTCAATGAGAGGCCACCCTCTTGGAACACCACATTTTCACTGTGGAAGCAGGTGGCTTATATAGGAGGTACAGTGATATGCTACTAAATTGTCCCTCTCAAGAGAGGCCACCCCTCTTGGAATATCATATTTTCACTGTTGAAGGAGTGGCCTTATATAGGAGGGACAGTGAAATGCTACTAAATTGTCCCTCTTAAGAGAGACCACCCCTCTTGGAGTGCCACATTTTCACTGCGGAAGGGGGGAGGGGGGCTTATATAGGAGGGACTACTTTATTATATTTGCACTACCTAGCATACCAGTTTACCATTCATGCAAAATATTTATTTCAGGAACTTTACCTTCCAAAACGTCCTTCATCATGCATTCAGCACTCCTTAACCATTATTCTTATGGAGGTTATTACATCCGAGGAGGACCGAGTGAGGTTGTCTTCAACATGATTCTTACTTTAGAAAAAAATAATGGGCGCATCTTAGTGAAGGCGCCTGTCCAGAAAATTTTGATGAATGACAAAGGTCATGCTCATGGTGAGTTTTTTTTCCGTAGATTTACCTTTTTCTACGCTTTACAGGTGTCTTGCCATCAAAATCAACATTTATACTGCATGCGGCATTGTTTAACCATTATGCTGAAGATGCTTACTATATCCGTGGAGGATCGAGTGAAGTTCCTTTTCAAATCGTACAACGTATCGAAGAAAATGGTGGCAAAGTATTAGTAAAAGCCCCTGTTCAGAAAATATTGACTAATGAGCAGGGTAGAGCAGTTGGTAAGTGGTTGTATGTTGGAATCTAATGACCCTGTTCGTGAATACCTCTGAATGAAATGGCGTTATTGTATATATTTAGATAAACTGTTGAATGTTTTCATCTTGTCTGATTTGTCACTTTTACTTTTTTATATGCTTTGTATAGCAAGCCATGTTGTTTTGTTTTTTGTCAAAGAAAGAGCGACCTTTCATTGCGAACGAGCTTAGAATGTGTCTGAAGCAAAGGTGTTGATGTCATCAAGAACATATTTACATAATGAAATTTCATTTAGAATATCACTTGACTATTATTTTGAATTAGTATATTATGTTGAATTTTTGCAATTAGAATATCAGATATAATTTTCTAGCGGGTCAAATAAAAACATGCTTGCCTCAAGTATGGTGGAACGTTAGTTCGAGTCCAGGTCGGGTCAAATCAAAGACAATGAAATTGGTATTTTTGTTTCTTTACTAAGCTTGCAGCATTATGGAGAGCAAAGACTGGTTTGATTGTAGCCAGGATAATGTATACGAATGGAGTAAAATGTCTACCTGTGGATAGTTGTTTCAGTGAGTGAGCACTGCAAAAATCCAATACTGCATGTTGGTCTAGTACAAAGCAGACATCATCTTATTGTCAAAAGTGACTTGTTCTCAGAGTTTTTATGCAAATGTCATAATTATACCCCCGCTCCCCGAAGGGGGAGGAGGGTATACTGTTTTACTTCTGTCCATCCGTCCGTCCAAGATATTTTTCGTCGCACTTTTCTCAGTAACTGTTGATGGCAGAAATCTGATATTCGGTCACAAGCGTCATATGGGTATACCATATTGTGGGAAGCGTTTTTGGACCCGTCAGATTCCTACTTCTTGTTTGCCGACTTAGTTGGTTTTTATACACATTGAACATATATGCTCATTTTTCGTCGCATTTTTCTCAGCAACTTTTGATGGCAGAGATCTGATATTTGGTCACAAGCTTCATATAGGTACCCCATATCGTGGGAAGCGTTTTTGGACCCATCAGATTCCTACTTCCTGTTTGTCGAAGAGCGGGGGTATCATAAGTGAGCATTAGCTCACAGTTCATTTTGTTAAAAACATAACCTCTTAAGGCCATCCATACTCACAGGAGCTCACAGTTATATTTTCACATCACCAGGTATTTGTTAAAAAGAAATTTCACACATACCTGGTGATGTGAAAATATAACTGCAAGCCATATTTTGTTTTTCTAAAGATTTTTTTAAATTTAAATAAAAGTAAGATTATTTTTTCAGATACAATGAAATTCAAAGCAGTATATGAATAATGATAAGTTGGAATACATCAAGACAGTCTACTGTTAATTAAATGATAGCCTATAAAAAAAAAATGGCTTCTTGCTAAAACAAACGGAATCTTCATGGCAATCAGCACTCTTTCTGAAAATATTGTAATCAGACAAGAGGAGACTACCTCAGCAATGTATTATTGCATGCTTATAATATATATAAATATTATGCTTTTAATTCCTCCTCGCTTCCCTCCCTTTGTTATGCTCTTCTATATAGCTAGTCAAAAGGGTCACATGATCCATTACCATAACTGTGCTCATTCATTGTTATCCAACAGCTTTATAGAAATGTGTTGCACTAAATTAGATAGCCATTATTTTTATTATGATCAATGGGTCGATACCTCTGCTGGTGGATTATTAATCCTTTAGAGTATCATCCACCAAGTAGTCCTCCAGCAGATATTGCTCGCTTGGAATCATGGCAATATATTCTTAGTGCATGTCATGGAATTGTTTTATGTATAGTATATATATATATATATGTGCTAAAAAATCAGGGAGAACTGCATTAGTGGTGTAACGGTTAGCATTCTCACCTCGAATGTGGTAGATTGTGGGTTTGAACCCCAGTCGGGTCAAGTAAAAGACTATAAAATTGGTATTTGTTGCTTCTCTGCTAAGCATGTCGTATTAATGAGTAACATCACAGACTGGTTGTCTCTGAATCAGAATAATGTGTCCGAGTATGGTTCAATATGTTTTTTTTTATTTTCTTCTAAAGTTAAGTTTTATGAACTTATTGAAGTAAGATGATAAAGAGAAATCGGCCAGAAATTTATTTGCAGTTGTACAAGTAAAATATTGATAGTAAAAAGACGAAGATTTATATGGGTGAAATTGTGCTTAATGAATAAACATTAATATTATAATGGGCCTGAAGAAAGGTCTGTAATAGATATTACAAATATCAGTACCATTTTTTTTCCACTAGATTTTAAAGGTATTCTAATAAAATGTATACTACATACTAAATGTATTTTTATGTGTATTGATATGAATTTCATTTTCATCGAGGAACAATTTTTTAAGTGAATTTAAAATTTTTCTCATATTCCTGCAAGTTTTATACAGTGTTTAAAAAGATAATGGTATTTTGTGATTTTGTATTCTTAAAGTTTATCTTTCAAAAATAGCTGATTTAGGATTTCTTAAATAGTTTTGAAGTTATTGAAAACAATTATGCAATTTAGAATTTTTTAAAGAGTTAAACCTGTTTTAAAGTTTGTTAATCAAAATTAAATATTGATAGTGAAAATAAATTTATTCATTTCAAAATGGAATATTTCAAATATTTTATTCCAGGAGTTACAGTTGGAATGAAGGGAAACACATCATGTGATTTATTTGCTAAATACATCATCTCAGACGCAGGGGCTTCCAACACATTCAAACATTTATTGCCAAAAGAGATTGCTGTCAAATCATGTAAGTACATTTTTCAATAATTTGAACAATTTCCCTTTGATCTCACAGAGTGATATTGTCAGTATGATCAAACTGACTCTGATTCTATACAATTATTGTCTTTTGATGAGGTAAATGTGTGGATTTATCGACTTTTGAACAGAAAATGATATTCATTCAGCCTGATCCACACATTTACAGAATCAAAAGACAGTAATTGTTTTTTTTTCTATATTTTGAATAAAAAACGTATTCCATGCCTCAGATTTAATATTCACTGGTGTTAAATGTCACATGTTACTTTTTTTAGAACAGTAAATTCTATCATAAATGTTCTATTTTAAATTACTAAAAAAAAGTAACATGTGACATTTAACGCCAGTGAATATTAAATCTGAGGCATTGAATACGGTTTTTATTTATTTTTATTTATTGACTTAGTTGAAATCTATTATAATATAATTTACTAATATAGAATAATAAAATTATCGGTCAGTATTACGTTATCGATAAAAACAATAAGAGCAGTTTTGGAGGTCTCAACATACATTATCACTAGTAACACATCTCATCCCATCTACTCACTGTGATACTAGTGACAATATCTGTCTCAACATTCATAACTGCCGTTATTCAATATGTATTTGAATTTAAGGTGGTACCATACACTTCAGATAAAATTTGATCTGCTCGTTTAATTTTCTTATTTTTTTTGGCAGTATGTTTGAATATATCCACTGTAATAAATATCAAAATTTTAGCAAATTCCAACCAACAGACTCAGAGCTATAAATTCACTAGCCACATAGAAGCTTTTCTCTCTGTGGTTTTGATCACCGAGATGCTTGAAATCTGCATACAAACATCATATGATCAAAACGTTCAACTGATTTTAAAGAGTTATCTCCCTGTAGTGTATGGTACCCCCTTAAATTTTATTTTGCATTATTATTTAATTTTGATTGGTGATATTATCAAACATTTTCATTTTAGTTGAACATCATTATCTGGAACTTAGATAATTTGTTTTCTTGGATAGCTCGAAATAAGTACAGTATACTGTTCGTTCGCATTATGTTTAAGCCTTTTTTAATCCCTAATTACTTGCAAACAGCATCAGTGGTGTAATGGTTAGCATGCTCACCTCAAACTTGGTAGAATGCGGGTTCGAACACTGGTCGGATCTAGCCAAAAATTATAAAATTAGTATTTGTTGCTTCTACACTAAGCATGCAGCCTTAGGGAATAAGAGCAAAGAGAGGTTGACACGACAACAGGATAATGTGTCCAAGTGGAGCAACATGTCTACCCATGGACTGTCATGGAGTGAACTAGCATTATGAAAATCCAACGAAGCATGTTCAATGCTGGTCGAGTGTAAAGCAGACATTATCAACATTTCATCGAAATATAACTAGGTCTTACTATGATATAGCTGAAAAATTGTTCGTATGGCGTTAAACAACAATCACTCACTCAATAATGGATGATTCATTTTCTTGGATAGCTTGAGATAAGTACCTTGTATTGTCTTATTGTAGTATGTTTTAACTTCTCTATCCCACCTAAAGATGTGTTTACATGATCAAATTATTTCTTCAAATTCACTTGAAATGTTACCAGTTCACCTGTTTAAAATACAAATTTGACAGTCAAAGTTCAAAGCACCAATAATTTTATTTCAAAATGTCAATAGTATATCCAATAAAATTACTTATCTCTATTTTTGATAACAAAGTTTTACTGTATACAGATAACTCTGATAAAACTGACCGCCACGATATAGCTGAAATATTGTTGAAAGTGGCGTTAAACACCATAAACCATAAACAAAAACTACAAACCTATACAGATAACATTGAACAAGTAACTTTCAGTCTTATGACATCTGTTACAGAAAAGATTATAAACGATGGATTTTCATATAGTGAAAATGTATAAAGATAAGGTTTCAACAAAAATGTCAAAAATATTTTTTTTATCAATATGTGACGTAAAAGTGTTTTTGACATTTACTTCACTGAGTTTGGTGCTGATTTGACAACTGTTTTACCTGTTTTGTTCAAGTTTTGTTGTAAATACTGTTTATAGTGACAGCAGGAAACTTTGAGCCGTAATGAAAGGGGGAGGTTTGGCGCTTTAAAATCTGATTCAACCCACCATTTCGTTAGAAATGCCTGTACCAAGTCAGTGTCATTACGGTTTTCACAGTTTTCCGGTTGTTGACTGATTTTGTTGTTTATATACTTATAAGTTTTGACTTTCCTTTTGTTAGATTGTTCGAAGTTCGATAATTTTGTTATTACCCTTATTTACAGGTATGTATCCCATGATACAGAAAGTGGGAGAAAGTATGTCTTTTCTGTCTATCTTTGTTGGTTTAGAGGGAACATCAGAAGAATTAGGACTAAAAGGACAGAATATTTGGGCATTTACTGGGTAATTAGTGTAAATTATTTATCAAAATAAAATGGAAGGAATGTGAATATTTTTGTTAAATCTAATTTTGTAGATACAATGTACATGTATTTGTATTATTTAGTACAATCATGACTGTATATGGTTAATTTACATTTGTAATATTTAGTACAATCATGACTGTATATGGTTAATTTACATTTGTAATATTTAGTACAATCATGACTGTATATAGTTAATTTACATTTGTAATATTTAGTACAATCATGACTATATGGTTAATTTACATTTGTAATATTTAGTACAATCATGACTGTATATGGTTAATTTACATTTGTAATATATTTAGTACAATCATGACTGTATATGGTTAATTTACATTTGTAATATTTAGTACAATCATGACTGTATATGGTTAATTTACATTTGTAATATTTAGTACAATCATGACTGTATATGGTGAATTTACATTTGTAATATTTAGTACAATCATGACTGTATATGGTTAATTTACATTTGTAATATTTAGTACAATCATGACTGTATATGGTTAATTTACATTTGTAGTATTTAGTACAATCATGACTGTATATGGTTAATTTACATTTGTAATATTTAGTACAATCATGACTGTATATGGTTAATTTACATTTGTAATATTTAGTACAATCATGACTGTATATGATTAATTCACATTTGTAATATTTAGTACAATCATGACTGTATATGGTTAATTTACATTTGTAGTATTTAGTACAATCATGACTGTATATGGTTAATTTACATTTGTAATATTTAGTACAATCATGACTGTATATGGTTAATTTACCTTTGTAATATTTAGTACAATCATGACTGTATATTGGTTAATTTACATTTGTAATATTTAGTACAATCATGACTGTATATGGTTAATTTACATTTGTAATATTTAGTACAATCATGACTGTATATGGTTAATTTACATTTATAATATTTAGTACAATCATGACTGTATATGGTTAATTTACATTTGTAATATTTAGTACAATCATGACTGTATATGGTTAATTTACATTTGTAATATTTAGTACAATCATGACTGTATATGGTTAATTTACATTTCAAAAATATGAAATACAAATATCAATGAGGAGAGATACATAATAAAAATCATTAGGGGTTATAAGGAGAAAGACTGGTTGGCTTGGAATCAGGATAGTGTGTCTGCATGAAATAATATGTCTTCTCACCCATTGTTGTTTCAATGTGTTGGTCTTGTACAAAGCTGACATCTTCCCACCCACTGTTGTTTCAGTGTGTTGGTCTTGTACAAAGCTGACATCATCTCATTGAATTGTAACTCATTCTTGCCATCATACAGCTGAAACATTGCCCACTTGGCGTTAAACAACAATCACCTACTCACGGACTCAATCACTCTTATAAATGTTTAGTTTTTCTATATCACTTTCTTTACATTGACATACGCATATTTTTTTAATTTCTAAATCAACAGCACAGATATAGAAGGAATCACAGAGGATTACATCAAGATGTCAGTAGAAGATGCTGCTCAAGCTGAAGTACCCCTCATGTTTGTATCATTCCCCTCAGCTAAGGATCCTTCCTGGTCAGAGAGATATCCAGGTTAGTACTAATACATACAGTAGATGTTGATGTTTGTCTAAACAAGTTGTCAGTAGAAGATGCTGCCCAGGCTGAAGTACCCCTCATGTTTGTATCATTCCCCTCAGCCAAGGATCCTTCCTGGTCGGAGAGATATCCAGGTATGTACACATTCACACATTCCCCTCAGCCAAGGATCCTTCCTGGTCGGAGAGATATCCAGGTATGTACACATTCACACATTTCCCCTCAGCCAAGGATCCTTCCTTGTCTGAGAGATATCCAGGTATGTACACATTCACACATTCCCCTCGGCCAAGGATCCTTCCTTGTCTGAGAGATATCCAGGTATGTACACATTCACACATTTCCCCTCAGCCAAGGATCCTTCCTTGTCTGAGAGATATCCAGGTATGTACACATTCACACATTCCCCTCGGCCAATGATCCTTCCTGGTCAGAGAGATATCCAGGAAAGTACCCATTCACACATGTACAGTACATGTTGATACAAGTCTAAACCTGTACTTAATTTTCATCATGATAATAGCCGATCGTGAATAATGTCAAAACAAATAAAAAACAAATACATGTACAGTCAAACCTGCCCATGTGGTTATCTCTATTAGACAGTCACCTGTATTAGTTATCTCTATTAGACAGTCACCTGTATTAGTTATCTCTATTAGACAGTCACCTGTATTACCTGCCCATGTGGTTATCTCTATTAGACAGTCACCTGTATTACCTGCCCATGTGGTTATCTCTATTAGACAGTCACCTGTATTAGTTATCTCTATTAGACAGTCACCTGTATTAGTTATCTCTATTAGACAGTCACCTGTATTAGTTATCTCTATTAGACAGTCACCTGTATTACCTGCCCATGTGGTTATCTCTATTAGACAGTCACCTGTATTACCTGCCCATGTGGTTATCTCTATTAGACAGTCACCTGTATTAGTTATCTCTATTAGACAGTCACCTGTATTACCTGCCCATGTGGTTATCTCTATTAGACAGTCACCTGTATTACCTGCCCATGTGGTTATCTCTATTAGACAGTCACCTGTATTAGTTATCTCTATTAGACAGTCACCTGTATTAGTTATCTCTATTAGACAGTCACCTGTATTACCTGCCCATGTGGTTATCTCTATTAGACAGTCACCTGTATTACCTGCCCATGTGGTTATCTCTATTAGACAGTCACCTGTATTAGTTATCTCTATTAGACAGTCACCTGTATTAGTTATCTCTATTAGACAGTCACCTGTATTACCTGCCCATGTGGTTATCTCTATTAGACAGTCACCTGTATTACCTGCCCATGTGGTTATCTCTATTAGACAGTCACCTGTATTAGTTATCTCTATTAGACAGTCACCTGTATTGGTTATCTCTATTAGACAGTCACCTGTATTGGTTATCTCTATTAGACAGTCACCTGTATTAGTTATCTCTATTAGACAGTCACCTGTATTAGTTATCTCTATTAGACAGTCACCTGTATTAGTTATCTCTATTAGACAGTCACCTGTATTAGTTATCTCTATTAGACAGTCACCTGTATTACCTGCCCATGTGGTTATCTCTATTAGACAGTCACCTGTATTAGTTATCTCTATTAGACAGTCACCTGTATTAGTTATCTCTATTAGACAGTCACCTGTATTACCTGCCCATGTGGTTATCTCTATTAGACAGTCACCTGTATTACCTGCCCATGTGGTTATCTCTATTAGACAGTCACCTGTATTAGTTATCTCTATTAGACAGTCACCTGTATTAGTTATCTCTATTAGACAGTCACCTGTATTAGTTATATCTATTAGACAGTCACCTGTATTAGTTATCTCTATTAGACAGTCACCTGTATTACCTGCCCATGTGGTTATCTCTATTAGACAGTCACCTGTATTAGTTATCTCTATTAGACAGTCACCTGTATTACCTGCCCATGTGGTTATCTCTATTAGACAGTCACCTGTATTACCTGCCCATGTGGTTATCTCTATTAGACAGTCACCTGTATTAGTTATCTCTATTAGACAGTCACCTGTATTAGTTATCTCTATTAGACAGTCACCTGTATTAGTTATATCTATTAGACAGTCACCTGTATTAGTTATCTCTATTAGACAGTCACCTGTATTACCTGCCCATGTGGTTATCTCTATTAGACAGTCACCTGTATTAGTTATCTCTATTAGACAGTCACCTGTATTAGTTATCTCTATTAGACAGTCACCTGTATTAGTTATCTCTATTAGACAGTCACCTGTATTACCTGCCCATGTGGTTATCTCTATTAGACAGTCACCTGTATTACCTGCCCATGTGGTTATCTCTATTAGACAGTCACTTGTATTAGTTATCTCTATTAGACAGTCACCTGTATTAGTTATCTCTATTAGACAGTCACCTGTATTACCTGCCCATGTGGTTATCTCTATTAGACAGTCACCTGTATTAGTTATCTCTATTAGACAGTCACCTGTATTAGTTATCTCTATTAGACAGTCACCTGTATTACCTGCCCATGTGGGTGTCTCTATTAAACAGTCACCTGTATTAGTTATCTCTATTAGACAGTCACCTGTATTAGTTATCTCTATTAGACAGTCACCTGTATTAGTTATCTCTATTAGACAGTCACCTGTATTAGTTATCTCTATTAGACAGTCACCTGTATTAGTTATCTCTATTAGACAGTCACCTGTATTACCTGCCCATGTGGTTATCTCTATTAGACAGTCACCTGTATTAGTTATCTCTATTAGACAGTCACCTGTATTAGTTATCTCTATTAGACAGTCACCTGTATTAGTTATCTCTATTAGACAGTCACCTGTATTAGTTATCTCTATTAGACAGTCACCTGTATTAGTTATCTCTATTAGACAGTCACCTGTATTAGTTATCTCTATTAGACAGTCACCTGTATTAGTTATCTCTATTAGACAGTCACCTGTATTAGTTATCTCTATTAGACAGTCACCTGTATTAGTTATCTCTATTAGACAGTCACCTGTATTAGTTATCTCTATTAGACAGTCACCTGTATTAGTTATCTCTATTAGACAGTCACCTGTATTAGTTATCTCTATTAGACAGTCACCTGTATTAGTTATCTCTATTAGACAGTCACCTATATTAGCTATCTCTATTAGACAGTCACCTGTATTAGTTATCTCTATTAGACAGTCACCTGTATTAGTTATCTCTATTGGACAGTCACCTGTATTAGTTATCTCTATTAGACAGTCACCTGTATTAGTTATCTCTATTAGACAGTCACCTGTATTAGTTATCTCTATTAGACAGTCACCTGTATTAGTTATCTCTATTAGACAGTCACCTGTATTAGTTATCTCTATTAGACAGTCACCTGTATTAGTTATCTCTATTAGACAGTCACCTGTATTAGTTATCTCTATTAGACAGTCACCTGTATTAGTTATCTCTATTAGACAGTCACCTGTATTAGTTATCTCTATTAGACAGTCACCTATATTAGCTATCTCTATTAGACAGTCACCTGTATTAGTTATCTCTATTAGACAGTCACCTGTATTAGTTATCTCTATTGGACAGTCACCTGTATTAGTTATCTCTATTAGACAGTCACCTGTATTAGTTATCTCTATTAGACAGTCACCTGTATTAGTTATCTCTATTAGACAGTCACCTGTATTAGTTATCTCTATTAGACAGTCACCTGTATTAGTTATCTCTATTAGACAGTCACCTGTATTAGTTATCTCTATTAGACAGTCACCTGTATTAGTTATCTCTATTAGACAGTCACCTGTATTAGTTATCTCTATTAGACAGTCACCTGTATTAGTTATCTCTATTAGACAGTCACCTGTATTAGTTATCTCTATTAGACAGTCACCTGTATTAGTTATCTCTATTAGACAGTCACCTGTATTAGTTATCTCTATTAGACAGTCACCTGTATTAGTTATCTCTATTAGACAGTCACCTGTATTAGTTATCTCTATTAGACAGTCACCTGTATTAGTTATCTCTATTAGACAGTCACCTGTATTAGTTATCTCTATTAGACAGTCACCTGTATTAGTTATCTCTATTAGACAGTCACCTGTATTAGTTATCTCTATTAGACAGTCACCTGTATTAGTTATCTCTATTAGACAGTCACCTGTATTAGTTATCTCTATTAGACAGTCACCTGTATTAAAAAGTCACCTTTTTCTTGTTATTTCATAGAAAATTTCATATGAATTGAACCTCCTTTAAAAGATACTGTAAATATAAATTACCGTCTTCCAATCAAAGTATACTACCGTATTTGTACTCTTAGACATATCAGAATCGAAGTAAATCATGGAAGCCAGAATATGTTTTGAGTTTTAACATGGATTGGCGGATATTAGTAAATTTATCCCTCGCTTCTGGCTCAGGATAAAATACTATTCTCTGATGTTCTCGTGGCAAGTAGAATTTTGATTGGCTAAAAAGGTACTTTTAAAACTTCAGGGAAGCCGTGCGGTGACAGAAAATCAATAATCGCTCTCACCTATGTGCTGTCCATTTACATTGTGCACAGCAGACGACACACATTTCACAAGATGACAGAAAATCAGTAATCGCTCTCTGTGATCTTTGTCCAAAGATACATGTATTTATGTTTTTCCTATAATAAGGACATACTTATTAATGTTGGAACATTCAGATAAAAATGTTATCAGTCTCTAGATGTTATATATCCCGTTTTAAAGGGCAGTGGTTTTGTTAAAAGATTCGACCTTTTAACAAAACCACTGCCCTTTAAAATGGGATATATAACATCTCGAGACTAATAACGTATAATATCCACCAATCCATGTTAAAACTCCCAACACATTCTGGCTTCCATGATCTATTTCTTAATTATTCAACATGGATTATATCCTCTCCTGCCGCTGTAGCGCTGCTTTACCATGTTATGCAGTTGACTTGGCTCCTTTGACATTCTAATTACTGAGAATAATTTCCTCTCATGATTTAAAAAATAAAAAGATCAACATTCGGTTATAAAAAGATTTAAAAAAAGCAATTTACAGAGCTCAGCATTGACGAGTTTCTGCGGTTGCTAGGGATAATATTTTGTTACTAGGGACATTGTAACGTTTAAGGAATTCTTATAATATATACTGGTTAGTAAATGATAAGATGTCTCTAGATCTGCTAAGGTGCTGTTGTAGAATTTTTTTTCTTGATTAAATAAAAGGTCCATGAGATCTACAGGAAAATACTGTGCATAGGGAAACCTGTTGCTATGGACGGGGCATAACTATGAATAAAAATATCAAAATTTATTTTTGAAATATGAAATGTCATTTGTAGTGTGTATAGCTTGACAAAAATGTACCGCTTAATCAAATATCAAGTCAAAAGATCGTAGATGTCAAAATTCAACCATTAATTGCAATAATATAGGCTAATTTAATGTTTACAAAACTGTTGCTAGGGTGACAAAACTACACAAAAATACTATATGCTACCATAGAGAATTGGAATATTATTTTTAGAGTGTACATACACAGAATATAACATTTTGTCGAAAAGACTATGCAAGATATGTAAAATAAAACCACCATATTTGAATTTCCAATGATTAATTGGACCCTCCTCCATTTATGTTGCTAAGCAACAAAGGACAAAGTGAAATCATCAAAAAAAAAAAAATTCTTACCTTTCAATGATTGTGTTTAATATTATAAACAGTTTCTGAGATTGGGCCAAAATCTACCCTTATCATACTCACTCCTTTGTATTTTTACATTTCAGGAAAGTCTAATCTCCTGATCATTACCCTATGTCCATATCATTGGTTTGAACGATGGGAAAACGACAAGGTAAAAAAAAGGGGAGGCGACTACGATGGATTAAAGAACGCTATCGGCCGACAAATGTTGAATCAGTGTTTACAGATGTTTCCACAGTTAGAGGATAAGGTGAATAGGGGTATATAAGTACATGTATATACATTGTACTTTTTTCTTAATTCAGAAATATCAAAGTTAATACATGTAAATAAAAGATGATATTCATCTCCAATGTACTGTTTACAAAATCTACAAAATCTACAAAGTAAGGGTTATATATGGACAATAGACCAGGCTGTTTGCATGTTTCCAAATTTATTTTGGAAAAAAAAGATAAAAAAATATTAGTGTTATTTCCCTTTAATATGGGCAAAAGGGTTTCCTTTCATGGAAAGTTCAATGAAAATATCATATATTTTTCCCATATTCTGTACAAAATTTTACAACAGTTCTGTTGTAACAATTTATCAATTTTCTGTTTGTTCTAAATTTGTCCTCTGATTTTTTACAAGCTTCAAATATCTACAAATTACATGTATAGGAAACTTTTACGAACATTATTTGTCCTATCAATTGTTTTTGCATGGAACATGTACCATTTTTGCCGGTGGTAAGAACAATAACTCTTGTTAAAATCATCCAGAGGTATCCGCAGAATCTTAACTCTATTTCAATAGAAAATTTGAATTTTATTTTTACATTGTAAAATAAACCATTCATGTATAATTGGAAGAAGGAGCCATCGTGGTCATGATCGTATGGTAGTTGGATGTACATCTACCCGTTCAATCAATACCTAACACCACTAAAGTTGTTAATTCAAACCGCATTCATGGCGAGGTGTACTTGTTACAACATTATGTTATTAAGTTTGTCCCTGACAGGTCTGTGGTTTTCTCCAGGTACTCCGATTTCCTCCACCGATAAAACTGACCGCCACGATATAGCTGAAATATTGTTGAAAGCGGCATTAAACACTATAGCCCTAACCCCTTCATTGGAAGAAAATCAAAGTAGAGAACTGATTTAGTGTCAACAAAGACCAGGGAGGAATTTAATTACCATAAATTAACTTCTGTCTATTAAATATATAATTAATTAATATTTAAGTCTATATAGAATCACAAAGAGTATGCTTTGCTTCATCTCCAAACATTTTCTTCATATTACAAATGCTAATCATTGATTGGTCAATTATATTAAATGATGTGATGTCACCCTGAAAAAGAGAATTGATAACTAAAATATAAAGAAAATTACGTAACAAGATAAAGTGATAAGGTAAAGGATTCTGAATGGAGATCTGGAATAAAGAATTGGGAGAATTTCCAAATCATTTTTGGTATTCTAGTTAGGTGACCGCATAAATGCAGAAATAATTCAAATTTAACAATGGATACATAGCTACAGGGGTTAGGGTTATGGTATTAAACACCACTTTCAACAATGTTAAGTGATTAACGATGTTTTTTAAAACGAGAGGACTGAGAAACATCCTCGAGTTTTAAAAAACATCTTTAATTATTTTATCGCTATTTTGTATTCATAATTAAATAATTTTTGTTGAGATACTGACATTTTTTTAAGCACAATTAATATTTTATATCGTTAATCTCACTTATTATCAAGGATTTGGTAATGTGATGTCATTATAACGTTGTTTGTTTATCACGAGACTAGTTAGTTACTGGCGATCATTTTCCATCTCACTCTACTAGCGTGAGATGGAAAATTCCCAGATAACAAGATCAAAGGAAAATACCGCAGTTTTGCTGATGGAGGAAACCAGAGAAAACCAAAAAAACTTTATCACATAATGTTGTATCGAGTACACCACACCATGAACAGGATTCATACTCCATTTAGTGATGATAGGCACTGATTGGACAAATACTTGCAAATCCAACTACCATACGATCACAACCACGATGGCCCCTTACATAACTACAGTATTGTGGATTAGGTGATGTGAGGTATTACAAAATGATTTCAAAAAGCTAAATAAAGAGTGTACAAACACGTAGAGGAGGGGAATTCAGATGAACCCTTTTCCCTCCCCTTGAAAACCAAGAAGGTCTATAATTAAAGTAGAGATTTTGGTTTGACTGTTAAAATAAGAATATCTGTTGAATTATGACTATGACCCCCTGTCCCCTTTGAACAATTCTGGCAACAGGCCTGGTATACAACTTGCAGCCCTCACGATGAGCACCGGTCCTCCGGGCCAAGACCAGTAAAACTTTGTTCGGACCAGTAAATTTTTCAGTTTTTATTTAGATATGTATTAAAAATAAATTCAAGAATTTGGTTCGGACCAGTAAATTCATTTTTTTAGCTCACCTTGCCAAAGGCAATGTTAGCTTTTGCCATCACTTGTCGTCCGTCGTCTGTTAACTTTTCATATTTTAATCTTCTCCTCTGAAACTTCTCAGCCAAATGAACTGAAACTTGGCAGGAAGCACCTATGGAAGGTTCTCTCTAAGGATTGATAATTTTGTCCCGATCTATTAACAAACATGGCCGCCACAGGCAATTCTTGTTTCTGATTGGCCGATTTTTTTAAATCTTCTCTTCCGAAATCGCTTGGCCAAATGAACCGAAACTTGGTAGGAAGCATCTATGGAAGGTTCTCTATAAAGATTGCTCATTTCATCCTGATCCGTTAACAAACATGGCCGCCACAGGCAATTCTTGTTTCTGATTGGTTCATTTCTAAAAATGTTATTCTCCATTGTAGTAAACTGTTAAAAGAGAGATAACTCTTGCCTTTAAACTGTTAAAAGAAAGATATCTCTTGCCATTATCTCCCTTAGAAATTAACTAATGCTGATATAGTGTAACATGTTTATACTATGCAATACATGTAGATATTCACACTTTAGTATTCTTTTTAGCTCACCTTGCCAAGGGCAATGTGGGCTTTTGGCATCACTTGGCATCCATCGTTTGTTGTCTGTCATCTGTTAACTTTTCACATTTTAAACTTCTCCTCTGAAACCCATCAGCCAAATGAACTGAAACTTAGTAGGAAGCATCTATGGAAGGTCCTCTCTAAAGAGTGCACATTTTGTTATGATCCATTACCAAACATGGCCACCACAGGCAAATTCTTGTTTCTGATTGGCCAATTTTTTTAAAATCTCCTCCTCTGAAACCGCTTGGCCAAATTAACCGAAACTTGATAGGAAGCATCTATGGAATGTCCTCTATGACGATTGCTCATTTTGTCCCGATCGGTTAGCAAACATGGCCGCCACAGGCAATTCTTGTTTCTGATTGGTCAATATCTAAAAGATCTTCTCCTCTGAAACTGCCTAGTTTATTTTGAGAACTGTACAAGACAATAATGACCAGTCTAGTCATGTATAGATTCCTCATTTTGTATCACTATAGAAGAATTTTATTTTTGTTGACAGGTAGTATACACAGATGTAGGTACACCAGTAAGTAACAAGTACTACCTGGGGTTCAGTAAAGGTGAAATGTATGGACTTGATCACACAATGCAGAGATTCCAACCTGAGGTAGCATCAGAACTGAGACCAAAGACGGACATTCCAGGGTTATATCTGACAGGTATATATGCTGAGTTTTATTTGAACCCAATAGAAGATCAATATTATCGCAGGATTAGGGTTAGGGTTATGGTATTTAATGCCACTTGCAACAATATTTCAGTTATATCGTGGCGATCAGTTTTCTTGGTGGAGTAAGCCGAAGTACCCAGAGAAAACCACCTACCTGCTGCCAATCTCAGGGTAATTTGGCTCAATGCTCCAATAAAACTAATCTGAAATATGGCTGAAATATTGTTGAATGTACTGTGAAACCTGTCTTAAGCAGAACCTCCTTGGGGCTAGCTTTTGTTGTCCGGAATAGACAGGTGTTCAGTTAATGCAGGTTAGATTAACAAAGATTCCTACATTGGGACTTTTTTTCAAGTTTGGTATATACAAGATTCTGGTTTGTTCAAGGTTTGGTTGAGACAGGATCTATAAAGGCCTTCTGAGGAAGACATATTGTAATTTGCATGGCCTGTTACAAAAGTTTGTAAGCACAAGTCCGTCATGCCAAATGGCATTCCTCAAACCTTTGCATGCTTCTTTATTGTCATATCAAAATTTGCATATTATTATGGCAGTTTGATCAGACTATTTTTTAAGAAGTTATTGACCCTTTTTCACTTAGAATATTATATTAAAAAGCTATTCTATAATTTAGTCACAGTAGTATCTTCAATAATGAGCACAACTCGTTTGCCAAAATGAGTGAAAAACGATCCCTAGCTGACAGTTGTTGTACAACATCTATTACTGATCAGAACATATTGAAATTAGATGCACTGCAGTCTATTTACACACAAAATTTTTAATATTGGAAACCGCATTAGTGATGTAATGGTTAGCGAGCTCGCCTCGAGTGCAGTAGACTGTGGGTTCGTGTCAAACTATAGAGTATAAAATTGGCATTTGCTACTTCTCCGCAAGCTAAAGCATGAAGTATTAACCACAGGGGCTAGGTGCGTCCGGAAAAAAACCCAAAACTACCAGGTATATAATATATAGTATATATTTTTTTCCGACGCACCTAGCCCCTGTGGTATTAACAAGTGAGTAAGAACAAAGAGAGGTTGGCTCGTAATCGGGATTATGTGTCCAAGTGGAGCGACATGTCTACCCACTGATGTTTGTTTTAAGTAAGTTAGTACTATAACATCCATCTAAGAGTGTTGGTCTAGTACAAAGCGTCGTCATCTCATTGAAATGTAACTTTTTCTGGCCATGATATAGCTGAAAAATTGGTCATTTGGCGCTAAACAACAATCACTCACATATTTTTGGAGAATTATTAGCAGATTATTGCCATAAACCTTAAATAGAGTCAGTGATTTGAGACAGGTTGGTGGGTTTCTTCCACTGCACCGATTTTCCTCCGCCAATAAAACTGACTGCCATGATATAGCTGAAATATTGTTGAAAGTGGCATTAAACACCATAAACCAAACCAAACCACCTTAAATAGATTGTTATTCTGTCTTGTATAAATTACTCTTTGTCGGAAAGAACTCATACATACGTTTATCCATTTTCAGGTCAGGATATCGCTACTTGTGGTTTTACAGGAGCTATGTTCGGTGGTATGTTCTGTGCTTCGGAAATCTTACACCGCAAACTTTATAAAGATTTAGAAAATCTTGTTGTAGAAGCGAGAAAGCAGAAACCAAAACAAGAATAAATTGACTTAAATAAAAGAATAAAAGGGCAGGAAATTATTTTTTAATTCCATGACATTAAACTTTTATAATTGTTTTATAATGGAACATGCATGTTGTCATAATGCCAGCATTACTAAATTGTTTGAGTGCACAAATTATGCAATTTTATTGGATATTGTTATTTTTCTATTTAACTTGGTCTAATAAGTTTAAACGCTTGAAAATCTGTCTCATAGGAAAAAAAATATTTTTGCATTGATTCAAATATCTGATCCAGTGAGAATTTGAAAATTGGATTTCAACAAAAATTTGGATCGGAAAATATTTAGGTTTACCCATGTATTTGGAAATATTGTTTTTTTTTCCTTCTAATATCTGTTATTTTTTCATTGAAAACATTTATTAGACTTTTTATATCTATCTGGTGTGTTCTTCTTAACATTAATCTCTACATTTTGTTTAAAGATGATTTCTGATAGTAATAATTTTGTGAATGACTGTATAGGGCTAATATTTAGCTGTGGTTTTATTTTGATGCTATTGGCATATTTTACAGAAAGTGCCATATCAAAATACTGGCAATAAATCATTATTTATTAAAAATCAATTCATTGGTTTTGCATCTAACAATACAATTTATTTGTGCATTATTAAAAATTTATCTTTTAATCAGTATTTTGTATTATGAACAATAAGTTAAAACTGCAAAACTGTTTTTTCAATTTTACACGAAAGCACCAAAATTAATATCTGTCAATAAATCAGATTTTTAAAACCATCAAAATTAGACACTGCAGATACAATACGATATACAGAATATAAAGATAGATTTGTTCATAAATATAATGTTAACATTTGATTATATTCTATTTTTTGATCATTAAATTATTTATTTTTGAAACTGTTTATATTAATATGTATTAGTATAAAAAAGATCACCTTCTGTCAAATAATTGTATGAAAATTTTAAATAAGAATATAGTGGAAAATGTGTGAATTGTCATGGCAACATGCTTGGCCTTTTTATTTAACATGATCAATATTAATTAAATAATCAAAGCAAAAAGAACATAAATGAAAATGGACCATTGAAAACATAAAATCAAAAATGACGACCAATGTTAGACATTTGTTTAACAGAAAACAAACAATATAGTGTTTATTTTGTACATCAGGCAATTTTATGTCGGGTCAGCAATTCAGGTTATTGAGCACATGACGCTGTTAATAATTGTTTACGCACCAAATGATTTTTTTTTTAAAACCTAAAGTGCCCGATTATTTATAATTTATATTACATTGAAGTGGACTTAGTTTAGTTTTTTTATTTTATTGTTTATTTATAATCTGTTACAGTCAAATATTAGAGTGTCGAAGAAACTAAATGATTTAACCTTTAACCTGAAAATATTTGAATATTTGAGATATCAAGGAAAGCTGAAAACTAGTCAAATCGACCAAATTTGACTTAAGTCTTGTATGTTACTGTAGTCAAATCTGTCTTATGTGTCCTTCCAACAGAACATTGAAATATGGTCACATAAGTCAGGTGGTTGTTAAATACAAGTTTAATTAGTAAGAAAAACATTGTAAATGGAAGTTGAAATTAAGGTCATACAATGCTTAATAGAGGTCAGGGGTGGATCCAGGGGGGGCGCACCCGGTGCATGCCCACCCCCCCTAAAATTGGAAAAAATATGATTTTTCGTGATTTTTCACACGAAATACCCCCCAAAAAAATTTAAGTGTGCCCCCCCCTAACTTGAAATCCTGGATCTGCCCCTGGAGGTGGTCACTAAAGCAGGTTTTACTCTATGTGGTTACAAAAAAATATCAAGATTTGGAAGGAATTAATGATTTAACTTGGATATATCCAAGTATTTGTGTTGTCTGGGATTACTAAATTTTAAAGATCAAAACTACAATCAAATGGACCAAATTTGACTTAAGAACTTTTCTGAGTTCAAGATAATGTACTTTGACTGTATTAACAACACAAGAAGGATTATTTTACTAAACTAAAGGGTACTGTAAGTGTATTAAGATTTATATATATTTTGACTGACATCAGTAGATTATTGTGTGGGAAAAATACATTTTTAGATGTAGTAGTAAGTTAAGATGAATTTATTTTGGATTTTTTTTTATATCTTAAAAAATGAACAATAAATGACATTCAACAGTTGCTTAATTTTCTCATAATTTTTTTTCATTTTTAGCTCATCTGACCCGAAAAGTCATGCAAGCTTTTGCCGTCACTTTGCGTCCTTTATTGTGAACTTTAAAAAAAAAATCTTCTCTGAAATCACTTGGCCTATTTCAAGAAAAGTTCGCCTGAATCACCCACTGGTTAAGATATTTTTAAGAGGAAGTCTATGACCTATTTATCTTTTACAGTGCTATGTTAAACAATGTCAAGCAAAAACATTTACACCACAGGGTCTTTTTGTCTTCTGACTTATTTTCTGAAACCTACATAATTCCTCTACTCCACTATTAGATCTGTCAGAATATCATAGCAACATTAAAATCTGTCAGAATATCATAGCAACATTCAAATCTGTCAGAATATCATAGCAACATTCAAATCTGTCAGAATATCATAGCAACATTCAAATCTGTCAGAATATCATAGCAACATTAAAATCTGGCAGAATATCATAGCAACATTAAAATCTGGCAGAATATCATAGCAACATTAAAATCTGGCAGAATATCATAGCAACATTAAAATCTGGCAGAATATCATAGCAACATTAAAATCTGGCAGAATATCATAGCAACATTAAAATCTGGCAGAATATCATAGCAACATTAAAATCTGGCAGTGAAACACAGGTTTCCATGAGAACTCCTTCTCCAAGCATATCACTGTCATCCCCCAGGTGTAATTATATCAGTAGGTTATACATAAAGCACCCCATAATGGTATTAAAAATACCTCTCTATCCAATCAATTTTGAGCTTAAAATAACCTGTATTGAAAGGTCACCTGTCTCTTAAGACAGGTGACACCTTAAAAGAGGTTCAATTCATATGAAATTTTCTATGACAAGAGAAGAAAAGGTGATGCTAGTATTTAAATACAGGTGACTGCATAATAGAGGTGATGACCTCGTGGGCAGGTTTGACTGTAAACTGTAGTCCCCCCTTATAAGGGCATGCCTTCTGCAATGTAAAAGTGGTATCATAAGAAGAGTGGCCTCCCTTGATGGGGGCATTTTAGTAATATTTAACTATCTAAGTGCATCTGAAATCTGGCCTGATAAAAGGATGGCCTTTGATGGGAGTGAACTGTATTATCAGTACCTTAAATTACAAATTTTATTTGTGCCATTACATCAAATATTTTTGAAAACATTACAAAGAGAAAGGAATTCTTTTGTGAACAAAGTACTATACAATGTATGTACTTTAACATATACTCTGAGCTCTGATGGTCTAATCAGTGTTTTTATACCTTAAAATATCTCCAGTGGTTGGGGTCAACATTTTTATACTGACACAAATAAACACCAACTTGCGTGGTAAAGTACTATGTCTGACAAGTTTGGTTCCATTTGGTCCATTGCTTTATGAGATGAGGATTGAAATGTGAAACATTCATGGACAACATCAGATACAAACCTTGCATATCACATTATCATATAAAGCTTTATATGTGGAGCAAGAACTGCTAATGGTTGACCCTTCCGGAGTACGTGAGTTCATGACTGGTTTTTATTGGGGTTCGTGTTACTCGATCTTTTGTTTTCTATATATAATGCTTTGTAGATTGTTGTTTGTCCTTGTTCTTTGACCATTGTCTGTCCTTCGATTTACAGGTTCTGATTACCCTTTTGGTATCTTCAAACTTTTCTTAGTTTGGGAGTGAGTGTTGTTACTATACAGTACCAGTTGTCTCACTCTTATTAGGCAATCCCTTTTGCTATATAAAAAAGTGGCCTCATAAGAGGAGTGGTATCTTTTGAGGGGACAATTTACTAGTGTTTTACTATCTCAGTGTATCTAAAATATGGCCTTACATGACAAGTGGCTTTAGGTGAGAGGAGACTTAAGAGGGGAATTTCTGTATCATGATGAGAACAAGTTACATTTCAATGTGTTGATGATGATGTGCACTTTGTACTTGACCAACATGCTTACTTGCATTTTGGAATGCTAACTCTCTAAAGCAAAAGACTGCGAGTAATCATGTCACTCGACTTGGACACATTATCCTGATTCCAAGCCAACCATGAGTCTTTGCACTTTCTCCTTAATGTTGAGTGCTTATAAGAGAAGCAGTTAAAACTAATTTCATAGTCTCTGGTTTCATGACCTGACCTGGGCTCAAACTGACAGTCTACCACACTTGGGGAGAGCAAGGTAACAATTATACTACTGATGCAGTTTAATTTAGTCTATATGTTGAGGAATAAAGTTCTAGTGGACTGACAAATTTAGGATGAAATGGACAGCACCAGATTACCATTCATAAAAGCAAAAGTCAAGAGCAACAATGCAACTATACTATAAGAGCTGATACAACATTATGTGATAAAGTTTGTCAGTGACTTGCGACAGTTCCGTGGTTTTCTCCTGGTACTCAGGTTTCCTCCACCAATAAAACTGACAGTTGTGATATAATTGAAATATTGTTGAAAGTGACATTAAACACCATAAACAAACCTACTACCGGTATAAGAATAGGATAAATTTGAATTTAAAAAGGTTTTGAAGAAACCAGTACTGATGTAAAAATAAATAAACAATAAAATTTGAGGAAGAACACATTTATTGTCTAGTGAATTTAATATATAACAAATGAATATAACATTTAGTAAATGTAAAATGGAAAGATAACTCAAGATAAAAACATTAAAAACATTGAAAATAAACAATAGATCACAGATTTACAAAAAAAACAAGCTACAACAATTATTTTTATTTTATGATAATATTTGTAAGGTCTCTGATTTGTCAATTCATTGTCACATGTTATTGTATACAAAGCTATATTGGTTGGGTATTTCCATAAAAGAAACGTGAAATTTGGTTCTTCCATAGATTAAGTTTGATTGAACACTATTTAAAGAATCTATTATGACATCAATACAGAAACGAAAATGGCGTCCGAAAAGTTTGCAGTTGTAAACGATCAAATGCAATAATTATCAGTAAACTTTGATGAACAATATGTTAAGCCATATAATAAGAATTATATAATGATAAATAAAATAATAAAACAATTATAGAGTTTTGATATGGGTCGATGTCTAGCTGCGGAACCATAGCTCTTATGGTCTTTTTTGTGTGACAATACGGTTCCGCAGCTAGGTCAATGTCTGGTTCTACATGTATAATCTAGATAATAACATATTGAACCTTAGACTACGTCCTCTTGTCGATATACAATTGTCTTGGCACTGACCACATCAGAAGGCAATAATTGTATACTACAGTACAACTACTTTTGCAATTTAAATATTGAAAATAAACTTAGAGTAATCAAATAATGCAGTAATATAGCACATGAGTGAATTATCATTATTGTTGGGTTATAGGTGATTTATTTTTTTATATTTGAAATGCAAGTGTTCGTATACTGTTCACATTGTCATTTGCACTAATAAGACGCTTAAAGAAAAAGAACCGATTTTTCGTTGTCATACGTTCAGTGGTATCGATTGTGAAGACACTGGTACAGTAAGGTCGCACAATGAAATAAATGTTGTTATTATATTTTAATCTATATGATAGATTTTGATTGGATTAAATCAGTCATGTGATGATAAAATAATTGAGATGTTTTGCCAAAATTTGCGCTGCCAGAAAACAACCCTATTGTTCCCCACCGAACAACCCAATTTTCCCACACATGGGAGATAACCTATAAAACATTGGCAAAAATTTGCACTGCCAGAAAACAACCCTATTGTTCCCCACCGAACAACCCAATTTTCCCACACATGGGAGATAACCTATAAAACATTGGCAAAAATTTGCACTGCCAGAAAACAACCCTATTGTTCCCCACCAAACAACCCAATTTTCCCCCACAAGGGAGATAACCTATAAAACATTGGCAAAAATATAATAAAACAATTACGGGCCCCCTGGGCCGTAATTGTATATTGTTTCATTGGGTGCAATGTTAACATATTCCAGTATAAACAATTATAAAATATAAAACTATTACAGAATCACAAAAACCAATCACCTCGCCTATCCTCTTCATGCTCAGTGGCGAATAATGAATCTATCTAAAATTGTATTAAAGGAAAACTTAACAAATTATATAGCAAATAGTTCATGGCACTGAGGGTCATATGGCAGTATATGGACCGGTCCGTCACCAAAAAAATATTATATGGACCGAAGCTTCTGAGGTCCATATAATATTTTTTGGTGACGGACCAGTCCATATACTGCCATATGACCTGAAGTGACATGAACTATTTGCTATATTATACTTTTTATCTAAAATAATGCAGGAACCTGGCCGGTCCATATACGAAAATAGTGACTGGCGGCGCTAACAAAGACAAATAGGGAAAATAAAAACGTAAAGTGTAATATATGTACATAGTGCCCTATACATGTACTAGTATTTGCTACAAATTATTAAAAATCATGCATATTAAAATTCTAAATATCAATTATCAAGACGTTTTTGTTAGAAAACATTATGGTCTGACATCAGTGAATCACAGTGCAACACTTCTGTTACCATAGTGATTGCTGGTGTTTTTAGACATGACACCTTCATTTATGATCCTGTCAGCTAGTGTTTTTAGACATGACACCTTCATTTATGATCCCGTCAGCTAGTGTTTTTCTATACAAGATACAGGATAACATTTGCTGGTGTTTGCATTGTTTCACCAACATTCACAATGCAATACTGTGACAACAATGAAAAATCTCCAGTCACTGATTTTCAACAGAAGCACTGTATCTTGAATGGAAATGAAGAAAGACAGTATTTTAAACAATATTTTTGAGCTCATGCATGTGAATCAATATTGTCTATCACTCTAATGGCAAAGTTATCAAAACGAGAATAGAAAAATTCCCTAAACAACGAGTGTCTCTGCATAGATATGGTACAATATGCTCAAGATCATTCTCAATTTTCAAAATAGTATGCAAATTATGTTGGTAAGTAAAAATATACAACGTATAAAATTTGCAAATTTAAAAAATAATGATGTACCGCATTATCATGACTTTTGCAATAGCGTGTGAACAAAGTACTTGATTAAAGCATCAATATGAAAAGGATTAAATATTTTGACTTGTATTTTAATTTTTAATCCAATTTTAATTGAAATTGTTAGACATAAATATACCATTGCAAAGGCATGTAATACATGCTTAAATAATATTGTTCACAGGTGAGATGAGGTGACAAATTTGATGTGATACATGTGTGTATATATATAAGAAGTTTGGGTAGTAGGATATTTATTGATAATCATTGAAAACCAGGAAGAGCTAAACTAATAAACAAAATGAAAAACAAAGTTGGAACAGTTCCAAAATTAATTTGAAAATTATAGATAGAGGCGAAATGAAAAAAACACACATTAGCAACATTTAAATGACCTGTCATATGTACCCTACTACATAATACCCATAAAAAAAAAACCAATTTGTTTAAATTTTAAAATAAAGCTGACTTCTGTAATGTTATACACTATTTTTACATTTTAGAATGGAAGACCAAATTCATATATATTTACATGTACATTTAAAATATATATAAAAAAGAAAATGGAATTCATGGTATAGTCAAACCTGTATTAAGAGGTCACCTTTGGGACAAAGAAAAGGTGACCTTATAAGACAGGTGACTTCTTAAAAGAGGTTCAATTCATAACGAAATGTTAATGACCGGACAAGAAAAAGGTGACCTTCTAATACAAGTGACCGCATAGGAATAAAGGATACTACAATATCGTAGGTGACCACATAGGAATAACGGATTTCTATATACCGCTTTTTGGTACGTATAGAATGCGGAAAATCAATGATGCATAACAGGGAATGCTTACACAGCCTTTTGGTTATGGGAGATAATAATATAAACAGGGTTTGTAATTAGGAAGCAAATGATTGTCCTAATTAAAACAGGAATACATTAAACAAATTGTGTACGACAACAAAAATGTAGAAATTAAAATATGCACAAATTGTAAAAACAAGTGTAGAAGCTTGAAGATGTCATGACACCTGTCTGTGTTTAAATGCATCAAAAAAATATGTCATTGTTGTGAAATGTGATCAGAATATTCAAAACAACAAAATGATATAGCGTGTACATTTTGTATGTCTCTGGATTGTGAATATCAGCTAAACTCTTATCACGACACAATTCAATGTGAGACGATATGAGCATCCTATGATGATACAATACACAAAATAACTTCACTATTACATGTATATGGTTATTTTTAGATGTACCTCAATAAAAACAATATTTCAAAATTTATATAAAAAATATATATATTGTGTATGTAAATTTGCTGTACCATGAAAAAATTGTCAAAAAATGAGACAAGACAAACATTGTCAAACAAGGACACATGACAAAAGTTTTCAAACAAGGACACCTAAACAAAATTTGTCAATTGAGTATGCATGATAAATATTGTCAAACATGGACACATGACAAAAATTGGTGCAAGAGAAGGACCCTGTTTTTTTTTAATATAATAATTTGTTAATTCTAACATGACCTTCTTTCGCTTTGTTAACAAACGAGCGAGTTATCCATTTGGTATAATCTCATTAGCACATGCCCCGGTGAATGTGACTGACTTTTCCATTGGCAGTATAAATTGTGTTCAACATTTTCTGGAAATGTAAATATAAATTACCGTCTTCCAATCAAAGTATACTACTGTATTTTTACTCTTAGACATATCAGAATCGAAATAAATCATGGAAGCCAGAATGTGTTTTGAGTTTTAACATGGAATGGCGGATATTAGTAAATTTTATCCCTCGTTTCTGGCTCGGGATAAAATACTAATATCTGCCAATCCATATTAAAACTCCCAACACATTCTGGCTTCCATGATTTATTTCTTAAATGGACGATATGATAAAACATTTTCAAAGTAAAATTTTAAGTTACTGAGACAAAGAAAAAAGTTAAAATATACTAGACGTAGAGTAGTTCCTCTCTTTTAAAGCCACACAAAAAGCAACCTTTTAAGAGGGATGGCCTGATACGTAAAAAAATCTATCAGAAAACTTAATAAGAACTAATGCCACTAAATATTGCAAGAAGAGTGGTGACTTGTTAGCATTAACATACAATACAACCAAGTCTACCATTAATGGTATGCTCACACACATAACTAGGACTGACCTTTCGAATACATACTGTACAGAAATTTGATGATCATCATAAAATATTTTATTGGATTTATCAAATTGGTATTTTCTCAAAGGAACAATGTACAAAATATCTAATAAAGGCCACTGAGGAAAAAATACCTGTTTCCTCTAATATTCCTGAAAAAACAGGTTTAAGTAGGCAAAAAAAAAATTTTTATATAATTTTTACATCTACAACAATGTATGTAAAATTGTACATGTATATTTTTTTTTGGGAGTACAATTTTAGATATTCATATTCAAATTAAATTATGACCAATCAGAAGATTCAGAATACTGTCATGTGACTGTATCCAATAGGAGTGTTCTAATTAGACTATTTTATTATTAGGTGTGAATACGAAACTTGTACTCCAATATGAAGTTAGGGGTATGGTGTTTAATGCCACTTTCAACAATATTTCAGTTATATCGTGGCAGTCAGTTTTATTGGTGGAGGAAACCAGAGTACCCACAGAAAACCACCAACCTGCCACAAGTCACTGACTAACTTTATCATGTAAAGTTGTATCAATAGCACATTGCCATGAGCGGGATTCGAACTCAACTTTAGTGATGATATAGGCACTAGCAGTTGTAAATCCAACTACCATACGATTACGACCCCCCCCCCCCCCCCCCCCACACTCCAATATGACTAGAAACTATGAATGGTTGCTATTATTAGAGGGTATTTCTGACCACTAATACATTATAACATACATGTGAATCTCTATTTACAGATATATTCAAAAGTTATTCTAGTATATATATTTTAAAATGGCAAGTAAATAGCATACAGAGATTCTTGTAGGAAAAAATTTGGACAAGTTCCAACCAAAATGTCACGAATCCAACTACCGTAGTGTATTCTATGTTATTTTTTGGTAATAAAAAAAGTGAGTCCAAAACACAAGTGATGAGTCCAGGACTCGCCTAGACGAGTTAAAATATTTAATAAGCAGATTTACTTTAAACATACTGTTTCATTGACTGGATTCGTTATTAGTAAAAAAACAACATTCTTCTGGCTTATAAAAGCTTATACAAAGCTTAGAACAATTAAAAATGATACCTTTTATAATGTAGGATTATATATAAACAACCGACTGAGTGTCAATGACATAAATAAAACAATAACAAGCTAGCCTTAACTTATCAATGGTGTATAAAATGTATGTACTGTATAATTATAAAGTACCAGTAATAATCATGGTCGACAACCTTCTTGGTATTACAGGTAAAATGGGCAACTGCTATAAACAGGCACTATGAATGATCGATATGAAATCCCCTAGAACCATTCAAATATATCTACTAGTAATGATTTCTACAATAATACAGACACTGCACTGGGATGAGATAAGAATATTATTTGGTCGTAAATGGATCTAATATTACATTATATTTTTAAGTCTTGATGGAATAAACAGTATAGAAAATTTGTTCCTCAAAGAAATATTATGAAGTTGTGTATAATAAATTATATAAAGGAATTTATAAAGGAACTAATATCAAGCAGAACAAAAATATGTTTTTAATGATTGAAAAAAAACCCCACATTTTCAATGTGGAGTCTGTATTATTCTCCAACATGTTTTTGTAAAATAAAAAACTTGATGTGGATAAGTGAGAACAAATAAAAATAATATTTATAACAAATAGTTACTAGTGGCACTTTTATTGTAATTATAATCAAATAATCCATGTCTTTCGATAAGGGGCAGTACCACTGTACCAGGTAACTTTACCTGCCTAAAATGGTCTCTGGTACTTCAGGATTTTAAAGAGTGTTGTATAAGATATTCGTGAAAATTGTTCAAATCTTTAATAAAAAGTACCACCTGTAAATAGTGAAGTACTGGTAGACTTGAAAAATATTGAAAGCCCTGATAATCATCAAATAAATTGTAATTGAAACTATTAACATAATGTTTTTTGAAAGAGTCCCAGCAGAGGTTGTATAAAAAAAAACTTATGGACCCTCACAAATTACCACATACATGTACTGATCTAAGTACATGTAACATTGTATTGTTAAATTACACTGCGATTACATAAATATATGTAATCGCTTTATTTAAATGGTATTTCATTCTTTAATCTGAAACAGGCGGGACAACGGACATTAACTTAATCTGAAGGTCAAGAAATCGCAATCACGGTAGGATTATTACATATTTGTACGTTTAACGAGGGGTCAAGGTTGAATATTGCCATAGAAGATCACTATGACAAAAACTGACCGTGGATAGTACCCTAGAACTGATAAAACATTACTCAATAATAAACACAATATTTTTTAGTTTCATAATGACAAATTTGTTTGTTTTCTTGTTGAACCCTGCATCTGGGAAATAAAATTATATAAACCAAATAACATAAAACCAACAAAGATGCCCAGTGTTTATCTACAAAAGTAAAGAATACCGATCAACTGCCGACTAGGGGTTGTTTCACAGTTATCTCAGGGTATACATGAGTTGTGCTCATTACTGAAGACCATACTGTGACTGAAATGTAGAACAGCAATAAAAGTGTTGTTCCTTTACTTTAATTTAAGTCTTAAGTGATAAAATGTATGTTCATTTACATCCATACAGAACAGTCAGAGACTTAGCGTGATAAATCACTGTGATAGACGTTTCACTCTTCTTAGTGATACTGATATATCTTTTGGTCTGCTTAATATATTTACTTATTTTGAAATGCCTTTTGGGCGATTATAAGTAACACTCTAAATGTAAAAGAAATTTTGAAGATATATTTAATAGAATAAAAGATATCTATCAAAATCACCAAGATGAGTGATACGTCTAATAGTTACAGTGGTATATGTATAATACAGCTATTCTGTATAAGTTACAGAGACAATGTGAATAAATAAGCTATTTTGATTAATATTTAAAATATAAAAGTAAGCTTGTATATAAATTTAGGACATGTCTGTCCATGATAATAGCGACATTTCTTTTTAGCCTCGTGAGTTTTGATATTAAATCCCTCCTCTAAATAGTCACTCTCTAGACACCTGATAAACATTTCCTCATCTGTTCCTCCTTCCCATGGGCCGATTTTCATATGAGCTTGTTCTACAACACATCCATGCTTTGTATTGAAATTGGGCGTTCGCGGCACAAATTCCGTTTTGAATATGTTTATGATTACGTCCCCTGTTCTTGACGTAATTGCATTTTCCATTGCAATTTTTATTATATTTTGCTTCACCGAAAAATAATTTGGAAATAATTGTCTATGACGTTCTTTTACGTGTAAAGTAGCGATACTCGGCTTAAACTGCAACAACTCAACGAGTTCATGTAGTCCAAAATAATTAGCCTCTTTGTAAACACTTACAGATAATTCGTTTGGCGGCACAGTTCCATTTCTTAAAAAATCTATAATATGAGTGAATATATGTCCATTGCTGTCCAGAAAATAATTACCATACTCGTCCTTATCTAAGATGTGTCTTCCACTAAACATGGCCGCCAGCATTGAATCTTCGTACTTCCGTAGTGTTGATAATCTGGTCATGTACTTAACACCTCCCACATTTAACGGTATCACAGGAGGAAACGACTTGTCAACGTTGTTATGGTTCACTGGAGCACTCTGAACATACTGGCAAAATAAAGTAAAAATTATTCATGCATCACCATATGTACAATAAAACTGTAAAAATAACCATTACACCACCAATGCGGTTATATGTATATATTTGTGTATGCCATATAAATGAGGGAGCTGGAAACCTGTTAAAGGTAATAACCCTGGTACATTCGTGTCCTAGACAATATATAATATTTCCATAAAGTTATATAATTGCATAAAAACATTTTAATTCATTATATGTGCAAAATGTACATTTTAAATATATTTCTGTGAATTTCTCCAAAAAATTGCAACTTGCCTAGATGCGTCCTCGATTCACCAAAGTTTTCAAAATTAAGATTTTAACAATGGACTGAATGGTGGGACTCATCAATCTTCTGGACTAATCAAATTAAATTGCTACAAGTATCCTTGATTTTAAGTCAGTGGACCTACTGGTTGGTTGGTTGGTTTTATGGTGTTTAATGCCACTTTCAACAATATTTCAGTTATATCGTGGCTGTCAATATTATTGGTGGAGGAAACTGGAGAACCCGGAGAAAACCATCGACCTGCCACAAGTCACTGACAAACTTTATCACATAATGTTGTACACCTCGCCCTGGGTGGGAGTCGAACTCACAACATCAGTGGTGATGGGCACCAATTGCATAGGTAGTTGTAATTCCAACTACCATATGATCACGGCCACAACAG
This sequence comes from Bathymodiolus septemdierum, assembly GCA_963383655.1. Lineage (NCBI taxonomy): Eukaryota > Metazoa > Mollusca > Bivalvia > Mytilida > Modiolidae > Bathymodiolus > Bathymodiolus septemdierum. Next base: position 14,409,474 of record OY726523.1, read on the forward strand.
CCATGGAACCTACTGGAAAAAGTGATTTTTTAAAAATAACATTCAAGTAACTTTTCATTTTCTTTTGCATCAATGTTAATTTCATGGTTTATCTCCCATAATTTTACAGCTTATGCATGAATCATCAATACAAATGATAATTTGTGATTATTCAATCACTTGTCAAGCAACTAAATATATCCTTAGAAATTTTTATTTGAAAGAATTGTTAAATGAATTGTTTAGTTACATCTGATGTAGACTGGTCTCAATAATCAACTGTATAAGTGATTTTCAATGTATCACACATGTGTAACTGGTGTGTCAATCAACTTATTATCAGACATGATTACACATTTTTTCTTGTTATTAAAGTTTTTATAACAATTTTTTCTTCCATGTATGCTAATGAATATACAATTGCAATGATTTAGCACCTCTATCCTACAGGATGAATTGTTATTAGTGTTTGATTTGCAATAAACAAACATGAAAGTGTAATTAAGAAGTAGATTTAAAAATAATTCTTTTTAAACAAAACAAAAAACATTAAAGTTTAGATCATAACATACATGTACATTAATTGTGATACCAGTTTTTTAGGGTTTACCTGTAACAAAAAACTTCATAAAAATCATAATTTTTTTCATGACATGCATTATATTATACAGTATTTGGTCAAAATTATTTACAAATACTCTGTACATCATACATGACACATGTTGTGTACTACCTTTTCTAAAGTCTTTTGGTTATTAGGGAGAGACATATAAAATGTTTTAAATGTCTCTGTTTTGTATAATTAAATAATTATTTTATGTTTATTTTAATATAATCTAATATGAATTACCACCAATATATGCACAACATACATAATATGGTCTTTGTACTGTAGAGTGTAGTCGGTGTGACTTTTTACCCAAATACAGCTTCAAATTATATTATTTCTATTAATTTGAGATGTTTTATGAATAATTAATGATTTATTAGCTCCTCTACTCTCTAGGCTCTATGTGTTAAATCTAAAGTTAGCCAAGATAATTCTTTAGTTAACATTTTATTTGAAATTTACTTAAGATACAAGTGTATATGATAATTAAATAAAAAAACCTATTCTTCTTGTCTCTTGCCATCCGTGATGAGCTCAATAAAATATTTGTTGTCGCCAAAAAGATATAATAAAATCGTTATTGTTATGCCATGTGGCCAATGTTCTACCTTTAGTTTTACACATACCGTTTGATTTTCAGCAACATAATTATTCCTAGTAAGGCTCAATTCCGATAGATGTCTAGGAACCTCGTTACATTGACGTCCTGGCGAAAATACAACAGTTCCAATACGATCAGCCGCCGTTTCGATGTTCGACACTGCATTTGTAACACTTCTAATTCTCGAAACGGGTGGGATTTGGTGAATTTGTTTCAGTTGAATGTTTTCTATAGAATCGGTAGATTCAGAATCGGAATCACTTTTATCTGACATTCTTTATAGTCTTTAAGACATTACTATACCAGACAACAATGTTTTGTCGTTTTGTTTTGGTATCGTTATAATATACCGGAAGTAGCAAGCACCTGTTGATAATCTGATTCCCTGTCTATTATTTTCGTAGTGTAATATATACCAGTTTAAATTCTTTCGATTTTCTCTTGTATTTTCGTTGCTGATCAAATTTACCGGAAATAATTTTCTTGGTCTTTGGAGTTACCGTTATGTTAAGTTATGGCGTCTGCAACTGTCAACCGGGTTTGCATTCACAACTGGAGGGTTTTGTGTCATGGGAAATCCCAACAAGACAATGGGAAAGAAGGTTCAATTTATAGATCGTCAAGACCTGACCTTATGGACCCACATGATTTGGAGGAATTCAAGAAACACGGAATAAAGTGCATCATTGATTTGAGATCTGATAAAGATTACGAAATTGCCTCTGGTTCCAAAGTCCTGGACAACTATTACAAGCTGTATAGCGTTGCCTTGCCTCATCGCTACAAGATACACGAAGATGTCATTTGTCATCCAAAGCACGATTCCAATAAAAAGGAGAAGGAGACTATACCTGCAAAAGATGTTAAAGAAAAGAAGCACTTCTTAATCAATTTCTTCACCACCGAATACACAAGGACTGTATTCAAACGAGCCCCATGGTATATACAGTTCATATCATTATTTTTTGCAGTATTTGATTTCGTATTTAGAACGGGGTTTAAAAATTTTGTCAGACTTTTCGCTGTAACTGTTATAAATCGACAGGGATTGGGAGCACAGTACTTGGACATCGTAGAAATGAGCAAAGCTGGATTATGTGCAGGTTAGTAGTATTAGTAATGATTGTAGTATTGGGCATTTTTTTTATATATCTAAGAGAGAAACAGCTAGTATTGACACTGATGTCTTGTGTCATAGCCACGATATAGCTGAAATATTTCTATAGTTAACGTTAAACACCAATTAATCAATCAATCTTGTGTAATAAATGATGTAGTAGAATGACAGTGCAGTATATTAATCGTAGAACATAAAATTATAGTGGACGATTTTCTTGCTCCTACCAGATTTCCAAGTACTTGCGAAAAGTTGGTGATTTTCCATGTTGCTTTGGAGACATAGAGAAGACAGTGATTTCACTTCTAATGCAAGAAGCTAATGCGAGTAAAAATAAACAACATTTATCAGTAAGAAATTATTGATCACTATCATGAACTTGTTTAAAAAGGAAATACCTTCAAACCTTGCAATACTAAAGACAAATCAAAGTTGGGGAAGTAGCTTAACTTTTCAATAAAAAAAATTCTAAAGAGCAAAGAAATTCACATTTTTACCACTCGGTACTATTAAGCAATCCCTTTAGATTGTTTATTATTCAAAGAGATATGTGAGAGGCTATTGCTCTAGAAAAAATCTTTAAAGCTACCACTGACAAAACCAAACGTGAAGATTTTCAGTATATCAAGGCAATGTGAAGATTGATACTCCCTCTGAGAGGAAGTCGAAGAAATACCAACACTGTGTTTGCTTGGCTGAAGGAATATTTATGATCCTGTAGCACTCTGTTGTGATCATTTACAGGGCCATGCTCAGAACTACGAATGGGAGGGTCGCAAAAGCTGGATTTCCATCCCAAGAGAATATGTACCGAGTTTGTGATTTAGAATGGTGGAAAATGTTCCACATATGGACTATCACATCGTAGATAAATTGTTCCGAACTTATAGACCGGTTTAGTTTCAATTATGTCTTCTCTGGAGCAAGAGATCGTGACACAGTCATGGGCGTAGCTTGGGTTGGAATTTTACCGAGGCAGGGGGTCTGTGGGGCGCACCCCCTAAAAAAAGATATCGACTTTTTTTGTTTTTTGTTTCTTTTGTTAAAATATTGACGTTTTGATAGTAGTTATTACCCTCATTTGGCAAATTAGCCACAAGTAGGTTTTTTTTAATTATTGACATTAGAATACATGAAGCTATGCGTTCATCCCCGTAAAATGTAAATTACGCTCCTTACACTCATACATGATTTAAGAGTTGATCGACACACCAGGAGATCTTCAATCATATTAATAAGATATATGGCTCAAACATAACCCTTATTCAAACAGATTGATAGTTGATAGAGAGAGCCGGTTACATTGCCGACCGACGGACCAAGGTTAGTGCTAATGGATAGCAGAATGAATAGAAACTACGACGGATGTACAGACGAGTATTCATTATCTCAAAACCTGTTAGTCAGTGGGAAAGAAAACAAACTTTAAAACAAAACTTTTACTTGCTTTGTCTTCACATACACAAAAATATTAAACTTCAAATGCCCTTCTCTAGCTGTTACATCACCCGACGCAATTATTACTGACTGCAAAAATATTATCATAGAAATTAGTTATAGAACTTACAGGACTGCTCTTATTTCCAAGATGTCTATGTGTTCTTGTTTTTGAGCGTGGCACCAAATCACTTACGCCGACTTGTCTCACTGGGAGATCCACGTCCCATTAGGAATTCGTCTATGTATACAGACTCGTTGAAGAGAATGGCAATGACAGGGAAATCCTTCAAGATATTCCTATTTACATTCACCATTAATGCCCCCCCCCCCCCCCCCCCCCCCCCCCCCCATAGTAAGGATAGCAGTATTGGAATCAGTAACTCCCAATATTATGAGACCTGATTTTCAAAGACTGAAGAGGTCGGACATAAAGGCGACCCAGAGGTACTACATCGGACAAGGAATTAAGAAAGCCTAGAATTTGTGAAATTACTTGTCAGTTACTTCACGAACTGACTGAAAAAAAACTGCAGTCTCTGAAAAATCAGTAATCTTCGGTGCAGGCACAGAAATGTTTCCGCTGGAGATAAGACAAACTCTAAATCTATTCTGAATAGTATAGCTAAATTTAATATTTATCTTTTTATTACCCCCAAGAGAAACAATATTCTCAGATATTTTTAGTAGAATATTATCACACTTCTTCCAAGAAATCGATAACCAAATCACAGAAAAGTCTTGTACACTAAATTAGATTATTTCTGCGTATTTATTGTTACGAGATGTGAGTATCTGTTGGTCGAATTCCCTGAAGGAATCGCCAAGGTAAGAATGAATCTGAATACCTAATGCATGCAGAAAAACTATAACTGTGTGAAGAATCATGGTGACTACCAGGCCAAAATGGGAGTACACGTAATTGGAAATTCTTGTTCCACACCATCGTCGGTAACACGCAACTGGTTACTCTCTGATTTGCTAGCCACACCTCACCCGTGGGTCAACTTGCTGAGAAAACATCGTTTCTTGGGAAAAGGTCGAGTCTTATAAATAGTTATCAATCAGTCATTAGTTGATGTTGTTAATATCGTTTTTAGAGGTTATAATAAAAATATACAGAAAAACGGTGGCATCCATCATTTGCAAGGAATATTTTCTTTTCTTGATTTAGACACATTTAAAAGCTGTGATTTGTCAAAATGTTTTAAAGCGATCACATGTTGTTATCCCCTCGCCAACGAAGTTGCGAAGGGATATAGTAACGCTTCCGTCCGTCCTTCCGTAACATCATTGTGAACACTCTAGGATCAACATCCTTCAATGGATTTTGACCAAACTTGGTACATATTTAGTCCTTAAGAGAATCTGGAACCCTATTGATTTTCAAGGTCAAAGGTCAAGGTCATCTGGTCAAATTTTTACCGCATAACATCCTTGTGAACACTTTAGAATCAACATCCTTCAATGGATTTTGACTAAACTTGGTACATACTTAATCCTTAGGAGTGTCTGGAACCCTATTGATTTTCAAGGTCAAAGGTCAAGGTCACTGGATACATTTTTTTTACCTTGTAACATCCTTGTGAACACTCTAGAATCAACATCCTTCAATGGATTTTGACCAAACTTGGTACATACTTAGTCCTTAGGAGAGTTTGGAACCCTATTGATTTTCAAGATCAAAGGTCAATGTCACCGGGTCAAATTTTTACCGCGTAACATCCTTGTGAACACTCTAGAATCAACATCCTTCAATGGATTTTGACCAAACATTGGTACATACATAGTCCTTAGGAGAGTCTGGAAGCGTATATATTTTCAAGGTCAAAGGTCAAGGGGTCAAATTTTTACCGCATAACATCCTTGTGAACACTTTAGAATCAACATCCTTCTATGGATTTTGACCAAACTTGGTACATACTTGGTCCTTAGGAGAGTCTGGAACCCTATTGATTTTCAAGGTCATAGGTTAAAGGTCAATGTCACCGGGTCAAATTTTTACTGCGTAACATCCTTGTGAACACTCTAGAATCAACATCCTTCAATGGATTTTGACCAAACTTGGTACATACATAGTCCTTAGGAGAGTCTGGAACCCTATTGATTTTCAAGGTCAAAGGTCAAGGAGTCAAATTTTTACCGCGTAACATTCTTGTGAACACTCTAGAATCAATATCCTTCAATGGATTTTGACCAATCTTGGTACATACTTAGACCTTAAGAGAATCTGGAACTTATTGATTTTCAAGGTCAAATGTCAAGGTCACAATGTCTAATTTTTAGGCGAGAGGATACGCCACGCTTTGCGTTGCCCTTGTTACAATTAGTTTTAAATTACAGGATTGAAGTTGCTGACATATAAGAATAACATTCCAGCAGTAATTAACTGTGCACACGGAAAAGATAGAACGGGTATATTGTCAGCATTGGTGCTATCTGTTCTGGGAGAAACGGAGGAAAATATTATCAAAGATTATACTTTATCACAGGTATATTATAGAAAGTTACAAAATACATGAGTTTGAACGTGTTTGCTTGTGCCAGAGACATGTGGATTATATGCGTTTGTTTGCGCATCCTCGAACATTTTTGATATTTGGAAATAAATTTCAGAAATTTTCAAATTGAGAAAAATGCCATAGATTATGTTTGTCTTTCGATTTACGGCTTCTGATTATAATTACCCCTTTGGTTACGGTATCTTCAAACTTTTCTTTTAGAGAAATCGGTAGAGAAAATAACAAATTTGACCTCTAATTTATAGAAATTAAATAAATAAAGTTATAAAACAAACAAACATAGAAACAAGTTGTCAACATTTTTCTCCCATTTGGAGTCCTGATGCCAGTTTAAGCTGAACATGATGCTTTATTAGATAATACTTTCTTAACCTTTGAAATGTATTATATATAATTCAATCAGTCATACCTAGGAAGTGATTTTAATCTGTACCTCACACATGATTATCACAGAAAAATAACATGGCACTCTTGCTGGAAAAAGGAGGCATCATGGCCATGATCGTATGGTAGTTGGATTACATCTACATACTATGTATATACAATAGGCAACATTAAAGTTGTGAGTATGATTCCAGGCCATGACGACGTGTACGTGGTACAACTATATGTGATAAAGTTTTACAATGACTTTCAACATATTGTAGGTTTTCAGTGGATACTCGAGATTAATCCAACAAATATAAAAAAACACACACAGAAACGAAATTTTGTTGAAAGTGGAATAAAATAGCTATAAGCTAACCTAAACCACGAAAAAAAATATTTACCTTACACATTAAGAATATAATTTATACACGAGAGTATGAATACCATTTAACTAACTGTAAAGCGTCAACTATGGGCCTGGATTCTTTTTTTTCGTGATTCGCCCGTATCATCAAACAAAAATATACATGTACATACATATAATGATTAATGTTTGTTATTTTGTATTGTGTTTGATGACAATCAAGATTTTGGATTTTAAATCAATAAAACGATCTTTGACTTTGACTTTGACTTTTGACTCGAGCGTATCATATTTTTTTTTTCGAGCAACCGTTAGCATTAGCGTCAAATGGAAAGAAAATATAGCTTTAACTGTTATTTTAAGCAAAAATATACAATGAACCGTTTTCCGTGATACCCCATTCTGATAATATACGCATTAAAATTATGATTGTATCAATCACTATGTGTGGTATTATTTTCCGCATAATATATTACTTCGTCAAACAAGTACATTTTAGTTTTGTTCTAATTAGGAAGGATTGTTGCTCATTAGAGACAAGATATTCATAATAAACGTATTGGTGAATATACCGGTACGTACATTGTAGTGGTAATGTATTGCTTCGTCAAACAAGTATTTTGTTCTAATTAGGAAGGATTGCTGCCCATTAAAAACAGAGTATTTAAAGAAGTTGTAGAACATTATTACTGGGATGAATCTTTCTGTGACGCAGAACCTGAAAATATGAGAAATCTTCTAGCATTCGTTAATAACACGTAAGTTTTTAATATAATTGATATGTATTTTACACACAAGTGTCAATGATATGTCTGATATTGATGGTAGCTAAGTAGGGGTTGCAAACCACGGATGTCAACAGACGAGACCATCCGGAATATACTAGAATTAATTTATAAAGTTTATCAGTGACTTGAGGCACATCTGGGTTTACTGCGGGTACTCCGGTTTCCTCCACCAATTTAAACCTACCGCCATGATATAACTGAAATATTGTTGAAAGTTACGTTAAACACTACAATCCTAACCCTCGGGTACATACTGGATGTAATTTAATGCTCCCAAGTTTATACAATGTAATATGATCAAAAACCTAACAATTCTCTTGTCAGATCCATTACAGGAATACATGTATACTCATTACATCCATAGTGTGGTGGTACAAGACTTTGTATCAGGTCGAGCCTGTTGTGTGAACCAGTGTCACCAGGAGTGCGATAGCGACGAGTTGTGATGCGGTTAGTTCACGCAACAGGCAAGACCTAATACAAAGTCTTGTACCAACACATGTACACTATGTATGTAATAAGTTTATCTAACATTTCAATAAAAACGAATTTTAAACAAATAACAAGGGTTAAATTAAAATTTGTACAATACTCTCAGGGAGACTACATTTGATTTTGTGCATGACGTCACGTTATTTTTTCGGTTCTTTCATCAGTGCCAGGTTACTGTGTTTTTTCTCACTTTTGGAGACAGACCAGTTCCTATTTTTTTTTAGCGATGTGAGATTTTCTTATCTTGCACTAGTGCAAGACAAAAAAAATCACGTGCGTTTTACCGGCAAATGCATGCTGTACAGTTTATGTCAACTGCCCCCCGAATTATCCATGCTTTTCCTTTTTAAAATAAACAATTCACTGTATATAAGTTTTCAATCTTTTATAAACACGCAAATCCTAACAATCAGCCATATTATTACATAATAACCTTCACACGATACACAAAAATACGGAATTACTTTTTTGATTGACATGAAGGGGAAATAACTCACATTTGTTTACATGATCGTCTGCTAAAAGTGCATAGCTGTCAAACAATACACAACTACTGATAAAAGTGAGAAATAAAATCAAACGCCGGCAAAAAGTGCAAGACAGGGAAATCTCCGACACCCTCGGGTAAGATTTCAATCGTTTGCTGACTCAGCGAGCCTCGTCAGCGAACGATTGAAATCTTACCCTGTTTTGCACTTTTGCCGGTGTTAGATCCTATATGTCCCGCATTCCAATGATATGAGGTCATGACAAAGTAGTTCGGCAGAGAACGTCTCCAATCGTAACTACTCGGCCATTCTCGCTACCCTGCAAATAACCTCGTACGTACATAGTAGAAATTCTTCTTAAATTGTTTGCCGGAAGTTAAGTTAAGTTAAGCCGCACAAAAATATAGTCCACGAAAATCCAATATGGATGACATACTAAGTAAATTCTAATCATGCAAAACTAATTAAAACTTTAATTGAAATATAGAAAATTGCTTAAAATATAACTTTATCAAACTTTCATGTAACTGACATGTGAAAGTAGTGCGATTTATACGCCTAATGCATACGAGGTTATTTGCAGGGTAGCGAGAATGGCCGAGTAGTTTCGATTGAGAACGTCTCGTGCAACGTCGGCCATTCTTTTATTACCACAGTGTGGTGATACAACATCTTGTATCAGACAGGCTACTTTCTTTAATTTCAAAGGAAAACGTACATAATGTTAGATAAATACACATTATATACACAGTGTGTATGTACAACTGTTTGTATCATGTCGAGTCAGTTGAAAAGCCGTATCACTATTCGCGTCTCGTAGTGGTACGGTTTTTCCAACTGACTCGACATGATACAAACAGTTGTACATATATTTTGTGTGTATAATACGTTTATCTAACATTTTTATGATAAAACATAAAAAAAATCGTGCAAGTTTCATTGAATTTATTATTTGAAGAAAAGTAAACGTCTACGTCACAAGTAATGTTACGTTACGTCATTCAAACAATAGCAAAATACGAGTACGTTGAGATTTTCCCTACGGAGATTCCGCAATGTTTACAAAGACGTCACTGGGGTTTTCCCGCATTCCTAACCTATGACGTCACGAAAGTAGTTCCGACTAAAGTACATCTTGTATGTATGTGATACTATACAATTATAGTCTTTTGTTGAGGTCAATACGAGTTTTTATGGATCTTAAAAACGATTTCTAAGGTCCATAAAAACTCGTATTGACCGATACAAAAGACTGTTGGTTTTTTTTTGTGTGCTCAGTTTTTTCTTTTTTCTTTTTTTTTGGCTATTTACCAAACCATAATTAAAATTTGAATGAAATTCAATAAAAATGTGACAAGTTAAATAAACAGATTAGATATGAAAACAAGTGTACAACAATTGTAAGAGTGTTTTTTCACTTTGGAAGGACGCCATAGCTAATATTAATAGTACCAATAGTATGAAATTTTATGAAAACTGAAATTTTTGAAATTTTTTGAAAATTTTGAAATTTTAGGAAAATTTTGAAATCTTGTGAAAATTTAGAATTTTTTTGAAATTTTTGAAATTTTTTGAAATTTTTAAAAAATTTTGAAATTTTGAAATTTTGAACTTTAAGAGAAAAAAATGTTACGAAGATTTTGATTGGATAATTTTTTAAACAATGTGCTTGCTGATTGGATGAAAACAAATGGAAAACACGTGGGTTTAAAAATAGTTCACATTTGGAAAACGAAAGTGAAAGTGAGTCAATATGTAATTAATAAAGCGAAAAGCGAGTCAATAATACTTTTCGGTGCAGGATACCAAGATTAATACCAAAATATCAGCTTGTCGAGCCAGAATATGAAGTTTGTTGTCCAGTGAGCGAAGCGAACGAGTCACAAAATTCATATTCTGTCGAGCAGACTGATATTTTTCAGTATCAATCATATTCACATTCAGATGACATGTTTATCATCCTTAAATCAAACATAAAGACGGATACATCTATAGGTTTCGATATTTGTATTTTCGCAGGAAAAATCACATGATTCAAAATATTAAAGATACACTTCCCCAAAACATAATTCATAAGTAGTTTGCAAATATACCATTAATTTTTACAGATTTATATAAATGTTAAGATTGGAGAATTTTCCCCTTTAATGGTGATATTCATTTTTTTTTTTATTACAAATACAGTCACCATTTTCATTAAAGATTTTGTTTACTAATGACGTTCCGGTTTAGAAAGCACAAACGTCACGACCTCGATTATGATGTAAAAAAAAACAGTAGTCCCAGCAGAGGTTCTCAAAAATTGTGTCGAGTACATTTTTGTAGGACGATGTTTGTTGATATTTCTGACACGACAATTCCTAATTTGATTTATGTTTAAAATATGAAATGTTACCTAACTGATGATGCTGATGAATTTTATTTACTTTTGTCATCTTCACAGGAATTATTGTTTAAATGTTGGGAGAATTTGGTGATAACTCCTGCTGACTGTTGATAAGTCCTGCTCAGCTCACGCGAACTTTGATACGATTTTTGCTTATGGAGTCAGTTGGTAGATATAGCGGGAGGGAAGGATGATAACTATAGAATACATATTTAATGTTAGATAATTATACTATAACTAATTGACGAGTTTCATTATCAAAAATATGTCACGAATGACCAAATAACGCAGTAACTCACGAATGCGCACAGCGCATAAGTGAGTTACAACGTTATTAGATCATTTGTGACATATTTTTGATAATGAAACTCGTCAATTAGTTATAGTATTTATTGTATAGATAAAAAATGTTTCGAATCGAATTTAATATAAAATAAGTTTAATTGCACTATATTACTTGTGTAGCGTAGAATTGCAGAATTTTCCGAGTTAAATAAAAACGATAATAATTTCACAGTGAAATTATCGTTTTTAATTTCACTCTCACTATATTTCGTGCCATTTCGTTGTCAGAAAAGTAGTCCCGACAACGAAATGGCGCGAAATATAGCAAGAGTGAAATTATCGTTTTTATTTTTAACTCGGAAAATTCTGTAATTCACAGCTATCTATATAATAAGTAATTTTATCAATTAGAAAACCACAGTGCTGTAATTTTATGTATATCAGAAAACGTTTACTATCGATGCATAAGAAAAAAAGGACATGAATGCATAAGAAAAAAAACAAAACAACACAAAAAAATGTATGACGACAAATCAGAAGTATTTTTCAACTAGAGCAAAAGGTTTTGTGTGGCTTTGAGCTAATAGATGAAGGTTATTCCAGAAACTCTGTTATTCCAGAAATGTGTCCCACACGCTAAATTTGATATCAACGTTTTTATTAAAGCACAGAAACCATAACATAATTCAACCACTAGTATTACTGTTGTATAAAATATCCTTGTTTAGAAATTGTTAGCAAAATGACCCAATGTCACTCTGACCGAAATATTTCATAGTTACTTTAGTACCATGTGCATACTACATTTTATATCTGATTATTACATGCTTTTTAACTTTTCATCTGGATATCTCTCCCCATATATATTTGGTATATTCGCTTAACCTATATAGAAGTAATCCTAGTTATTTTCCATAAATCTCAAGGGGCCCGGGTGGCTCAATGAGTTAGATAATTGGGTTACCTAACAACTCATACAAGCCTATCACCAATACGACGTGGGTTCGCGACCGGCTTTGTAAATTACAAAAAGGGTGCGTTCGACTCGCAGCTGCAAGTGATAAAGTTTACCAGTTGCTTGCCCATGGTCGGTGGTTCTCTCCGGGTACTCTGGCTTCTTCTACCACTAAAACTGGTCGCCATGATATAGCTGAAATATTGCTGAAAGTGGCGTTAAAACACCCCAAAAGATCAAGGAAAGGCATGGTGTTTTGAAAGACTATCCGATTATCCAGAATATTTTATTATGATAAAGTGTAGTCGACTGTATTAGTATATGTAACATGTCATAATATATAGCTCACTATTAGTCCCCCATGGTATCATGGTTTATTACATATATTTTGTATTTGAAATTTACAGTTCCTAAATCATGTAATTATAATTAAAACTAAAGTACTCCTCCCTCCTGCATAGATGATCTTCACCGATTTTAGTTATCCTGTTTAGGTCCTGTGGTTGATTTTAGTTATCCTGTTTAGGTCTTTTGGTTGATTTTAGTTATCCTGTTTAGGTCCTGTGGTTGATTTTAGTTATCCTGTTTAGGTCTTTTGGTTGATTTTAGTTATCCTGTTTAGGTCCTGTGGTTGATTTTAGTTATCCTGTTTAGATCCTTTGGTTGATTTTAGTTATCCTGTTTAGGTCCTTTGGTTGATTTTAGTTATCCTGTTTAGGTCCTGTGGTTGATTTTAGTTATCCTGTTTAGGTCCTGTGGTTGATTTTAGTTATCCTGTTTAGGTCCTTTGGTTGATTTTAGTTATCCTGTTTAGGTCCTTTGGTTGATTTTAGTTATCCTGTTTAGGTCCTTTGGTTGATTTTAGCTATCCTGTTTAGGTCCTTTGGTTGATTTTAGTTATCCTGTTTAGGTCCTGTGGTTGATTTTAGTTATCCTGTTTAGGTCCTGTGGTTGATTTTAGTTATCCTGTTTAGGTCCTTTGGTTGATTTTAGTTATCCTGTTTAGGTCCTTTGGTTGATTTTAGTTATCCTGTTTAGGTCTTTTGGTTGATTTTAGTTATCCTGTTTAGGTCCTGTGGTTGATTTTAGTTATCCTGTTTAGGTCTTTTGGTTGATTTTAGTTATCCTGTTTAGGTCCTGTGGTTGATTTTAGTTATCCTGTTTAGGTCTTTTGGTTGATTTTAGTTATCCTGTTTAGGTCTTTTGGTTGATTTTAATTATCCTGTTTAGGTCCTGTGGTTGATTTTAGTTATCCTGTTTAGGTCTTTTGGTTGATTTTAGTTATCCTGTTTAGGTCTTTTGGTTGATTTTAGTTATCCTGTTTAGGTCTTTTGGTTGATTTTAATTATCCTGTTTAGGTCCTGTGGTTGATTTTAGTTATCCTGTTTAGGTCCTGTGGTTGATTTTAGTTATCCTGTTTAGGTCCTTTGGTTGATTTTAGTTATCCTATTTAGGTCCTGTGGTTGATTTTAGTTATCCTGTTTAGGTCCTGTGGTTGATTTTAGTTATCCTGTTTAGGTCCTGTGGTTGATTTTAGTTATCCTGTTTAGGTCCTGTGGTTGATTTTAGTTATCCTGTTTAGGTCCTGTGGTTGATTTTAGTTATCCTGTTTAGGTCCTTTGGTTGATTTTAGTTATCCTGTTTAGGTCCTTTGGTTGATTTTAGTTATCCTGTTTAGGTCCTTTGGTTGATTTTAGTTATCCTGTTTAGGTCCTGTGGTTGATTTTAGTTATCCTGTTTAGGTCCTGTGGTTGATTTTAGTTATCCTGTTTAGGTCCTTTGGTTGATTTTAGTTATCCTGTTTAGGTCCTGTGGTTGATTTTAGTTATCCTGTTTAGGTCTTTTGGTTGATTTTAGTTATCCTGTTTAGGTCTTTTGGTTGATTTTAGTTATCCTGTTTAGGTCTTTTGGTTGATTTTAGTTATCCTGTTTAGGTCTTTTGGTTGATTTTAGTTATCCTGTTTAGGTCTTTTGGTTGATTTTAATTATCCTGTTTAGGTCCTGTGGTTGATTTTAGTTATCCTGTTTAGGTCTTTTGGTTGATTTTAATTATCCTGTTTAGGTCCTGTGGTTGATTTTAGTTATCCTGTTTAGGTCTTTTGGTTGATTTTAATTATCCTGTTTAGGTCCTTTGGTTGATTTTAGTTATCCTGTTTAGGTCTTTTGGTTGATTTTAGTTATCCTGTTTAGGTCTTTTGGTTGATTTTAGTTATCCTGTTTAGGTCTTTTGGTTGATTTTAGTTATCCTGTTTAGGTCTTTTGGTTGATTTTAGTTATCCTGTTTAGGTCTTTTGGTTGATTTTAGTTATCCTGTTTAGGTCTTTTGGTTGATTTTAATTATCCTGTTTAGGTCCTGTGGTTGATTTTAGTTATCCTGTTTAGGTCCTTTGGTTTACTTACGTTTGCTCCCAAAGATTTTAAGATTATTTGGCTTTCAGATATTTTGGTTTTGAGGCTACCTGATGAAGATTATTCCAGAAACCACGGTGCACACTAAATTTGATGTTCACGTTTTTATTATAATAAATTAGCAATTATTATTCTGGTCAATAAGAATCCACAAACAAATATTTTGGGAAATATGTTCTTAACAATAACTAACACTCTACGAATAAATTTGTTAAGATTAAGTATGCAAATATTGATTGATTGATTGATTGATTGGTGTTTCATCTATATTGTAGATATGGGTCCATGAAGAATTACTTAGTAGCCATTGGATTTAGTGAAGAAGAACAAGAACAACTAAGAACTAATCTTCTAGATCATTGACCATCAACATTGTTTTTATATTTGTTGTAGATCCTTTGTAGGCAAGTTAAGAATTTTTGTTCCTTTGTAGCATATCCAGTTTTACAAGAAGGAATTGTGTTCAGTTACAGTAGCAATTTGTTTCCACTTAAAACATGCATGACTGGAAAACCCCGCCCTGTTTGTGAAAGCCTTAATTTCTCACTTTTGAGACAGACCAGTTCCTATTTTTAGCGATGTGAGATTTTCTTATCTTGCACTGAGTGCAAGACAAAAAAATCATGTGCGTTTTACCGACAAATGCATGCTGTATAGTTTATGTCAATAGAAGGGGAAATAACTCACATTGTTTACATGATCGTCCGCTAAAAGTACATAGCTGTCAAACAATACACAACTACTGATAAAAGTGAGAAATAAAATCAAACACCGGCAAAAAGTACAAGACAGGGAAATCTTCGACACCCTCGGGTAAGATTTCCCTGTCTTGCATGTGCACTTTTGCCGGTGTTAGATTCTATATATCCAAACACTTCTATAACTCGAGATAAAATAACTTATATGAAAAGTTTTAAGATACCAAAGGGGTAATCAGAATCTGTAAATTCAAGAAGGACAGACAACATAATGGTCAATACAAAAGGACAAAATGTAGATACATTTTTAATGTTTAAGGAAATTAAAGTAATACCATGTTTTGTGGCTTTCAGGCACTGGACACTATATCAATAAAAAATTTACACAGTAAATGGTAAGAAATTAGTGTCTTGTGTAATATAAACTCTTTGTTATTTTATTTTATTTTTATTTAATTTATATTATATTACACAAGATGCTATTTTCTTATCATTGACTGTATGGGTTTTTTTTATGGGTTCAGTGTCTAACACCTATGGTGGCTGTTAACACAAAAGTCTTACTTTAGTGTTATGATTTGATTTCTACCTCCATGACCCAGTCTTGATGTAAAACATTATTGTATAAGCTTTGCATACTGTATACCTCCATGACCCAGCTTTTTAATGTTAAACATTATTGTAAAGCTATATACTGTGTACATGTACCTCCATGACCCAGCTTTTTAATGTCATGTTACTGTGATAGATACATTATATGAGGCGGGTGGACGCTTATTTTTACTCCCAAAATACATTGAATGTCGCATGTGGGCCACTTATTTTTACCCCCAAAATACATTGTATGTGGTGAGTGGTCCACTTATTTGTACCCCCAAAATACATTGTATGTGGCGAGTGAGCTACTTATTTTTACCCCCAAAATATAAAGTATGTGGCGAGTGGGCTACTTATTTTTACCCCCAAAATACAATGTATGTGGCGAGTGGGCCACTTATTTTTACCCCAAAATACAATGTATGTGGCCAGTGGGCTACTTATTTTTACCCCCAAAATACAATGTATGTGGCGAGTGGGCTACTTATTTTTACCCCCAAAAAACAATGTATGTCGCATGTGGGCCACTTATTTGTACCCCCAAAATACAATGTATGTGGCGAGTGGGCCACTTATTTGTACCCCCAAAATACATTGTATGTGGCGAGTGGGCTACTTATTTTTACCCCCAAAATACAATGTATGTGGCGAGTGGGCCACTTATTTTTACCCCCAAAATACAATGTATGTGGCGAGTGGGCCACTTATTTTTACTCCCAAATTCATGTCTTATTGTAAAGTAATATGTATTGTTCAATTTTGTAATTTAATTATACTTGCCTAAATATTTATAGATATTTTTTTTATTTTAATTTGTGTTCTTTGATATAAATTATACATTGTACATAACCAGACACATTACTTTATATACCAGTACATCTTTTTATAGACTGATTTTATTTCCCATGATCAGTCATAGTATTTGTTATTAACACATGTATTTTTATTAGTTCACCTGGACCAAAGGTCCAGGTGAACTATTGCCATCACTTGGCGTCCGTCGTCTGTCGTCTGTAAACTTTTCACATTTCAAGCTTCTTCTCCGAAACCACTTTGCCGATTGGAACCGAACTTAGCAGGAATGTTCCTTGGATGGTCCTCTACAAAGTTACTGTTTTTCGTTCCAGTTGGATATTCAATATGGCTGCCAGGGCCAATAATATGCTCTGATTGGCTGAAATTTCAAAGATCTTCTTCTCTGAAACTAATGAACTGACTGAACCCAAACTGTAAATGAATGATCATTGGAATGTCCTTTACCAAGTTACTGTTTTTTATGCCGATCGGAAATCCAAGATGGCCGCCATCGCAGGACATAGATTAACATTGGACCCTATGGGAAAATGTTCAAATGCCTTCTTCTCAGAAACTACAAATATGATTAAAGCCAAACTGTACATGAATGTTCATTGGATGGTCCTCTACAATCTTAAGGTTTTTTGTTCCGATATGAAATTCAAAATGGCGGCTACGGCAGGACTTAGTTTAACATTGGACCCTATGGGAAAAATGTTTCAAAATGCTTCTTCTCTGAAACCACTTGAACAGTTGAAACCAAACTGCCCAGGAATGATCATTGGAAGGTCCTCTACAAAGTTTCTGCTTTTTATGCCGATCGGAAATCCAAGATGGCCGCCACCGCAGGACATAGATTAACATTGGACCCTATGGGAAAATATTCAAATGCCTTCTTCTCAGAAACTACAAATATGATTAAAGCCAAACTATACAAGAATGTTCATTAGATGGTCCTCTACAAACTTTACGTTTTTTGTTCCGATATGAAATTCAAAATGGCGGCTACGGCAGGACTTAGTTTAACATTGGACCCTATGGGGGAAATGTTTCAAAACATTTCTTCTCTGAAACCACTAGGACAGTTGAAACCAAACTGCCCAGGAATGATCATTGGAAGGTCCTCTACAAATTTTATGTTTTTTATGCCGATCGGAAATCCAAGATGGCCGCCACCGCAATACATAGATTAACAATGGACCCTATGGGAAAATGTTCAAATGCCTTCTTCTCAGAAACTACAAATATTATTAAAGCCAAACTGTACATGAATGTTCATTGGATAGTCCTCTACAAACTTTACGTTTTTTGTTCCGATATGAAATTCAAAATGGCGGCTACGGCAGGACTTAGTTTAACATTGGACCCGATGGGAAAAATGTTTCAAAACGTTTCTTCTCTGAAACCACTTGGATAATTGAAACCAAACTGCCCAGGAATGATCATTGGAAGGTCCTCTACAAGGTGTGTGTTTTTTATGCCGATCGGAAATCCAAGATGGCCACCACCGCAGGACATAGATTAACATTGGACCCTATGGGAAAATGTTCAAATGCCTTCTTCTCAGAAACTACAAATATGATTAAAGCCAAACTGTACATGAATGTTCGTTGGATGGTCCTCTACAAAATATACGTTTTTTGTTCCGATATGAAATTCAAAATGGCGGCTACGGCAGAACTTAGTTTAACATTGGACCCTATGGGGGAAATGTTTCAAAATGCTTCTTCTCTGAAACCACTAGGACAGTTGAAACCAAACTGCCCAGGAATGATCATTGGAAGGTCCTCTACAAATTTTATGTTTTTTATGCCGATCGGAAATCCAAGATGGCCGCCACCGCAATACATAGATTAACATTGGACCCTATGTGAAAATGTTCAAATGCCTTCTTCTCAGAAACTACAAATATTATTAAAGCCAAACTGTACATGAATGTTCATTGGATGGTCCTCTACAAATTTTACGTTTTTTGTTCCGATATGAAATTCAAAATGGCGGCTACGGCAGGACTTAGTTTAACATTGGACCCTATGGGAAAAATGTTTCAAAACGCTTCTTCTCTGAAACCACTTGGATAATTGAAACCAAACTGCCCAGGAATGATCATTGGAAGGTCCTATACAAGGTGTGTGTTTTTTATGCCGATCGGACATCCAAGATGGCCACCACCGCAGGACATAGATTAACATTGGACCCTATGGGAAAATGTTCAAATGCCTTCTTCTCAGAAACTACAAATATTATTAAAGCCAAACTGTACATGAATGTTCATTGGATGGTCCTCTACAAACTTTACGTTTTTTGTTCCGATATGAAATTCAAAATGGCGGCTACGGCAGGACTTAGTTTAACATTGGACCCTATGGGAAAAATGTTTCAAAACGCTTCTTCTCTGAAACCACTTGGATAATTGAAACCAAACTGCCCAGGAATGATCATTGGAAGGTCCTCTACAAGGTGTGTGTTTTTTATGCCGATCGGAAATCCAAGTTGGCCACCACCGCAGGACATAGATTAACATTGGACCCTTTGGGGGAAATGTTTCAAAACGCTTCTTCTCTGAAACCACTAGGACAGTTGAAACCAAACTGCCCAGGAATGATCATTGGAAGGTCCTCTACAAATTTTATGTTTTTTATGCCGATCGGAAATCCAAGATGGCCGCCACCGCAATACATAGATTAACATTGGACCCTATGGGAAAATGTTCAAATGCCTTCTTCTCAGAAACTACAAATATTATTAAAGCCAAACTGTACATGAATGTTCATTGGATGGTCCTCTACAAACTTTACGTTTTTTGTTCCGATATGAAATTCAAAATGGCGGCTACGGCAGGACTTAGTTTAAGATTGGACCCGATGGGAAAAATGTTTCAAAACGCTTCTTCTCTGAAACCACTTGGATAATTGAAACCAAACTGCCCAGGAATGATCATTGGAAGGTCCTATACAAAGTGTGTGTTTTTTATGCCGATCGGACATCCAAGATGGCCACCACCGCAGGACATAGATTAACATTGGACCCTATGGGAAAATGTTCAAATGCCTTCTTCTCAGAAACTACAAATATTATTAAAGCCAAACTGTACATGAATGTTCATTGGATGGTCCTCTACAAACTTTACGTTTTTTGTTCCGATATGAAATTCAAAATGGCGGCTACGGCAGGACTTAGTTTAACATTGGACCCTATGGGAAAAATGTTTCAAAACGCTTCTTCTCTGAAACCACTTGGATAATTGAAACCAAACTGCCCAGGAATGATCATTGGAAGGTCCTCTACAAGGTGTGTGTTTTTTATGCCGATCGGAAATCCAAGTTGGCCACCACCGCAGGACATAGATTAACATTGGACCCTTTGGGGGAAATGTTTCAAAACGCTTCTTCTCTGAAACCACTAGGACAGTTGAAACCAAACTGCCCAGGAATGATCATTGGAAGGTCCTCTACAAATTTTATGTTTTTTATGCCGATCGGAAATCCAAGATGGCCGCCACCGCAATACATAGATTAACATTGGACCCTATGGGAAAATGTTCAAATGCCTTCTTCTCAGAAACTACAAATATTATTAAAGCCAAACTGTACATGAATGTTCATTGGATGGTCCTCTACAAACTTTACGTTTTTTGTTCCGATATGAAATTCAAAATGGCGGCTACGGCAGGACTTAGTTTAAGATTGGACCCGATGGGAAAAATGTTTCAAAACGCTTCTTCTCTGAAACCACTTGGATAATTGAAACCAAACTGCCCAGGAATGATCATTGGAAGGTCCTATACAAGGTGTGTGTTTTTTATGCTGATCGGAAATCCAAGATGGCCACCACCGCAGGACATAGATTAACATTGGACCCTATGGGAAAATGTTCAAATGCCTTCTTCTCAGAAACTACAAATATTATTAAAGCCAAACTGTACATGAATGTTCATTGGATGGTCCTCTACAAACTTTACGTTTTTTGTTCCGATATGAAATTCAAAATGGCGGCTACGGCAGGACTTAGTTTAACATTGGAGCTGATGGGAAAAATGTTTCAAAAGGCTACTTCTCGGAAACCATTTGGATAATTGAAACCAAACTGCCCAGGAATGATCATTGGAAGTTCCTCTACAAGGTGTGTGTTTTTTATGCCGATTGGAAATCCAAGATGGCCACCACCGCAGGACATAGATTAACATTGGACCCTATGGGAAAATATTCAAATGCCTTCTTCTCAGAAACTACAAATATGATTAAAGCCAAACTGTACATGAATGTTCATTGGATGGTTCTCTACAAACTGTACGTTTTTTGTTCCGATATGAAATTCAAAATGGCGGCTACGGCAGGACTTAGTTTAAGATTGGACCCTATGGGGGAAATGTTTCAAAACGCTTCTTCTCTGAAACCACTAGGACAGTTGAAACCAAACTGCCCAGGAATGATCATTGGAAGGTCCTCTACAAATTTTATGTTTTTTATGCCGATCGGAAATCCAAGATGGCCGCCACCGCAATACATAGATTAACATTGGACCCTATGGGAAAATGTTCAAATGCCTTCTTCTCAGAAACTACAAATATTATTAAAGCCAAACTGTACATGAATGTTCATTGGATGGTCCTCTATAAAATTTACGTTTTTTGTTCCGATATGAAATTCAAAATGGCGGCTACAGCAGGACTTAGTTTAACATTGGACCCTATGGGGGAAAAAATGTTTGAAAACGCTTCTTCTCTGAAACCACTTGGATAATTGAAACCAAACTGCCCAGGAATGATCATTGGAAGGTCCTCTACAAGGTGTGTGTTTTTATGCCGATCGGAAATCCAAGATGGCCACCACCGCAGGACATAGATTAACATTGGACCCTATGGGAAAATGTTCAAATGCCTTCTTCTCAGAAACTACAAATATGATTAAAGCCAAACTGTACATGAATGTTCATTGGATGGTCCTCTACAAACTTTACGTTTTTTGTTCCGATATGAAATTCAAAATGGTGGCTACGGCAGGACTTAGTTTAACATTGGACCCTATGGGGGAAATGTTTCAAAACGCTTCTTCTCTGAAACCACTTGGACAGTTGAAACCAAACTGCCCAGGAATGATCATTGGAAGGTCCTCTGTTTTTTATGCCGATCGGAAATCCAAGATGGCTGCCACCGCAATACATAGATTAACATTGGA
Organism: Bathymodiolus septemdierum; assembly: GCA_963383655.1. Classification (NCBI taxonomy): domain Eukaryota; kingdom Metazoa; phylum Mollusca; class Bivalvia; order Mytilida; family Modiolidae; genus Bathymodiolus; species Bathymodiolus septemdierum. The sequence goes on from OY726523.1 coordinate 14,431,543, forward strand.
CCCTATGGGAAAATGTTCAAATGCCTTCTTCTCAGAAACTACAAATATTATTAAAGCCAAACTGTACATGAATGTTCATTGGATAGTCCTCTACAAACTTTACGTTTTTTGTTCCGATATGAAATTCAAAATGGCGGCTACGGCAGGACTTAGTTTAACATTGGACCCGATGGGAAAAATGTTTCAAAACGTTTCTTCTCTGAAACCACTTGGATAATTGAAACCAAACTGCCCAGGAATGATCATTGGAAGGTCCTCTACAAGGTGTGTGTTTTTTATGCCGATCGGAAATCCAAGATGGCCACCACCGCAGGACATAGATTAACATTGGACCCTATGGGAAAATGTTCAAATGCCTTCTTCTCAGAAACTACAAATATGATTAAAGCCAAACTGTACATGAATGTTCGTTGGATGGTCCTCTACAAAATATACGTTTTTTGTTCCGATATGAAATTCAAAATGGCGGCTACGGCAGAACTTAGTTTAACATTGGACCCTATGGGGGAAATGTTTCAAAATGCTTCTTCTCTGAAACCACTAGGACAGTTGAAACCAAACTGCCCAGGAATGATCATTGGAAGGTCCTCTACAAATTTTATGTTTTTTATGCCGATCGGAAATCCAAGATGGCCGCCACCTCAATACATAGATTAACATTGGACCCTATGTGAAAATGTTCAAATGCCTTCTTCTCAGAAACTACAAATATTATTAAAGCCAAACTGTACATGAATGTTCATTGGATGGTCCTCTACAAATTTTACGTTTTTTGTTCCGATATGAAATTCAAAATGGCGGCTACGGCAGGACTTAGTTTAAGATTGAACCCTATGGGAAAAATGTTTCAAAACGCTTCTTCTCTGAAACCACTTGGATAATTGAAACCAAACTGCCCAGGAATGATCATTGGAAGGTCCTATACAAGGTGTGTGTTTTTTATGCCGATCGGACATCCAAGATGGCCACCACCGCAGGACATAGATTAACATTGGACCCTATGGGAAAATATTCAAATGCCTTCTTCTCAGAAACTACAAATATGATTAAAGCCAAACTGTACATGAATGTTCATTGGATGGTTCTCTACAAACTGTACGTTTTTTGTTCCGATATGAAATTCAAAATGGCGGCTACGGCAGGACTTAGTTTAAGATTGGACCCTATGGGGGAAATGTTTCAAAACGCTTCTTCTCTGAAACCACTAGGACAGTTGAAACCAAACTGCCCAGGAATGATCATTGGAAGGTCCTCTACAAATTTTATGTTTTTTATGCCGATCGGAAATCCAAGATGGCCGCCACCGCAATACATAGATTAACATTGAAACCTATGGGAAAATGTTCAAATGCCTTCTTCTCAGAAACTACAAATATTATTAAAGCCAAACTGTACATGAATGTTCATTGGATGGTCCTCTATAAAATTTACGTTTTTTGTTCCGATATGAAATTCAAAATGGCGGCTACAGCAGGACTTAATTTAACATTGGACCCTATGGGGGAAAAAATGTTTGAAAACGCTTCTTCTCTGAAACCACTTGGATAATTGAAACCAAACTGCCCAGGAATTATCATTGGAAGGTCCTCTACAAGGTGTGTGTTTTTTATGCCGATCGGAAATCCAAGATGGCCACCACCGCAGGACATAGATTAACATTGGACCCTATGGGAAAATGTTCAAATGCCTTCTTCTCAGAAACTACAAATATGATTAAAGCCAAACTGTACATGAATGTTCATTGGATGGTCCTCTACAAACTTTACGTTTTTTGTTCCGATATGAAATTCAAAATGGTGGCTACGGCAGGACTTAGTTTAACATTGGACCCTATGGGGGAAATGTTTCAAAACGCTTCTTCTCTGAAACCACTTGGACAGTTGAAACCAAACTGCCCAGGAATGATCATTGGAAGGTCCTCTGTTTTTTATGCCGATCGGAAATCCAAGATGGCTGCCACCGCAATACATAGATTAACATTGGACCCTATGGGAAAATGTTCAAATGCCTTCTTCTCAGAAACTACAAATATTATTAAAGCCAAACTGTACATGAATGTTCATTGGATAGTCCTCTACAAACTTTACGTTTTTTGTTCCGATATGAAATTCAAAATGGCGGCTACGGCAGGACTTAGTTTAACATTGGACCCGATGGGAAAAATGTTTCAAAACGTTTCTTCTCTGAAACCACTTGGATAATTGAAACCAAACTGCCCAGGAATGATCATTGGAAGGTCCTCTACAAGGTGTGTGTTTTTTATGCCGATCGGAAATCCAAGATGGCCACCACCGCAGGACATAGATTAACATTGGACCCTATGGGAAAATGTTCAAATGCCTTCTTCTCAGAAACTACAAATATGATTAAAGCCAAACTGTACATGAATGTTCGTTGGATGGTCCTCTACAAAATATACGTTTTTTGTTCCGATATGAAATTCAAAATGGCGGCTACGGCAGAACTTAGTTTAACATTGGACCCTATGGGGGAAATGTTTCAAAATGCTTCTTCTCTGAAACCACTAGGACAGTTGAAACCAAACTGCCCAGGAATGATCATTGGAAGGTCCTCTACAAATTTTATGTTTTTTATGCCGATCGGAAATCCAAGATGGCCGCCACCTCAATACATAGATTAACATTGGACCCTATGTGAAAATGTTCAAATGCCTTCTTCTCAGAAACTACAAATATTATTAAAGCCAAACTGTACATGAATGTTCATTGGATGGTCCTCTACAAATTTTACGTTTTTTGTTCCGATATGAAATTCAAAATGGCGGCTACGGCAGGACTTAGTTTAAGATTGAACCCTATGGGAAAAATGTTTCAAAACGCTTCTTCTCTGAAACCACTTGGATAATTGAAACCAAACTGCCCAGGAATGATCATTGGAAGGTCCTATACAAGGTGTGTGTTTTTTATGCCGATCGGACATCCAAGATGGCCACCACCGCAGGACATAGATTAACATTGGACCCTATGGGAAAATGTTCAAATGCCTTCTTCTCAGAAATTACAAATATTATTAAAGCCAAACTGTACATGAATGTTCATTGGATGGTCCTCTACAAACTTTACGTTTTTTGTTCCGATATGAAATTCAAAATGGCGGCTACGGCAGGACTTAGTTTAACATTGGAGCTGATGGGGAAAATGTTTCAAAACGCTTCTTCTCTGAAACCACTAGGATAATTGAAACCAAACTGCCCAGGAATGATCATTGGAAGGTCCTCTACAAGGTGTGTGTTTTTTATGCCGATCGGAAATCCAAGTTGGCCACCACCGCAGGACATAGATTAACATTGGACCCTATGGGAAAATATTCAAATGCCTTCTTCTCAGAAACTACAAATATGATTAAAGCCAAACTGTACATGAATGTTCATTGGATGGTTCTCTACAAACTGTACGTTTTTTGTTCCGATATGAAATTCAAAATGGCGGCTACGGCAGGACTTAGTTTAAGATTGGACCCTATGGGGGAAATGTTTCAAAACGCTTCTTCTCTGAAACCACTAGGACAGTTGAAACCAAACTGCCCAGGAATGATCATTGGAAGGTGCTCTACAAATTTTTTGTTTTTTATGCCGATCGGAAATCCAAGATGGCCGCCACCGCAATACATAGATTAACATTGAAACCTATGGGAAAATGTTCAAATGCCTTCTTCTCAGAAACTACAAATATTATTAAAGCCAAACTGTACATGAATGTTCATTGGATGGTCCTCTATAAAATTTACGTTTTTTGTTCCGATATGAAATTCAAAATGGCGGCTACAGGAGGACTTAGTTTAACATTGGTCCCTATGGGGGAAAAAATGTTTGAAAACGCTTCTTCTCTGAAACCACTTGGATAATTGAAACCAAACTGCCCAGGAATGATCATTGGAAGGTCCTCTACAAGGTGTGTGTTTTTTATGCCGATCGGAAATCCAAGATGGCCACCACCGCAGGACATAGATTAACATTGGACCCTATGGGAAAATGTTCAAATGCCTTCTTCTCAGAAACTACAAATATTATTAAAGCCAAACTGTACATGAATGTTCATTGGATAGTCCTCTACAAACTTTACGTTTTTTGTTCCGATATGAAATTCAAAATGGCGGCTACGGCAGGACTTAGTTTAACATTGGACCCTATGGGAAAAATGTTTCAAAACGTTTCTTCTCTGAAACCACTTGGATAATTGAAACCAAACTGCCCAGGAATGATCATTGGAAGGTCCTCTACAAGGTGTGTGTTTTTTATGCCGATCGGAAATCCAAGATGGCCACCACCGCAGGACATAGATTAACATTGGACCCTATGGGAAAATGTTCAAATGCCTTCTTCTCAGAAACTACAAATATGATTAAAGCCAAACTGTACATGAATGTTCGTTGGATGGTCCTCTACAAAATATACGTTTTTTGTTCCGATATGAAATTCAAAATGGCGGCTACGGCAGAACTTAGTTTAACATTGGACCCTATGGGGGAAATGTTTCAAAATGCTTCTTCTCTGAAACCACTAGGACAGTTGAAACCAAACTGCCCAGGAATGATCATTGGAAGGTCCTCTACAAATTTTATGTTTTTTATGCCGATCGGAAATCCAAGATGGCCGCCACCTCAATACATAGATTAACATTGGACCCTATGTGAAAATGTTCAAATGCCTTCTTCTCAGAAACTACAAATATTATTAAAGCCAAACTGTACATGAATGTTCATTGGATGGTCCTCTACAAATTTTACGTTTTTTGTTCCGATATGAAATTCAAAATGGCGGCTACGGCAGGACTTAGTTTAAGATTGAACCCTATGGGAAAAATGTTTCAAAACGCTTCTTCTCTGAAACCACTTGGATAATTGAAACCAAACTGCCCAGGAATGATCATTGGAAGGTCCTATACAAGGTGTGTGTTTTTTATGCCGATCGGACATCCAAGATGGCCACCACCGCAGGACATAGATTAACATTGGACCCTATGGGAAAATGTTCAAATGCCTTCTTCTCAGAAATTACAAATATTATTAAAGCCAAACTGTACATGAATGTTCATTGGATGGTCCTCTACAAACTTTACGTTTTTTGTTCCGATATGAAATTCAAAATGGCGGCTACGGCAGGACTTAGTTTAACATTGGAGCTGATGGGGAAAATGTTTCAAAACGCTTCTTCTCTGAAACCACTAGGATAATTGAAACCAAACTGCCCAGGAATGATCATTGGAAGGTCCTCTACAAGGTGTGTGTTTTTTATGCCGATCGGAAATCCAAGTTGGCCACCACCGCAGGACATAGATTAACATTGGACCCTATGGGAAAATATTCAAATGCCTTCTTCTCAGAAACTACAAATATGATTAAAGCCAAACTGTACATGAATGTTCATTGGATGGTTCTCTACAAACGGTACGTTTTTTGTTCCGATATGAAATTCAAAATGGCGGCTACGGCAGGACTTAGTTTAAGATTGGACCCTATGGGGGAAATGTTTCAAAACGCTTCTTCTCTGAAACCACTAGGACAGTTGAAACCAAACTGCCCAGGAATGATCATTGGAAGGTGCTCTACAAATTTTATGTTTTTTATGCCGATCGGAAATCCAAGATGGCCGCCACCGCAATACATAGATTAACATTGAAACCTATGGGAAAATGTTCAAATGCCTTCTTCTCAGAAACTACAAATATTATTAAAGCCAAACTGTACATGAATGTTCATTGGATGGTCCTCTATAAAATTTACGTTTTTTGTTCCGATATGAAATTCAAAATGGCGGCTACAGGAGGACTTAGTTTAACATTGGTCCCTATGGGGGAAAAAATGTTTGAAAACGCTTCTTCTCTGAAACCACTTGGATAATTGAAACCAAACTGCCCAGGAATGATCATTTGAAGGTCCTCTACAAGGTGTGTGTTTTTTATGCCGATCGGAAATCCAAGATGGCCACCACCGCAGGACATAGATTAACATTGGACCCTATGGGAAAATGTTCAAATGCCTTCTTCTCAGAAACTACAAATATGATTAAAGCCAAACTGTACATGAATGTTCATTGGATGGTCCTCTACAAACTTTACGTTTTTTGTTCCGATATGAAATTCAAAATGGTGGCTACGGCAGGACTTAGTTTAACATTGGACCCTATGGGGGAAATGTTTCAAAACGCTTCTTCTCTGAAACCACTTGGACAGTTGAAACCAAACTGCCCAGGAATGATCATTGGAAGGTGCTCTGTTTTTTATGCCGATCGGAAATCCAAGATGGCTGCCACCACAGGTCATAGTATTAACACAGAACCATATGGGGAAAATACAGAAATATATTCTTCTCTGAAGCTATTGCACTGATTGAACCTAAACTGTGCATCAATCATTGGAAGGTCCTTTACAAACTTTGTGTTTTTTATGTTGATCGTAATTCCAAGATTACTACCACTGCAGGACATAGTTTTTACATAGGACCAATTGGTTTTTTTTATTACCAGGTGAACGATACAGGCTCTTGAGAGCCTCTGGTTCTCTATAGTTTGCAGTTTCATAGTTTTATATCATAAATTATACATGATGGGATGCATTACTTTATATAACAGTACATCTTTAGTATGAGTGAGTGATTGTTGTTTGATGATAACTCAGCAGTTTTTTCAGCCATATCATGGCAAGAACAACCTAATTTTCAATGAGATGACGATGAGGTCCCCTTTGTACTAGACCAACACGCTTAGTTGGATTTTTTATAGTGCTAACTCACTGAAATAGTTCGCGGATAGACATGTCACTTCACTCGGACACATTATCCTGATTCCTAGCCAACCAGTCTTTGCACTTTCTCCTTAATGCTGCATGCATAGCGGAGAAGCAACAAATACCAATTTTATATTCCTTGGTTTGACCTGGTTGGCGCTCGATCCCACGATCTACCGCAATCGAGGCGAGCACCCTAACCATCTTTAAGATTTGTTTTATTTCCCATACTTAATAATATTCTTCTTCATCAACACATGGTATTATTAACTGCATGATTTCCCTCGACACCAACTATTGGCTTTGGCTTCGGCTCATGCCAAGGGCAATAGTTGGTATCTCAGGGAACAGTAAACTTGCTATTACCTCACACCAGTCAATAAGTGTATAATATTACTATGGGAAAATGAATTCTTTAAAAAAAAAACTAGCTTTATTGAACACTTAACTGTCTAATTTTAATATAGAGCAACTTACCAAATATTATTTAGTTAATTATATATATTTATACATGTATGTATATTTGTTATTTATTGTAAATGGCATTAAACACCATAACCCTAACCCTATTTATTATTATTGTTGTAGATTTATACAAATTCTTATTGTTGTTTAATCAAGTACCGGTAATTATTTTAATAAAAAAAAACAACACCCAACACATTATTGTTATGTTTATGTTCCCTTTGAAAGTTACTAACATCTGTCAACATTTTGCGGCAGGTCAGTGGTTTTCTCCAGGCACTTCGGTTTCCTCCACTATTAAAACTGACCTCCACGATATAGCTGAAATATTGTTGAAAGTGGTGTTAAGCACCCTAACCGCCCCCTCTATCTACATTTAGTTATTTTGATTTTATCCCTCAATAGTAGATGCAGTATATTATGTAATATTCACATCCTTCAACATTCGGGCTGTCGTGGTCGTTATCGTCTGGTAGTTGGATTTTTAACTACCCTCTTTCCACAAGGTTATCGGTCTTTACACTCACTTCTCAGGAATATGTGACCTTGGCTGATTTAGTTTATCCTGTTTAGCTAAGTGGTGAACACGAGATACTAACGTGTGGCGTGTTTCAGCAAGCTAGCACTATAAAATCCAACTCCGAGTGTTGGTATAGTACAATACAGATACATGTATTATTATTATCTCATAAAAAATTAATTTCTCCATGCCATGATTAAGCTAAAAATAATGTTATACTTTAATCACTTTCCCCCAGTGAGACTGTTGTGATGGACAGAGACACCGGGATGGAGAATGTGAAGTCTGAACCCCCTCCCTGCATGCCCCAAAAGAATTATGAATCACAGTCATGAAGCAAAACATTATAAACAATATATCATATACCTGGGTGATTAATATACGAATTATACATGTACAACATTTCAGAATATTGAGATCACAGAGATGACAACCCCAAATGCAGGTCAATAATCGCAGCACCAAAAATATGTGACTTAGGGGAGGGCTCATCTGGAAATTAGTTACAAATACTTGTCAGACCCGTGATTTGTATGCAGGTCTATGGGCATGTCTGAAATCATGAGAAACAATATTATGTAATGTTTTATTTTTATTGTTTTAACAACAAACAAATTAAAAAAATATCACATACCAATATAATAATGTCCATTAAAACATATTGATAACTTAGATATTGAAATTGATACAAGATAATCTTAAAGAACATCATGAAAATAACAAATCGTAGAAATACATTGATAGAAAAAGACAAATCTTTAATATATATATATATATATATAAAGTTTTATACTTAAATACATGCTTTAACATTACCAGTAATATAAAAAAGTGTAATAAGATTGTATGATTATTTTTGTCCGCATGGCTTTTGTCCTTTTCCCTCCCCCTTAAAAAAATGGTCAAACTAATGACCACATTTGAACTGCACAGCTACAGTATAGATTGTTTGTGTCCAATTTTGTCTATTTTCTGAAAGTTTTGAAATTTTCTATGCAATATCTAAATGTAGTGCAATTTAATTATTTCAACAGATAACATAAACAATTTTCTGTAAAATTCATGTAATTTTATAAAACTTAGTTACATGTGTGAAAAAAACCCTAAAACAAGTTACATGTACATTGCTTAGTTCATTTTCAGTTATTGCTTTTACCAAAAATTGAGGACTAATTTGCTTTAAGTTGATGTAAGAACCCTATTATAATTGTATACATTATTTCTCCTATGAACTTCTTTCTCTCTTGTGCTTTCACAGCAAAAAATGTAAAATTGACAATTTTTTTTCAAAACTAGAAAATGGCAAGTTTTAAAATAAACAAAAAGAAACTGCCTCTTACTGATTGTTGAGCCTTCAATGAATAGCATTGTAAAAAATACTTATTATGTTGATCAATCTGATTTCTGTAAACTCTCAATCTTAAATCTGTATTAGTGTAACAATAGTGACTAGTTATCTGATAAATACACACTTCAACATCCCTTCATTAAGAAATATAAACGACAGAGAAATACCGTCATTACTCAGTGTTGAGATAAAAACGATAATTTCACTTCTGATAGTAACATCACAATGCTTGTTTTTTAATGTTGTCCCTAAGGAATATCTTTTTGTGCTATATCACCAAAAAAGTAACGTCGGTTTTTGATATGGGTTTTACTTTAACTATATATAAAACAGGATGACTAACCAGTCTGTTCAATATATATAGTATAATTAATCGTAGATTTTGAATATCAAAATAAGACCACTCGTGACCGAAGTACGCATAAGGATTAAACGAGTGGGCTGAACTCCGCCCACGAGTTTAATCCTTCATGCGTATTTGGTCACGAGTGGTCTTATTGTAATAATAATAGCAATGATAGTGTAAAATTCTCAATCTACAAGTCGTAACTAAGGGGTTCAGCTGAAAGGATCCGCCATCTTGAAAATGTGAAATCCTACATGTCATATTTACAACAATACACAAAAATAATTAAAATGCCTACCTTGAAAACTTATTTTAGTTAAATTTGATCAAAACTGAAGCATACACGAAGCCAAATAATGTCTAATCTTTACATTTCAATCTGGAAGTCTTCATATGACGTCATGTTGTTTATGTGCCAAAGTCGTCAATAACATTTCGCGGAATTGTTTCAGTTTACAATCGTATGTGTATTTGTAAGGCATAATTTTTTCCGCTTGAAATTGTATCCGGTGGAAAGAATTTAATATTAAATTTTATGTCACGGTAAATATTTTATAATAAAATACTTTTCATTGCTATAAAAAAGTATCCGGATAATAAATTATACTAAGGTCTGTGTGTTATATTATGTCTGACGCTGATTATTAAATCACGAGATGCATCTGTAATATTAATACCTACACTCATAGATAAATCACTCGATCCATCAAATGAGCTAATCCGGATAATATTTTATACTAAGGTATGTAATATTATTTCCGACGCTGATTAATAAATCATCCGACCCATCCGGAAAATATTTTATACATACAATTTACAGGTAAATATATGTATATGGAAAATATATTATAGCCAGAACCATGTCAATTTAAATGACAGATTGAGTAGTATTCAAACCCATTATAAAATCAATAGAGTCATGTAAGTTTAAATATATTAAAAATTTGATTCATCGGTAACAGTAGATATTAAATAATGGAAGAAGAAGAATACAATGATATAGTTACATATATACAAGACCAAAAGTATTCACAGAATGCATAAACTAGTAATGTTTGATTTACAAGTATCACCACAGTGTGTTAGTGAAGAAGATAATGAAACAGAGAGTGAAAATTAAATTTTGTGTACTCCTCAACCAAAGCGACTGAGGAAAATTACACTAGTATTAAGTACATATTTATTTGCAGCAATGTAAATTAATTAATTGAAAAAATTAGTAACATATAAAATCAGATTATTTCCTCTATAAACAATTATGTGATGAACAAAATATATTCTAAAATCTGATGAAACCAGCCAATGTGGTGGATGTGTTTGATTTTGTCATGGTGTGCACAAAAAAAGAACCAAAAAACCCCCCAAACAAACAAAATAAAATTCTGTCCTAACAGAATCATCTTTACCTTCACTTGAAACAGTAGAAAACTTTGGTTATGAGTTAAGGGTGTTTAACACCACTTTCAACAATATTAGTTATAATATGGAGGTCGGTTTTATTGAAGCAGGCAACCAGAATGCAGAGAAAATCACATACCTTCTACAATGCCACTGAGAAAACATTTACTGCATAAAGTACACCTCACCAAAGTCAGAAATGAAGCTCACAAATATAATGGTGTTAAGTGCCGATTGATTATATAGACTTAAATATTACGTTTGTCCCCAAATACTTGGTTAAATGGAGTAAAAAGTGTCATGTTTACATCATCCTAAATTTTACAGAAGTAGACATTTTTTTTAAATACAAAGTAGTTTCATGATTTTTAACATTTAAGTGTTAGGGTTAGGGCTTTTAATGCCACTTTCCAACAATATTTCAGTCATATTGTGGCAGTTAGTTTATTGGTGGAGGAATCCAGAGTACCCAGAGAAAACCACCTACCTGTCGCATGTCACTGAAAAACTTATCATAATGTTGTTTCAAGTACACTTTACCATGAGCAGGATTAAAACTAACAACTTTAGGCAAATATAGGCACTGATTACACAGATAGTTGTAAATCCAACTACCATACATGGCCACACCAGCCCCCTTTACATTTAAAAAATTAAAAATCTTCCTTTTTAGTGATATACATGTACATTCATGTGAAAGTTAGTATACAGATAAATCACATAATTTTAAAGGTCTATGGGGATCATAAGTCTTTATGGACTAAAAGTCTATATGGACTAGAAATCTTTATGGACTAACAGTCTATGTGAACTAGAGGTCTTTATGGACTAGATATCTATGTGAACTAGAGGTCAAGTTGGTATATTATCCATTACAAAATGATACAAATATGTTTCAATGCAAAAAATGTGAAAATGACAATCTTATTTCAAAATCAGAAAACACTTAGATTCAACATATACAAAACCTTATTATTAGCACTATTATTGCCTGATATTCCATTTCTTCTTTGTCAGTGGTAAATCTTTATAAAGTAAAACCTGACTTATGTAACCGTCCAAGGGAACATTGAAATAGGTCACATAAAACAGGTGGTCACTAAACACAGGTTTAATTAATATGAAATGCAGTGTAAATGGAAATTAAAGCTAAAATCACACAATACAAGTTATTGCTTAACAGAGGTGGTCACTAAAGCAAGTTGATTGATAATAACCAAATACATGTACAATTAACTTTCTATAATAAATTTAACATTGTACACTGTTAAAACTGTTTTGCGTTGTAATGTTGATATGCGATTTGCAAAATAAATATTGTTTAAATTAATGCACAATGAATCAAGCTTATAAGAGACAGTGCACATTCAATCAACAGATACAGTCATCAGTTGACATCACTATTGTTGGCTGTGTCTAGACTAGAATCATTCTGGCCACCAGCTGTCAACTGTCGTAATACCAGTTTCTTGTAGACACCATCTTTGTTGAGAAGTTCATCGTGCGTTCCACTTTCTGCTATTGTGCCTTTGTCTATCACAACCACCTGTGTAAACATTTATTTTCAAGCATTAAAAATTAATCATTAGGGTTAGGGTTATGGTGTTTAATGCCACTTTCAACAATATTTCAGTTTTGATATCGTGGCAGTCAGTTTTATTGGTGGACGAAAGAGCAGTACACAGAGAAAACCACTGACCTGCTGCAAGTCAATGACAAACTTTATCACATAATGTTATATCGAGTACACCTCGCTTGAGCATGATTCGAACACAATGTTAGTGATGATAGGCACTGATTGCACAGGTAGTTGTATATTCAACTACCATACGATCACGACCACGACAGTAGTAGATAATTAAGCTAGTACATGTACTGGTATTTCATATATGAATTTTTTGCTTTACCTTCATACAGGGCTAAATAACAAATTAAAGTGGTAAAAATAAATAACTTTAGGAAGATGTACAATAATTATATGCAAATTAAATTTTTGCTTTATTCGTCAAGTATACATATAACAATCTTCTGGTACCTGATTCATGTAGAGCAAATAGTAAGAAACGGAAACAGTATAGCTGGGAAAGAGGACACCCTTGGAAATATTGGAAACACTCTTGTTTCTGCTCTTTCCAGTAAATTTTGGCTGATGTTTTGGACATAGTGACATTTCAGGATAAACATAATATAAAAATATTATTTGCACTCAAAGCAAAACAGACTAGAAATATCTTATTTTCTTACCTTTGAAGCATTCCTGACTGTTGACAATCTGTGGGCTATAACTATCACTGTTCTACTCTTCATCGCTCTATCTATAGCTTCTTGTACCAAATGTTCACTTTCAGCATCTAAAGCACTGGTAGCCTACCATATATAGATATAAGACATTATGAAAAGAAAGTTTAAACAGCGATGCCATCAATTCCACCAAGATCAACAAAACAAGCAATCACCTCTCATCTTGTCTGAACTCACTGAACACAAAAAAAAACCCACGATATATTACGCTGGAAATCCAGGTCCTGTCTTGGGACAGGCACAAAAATGTGGTGGTGTTAAACTGGTTAATGAGATCCCAACCCTCCTCTCTTGATAACTAGATCTCCAACGGAAATACATATATAAACAAACTACATTTTCACTGGTCGATAGTCCTTGTATCAAGTGTTAACTTTCAGTATCTAAATGGCTTACAATTAATGATTTAAACATTCTCATTTTATGTAAATGTCTACAATTAACAATCTGTTAGTCAATTGACAAAGTTCACAAACAACTGTATCAAGAATACCTTACCACAGACTAAAGTTGAACTCGCACACCTTCTAGTTACAGGCACTGATTACATAGGTAGATGTAAATACAATTTAGCACACTATGGTGCCCTTCAATGCCCCGTTTCTATGTATGTGCCATATGTTGACATAAGAAGTTTCAGGGGTTAGTGTTATGGTCTTTAATGCCACTTTCAACAATATTTCAGCTATATCGAAGCGGTCAATTATTGGTGGAAGAAACTTGAGTACCCGGAGAAATCCACCGACCTGCAGCAAGCCACTGACAAAGTTTATGACATAAAGTTCTATCGAGTACACCTCACATGTGTGGGATTCAAACTCACAACCATAGTTGTGATAGGCACTGATTGCACAGGTACTTGTAAATCCAACTACGATACGATCACAACCATGACTGCCCATTTGTTCTCTATAAGCCTAAATGTAACATAAGTACCTCATCTAACAATAGAATTTTGGGGTTCATGATGAGTGCTCTGGCTATAGCGATTCTCTGTTTCTGTCCCCCAGATAGCCTCACCCCTCTCTCCCCTACAAGTGTGTCATAACCTTTCTCAAATGTCTGTATAAATTCATGAGCATTAGCTTGTTTGGCTGCTTCCTGTATCTAAAAATAGAATAATAAAACAATATATAATCATAATAGATCAAAGTACTAAAATAATACAGTCAAACCTGTCTACACTGAACCCTTAATGAATATAGAATAACGTCAATTTTGAAGGTTGAGACAGACATTATTGGTAATATCTCAGCGAATCCGACAGGACGAGCTGGGATATTTATGATAATATCTGTCAAGGCCTTCAGAACTGACATTATTATTTATCAGTGATGTCATAATGTGCTTTACGTCAGATTGACCAATAAACTTGTGCATGCAAGTTACGAACTGACCTAATATATTTGTGGATCAAGGTCAGTTCAGTGATCCAAACTTTTTCAGCGGCACACATCAAAGGGAAAATATCCAATTTGCCGATAAACTGTCATCTTGTATAAACATAATATCAACTCAATCTATAGGATTACCACCTGTTCAGACATTGTCGTCTTGCATGTGGTGAATTTTGTATTCTTATAAGTTATTTGCATATTTCTGTAACATTTCCATTTAAATTAATTATCATTCAAGTAAGTGAGTGAGTGATTGTTGATTAATGTTATCTCAGCAATTTTCCAGCTATATTATGGTGAGAACAAATTAATTTTCAATCAGATGATGATGAGGTCCGCTTTGTACTAGATCAACATGCTTAGTTGGATTTTTTATAGTGCTAGCTCACTGAAACAAAGTCTGCGGATAGAGATGTCACCCCACTCGGACACATTATCTTTGCTCTTTCTCCTTAATGCTGCATACTTAGTGGAGAAGCAACAAATACCCATTTAATAGTCTTTGGTTTGACCCGATCGTGGCTCGAACCCACAATCTACCGCACCTGAGGCGAGCACGCTAACCATTACAACACCTATGTGGTTCATTGAATGGATACCTGAGTTATATCAGCATCTACTCCAAAAGCAATATTCTCTTTAATGGAACAGGCAAATAGAGTTGGTTCCTGGCCGACCATCGCGATCTTTTTCCTGAACCACTGGGGGTCCAACTCTTTCAGATCATATTCATCTAGAACAAAATAAAATGCTTTCAATTAACTTAACATAGTCTCAAAATAAGTTACAATACCAATACACTGAAGGCGCTGTCGGTACCATGGTGAGGTGTACATGTACCTTACATGACTTTACGTGATAAAAACAGAATGAATGTCATTTGTGAAGTCATGATTAAAAAGTAAAAATATCAAAACCATAAAAAAATGATGAAAATATAAAAGATAAAAGTAAGAATGGCCAAATTTTTCAACAAAAAGGTATTTTTTCAAAGAAAAAAAAAGATTAAGAAAAACACACACATGTTCAATTAAATGACTAGTATGTTGTGAGAGTATTGAGTACAGATAAACAAAATGTACATGGGATTAATGGTTCACTGACTACAAAATCTTGAACATGATAATAATAAATGATGTTAGTGCTTGTGACACGATTAGACTGAAGATACAGAGCTGAAAATTTCTTTGAAAGTCTAGTCTCAATCAGATTATGTCAATTTCATGTTCAATGTCTTGAGGCAAGAAGCAGTTGTTAATTTTTGTTGACATTGGTGAAATTGTTGACCACCACTGTTTACATTTTCTTTTTATTCAAAAGTAAATATAATATACATGTATAATAAGATATAATATATACCTAGATAAATACTGCCTTCATTTGGATCATAAAACCTCTCGATCATGTTGACAATTGTAGATTTACCTCCCCCTGATGGCCCAACTAAGGCCACCATTTCTCCAGGTTCTACTACAAATGAAATGCCCTAAAATACAAACAATCAAATAGGTCAATAAGGTATAACAGGCAGTATATAGGTCAATAAAGCTTAGCATGCCATAAATGGGTAATAAAGCAAAACATGTTATTAATAGGTCAAAAGCCATAAATAGGTCAATTATGTCAAAATTAAAAAGTCATATATAGGTCAATAAAGCATAACATGCCATATATAGGTCAAAAGCATAACATGCCATACATAGGTCAATAAAGCATAATATGCCATATATAGGTCAAATAGCACAACATATCATCAATAGGTTAATAAAGCATAACATGTCATAAATAGGTCAATAAAGCATAATATGCCATAAATAGGTCAATAAAGCACAACATGTAATAAATAGGTCAATAATGCATAATATTCTATAAATAGGTCAATAGTTTTAGTTTAGTTTAGTTTAAACATATGTTATTGTCCAAAAACATGACAATAGGATCAGATACAAGTTTTTCAACTTAGAACATCTTCTCCTTTATATAAACAATATACAGATACAGTTGAACATAAATACACAAAAGCTACAGTCTTTCTTAATAATAGAAGAAAAAAAAACAAAAAACAACATGAAATATACGAGTGCAATACAATTTGATATTTGCCAAATGACAAATCGAACAGACCTTTACAATAATTGGACTAGTATATAGAACACACCTAGAATGAAGAAAATCAATAATTGCTATGCAATGTAGTGGGATTATTAATCTGGTAAAGGTAGGATCTTTTAAAATTTAGCTTCAAAATATATAACAATATCATTATTTTTTCAGTAAGAATTTTAACATAAAGTGCTTACACGTGTGTATTGCAACATTTACTAATTCACACCAGGTCAGCCACAAACCAATTGTCACCTGATTACATTCACGATAATCAGCAGAAAGAAAAGCGACATGTTTCCTTAATATATGTCTGTACAGTAATGAATACGTGCCTATTTGTGTCAATATTATAAATTTGACTTCCAATCAGCAAGGTGTTCAAGTCAATGTGTACATTTGCAGCTAATAAAAAACGGTACAAAACATTTCTTTGTGCATCAAACCTCTTGCAGTACAATAAAAAATGTTCAGCATTCTCTGTGGAATATCCACAAGAACAAGATGGATTATGAATCAAATTAGCATGAAATAGATCATTACGTAATGCACTACAATTATTCCTTATTCTAGTATGCAGTATATTTAAATATCTGTTGCTAATATTATAATAGGAGGGGGGGTTTAGCATTTATAGGTCAATAAAGCATAATATGCTGTAAAAAGGTCAATAAAGCACATAAATAGGCCCAAAAAAAACCATAACATGCCATACATACATGTAACTAGAAATAAATTCTTATCTGAATATAGAATTATAGATATATTGCTGTATTGATTTTCAAGTCTTTGTGTAATGTTATTGTGTGCAAAATAAAAAATCTATGTAAAATCTAGCGCATTATACATAGGTCATTACGGTAAATGTTTTCTACATATCGAAGAAAAAACATCAAAAGCCGATAACTATTGGAAATATGTGGCAATTACAATAAATAGAATGGCAAATCTTTTCATTGGGATTCTTGACAGCATTTTATTACATTTGTTGAGAGAGTGAGTGCGTGAGTGATTGTTGCTTAGCACCAAGTAAGCAATATTTTATCTATAGTATATCATGGCAATAACAAGTTACATTTCCATGAGATAATGACAATGTCTGCTTAGTACTGGGCCAACACGCTAAGTTAGATGTTTATAGCGCTAGTTCACTGAAACAAGTCTGTGTGTAGACATGTCGCTCCACTCTTGACACATGATCTCGATGAAGTGACACATGATCTCGATGAAGTGACACATGATCTCAATGAAGTGACACATGATCTCGATGAAGTGACACATGATCTCGATGAAGAGCCAATAGTATTTACTCTTTCTCTTTAATGCTGTGTGCTTAATGGAGAAGCAACAAATACCAATTTCATAGACTTTGGTTTGACCCATGCAGGACTTCAATCAATGATCTACGGCACTACACTTGAGGTGACCATCATAACCATTACCCCACCTGACCCATGCAGGACTTCAACCAATGATCTACGGCACTACACTTGAGGTGACCATCATAACCATTACCCCACCTGACCCATGCAGGACTTCAACCAATGATCTACGGCACTACACTTGAGGTGACCATCATAACCATTACCCCACCTGACCCATGCAGGACTTCAACCAATGATCTACGGCACTACACTTGAGGTGACCATCATAACCATTACCCCACCTGACCCATGCAGGACTTCAACCAATGATCTACGGCACTACACTTGAGGTGACCATCATAACCATTACCCCACCTGACCCATGCAGGACTTCAACCAATGATCTACGGCACTACACTTGAGGTGACCATCATAACCATTACCCCACCTGACCCATGCAGGACTTCAACCAATGATCTACGGCACTACACTTGAGGTGACCATCATAACCATTACCCCACCTGACCCATGCAGGACTTCAACCAATGATCTACGGCACTACACTTGAGGTGACCATCATAACCATTATCCCACCTGACCCATGCAGGACTTCAATCAATGATCTACGGCACTACACTTGAGGTGACCATCATAACCATTACCCCACCTGACCCATGCAGGACTTCAACCAATGATCTACGGCACTACACTTGAGGTGACCATCATAACCATTACCCCACCTGACCCATGCAGGACTTCAATCAATGATCTACGGCACTATACTTGAGGTGACCATCATAACCATTACCCCACTTGACCCATGCAGGACTTCAACCAATGATCTACGGCACTACACTTGAGGTGACCATCATAACCATTACCCCACCTGACTCATGCAGGACTTCAACCAATGATCTACGGCACTACACTTGAGGTGACCATCATAACCATTATCCCACCTGACCCATGCAGGACTTCAATCAATGATCTACGGCACTACACTTGAGGTGACCATCATAACCATTACCCCACCTGACCCATGCAGGACTTCAACCAATGATCTACGGCACTACACTTGAGGTGACCATCATAACCATTACCCCACCTGACCCATGCAGGACTTCAACCAATGATCTACGGCACTACACTTGAGGTGACCATCATAACCATTACCCCACCTGACCCATGCAGGACTTCAATCAATGATCTACAGCACTACACTTGAGGTGACCATCATAACCATTACCCCACTTGACCCATGCAGGACTTCAACCAATGATCTACGGCACTACACTTGAGGTGACCATCATAACCATTACCCCACCTGACCCATGCAGGACTTCAATCAATGATCTACGGCACTATACTTGAGGTGACCATCATAACCATTACCCCACCTGACCCATGCAGGACTTCAACCAATGATCTACGGCACTACACTTGAGGTGACCATCATAACCATTACCCCACCTGACCCATGCAGGACTTCAATCAATGATCTACGGCACTATACTTGAGGTGACCATCATAACCATTACCCCACTTGACCCATGCAGGACTTCAACCAATGATCTACGGCACTACACTTGAGGTGACCATCATAACCATTACCCCACCTGACTCATGCAGGACTTCAACCAATGATCTACGGCACTACACTTGAGGTGACCATCATAACCATTATCCCACCTGACCCATGCAGGACTTCAATCAATGATCTACGGCACTACACTTGAGGTGACCATCATAACCATTACCCCACCTGACCCATGCAGGACTTCAACCAATGATCTACGGCACTACACTTGAGGTGACCATCATAACCATTACCCCACCTGACCCATGCAGGACTTCAACCAATGATCTACGGCACTACACTTGAGGTGACCATCATAACCATTACCCCACCTGACCCATGCAGGACTTCAACCAATGATCTACGGCACTACACTTGAGGTGACCATCATAACCATTACCCCACCTGACCCATGCAGGACTTCAACCAATGATCTACGGCACTACACTTGAGGTGACCATCATAACCATTACCCCACCTGACCCTATCACCACTGATGTTGTGAGTTTGAATCTCGATCAGGACGAGGTGTGCAACATTATGTGATAAAGTTTGTCAGTGACTTGCGACAGGTTAGTGGTTTTCTCCGGGTCCTCCGGTTTTCTACATCAATAAAACTGACCATCACGATATAACTGAAATATTGTTGAAAGTGGCGTTTAAACACCATCAAATAAACAAACTTACCTTTAAAACTTCTGTTTCTGGTCTGGATGGATATGTAAACCTCATGTTTTTAAATTCCACTCCTATAAATAAGACAATATCAAAGAATTAAGTAAATTCTACTCCTATAAATACGTTAATTTCAAAGAATTAAGTAAAGTCCATTCTTATAAATAAGACAATATCAAAGAATTAAGCAAATTCCACTCCTATAAATAAGACAATATCAAAGAATTAAGTAAATTCCACTCCTATAAATAAGACAATATCAAAGAATTAAGTAAAGTCCACTCTTATAAATAAGACAATAACAATTTCAAAGAGTTAAGTAAATTCCACTCCTATAAATAAGACAATATCAAGGAATTAAGTAAAGTCCACTCTTATAAATAAGACAATATCAAAGAATTAAGTAAATTCTACTCCTATAAATAAGACAATATCAAGGAATTAAGTAAAGTCCACTCTTATAAATAAGACAATATCAAAGAATTAAGTAAATTCCACTCCTATAAATAAGACAATATCAAAGAATTAATTAAATTCCACTCCTATAAATAAGACAATATCAAAGAGTTAAGTAAATTCCACTCCTATAAATATGACAATATCAAAGAATTAAGTAAATTCCACTCCTATAAATAAGACAATATCAAAGAATTAAGTAAATTCCACTCCTATAAATAAGACAATATCAAAGAGTTAAGTAAATTCCACTCCTATAAATAAGACAATATCAAAGAGTTAAGTAAATTCCACTCCTATAAATAAGACAATATCAAAGAATTAAGTAAATTCCACTCCTATAAATAAGACAATATCAAAGAGTTAAGTAAATTCCACTCCTATAAATATGACAATTTCAAAGAGTTAAGTAAATTCCACTCCTATAAATAAGATAATAACAAAAAATTAAGTAAGGGACACTCCTATAAATAAGACAATATCAAAGAATTAAGAATAACAAAAGTTTATTATCAAACAGACAGGATTTCTATATGCAAATGTCGTGGGTTCTTTGTTTTGCATTCAATGGGTATTTATTGTGGTTATCATAGACCACCATACATTAACTGTGAGATGAAGAACGACAATAAAGGACTGTTGCTATAAATGTTACAATTGATTTCTAACACTAAAATGAGGTTTTTATGCCACGATAGGGTAAATCTATATTCCTTCTTGATATTAAATAATAATGATTATTTGAAAAAGAAGTTTAAAGGTCAAGACATTTGTGATCAGTGTGATATTTTTCTATATACAGTCAAACCTGTATTAAGAGGTCATCTTTGGGACAGAGAAAAGGTGGTCTCTTAAGTCAGATGACCTCTTAAAAGAGGTTTAAGTTATATGACTTTATCTATGACAGGACAAGAAAAGGATGGCCTTTTCATACACGTGACCTCAAGGGCAAGTTTAACTGTACTGCTATATTATGTTCACATGCATTAAAATGTTAACCAACTTACGTCCAATCATATGAGAAGGTCTTTTTCCATTTTCATTAGGGACTTCTGGTATTCTTTCCATCAAAGCAAATATTCTAACAGATGCCCCTACAGCCTAAACCAATGGTAAAAAAATATTTAACTGAGAAATGTTATAAAAACTGGATAAAAAATCAACAGACAATCGTTTCATAACTATTTTTAAAAGAATGAACATATTTGCCTAACATGGTAAAAGTATGTCATGATGTACATTGCATTAGTGTGTCTTTATAGATGCAAATAAGTGAAATAATATGACAGATGTTGAAACAGAACAATGGAGATCCATATAATATTTATAGATATATTTAATATTGAAATTAAAGTAAGTATTAATACTCTAAGATTCATCTTTCTCATGTGTAGATAACCTTAGCTGATATTGTCTACACTGTTTAGGCTCTTTGATTTGCTTGCTCCCTCATCTTTCTCATGTGTAGATAACCTTAGCTGATATTGTCTACACTGTTTAGGCTCTTTGATTTGCTTGCTCCCTCATCTTTCTCATGTGTAGATAACCTTAGCTGATATTGTCTACACTGATTAGGCTCTTTGATTTGCTTGCTCCCTCATCTTTCTCAGGTGTAGATAACCTTAGCTGATATTGTCTACACTGCTTAGGCTCTTTGATTTGCTTGCTCCCTCATCTTTCTCAGGTGTAGATAACCTTAGCTGATATTGTCTACACTGCTTAGGCTCTTTGATTTGCTTGCTCCCTCATCTTTCTCAGGTGTAGATAACCTTAGCTGATATTGTCTACACTGTTTAGGCTCTTTGATTTGCTTGCTCCCTCATCTTTCTCAGGTGTAGATAACCTTAGCTGATATTGTCTACACTGTTTAGGCTCTTTGATTTGCTTGCTCCCTTGTCTTTCTCATGTGTAGATAACTTTAGCTGATATTGTCTACACTGCTTAGGCTCTTTGATTTGCTTGCTCCCTCATCTTTCTCAGGTGTAGATAACCTTAGCTGATATTGTCTACACTGTTTAGGCTCTTTGATTTGCTTGCTCCCTCATCTTTCTCAGGTGTAGATAACCTTAGCTGATATTGTCTACACTGTTTAGGCTCTTTGATTTGCTTGCTCCCTTGTCTTTCTCACGTGTAGATAACTTTAGCTGATATTGTCTACACTGCTTAGGCTCTTTGATTTGCTTGCTCCCTCATCTTTCTCAGGTGTAGATAACCTTAGCTGATATTGTCTACACTGTTTAGGCTCTTTGATTTGCTTGCTCCCTCATCTTTCTCAGGTGTAGATAACCTTAGCTGATATTGTCTACACTGATTAGGCTCTTTGATTTGCTTGCTCCCTCATCTTTCTCAGGTGTAGATAACCTTAGCTGATATTGTCTACACTGTTTAGGCTCTTTGATTTGCTTGCTCCCTCATCTTTCTCAGGTGTAGATAACCTTAGCTGATATTGTCTACACTGCTTAGGCTCTTTGATTTGCTTGCTCCCTCATCTTTCTCAGGTGTAGATAACCTTAGCTGATATTGTCTACACTGTTTAGGCTCTTTGATTTGCTTGCTCCCTCATCTTTCTCAGGTGTAGATAACCTTAGCTGATATTGTCTACACTGTTTAGGCTCTTTGATTTGCTTGCTCCCTTGTCTTTCTCATGTGTAGATAACTTTAGCTGATATTGTCTACACTGCTTAGACTCTTTGATTTGCTTGCTCCCTCATCTTTCTCAGGTGTAGATAACCTTAGCTGATATTGTCTACACTGCTTAGACTCTTTGATTTGCTTGCTCCCTCATCTTTCTCAGGTGTAGATAACCTTAGCTGATATTGTCTACACTGCTTAGACTCTTTGATTTGCTTGCTCCCTCATCTTTCTCAGGTGTAGATAACCTTAGCTGATATTGTCTACACTGCTTAGACTCTTTGATTTGCTTGCTCCCTCATCTTTCTCAGGTGTAGATAACCTTAGCTGATATTGTCTACACTGCTTAGACTCTTTGATTTGCTTGCTCCCTCATCTTTCTCAGGTGTAGATAACCTTAGCTGATATTGGCTACACTGCTTAGGCTCTTTGATTTGCTTGCTCCCTCATCTTTCTCATGTGTAGATAACCTTAGCTGATATTGTCTACACTGCTTAGACTCTTTGATTTGCTTGCTCCCAAAGACATTTATATTATTTGACCTTCCAATCTGTTGATTTGATTATACCCAGGGGTGTATCTACAGAAAATAGCAAGCACTAAAATTTCGTTTTACATTTACCATTTATTTCTCCAGGTATTCATGTACCGGTATATGTGTATTACATGGTTTTTGCAAAATTACTTCGAGAAAATTATTTAAAAAATCTTTTTTAGGACGTTCCCATATGGGAACATTAGGCGCTAAAACCTCTCGGTGGCGCCCAGGGCACATGCCCTACTTGCCATGCCCTATATACACCACTGATTGTACCTGATGAAGGTTATTCCTGAAGCATGTTGTGATAACTAAATTATATATATACATATGTATATCTTTATACAAAACTACTGGCATTACTTTTATAAAATTTTCAGTAATTCCAACAATCGCCCTAATCTTATCCTGTTTGATGCTATAGATCTCAACAATTTTTATATTATCTGTAAATATTATCAATAGAGAAATATCACCAGTTAGAATGTCACCACTGTGAATGTTATAGATGTTGACCTTTTTTAAAACGGGTGGAGTTACAGTTATGGCATTTATTGCCACTTTCAACAATATTTGAGTTATATCGTGGCTGTCAGTTTTACTGGTGGAGAAAACCACCGACCTGTCGCAAGTCACTGACAAACTTTATCACATAATGTTGTATCGAATACACCTCGCCATGATCAAGATTCGAACTCACAACTTTAGTGGTGATACGCTCTGATTGCACAGGCAATTGTAAATCCAACTACCATATGATCACGACCACAATGGCCCACACAAATATTGATGTTTTAATGAACTGAACTTACCGACATAAAATCTCCATATAAAGAGGACATCAAAGCAAATGCCATGGCTACTTGTAATGTGTACAGTAGAAAAGCTGAAATAAAAACACATTACTCACTTTGGTAATGATTATATGAATACTTTTGGAGTGTGTTAACTTCTAAAGGGACACTATATATTACTAAAATTGATATGACTTATCAGAGAGATCCAGTTACGATAGTTATTTTCATGTGTACTCTTCCTTTTGAATGTTCTAATAATTCATACATGTATATGACACCCCAGGGATTTACACTTTGAAATTTACAGTTTTTAAATAATGTAATTATCATTAAAACTAAGGTTATTCTCCCTCAGACATAGATAATCTTAGCCGATTTTGGCTATCCTTTGTAGGCCTTTGGTTTACTTGCTCCCAAAGACTTTTATATAATTTGGCTTTTCAATCTATTGGCTATGAAAATACCTGAAATGTACCAAAGTTGAAATTTATGTTTTTATTACAGAAATGTTTTAGGATTAGGGTTATGGTGTCTAACGTCATTTCAACAATATTTCAATTATATTGTGGCCAGAAATTTTCTATAATTGTAAGATTATGGTTGTATTTACTTTCATACAAGGCCAGATTTATGTATGGGTCAATATGGACCATGGCCTATGAGCCCCCAAGCATTGGGACCCCTTCAACCCAGAGAAGCCTAAAAATTGAAGATAAAAAAATAAATAATATATTTACAATGAGACTTGTAATGCTTGAACCGATACTTACATGTCAGCACACCAGGTGTTAGACCTGTATGTTTACCGTGTGCCTGGTCGTACACCAGTTTACCACCATACCAGAGAACCAATGCTATGGCACCTTGGACAAAGACACCAATTATAGCCTGGAATCCTCCTACACGGGATAGATTAAAAAAAAATCATTATTTTAATATACAATTGAACTTTCTTAGCTCAATTTTTCTCAATTTTTGGTTGTCTGTCCTTTTGGGCATTGTGTTGTCTGTCCTTTTGGGCATTGTGTTGTCTGTCCTTTTGGGCATTGTGTTGTCTGTCCTTTTGGGCATTGTGTTGTCTGTCCTTTTGGGCATTGTGTTGTCTGTCCTTTTGGGCTTTGTGTTGTCTGTCCTTTTGGGCATTGTGTTGTCGTCTTTTTGGACATTGTAATGTCTGTCCTTTTTCAATTTAGGGCTTCTGGTATCTTCAAACATTTATTACTGGTATGTAACATTTGCTTCCTTCAACACACACATGATCCTCAAGTTACAGCAGCAAAATAGATGAAAGTGACATTAAACAATTATTCTATCAATTAACTGAAAACATCAATTACCACAGGCCAAAGTCCATGCATTTTCATTCTACTGTTCTTACAGATTACGATTTATAGAGATTATCTTTAAAGAAAAAAAAAACAAAACAAAAAAAAACACAATATATAAATCTATAATGTAAGAAATATTGTATACTCAGTAAGAGTGTATACAAAATATTGTTCATTAAGAATTCCTCTTTATTCATCAACAAAATGAAGAATTCAACAAATATTTATCCCCATATATATATATACTGACTCTAGCAAGGGATCCACAAATTTACAAATCAACGAAAAAACTATTTTTTTCAAACTTGGTATCCACAAATATAAATGAATTCACAGTACAAGGTAACAAATATTTGATAGAAGTTATGTACAACTGGTAGCAAAGGGACCGCTGTTGTCATGATCGCATGGTAGTTATGTACAACTGGTAGCAAAGGGACCGCTGTTGTCATGATCGCATGGTAGTTATGTACAACTGGTAGCAAAGGGACCATTGTTGTCATGATCGCATGGTAGTTATGTACAACTGGTAGCAAAGGGACCACTGTTGTCATGATCGCATGGTAGTTATGTACAACTGGTAGCAAAGGGATCGCTGTTGTCATGATCGCATGGTAGTTATGTACAACTGGTAGCAAAGGGACCGCTGTTGTCATGATCGCATGGTAGTTATGTACAACTGGTAGCAAAGGGATCGCTGTTGTCATGATCGCATGGTAGTTATGTACAACTGGCAGCAAAGGGACCGCTGTTGTCATGATCGCATGGTAGTTATGTATAACTGGTAGCAAAGGGATCGCTGTTGTCATGATCGCTTGGTAGTTATGTACAACTGGCAGCAAAGGGACCGCTGTTGTCATGATCGCATGGTAGTTATGTACAACTGGTAGCAAAGGGATCGCTGTTGTCATGATCGCATGGTAGTTATGTACAACTGGCAGCAAAGGAACCGCTGTTGTCATGATCGCATGGTAGTTATGTACAACTGGTAGCAAAGGAACCGCTGTTGTCATGATCGCATGGTAGTTATGTATAACTGGTAGCAAAGGAACCGCTGTTGTCATGATCGCATGGTAGTTATGTACAACTGGTAGCAAAGGAACCGTTGTTGTCATGATCGCATGGTAGTTATGTACAACTGGTAGCAAAGGGACCGCTGTTGTCATGATCGCATGGTAGTTATGTACAACTGGTAGCAAAGGGACCGTTGTTGTCATGATCGCATGGTAGTTATGTACAACTGGTAGCAAAGGGACCGTTGTTGTCATGATCGCATGGTAGTTATGTACAACTGGTAGCAAAGGGACTGCTGTTGTCATGATCGCATGGTAGTTATGTACAACTGGTAGCAAAGGGACCGTTGTTGTCATGATCGCATGGTAGTTATGTACAACTGGTAGCAAAGGGACCGTTGTTGTCATGATCGCATGGTAGTTATGTACAACTGGTAGCAAAGGGACCGCTATTGTCGTGATCGCATGGTAGTTGGAATTATAAATTCCTGTGCAATCGGTGCCTTTCACCATTAAGTTGTGAGTTCAAATCCCACTCATGGCGAGGTGTATTCGATACAACATTATATGATAAAGTTTGTCAGTGACTTGAGGGAGTGTCCTCCACCAATAAAACTGAGTGCCACGATATAACTGAAATACAGTGGAACTTGTGCAATCTGACACCTGACTTTTCCGACATCCTGTGACATCTGACAAAAATTTATGGTCTCAGAGTATTACTGTTAACTAAAATAAAACCAGAGTATTCTGACGTCTTGTACAATCTGACACATTTCCCTGGTCCCATGGTGTGTCGGATTAGACAGGTTCCACCGTATGGTTGAAAGTGGTGTTAAACACCATAACCCTAACTGGCAGCAATGGATAACTCTACCTTACAGAATATGAAGGTTATTACAAGTACAAGTATACCTTGAGCAAGAGCAACCGATTTTCCTATCCTATAACTTTCATCAATTTCTTTGCTGTAGTTTTGGATTGTTTTAGGTTCTCCAGAAAACGACCGGACGGTACGGACACTTGACAAACTCTCTTCAGCAACTGTCCCTGCTTCTCCTAGCT
Source organism: Bathymodiolus septemdierum (assembly GCA_963383655.1). NCBI lineage: Eukaryota > Metazoa > Mollusca > Bivalvia > Mytilida > Modiolidae > Bathymodiolus > Bathymodiolus septemdierum. Next base: position 14,459,607 of record OY726523.1, read on the forward strand.
TATCTTGAAACTTTTTCATCATTCTCTGTATAAATTTACCTTAATTGATACAAAAAATTAAATCTTGAAAATATGCGTTTTTATTAGTAATTTATAAGTTCTGCTAAATTTGTCCTTTGATGTCTTTGAGTAATGGCGTCAGTATCAACAAACATACTGCAGATACTAAAAATCATCGGTAATTAATACATTTTCCCTTTGATCTCAACTCTTACAACTGCAAGGAACTGCATCAGTGGTGTAATGGTTAGAGTACTCTCCTCCTCTCCTCGAGTACGGTAGATCGTGGGTTCAAGTCCCGATCGGGTCAAACCAAAGACTTTAAAATTTGTTATTTGTTGTTTCTCCGCTAAGCACGTAGCATTAAGGAAAAAGAGCAAAGCCTGGCTGGCTCGGAATCAGGATAATGTGTCCGAGGGGTGAAACATGTCTATCCGTGGACTGTTGTTTCAATGAGCTAGCACTGTAAAAATCCAACTAAGCGTGTTGATCTAGTAAAAAGTAGACCTCGTAATCATCTCATTGAAAATTAACTTGTTCTCGCCATGATATAGCTGAAAAATTGCAGAGTTGGCATTAAACAACAATTACTCACTCACTCACAAGGATCTTACCATATTGTACTGCCATTATTGAGACAAAGGGGACGACAGCTAACAATACACCTGTCAATGCTGCATTCAGGTAGAACATAAAACCTATTGATCCAACAAGTTGTAGTATATACCTGGTCAACATCGATATATTCACCTGTAAAATAGTAGAAATAATATACAATCTTCCACTTTTTTCTACGAGAGTACAGGGCTCACTAAACCAGGCAAATTGGGCGAAATTCTCACCCTATATCAGCTGAAGTCACCCTCCCTTGGCTCAAAAGCGAAATTAAAGTTGCCTTGTTTCTTTTTTCAAGTCGCTCCTCTCTTGCAAATTAATAAACAATTTCCACTTTTTTCTATGATAGAGAGAGAGTACCTAAGTTGTATACACTTAATTAGATATCTATGTTTTCATTACAAAAAATTAAATTAGCATAAAATTTGCATTCAGCCATTTTGTTTGTAAATAAATATAAAATTAATAAAATAGTGTAACAAGGGGTAGATAACACATATGATCACACTTCATTAAGAAATGTCAGGATACAAGCTGTTCACAAAGTAAATTTTAAAGTCCCTTCTACTCTTTCCAAAAAACTGTTCAATTATGAAGCATAAGTAGTTTACGTACCGTAGCTGCACTCTGTAGAACTTGTGTATCTGAAGCCAATCTGTTACATAATTCTCCAGTCCTTAAATCATATAATTTGTTTACATAAATCTAATATTACATGTGAGCTGTGTTATCATCTAAGAACTCAAATGTGAAACCAGTCTGATCTGAAAAAACTGTTGATACCTATATGTTTTTTTAATCAGAAAAGTTAAATTTTACAAGATTGGATGGTACATTTAATATTTTGGGGGTGACAGACCGGTCCATATACTGTCATCTGACCCTTAGCGCCTTGAATTATTTATCAGAAGTACAAAGCTAAGAATCAAATGTACTCTCCAAATAAAAATTAAAAAAACTAGAACTGGTGTTTGATTTACAGATTCTTTTTATAATTTATTCATGGTTGCATTTTTCTTCTACCAAATATTGACCACCTTCAACACGTCTTAAGATTATGTCAGAGGTTTTAGTTGGTATCAGCTTGCACTTTTATCATGGATTTATATTGAGTGAGTGACTGCTGCTTCGCACAAAGTGAGCAATTTTTCAGTTATATCATGGCAGAAAAAAGTTCCATTTTGACGAGATAATGATGACGTCCGCTTGTACTAGATCATCACGCTTAGTTGGATTTTTATAGTGCTAGCTCACTGAAACAACAGTAGACATGGTATTCCATTCGGAAACATTATTCTGATTCCAAGTTCTTTTTCCTTAATGCCGCATACTTAGAGGAGAAGCAACAAATACCAATTTACATATTCTTCTAGTTTCTACCGTTAGAATTTATGTCGATTGAATACATTTTTATTATTATTAGCAGTAGTGGACATCTTGAATGGAGGTAGGGTTGCTATGTATAAATTTGAAAGGGGACTGTTGAAAAGAAATCCACGCCAGGTTTAAGTAAGTATCTAGATAGTAAGCGTAAATTAATTCCGCAGGAATACATTTATGTTAATTGCACGTCATAATTTATAAAAGGTACATTTATTACATAGATACCCTTGAAATACTGTGAAATAAAATCTTTTATTTCACCGTGACGTCATATTACAAAATGTACCAACGTAATCACAATCGAAAATATCATTGAACATCTCAAAATAAAAAAACAAGTTCCTTTTTAAACATCTTATTACCTTAAACTAAGGTCTAAAATATATGTAATAAATAGTATAACTAACATTGCATTTCGAATGTCGAAAAATCATTCATGACCAAACAATGACTGTAATTCACTCATGCACGTTAATCATGAATTACTGTGTTTTTTGGCTACTCATGATTTATTTCCATATACGGAATGCGAGAGTATACGTAGTTATACTATAATAATACACACCTATTTTCATCAAAGAAAGCTACTTCTTGTTCTATGATATGTTTAAACAAATTCTTCCGTAACCTAGCAACAAAACTTTGTCCAGCTAATGTAAACAGCCATGCTCTCAGGAAGGAAAATATTGCTCCAACCAAATACAGGATCAAAAGGATAACTACTAGCCGTGTCATTTTTGCTAAAATAAAAATAATATTAATAAGAAAAATTTAAGAGATCTCTAAGTTTCTAATTATTCCATTTTAATTTGCATTATGCTGTTTTCATGCATTTCATTGGACTAAAAATTTTTTTTATTTACAAATCAATAATTTCATTGAGTTGATAAGTATTCATATGCCTTTGTAACACATTTTCCAATTCAATTTGTATTATCTCTTTAGAAAGCTAATAAAGCAAGATATTTTGATGAGTCAATACAAAAATCAAGATAAACCAGTTGAAATGCACAGTTGGGGAAGCTCATAAGAAAATTCTACCGCTCAAGATGAAATACTAATATCCTGTCAACCCATGTTAAAACTCACACCACATTATGGCATCCATGAATTATTTTTTTAGATCACACTTAAATCTGAATGAGAAACTTTTTATTTTTTAACCAATATGTACAGTAATAACAATGTGTTTTTATTAAATGGTTGGTTTAGTTTGTTTGTTTAATGGTGTTTAATGCCACTTTCAACAATATTTCAGTTCTATCATGGAGGTAAGTTTTATTGGTGGAAGAAACCAGAGTACTATGAGAAAACCACCGACCTGTTGCAACTCACTGACAAATGTTATGTTTTTATTAGAAAACACCGAGGTCTGACATCAGTGAATCATAGTGGAACACTAATTGTGTGTGTTTTTCAGACATGACAATCATATTTATGACCCTATCAGTGTATTTCTTAGGGGTGTAACGATACACTTTTTCCACAAGCGATACATATCGCGATATTTGATATGTATTACGATACGTATCACGATGCATTTTATAGGAAACTGTAACTATTCCTTGAAGTCTATGCTGGTCGACATGTTTTTTTTTATATGAGGTCGTTTATGTACTAGCGAAAATTATAAATATTTGATATTTGATTAATTAATTTTAATGGCGTAAATTAATCGATTCACTTTTCTCAAAATATTAATTAAATGATCAACAAAAGAAGAAAACAGAAGTTCAACACTACTTTTTTTTCAAAAAATGAGCATTATATCGTTTGTATCTGTATCGTAAGCGGCCTCCACGTATCGTGAACCGAACCGTCCCCAAAATAATCGTGATTTCGGTACATACGGTGAATCGTTTCCCCTTAGTATTTCTATACAATATACAGGATAACATGTGCTGGTATTTCACCCATATTTGCAATGGTACACGGTGACACCACTGCAAAAAAATCATCAGCCAGGGTGATTTTCAACAGAACCACCTTGCTGATACTGTAGATTTATTCTTTTAATTATCAATATTCAGTTGAATTATCTATACAGTCAAAGCTTTATATAAAGGGCAATCAAGAGAACCTGAAAATGTACCCTTTACATGCACTTGTCCTTAATATACATGTTAAAATTATATGCAGTATTCATTAATGGGTAAAATGAGACTGTCCTTTATAGATTTGCTATCAACATGTGCCCTTGAAGGCAGGTTTGACTGTACAGAGTGGAAAGCATGTTTTCAAAATACTTGGTCATATAAAGATAGTACAATTTTCTTCTTTATCTGAGCATAAAATAATAAACACAAACCCATATCTACAAGAGCTGCATCTACCACCATACCAAAAAATAATGGTGTTGCCATCTGACTAGCACTAGAAAACAGTAAAGTTAAAGATGCCCAAATCATGATTCCCCATTCCTACAAAGTAAAAAAAAATATTGTGCATTTTATCATCTTCATAATTATATCTCATACCTGTTCTTATTTGTAAAAAACCATATTTTAATTATTTGATGAAGAACAACTATTAAAGCACTGTTCCTCTTTCTTTATTTTCAAATGCAATCTGTTCCCAGTTATGATTTATTATTATTATTATTATTATTTTATAATAATTTCCTTTATCTATACAGGATAACAGAATTAGTATATAAAATTAGTTTACATTGTGATCTTATTACAATATTAACAATATTTTACAAACAAATAAAATATGTGGCTTGGTATATGGTGTTTAATGCCACTTTTAACAATATTTCAGTTATATAGAGGTGGTCAGTTTTATTGGTGGAGGAAACTAGAGTATCAGAAGAAAACCATCGACCTGTCGCAAGTCACTGACAAACTTTATTACATAATGTTGTAGCAAGTACACCTCACCATCAGCGGAATTCGAACTCGCAACATTAATGGTGATAGGCACTGACTGCACAGGTAGTTGTAAATCCAACTACCATACGATCATGGCCATGACGTTGCCCTATATAAGGACATCTACAATAGTGCTGGATAGGTAAAAAAAGATAGTTGTTAAATAATACTTACAGGTTTAGCTAGAATTATAAGTCTTTTAATGCTCGCTTTTTTCTGAATGACCTTGCCGTCTTTGTCTACCTCTTTTCCACTATCATTAAATCTGTGCAAAATCCGGATCAATTTCAATCTTCTCATGGCACCAAAACTCAAGAATGATGCAATAAGTTCAATGAAATTAAAACACACTGCTGATATTACTAAAGCGTTATATTCTGCATGCATTTTTGAGTATGATGAATCATTTAAAATTTTGTTCAAGACGAATCCTCCTTTTATTACGGTGAAGCCAAGAACCAAAAAACTAAATAATACCACAAAGACATGAAATATTTTGATCTTCTGGGTTAATCTTGGATCATATGGATTTTCAATTTGTCTATATGAGTTAGTTTCTAGCATGGATAAAAAAGCAAAATAAAATATGATTTTAACAGCAGCTAGCAGTACTAAGTCAAATACTGATTCTGTCAGATGGAAATGTGTGATGTTGTCTACAAAATAGTCTGTGTTCCCACCTGAAATAAAAAACAGGTTGTTAAGAGTTTGTATCACACATGGATTAAACAGACAACTATGGTAATGAGGATTACTTGAATCAATTAAAACTTGCTTCCCGTGAATAAAATGAATTTGACAGTATGTCATTTCTTGTAGAAATGCTCTTTATTATATAATCATTTGAATTCTAAATTACCTGTAACCCATAATGCAATTGAGACAATGGTATCCACGGCAACTATAAACATAAATATGTTGCCATATCGTAGAAATGGCAGTTCATAATAATTCTTGAATTCTGCATTTTCAGAATTTATTGGCAAGATTTCTTCACACTCAGCTAGAACTGCAGAACCGTTAGACTTAGACATGATGACACAGAACTGAAATAGAAAAAAAATAGAGAAATATTAGCCTAACGAAAATTTGAATAATGTCAATGCAAAATCTTTTTTTTTGTTGGGGTGGGGGTGGGGGGTGAAGAGGGAAGTAGTTAAAGATCCATAAATCCAAAATTTTAAATCGAAATGTACGCCGTTTTTTATGTGTGTACCACATGGTCAACTTTGTGACGTTTTTATATTAGCTAGCCTGTAGTCCGTTTCTCGATGTTAATAATTGGAAAAATTATTCGACACCTTTCATAAATCTGACATTGAGAAATGGACTATAGCTTAAAACGTCACGAAATTGATGATGTGGTACACACATAAAAATTGTGTACAATTTGGTCTAAATTTTGGATTTATGGATCATTAACTACTTAAAACAGCAAGAGATTATCATTGTTTTTGCAGATTTGAACTAGAAAATGTGTCTATATATGTACTCTTACCTGCATTTGATCTAAAACAATCCGTCAATGATGAAATATGCATCGGAATGCACCAGTAGGTCAAATTTAAATTTCCAGTTTTGATAGATCTTGTGACGAGATTAGGATGAAGATACAGACAGAAAATTTCTTCAGAAGCCTAATCTCAACTAGATTAAAGGGGAATGAGTATATAGGATCACGTTAAACCTTAGGTTTGGTTGGTCTGTCATTCCTGTTAAGAAACAAAAATATTGAGAATGGTCAAATAATTTTGTGATATCAATATCTATAAACTCCTCATTTTAAATAAAAAAGCTTTTATTTTCATTTCCAACAAAAAATGTACTATGCCTCTTTTTCTGCAAAGTAAAAAAATGTCAGCATTGGTTCAGATTATTGATTAAGTTTGTGCTATAATAATACTGTCATATCTGAAAACTGGGATCTCCTGTACTTGGCGATCACAATACTGGTATACTAGTATTGTGCACAATACTGGTATAAAAAAATATTCCAGTATTGTTAAATTAGTTATTTTTTGGGAGTATTGTATATATTAACAATACTAGAACAATACTAGAATACGATATTGGAATAAATTGATAACAATGTGTCAAGTTGTCATTGTGTATTGTAGGACAGGAAATGGCAACATGCATTGACACTTTTTCAAAAGCAAAAAAAACATTATCTTATCTTTTATTGATTTAAGCACTATTCACTATTTCATTATATAAGTATTGGGATAACATATTTGCAAGTTTTCAATAATAATGTATGTTGGCGTAGGACATCCAGTTTCTTGAGAATTGCTGATATTTTGCTGTAGTTGTTGTTTGGTCATTCTCATAATATTGTGTAAAGAATTTTTGATTGAGATAGCCGTCTCTATATTTGGATCATCAGCGATGTCATCCTCATTGTTGTCTTGTGTATTTGCAAGTAATCTCTTTCGATACTGGTATTCTGTTTCGTCATCTTGCCGTTTCCGTTTTACAGCATGTCCAGTAGGTTGCTGTGATGGCACTTGGACGGCTCTTTTGCTGTCGTAGCTGGATGAATTTTCATACCACAGTATGGTTGCTTGATATTTGGCTTTAGTTGTAGAGTTGATAGCCCCCGACGACAATTATTGTAGAAAGTCTTTTGCCCAGTTTGGTGCATTCTCTGATGTTGCCATATTGATGCAGTGAGTCAACTTCTTGTTTCGGCTGACCTCATTTTTCTTAATTCTCTCAGAATAAATTTCTGGCGTTACTGGTTCTATGGGTCTGGTGATGTTGTCTATGTCATCAAGTTGCTGTGATGTCCAGTTTTTAAAATAGTCATTTTTGTGTCTTGCTACATTGATGTTAACTCGATCTAAAATAGACATCTGCTTTGGAAAAGCAGGGAATAAAGATAATATACCAGTCATGTTTACAATTGTATAATGAATTGACAATGGTTTAGAGGTGATATTTATGGCCGAATTTGTTCACTTCGGCTTGTATAAGTACTTTGATCTTGTTTCATCAAGAAAAATCATACTCACTAAAATAAACAAGTAAGTGTAAAATAAACATTCAAAAATAATTTAAACAATAAATCAAAGGATGTCTTTGATCGTTTGTTCTTTAATTAATAAGCTTGGATGTAATTTTAAAATCACATAAAATTATTTATGGTTGATTATTACTAATATAAATATAATCATGATAATTGTTAAATAATAAAATTTTAATTACAACCTAATTGGGCCATTTTAATTGGACTAATTAATGTCCTTTGATGTTTCAAATAGTTGGTATTTAAGGAATAATACCTTTGATCTTGCTATAACTGTATTAAACTCAGTTACAACAACACAAGCTATAATTTTAAAATATAAAGGGTTCCAAATATCAAGGATGATTCAGATAAGTCATCATGGCTAACTTTTTCACTGATATTGCACCAAATGTAATATTTAGCAAAGATCCAACAGCAGTTATTGACTACTATGTACAACACAAACTACTAGGAGATGTGTGCAATTGTCCAACATGCCAGAGTTCAATGGAAATGGTAACCAGACCGACAACATCCGCTAAAGATGGTTTTGGATGGCGCTGTGCAAACCAAAGATGTCCGAAACGCCGTACATACCGTACCATTCGTGCTGGATCATTTTTCGAAAGGTCTCGCATCACCTTAGATAAATGGTTATACGTCACATACCTATGGAGTCAAGGAACAAAAGTTAATTCCGTAGAAAGACAAGTACAGATTGGCGAGAAGACCGTAATACAGATGTTTCAATACTTGAGAGATGTCTGCTCCACTAAACTACTATCAACTCCAGTTGAATTAGGTGGACCAGGTGTGATTGTCCAAATTGATGAAAGTCTTTTTAATCACAAATCAAAATACAACAGAGGGCGACGGGCCAGCAAAGAGCAGTGGTTTTTCGGTTTAGCAGATACATCCAGCAAGCAGGCCATTACCTACATGGAAACTGTTGACAAAAGAGATGCCGCAACTCTTTTACCTATTATACAACGTGTTGTAAAACCAGGGACAATCATCCATTCAGATCAGTGGAAAGCGTACCATAACATCAGCTCACGACTGCAGCTTAGCCATGGCACAGTTAATCATTCGCTCAACTTCGTGGATCCTGCAACTGGCATACATACTCAAGCAATCGAGTCGTACTGGGCTAAAGCCAAACAGAAGTTTAAAGAGATGAAAGGTGTGTCATCACATCTACTACCCAGTTACCTAGATGAAAGAATGTGGAGAGACAGATGGGGTACCACAGGTGACAATGCATTTACAAACATTCTCATACATATTTCAGAACAATATCCTGTGTAAAAGTGATATTTATTATGGACATGATAGACTCTTTATAATTCTAGTGCTAGTATATTATATTGTGAATGTGATGTTATTATTCATAAATCATGTTGTTCATCAAAGATTATTAAAAATTTGATGCCATCTACAAAAATGTATGATCATCTATAAAATAAACAAAATGTAAATTATGACATGTTGTTTTATCAATTATTATATATCCTGGTATTGCATATTTTTATTTACGAACAGTATTGTTAACAATACTGGAATATGATTTTATACCAGTATTGTATTTTTTTTGTAAAAAATTTACAATACTGGAATAATTTTTTATACCAGTATTGTGATCGCCAAGTACAGGAGATCCGAAAACTGTATTATATAAGTGTCATTTAAAGAATATTATGGTATACATTATTCCTAACTATCCCACTTTTTTCTTAATTTCTAAAAATCTCGCTTCTAACAAGCAATATTTTCAAAACATAATAATTACCCTTTTCCATGCAAATTGTCCTGATCCAGGTCGCAAAATGAATTAATTTTGTATTTTGTTCAAATTTACACGTAACTTTAACATGAAAATACCAGAACAAAAAACATGATGTAATTTTTAATTTTAGTTCTGGAAAATGACTTTCAACAAAAGTTCAATTTGAGCATCGACAAAAATAGCACAAAGGCTTACCGAGCAGTCAATCGGTGTATGTTTCCAAATGTTTAATCTGTATAATAACCAAGGTATTATGCACGTAAATGAGCATTCATCTTTGTGATTGTGACCAGTAAATTTGAGAACCAAGGATAGGATTAGTTCAAAACAGCTGACTACTAGTTAACGTTCCAAACGGAAGTATACAAGTGGTTATAAAACTACCAACTGTATCGGTTACGATAAAAAAAAACTTCCGGAGATTTCCCATACCATTATCTAGAACTAGTCCAAATCCATTAAATTGGCAAATAAATGAATTACATTGAATCTGAATATATCGCCTGATATATATTTTAGTATATTTAATAACTTAATAACTTATTCTTTATTCAATGCTCAAGTTTACCCCGAAGGGTTGAAGACATATACAAGGAATATATACAAACAACGTACACAAGTCAAATAGACAAAGACATAGTATGAACGTACAAATAAAATGAAAACAAATTGATCTACATTCAATTACAATTATGCAGCAGTAGAGCCCACTTTCCTCAGTGCTATCGACTTTTTAACGAATGGTACCGTAAACCGCATATTTTGGATCACCCATAATCTGTGATGATGACAGAATTAATTGCAATTTTTTAGCTCTGTCATATTCATTAAATTTAGGACAGATTCCGTTTATATCTTTGTACAGTATATTTCTCAAAGTATGGTTAATCTTACATCTAAAGAAAAAATGAAACTCATCTTCAACCTCTTTTAAATCACAAAATTTACATATTCTATTTTCTTTTTTAATTCTTGTGTATCTTCCTCTTTCAATTTCAAGAAAATTATCTTTTCTGTCTTCATAATTAATATTGAGTATATAGTTATTCATTTCATATTCAGTTTTAAATTTACTGTATACTAGTATATACATTTTACTGTTTTCTTTAGTTGATTTTAGCTTATCAAAAAATAATTCTTCATATTTCTGTTTCAGTTGCTGTTTAATATCCTTATTAAATGAGGAGTTCTTGTGGGAATTGTTATCATCTTGTATTATATTTATATCAATATTATCAAATTTGCATGTGTTTTCTACATATGAAAGCCATGAGTAAGTACCAACTGAATGCAGTGATTTTGAGAGAGAAAAGGCATCCATTAATAAAAGATTATTTCCATCACTAGAAATTCTAGCTAAATATTTTAGTGACTGTACTTTAATGAAAACATCAACTGGATATTAGGCTAGTTCTGCTCTTGCAGCAATATTAAATGATTGTTTGCTCAATCCCAATACATATTTACAAAATCTTTACTTTATCTTTTCTGTCGGACTTTTATCAATAAAACTTAAACATATCAAAATTGTTCAAATCATTATTTTGTGCTCGGTTAAAAGCATTTGAAATTTTCTCATGAAAATCCATATACCATATTTCAGAATTATACATCAGAACAGGTTTAACAAGAGATTCAAATAACTTTTTATATATTTTGATAGATACTCTTTCCAATGGAGAAAGGTATTTAAATATAGAAAACAGAACTTTAGCTCCTTTCTTAGATAATTCAGTGAATGAGGAATTTAATTTTCCAGAAGCCTCTATAATATTTCCTAGATATTTATATTTTAAAACCTTTTCAAGTTTAATACCATTAAGAAAGAACTCATGTTTATTATAGATTATATTCTTTTGTTGGAAAACCCTATCTTTGGTTTTCTGAATATTAATTGAAAGTTGCCATCTGTTTCAATAAGAGTTCAACTTGTCAATACAATTTTGTAAGCCTTCTGGAGTTTCAGATAACAATAAAAGATCATCTGCAAACATCAAGCAGTTAATCGATATTAAAGTTATTGGAAAACAAGTTTGAACAAATAAGACAGGAAGGTCGTTTATATATAATTCAAACAGATTGGGGATTCAAATTGTTCCCCTGTTTCACACCTGTATCAATACAGACATAGTCAGATAAGCTATCTTTTGATCTTACAGCAACTTCTGTTTGTCTATACATATTTTTTATAATATTATAGAAAAAAAATTACCTAGGTTTTCATTTTTTATTATTTTATATAAAAGGCCTGATCTCCATACTGAATCAAAAGCCTTTTCTAGGTCTACAAAACACCCAAAGACTTTTTGCTTTTTATTATTAACATATTTTTTTACCAAAGATTTTAAAACAAAAACTCCATCTGATGTTCTACTATTTTTCTTAAGCCCAAATTGTTGAGTTTTAATTTGCTTGTCAAACACATCAACTAATCTATTATTAATGACCATGTTAAATAATTTACTGAGACAGCTCATTAAAGAGATGCCCCGATAATTTGATGGGTTAGAGTTATACCCATTTTTATATATGGGTACAATAAATGACTTATTCCAACCATCAGGATATTTTTCAGTTATCAGTATTAAATTGAACAACTTTGCAAGAGCTGTTAACATAATTGAATTACTATTTTTTATAATTTCATTACAAATTTTATCTGGTCCACAACTCTTCCCACTTTTCAATTTTTTTATCTGGGATTCTATTTCAGATATAGTATCTGGATTGTCGGTTTCCTTTTCAGTCAATAGCTTTTCTGCTTCATTTAGTTGATGAAAAATGGAATTTTGAAAAACTGTATCATTTTTTTCAGGATTTCCCTGAGATTTGCAATGGTTTGCAAATAAATTTAAATCAAGTGAATTATCTTCATCGTTTTTGTTTCTATCATTTTTTATTGTTTTCAGTATTTTCCTAAAATCTTTACTTTCGGTGGGTGTCATATCATTTAATTTGTTCAAAATGTTTTCTTTAAACTCTTTCTTTTTTAATTTTGAAACTTTTTTTTATTTGTTTCACATAAAATAAATATTTATTTCTAATAGACTGGTTGAAGGGAGATAACTTTAAATTTTTACTATATGCATTGACTGTACTCAATGCAAAAAATTGTGAATCTGTCCAAGAAGATTTCTTTTTTCTTTTTTTCTTAAAATATCTTTTTTTCATACATTTATCTTGACAGTTTAATATAAATATCTGAAATGATTTCTGTTGCTTTATTTAAAATTTGTGTGAACTTTCAAAATTTTGTTTCCTGAAATCTTCATAAAGATAACTTTCCATATGTTCATTTTCCAATAATTGTTTAGATGCTTTTGTCCATCTATACTTAAAATTAAACTTTTTCCAATTTATCGTTTGTATTCATTACTTTTCCATAACATTTTAAATGAGTAGCTATGTGATTATGATCTAAAAAATATGATGGGTTTTTAACTATATAATAGTTCACTGAGGATAGTAAACTCTCACTAGCAACTGCACAATCAACAACGCTACAACCTCTTTCATTAATACATGTAACATTTCCTAATAAATCCCCTATAAACCTACCATTAAGTAAACGAAGTTTGGCAGAAACACAGAGATCCAACAATTCATGTCCCTGTGGGTTGATTATTTTATCTTGATTTTTTCTTGATAATTAAAATCTGCCTTATAGTCGGCTGGTAATATATGTACAATATTATCATTATTATCTACTATAAAATCAAAGCCTTCGGAAACTCTGGAGTTAAAATCTCCCATTAATTTTTTTTTTTTTTTTGACAAGACAGTACTTATTTCCGATTCTAACCCTTCATATTCCTGATTATAGTGAGGGGAGTTTATTGGTGGAATATAAACACCACAAATATAAAGGTCATCTTTTAATCCAAAAAACGATTGATCTAGTTTCAGCCACACACAGTCTATTTTGTGACTTTGAAAATTTTCCAAAAACACAATTCCCTTTTCTATATATTTCTTAATATAAACAATAATTCCGCCACTATTTCTTTTGGCTTTGTTTTTCTTTGTTCTACAAATATGGTAATTTTTATTTCCAGATATTTGAATGTCTGAATCATTATTTTTCCAAGTCTCTATCAAAATATTGATATCATGATTTAAAAGTTGTAAAAAATCCGGATCTCTGTGTTTCTGCCCTAATCCATGAACATTCCAGCTAGATATAGTTAAGGAATGTCCAACGACTAATTTAGAACACACCATTTTTTTACATGGACATAAAAAGGGGGGCTGCCGGGGATTTGATGACTGAACATGATATTTAATCACAGGGGTATATAAAATGTTTCATATGTCTCGAATCGGAATCAAATTTGTATCGCGACATATTTATTTTTCGTTTTACCTACTCAATATAGCAATGAAGAGTTTTCTGAGTCATTTTAGGTGGATTTTTTTAAACAATTGATTTTTTTTGCTGAAGCCTTATTTTCTGGGTAAAAATCGGTGAATGTTTTTTTAATCCCAGTATATTATTTTTCTCTAAGAAAAGTTTGAAGAAGCCAATTGGGTAATCAGAAAGCGTAAATCGAAGGACACACAGTACGTTAGCCAAAAGAAAAAGGACAAAATATCATATATCGATCTACAAAACACTAAGCAGAAAATTAAAGATTGAACAACCCGAGCCCCACTAAAACGGAAGGGTAAGCATTTCCTGTTCCATCATTGGCACTCGTCGTGTTACTTTTTAAAGGCTGCAAATCGATGATAAGCCATTAATGAGGAAATGACCGGGAAGTGCTTACGACAAACTGAATATATCCGTGATCATTTGCGACACAGATATTCCTCAACGGTAAACCAAGTCGTGGTTGGCGACCGTAAAACTTTTGAAGTGATGATTTCAACTTAGCCCCCTAGGAGTCCTCGGATCAGTAGCTTCCTTGTTAGCAGTAACCCTCTTATCAAAGAAATAATGATAGGAACTACAAGCTCTAGAATATCGCATCAACTAAGAGATTTATACTCCATGCCACTGGAATGTTGCTACATATAAATAGAAAATTTACAATGGGAAAATTAAAATTGGGGAATAATTACAGTATCTAATTATATATGACAATAATTATATAATTACACTTTTTGTAATTTGACTAAATGGGTTAACAGTGCATTTTCAATGAAACCAACTAACTGTTTCACAGAGGTCGGTCATCGTCCCTCGAAAATGTCCCAAACCCTTATATACAGTGCTTGGTTATATAGTATAGTGAAACCTTCTAAACCAAGCCTCCTTCGGACCAGCTTTTAAATTGTGTTCAGTATATTTTAAGAATTGAATGCATTCTTTTGAAGTTTCATTGGGGTATGAAAGTGTTGACCGAAGTACATTTTCAATGAAGCTTCATGTTGAAAATGAAGTTCGATCAACGCTTTCATACCCCAATGAAACTTCAAAAGAATGCATTCAATTCTTATAATTATATTTTAATCACACCAAAATTTAATATAGTTGAATTTTTCGTTGTGAATTTTATTTGTGTTAGATTATTTGCTGTTGGAAATTACTACGCCATTAATTGATTACATCTGACTTCGTCATGGTGGCACGTGCAAGTTCAGATTTGAGTTTCATTGGGATATGAAACATCACTTTTATAATCATGTGACCACTTCATAACCAATCATATTGTAACATTTCAATGAAAAACGGAAGTAATGTAATTATAGTCAAGTATTCGGTTTATATATTATGTCAAATTAAGCAAAATATTTCCTACATTGTGACTTTATTAAGTTTGGTCTATACAGAATTTCGTTTTATTCAGAGTTCGGTTAACACATGTTTCACAGTATTTGATAAATCTGTCTGAATCTCAACGATATGAAAATTAACTTTACTACCGCGGGTGTGCATATAGCGATAGCCTGAGAGCAGCTTTGAAATTCTCAAAGCTTGATGAGCATAGTATCGTTTATATGACATTTCATATAACAAACATCACTCAACCAACTCCAAATTACAAAGTGTTTGGATTAGGTCAATGGCAGTAGTGTGTGGAATGGACCGGAAGAGTATGTGTGTGTGTGTGTGTGTGCGAGGGGGGGGGGGGGGGACCGAGAAGTTCGGTGCAAGCTTCAGGGTAGTTTGGGTGATATGAAATTATACTCTGTACTCCGGATGCTTTCATACAGGGCCATTCAATCCCCTTACCTCTTTTTCCCCACCTCTTCTGTTTATCAAATATAGTTATGTATACATATATTTTATATGTAACTTGCAGTCATTTTCATATTTATATGCATAACATTATTGCATGGAGCGGTTGTACTAAGTTGATATAGCTTGTTTCCAATCCAATTGTACATTCAGACAAGACAATAAAATATGTTTAAACTAAACTTCAGGAGAGGCGGAAAGTGAGGGCGGTCAAGATTTCTTAACTGACAAGCAAAAATAATATATTTGAAGCCTAAGAGTTCGTGATATACTGCGCATGTTCTGCTTCCATACTGCAATTTCAGCTGTTTCTAAATTTTTTGCCAAAGAAAGTGGGGTGGGGGGTGGGTATCATAACTTAAAGTAATTTTTCAGCTATATCGTGACTATCAGATCTATTAGGGGAAAGCCTAGACATATATGATAAACGTTTGCGCGATTATATTAATTTCAAGAGGATATCGACCGAGCTCGTCACTGATCACAAACGAGGGCGTTGAAGTTTTCATACCTACCAAAAGTATGCAAATTAATAGGTGTACTCGCTCAATAACTTGGCAATTTCCATACATGGCCTTAATACCCTTTCCAGCAATTTTCTATTTGGCGAGATTAAAATTACATGTTTTTGATAAAGTTATTCCTTTGTATGTAAAATTGTCAATCACTTTCAGCTCTAACCCTGTAGCGAAAACTACAAATTTTGTGGTAATCGCCCATTTGTAAAAATAAAAATTTGAGTTTTTTTCAGCTTTATTTGAAGTCATAAATGTATAAATCATACACAATAATGATAAATACCGTTTTATTTTATGACAGCAACAAAGTATTGAATTCGATTTAATAAAGGAAAAGAGTAAATACAAAATACACAGACATTCGAATAGATATGGAAAAAAAATGATATAATTAAAATTTTCACATTTTCATAATTATGATATTTGTTTATTTAGTTCCAACACACGGAATTTAGAAATTAACCATAAGTTTTTCTTCAAAATATTTTTTAGGCTTACTTAGGATTTTACGTATCTAAAATGGTAGATTATTCAATATACTCGATCATGAATTCTTAAATAGATTCTCAATGATTCTTTTCTTATTAATGAAATACTTTTATTTCAATTTACAACATTTTGGAAATAATTACGAGTTATTTTCTGAAATATAGAATTCGAAAACATTCCCCAAACCATTCGAAAATAAAAATGTCTTTTGTTCTATTTTTGTGCTAAATCGTTTTTCAAATTAAAATCAACACAAAGGGATCAACATTTAATATTGCAGCCATTTTCTACAGTTACTCAATATTTCTTTTTAAAATCAATAAAGCAAGTTGTATTTATAACGTTATCATCGTGGAGTTGTCGCTCTTTGCCCAATATATTTGACCTGAAACGTTCGCTCCGCCCACTTCAGGTAAAACTTGTCAAACCAGTTTTAAATGAAGGTAAGACGTCCCATAGTAGCTATTGATTAACTTCTATAAATAAAACGTGAAATCAACACACCGTAAAATAGAAATACACTGTATGTGATTAGTGTACAGGGTAGGGCAACCCTAATATCATCTGGAATATTTAGGGGCTGGGATTTTTTTAATCGTGGGATAGTCTAACCGTAGGAGAAGGTGCCAACGGGAGGCACACACTATTATATGATGAAGTAAGTAATAATAGAATATATTAAGATTTGCATAAAAAATATGATTTTACATGTCATGCGTTTGAATATTGTTTATACCGGGTGTAGTCAATAATTTTATAAATAAATGACAAATTTGTAAAATAAAAACATACATGTGAAACGCATATATCTATATTATGACAAATAATTATTATTCTATTGAAAATTATGGCACATTTGTGGAATCAGAAGATTAAATGATTGCAGACCCCCCTTTTTTTTTCCAGATGCCACTTATTTTAGGTTATTTTCGATCATATATTCTATAACAATTATATACATCTTGCAAAGCAAATTTTCAAAATGTGTTTTTATTATTAACGATTCAATAGATATCGAATTTTCACATGATTACCACACAGAGCATTGCACCATTGATCGAATTCACATTTAAATGTTTTTACAAAACTATTTAGACAATTTAAATGACAATTGGTTCAAAAATCAATTTTGTTCTGAGCCACTTACAAACGATAACCTTTAATTCTAGCTAAATGCAAAATAGTTGTTAAATTGTGCCATTAGAAGAACTCGATATAAGAGTAAAACTATGTCGTAACTGGTTTGTACATGGATGTATGTAGCATGTGAACAAAAGTGATTCCGTTTCCGCCATCTGCCCTATATATTTCATATAAAACCACTTATTTTCATAACATTCTCATGAAGTCATTCCTAAGCCGATTTTCATGAAATTTTCACCTTTAAAAACAGAATTAATTAGAGTTTATCTTGATATCTTAAAGTAATTTTTTCGAACTTTCATTTGCAAGCATTTATGATTTAAACACAAATGTAAATTCTTGACGTCACAATTTTATATCATTATACCGGTATAGTAAGATTTGGTGAAAAAATTAAACTTTGTTTTTAAATCAATTCTTAAGAGAAAGTAGAAATAAAATTATTTGCAAATTATACGAAGAAGAAACTATATTTATTTCTGCATTTAATGCTGAAAATTTCATGAAAATCAGATAAGGAATGACTTCATGAGAATGTTATGAAAATAAATGGTTTTATATGAAATATATAGGGAAGATAGCGGAAACGGAATCACTTTTGTCCACATGCTGTGTGTATATATTATTTAGCTTTAAAAAAAAAAAGTTTAAACAGTGATGATCAACAAATCGACTAATATCAACAAAACGAATAATCACCTCTCGCCTCAAATTATTGAATACATGATTGATTGATTGGTGTTTAACACCGACTTTAACAGTATTTCGACTATATAAATTTCCTCAATTGTTGGTTTCAAAAAGACCACGACATAGATATGTGACGTTGGAAATCGAAGTCATGTCTTGAGACAGACATAAAAGTATGGCGGAGTTAAACCAATTTTTTGAATCCCAACCGTGTATCGTGCTTACAAAAGAAAAGTAACCATACATACGGAACACAATACGTCTTTGTATGTAATATTAGACACATTCTATGGTTTTTAATATGCAACATATTCCTTTAAAAATGATAATGCGAACTAATTGTGTTTTTAATGTTTGCCAGTAAGTTGAGATAATGCAACTTATTAAATGTTCTGTTGACACATGACAATTTTCTGGTATACCGAATGTCACATGTTACAGATTAATACACAACAAAAATGTTGGTGACTACAATATTCAGTGAATAATTTCTCAATATCAAATTCGATTTGCGTGGTCACACTGTCCGTATACTGTCTAATTTCATAACATGAAAGGTCAACTAGCATGGGTTCAATATGTACTCCCTGAATATCCAGTATTTTAACATTTTAACATACGCTACAGTTTTTATAATCTATATCACGAAAAAACTTTTTCTTTACATGTTTAAGGACACATATAGGCGACAATGCAGACCGACCAGAGCGCACCCATCCAGAGCCTTTTAAAATATCAAAAGTATTGAAAACATTGTCATTATGCTGCATACCTCCCGATTTTGAACGCTATTGTGCAGCTTGTTTGTTTATATTCTAAAATATTGATTGATTGATTACTGTTTAAAATCAAATGAGCAGTTTTTCTTTTATATTCAAGACGATAACGGTTTTACAAAAAGATACAACATCTATGATAAAGATTGTCAGTGACGTACGTCGTGGTCATGATCGTACACATGTATGGTAGTTGGATCAACTACCTGTGTAATCAGTGCCTATCACTACTAAAGTTGTGAGTTCGAACCCCGTTCATGGCGAGGTGTACTCGATACAATAGTATGTGATAAAGTTTGTTAGTGACTTGCGACAGGTCGGTGGTTTTCTCCGGGTACTTCGGTTTCTTTCACCAAGAAAACTGACCTCACGGTATAACTGAAATATTGTTGAAAGTGGCGTTAAACACCATAACCCTTCCCCCTAGGAATAAGAGGATATAATGGAAAGGATGGTAACATTTTACTTTGTAGCGGATTACAACAGACAACTCCTAACAAAAGAACAATTTGCACATCAAGATTGTGAAAGTTGTCTTTTACGTGCAAAGAGGCAAGACACACACACATCCGTCACATCCTAAGGGCGAGCTGTGTATTTTATTCATCTCACAATACCAGTGGACGTAATTTTCGGAATAATTGTACCTTAAAACAATGGGTATTATACTTCTATACTCAATCGTTCGCACGAGATAACTTGTCCCATTTATTATATATATTTTCCGGATATTTTCGTATTTTTTGCTTTCGAGGTTAGTTACATTCAGTAGTGTATGTTGAAAGACTAAAACTGTCTCTTAAAAGCCACCTTAGACGTACCACTGGGGACATTCATAGTGATCTCATTAAACGGTTTAACCCCATCACATGTTTTATCCTGTCCTAAGCCAGGGCCTTGATTTTTAGCGCCATATATTGTGGCCATTGCATATTCTGTCCTTCGATTTACGTCTTCTGATTACCGCTTTGGTATCTTAGATTTACGTCTTCTGATTACCGCTTTACGTCTTCTGATTACCGCTTTACGTCTTCTGATTACCGCTTTGGTATTTTCAAACCTTTCTCTCTTCTGTTTTGTGATCAATGGTTTGAGGTGAGACTTCGTTGCTCGTTTTGATGATATTGGTGGCCTTGGTGACCGTCAATGTTTAGTTGTTTGTTTGTTTGTTTTATGGTGTTTAACGCTACTTTCAATAATATTTCACTTATATCGTGGCGGTCAGTTTTATTGGTGGAGGAAACTAGAGGACCCGGAGAAAACCATCGACCTGTCGCAAGTCACTGATAAACTTTATCACATGATGTTGTACACCTCGCCCTGATCGGGATTCGAACTCACAACATCAATGGTGATAGGCACTGATAGTATAAGTAGTTGTAGATCAAACTACCATACGATCACGGCCACGACGACCCCTTACTCTTAATAGGTGACGCATGACTCTTACCACGGATAGATCAGAGAGATCATCATATTTTATTTAATTACAAGATTACCATTTTTACCTTTTATCGCGTGTGTGTTTCATTGCTCATAATATTAAACACTAGATAAAGAAAAAAAACTAGAATTTTGTGGTATTAATAAAAGCGTAAATATCAAATTAGTGCTTACGACGCGTTTCTGGAATAACCATCAACAAGTACACTCAAAGTTAGAAAAAACAAGGGAAAGCCAAATAATGAAAGGGCCTAAACAGAATAACCAATATCAGATAAGGTCACTAATGCCTGAGGGAGGAGAACCTTAGTTTTAATAATAATGTAATTAGTTAGGAACTATAAATTTTAATAATTAACTATTGCAATGCCGAAACACTGACTACTGGATTAGTGTGCGAATTCAGTGACAGTGTTAGTTTGATTGTGCATGTCCGAAACTAGGACTCGAATTTCCAATGCCATATGTCGTGATCTTTTTGTGTTTAATGCTTTGAGGAGGGCCCGGGTGGCTCAATGAGTTAGGTAGTTGGATTAGCTAACAACTCATACAAGCCTATCACCAATACGGCGTGGGTTCGCGCCCAGCTTTGTAAATTACAAAAAGGGTGCACTCGACTCGCAACCGCAAATGATAAAGCTTACAAGTTACTTATCCATGGTCGGTGGTTCTCTCCAGGTACTCCGGCTTCTCCCACCACTAAAACTGGTCGCCATGATATAGCTGAAATATTGCTGAAAATGGCGTTAAAACACCAAAAATCAATCAATTAATCAATCAATCAATCAATGCTTTGAGGTGATTAGTGGTTGTACGTTGTTGGTAATGTTGACCCTCACTGCTAAATCTTTCTTTTCATAATAAGCTTATTTTTCATTTATTGCTTTCAGGATCTACTTGCTGACGATTCTTGTAGTGGCTACTGTCAGTAATGCACAGATGCTGGAGAGACAGACATGCAATACCACGCGATCTTCGGTCGATGTAGACATGGCGGGCGCCAGTGCTGTCATTGGTGGATTATTTGAAATGAGAAGATCTATTCTAGGTGGATACGCATGTGGAGGACCACATAAAGGTATGAATTATTGTTTGTTTGTTGAATATTGTTACCCCAAAGTGTCATTGCTAGCATACCTTAGCAGCTTATATAGTTAAAATAAGATAAATGACGACCCATTTAGTTTGATGGTTGGTTTGTGGTGTTTAACGCCACTTTCAACAATATTTCAATTATATTGTGGCGGTCAATGTTATTGGTGGAGGAAATCGGAGGACCCGGAGAAAACCACCGACCTGCCACAAGTCACTGACAATCTTTATCACATAATGTTGTACACCTCGCCCTGATCGAGATTCGAACTCACAACGACAATGGTGATAGACACTGATTGCATAGGTAGTTGTAAATCCAACTACCATACGATCACGACCACGACAGCCCCGTATGAATTATTGCATTTATCAAAATGAAAAATACCGTAGTTATTTTGAATTGATATGTCCTGTGACAAAGATTATTGTTAAGGATGAAGCGTTAAACATTTTGATGACATCTTCCTGTTTAATTTTCAGAGCTTATGCAGGTTTATGAAGCAGCTAGATGGGCATTACAGAAAGTAAATAGCAACAATATGGTTCCTGGAATTAAAATAGGTATGCCAAAATGCAAATTTATTTTGTGATGTTATTGCATTTTTTAAAATAAATAAAATAAATGATTGTCCATACCTATAAAATTTCATTACGAAAAATATAAAATTCAGCTAAATATACAATTTGTGAGTAGGACTCGTATAGACCCCAGTTAAGGTATGAAATATATTGGCTTTTAAATATATTGATACACAAACGAGTGTTGTTTTTGTTTGGTTGGTTCATAGGTATTGATCATAACTTTCAGCAATTGTTTATACTTTATCATGATTACCAAACTTATTGGGGTGGGGGCATCGGGTTGTTTCCTTATTGTGAGCAGAAGTTATAACCTCATAACATTGAAATGATATCATGATTGTGAATGCTACAATATTGAACCACATGCGTTTAACACCAGAAACCCCCTCCTTATGTTGTTCTTTATTTTCATCTTTACAGGTATGAAAGCCTATGACACCTGTTCATCAGAAGTGCTAGCTGTGAAGTATGCCCAGGACTTCTATACACGACTAACTTCCGGACAATATTCCTGCACTACGCAACAGTCGGTTTTATCCTTGGGTAGGCTTATTACAAATAGTCTATAATGCTTGGTCAAAACATAAAATCTGAGCATTTAGGACAATTTTTTATAATATTATCAAATTTAATATTATAGGATTAAAATTTATTTTTCCAGAGCTTAAGCTCATGAATAAGCTTAGGACAAATTGTGTTTAATCTTTAAAATTCCTTAAACAAATAATAATAACAATTTTGAACAAACAAAATATTTTATTATTCAAAATGATGCAGTGTTTTAGATGAGAAATAAGTTAGGACTAAACAGTTTGTTACAAAAAGCCAGAAAACGGTTTTACAGAAGTAATTTTAAAAGTATTTCTCGATATATAAACAAGACAAGAAATATAAGACAATATAAACCCATCAAAATGTTCGGCTATGTTATCAAGTGAGAGAACAAGTTATTTCAGGATAAGATGATGACCATAATGTCTGTGTTGTATTAGACTGAGTTGTATTTCTATAGTGCTAGCTCACTGGTAGATATGGCGCTTCACCTGGACAGTCATGACATTAAGCCAACTAGACTTTGCTCTTACTCCTTAATGCTGCGAGCTTAGCAGACAAGCAACAAATACCAACAGTCCTTGCCTTCACATTTTTATCCTACTAGCCCTTTGGGCTACCAAAAACAATACTTTATTATTTTATTTGACCCGACCGGGCTTTGAACCAATTTATATTTGAATCCACAATATATACATTAATTGTAATATTTAAAGGTTTCCTTGGACCATTGTCCAGCTGGACAACTACAGCAGTAGCAGAGATGACGGGGAAGTTGCCAGCTTCTGTCCTGTCTCCTAGAGCTATGTCAGC
The DNA here is from genome assembly GCA_963383655.1 of Bathymodiolus septemdierum. Lineage (NCBI taxonomy): Eukaryota > Metazoa > Mollusca > Bivalvia > Mytilida > Modiolidae > Bathymodiolus > Bathymodiolus septemdierum. The sequence continues at coordinate 14,483,556 of OY726523.1, forward strand.
TTCTCTTAGCGATACAACAACATACCCATACTTTTTAAGAACATCTCCATCATCTCGTGCACAGGTGAAGGTAAGTTATACTTATTATTGCTTACACTGAGTCAACTTACACTCCATAGATAACAGTAAACACGAACGATCCCTAGATATACTGCAGCAACATCCCCCAGTTGGATCATAGTACATCATATGTAATTTTCTATGTTTAAAAACATATAAATTGTTTATATTCCATATTACATATCAGTGAAAAATAAACCACTGCCATCTTGGTATTACTGCAAGTACTTTTTCATTATTTACAGATTAATACATGGGCATTTCCATATTGGCCTGGTTATCATCCCGAGACCCCCATATTGGCCCGAGACGCAGTCGAGGGCCAATATGGGTCGAGGGATGATAACCAGGCCAATATGGAAATGCCCATGTATTAAACTATTTATTATATACTTTCGACATCTAGAAAAGAGACACCCATATTGGCCTGAGACGAAGTCGAGGCCTATATTGGCCCGGGCCAATATGGGCCTCGATATGGAAATGATCTTGTAATAATCTAATAACCGGTTATTTTCCCGGGGTGTGAAAATATGGACAGTTTACTTCCGGTCATATTGGTCATACAAAAATGCCTTTATTTGAACTAAGTACAAAAATGTATGTAATAAAACAAGATAAAGTATTCATTATTGTATGAGAGATTAGTGTTGGTGGGTTCGTCTTGTTCATCGTTTTTGCTTGTTGTGTTGTGTTTATCTTTGTCCTGTGTTTTGTGTGCCCAATGTTTATGGTTCCAGTGTCTCTGGATTGTCCATTCTTGATTGCCCCTTCATTTTTATTTACATAAGATTCCATAATTTACACAGTTGGAAATTTTAAAGCCATTCCTAATTATAATAAATGTCTGTTCATTCTTAATAATACATTAGTGTATACGTTTTAATACATTAGTGTATACGTTTTAATATATTAGTGTATACGTTTTAATACATTAGTGTATACGTTTTTGTGGTATTTGTTTTGCAGGCAATACTAGCAGTACTAAACGAGTTGAATTGGAAAAGAGTGCTTGTTGTTTACACAGACAGTGTTTACGGTAACAGCGGATACGAGGCGATGGTAAAACAGTCAATGAATTCAGGGATATGTATAACAAAAGCGGTAGCTGTTCCAAGTGATGGATCAATGTCTGAATATGTAGCAAAACTGGCCGAGCTCCCAAAGTATGATGCAGACGTAGCAGTCTTTTTTGGATCATATCTAGAGGGTACAACTTTGTTTGGAGCACTACAATCTATTGGTGGCACTGCAGGAATTCGGGATATCCAGTGGATAGTAACGGATGTTAATTTGATGCAGGAAGGTTACACCAATCTTGCAAGAGGAATTTTGACAGTGATGCCAAGGTCAACGTTAGTGACAGAATTCAGAGATTATTTCGTAAGCTTGAATGAAGCTTCAGCCCCTACAGAAAATCCATGGCTGGCTAACTGGTACATGACACAATATAGGTGTAAACTACCAGGTGTAACTTATACACCATATGTCAACTATGGAAACTGTGTAACACAAACAACGGACCAGAAACGCAATGACTTCCGACAAAATTCATTCGTTGACAGAACCATCATGGCGGTATTTGCTTATGCCAAAGCTTTGCGCAATGCACAACTGGGACGATGCGGTTCGATTACTGGAATGTGTTCATCACTTCAAATACTTACTACTTCCGAGTTCCACCAGTATCTAAAAGATGTTGATTTCCAGGTAAATGTGTTTTTAAGACACACATTTTCATTCTTAATGACATTTTGTCGATAAATAAAAGTAGATGTAGATTGACAAATTAACTGCTGATAAGTGATTTGTTAAGATAATATTATTAAGAATTTTTTTTTTTTTTATTATTCTTGTCAGATTATTGTAAGAGTAAATAAATAGATAGCCAATCACTATATAGTTACAAATAAACAAACAAACAAACAAACAAACAAACAAACAAACAGACAGACAGACAGACAGACAGACAGACAGACAGACAGACAGACAGTAATTGCACTAATAAGTATCAACTGATATAAGAGAAAAAAAAACATTTGGAAACATTTCCCAAGATTTGGAAAAGGACAATTTACGTCCCATGTAAATTTACAACAAAAACAAGTTGTGGTTGTGTTTTTTTTTATGTTCAATGATATGATGTAAGAAGTGGTTGATTATTTTGTTGATACTGGTGGAATTTTTGACCGTATAATTCTGATCATACAAATGTATATGGAAATCTTCTTCTTATAAAATTACAAAATATTTGTTTGTATCAGGATAATATTAATAGGTTAAAACTTAAATTCTATTTAACTTGGTGTGTGGGGTATAACTACAAGTTCTAAAAGAGATGGTGCAGAAGAAAGAAAAATGTAATGAAAATTTACTTTAATTATTTTCTTAGTTATGAGTGTATGGTCGTCATCTTATGTAATTGAATTATACATCTTTAGGTAGTTCATTTTTCAAAACGTTTGTGTATGTTGCAAAAAATAAAGGAAGTTTGTTTTAGATATAATATGCTCATTTGTTTTTTCCCTGTACAAATGAGTTTGTAAACAAACAGGGGCCCAAAGTGAGCTACCTTGGCTAAAAAGGTTATTATAAAGCAAAAGTTTCTTCAATGAACTATGTATTCTTAAAAAAAAAGACACGATGCACTGATGATTCCCATAGGTTTTCCCATGTCATCATCTAAGATATTGTTTATTTTAGTTTGCTACATCAGATAATATTCCAAGTCTAAATGGTAAACGTGTAGCGTTTGATGAAAATGGTGACTTCATCACTGAAGACTTTACAATTTGGAATTACAATGACAAGTCAACCACGTTTGATTTCCAGGAGGTAAGTTTCCATGACAACATTTTGCAATTTAAGCAAATAAACCAGATGGGAATTAAATGTTTTGCGATAAACTTACTGATGACAGGCAGATTGTAATAAAAATGTAGGTATCTTATTTATTGAAAATTTCAATAACTTTCACAGCAGTAATTGTTAAAGGGATTATCTACAAGACAGAGACTTGTATTAGATCTAACATTACAGCATCAGTTATATTTTTACAATGTGAACTAAATAAAACGTAAGACAATTTTGAAAACTACAGCAACATCATCAAATCGACTCCATACTGATGCCAAACAATAAATCACCACGCCGAAAAATAAATAAAACAATTATTGTGACAAAATGGGATTGAAATCCGAGTTCTAGGAAAGACACTCGTATTTAAACCGGCTATTTGGGAACCAATCCATTCTCCGTTCATTCCGTGATATCCAGTGAACAAACTGGGAAAAAAGGAGCAATAAAACATGCATGGGTTCGTTCCAAACCAAACAAACCACATACATTTATAGATGACAGTCAGAGGATCGGTGAATGTTTGTATATAACGGACATTTACTAGTATCTCTAGGAAGTTGGAATGATTGTTTTTAGACCAGACGTTAAAGAATAAGAATAAAATCACAAAAAGCAGACATTGGTAACATTAGCTGATTTTGGCTATCTTGTTTAGACCCTTTGATTTACTTGCCCAAAACAGTGCTTTCCAATCTTTTAACGATGAATGTACCTGATGAATGTTATTGTAGAAACGCGTCGTGTACTTTAAAGTAGATATATACCTTTTTGCATCGTAAGTAACCCACAGCTGATTACGCTTCGTTTGCTCTTCTGAGTAGAGAGTCACTGGAGCATGGAGCATGGTAAGCTGTGGATTACTATCGATGTGTTTTTGTTGACACTATTTAATGTCAATAACCATGTTAACAGTTGCGCTTACTATGTGCAAGAAAATTAATAAGATGTATGGTATAGGTTAGTGCACGTGGCTTATATACATGTAGTTGTTTTAATCTTCTTGTAGGTCGGGCGATATGAAAACGGAATTCTTACTCTGTCCAAAAATGAGATAAGAATGTATGATAACAACAGAAACATCATATTGTCTAACCTTCCAACATCACCTTGTCCGACTTCCGGATGTGGCAATTGTGTTATACCACGTGATATGGTCGAATTTCTGTACATACCAGGGGATCTACTAATAGGTGGTGTTGTAGATGCTCATTATTCTGGCAGCGAACCACTTTCCTGTGGTGATGTTAAAACAGAAGGCATGATGGCAGCTGTTGCTTTTTATTATGCTATACAAACTGCCAAAAGTAAAATGCCAGGGATTTTAAATGGAGTAAATTTGGGAGGTATTATTGCAGATCTTTGCGAAAGTGCACATGCCGGCAATTTACTTTTTAGCAATATACTTGCAGAATTACACGTTGTACGCGACAAGAAAGGCCGCATAGTTAATCCAAAGGCGATTAATATAATGACCGAAATGATATCAAGCCCGAACACCCTTGCTTTCACTAGTGGAATGAAGGCTTTTAACATACAGGAACTTGGAACTAAAGCAACGACTTCAAGTCTTAGTGACAAAACGAAATTTCCTAATTACGCTCGTGTCATTCCATCTGATGATAAACAAGCAGTAGCAATGACGCAATTTTTTGCTAGAAATGGATGGAAATTTATCCAAACTATAAACTCACCGAATGACTATGGACGAACCGGAATAAAAGATCTTAGAAGACTTGCAGCTAAAGGAGAAGTATGTCTTGCCGCATCATATGAAATAGGAACAGACGGAACAATGGACGAAATTTTGACTAAGATCAGAGAACAACCTCAAGCACGTGTTGTTGTATTATTTGTATCAAGTGGTCAAAGAGGTGACGTTCTGAAGTCAATGAAGGCATTATCATGGCAGAAGGATTACGTTTTCGTTGGAACAGATGCATGGATTGCGCAAACGTTTGCTGGATACGAAGAGTACGCTCCAGGTTTTATATCTTTCCAACCACAAAACTTTGGTATCAGTTCATTTGAAACATGGGCAAACAGTATAAATCCCCGTCAAGCCAATGCCATCCCTGGCTTTTCAGAATGGTATGAAAATGTGAATCAATGTTACATCGTCGCAGAAAACCGCGGGAAATATACTACTGCTTGTGGAAACACAGGTATAACATCAAGCCCTGGGTATTTCCATTCTAGATTTATAGCGTATGAAATTAACGCAGTATATATGGCCGCGATAGCATTGGACATGGCTCTTAAAGTTGTATGTGGGAGCACTTACAATGGAGTTTGCTCGAAGTTTCGTGCAAATACTGATGTTGTTGATACATTAAAAACTGTGTTTAACGACATTTCATTCGTAACAGAGTATGGAAGTCAATTCAAGGTTGAAGCTATGGAGAGTCTCCAGGGCTATGATATTTTGAACTATCAAACAGGAACTGGATTCGTTCAGGTAAGACATTGTTTCGTGTTACTGGATCTATGTTTTGTAGATCGTTGTTTGTCCTTGTGTCCTTTTTCTTTTGGCCATTGTGTTGTCTGTTCTTCTTCAATATACGAATTCTGATTACCCTTTTGGTACCATCAAACTTTTCTTCGAGTCAAAATTATCCAATAGTCGTAGGAAAACTTATTATTGTAAGTGATGCTCATCGATGTAGACATGCCCTTCATTTGCAATACTGGGGACAGAATGTAACATTCTACCAAATGCTGACTTCAACATGTTGAATATGATGTCAGAGGTTGCATGTAGCAATTAAAAAGCCTGTAAGAAATTAATTTAAAAGCATTTTAAAGATACCACTTTTAACATTTAAAGTGGAGAGAAGACTTTCAAAATTATTTGGTTTTCCAATCTCTTTAGTATAAGCGTTCCCCATGAAGGTTATTTCAGAAACATGTACATTAAATTATATATCCACGTTTATTTTTAAATAAATAAATTAGATTCACAGCCTAGTAGGATTGAAAACAGAGAGAATACACTATCTTACAAGAAGAAAATTGAAAAAAAAACTTATCAGTAAAATAATAATACTAATATCATTTTTAGAATGTGCAATTCCTATGAAGCTTTTTATAATCATAACAGTTTCATATAGAAAAAACCCCACAACATTCGATATTAATACCTGCATTTATGTCGTTAATAATGATTTCGTACATTTGCGGCATATTATATATTGAACCATATTGGTGGTGTAATGGTTAGCGTGTTTGCCTCGAGTTTGACAGATTGTTGGTTCAAGCCCTGATCTGGTCAAACCAAAGACTATACATTGGTATTTGCTGCGTCCTGGCTAAGCACGCAGCATTACGGAGAACGAGCAAAGACTGGTTGACTCGGAATCATGATAATGTGTCTGAGTAGGGCGGCATGTCTCTCCGCGGACTGTTGTTTCAGTGAGCTAGCATTATACACATCCAACTGAGCATGTTGGTCTAGTACAAAGCGGACCTCATCAGCATATGGTTGACCATTGACTTGTACTCGCCATGATATTGCAAAAAATTTGCTGAGTTAGCGTTAAACAACAATCACTCACTATTATATATTGAATTATTTAATACCTTTACAGATTGGACAGTTCAATACAGAACAAGGGAGATTATCGGATCAGATCAATCAACAACCACAACTTCCATCGGGTCTTAACAGTGCAACATTCAAATCCACATGTACAGGCAGATGTGCACAATGCACATATGTATATAACCCTGGAACGTATATGCATATGCCAGGTGACGTTGAAATTGGAGGTATTTTTGGAATTCATGACGTTAGTACCGTAGACCCGTACATCTGTGGAGCATTGAGAACGGTCAATGGATTCCAGTTTAGCGCTGCCGTCATGTATGCAATTAATCAAATTAATTCTAAGTCTGCTCCAATTAATTTGAGAGATGTGAAGCTTGGTGGTCTCATCTTAGACCATTGCAATGTTGAAAGTCGGCGATTTGACGTCCTATCGTCATTATACTCGGGATTGCTACCTGTAAATGAAGACGACAATGTTGATGTTGCTAAAGTACGAGCATGGATGACGGACATCACAAGATCAGTCATTGAAGTGAACGAAGTAGTAAAACCATTGGACATTCCATTGATCAGCCCTCTTGCAACCAGCACCGACTTGATTGATAAGGACATGTATCCGACATTCTTTAGAACAATTCAAGGTGACGTCACGTTGTCAGTAGCAATGTCAAAATTAGCTAAAGCTCTTAACTTCCGTTACGTCACAGTACTGTACACAGACGACGAATATGGTCATGGTGGCTTAAAAACCTTTACTTCCGTGTCAACACAAGAAAACGTGTGCATTTTTTCAAGTTATAAAATTGATTCAAGTAGCAACATGACACATATTGTGAACTTAATCGCTTCATCGGATGTTAACGTTGTTATCCTGTGGACAACAGGACCACACACAGCCAAGTTTTTCCAGGAACGAGCGAAAACATATGCATCTTCAAACATCGTTGTCATAGCACCCATGCCTTTTATGGGTATTGCTCAGAGTGTTGGGACCAATGGCGGTAAATCGTTTTTCTTGAACATTAAAACCACTGTTATTGATAGTTATATGAACTTTGTCAGGAACCTTCCTAACACAGATAGTATTAAATCGGATCCTTTCTTGATGGAGTATTACATGAAGATACTGGGTTGTGATTTACCAAACTATTACAAGTAAGTTTATTAGATATAGTATACATGTATTTGTTATTAAAATTTACAGTTCCTGGATAATATTATTTATCAAATAAACGTTAGAGAATACCGAAGTATAATCAAGCATGAACAATCCAGAGAAACTGGCAACAGATGCCACACAAGACGAAGGCAAACAAAGCAAAAACACAACACAATATATATTTGACACCACTATGCATAAAAAAAACGCGTAAATAAGATGTGAACCCTTCTACAAACTACTGGAGGTAAAGACGAACCGAACATTGTTTTGATGTGGAAATCGTAGCAGACATCATAATACGGAACTCAGAAAGTAAAGACACATAATAGAACAACACAAAAAGCTAAAAAAGATGAGCAACATGGACCCCACCAAAAAACACTACTCAGAAAACTGAAAATCGAGCAAATCAAACCCCACTAAAACTAGGGTTGAACTCAGGTGCTCCGGAAGGGTAAACAATTCTATCTTGAAAACTAATTAATAGAATAAACCGTTAGTCCCCTACTAGGGTATAATCATCTTTATTGTTAGAACCTTAGTGAGTACTATTTTGGAAATGCACTGAAATTAACTTATGATAAAGCCAAGGTTGAGCACACTAAAGTATTGATAGCCTAAGACTTGTCTGTGTGATTGGGTATTTTGGTTTTTTCTGCTTTTCGAAATTCATATTGGGGTCAAATAATTATACAGAAGGCTAATACAAAAATCCGCATCCGGTGCCCTCAATCTGTCTAAGCCAAACCTCCTTGGAACCAGTTTATATGTTCTGAATCGACAGGTGTTTGGTTTATTTAGGTTATATTAACACATACATTTGTATTTCTTACATTGCGACATTATTTTAAGGTCAGTTTATACAGGATTCCGGTTTATTTAGGGTTCGACTTGAACAGGTTTCATTGTATTAGCATTTACAAACTGGTAATTACTGGACAGGTTTGTTGTTTAAAGATGGATAAAAATATGACACAACAAGCGTGGTTGGGAAATATGACAAAAAAAGAGTATGATCTAGGTTTATCTAGGTTTATGTAATATAAAAACGATCTATTTAAATTTCACTACAAACCAAATAGACAATAGATATAAAGAGGTGTAATATTTTAAAAGAGGCAAAGTAATCAATCCAGCCAATTCAACACAATGTACAATTGTTTCTCTAGAATCTTTTAAAGTACTATGTGTTTCATGTTTGTTGTTGCCTGCAACTTTGCCAACCTTCTGCTTTTGTAATAATATATACAGCATTGAAAATTTGTATATATAATTCAAATGAGTATTTTATAAGATTCGCCCAATAGTTTATCGTAACAATCTCAAACAAAAGATGTTCTTTGTAAATTTGCAGCTGTAGTGTTTTTCAAACTCGCCTTTCATCTGGTATTGTTAATGGATAAAATGTCAATTGGATATTTTTAGTCATGGTGTAGAGTGTAGCAAGATCCAAACATTTGCTGCGTGGTCTGCGGCTATAGTACAAGATAATTATGTCATTCCTACCATAAACGCTGTCTACTCATTTGCTGGTGCACTTGATGCCACTCTAAGAGAGAAATGTGGAAGTGATTACAAAGAATTATGCAGTAACTTCTTGAACACAGATAACATCAATAACGTTGTCATGGAAAAGATGGAGACGCTTACGTTCAAAGATCCATCTGATTTCAACTTCCGGTACATTGACAGAGAGGGTAATACTGGAATGGACCTTATTTACTACGACGGTACAGTATTACGAACAGTAAGTAAATATCAACGAAACGCTACTGGCGTTTGGAAAACCTGAAAATGCGTTTCTGACATTACGCAATAGAGCATGTTGTATATGTTTATGAAATAATTTATGGCAACCCTTGGTTTATTGGAGATTTTACCATAAGTAGATTATATTTTCAAGAAAATTATACCCCGAGCACAGTGGATAGAGGGGTAAATTTAATGAAAAACTTATAATTACCTATAGTAAAATCGTAAATAAACCAAAGGATGGTATAAATGATTACGAATCTAATGGGACATTTACAACAAGGTCCGATTTTCGTGTTGCGAATTGAAGACGTCATTGACGAATTTATAATGTCAATGACAATGTGCATATAACGTGGTCAATTTGTACTTGTCATTGATTGTGGAGTAGTTTAACATTGAAAATACAAATGTACCACAACACGAATATAGAACGTCATTATCAGAATGGTTAATATATTATTTGAAATTAAAACACATTTTTCTTAATTTAAAGTCAAGATTTACAAAAAGTTCCATACAACAATAATTGTACTCTTTCCATATGTTTGTCTGAAAATTATCGCGGCAGGAACCATTATTGTTATGGAAATCTGAAGACAATGCCTATTTTACCTGTCTGACAGTATGTATTGTTTATTTAAAGCTGTACAAAGACTAAGAAGAACATTTTAAAGTTGTATGTGAAGTTTTTTTGTTTTGTTCTCAAGTAATATACTATCAGCATGATGAATGAATTGTCACACACACACACTCCATGTTCATTAATTGTGTATCTGTAAGTTATTCACGTCATGTGTTCTCTGTAGGTGGGTGAATTTATTGGAACATCTCTTCAGATATCAGATAACACACACACACACACACACACGCGCGCGCGCGCGCGCTCGTTCATTTGTTGTATATCTGTAAGCTGATGACGTCATGTGTTCTCTGTACACGTAGGTTGGTGAATTTGCTGGAGCATCTCTTCAGATATCAGATAGTGGATTATCTGCCTTGTTCCCAGGAACTAAGTCCTCCTGTGTCTCACCATGTATTGTCTGTATCAACAATCAGATGGATTTCTCATATATACCAGGAGACATTCTTATAGGAGGTATGCTATTAGATTGATTGATTTATTGGTGCTTAACGCCAACTTTAGCAATGTTTCAGCCATATCGTAGCGTTAACAAATTTTATTATTAACTTTTATTAGCTATTAAGTTTTATATTTGAGTAAAGTCTACAAAATCCGAACGCAGTTGAGTGCTATGATATATATGTACGAATTCGTAAAACGTATCCAGCTTATTTGTCATAAAGTTTGTCAATGACTTGCGACAGGTCGGTGGTTTTCTCCGTGTACTCCAGTTTCTTCCACCAATAAAACTGACCGCCACGATATGACTGTAGCATTGATGAAAGGGGAGTTAAAACCATTACCATAAACCTTATTTGTGAAATTACATACCATTTTTACATTCATTATCGCTTACATGAGGTTTTATTGTATTTTTTAAAAGATGTTTTGAAATGGACAGAAACATCTTTATTATTTATTTTTATGAGAAGTAGATTTTTATTTAATGAAGATTTCATATTCCACAAATAGTCTGGAGATTTTATATGCAATAAAATTGAAAAAAGGATCATATTAACCTTGTTTATAAAATGATAGTCATATAACCAAAATGTCGTTTTAATGGTTAAATACAGAGCAATTCACAATCTTGGCGAGGTGTACTCGATACACCATTATGTGATAAAGTTTGTCAGTGACTTGCGGTAGATCGGTGGTTTTCTTTGGGTTCCTCCAATTTCCTCCATCAATAAAACTGACCGCCACGCTATAACTGAAATATTGTTGAAATTTGGCATTAATCACCATGACCCCCTATATACACAATCTTAAGAAACGGAAATATATAAAATAAATGGAAAGCATTATTTAGTTTCATGTTATACAAGTACATGCAGTAGTATTATGTGAGAAACTTAAACTTATAATGAGATTATTCATGTTCTATGAAGTTGTTTCTGAATTTGTTGAAATGCGCCATGTGCTTGCTATTTTTAATTGCATTGTGACATTTCTTCTAACAAAACTTTGTTTTTCATTTAAGGAGTCTTCGACGTTCATGATAAAGATGTCATTGCTTTTTCATGTGGAAGTATAAAGAAACTGCATGGTTTTCAACTTTTAGAGGCTTTCCACTATGCCATCACCAAAGTCAATGATAAGTCTGGACAATTTGCAAACATTTTGAAGAATATCAAGCTAGGCGGGGTCGGGCTAGATGCTTGTGAAAGTGCTATAAAAACAGGATATACTGTATCAGATGTCCATAATGGATTAATCTCGTTGACCAAAAATGGCGAGAAAATTGACCCAGATGACATCAGCGCTTATATTGCGGGTTATTCCAGTGACAGTTCATTGTATTTAGCCAGAATTTTGAAGTCTCTAAAAATACCACAGATTAGCTATGCTTCTACAAGTATTGCTCTTTCTGATCAAGATCGATACCCGTACTTTATGCGGTCGGTTCCAGCTGACGATAATTTAGCTGAATCACTTGTCAGCTTTTTAGACCATTTTGATATAAGATATGTTCAAGTATTATATTCTCCAAACAACTATGGAAGACTTGGGTCAATGGCGTTTCAAAATCTTGCAAAGGATAAAAAAATATGCATCGGACAAATGATTCAATTTCCCGATAACGGGACTGCTACAGCTGAAAGTTCTAACGAAGTTGTGTCTGACATGCTTAAGAAGCCAACAGCAAACACTATCATAATGTTCGCAAACACACAGTATATCAATGCTTTGTTCCAGGCTATTAGACGTAATCCGTCTGCTATCGGTAAATATCATTTCCTAGGATCAGAAACATGGGGAAATAATTTGAACGTCATATCCGGTGTCGAAGATCTGGCTAAAGATGCAGTAACTTGGTCTCTAGAGTCAACGGACATAGGAGACTTTGATACATACCTAAGTACAAAATCACCGGGTAACTATCCTCAAAATCCATGGTTTCCTCAATTTTATGAAGACATGGTTAACTGCTACCTAACTGTTCCTGATGGCATACATCCTGTTCAGTGCGCATCTTTATCGGAAGTAGTTATTTCACAAAGAAACTACATTCAAGATCCGGGTATTTTACACGTCATTAATTCTGTTTATGCCGCTGCAATTGGTATCGACTCTGCTTTGAAGAGTGTATGTGGGCAGAATTATTCAACGGTTTGTGAAAAATTCAGAAATGATGCTAATAGACGTGACATTCTTATGAGCAATATATTGGAAGCTAAATTCAGTGATCCTACGGGTTCAGATTTCAAATTTACAGATAAAAGGGATGGAAATAAAGGATATCAAATGTTTTCAATTTCTACCAGAATGGAAGGTGCCAAGTTGGCATATTACTACAAAAAGGTAAGTCAGTACATTCCTTGCATGTCTCCCTTCCTCATAGTAGAAGATACACTTGATGCATGGCTTTTAAAACAGCACAAGGTAGAAATATTTTATTCAGATTATTTGAAATAGTAGGACGAACTTTTCTTTGTGCACACACATGAACTATTTGCTTCATTTGGAAAAAGAAATATTGCCAGTCATCTTGCACAATGTCTCCAGGCCATAATATATACAGGTACATTCACATTCTTTCATAGCACTAAGGCTCCAAAGGACCACGCAAGTTATAGTCATCGATTTGTGTCCGTCGTCATCAGCGTGTTACAAAATCTTTTTCTCTGAAACAAGTAGGCCACAATAAGGTTTTGCATGCATGTTCCGTCGGTGGATCTCATGTTCAAGACGTTTGTCAGAAATGATGGAAATGTTTAAAGGCGAAATGTTGAAATATCTTCTCAGAACCTACAAAAAACATTGAACATACATGGTACATTTATGACAGTGACAATTAATAATGAGTTATTCGATCATTTATAACTAGGTGAGAAATACAGACTCATGTGAGCCTCTTGTTATATTAATATCAAACTTTGACAGCAACAATATTTATATACAATGAAATGTACATTTCTTTCCCATGTTTCCAAACAAATTACACTGAGGTTTAAAATATAAAACAAAACGCCAACTTTAAACACCAATCGATCAATCAATCTTAATATGTTTTAAGTTGTCGTTTCATCGTTAAACATATTAAGATGAAACTTTATTAGACGTATTGGACAATAAAAATTTCAACAATGAACGAAATTATGTTTTTGCATGTGGTTTTGCATGTCATTTAGAGTTAGTAATTTGTTGGAAACTAACACGTCTTTACATGCTGCACGTCTAGCTACCAATATATTTAGGCTTTTACTTTTAGTTTAGCAATTAGCAATCTTGTCTTTTATTTTTTACACAGATTGGAACCTATTCGAACGACAAACAATTGGCAGTTGATAGCTATTCTCCACAGTGGGACGGAAGTTGTAATCGTGCCGACGCTTGTTCCGAATGTCCGACCCTTCGTTACAGTAGTAACCGATATATGTATGACGAATCCACAGATCCGAATGCCGCAACTCTCATCGCTCTATTACCCCTTCATTTTCAAGGGTCGGATCCATATCATTGCGGAAGTTTAAACATGGAAGATTTTTATAGAGGGTTGGCCTTCTTTTTCACGATGCAGAGGTTAGTATCACCAAGACCGTATGCCCTGCATGGACTGCTTCTTGATACATGTACCAGCAGTTTGAGGATTGATCAGGACCTTTACAGTCTTCTCTCATCCGGGTCGTTATGTAACTCGGCAACGGATTTTGGCGATTATATTATAAATAATTCAACCATCGGCGGCGTTGTCACAACATTATCTACTAACGTCATGGCCGCAAACAGAGTGTTAGCTCCTCTTAAAATACCTCTCGTAGGCTCAATGTCATCGTCCACTATTCTCAGCAATAAGGAAGCGTTCCCATATTTCGCGCGCACATTTCCACCAGACGATAAACAAATGAGGATTATATCGGAAATTTTGAAGCAAAATAATTGGACATACGTTTCTGTCGTATATTCTCGTGAATCTTACGGTATTTCAGCCATCGATGTGTTAGAAAAACAGTCAAATCAAAATGGCGTGTGTGTTGGGCTGTCTGTTCCAATATCATACCCAACAAACTCAGAAGAAGCAAAAGTAGTCGTGAATCAATTGATAGATCAACAAGGGGCAAACGTGATTGTTCTTGTCACTCTTGAACCTAGACCGATTCTTCTTGCTGCAGAGGAGCTTGGTGTTCTGGACAGATTTATTTGGATTGGAACTGATATTTGGGGAACTTCTTCAAGTGTAGTTCAAGGTTTTGAGCAGAAAGTAATGGGATCAATTACGGTTGGCACACGTTTTACTTCCGTTCCGAAATTCAACGAGTATGTAACGGAATTAACATACGCAAATCGTAAAAACATTCCAAGCGACTGGTTTGAAGAATTTTACCAAATGATCCACAAGTGTCAACTTCCTGATGCTCAGGTGGTAATGTCACAATATCCTCTCTGTACAAAACTTGAAACGATTACCACAGACATGGTAGATCAGGACAAACCTTTTGTTTACACCACTGTAGCTGCTACTTACGCGGCCGCTTCTGCCATTCAGCAAGCAAAAAATAGTCGTTGTTCAGCATTGCCTACTTTCCGTGAATGCTTTCAAGATCCAAGTAATATGGAATTACTTTTTGAAAAATTACTACAAGCTCAGTATAATGTTGCAGATGGATTTAATTTGAACTTCAATTCAGATCGATACTGGGATGTTGGCTACTCAATTTACAATTACGTGATGGACCCACCTGGAACTTACGTCTACAAAAAGGTAAGCACTTTAAAACAATATATACATCTAGTCAAACCTGTATTGAGAGGTCACCTTTGGAACAAAGAAATATTGGCCTTATAAGATAGGTGACCTCTTAAAAGATGTTCAATTTATATGAAATTTTCTATAACAGGACAAGGAAATGGTGACCTTTTAATACAGGTGACTGCTTAATAGAGGTGACCACATGGGCATGTTTGACTGTATATGGTGATTTTACTATTTTAGCTAAGGTGCAATTGTTTTCTTGTCAATTAAGCAAAATCAATAAGAGGGAAAAAGACTCACTGACACAAAAAGAAATCACCTCTACTATGACGCTCCAAAAATCTCTGATTTCAATTACCAGATTGAATATAAACAAATAAACAATAATGATCGATAATATTGCAATCCATAACATCAACCCAAAAAACCGATGGAAATGTATGACCTATACAGACCGTAACGGTAACATCAACAGTGCAAACGCGATAGAAGTGAATGCTCTTTTTAAGCCACTGAATCGAAAGCTTTACGGTCGCCACCATGACATGGTTGGCCGTTATGGAAAATTTGTGTCACAGATGACCACGGATATGTTCCACTTGTCGCAAACACTGCTCGGTCCTTTCCTCATGCATGAAATCGCCGGGTTTGTAACTAGATTAACACGACGGGTGCCAGTAGTGGAGCAGGAACTGCTCACCCTTCCGGAGCACCTGAGTTCACCCCCGAGTTTTAGTGGGGTTCGTATTACTCGATCTTTAGTTTTATTTGTATGTCTTGTAGATCGTTGTTTCTCCTTTTGTCCTTTTTCTTTTGGCCATTGTGTTGTCTGTTCTTCGATATACGGATTCTGACTACCCCTTTGGTATCTTCAAACTCTTCTTATAAGCCACTACTAAATAAGGAAATAGAATCTGTTGGTTGTAAACTGTGGAAAAATTAAAACATTTTAATAGATATTTTAAAACTATTTATTCTTCTTAAACACTGTCCTTAACGTCTTGTACATGTTCCGTTCTAGCACGTTCCATACTCGTACACCAATTGTGATTCTTTTTTTCTTTACTTCCAAACATGTGACATATATCCACCACTGAATAAATTTGTATTAGCTTTTGAAAACCTCGAAGAGAGAACCGCGAGGTATATAGATATAGGACCTAGTGTATGTATCCTCTTTGGTGAACAACACCACAGAAAGGGGTATAACCGGGTTGTTCGGGACGAATCAAACTCGCAATTAGCCCGTCAAACAGGACGTATATAAGTGTTTACAGAATACCACAATCATTTCCAACAGTACATAATGAACAACAAATTGTTAGGAGGGGTTGGTGGTGGCCAGTAGCAAAATAAAATTTTCGACCCTGTCTGTTATCTCCAGTCACAAGTGGTTTATTGTTTATAAACTTGTTCTTGTTTTGAGTATAGCTCAAATAAACTTGTTCTTGTTTTGAGTATAGCTCAAATAAACTTGTTCTTGTTTTGAGTATAGCTCAAATAAACTTGTTCTTGTTTTGAGTATAGCTCAAATAAACTTGTTCTTGTTTTGAGTATAGCTCAAATACAGTTGATGACGTTAAACAACAATCTATCAACAGTATAAACCAATTTTGTTGATGACTTGTTGAAGATATCGATAAACGACCCCTGGTTGTGTGAGTTTATCGTGTTGCAATAGTTGTCATTAGGGGTAATTGAGTAAAATACTGAAATAAAAATACAGTTGGACACAAGATTTTTTTGTTAAAATTTAGATTTGCTAATTAAAACGTAGATATCTAATTTAGTGCACACGACGCGTTTCTGGAATAAACATTATCAGGTATGCTCAAAATCGAAAGATTGGAAAGCCAAATATTATAATATCTTTGGGAGCTAGAATACTTAAGAGTCCAAATAGGATAGCCAAATCGGCTTAGGTCATATATATGTCTGAGGGGGGATAACCTTACTTATTTTATCATACGATATTGCTAAAATTTACGAACTATTAATTCCGTTTCATTTTAAGATCTGACGTCACATTTTTATGTCTTATTTTCTTATTCATTGCTCCAAGGAGATCTCCACTAACGTAATTAGTAGAGGTTGTTATAAAGCTACTACGATTCCTATAACGTTAGGTAGAGGGGCGTTACCGATACAATAATGTAGGTTAAGGGTGAAGCTAGCGTAGGCTTATGGATGGATGCTTTCATTGCCAAGAGAAATTTGGAAATAACGGGGAGTTTTTCCTTGCAACATGCAAACAACGATCACTGTTGCTCATTTGAAGTTCTGCAAGTTGGTGGATACGTGCAATGTTAGCTGCAATAATGTAGCTCCTGTGACAAACTTGTGTCTCGGCAGAGCTACAACGCGGTCCCATTCGTCACAATGGAGCAAAATAAAAGTTGCAGTTGAAACATAAAAACTCACTATTTACGCTTCAAACATTTCATTATAACTATTACTGATAATCCCAGTCCTTGTTAAATCGGTTTGGCTGAGAAATATATGCTTTTCAAAGGTAGCAACAGCCTTGTTCAAATTTATCGATCGTTTTCCATAACCGGAAACTACGGAAGGCGGAGCTTTTCTAAATATGTTATTTTTACTACACGCTGATGTAAACATTCACGCCTCAAATCGCCAAATATGGTATCGGCATCCAAATAGTGAGGCCGGAAATTACATTCTAAAATACTGGTAGGTGATAAAAACTTGTTATAATAATGGACAAAAGGAAAGGTTATGTCTTATTATTGATAAATGCAGGTGTCAGAAACTCTGTAAGCGAGCGCAAAAAATCGCGGCGGCTGCTCCATTACGTGTAATGGCATCCCGTTATAACCCTTGCGAGTAAGCGAGCATTTAGGGTTTTATTATTAGAACTAGTGCAATGTGTGTGGCATTCGTTGAGCGTACATAATTAAGGTGATTCAAGAAACTCTTCGTGCGCACTAAATTTTATATCTCCGTTTTTGTTTCTGAAGTGTCTGTACCAAGCCAGGAAAGTGAGGGATCATGTATTTATGTGTTAGAGGTATCGATTTTGCCCTTTTCTACGATTTTGAGTACCAGTATTTGATTTTGGAATTGTTCCGGAAGTGTGGTATTTTTTGTTTTTCATTTTATTGCGTCGCACTATAAGAAGCTGATGTCGTTCCGCATGACCAGCGGAAGCTCATTTAAGGGACGTTGTACCCCGCAACGGAAAAAACTACATCATCATTTCTCATTAATAGTATCCTGTCTAAAATCAAGATAAAAATAAACAAAACTTCTGAAACAATCTTTGACAGTATTGTAATAAAATGGAAAACAAAAAATATCACCCTATCGGAACAGTTCCAGAATCCAATAGTAAAATTGATACCCCTAATACACAAATACATGACAGATCACTTTCCTAACTTTTTACAGGCACTTCAATAAAAAGTTGCGGGGTTAAACTAGTTTCTTGGGCCTAAAACTCCTCTCTTATTGAAATGAAGCGGTCATGTAAGTGCTTTCCACATGTAGTTATTATTTTTATTTAACACACTGGTTTGTTTTTTTCTAGGTTGGAACTGTTATTGGCAATGGTGCTGTATCAATGGAGTCTTATAACAGCTACAAGGCGACAGACTTAACTTCTCAGTGTCCTCCTGGAGGTTTCTGTAATTGTGATGCATCAATATTTAATGTACAACCACAACAAGCACAGACATCGAATCGTACAAAGGCGGCAGAGCCACGAAATTATCTGTACTACGATAAAACTGAAACTGATTCAGGTCAAATCGAGTATACCCTCCACTACAACTGGCCTATCTGGGCTATTGCAACTGCCGTGCCAACATGTGTTGGTCTACTTATAGGAATCTTTGTCTTTGCCTATTTCTTGATCTCGTACCCGGTGAGAGGCGGTACGACTGTTCTCGGATTCATGATGATTGTTGGAATTTTAGGAATATATGGAATAAATTTTGCATTTTTCTTACCTGCATCCGAAGCTACATGTGGTATTAGACGTTTCCTTATGGGTGTCGTATATGCTATTGTATTTGCTGCGCTTTTAGTCAAGGCCATTGACAATTGGCGTTTTAGTGACGTTGAATATAGCGTTCGGAAATACTCGGGTCTGACCAGTACTTGCTCTCTTTTCATGTCCGCTCTTTTTATTGTCTGCGTTCAACTGATAATTCCGATTGAATGGCTAATCTTGGAAAATCCGTCAGCAAGTCTGAAGTCAGAAAGTAAATTACATGATTGGATGTGGTGTGATCCAATGGACAAATATGACTTTGCGTTAGTAGTGTCCATGTTCTTGGTAATATTTCTTGTAATTCTCACAGCAATATTTGCCGCCCTATCTTGGGATAGTGAAAGTAACTGTTATGAATCCAAATGGATCTTTATGTCCTGTATTTGTACGGCAGGTTGTTTCCTGGTCTGGATGGTTGTCACAACAAATGCGGGACCGCCATACAGAGATCCTACCGTAGCCTTGGCAAACTTCTTCAACGCTACAGCTCTGTTAATTTGCATGCCTATAAGAAAATTAGTGTTAATGTTTCAGTTTCAAAGACTAGAAGAGAAGAACAGCTTGAAATTAGAGGAAGTCGAAGACAGAGGTAAGGTTTAATATTTTTTTCAATATATTTATTTAATAATCTGAATTTCATTGATCACATAAGGTCGTCGTGGTCGTGATCGCATGGTAGTTTTTTTTTACAACTATCTATGCAATCAGTGTCTATCACCACTGACGTTTTGGGTTCGATCCATGCCAGGGTGAGGTGTACTCATGCACCATTATGTGATGTAGTTTGTCATTGACTTGCGGCAGGTCGGTGTTTTTCTCCAGGTATTCCGGTTTCCTCCACCAATAAAACTGACTGCCACGATATAACTGAAATATTGTTAAAAGTCGCGTTAAACACCATAACTCTGAACCAGTCAAATATGATTTGCCTAATTGAAACTTGCATTTACTTTCTTCAGTTGGTATCTCAAATTGTTCAGCGCATTTGTTAAGTAAGCCAAGTTGAGTGGCGATGTTTAACATTAAAGTTTAATGTAACCAACTGATATTCCGAATCCTCAATACATATCCATATCAAGTCATACTTGCATCAAAAACTTCACTTTCACATGTGAAACTGGATCTTAATGTCTTGATTGTGTCTTAAATAAAAAGAACTCGGATCATGTGAAGTGTGCTTCTAATGGATTGATTACCCTGCTTCGTGTGCATAGCTCCTAATATCCAGCGTCGATGTACAGCAGAGATCGGGTCAAATGGTCAGCTATGTTTTAATTATGCATTGTACACACAAACCCTGTAATGGCTGATTAATTCATGACGACAAAACATTTTGAGAGATGACGTTATTGTTAGTAGTCAGTATCCATGAACATGTATAATTTTTTTGAAATGTTTTCATATGTCTTTAACGTCCCTTTAATTGGAACAGATTATGTAGAAACCCGTATCAAATGGGACATGTACAACCTCGAGTCGTATTCAGCAAAAGGACAGGACTTGTAACATTAATTTTTTTCATACGCAAAGTGAACTAAAATTACTTACATTTAGCGAAATAATGTATGTATTATTAATCCAATAACTAACAACACGTGCTACTGTCTATGTCCCATTTTTTTTTATAATCGGGTCTGTTTGATTGGTTACTTTTAATGATATTCCATTGTCGCATTCTGCTTCATTGCTACATTTATTGTTTCATGTCTTCATGTTAAAATTTTTTGAGAAATTATGTAATAATAATGCATATCATATTGTATATTGTATGAATATGGAGAAGACAATACTAAGTTGAAAAACTTGTGTCTGACCTTTTGTCATTATTTAGACAATAAAATATCCTTAAATTACATATCAATGCATAAATAATTAAGGAAACGACTAATAAAGTTTTAGAAGGTCGGGAGCTATATATTTTGAGGAAAACAAAATTTCCTTTGGCAAATTTTATTGAATCATGCAAATTCACCTGAAAGCTAAACAAAATAAATAATCTGATTGTTGTTTCATGCGAGAAAAATTGTCTCTGAAAAAAAACATGCCCCCCCCCCTCCCCCCTTTCCCTCCTAAAAGTTAAATTGTCGGTCCCCAATATAGGTTTATTCGTCGTCTCTTAGTACTTTTTATTACATCGTTATTTATCATGTTTACATTTTACTTATCTGGTTTTATTTAACAGGTGATAATTACTCACAGTTGTATTCTAACGCTGGCTATGAGAACGACATGATGTTTCAACCAGAGGATCGTAAACCAGGGTCTGAAGTCGGTTTCTGAATCGTAAAATGAAACATCTAGAGACAAAGGTAATTTAAGATGACTAAAACTAAACATGTAGTTCACTTAAAATGATCATATTCTAATAATTACAAGCTACAAAAATAGGTTTAATCCAATACGAAAATCAAACAATAGGTTTAATCCAATACGAAAATCGAACAATAGGTTTAATCCAATACGAAAATCGAGCAATAGGTTTAATCCAATACGAAAATCGAGCAATAGGTTTAATCCAATACGAAAATCGAGCAATAGGTTTAATCCAATACGAAAATCGAGCAATAGGTTTAATCCAATACGAAAATCGAGCAATAGGTTTAATCCAATACGAAAATCGAGCAATAGGTTTAATCCAATATGAAAATCAAACAATAGGTTTAATCCAATACGAAAATCGAACAATAGGTTTAATCCAATACGAAAATCGAGCAATAGGTTTAATCCAATACGAAAATCGAGCAATAGGTTTAATCCAATACGAAAATCGAGCAATAGGTTTAATCCAATACGAAAATCGAGCAATAGGTTTAATCCAATACGAAAATCGAGCAATAGGTTTAATCCAATACGAAAATCGAGCAATAGGTTTAATCCAATACGAAAATCGAGCAATAGGTTTAATCCAATACGAAAATCGAGCAATAGGTTTAATCCAATACGAAAATCGAGCAATAGGTTTAATCCAATACGAAAATTGAGCAATATGATGAGATATAATGAAATACAAAAATACCACAGCTCAGAACAGTTCCAAAACTCAATAGAAAAATGGTGTTCTATCTTTAAAAGCTTAACAACTTAAACGTTAGTGCTAGTTAAAAGACATATATAAAATAACACTTGGAGGAAAACGCGCAATATATTTCACCAGTGGAACATAAATTAAAAAATCAATAAATTGATAAAATATGACAGATGCTACCACCGAAATCCTGCCTTGAGACCACGATTCTATTACCGGAAGGGGGGCCCGGGTGGCTCAATGAGTCAGGTCGTTGGATCTAACAGCTCATACAAGCATATCACCAATACGACGTGGGTTCGCGCCCAGCCTTGTAAATTACAAAAAAGGTGCACTCGACTCGCAATCGCAAGTGATAATGTTTACCAGTTGCTTGTCCATGGTCGGTGGTTCTCTGCGGGTACTCCGGCTTCATCCATCACTAAAAACTGGTCGCCATGATATAGCTGAAATACTGCTGAAAGTGGCGTTAAAACACAATTAATCAATCAATCAATCTACCGGAACGAGGAATATAGTATGCTCCATGCATGACACCACTCATTTATAATGACGACAAGGTGGTGGAAAGTGGGAAATTCAAATTACCTTCATTCAACATAATTTAAATTACTAATATTATAATTAAATGTCTGTTACAATTGACCTCACCGTGACCGGATTTACAGGTTCTCAAACGGATTATAAATAATACTATTTAAATTGTATAAACGTAGATGTGTTTATAATAGGTAATATATAAATACATTGAAAAAAGTACAACACGTGTAATGGAGGAGGGCATATTTCTTTACAAGTTTATTTTTATCCTGTCTAGATTCAGATTCTTTGTTTCTTTAAAAACTAAGTTGCATAATATTTCAATTTATAACATACACAATTATGCACATGACAAGATGGTACAAATATAAAAATAAAGAAAGAGAAGATTAATTTAGAGATGGGTGATTAACCAGGAGGACAAACCCCAATGTATTTTTTTTTTTAAAATGCATATATTTTTCAACATATTCACATTTTTCGATTGGAATAATTTACCAAGTTTTAATACATTGACTATATAAATAATATGGTTTCAATTCAAAAATGCTTTCCTATGTTTATCTAAGAATATTATACTTTACGTTTTTATTTTCCCTATTTGTCATTGTTAGCGCAGTCGGTCAATATTTTAGTATATTGACCGGGCCCGATCAATATAATGTTTTCTTCCGGATTTTATCCGAACTCGTTTTTTGTCTTGGATATGTACAATAACAGAAACATGTCGTCTGACAGATTTGCATGTATTAAGTATAATATAACAAATAGTTCATGGCACTTCGGGCCAAATGGCAGTTTATGGACCGGTCTGTCACCCACAAAATAGTATATGGACCTCAGCTTCGCTTCGGTCCATATAATATTTTGTGAGTAGCATCTCGGTCCATAAACTGCCATATGGCCCTTAATGCCATGAACTATTGGTTAAATATCTCTCAATTTTTTTGTTTTGCAGAATGTCAGGCTTGGTATGCTTCATCAAATAAGAAATGTATGTTACAGTGTTGAAATGGACATCAATGAATGGTGGAACGAGAATGTAATCCATAGTGTGGGAGATTTGTTGTTGTAGATTACAAATGACTATTATAAAATTGAATCTCATATATATGTGTGGTGAAATATGAATATACAGTGTATTAGTTAAAAACAAAACTGTCTCGTCGTTCCCACCGACAGTAATTCCTATTTCAATACATTGCACAATAATGTGTTTCATACCTTTGCATTTTAGTATAACCATTTTTTTATTGATCAACATTTAAAATGTTGAAATCTATTTCATAGAGTCTCTTGGATAACGTAGTAGAAGAATTCTTTTTATGTACCTTGGGTTGATATCCTGGTGGGGTATTTGTCAGTAGAATTGTTTTATCTGTTCCTGAGCGCATCACTTCCGTTTTGAGTTAGATTCCCGCCTGTACTGTTGGGCTAGGTGTACTGAATACAATATTATGTGATACTTGAGTTGATCAGTGACTTGGTTTTCTGCCTGTATTCCAGAGTCCTCCACCAATAAAACTGACCGCTACCATTATATGTGACGTTAAGCACCAATAACCAAGCACTATATTTTAGTGGTTGTCATAATCTATCATTTATCCAGCAACAGGATATTGTTTTCAATAAATAAAATAAAACATGAAATAGTAGCTACATAATCATACTATTGTGTAATACCAAACGGGAAGAATTTAAATTGTCTCGATTGTGCATTTTGTCATTCTAGATGGCACGTGTCATTTCGTTCCATTTAGTCTTCCCTTTATTAAGGGAACGACAGTGTTTATCACCACTAAAATTGTGAGTTCGAATCCCGATTATGGCGAGGTGATCATATAACATTATGTGATAAAGTTTGTCAGAGACTTGCGACGGGTCTGTGGTTTTCTCCGGGTACTTCGTTTTCCTCCAATAAAACTGACTGCCACGATACAACTGAAATATTGTTGAAAGTGGGGTTAAACATTATAACCCTAACCTATTAAGAGAACGACAATTTATCTTTTAGATGGGGGAAGCTTTCGTGTTTTTTTTGTTTGTAGATTTGATAGAAAAAAATATCTTTACCTGAAAGATGCTAAACAAAAAATAATCAAACCCTCCCTCAGTTTCCAACAAAGTTAAATGATCGGTCCCTTATGACTTCCCTGTTGTATATCAACAATACCATGTATATGACAGTGTCCAACCTATGTAATTAAATCCTCAGTGCTATGATTGTTATTATTATTATTGTGCATATAAACGAAAAAGACTTGAATTTTTATGTAGATTTTTATTATATATTTTGCTATCAATGTACATTTAAATATGTTGATTGCTTGTTTGAAAATTACGATAATCAAATTGTGATATATTTTATAAATAAAAATACATATTGTGGAGAAATTTATATTGATATTTTCTAAGACACTAATAGAATACACCATAAAATAAAAAATCTGGAATAATCATGCATATTCATATGATAATGAAAACTGGATAAATCATGCATATTCATATAATAATATAAACTGGATAATTCATGCATATGCATATTCATATATTATGAAAACTGGATAAATCATGCATATTCATATATTAATGAAAAATACAGATGTGTTCAAAATAACATTGCAGAGAGCACACCACCAGAACAGTTTCAAAAGGCAATAGATAAATGGTTAAATCAGAACAAAATACATAACCCTAACACATATACATGACCAACCACTCCTGGCTTGATACATGTACTTGTTTATACTTAATTGTATGTTAATTTCATTAGATAATTTTGATATATCAACAACAGCAATATTTAAAAAAAAATGAATTTAATCATAATTTTCATTTTATAGCACAAAAATACACCGAAAACAATAAAAAAAAAAAAGCACAAAAAGAAAACAAATACATGGGGTACATACTACCACAAAATGAAAAGAAGTGATTTAAAAAAAAATATATATTAGTTTTCTCATTTTACAATATCTGCACTAGACATATATTTATGACAGAACACACAGCACTGTCAAAATATCACAAATATGTAATAAAAAATTAAAAAAAACCACATTGTGGGAACATTTCCAAAATCCAATGGAAAAATCGCAGAAAAGGGCAAATAGGATACAGCTGATACACATATATGTGTCCTGATATAAAAGACAAGGATATTCTCTTTAGCTGTTAAATTCCTTCTTTCATTGTTCATATCTCATTAAGGGGTCGCTATGGTTGTGATCGTATGGTGGTTGGATTTACAACTAGTCTACCTAAACAATCAGTGCCTATCACCACTAATGTTATGAGTTTGAATCCCGCTCATGCGAGGTGTACTTGATGCAACATTATGTGATAGTCAGTGACTTGCTGCAAGTCGGTGGTTTTATCTGGGTACTCCGGTTTCCTCCACTAATAAAACTGACTGCCTCGATATAACTGAAATATTTTTGAAAGTGGCGTTAAACACCATAAACCTAACCCATATCTCATCATTTTGTATTGCGTGTATGTTTATTATATAATCAGATATTTTTTTCAATTTACTTGTGATGGTGGTCCGGTAAGTTACTACATAACAGAAATGATATATAAATATTAAAATCAATTCCCACGAGAAGAATTATTAGATAACTGTATAGTATTTTAAGTTTTGAGGACGTAAGTCGTCGGTTTTACGGTTGCAAATTTAGTTTACCTAGCGACATTTTCAAAAGATAAGAATTGTAACGTAAGTACAATAATTACTTATTTTGTGCAGCAATATAATATTTTAATGTGCTGATATGTTTTAGTTGCATGCTTAGTTCGTATTATGGAATTTATAAAAGTAGATTTAACAATGCAATAGGTCGAAGTAGACAAGAATATTATTTTATTCAGATGCCCTTTTTTTCAATCTAATTAACATTAGGTCTTTAATCTCTCCATTTTCTGATATGTCATGCATATAGAACTACCAAAACCACACAGAGGTCATATCAAATGACTCAAGGTCGTGGACATAAGATTTGATAAATTAATTATTTCAGCCAATCAGTCCGACATATCAGAAACGGGGTAGGTGCATTTAAAGATCTAAATTTAATTGGATTGATTCTATTCAAACATATTATAAATCAGGAAGGTTTTGATTGTTTTTCACTTTCTTTGTTGGGGTCGGGATGTGTTTACATTTTACATGCTACAGTTTACTTTTTGCTACAAGATAATGTTACATATGTTGACTATTGATACACATGTGCATATACATTTGTAATGACACTATGCTGTGTTAATTCTATTTTCCCATTCCATTTTCTTCAATATGTGCTATGGAATTTCTTCCATTGATATATCCTCCAGAGATGGAAGTTAAAGAGACCACAGATACCGCTTCGTCCGCATCATTTTTGAACATATACCTCGAATTTGACGACAGTGGTCAAATCAGTACTAACATTTATGATAAACGGGACGACTTCAATTTTAAAATCATAAATTTTCCAAATATGTGCAGCAATATACCAGCTTCTCCTGCATATGGTGTTTACATCTCGCAATTGATTCGCTATGCAAGGGCCAGTAGCAATTATTCTGATTTCCTGAAACGTCATCTTCATCTGAAAAACAGGCTACTGGACCAGGGCTATTAAAAGATTCGCCTTATTCGATCTCTTAAAAAGTTTATATTCCGATACCAAGATCTCTGCAGAAAAGATATAAACGATGGATTTTCATATATTGTATAAAGATAAGGTGTCAACAAAAATGTCAAATATATTTTTTTATCAATGTGTGACGTAAAAGTGTCTTTGACATTTACTTCACTTAGCTTGGTACTGCTTTGACAACTGTTTTACCTGTTTTGTTCAAGTATTGTTATAAGTACTGTTATAGTGACAGCCGGAAACTTTGAGCCGCAATGAAAGGGGAAGGTTTGGCGCTTTAAAATCTAATTCAACCCACCATTTCTTTAGAAATGCCTGTACCAAGTCAGGGTCATTACGGTTTTCACAGTTTTCCGGTTGTTGACTGATTTTGTCTGTTTATATACTTATGAGTTTTGACTTTTCCTTTGTAAGATTGTTCGGAGTTCGGTAATTTTGTTATTACCCTTATGTATCCCGGGTGGCTCAATGAGTTAGGTCGTTGGATCTAACAACTCATACAAGCCTATCACCAATACGGCGTGGGTTCGCGCCCGGCTTTGTAAATTACACAAAAAGTATGCACTCGACTCGCAGCCGCATGTGATAAAGTTTACCAGTTGCTTGCCCATGGTCGGTGGTTCTCTTCCTCCACCACTAAAGCTGGTCGCCATGATATAGCTGAAATATTGTTGAAAGTGGCGTTAAAACACCAAAAATCACATCAAAATCAATATGTGCTGTTTCATTACCATCATAAATCTAATATTTTCTTCCACATGTGAAACTTCAAACATATGTATGTTAATAGAAAAGTTTTAAGATACCAAAAGATAATCAGGTGGTTTAAATCGAACAAGAGCGGACAATACAATGACCAAAAGAAAAAGACAAAAAAAAACGATGATCTACAAAACGCTTTTTGTTTTGTCATAGACTTCTCTTTTAGACTAGAAATGTAAAGCTATTTCTTATAACGTCTACCTCAATATGAAACATGACTACCTATATAGTGTCATTCTAATACTCGTAACAGACGGTAGAGTATCCCAAGATTGAAATACATCGTCAAACTAAATACCAATTTTTATTGTTGTATCCATGCCTTTATCAAGGATAAGTCTATAAAGAAATCACATTTATTTTATGAAGCACGGAAGTTTGTATGTGTAAAGACTCCAAAATGTGATTCCCCCCAGACTTGTCCTAGATTGCCGAAATGTGGATAAAGAGCAAGAATATTGTCCGTTTATTATATTTTTCCCTATTTGAAGAAGTAGTTTCTTATTGATGATTAATTTAGCATAAAGTGATGTATACACAAAAACCATGTCCCAATTTTATTTTATTTTGTTACAGATAGGTACTTTTTCAAATGATCAGCAGTTGAGTCTTGAGACGTATAGTCCGTCTTGGAATGCCAGTTGCAGTCGCCCAGAATCATGTACCGAATGTCCAGCTTTAATTACGACTAAATCAAGATATATGCTTCAGGCTACCAGCCAATCTGACCCTGCTACACTAATTGCGTTTTTGCCAATACACTTGCAAGGCGACGACCAGTACAAATGTGGAAAACTGCATCTAGGGAGCCTTTATCGAGCGCTGGCTATAACATATACTTTACAAAATCTATCACCTACCCCGTTTAATCTGCGAGGTATGATATTAGACACGTGTTCTAATTCATTGAGAATAGATCAAGACTTGTACAATATATTAGCGAGTGGGAAACTGTGCAATACGAAAGCAAACTTTGATGGCGTCATCAACAATTCAACTGTTGGTGGGGTTGTAACAGAATCGTCTGAAGATGTAATGGCAGCAAACCGAATTCTAGCTCCCCTTAAGATACCTCTTGTTGGATCTTTCTCTACCTCTAGTGTATTTAATAATAAGTTTGCCTATCCGTATTTAGCACGCACAATATCGCCTGATACCCAAGAGACACAAGTAATCGCAGACATCTTGAAACATCAAAATTGGACATATGTTTCAGTTGTTTATTCCAAAGAGGTATACGGTTTAAATGGATATAAAAACTTTAAAAAGCAAGCTGGTGCAGCAGGCGTTTGTATTGCAACATCAATTTCTATACAAAACCAAGGATCTCTTGATGAAATTAAAAATGCTCTTTCACAACTGACACTTCAAGATGGAGCACATATTGTTGTCGTTATTGCATTAAATCCACGACCTATACTTGATGCAGCCAATGAACTTGGTATTTTGAAACAGTTCTTATGGATTGGTACGGAAACATGGGGTCGTTGGACTTCCATTCTGAATGGACTAGAAAATGACCTGATAGGGTCAATATCAATTGCTATGCGAAATACCATGGTAACAAGATTTAATAACTTTTTAAAATCTCTAACATATCTTAATCGTAGAGGTGTTCCGGATGACTGGTTTGAAGAATTTTATCAACAAATACACAAATGTAAACTGTCTAATGCTGTTACCGTCTATACTGAATATCTTCCATGTAGTTTGTCTGAAAAGGTGACTGATGAAAAGCTAGAAATGGATAAATACATTATTTACACAACAATAGCTGCAGCTTATTCTGTCGCTTCTGGAATTAACAGGGCTAAAAATAGCAAATGTCCTAGGAAAACGAGGTTTGAAGATTGTTTCAATGATAACGACAACAGAGAATATCTGTTTCAAATGTTGTTGGATACCAAATGGTCCGGATGGACTGATGATTCCGGATATGATCTGACTTTTAATAATGATAGGTACTGGGACGTTGGATACGATATATTTAACTTCGTGGAGATAAATGGAACATATATTTACAAAAAGGTAAATGAATCTCTCATTTCATTATCAAGTAATAACAGGGTCGTCGTGACCTTGATCGTATCGTGGTTAGATTTACAACTACCTATGCAATGAGTGCCTATCGCCACTAAAGTTGTTAGTTCGAATTCCGTTCATGGCGAGGTGTACTCGATTCAACATTATGTGATAAAGTTTGTCAGTGACTTGAGACAGGTATATGGTTTTCTCCGGGGCTCCGGTTTCCTCCACCAATAAAACTTGCCGCCATGATATAACTGAAATATTGTTGAAAGTGGCGTTAAACACCATTAACTTAACACTAACCCTAGATTAATAACAATTTTATACAGACAAACTTTTTACAAGTTAATTTTGAAAAATCCGGTTATCAGATTGGTGAAATCCGGTCCCTATGGCCGGTAACAATCAAAAATGCCAAAACCTCTTTATAATCTATTAATGCAAGAAGTGTAGTAACGAAGATTTTCCCCTCTCTCATTCCAAATCTTGTATCTCAATAAATACCGGAAAGAAATGTTCAACAACGCACACAGTTACTTATAAACTATTATATTATAAGGAAAATAAAGTTTTCTTACCTTCAATTGACTATAGCATATATTTTTTACACATTTGAACTACAATATTTGGCTGATGTAGTTTCAGCTACTGCAGTAAAAAAAAACGTAGATATCAAATTTAGTGCGCATGACGCGTTTCTGGAATAACCTTCACCGGGTACGTCCAAAATCGAAAGATTGGAAAGCCAAATAATTTAAAGTTTTGGGAGAAATAAAACCAAAGGTCCTAAACAGGATAGCAAAAATCGGCTAAGGTCACCTATGCCTGAGGGAGGAGAACTAAGGTCACCTATGGCTAAGGTCACCTATGCCTGAGGGAGGAGAACATTAGTTTTAATAATAAGATGTTTATTTATATCAAGTCAAAAACAAAATCGTGACCTCCGTGTCCACTTCCATTTATAAAGTATTTAATATTTTTGTTTCAGCTTGGATCAACTATAGAGGATGATTCTGGAATCCTATCTTCTTTAACGACATACAAACCGAACACGTTTAGGTCACAGTGTCCCAGTGGTCAAACTTGCAGTTGTGATGGAGTGCTTAGTCCACAACAATCTTCACCACAAACACAAACGAGCAAGAAGAAAGAAGCCACTGAACCACGAAATTATTTATATTACAAAACGGAACAACTTGCAAACGGTGATATAGTACATAAACAACATTATAGCTGGCCTGTCTGGGCTATAGCTGTCAGTGTCCCCACGTGTGTTGGCTTATTTATTGGAATTTTTATATTTTGTTTCTTCCTCTTTTCATATCCGGTACGTGGCGGGAGTACTGTGTTGGGCTTTATGATGATCATTGGGATTTTATGTATTTATGCTATAAACTTTGCATTCTTTGTAAGAGCAACAAATTTAACATGTGGATTAAGAAGATTCTTAATGGGCGTTGTCTATGCTATAGTCTTTGCCGCCTTGTTAGTGAAATCCATCGATAACTGGAGATTCAATGATATAGAATATAGCGTTCGGAAGTACTCGGGGTTAACAAGTGCATGTTCCCTGTTCACAATAGCTGTTGGCATTGTTTGCGTTCAAATTATAATTCCAGTAGAATGGTTGATTATTGTTCACCCTACAGCAAGCAAGGTGTCGACCAATGTTCTACATGACTGGTCGTGGTGCGATCCAGTGGACAATCACGACTATTCTCTGGTTTTGTCCATGTTGTTTGTAATGTTTTTGGTATTACTGACCGCCATATTTTCAGGAATGGCTTGGGATAGCCATAGTAATTATTACGAGTCTCGTTGGATATGCGTTAGTTGTATCAGCACTGCTGGGTGTTTCTTGGTTTGGATGATTGTAACAACTAACGCTGGACCAGCGTACAGAGACGCTGCTGTATCATTGGGGAATTTCTTCAATGCTACGGCTTTGTTAATTTTCCTTCCTGTCAGGAAATTAATTCTTTTGTTTCATTTTAAAAATCAAGATGATAAGGAAGAAATTGTGGAGGACACTTATGCACAAATGGGTCAAGGTAAGACATTTGCAGACATCTAATGAATAAAAGATGGATTTTAATGGGAAACAAATTTAAACTTTTGCAAGACATGAATAACGTTCTCGCCTCTAATGTGGTTGATCGTGGTTCGAGCCTGGGTTAGGTCAAACAAAAGACTATATAAATGGTATTTGCAGCTTCTTCGCTAAGCTCGTAGCATTAAGGAGTAGGAGTAGGTTGACTGGGAAGCAGGATAATGTGTCCGAGTGGAGCGATATGTCTACCCACGTACTGTTGTTTCAGTGCGTAAGCATGTCCACTATAAAGAAACCATTAGGCGTGTTGGTCTGATACAAAGTGAATATCATCATCATTTTATTTAATGTAACTTGTTCTCGCCATGATATAGCTGAAAAATTGCTCATGTGGAATTAAACAACAATCACTTGATTACTTACTGTAATTGGTATTTTTCCATTATCATTCGTAAATGTATCAAAGAAATAACTATTACAATTGTCTTGTAGTAAGTAAATTGGTATATATAAATAATCGGCGATATTCTCTTTGTTCCGATATAAATTTTATCAGTCGGCTTCTTCTGAAGGAAATCAGGGATATGAAACAGTAAGAACCTAGGAACAGAGACGTCACCGCTAGAATGTTGCTCAATTGATGTTAAACAACAATCAATCAATCATGTCAATCTATTTACTTGTGGTATAATTGAAACAATACCAACAATAGTGTCATAGAAATATACTACATCATCAGGACATCGGCCCTTTGTTATTACATTTGAGGGGTCGGCGTCATCGTGATCGTATAGTAGTTGGATTTACAACTACCTGTGCACTCAGTGTCTATCACCACTAAAGTTGTGAGTTCGAATCCCGCTCATGGCGTGGTGTACTCGATACAGCATTGTGTGATAAAGTTTGTAAGTGACTTGCTGCAGGTCAGTGCATGCATTCGCAGGGAGATCCGGTTTCCTCCACCAATAAAACTGACCGTCACGATATAACTGAAATATTGTTGAAAGTGGCGTTAAACACCATAACCCTAATACTTAAATTTAATATTAGAATTATATATATATTTTTTATTAATTCATATGAAATTTGATATAAATGTCTTATTTACATTTATAATTAGTTAGATAGTTATTGATACCGTGTAACCTGACGATTTCAATATTTACAGGAACCGAATTGTACTCGGTAGTTTATTCAAATGAAGGATTCGAAGATGTTTTCCAGCCTTTAGAAAATAAACCGGATGCAGAAAATGGCTTCTGAAAGAAACAATTGTTTATAAATGATGACGTGGTACAAACCAAAAGTAAAAATAAACAATAAATCTAGAGAAATGTATTAGGTGCCGTTCGGTACCATAAAATTGTATTTGATGTATATACACGTAATATTTTTTTTTTTTTTTTAGTATTGTATCTGATCAGTTTGTTTTGTTATCATCTGAAGGTCGAGGTGACCTGGTCATAAGACGATAAAACATATATTACAAACGCCCTGATATATGATAACTATTCGAAATCTAGCTGGAACCAAACTTTCAATCAGTTAATTTTATTTTTGTAACACTGCCACTTATTTAAATTAATTTCTATATGTATCTAGAAATAAATTAGGCCAACAACAGTTATTAACTAGCACCCTACTTTTATCCAATGCAAATGAGATACAGGGTATATACACTTGCATTTTTGCTTAATCATGAGACAAATTAAGCACATACAATTGTCAAATGTTGAATGATTTGTTTTACCCAAACACGAAATAAACATTAGAGAAAAC
Source organism: Bathymodiolus septemdierum (assembly GCA_963383655.1). Taxonomy (NCBI): domain Eukaryota; kingdom Metazoa; phylum Mollusca; class Bivalvia; order Mytilida; family Modiolidae; genus Bathymodiolus; species Bathymodiolus septemdierum. Next base: position 14,517,588 of record OY726523.1, read on the forward strand.
CAAAGTGCCATTCAAGTAAAACAACCCAGATACACATTGGGTACAAACAAAAGAAAAACACAACACAAAAAACCGGAAAGACGAGCAACATGGATCACACCAAAATATTGGGGTTGAACCAAAACGTCCTGTAGAAATTCAAACTACACAATAAGGTGTCATAGTGGATGTTATCTATATGGTCGCTTGAGTTAACAATATCTATGTAATAAAAACGTAGATATCTAATTTAGTGCACACGGTGTGTTTCTGGAATAACCTTCATCAGGTACATGCTCAAAGTCGATATCTTGGAAAGCCAAATATGTGTCCATTACCACTGAAGTTGTTGGTAGGTTTCTCGCCCATAGAGATGTATACTCGATTCGATACAATATTATGTGATAACGGTTGTGTGGTTTCCGACAAGTTAACTCGAATAATACTGCGCCCTCTATCGGCACTATCGCTGGATGAGGATATAGCAAAGCGTAATATAACGACTGGATTATTCGGGTTACCGACAAGTCGGTAGTTTTTTGCGGGTACTCTCGTTTCCTCTACCAATAACACTGACAACCAAGACATAGCTGAATTGTTTTTGAAAGTGACGATCCTAACCCTATTATTCATACTATTGCTGTTTTTATATGAAGCACAGTTATTTACATAATTGAATTATAAATGGATATAATGTATCTTTGAATATACGTATACCTAAATAAATGATTATGGGAAATATACTTTGATGTTATTTTAATATAAATATGTTTTAACAACACTATAGTATTATTTTATTCAAGTGCTTGTTACAACCAGCTTCATAGGCCCAAAATATTCTTAGAATTTATTTGTGTATACATGTATATAAATATAAAGTAATAAAAACCTAGATATAAAGTTTAGTGCACACGATGCGTTTCTGGAATAACCTTCATCAGGTACGTTCAATAACCTTCACCAGGTACGTTCAATAACCTTCACCAGGTACGTTCAATAACCTTCACCAGGTACGTTCAATAACCTTCATCAGGTACGTTCAATAACCTTCATCAGGTACGTTCAATAACCTTCATCAGGTACGTTCAATAACCTTCATCAGGTACGTTCAATAACCTTCACCAGGTACGTTCAATAACCTTCATCAGGTACGTTCAATAACCTTCATCAGGTACGTTCAATAACCTTCATCAGGTACGTTCAATAACCTTCATCAGGTACGTTCAATAACCTTCACCAGGTACGTTCAATAACCTTCATCAGGTACGTTCAATAACCTTCATCAGGTACGTTCAATAACCTTCATCAGGTACGTTCAATAACCTTCACCAGGTACGTTCAATAACCTTCATCAGGTACGTTCAATAACCTTCACCAGGTACGTTCAATAACCTTCATCAGGTACGTTCAATAACCTTCATCAGGTACGTTCAATAACCTTCATCAGGTACGTTCAATAACCTTCATCAGGTACGTTCAATAACCTTCATCAGGTACGTTCAATATCGAAATATTGGAAAGCCAAATATCATAAAACTGTTAATTAAGTAGTGACTTAATTCTATTAGAGAAATGCATATTTAAATTATGTTTTTACAAATTATTCTGATTTTTTTTTTATAAATGAACTTTTACTTACATTATTTACTTGTAGGTACATTTGTATATGTATTCTCTAACAAACAATAAAGTAATATGAATATGTAATTTGCAATGATATTTTGTTATTTTATGCTGTTATAGTAGGCGTAAATTTAATCATTATTGTTTATTAAAGTGACAAAATGTTATATTATGGGTCTAATTTTCAATTGTTGATTTGCAATTGCTATCCGTAAGTTGCTGTCATACTTTATCAAATACATATACTATTGTACAGAGTACACCTCGCCATGTGCGGAATAGAAATCTCAGCTGAGCTTTTAGTGTTGATACTAGAAACTGATTGCATATGAAGATGTAAATATAACTATTTTATACTTTACGTTTTTATTTTCCCTGTTTGTCTTTGTTAGCGCAGCCGGTCAATATAGCGTTATATGGACCGGGACTGGACTGCCTCGTTTTCGATTCGGTTCCGGAACGGTACCTGCATTATTATTTTAGATAAAAAGTATAATATAGCAAATAGTTCATGTCACTTCGGTCCATATAATATTATTTTGGTGACGGACCGGTCCATATACTGCCATATGACCCCCAGTGCCATGAACTATTTGCTTTATAATACGAACACAGCCACGATGGTAAATATCACCAGTACAAAAACGCATCATTCGAATAAAACATCAAGTGGAGCAGGGAACAGTTCATACAATCACAGCCACGAGTCGACGGTCGCTAGACAAAAGTAAATATCAATATTAAATGTTACAAAAACTCATCTCCCGTATAAATCACGAAATATAGCTATAGAGAATAGTATGCAAAAATCACAATGTGGATAGACAATACAATACCAGTGAAACACAAGATCAAACGGAATGACATGGTAAAATATAAAATGTATCAGAAATGGGATCTATTTCTTGTATCATGCATAACCTGTAAGTTGACAACTTGATTTGATGATTTTGGTGTATGAATACAAAAGTTGATGACTATATGTCAGGTGTTTAGGAAAGGTCAGTTTCTCCTCTTCCAGTCTAACCTACAGTATATGAACAATTAATTCACCATAATAAAGATTGATCGATTTTTGCTTAACGTCAAATGAGGGGTATTTTAGCTATATTAATAAGGAAAAAAGATGCAAATTGTAAATCGTGAATAGATACTTGATAATGAAATGGGCACATGAACGGGTGTTTTAATTGTTATGTTAAAAAGGGGAGGTAATTAGAAATTTTACCTTTAAAATGACGCCTTAGAACAAACTATAACTTCCATGAGCTGCTGCAAATTCAGGGGCGGATCCAGGGGGCGCACCCGGCGCGCGCCCCTCCTAAAATTGGAAAAAATATGATTTTTTTTGCGTAAAATCGTGATTTTTCACACGAAATACTCCAAAAATTTTCGCGCCTCCCTTCGGCGCAATTCTTTTAAGTGCGTCCCCCCCTAACTTAAAATCCTGGATCCGCCCCTGAAATTGTCTTTTCGACGGAGGGAACGAAGCACTCGTTGCCTGCTATTTCGAAAGTTATTGTAATTAGAACGTAACTTAAAAAAGGAAAACTACAATCACCCACTATTGTAAATTGTGTAACTTAATAGTTCGTTTAGTGCAAAGCCAATCTAGAAAATATGTCTTGTTGTCATTCTTGTGATGTTGGTATAATACTTCTTTATTTGAATATAAATCTAAGCGCGCAAGTAAGAGTGTACAATTCGTACAAATTTGGATACCCTTAGACTGCTGGAAAAGGAACCATTGAACTAAATAAATATGTCAGAAACGCGTCGTGCGCATTATATTTGATATCTAAGTTTTTATTGCCAATGAGAAATCCACAGGCCAGAACTGGATAGTACAAACCTCAATTAATTTCAAGTCTCAACTAAACTTTAAGTGTAAATTAATTTCATGCATATATCAAGTAATTTTAAGAGTCAATTAAGTTTTAATTGAGACTTAAATATAATTGAGGCTTGTGCAATCCAGTCCAGGACAATATACATGTAGTCCTTAATTGGTATAATTTTTGTTAAAAAAAAACCCAAGCACGTTGCTTAATGCGCTCTTTCAGAACTTATTGCAATTATGACCGAGGTATAGTAATAGAAGAAGTGAAAAAAGTTCAACTACGACGTTCTTTAGGTATTATATATGACAGTACCTAAGTTAGAATTTGAGATATAGGTCTGATAGAAAACCAGCTATGGGATTCTGTGTTGATAGACAGTTGTGTATTTTTTTTTGCATCCGATATTTAGAAATTGACATAGTTTTATAATTATCGTAAGAACACATCCGAGTGATTTTCTGATTCTCTCTTTGACAGAGGTGGTGATATGTAATTAAAATTGTCTGATGTGTCATTGATACAATCAAAATAATACGTCTTGCATATTTTTAAAATAAAGTATTTATCATCATAATTATTATCATTATTATTAATCAAAGTTGTTGGATGTTTTTTCAGATGGAACACAAAATATACATGTATTAGTCAAGAGTATTGGCTCAGTAAACGACCATTTAACTTTTAATGGGGGCTATCTTTAAAAGAAAACTTTCTTTCTCCAAAATAAAAAAAAAAATGTATTGATACGAAAGATGCATAATGCTCGGCATATCAGAAAAGGGTATAACAATTAAAGATTGCATCCGACCTTGTAGTTTTCAACTAGAAATGTTGATAAAATTTGCACAAAAAATGACCGTCTGATTTTTTGTGTAATGCAGATATTTTCTGATTTTTGCTTCCTGTGAAAAAAAAAATCTGGCTCGACAATGACATAACTCCCCCTAGAGGATAAATGATGAGTCATCAACCAATAGATTGATAGGCCTATGTATCGATTTTGTGTTGAATTTTGTTTGTTTATTTGTGTTTAACGCTACTTTCAACAATATTTCAGTTATATCGTGGCGATCAGTTTTATTGGTGGAGGAAACAGGACGACCCGGAGAAAACCACCGACCTGTCGGAAATCACTGACAAACTTTATCACATAATGTTGTACACCTCGCCCTGATAGAGATTCGAACTCACAACATCAGTGGTGATAGGCACTGATTGCATAGGTAGCTTAAAATCCAACTACCATACGATCACGACCACGACGGCACCTGTTTTGTTGGGATCTGTGAGAAATTTTAATGATTTAGTATATAAACTTCATGTTTATGACAGGAATAATTAGAACAATTTCAAACACGGAGAAAAAACAATAATTTTAGATTTAGCAAAACTACAATATTACTTGAAAGCAAAAATAAATAGAGAGTCCCTGTCCTTATTTCTAAAGGAACTTGTTCTCTTTGCTTGGGAGAAAGTTTAGCACACTAGTTTATCAAGATTTGAGTATTGCTTAAAATCAGGATTTTGCTATATCTTTCATAAGAACATTTCTTACAGGTTCATTATTGTCACAAAAAAGTCGGAAATGCTCGTCATCTTCCACCACTTTACAATGCAGACATAATCTTTGGTTATTGAGAGTTTTTGTGTATCAACCCGTTTCTAGTTGTGTAGCTTGTGGTCAATTGTCATTAAATTGGTAAAGAGTTTTCTTGTTTCAAAATCAGGAAGTGGAAAATAAAATTCTTTGTCTTGGTTAACTTTTATATTTTCATGGAAGAATAATTAATATTTTCGTTTAATTCATTTATTTCAATCTTAACAATATCGGTATAATATTTAAAAGCTTTTAGAGGGTGAGTGATTTTACCCTTTTCATAGTTATGCACTCATCTATTTATGATTCTTTTAAAATGTCTTTAGCAAGATGTATTTTTTTAATTATTACTTAGAACTGAACAATAAAAGAACAAATAACTCAAGAAGAAAATATTGAAGAAAAAAAAACAATAAAAAAAACCTATAGAGTTCAGTCCCTTGTTATAGAAAATAAGTGCAATAGAGTTATCTCCCATGTAATCTTACAGATGAAAAGAGGCGTGTTGTCATTCAGGTGTAAAATTGGATTTTGCATTTTAAACTCCGCCTACTTTGTAAAAATAAACATGGAGAACTTGTCGGACAGGTTTTCATTATTTCTACCTTTGCAGTCATGGTTGATTTCTGTCAATAGGCAGAGATATCTATTTTTAGAAGTCAGCATTGAATTTTCTACTACACCCAATACAAGCATAGCAAGGCAGAGTAGAATCAACATTTTGGTGTTTTCGGGAATTTCATGATTTTGAGAGGAGGGACAATATAACAGACAGATGTGTTGAATCTAAAGGTAATTAACAGGTAAAGTTCTAGCGATTAAACCGGGTGGAATTTAGCATGTGTTGTTTTCATGTAAATTCATGCAGAATATTAACAAAAATTAATTAGTGGTTGTGGGTGCTGAAGAAAATGAACACTAAGCAATGTTGAGTCTGTTTCTAAACAAATGTATGAATACATTTGGAAAAAGTATTGATCTTGCATTTAGGAGATTTCTTGAACAAAATACAAATATCGTAGACTAGGGATTTCTTTGATTCTTCAAGTTATTTCTACTTGAAAAATGAAAACAAAAATAATTTTAGCAATTTTTTTTTTACAATTGACTTATAATTATATTTCTCAAAATTGAACATTTTTTTTTTTTATGAATTTTATGGATAGAAAATTAACCTACAACTTTCCATAGAATACAAGATTGGAATCTTGAAACATTTTGGACTTTCATTGCCTGCAGAATTTTTTTTTAAACTGTGAATTGGAGATATAGCTTAACATATTGCTGTATCTCAATGCAATGTATTTTTTGTTATATAACATATTTTCTTCTCTAATGTAACCTCTTGTTATGATGAACCATGCATCCAGGATTCAATAATTGTCATTTAAGAAAAATATTCACACATATTGTCTCCCCTTACTCATTGCAATATGGTTGATATACATTTATAAATGTTTGTGTATATATTTATTACTTGTGATCATTCTATCCACTTTGTATGGGAAAGGATTTACCTAAGCAGTGTCTTTTATCCAATCTATTTGATTAATTACTATTTAATTAATAAGAACACAAAATAATTTGAATAAAAACAGAATGTCTGAAAATTTTATTCTTGAAATATAAAAAATGCTTAACTTGGAGTCAGAGATTTCAAAAGTGAAAAAGGACAATTAACATTGATCATTAAGGTTTGACAATCAATTTGAAAACTTAATATTTTGAAATAAATCATATTCTGTTGTTATTAATTCAGAATATTAAAATGTTTTTTGATATCTCTTTAAAAAAAAACAATATTCACCTTTTGTGGTACATTTTTTTTTATAGATGATATCATTTATCATATTTTTTTTAATGATGATGCTATTTAAAAGAAAATAGTAAAAGAATTGTAAAATACTATTCATTAATACAAACCATACAAGCTGTGCAAACAAATATCAAATTCAAACCACTTGTTAAAAAGTAGTTAAAAAAACTGGTTAATGGATCCCAACCCTCCTCTCTTGATAACTGGATCTCCGACGGTAATACATATATAAAAAATCGTTGAAAGATCTGCACATATTTGCTTCCACTCAAAAGACCACATACTACCACATAAATTGAAAGACAACACAAATATGGACAAGGCAATAGCAGGATCAAGGAATATTCATAGTTACGTGACTACAAGATAGAAAGTAGGCATCAGTTTAGAGTCATCTCAGCTCTTTGTGAATTGCTATAGGACCAATTTACATGTATGTTGTATATGTATGTATTCATTATTTTTCTGAATTGCTATAGGACCAATTTACATGTATGTTGTATATGTATGTATTCATTATTTTTCTGAATTGCTATAGGACCAATTTACATGTATGTTGTATATGTATGTATTCATTATTTTTCTGAATTGCTATAGGACCAATTTACATGTATGTTGTATATGTATGTATTCATTATTTTTCTGAATTGCTATAGGACCAATTTACATGTATGTTGTATATGTATGTATTCATTATTTTTCTGAATTGCTATAGGACCAATTTACATGTATGTTGTATATGTATGTATTCATTATTTTTCTGAATTGCTATAGGACCAATTTACATGTATGTTGTATATGTATGTATTCATTATTTTTCTGAATTGCTATAGGACCAATTTACATGTATGTTGTATATGTATGTATTCATTATTTTTCTGAATTGCTATAGGACCAATTTACATGTATGTTGTATATGTATGTATTCATTATTTTTCAGAGGAAACTCAAAGATGTTGAATATCTTGTTAATGTTGGCATCGCTATGGGCGATCGGGAGTACCCAAGTTACCCTTCAGCAGCAAACCTGTTCAGATGCCTCACAAAAAGCCACAATAAAACCTGGAGCTGAGGCTCTGATTGGAGGTTTATTTAGTATGCATTATGAGGGGACGGGTGGATATGGATGTGGACCCGCTACTCTGTACAGTAAGGATATTTCTGTATTAATAAATAAGTTTGCTTGGATTATGAGAGTTGAATACCATTTTCAACAATACATGCCATGGTATTTCTGTTTTATATTCTGGGGGTCAGTTTGATTGTGGAAGGAAAGAAGAGTACATGTACCCAGAGGAAACCACTGACCTGACAAACTTTATCACATTAAGTTATAGAAAATTGGAGAAAATTATCCCCTAAAATGCAATTATGCTTACTATTTAGAAAACACAATTACCAGTAAAATATTTAATATTGTGACATGCATGCTTGATGGATATATTGAAAATTGGAATGATTAAAATGTAATCCGAGAAGGGTATTCTAAAGAAATCTTCGAAAAATGGGAAATCTGGTTCCAAAAATACAACACCAATATTCATACATGAAATCCCATAAAAATGATTGATTGATTGATTGGTGTTTCACACCAACTTTAGCAGTATATCAACTATAAACAAATATCCCATTAAAAAAACAAAAACAAAAACTGATGTTCTTGTTTGATATTTTGTTGACAGATATGCAAGCCTATGAAGCTGTTCGCTGGGCTATAGATAGGTTGAACAAGAAGAACGAGGAACTTAATGGAGAATTTCTCAACAACAGCTATATTCCTGGTATTACATTGGGTAAGTATAATTTGTCATGAGAGAGAGAGTGATTGTTGTTTAACAGCAACTCAGCTATATCATGGCAAGATCAAGTTAATTTTCAATAAGATGATGATGATGATGATGTCCGCTTTGTACTAGACCAACAGGTTTAGTTGGATTTTTATAGTGCTAGCTCACTGAAACAACAGTCTGGGGATAGACATGTCACCTCATTCATAAAGGTGTGTTTACTCGATCAACATTCACTTCAAACTTTACACTTGCCATCTGTTTCAAACACAAATATGCCATATCTAAATAAGGTCATCAAGCTTGTTTGATGGGTCTATCAAATATTGGAAGGGAGTTTGATAGGGGTTCAGACGGTCAAGTTTGTAATTGCAATAGGGACACAGGTAAAGTTTGATGATGATTGATTTGATTTATTGTGTTTAACGCCACTTTCAGCAATATTTCAGCTATATCATGGCGACCAGTTTTAGTGGTGGAGGAAGCCGGAGTACCCGGAGAGAACCACCGACCATGGGCAAGCAACTGATAGACTTTATCACTTGCGGCTGCGAGACGAGTGCACCCTTTTTTGTAATTTACAAAGCCGGGGGCGAACCCACGCCATATTGGTGATAGGCTTGTATGAGTTGTTAGGTAATCCAACTACCTAACTCATTGAGTGACCCGGGCCCCTAGGTAAAGTTTGAAGAGAATTTGAAGGACAAAATTGATGGAGTAAGCACACCTATAGATAACATGGTTTACGCACAACATTATTAATTTTATAGCAGTAATTCCAGTAATGTCACTATATAGTAAACATGAAAATATCAAACATGGCTTCTAAAAGAGAAAAAAAAATGATGTATACAGTCAAACCTGTATTAAGAGGTCATGACCTTTGGGACAAGGAAAAAGTGGCCTTAGAAGACAGGTGACCTCTTAAAAGAGGTTCAGTTTATATGAAATCTTCTATGACAGGACAAGAAAAAGATGACCTTTAAATACAGGTGACTGCTTAATAGAGGTGACCACAAGGGCAGGTTTGACTACAATTATAATAGACCTTTTGCACATTCCTGATTTTATTCTACACTTTGATATCTTTTTTATGCGAGTTATTTCCCTTACGACGGGCAAAATGGTACCCGGTCTATCAAGACCAATGGAAAAGACAACAAATTTGAGTATAATTTTCTCATAAATTGTTGATATTTGAACCTTGTAAAAAATCAGAGAATAATTTTGTACAAAGTAGAAAATTCATAAGTTATTACAGCATTAAAATTTATAACAGATTTTGGAAAAAATATGTGTTATTTTCATTGAACTTTGCATGAAAGAGTACCATTTTGTCCACCTTAAAGGGAAATAACTCATGTAAACATATAATTTTAGAGGGTTAGGATTATGGTGCTTAATGCCACTTTCAACAATATTTCAGTTATATCTTAGTGGTATAATTTTAGAATCAAAATTGGAGATGTGCAAATCTTCTATTGTGATATATAGTGATTGTTTGTTGATTTTAAAAACAAAATTTAAACATGTTAAATGATCATACTTTTAGGGGAAAAAAATATCAGCCATAAACAGAGAAATTTACTTGTCTTATTTTTCTGTAATTTCTGAAAATATTTTGATATTTTCCTTATGTTATCATCTATGTATTTCTCTAATAAAAAAATGTTTACTGATGAATTAAAAAATTGTATTACAGGAATGTTGGCGAGGGATTACTGTGACAGGAAGTTTCAAGCCGTCAGCGATGCTCAAGAATTGTTCCCACCTTTCTCTGCTGGATCAAATGATTGTTCACCAGCTGGTGAAATAATGCTTGGTAAGTTACCTCATATATTCTAGTAATCAGAAATGTTTCCTTTTTTTGCTTGGTAAGTTACCTCATATATTCTAGTTATCAGAAATGTTTCCTTTTTTTGCTTGGTAAGTTACCTCATATATTCTAGTAATCAGAAATGTTTCCTTTTTTTTTGCTTGGTAGGTTATATAATTACCTCATATATTCTAGTAATCAGAAATGTTTCCCTTTTTTTGCTTGGTAAGTTATCTCATATATTCTAGTAATCAGAAATGTTTTCCTTTTTTTGCTTGGTAAGTTACCTCATATATTCTAGTAATCAGAAATGTTTCCCTTTTTTGCTTGGTAAGTTACCTCATATATTCTAGTAATCAGAAATGTTTCCTTTTTTTGCTTGGTAAGTTACCTCATATATTCTAGTAATCAGAAATGTTTCCTTTTTTTTTGCTTGGTAGGTTATATAATTACCTCATATATTCTAGTAATCAGAAATGTTTCCCTTTTTTTGCTTGGTAAGTTATCTCATATATTCTAGTAATCAGAAATGTTTTCCTTTTTTTGCTTGGTAAGTTACCTCATATATTCTAGTAATCAGAAATGTTTCCTTTTTTTGCTTGGTAAGTTACCTCATATATTCTAGTAATCAGAAATGTTTTCCTTTTTTTGCTTGGTAAGTTACCTCATATATTCTAGTAATCAGAAATGTTTCCTTTTTTTGCTTGGTAAGTTATCTCATATATTCTAGTAATCAGAAATGTTTTCCTTTTTTTGCTTGGTAAGTTACCTCATATATTCTAGTAATCAGAAATTATTCATTTTTTTTCTAATGGACCAAGGTGCTGTCGTGGTCGTGATCGTATGGTGGTTGGATTTACAACTACCTGTGAAATCAGTGCCTATCACCACTAAAGTTGGTTAGTGACTTGTGACAGGTCGTTAGTTTTCTCTGTGTACTCTATTTTCCTGCACCAATAAAATTGACCGTCACGATATAACTGAAATATTGTTAAAAGTGGTGTTAAATGCCATAACCCTAAACCAAACCATTTAATGGACTAGATAATTAAGATACCTCATATTTGTAATCCCCCTTTCCCATCTTGGCCAAATGATTTTATCAGACGTTTCTGCAGAAATTAAAATGTTGATTGTCCAACAGCCGACTTCTAATAATGGATGACCTTTCCATCAAAATACATAATGATTGCCTGCCAAATGATTTTATCAGACGTTTCTGCAGAAATTAAAATGTTGATTGTCCAACAGCCGACATCAAAATACATAATGATTGCCTGTCTCATTAAAAACAACAGTCAATTATTCGTGAATAAAATTTTACGAAAATTTAATTGCCCATATTAAAACTATGCAAACTATGACTTCCATGAATTATTTCTTAAACCAGTGAGTGTTCAGTGACATGGTTTCCTTTATCTACTAAACATTGTGCATGAGATGACAGAAATATTGTTTCATATAGGTTTACTCATTAATAATTGATAACTCATACAGGCATCTCTGAACCTCTGGTTTTATCAAGGCTAGTTTCGGAGATTTGTAAATTACAAAGTAAAGGGTAAGTAATCTCATCTAACTTAAATACACGTAAGACTCAGATTGACGTCCAATCCTCAAATCCATGCCCTAACCCTAAACAATTAATCGGCCATAGATGTGAGAATTTGGAAAGGACACCAATTTGAGAATACCCTTAAACTGGACCATGATATGAGATAATGATGTCAGTGGATGCCGATTTGAGAATTTGACGCCGATTTGAGTCCGGACACTGATCTGAGTCTTATCATATGAATTGCCTAGATTTTGTTCTAGTTTACCATAAAGTTGCTATGGGGATTATTTTAGATTTTTTTTGATTTTTTTTGCCACCAATCTACAATATATATTATTTTCTTTTACAGGTTTAATTGGAGCAACATCAAGTTCTGTAACTGAAGAAGTCAGTACAAAGTTTTCTTCTAAGTTTAAGGTGCCCCTAGTATCTTACTCGTCAACTGCATCTGGACTAAGTGATGGAACAAAGCACCCTTATTTCATGAGGACCATTTCACCTGATGGACCCCTAATGGATGTGAGTATCATTGAAGGACAAGCTAATATTGTCTGTTTTTAAAACTAATATGTCAGAGTAATTTTCTACTTCCATATACAGTCAAACCTGTATTAAGAGGTCACCTTTAGGGACAAGAAAAAGTGGCCTTATGAGACAGGTGACCTCATAAAAGAGGTTCAATTCATATGAAATTTTCTATGACAAGACAAGAAAAAAGTGACCTGTTAATACAGGTGACTGCTTGTCATTATGGCATCACTTACAGTCAAACCTGCCCATGTGGTCACCTCTATTAAGCAGTCACCTGTATTATAAGGCCACCTATTTTCATTAGTATCAATTTTCGTGGATTCGTCGATATGATACTTCCTTATAACTCTTTTGTTATATATACTTTTCGTGGTGAACTATATTTCGTTGTTTGATGGTGCCAATGAATTTGAAAACCACGAAAAGTTGTATTCAACGAATGAAAATGATTTCACAGTAATACACAACAAATATTCAACTCAGTCTATATCATGTAAAACAAATAATGCTAGATGTGTGGCAAAACTTAGTGAAACCTGTCTAGGGTTAATGGTGTTTAATGCCAATTTCAACAATATTTCAGTTATATCGTGGTGGTTAATTTTATTGGAGGAGGAAACCAGAGTATCCGGAGAAAACCACTGACAAACTTTATCACATAATTTTGTATAGAGTACACATCACCATGAATGGGGTTCGAAATCACAACTTTAGTGGTGATAGGCACTGATTGCACAGGTAGTTGTAAATCCAAATACTATGCGATCACGACGACCCTTGAAATCTGTCTAAACCAAACCCTGAATAAAGCCGTTCATTAAATAAAGTCCAAATGTAGGAAATCTTTGATAATTTAACCTTTACAAACTGAACACTTGTCTATTCCAAATGCAAATATTGGTCCCAATGAGGTTTGGTATAGACAGATTTCACTGTATATAAATGTTAACAAATGAGCAATATTTCAGCTATAATAATCATAAAAGTCATATTTACAAATAATGAATCAGCATATGCAGTCTTATTGGTAATAAAAATCAGCTTTGGGATGGGCATATGGGTTAATGATCTGATTGCCACAGGAAACAGTGGAGATAATAAATTTGTTTACCTTGGAAAAGGCCACCAGTGACCATTCATGCCACGTTTTTTATGATGTAAAATTTTCCAGATATAGAATTTAAATTACATGTATATTGTACGAAATAATGTTTTTTCTTTTTTTTTTAAACAGGCTGTTATAAAAGTATTGCAAGAACTTCAGTGGAGCTTTGTCAATGTTGTTTACACTGATGACACCTTTGGTAGAAGTTCCTATAATGAGATTCGGTCCCGTCTTGTTGCCGCTGGTATCTGTTTGACCCAGGGAATTGAACTTTCATCTACCGACACATCAACTACAGCAATGGATAATGTCTTGAAAAAACTCACAGGTTCAGATGCCGTTGGAAATATATATCTCGGAACAGCGAAAATTGCTGACAGTTTATTGGATAGAGCCGAGACTTTTAGTGGAGCAGGAAAATTGCAGTGGGTTTTCACTGATAGCATTTCCCTGTCCAGTTCCTTCACTGGAAAGAAATATCCACGTGGTGTTATTTCTGTTATTCCTGGGTCCAGGAAGATTACAGAGTTTGAAGACCATTGGATCAGAATTGATCCAACAAATCCGTCCAATGAAAATCCATGGTACAGGGAATGGTACATGACCGAATTTGATTGTTCCCTGCCTGGTGCCCTTATCCCACCTCACAACTCTAAACCAGCATGTCAGATATCAATAGAGAATGACAGAAGATTTGCCTTTGTACAGGACCAGTTCGTCGAACCTGCAGTTCATGCTGTCTACAGTTATGCAAATGCACTGAAACGTGCACATGCAGATAAATGTGGGGGCATGACAGGCATGTGCGCTCTGTTAAAATCCATGACAACCGAGGATTTTTATCTGAATTATTTAAGCAAAACGGATTTTAAATATTCCAAAAAAGAAAGAGTAGAAAGTTTGGCGTCTGCTCAGCTAGATCCCTACCATGCACCAGCTAAGGTCAAGTTTGATACAAATGGTGACATCACAGATTACAGCTTTGAAATCTACAGCTTTAATGATTACACTACATCTGGAACGTATAAATTTGAAAAGGTTTGATTTCATTTTATTTAGTTTTGTTCATTGTCAGTAACCATGGCGATCACACTCCGATATACTCTCCAATCATCACTTGTGTGTTGATTCATAGGAAAATCGCCCTTTCAGTTTTGTTCCATAATTGTTCTGATCTGATTTCAATTAAGGGGCCATTTTGGTTGTGATCATATGGTAATTGGATTTAGAACTACCTATGCAATCAGTGCCTATCACCACTAATGTTGTGAGTACGAATCTAGCTCAGGTGAGGTATACTCGAAACAACATACCGGTAATGTGAAAAAGTTTGTCAACCAAATGGAACACAATTTGGCAAAGATGATTCTTTGGAATAGGAAATTCATATAGAAATGAAGTTGATTCTCCATGGGGAGGGGTTAATAGAAGGCCTAAACAGGGGAAATTAGTTAAACCTCGAAAAATTTCAATAAATCTATTTTACCAGTTGAGCAATACAAACAGGCACATGTGAGCCTCTAGTTTAAAGATTTGAACTGTAAAAATTAATTCTGACGTGACTTGATGCAAGATTTGAATTTGGTGGGTTTACTTCTTTTAAAGGTTGCAATATTTCAGTGGTCAACATTTCTATTCTACAGTTTGAAAAGTTTTGTCTAAATTATCATTTTAAGAAATATTATCGCAAAATTAAAAAAAACAACTTTGATGTTTTAAACACTTGCTTTATTGTCATTTCCTATAAAATAAAGTAACCTTCACCCAGTAGTCAGTGTTTCGGCACTGGCATGGTTTACAAGATATATTTCTAACTGAGATTGACAGATACTAAATAATTAAAGCTAATGTTCTCTCCCTCAGGCATAGGTGACCTTAGCCGATTTTGGCTAACAGGCTTTCCAATCTTTCGAATTTGAGCGTAGCTGATGAAGGTTATTCCAGAAACATGTCGTGCACACTAAATTTGATATCTTTGTTTTAATAATACTTATCTCCTTAAAAGTATATATAGCACATGTAAAAAAAAGTAATTTCTTTGACCTTCTCAGGTTTTTTTTGGTTTTTGTTACCCAACCAACCCACCAAAATTATGTACACCCAATATATTTGATTAAAAATGACTTAAGAATTTATTAAATATTTTTAGCAAATTTTTTTGTTAAATACTTGACTAACATTTTTTCAGGATGGCCTGATTTAAAGCTCTTGTAGATATATGACCAGGATGATTGATCATGATTTGATGAGGTTTTTTTCTGTAATGCTCACACCAATTTTATTTCATTTAGGTTGGAACTTTTTACAATGGGAGATTGGAAGTTGTCACTACCAAATTTATTATGTATGATGAACCAAGAAATGTTGCTTTATCAACAATACCAGCCTCCCCTTGTCCTTCTTCACCATGTGGTCCATGTATACGAGTTCCTGGTGGCAGTAAGTAATTATTTAGAAGTACAGTTTAATGTATTGTTTGTTCGTTTGATGGTGTTTAACGCCACTTTTAACAATATTTCATTTATATCGTTGCGGTCAGTTTTATTGGTGCAGGAAACCGGAGGACCTGGAGAAAACCACCGACATTTCACAAGTCACTGACAAAGTTTGTCACATAATGTTGTACACCTCGCCCCGATCGAGATTCGAACTCACAACATCAGTGGTGATAGGCACTGATTGCATATGTAGTTGTAAATCCAACTACCATACGATCACGGCCACGACGGCTCCTCAGTTTAATGTATGTTTTACTGTACATGAAATATAGTGTCATTTTCCATTGACAAATGTTTGCTGCATTGGTGGAGTCATTGTTACCATGCTGGCTATGACTGTGGTAGATTGTGGGTTCGAGACACCATCAGTTCAAAACAAAGAATATGAAATTTGTATTTGTTGCTTCTCTAAGCATACGGCATTAAGCAATAAGAACAAAGACTGGTTGGGCACAGAATTCAGATAATATACCCTTGTGAAGTGACATGTCTACCTGCGGACTGTTGATTCAGTGAGCTATAGGACTAAGCATGTTGGTCTAGTACAAAGCGGACATCCTCGTCGTCTAATAGAAATATAACTTGTTCTCACCTTGATGTAGGTGAAAAATTGTTCACTTCGTGTTAAGCAATGCATACTCATTCAAAGCTCAAATTAATTATTAAATCACATATCCTAATTTTCTGCTTTGCAATGCTCAAAAGTATTGATTGGCCTTGTAACGACCTTGAAAATAAGCATACTGACAACATAATGAATCAATACCTATATTTTTTTCATCACGGATAAAATTGCAGTATTTTATCACCTTCTGAAATATTGTTAGCTATTTGTATATTTTTTTAAGGCAAGTATATGTATATACCTGGAGATGTTGTGATGAATGGTGTATATCCAGTCCATATGCCTGGTATGGAGCCACTGACATGCGGAATGCTCTACAAGAATGGTGCCATGTTGGTAGAAGCTATGAAATGGACAATTGAAAATGTTAACAATAAGAATATTTTGAATGGCGTTACACTTGGGGGTTTGGCACTTGATGATTGTTTCACAGCATTTAAGGGTCTTCATGAGGTCACCTCAGTTCGTCGCCATGGCATGACTGTTAAAGATTCCAACGGCAATGCCCTTGACCCTGCTACTATTGACGGATATCATGGAGGTTATTGGACAACTTTTGTACTGCCGTTAGCAAAGCTTATGAATGAGATAAAGCGACCACAGATCGCTATTAATCCAACGAGTTCCGAAGGCCACGATTACCCATATTTGATCTACATGACGTACGGTACAGATAAAATAATAAAAGCTTATATTCTAATGCTAAAGAAATTAGGATGGCATTACATTCAAGCTGTCCACGATCCTGATACTTTTTCAAGGTCATTTGTAAAAGATTTTAAAGAAATGGCAGGAAAACACGGAATTTGTGTTGTTGCATCATATGAAATCTCTAGTGACATGACAGGAAGTGACATTGTTGACAAATTACGACGACAGTCAACAGTACAACCAGTCTTGGCCATTACTAGAGAAGTCATGTTAAATCAAATATTTAACAGTTTAAAATCACAAAATTCAAGTGGACAGTTCAACATGATAACTCTTGTAAGTAAATCTTCCAACAGCTTCATGGGATATCAAGACGTTGCTAAGGGAACTATAAATATTGGTTATCGTATGCCCGATATCCCAGAATTCATTCAGCATTTGTCAATGTTAACGGCAAACTCAGCAGGAGTCACTAACCCATGGTTTTCATCCTGGTTTGAGGTATTATATAATTGCTCCTTGGATGCAACCAGCATGAGAACATACACAACCGTGTGTGACAGAAATAGAAATGTCGGCGCCGCTCCTGGTATGTCATACCCTAGCAGCGTAACTTCAGCAATTTATGGTATTTATGCCTTTGCCTTTGGCTTACACGAGACGTTAAAAGAATATTGTGGAGTAAATTACATCGGAGTTTGTGGAGATTATAGGAATGCTGCAGATCGTGGCGAGCGATTGGTGGAGAAGATCAAAGCTATTACTTTTAATGTTGATGGCAAGACAAACATCCAGTTTAAAAATGGAGAAATAAACTTTCCATTGGAATATTACTTCTGGAATGGTCCTAATTCAGCTTGGATTAAGGTTGGTAAATTATTAAGTTTATGGGTTCAAAATAAATTGTTCATCTGTATGCATTCCACTGTATCATGTGCTACGATATAGCTGAAATATTGCTAAAGTTGGTGTTAAACAGCAATCAATCAGTGAATCAATCTACTGTATCGTTAATAAAATGAAACACAAAATATACCACATTGTCAGAACAATTCCAAAATCCAATTGAGTAACCATAGAAACAAAGACAACATGGATACCCCTAACATGTATATATAACGACTCTCTTTCCTGGCTTGGTACAGGCACTTCAATAAATGAACATAAATTTAAGGTTAATAAAAGCAGAAAATACCATGACTTGGTAAAAAATGAAAAACAGATAAAAGACATGTACAAACACGGAAAAAAAAGACGAAAACATAGATCTTTAAAAAAAATGGGGGTGAGCCTCTGGTGCTTCGGTAAAGAAATTTTTTACTCCATAATGAGCATGTGTATCAAAATCATGTTAGCGTAGGATGTTCATATCTACAGATATTAACCTAGATAGCAAATTTATCTCCAAACTTATACTAAAACTGATGATTAAGAAGTCAATTGAAACAATTGTATAACGCAAACGTAACGGTTTTTTTAATTATAAGGAAAAGTTTGTATGAAATATTGTCAATCCAAATATTATCCTGCCAACAACCAAATATTAGTGGGGGCGGTCGTGGTCATGATTGTATGGTAGTTGGATTTACACCACTAAAGTTGAGAGTTCAAACCCCATTCATGGCAAGGTGTTCACGATATAACATTATGTGATAAAGTTTGTCAGTTACTTGCAACAGTGGTTTTCTCCAGGAATTTCGGTTTCTTCCACAATAAAGTTTACTACCACGATATAACTGAAATGTTGTTGAAAGTTATGTTTAACACCATAAACCAACCAACCAACCAACCAACCAACCAACCAAATATTAGTGGACGTCAATATGATTAAATCATAAGTGAGTAACTACATTCAATAACAGATATCTTAGTCATTCTATAGTTTGTGAAGTTCCCTGGGATAATGGTTAGTAACATTCGAGTATATTGGTTTTTAATGGACGTGCTATTAGCCAATCACAATTCAAGAATTTAACTAAGTTGAGGATAATATATTTTAGCATTTTCATATTTACTTTTGTTTATATGTTGTAGGTCGGTGATTATGATCCATCTGCGGAAACCTTTTCTTTCAGTGAAAATGATGTCAGAATGTATGACGATAAATCAACCAATCAGATAACATCATCCTGTCCGATGGTTTGTACCCAATGTCTATACACTTTCCAAGATCAGGAATACATGTACATCAAGGGCGATCTTATAATTCCTGCAATCTTTGACATCCATTATCGAGGCACAGGCCCATTTAATTGTGGAAACATTAGAACAAGAAATGGCTTTTTGAATTCTGAAGCATTTGCATACACATTGGAGTACATCAACAGCGGAAACTCTCCCATTAATTTAAATAACGTTCAAATAGGTGGCGTTGGTTTCGACGGTTGTATGAATCCTTTCCGTTCAAATGCTATCGTAAGTGCATTCCACTCACAGTGGTTTAAGGAAGATGATGGCAGTGCAAAATTTGACCTTGAAAAATCTGTAGGTTGGATGTTATATGATAGCGAAACAACAATTGATGTTAGCGAAAGCTTGGGAAATTTTAATATTCCCGTAATGACACCTGCTGCTACATCTCATATACTGGATGACAAAACAATGTTCAAGACATTCTTCCGCACGATTCCGTCAGATGGCAAAGTCACAAAGGCAATGGCACAGTTAGCAAAGGAGCTCAATTTTGAGTACATTATTACATTAAATGCTCCAGATAAAGAGAGTCGGGATGCCACGGAACAATTTAGGAAGTATGCTGAGGCTCAAGGAATATGCATAGCGTCCTCGTATGAGTTTGTTACGGGTGGCTCAATGGATACTTTGATTGAATACATTGCCGATTCTTCCACTAGAATCGTGGCAGTTTTTACGTATCCTGATCAATACATAGAAGACCTACTTATGGCAAAAAGTCGTAAATCCGAGGCTGCAAATATAATATTCATGGCAAATCATCCTTGGTCGACGCCCCTCATTAAGCATGATGCTCTAAGGTTTGCCGACAGATCACTGATGTTTGGGTCGTCAGCTTATACAACACCAATTACAAGCTTTAGAAATTACTTGGCTGGCAAGCAGGCGTTCCCACACAACCCATGGTACAATGAGTTTTATCAGGCCTACTATGAGTGTAGTCTTGGCACATCATGGCAATACCAGTCAAATTGTTATCCAATCAGATCACTTATTGATAGTAAGTATTTTATATAAAGAGCAGTATGTTTACTAATCATATGATATGGAGGCCATCGTGGTCGTGATCGTATGGTAGTTGGATTTTCAACTACCTATGCAATCAGTGCCTATCACCACTGATGCTGTGAGTTTGAATACCACTCATGGTGAGGTGTACTCAATACAACATTATGTGATAAAGTTTGTCAGTGACTTGCGACAGGTTGGTGGGTGGTTTTCTCGGGGTCCTCCGGTTTACTCCACAAATAAAACTGACTGCCACGATATAAGTTAAAATATTGTTGAAAGTGGCATTAAACACCATTACCCTAACCCCTTATTCATATTGATCATTGTTTATCTTTGTCTCTTTTTTATTTTTTGTCTTTGTTTGTTTCTCTACATTAAATTACAATTTTTTATTTTATCATTTCTTGGTGTCGTCTGCTTTTCTTTTGTTTGCTCCTCAACTTTATAATTAAGCATGATTGTATTTTGAGATTCAACATTTGTATGCTCCACCAATAAAACTGACTGACACGATATAACGGAAATATCGTTAAACACCATAAACCAAACCAATCAACATTTGTACATGATTTATTTTCAGACAAATTTATGGAGGACATTACGACCTTACCAACAATAACAGCAGTCATGGCGTACGCTGAAGCTATTAATCTTGTGTTGGAGGAAAAATGTGGTCAGAATTACACAGGAGTATGTTCAAAGTAAGTTCAAACACCTAAGACTGTAATTTTTATGCAATAATATATACCCATATATCAGTTGCTGTGATTGTATGGTAGTTGGATTTATAGCTACCTATGCAATCATTGCCTATCACCACTGATGTTGTGAGTTCTAATCCCACTCCCACTCTCAGAGCGAGGTGTGCAACATTATGTGATAAAGTTTGTCAGTGAGTTGCCACAGGTTGGTGGTTTTCTCCGGGTACTCCAGTTTCCTCCACCAATAAAACTGACTGCCACGATATAACTGAAATGTTGAAAGTGGTGTAAACAACCAATCATAAATATAGATTCTCCTTCTGCTACCAGTGGATTATGATATTTCTCCACTCGAGATTTTTCAAACGTGACCATGGAGAAGGAGAAATATCGTAATCCGCTGGTAGCAAAAGGAGAAACAGTTTGTCCCATGACCAAAACATCAAAAAACATTTTTTTACGTTGTTATTTTTGTCGTTAATGACTCTCCAACCAAAATTAGCAGGAAATCTCATGCAGAAATTTAACAACATTGTGATTAAAGTTATAAAATCTTTTTTCTTGTCCAGTAACAAATATATTTTTATATTCACACTCATTTAGTGAATCTATATGAGCATCTACAACATCCATGGAGCCCATTATTATGAGTGGTAATGTCAACAAAATATTGGCATGCTCGTGATCGTTATCGTTTGATAGTTGAATTTACAACTACCTGTGCAATCAGTGCCTATCACCACTAACGTTATGAATTCGAACCCCGTTCATGACGAGGTGTACACGATACAGCGTTATGTGATAAATTTTGTCAGCGATTTGCGACAACTTGATCGTTTTCTCCGGATACTCTCGTTTCCTCCACCTATATAACTAACCGTTTCGATATAACTGAAATATTGTTGAAACCAACCAACAAATTTTTTTTTCCAGGTACTTCAGTGATGACGATACTCTTCTTAGACTGATGGCTCACCTTGATGCACTGAGTTTCAATGACATCATTAGCCAATTGTTTTATTTCGTTGAGAGAGAATCCAACCAAAACATGACTATTTATAGACTGGACTCTGTGTCATCTTCAGTGTCTAAATTCTACAGCGTATGTATTGTGTATTTATTTGTGCTAATGTTTTCCAAATGGTGTGAGGGACCATCGTGGTCGTGAACGTATGGTAGTTGGATTTACAATTACCTATGTAATCAGTGCCTATCACCACTGATGTTGTGAGTTCGAATCCTGCTCAGGTGAGGTGTACTCGATACAACATTATGTGATAAAGTTTGTCAGTGACTTGCAGCAGGTCAGTGGTTTTCTCTGGGTACTCCTGTTTCCTCCACCAATAAAACTGACCACCATGATAAAACTGAAATATTGTTGAATGTGGCATTAAACACCATAGACCTACCTCCCCTCCTATGGTGTGTTTTTTTTTAACATGTGATACAGCAGGTGTGTAGAAAGTATACATCCCTTTTATTTACCTTATGAGGATTTTTTTTTTCTATACAGCAATGTAAGTTGTTTTGCTGTGAAACTGTTGTCTGTTAGGGAACGACCATTTAACTTGAAGGGGGAGGGGGGTTATGGGTTTTTTCTAAAAAAAAATTCTGATTCCCAATGTTGCTGAAAAAAATATTCTGATTTTGGTGGAGGAAAAAAAAATAATCTGATTCAGAGTTTTTGTCATATAAGCTAATGTTAAAGTCTGGAAAAAAAAATTAATATTCTAACTCTTGTGTTGTCCGAAAAAAAAATTCTGAACGAAGCAAAAAACCATAACCCCCCCCCCCCCTTCAAGTTAAATGGTCGGTCCCTTAACATTCCATGTTTGCAAAATAGTGTTTAGATTGTTAATTTTTTCAAAGTATATGCTAATCTGCTGGCCTACCATTAAAAATTATCCAGATGCAAAAAAAAAATTCGGAATATTCGGACAATTCCGAATTTTTTCCAGGAATCCCGAACTGATTTCCGAATTATATGCAGAAAAAATATGGAAATTCATCAAAAATCCTCTGTTTTTTCTAATTCGGAAAAGTCAGAATACTCCGAATTCTATTTTCCGAGCTAATATTCGGAATCTCCTGCTACGGGCATAAACAAGAAAATGGCCAGTTTAGTTCTGCATTTTTTTTTAAAGTTGCACCCAAAATGTATAAAGTGATATAACAAAGGATTGAGATGTAAAGCCATAGCGATGGTGACTGAATAACAAAGTACATATTTATGGGTTTTTTAAATGTAAAAAGAAATCTGCTATCTTCTGCTGGAAGTTTAGTTGAAATGTAAAAAGAAATCTATCTTCTGTTTGAAGTTAAACTGTTTTAAGTAATCATGTAGTATTCTCATTATATAGGAAGGAACTGTAAAGCCAGACTCCATCAGTTTACGAGACAAGGACTACTTAGTTAGCGAGTACAAGAATGTACCAGCTACATGTACCGGTGATTGTTCTTCCTGTTTTATACTTGGTGATGGCAGTCAACAGTTGACATATCAGGTCGGAGATATAATGCTTGTTGGTAAGTTGTTTGAAGAAGAACAAACTTTTGTTCGCCTTTATTCTCAAGTTGGAGTAATGGTAAGGGGGAAACAGACATTTTTTTTATTTGGCCTGATTAACGCTTTATTTAATATAGGATTTTCATTTGACAAATTCCACTTTCTTCTTTTGATAATAGCACCATAATAAGGATTCTCTTGGAACTTTTGTTTATTTACTCATGAAAAGAAAGTTTACGATTGCCACATAAAAACTATGTTCGTTTCGTCTTTACAACCAGTTGTTTGTAGGAGGGCACATGTCTGATTTATGTTATTTGTGTTTGTTTGTGCATAGTGTTGTCCAACACATATTGTGTTGTGTTTTTTTGTGTGTTTTTTTTTTCGTCTTGTGTACCCTATGTTGCCAGTTTCTCTGGATTGTCCTGTTTTGTTTGCTCCTTTCGATATTCTTTAATGGTTATTAAATATTGATGATCAACAATTCCACCAATATCAACAAAACAAACAAACACCCATCACTTCATATCATTGAACATTAAAAAAACCATGACATATGACATTGGAAATCTAAATTCTGGATTGGAACAGGCACAAAAATGTGGTAGGATTAAACCACTGAATGGGATCACTTTCCCTCTTGATATTTGGATCTCCAATTACAATACATGTATGGTAATACAGATATAAACAAACAATAAAAAAAAACCTGCACAGATTCGCTTCCACTTATGTTTGCATATTTTTTTTCAAGGATTGTTTGATATCCACAAAGCAGGAAAGACGCCATACACTTGTGGTGAAATAAATGACAAACACGGCTTACAGCTGCTTGAAGCTTTCCATTATGCCATAGAATATGTTAATGCCAAGAAAGGAATCTTCAAGAACATTTTAGATGGTGTGACACTTGGTTATGTGTCCCTAGATGTGTGTCAGAGTCCAACAAGGGCAGGTAACCTTATCGCAAACATTCACAGCCGAAATCTAGAACTGAAATATGGAAATACTGTGATAAGCCCAACAAGATTTGATTTGTATGTAGGACCAATGGACAGTGAAACGTCAGTTCGAGTAGCAGACGTTCTAAACGCACTGGGAATTCCACAAATTAGTTACGGTGCAACATCACTTGAATTGAGAGATTCCTTGAAATATCGTTACTTTTTGAGAACTGTCCCTGCTGATGACAAACAAGCAAGGGCAATAATATCGTACTTGAAAATGTTCAGAATGCGAAATGTTCAAGTCATTCACACATTTGATAGTGTAGGAGAATTTGGGCGTGAAGAATTTAGTCGTCTCGCGTACCTAAATCGTATATGTATTTCACAGAACATCACTATCGGAGAAAATGGAGACGTTTCATTAGCAGAGGCTACTTCGGCATTGAATCAGTTGTTCAACTACACCGATGCCACAATTGTCATTTTATTTGTGGATGACCCCATGCCACTACTGAAGGTCATTGAAAGTACACAATCCATTAGGGACAAATTTGCTTTTATTGGAACAGATAAATGGGGACAAGACCCAGATATGTGGGAAGGGTTAGACAATATTATGAAAGAAAAACGGGCCGTATCATTCGATGTAGAAACGGCAGATCTTCCACTCTTTGATCAATACTTAGAATATAAAACTCCAGAGACATATACAACTAATCCATGGTTTAAAGATTACTACGAGCATATTTACGAATGCACTTTAAATCGAGTCAATTCACCGAACCCATGTCCAACCAAATTAAATGGAATACCACGAGCTGTAAAATACATCCAAGATCCATATGTGCTATATGTAGTCAATGCCGTCTTCTCTGCTGCTCTTGGTGCCCATGAGGCTTTGATGCACTCATGCAGAACAGACTATTTTGGTGTCTGTAACATCTTTGTGACCAGTGGACAGAAACGACAACTGATTTTGGATGGTGCTAAGAAAGCTGCATTTACAGATGCCACAAAGCAGCCATTTTATTTTACAGCAGGTGGAGAAAGTGCTAGAGGGTACCATCTTTGGAAACCAGTTCAACAGGGTCAGACATATGTTTTAGAAGATGTAAGTAATGCAGTCTACAATGATGCAATCCCTTTTTTTTTTTTAATTTATATTATATAAACCTCTTTTCATAGATCAACTGTCTCAAAAAAATAAAATATACAGAGAAGCCTGTCTAAATCTAATCTCCTTGGGACCAACCATGTTTTTTGGAATAGACAGGAATTTTGGTTAAAACAGGTTAAATTAACAGATTCCCTACATTTGGACTTTATTTCAAGTTCAGTTTATACAGAATTCCAGTTTATTCAAGGTTCAGTTTAGACAGGTATGGCTGCATAATTAGGATATCCAAGTAGACAGTTATTTAATAGAATCATCAAATTATAAAAGAAAAGTAAATTTCAATATTTGTCTTTCATATGATTGTGTAATTTTTTTTATATAAGCATAACTTTTCCAATAGCATTGCACTAGGTATTTTATAAATTACTTACAGAAGGTTCATAGTTTTCTACTAGGAATTAGATATCCTTCACCAATTAAATTGGGGCTGTCGTTGTCGTGATTGTATGATAGTTGGATTTACAACTACCTATGCAATCAGTGCCTATCACCACTAAAGTTGTGAGTTTGAATCCCACTCATGGTGAGGTGTACTCAATACAACAGTATGTAATAAAGTTTGTCAGTGATTGGTGGCAGGTCTGTGGTTTTCTCAGAGTATTCTGGTTTCCTTGGCCAAATAGAACAAAATTATTATTAGCTGTTCATTCGCTAACCTTCGGAAGTAAAGAGTAAAGGGCAAGAATGGATAATATGTCTGATATTAACATGTCTTTCTATGGACTGTTGTTTCTGCAAACTAGCACTTAAAAAGCAAACTCATCATTGAGGTCTAGTCCAAAATAGATATCAACATCATCTCATCAAAAAGTAGCTGAAAAATTTATCACTTTGCGTCAAATAATAATTACTCACATGTGCTGATCCGGCGAGTCAATAGGCTTTATAATGTTATATTGTATAAATACATTTATGAAATTGCATTTTTTAGCAATTATATAGTCAAACTTGCCCATGTGGTCACCTTTGAAAGACCACTTTTTTATCTTTGTCCCAAAAGTGATCTCTTAATACCTGTTTAGCTGTATCCCTCTCTGTCTATTATAGGTTGGAAGTTATAATGACACCCATTACTTGAAGATTGATGCTACACATGACCCCTTGTGGATCTCCACCTGTGATACGTCTGGTTCCTGCAAATGTGTTTTCCCCGATTACCAACCGTCACGGTATATGCTAAAGGAGTCGCCAAATGACCTTAACCTTGTTTATATATCTGACATCCATGCTGCCGATCCTTACAACAAATTTGCATGTGGACCTATTGATACACAGTCAAACTTCCAAAACTTGGTGGCATTTTATTATGCCATGGATTTAGTGAACCAGAACACCGATTCACGATACCCATCATCGTTAAAATTAGGTGGAATAGCACTAGACACATGCTCTTCATCTAGTCGTATCGGACAAGATTTATATAGTTTACTAAGTGGCGAGGGTATCTGTGGTACTGATAACGAGGGACAAGTGCTGTCACCATCCACAATCATTGTTCACCTGGCTAAAAATAGCGCTAATGCAATAGCAACGAGCAGCATTTTGTCACCGAAGAAAATGACATCAATGAGCCAGAGTGCCACTTCCGTTGAATTAAGTGACGATCTGCATGATTATTTCTTACGAACAGTACCACCAGATAATATCCAGGCTGTTGCCATAGTGAAAGTTATTCAGAGTTTCGGGTGGGACTACATGTCTGCTGTGTATACTAATAATGCCTATGGTAGAGCTGCTAGACAAACTCTCCTAGAGTATGCAGAAAAGACGAGTCCAAGAACCTGTGTCTCACAAGCCATAGCAATGCCAGTTGATGCCACTCTTGAAGATGCCAAAAAGATTATTGACGATCTGAATCAAAGAGTTGGTGCAAGAGTTGTGGTTCTTTTTGTGACTGGTGCCCATGCTCGATTACTTCTACAGGCTGCCACAGAGAAACAGTTGACTAGCAGATTTATATGGCTTGGCAGTGACACCTGGGCAAATAGCGAGAGTATTGTGAAAGATTATGAATACACAGCAGCAGGAGCAATAACCATTCAAATAAACTCGCAAGAAATTGAAAAGTTTAAGACCTATCTGAAATCTCTGACTCTCGAAGATCATAAAGGCATCCCCGATGATTGGTTTGAAGAAATATTCCAAAAACTTCACCAGTGTAGAATTCTCAACAGTGTTGTTAGTCAAAATTATCCTCGTATATGTACCGGTGATGAGCAGATCACCGATGACATGGTTCCACAAGATCCATACGTTCTTCATACAATTATATCAGTGTTCATCGTGGCTCAAGGTCTCAGCAGAATCAAGGAGTGTACTTCATCTTCCCTTAGTCTGTCAGCATGTCTGTCACTACAGACCAATAAAAATGACTTGATCTATAAAAGCATTAAGGACGCCGACTACCGAGTCTTACCTGATGATATTGCACAACCTTTCACCTTCCAGTTCACCAGTGAAGGTTACGGAGATGTTGGGTATAATATACTAAACTACAGGAGAAACCAGGTTACTGCAAAATTTGAATATGAAAAGGTAAATTTTGACAAAGTATTATTCATTATTGAGAAAAAATAATAATGAGTTACAGTAAAACATGACTAATGAACCATAGACATATGTAATCAAACTTCAACAGTATCAAACAGTACCTATTCAATCCTCACAAAGAGCTCCGTACAGAGACCAGTAAAACTTTGTTTGGACTAGTCAATTTTTCAATTTTTATTTGATTCTGACCAGTAAATTCAAATTCTCATTTCGAGGACTGCCTATTCCCCCTCTTATAAGTCCACGCCTTTTGGAATGGAAAAAGTGGCCATATAAGAGAGGTGGGCTGTCTTGAGGGGAACAATTTAGATGTAATTTACTACCGTTACATGTATCTCAGTGCATCTGAAATCTGGCCTGATAAAGAGAGTAGGTCTTTGTTTAGAGTGACCTTATAAGAAGGGGATCACTGCTCTAGATGTAAAGAAATGGGGTTATTTTCAAATAATCTTAGATTTAGCACAAAATGATGTGGATTTAAGTGAATATCAAAGAAAATTTACCCAGAATGCACCTAAAAATCTTAGTCACCAAAATGTTTTCAATTATCAATTTGCATAAATGTGTAAATACCCACACATAACAAACATTTTCATTAATTTGACAAAATCAAAGAAAATATTAATACCTAAAGAAAAGCTTAAAGATACCAAAGAAGCAAGCAGAAGATGCAAATCAAAAATGTTCAATATTCCAATGTTTTGGCTATCAGGCCTTTATTAAGAGAGATTAGTCTGGTTGTGATCATATGGTAGTTGGATTTATAACTGCCTTTGCAATCAGTGCTCATCACCACTAAAGTTGTAAGTTTGAATCCCGCTCAGTCGAGGTGTACTTGATACAACATTGTGTGATAAAGTTTGTCAGTGACTTGGGGCAGGTCGGTAGTTTTCTCCAGGTATTCCGGTTTCCTCCACCAATAAATAACCAGCCACGATATAACTGAAATATTGTTGAAAGTGGCATTAAACACCATAACCCTAACCCTGTTTTATTATATTGATTTTCTTTTTCAGATTGGAACCTATCAACAATCTCTTACTATTGACAGATCTAAATATTACGGTTTTAGTTTTGTCAGTTCTCGGACTGTACCATCGTCTAGTTGTCCCGTAGGAGTTGTCTGTAGATGTTTGAACAGTGACGGCACCACAGACGAAATCAAAAGAACGGGCGTTTCTGGTATATCTTATTACCAGCTGGAAAATGGACAATATGTTGATGCACAGACGGGACAGATTGTGGAAGTGGAAGGAGAGCCTGAATTAAGCGATCGGTTCCGTGATATCTGGGGAATTATTGTCGCCACTCTTGCTGGAATTGGTGTTTTTACTTCTCTCTGCATGTTTATTTACTTGCTGGTGGTTTATCCAAACAAAAGTGGAGCTTCTATTTTAGGTTATATGCTAGCATTTGGTATCATTCTTTTGTATGGTTTGATTTTCATTTTCATTTTACACGCTACGCGAGAACTTTGTGCTATGAGGAAATTTTTACTAGGAGTCTGTTATTGTATTTGTTATGCTTCTTTATTTGTTAAAATGGTTGATTGTTGGCGATGTAAAGATTACAGAGAAGAAAAGGAAATCAAATACAAAAAACTTGGGCATCCCTTCGGGCTCTTTGTGTGCACCATGTTGTTGGTTTTAGTTCAAGTCATGATAAGTACAGAATGGATGATCTTAGAAAAGCCAGAGGTGGAGAAAATATTATATAATAACTTTATATGGCCTCGTTGTACGCCATCAAATTTTTATGACGTAAGTCTTTTTCTGTCTCTTGTTTATGTAATGTTTCTAGTTCTATTAACGATATTTTTTGGTATTGCTTCATTACGAAATCCTAAAAATCATTACGAAGCACGATGGATTTGTGGCATTGCAGTCCTGAGTGTTCCAGTATGGATACTATTTGGCTTGGTTGCATCATTGGGCCCTATCAGAATGGGAGATGCTGCAATCGCCATTGGTCTTCTGCTGAATGCAACAATTATGTTGTTCCTTGGACCAATGAGAAAGCTGTATTTGTTGCACAAATTTCAGGAGAAACTTGAGGAGGAAGAACACAAATCACAGTTAAATGGACATAGTCAAAGAGGAAGTAAGTGGCTCTGTAATACAATAGTTCCCTTCTTTATTAGGCCATCCATAATACAATAGCCCCCCCCCTTTAATAAGGCCACCCCTTCTGCAATGAAAAAGTGGAAATATAAAAGGGTTGGCTTCTCTTGAGAAACACTGTTTACCTGTATTTTACTATCCCAGTGCCTCTGAAGTCTGACCTGATAAAAGGAGTATCCTTTGGTGAGAGGGGTCTTTATAAGAGGGGGACTACTGTCAATAAATTACTTATTTTGATGAAGGTATAGAAAGTGATTTTGTTCACAAACTCCAAATACTTTTTTCAGTCACAGAAACGAAAAATATGTGCAATTGATAGACAACAAGGGTGAAGTTGTTGTTTTCTTTAGCTTTGGGTTTTCAACATCACTTTCAACAATTTTTCAATAATATTTTTGGAAGTACATGTAAATGGATATCACAGAAAAACACATTTTTTTTGGTAAATATTTGACAAACTTTTGCTGTACAAGATGGAATGGAGTGCACGTCTGCAACTTATGGGGTTAAACTTTTGATGCATATGGTAAAGAACTATTGATTACACTAGCTGCTACATGTATAAATATGACCTCTGTCACATTCACCCTGGTATGATTTTCTCTTAATATTTAGTATAAGTTTAATCACGTAACATATAAACTGTGTTGTAGTGGTGCAGCGTGCTTGTCTTGAGTGTGGTAAATTGTTGGTTAGGGTCCCTCTCAAGTCAAACCAAAGACTAAAATTTGTATTTACTGCTTTTCCGCCAAGCATGCAGCACTAAGGAGTAAGAGCAAAGATTGGTTGGGGCTCGGAATCAGAATAATATGTCTGAGTGGAGTGACATTTCTTCCCATGGACTGTTGTTTCAATGAGCTAGCACTACAAAATTCCATCTTAGCATGTTGGTCCAGTACAAAGCAGACATAATCATCATCTCATAAAAATGTAACTTGTTCATGCCATGATATTATTATGTAGTTGAAAATTTGCTCACTTGGCATTAAATAGCTTTCACTCACTTACATATATAATAAAATATTTATTTTGAAATCCATTGAACTATATGAACTTTAAAGGGTACCTCTATATAACAAATCACTGTCTATAAAGGACACCTCTATATAACAAATCACTGTCTATAAAGGGCAGTCTCATTTTTCCTATTATATATATAGTGCATATTATTTAAGCCTGTATATAAAGGGCAACTGTTCATAACGGGAACATTTTCAGGTTCCCTTGAGTTCCCTTTTTATACAGGTTTGACTGTATAAAGATATTTGTAAACCGATTGAGCTTCTTGACTTTTTACGATTGTCAAAATTTAATGTGAAAATTTAATATATTTTTTCAGTTGATTATGCCTCTATGTACAGTAAACAATATGATAATAGTCCTAGATTTACAGAGGGACAAGATTACGGCTATGATGAACAGACAGGTTACGAACATCAGTCTGGGTATGATCAACATCCAGGTTATGATGATGAACAACGTACAAGTATGTAAAGTTACATCAGCATGTTGCCATGGTGAGGAAATAGGTACATATATTATTGCATGTTGCTTAATTTAAAGCTATGTAAACTTTCATGTTATAATTGAACTGGTTCCTTTTGAGGAACTACTGACTTCCATCAAAATTTTGCATGCT
This sequence comes from Bathymodiolus septemdierum, assembly GCA_963383655.1. Lineage (NCBI taxonomy): Eukaryota > Metazoa > Mollusca > Bivalvia > Mytilida > Modiolidae > Bathymodiolus > Bathymodiolus septemdierum. Next base: position 14,549,859 of record OY726523.1, read on the forward strand.
TGCTTATTATTATTTGGAGAATCATTACAGCATGTTGATTGGACCATCTAAATGCAGAGTGAGGGATGAGATATATTTTTTTCCATCAAAAACAACCCTTAATACCTTTAAGAACAATAACTCCTTTATTATGAGTGGTTGAAAATATTCCCTTGATTACTGAACTGTAAAATGTCTACCGTTATATAACTGCATCAATGGTGTAATGTTTGTAATTAAAAGTATTTCAGATTGTAATATATCACTGAAGTAAAAGACTGCAATGGTGGTTTAATGGTGAGCGTGTCGTCACCTCAAGTGCTGTAGATTTATGGGTTCAAACCAAAGACTATGAAATTGGTATTTGATGCTTCTCCGTTAAGCACACAGCACGCAGCATTAAGGAGAAAGAGCAAAAACTTGTTGGCTCGGAATCAGGATAATGTGTCCAAATGAAGATACATGTCCACTTATGCACTGTTGTTTCAGTGAGTTAGCCCTATACACATCAAACTAAGCATGCTGGTCCAGTACAAACGGGGCATCTCATCTCATTAAAATGTATCAGTAACTTGTTCTCATCATGATATAGCTGAAAAATTGCTCATGTGGCATTAAACAACAATCAATCACTCACTCTACCTTAATATTTTACTTACATGGTTTGTCATGACCATGATATTATGGTAGCTGGATTTACCTCTTTCTTTGCAATCTGTGTCTATGTCCTCATAGAACATTAATCTTGGTGTCAAAGTAACATAAGGTATTTAGAACTTTGTGGAATACTAATCCAGGATCTGCATTCTTAGGGTGTTTTTAATCCCATAGAATATTAATCTCCTTGTCAAAATCCATATGGTATTTTAAACTCTGTAAAATATTTATCCCAGGGTCAAAATAACATATACTATTTTTAATACAAGGTCATTTTTTTTCTTTTCAGCTTGAACCCAATCCTTAAAAGGTGATTCCCCTTTTTAAGTTCTACCCAGTCAAAATAACATATGGTATTATTGAAACAAGGTCAAATTTCTTCGTCTCAAATTAAAGACCATGAAAATGACAATTGTTGCTTCTCCGCTAAGCGCACAGCACTTACTAATGAGTAAGAGCAAAGACTGGTTGACTTAGATTCAGAATAATGTGTCCAAGTGAAGTGACATGTCTACCTGTATAGTGTTGTTTCAGCGAGCTAGCACTATAAAAATTCAACTCAGCATTTTTTTCTAGTACAAAGCGAACATCAACTCATCAAAATGTAGCTTGCTCTCGCCATGATATGGCTGAAAAATTGCTCATTTGGCAATTACTTACTCAATCAAATTTCTTCTTTTCAGTTTGAACCTCATCATTAAAAAGTGATTCCCCATTAATATCTAGCCCTCCATGGTGTTATAAGTGTTAGAAATATCATATAATGAGGGTACTTCTGTTTAATAGAGAGGGTCCGTCATGCATGTGATCGTATGGTAGTTGGATTTACAACTATCTATCACTATTAACGTTGTAAGTTCGAATCCCGTTCAAGCGAGGTGTACTTGATGATACAACGTTATGTGATCAAGTTTGTCAGTGACTTCGACAGGTCGGTGGTTTTTTCCGGTTTCCTCCACCAATAAAACTGACCGCCATGATATAGCTGAAATATTGTTGAATGTGGCGTTAAACACCATAAACCAAAACCCTATTTGTTGAAAATTCATCATATTGCTCATTAACATGCATGCATATTTTTCTTTGCAGCTATGCAATATTACTAGAGTAGATCCTGTTCAAGTCCAGAGTGCCTGGTGCCAAGAAAGAAAGAGACAGTATACAGTAATTGAAGATGAATGAACCTAGCTCTATTTTTAAGATGAATGTCTTTCATTATGCAATGGTGTTAACTTTTTCAAACATTTCAAATTACTTTATCTTTCTTCATATTTGCATTTGAGACACACAGACAGAAACAACCACTTCATTTTGATATAGTATGTATCATAGATACACATCCTGTCTGGTACAATTAACTCCTGTTAAGTCTGTTTCATTGAATTTATATTGTAAAAAATATAATTGCAGGAGTTGTGCAAAAAAAACACCCAAAAACCCAAACATTTATCTTACAATGGGAGATAACTCTTGAAATATGCAGTTGTAAAATTCCAGTAGGATAGTCTCTTCAAAAACCTGAAAGTCATATCAAGCCTGTTTCATTGAATTGAGATAAAGAAACATATAATTACAGGAGTTGTGCAAAAAAAAACACACAAAAAAACATTTATCTTACAATACTCCTGAAATGTGCAGTTATAAATTTTCCAGCAGGATAGTCTCTTCAAAAACCTATTGTGTATTACAGATGTGATGGGATAAAAACTTAGCTTGCATAAAATGCAATCAATGTTTATTTTATGATAATCAACAAATATTTGTTTACCATTTTTAGCAACCTAAATCAAAGCTTTGTTTTTGTTCAAAATAGTGAAGTCTGTTTTAATTTGTTAAATATTGAGTTTTCAAGTTAACAGTCAATGGGAGATAACTCTTGCTAGGCAAATAAACAATGGATACATCTGTTTAATGAATCATGTCTTATAATTAATTGATTAATCGTTAAAAGTTTGTTACATATCTTCCAACAATCGAGACTGTTACTTACCGTCATTAGGGTTGCATGATGTGCATAATGCACACCTCTATTGGCCTTGAAAATCTACAGAAAAAAGCTATTTTTTTGTCTCCAAATAATGAACAGAAATCATGGTTCTTGCCATTTTAAAATAAAAATTTTAACGTTACTTATCAGATAAGATCAATTTTTACCTTTTTGTATTTTATCGCTAGATTGATGTAAAGTTGAAGTCACACAATACGATTTTCTGTCAGATTTTCCCTTTTCATGAAAATTGTATCATGTGAACACAAAAATTTAATCAAAATGTCTTTTCAAAATTGGTGTGCATCATATTCTATCCAACAGTCAGATGAGAATCGTAAGAATCGTAGCATTAGAATGGTAAAAGAAATTAAAAATAGTATGAAAATCGAATTGAAATTTGAACTGTTGTAACTCATGGTCATTTTACTTAACTGTGCCGCAGATGCAGAATCGTTTGGAATTCGGACATAAAATTGTATCGTGTGACCTCATCTTAAATATTTCTGTAGTATTTGAAATTATTTTTCTTTACCTTTTTAATGTTGCAAATTACCCATACAATTTCTAAACGGAGAAGAAAAACTGTTGATTTTAATTATTGTCTCATATAAATGAATGAGAATCGTACATTATGTATGTTTATATTGTTAATGAATAGCGTTTGCCATTTTGTGATATTATATTAAGATATATCAGTGCTATGTTGACATGTATTTATAGTATAGGTATTAAATGTATATTATATGTAAATATGAATTATAATTGTGTTTGACATTCCAAAATAAGATTTTTTAAATAAAATGTATATTTTCAATTTTATATTTTTTTTTGTGAACTATTTTTACACAGTATGCATAGTTTACGGTTTATGATATTTAACGCCACTTTCAACAATATTTCAGTGATGTCATGGTGGTCAGTTTTATTGGTGGAGGAAACCGGAGTACCTGGAGAAAGCTGCCAACCTGTCACAACTCACTGACAAACTTTATCACATAACGTTGTACCGTGTACACCTCACCATGAACGGTGTTCAAACTCACAACTTATGTGGTGATGGGCACTTGATTGCATAGGTAAATTCAACTACCATACGATTATGACCACGATGGCCCCACACAATGTGCATAGTTTAAAAACCATATACATGTATGTAGAAGTCGATTTGAAACATAAGACTGATAGGTATTTATTTTCCGACAGTGTCATTTTTAGAGATTATTCTCTTACTTGGCGTCTGTCATCATTGTCTGTTGTCATTATCTGTAAACTTTTTTGAAATCTTCTGAATGATTGTTGCAGTATTCCTGTTAAGATATTTGATCCATGACCCTTTCTTTCGACCAACATAGCTGCTGTTACTATAAATAGAACATAGGGAGTAAAACATGCCTATCTAAAGAGCCAACAAAGCCATTCATGTAGTTTTCCACCATTGAGCTATAATTTGAATTATAGTTACATTTTGATGAGAGCATGACATATGTTATGAGTTTGCAGATTGTTTGAGTAAATACTCCTCCCTTACACACATATAAATTAGGCCAATCCTTGCAATGATGGAATTTAGGTGCTCCCGTTTCAAAAATGTGTCGACCAGCCCTGTCCTTCATCCAGAATGGTTGCTGTTATTAAAAAATGAAATTTCTTAAAATTTGTATTGAGCTGATAATGAGAGGTTTGATATAAATTCCGGTTTTTTTTTCTATAATATATTGAATTTTTGTGATATTTACCGAATATGCAAATTAGAGGCTTTTTTATTTTCACTAACATACTTTTACAAAATTCCTCCAAGATCATTCAGCTAAATGATAGCAAACCTGGCAGGATTGGTCTTTGAGTGATCCCCTTTCAAAATTGTGTCTGATGACCCTGCCAAGGGTCCAACATGGCCACTAAATAAAAATGTAAAACTTACACACAGAACCAATAAAGACACATTTCCCCACCAAATGAGCTTAAATTTGAATATACGTTACATTCTTAGCTGAGTTGCAATTTGAGGAACAATTTAATTGATTTCAAAATATTTTGAATTCCCACTTTGGTAAATCACCTAGAAGAACTCTCAAAACCATTATTATTTTGGAAAAGTTCCCAGCAACCATACATTTCTGGAATCGGAACAATAGCTGTGACAGAACACTAGCATTTGAAAAAAATATTGTTGAAGGCTCTTAAGACCTATTATTTGTTGGGGGAAAAGTACCCAGCAACAGTCTATTTCTGGAACCAGAAGAACAATAGCTGTGACATACATGAAACAATTGCATTTAAAAAAAAAATACCAACTTTTTGAACATCCAGGAAGACTCTTAGACCTATTATTTGTTGGAAGAATATCCAGCAACAGTACATTTCTGGAACCAGAATAACAATAGCTGTGAAATACAGGGAACAATTGGATTTCAAAACAGTAGAATTCCAACTTGATTACATTTTCTGCATGGAGGACTGGCAAACCTGGTGCAATATGGTGCTATTGTTGGGAGATTGTCACACATTCATGCACTAGGCACCATTTTTCACCATTGATAGGATTTCTGGGTCAAAATGATGGGGAGACATGTTTTAGATCATTCAAATAACAGTTTCTCTAGTTATATTTGGAACGAAGCATTCTACGAAATACAGATTTCAGTTTTCTATCATCACATATTGATGGCAAAATATTTATATGTTTATAAAATACTGTCAAACCTGCCTTAAAGGACAGTCTCATTTTCCTCATTACTGAATGGTGTATATAATATGAACCTGTATATAATGGGCAACTGCTTATAAAGGACACATTTTCGGATTCCCTTGAGTGCCCTTTGTACGGGTTCCGACTATATATATATATATATACAAGTATAAAGATTTGCCTTGTATCGTCAATTTGAGGGGGAATTTCCATGATTTAGGCCAGAATTTATTTCAACTTTATACACGTGCCGGTGGTTTTCACAAATGGCCAAACAAACTAATATAAAGCCAATACCCATTGAGGCTTGACACCCGAATAATGGTGACACACAAAACAATCGTACGCGATAATATATTTAATCACAGGAAAGCTCAATGCGTTTGTGCACACATGTGACGTTGTTCTGACCTGTCAATGAGATTTAATAAATATTTGTTTTATGTTGACCGACTTTCTATTTAATTTAACACATTCTCTTTAAATTCACCGACCTTGCAATCATTTCATATAGAATTAGTTTGAACAATGAAGTGTGTCGAACACAACTGTCGGAACAATGGGATGTCGGAACATTGGAGTGTCAGAACAATGGGATGTCGGAACATTGGAGTGTCAGAACAATGGGATGTCGGAACATTGGAGTGTCAGAACAATGGGATGTCGGAACATTGGAGTGTCAGAACAATGGGATGTCGGAACATTGGAGTGTCAGAACAATGGGATGTCGGTACATTGGAGTGTCAGAACAATGGGATGTCAGAACATTGGAGTGTCAGAACAATGGGATGTCGGAACATTGGAGTGTCGGAACAATGGGATGTCGGAACATTGGAGTGTCGGAATAATGGGATGTCAGAACATTGGAGTTTCGGAAGAAAGGCCGTGATCATGATATGTCGGAACATTGGAGTGTCGGAAGAAAGGCCGTGATTATGATATGTCGGAACATTGGAGTGTCGGAAGAAAGGCCGTGATCATGATATGTCGGAACATTGGAGTGTCGGAAGAAAGGCCGTGATCATGATATGTCGGAACATTGAAGTGTCGGAAGAAAGGCCGTGATCATGATATGTCGGAACATTGGAGTGTCGGAAAAAAGGCCGTGATCATGATATGTCGGAACATTGGAGTGTCGGAAGAAAGGCCGTGATCATGATATGTTGGAACATTGGAGTGTCGGAAGAAAGGCCGTGATCATGATATGTTGGAACATTGGAGTGTCGGAAGAAAGGCCGTGATCATGATATGTCGGAACCTTGGAGTGTCGGAAGAAAGGCCGTGATCATGATATGTCGGAATAGCCGCGGTGTACCCCTATCAGATATAATACATCATCAATGTTCATGTTGGTTCATCATATTAATTTTATATAGTGATTTACGTGTTGTTGCCCACTACAGTAGTTATTGCATAGTAATGCTATAGAATAAATACAATATTAAAAGACTATTATATTTGTTTATTTAATATGCAATTGTCAAAAACAAACAAACAAAACAAACAATAAAATCAACAACAAAAAAATAATAAAGCAAATAAAACAAAACAAATCAATAATAATAAAACTAAAATGAATACAATAGATCAAATTTTTAAAATGCATTTTCAAAAATAGATCAATTAATAAATAATCCTAATAAACAAACAAAACACCACGATTAAACAAAATATACAATAAAAGCAATCGGTATTTCTGTCTTCGTATTTCAATGTAAATTCAATATAATGATTTTATTGTGTCATCGATGACACAACAAAAATGTACGGAAAATTGCAGAAAATCAATGGAAACTTTAAATTCTTTTTTTTATTGAAACTTCAAGTTGGTTAAAAAATAAGTACTTGATGACGATTGTTCTCCTGTAATGGATTCCTATATAAAACATAAAACATCCTTTGTTGTACGAGCGCGTAAAAAAGTTGGTGATTTAAAAGATTCGTGTCGACATAACCTACTGTAGTGTAACCGTAATTGGAACTTATTTAACCTGATTTAAAACAAATATCGCTATAAACCACCCAAGGAGACTTTGGCACCATATTCTGTAGCAGTCATAGGGGTCTGTATGATGCTCTTCAAACCCCCTATATATACTATTTTTGGGGTCTGTAAAACTCATCGCTCGAAAATGCCTCAACCTCCTATACATATGCTACTATACATAGGGTGTGGGTATTTTCTAGAAATTTCGCCGTCCCCTATGGCATGGTGAAACGGTTATTGATTATATCCCAATGGCCACCTCTCTTGATATCTAGATCTCTGCAAGGCGAACTAATATAAACAAAGAACATCAGTTCATTGTGTTACAATATACAATACCATATACAATACAAATCTTTTATTGTCAATCATGACACCCAATATATTGAGCAGAACAATTAAGTGAATTACATACATTTGATTTCATATTGATTGGTTTGATTGGTTTTAAAACAAAGAAAGAAGGACAATATAACAAATGAATAAATACAATAATAAAATCTGATATTTGAAGATTGTAACAGTGTGTGTACATGTACATACCGGTATATAAATCCTCTTTTCACCAGTGGTTTTTTTTTTTTTTTTTTTTTTTTTTTGAGGTTATTATCTGTTGGATTCCGGTCTTCATTCACTGATATGCCACCGCAATCAGGGAAAATATCTATTAAAATTGTCCGTATTTGGGTTGAAAGAATTTAATAATTAGATATTAATGAAACGTGAAGAAATAAAAATCTATTATAAAGCAAAATGGTCCTTAGTTCAATTATGTAGCTTTTCAATAAATTATAGCTTTTATAATATTACGAAATATTTGAAATTAAAGAAAAGCGATAAATTCTAAAGAATTTAAAAGATATTAAAACTGATTTATATAATAATACATCTTAATCCAATATTCCTGTTTTTTTACGGTATATATTTCACAGATATTTAATTGACACACTTTTAGGATTTACGTTCAATCATTCGTAAACAAGGTAATGAATATATTGGTTTTCTATTTTTATACTTCATAAGTTGTCAGACCAGTTCTACAGCATAAATTCACACTTGAATTACTTTGAATGACAAGTTGTGTACAGCCCAGATAGAATACGAATGGACTGGTATTTATAGTCCTTAGCCAGGGCTTGGTTTTTTGGGTTCGTTGACAACTTGAATTAGGATCCGAAGAAGGATAAAAAAGGTTTTTCGGATTTTTAGGGTTCTTGCCTGTTGGATGTGACATTGTCATTTCGAGGTAAGTTACATGATTAATTTTCACCTGAAATTACCTGTTGGAAATTTACATTATTGTATGTAATTGATTTTCTGGTGTAATTGATTGTGTTGATTTCAGAACGGAATGTTTTGATTCGATATTGAAATATACAATCTGACGTAGAATTATATTATTTGTTTATTTCTTGGCACGAAATATCTAATTAATTACTTACATTATTCATGATATCTTAAAGGTGTTTATGTCGACTTTTTAATTTTATTTCTTATTTTGTAATGACAACTCCCTTGAAACCATGCATGTCTGCACACACATAAAACACATGGTCATTTTAGTTAGAAATACACAATTTTACAAAAATCTAATCGTGCAACTGCATTATAGAGTGCAAACTTTACATCAAAACAGTACTTGTTTTGATATTTTATTGCAACTATTTTTGAAGAGTAATAGTTGATGTACCGACTTCAAATAAAACTTTGATTGATTGATGAATAAAATCATCGTGGCACCCTTAAACAGTTCCTTACAAATAACACAAAATAGTCAATCAGATAATTCTTTTAATGATTCGGTGCCACACAAAACTTGTGAAAACTAGAAAAAACGATAGTCTGGAAAAAAACCGCTTAAAATAACTGTTTTGCAATACCATAAATTCGTTTTTCATAATTAGACATTTTCCTTTAATACACATACATGTGCAACAATATCATGTTACTTATCCTTAATTTGTTTGTTGTGTGTGTGTGTTTGTGTTTATGGTGTTTAACGCCACTTTCAACAATATTTCAGTTATATCATTGCGGTCAGTTGTATCATTATGAATATGAATATGTAAACAAATAATGAGATGTTGATGCATTTGGGTCTTTTGTTGCAAAACAACATTACTGTGGATTAATACCAGTGTACCAAATATTATTGGTTATCAAAGAACACGTATTACGAAAATCGGTCAATGAATCTGAAGAAAAAAATGTTTACAAACGATGATGTAATGACCACTTATTTGTTATTTTTCGTACGATACCTTTATAAGTACAATTTTATCTTGTATAATAATGACCATATGAATATTTGTGGTAAGACTGATAAATGATTGAAAGATCAATAAACAAAAATGAAAACAAAAACAAATCAAAAACTAAAAATATATTATATACAATGTACATGATTTGTTATTTTTCTTTTGGTCATTGTATTGTCTGTCCTTCGACTTATCGATTCTTATTACCATATTTGGTATCTGCAATTGTTTTGTTTTTTTAAATAAAAACGAATAAAACCAAAAACTGTTTGAAATGATCAACTAATTAAAATTACTTTTTGTAAAATTTATTAACAGGAAATAAATGTTTTAGCCTGTATCATCTCATGAATACTTCCGTATTTCTAATCCAAAGTTGTTGATGCATATAAAAGCGCAATACTGACATTTGAATAACTTTCTCATTAATAAGAGTGGGGTTATGGTGCACCTGCAAGATTAGACTATATATCAGTTATTTGGACGTGGTCAATTTCATTCATCGTTGAAAACCGGGATACCCAGAAAAAAACCACAGACTTGCCGCAAGTCGCTGACAAAATTTATTACATACGGTTATTGTGAGTACACCTCGCCGTGGGTCGAGAATCGAACTCCGAATTTTAGAGGTGATTCCATAGATTACTGACAGATTTGAACCTATCTATATCAAAAGACCCTGTAATAATAAGTAAACTTTTATTGTTAGTCTACTTATATTAGTGGTACTTAAAATTGATAAGAACTGATATTTTTAAGTCTTGTAAAGTGCTAAAAAATTTTTATTTCAGCCCTTCAGATACTCATAAGGGGGAGGCGTTTCAAACGAAACTGTTTTACTTTTAGTTAAGCTTATTCTTTTTAGTACATTTTAGTAATGCATGTAGGGTAATGGTGTTTAACGCCACTTTCAACAATATTTCAGTTATATCGTGGCGGTCAGTTTTATTGGTGGCGGAAACGGAAGTACCCCGAGAAAACCACCGACCTGTCACAAGTCATTGACAAACTTTATCACATAATGTTGTATCGAGTTCACCTCGCCATGAGCGGGATTCGAACTCACAACTTTAGTGGTGATAGGTACTGATTCTATTATAGGTAGTTGTAAATCCAACTACTATACGATCACGACGGGTCCTGATATGTATGTATATAAAACATTTGTTTCAGAAGCAAACATAAGGCTTACAAAAGTTTGTCAGTGACTTACGACAGGTCGGTGGTTTTCACAGGGTACTCCGGTTTCCTCCACCAATAAAACTGACCGTCTCGATATAACTGAAATATTGTTGAAAGTGTCGTTAAACACCATAACCATAACACTAACCCCCTAAGGCTTAAAATAATTTGTTTCCTCAAAACACATGAAAATTAGAAAATAGCAACTTATCTTGCTCAATTTATTTAACATTGTTTCATTTGCTGATGACTCTTCCACAGGCCTCTGTCATAACGATTTTTATAGGTCTTATGCGCTATGTTGTGACAAACAGGGTGTCTGTGTCAACATAATGTTTAGGATAAGGACAGCGACCACTGCCTGTCACAAAACAATATACAAAACCTATAAATATGTAAGTGACAAAGAGCACGTGACTGCATGTACGATATAATCAAAGAAACTGTTTTAAGTATGGTTGTCTTGCTAACTAGTATGCTCAATCTAGGGAACACATGTGAAAGAAAATATATAACACTGATTTAGATTTGTTTGTTTAGGAGGTTGGATCGAATTTCAAAAAGAAATACCAAGTTCTCAATTTTTTAATCTGTTCTGGGCTGAAAAAAACCCAAAGATTACCATAGGTCACCGAACTTCTTTCTTACTAGTCGTCCATCTTTGTGCGAGGGGTGGCTATGTGAGGTACAAACTTTGGATCTCTACAAATGATACATTAACAGGTCTTCTGCAAATATCTTGCATAATCTCAAACGACAATGCTAATAGGAATACTCTGAAGTAATTTTGCAATACCTGAGATCAGAAAACCCTAAAATAAAAATAGCAGACTTTCACCTTGGCCCTAGAATTTTATTTCCTCCATACAACACTCTTTCGCTCAGAACTATGTTGCAAGAAATACCAAGTTTCCAATTTTTGCATATAATGTGTTCAGTTGTATCTAGGGTCACCGAGGTTGTTTTGTCAATATTTTGATTTGAAGACAATCAAGTGGCATAGGAGCAAGTATTAAAGGGAACAACCCTTACTATAGTTTACTGATTTTTATTAAAGTGTCCACAGAGTTTTTGGATAATTTGTTTTCTAGCAGTTACTCTTACTTTTCCATTACATTTTGCACTTAAAAGCATAATTTATGATGAAATACTCGCGACAGTCATGCGCGAAAAAGATGCGTATGAATAATACTATCAACCTCCTTAAGAAGAAAAATCCTAATATTAATTTCTGATCGATTCCATATGACAAGAACAAATATATACTCTTCGCTTTTATTTATTAACCATGAATGAAAATCAACTTGCATAAGTTTTGCATCACCTGTAACCCATGGCTGCCAACAAAAGCGAAAATCATAATTATCTCATCTTATATTACTTGTTTTCTACATGATATATAGCTGACAAATTGTTTACTTTGTGTCAGACAACTATCAGGAACTCACTCTTTCACTGTCCACCATCAGCTATGAGATACAGACGATACAAAATGTAATACATGTACATGTATCTCACTCTTTCACTGTCCACCATCAGCTATGAGATACAGACGATACAAAATGTAATACATGTACATGTATCTCACTCTTTCACTGTCCACCATCAGCTATGAGATACAGACGATACAAAATGTAATACATGTACATGTATAATAAATGTTAAACCATTAAGGTAAATAAATTGTCTTCTCTCCTTTCAGATGGCTTTGGTGATTTTTATCTTCATCGCTTGTATGTTTGGTATCATCAAGGGACAAGAAGACTGTCCAGCTTCTACTACAACATGTCCATATAAAAACATCGGTTTTTACCAATCATCTAACAACCAGGTTAACCATCATTATTATATTGGTGGATTGTTTGGTGTCCATGAAACACCAACTGACGCTTATTCCTGTGCATTGTCTGGTATTCGTGATCGCGGAATAATTAATCTGGAGGCGTTCTTGTGGGCGATAAAAACATATCAAAGTCCCATATCAGCCGGTGGGGTTGCATTAGATTCATGTTCGTCTTCTGATCAAAATATAGAGAACATTTTGAGTTTTGAAACTTGTAAAGTGACCCTTGGTGAAACGAATCCCGTTTCTCCGAGAAATTTGTTAGCATACGTCGGTCCAGATCGAAGTTCACAAATATCAGCCGTATCGTCACTATTGTATGAAATGAACAAAACTCACATAAGCCACGCAGCCACGTCACCCACTTTAAGAGACTCTGGTAGAGATTCCTTCTTTCTCAGGACGGTGCCAACGGATAAAAAAGATGCTGAAGTCATGAACAAACTTTTAGATGTTTTAAATGCCAAATATGTTATGGCTCTATATCAAGACGATGCATACGGTATGGGTTTATGGCAGTCGTTTGAAACAACAGTGAACGCAAGCAGTGTTTGCGTCGTGTACAAGGAAAAAATGACAACGTCAAATATGGCGAAGATTGCCCAAGATCTTCAGTCTGGCAATAGAGTGAAAACCAGATATGTTGCCTTGTTAATGACGTCAGAAAAGGTCAAAGAACTTTTTACGTACTTACGAGCAAACAATTTTCCAATTGGTGAATTTCAGTTTATTGGAACCTCGTCATGGGGAACCGTTTCAGGTATCACAACTGGAGGTGGCATTAGTGGCTACACTGTATTAGTAACGGGACCAACAGCGATACAAAATGATGTTAATACATTCTATGCTTATTTAGATAATCTCAAACCTAGTCAAAATTTGGGTAACCCATGGTATGAACAATGGTGGAGGTCAAAGGTCGATTGCGTAACCGGTGACCTTGCAACATGTGAAGCCAGCAAATCATTGATGGGTAAAAACGTCAGGGATGTTTATACACCATTTACACTGATGGCCGTAAATGCTATCAAAAAAGGTGTTGAAGCAGTATCTACTTCAGAATGCCGTGGTACGAGTGACCTCCTCTGCTCGAACCTTCTAAATCAGTATAACCGCGGTCAGCTGATTCGTAATGCCATTATTCAAGCGACTGACCCTAATGGCCGGAAATATTTCCAGTCAAATGGCGACCTAGCAGACACCAACGTATTCTACAATGTGTACAAAATAGACATTAATGGAGGTTACGATTTGGTAAGTTGTTGTAAAATGTAGAATACTCCCCCCCCCCCCCCCCTCAAAAAAAAAAAGAAAAAGAAAATTTGCTCGGTATTTCGCATGTAAATTTAGTTAAAACATGAATAAGAATGATAATATTATCATCTGACCAGCAAGCGATATATTATCTTAATTTCTAATTGTATATTTCCCCACTTTCAAATGTAGTAACATCACAGCAGCCCTAGCATATGGACTATGGAATATATATATATATATCACAACTGTTGCGGTATACTAGAGAATGTGTTTTACATGATCTACATTTTATAGATGAAAGGTTACTACTTACTAGCAAGCTACACTCAGCAGACACACTACGTCATTTGAAACTGGTGTATTTGTATAGTGAATTATGAGGTTGAAGTCTGTTCCAGTAAAGCTTATGATGGCTATCACGACTTGATTATTCTATACGGTGTGTCTAATTCACAGATGACCGAAGATCCGTTTCCTTTGTCATAAAATGAACTCAACGGTTTTACCCGATTGTGACTATATTTATATATATTTTGACTATATATGTCACAAGATGTATGTCACTAGTGGAGCTGGAACTGGCACCCGAACTGCCCATCCGATTTTCGGTTGCGGTTTCGTGTTGTTGTTATTTTTTGGGTAGTTTTCTGTGTTAAGTATTTGTAAATCATGTTTGTCACTGTCTTTTTCTTTTCATCATCTTTTTTTCATTGTATGTTGATTAGTGAGGTTTGATCACGCCTTGGTACATACTTACACTTATGCAGGTTGTTTTCTCCGGATATTCCCGTTTCGTCACCAAAAATACCAGTCGCGATATTGCTGACTATATTGTTGAAATCTTCAACAATGTTTTTTTTTGTATTCTTGTTCACGAATTTAATTCTTTACACAACTCATATCATAAAAAAATGTTTATTATTTTGGTTTTGTTGCCATGGCACCAATCAATTTCTTATCAGAGGAGGACAGTACTAGATTAAAGCGAATCTCGTTCCGTCGTTCTGTCGTGTTTTCGCTCGACTCGGTAATGAAAAGACCAGAACGAGACGACATAAAACAGCTACCATACAATAATTCATTACAAGAATAATGACACAGATTAATAATTGAACCCAAACATGACCACTCTGGATTGATAGATTGATTGATTGATTGATTGATTGATTCATTGAATGAATGAATGAATGAATGAATGAATGAATGAATGAATGAATGAATGAATGAATGAATGAATGAATGAATGAATGAATGAGCGAGCGAGCTAGCTTAACGTCCAGCGAGTAGTATTTCAGCTATATTCACGACGAGAACAAGTTCAATAATATAACACTCTATAGAAATGAGGGAAAGGTTGGGTAAACCGGATCAACTACCTTTTACTGCCAATGAAAAAGAATGGAGAGTTGGATAGGGAAGACAAATGTAGTCATGGCAATGCACCTACTCTTTTTCGAAATTTACAATAGAGATTTTTAGCATACAGGGAGGGTGGCACTCTCCAAAAACGTTACCCACTTTGGTTCATGGTTTGGCTCTCCGCATTATAACATGACAACCCCAATCTAGAGGCCCCTACCTAACCACTACCTGGGGACGCGCTAAGCAGCTCTGGGTTGGAGACCTGGCCCTTTACCAGTACCCAGACCACTCTGGATGATGTAATGTTCCTGTAAATATGTAAACTAAATATTATGTATTAAAAATACAATTTTCTCTTCTTTTTTCAGTTTGCTAAATGGGACGGAGTCCAATTTGTTCGTCAGGGGTCTAGCGTAAATCCCGCCATAAATTCTGAATGTCCAAACTCGCCGTGCTTAGAATGTGGAGAAGTGCCACCGATACAGATAACGACCACAAAAGCACAGACTACAACAACGGTCCAAACAACAACCGATATTACCGAAGGCGGGAAATATTCCCATGTTCTCATGCTCTCGTCACAAGTTTTTACAGGAGTGTACATGGACCAGGCTAGAGAAATGTTCGCATTAAGATTTGAAATTGGTGGAAGGTGGATTATTGCTTTAGGAATCTTAGCAGGAATTGGACTGTTAGCCGTTTTTGTTTTTGAAATTTATATATTGTATAAATTAATGGGTACCAAAACTGGTCGTCAATGGAGAACACTATGGTTGGGCCAGTTGCTCCTTTTTGGAATATTTTTGTCTTACCTAACACTTTTTGCATACTTACCGATTCCTACTGATGTCACGTGCGGACTTACGCGTTTTGGGGTTGGATTTTCTTATTCTATAATATTTGCTGTCCTCTTGGTAAAATTGATGGTAATATTAACTTCAAAATCATCTGAAGCATCTCTCCTAGCAGACGACATTGGGTCTCCAAATTATTTGAAGGGAATCTACCAATTTCTTATGTTTATATTTGTTGTTGGTGTTCAGGTAGTCATTGATGCCCAATGGCTGATTCTTGTACCACCCAGAGCGGTTAAAGTGATCACAAACAACGGAAACGAGGCTTGGATATGTAATCACTTTACATGGGAAGCCAAAAATAATTGGAATGACATGGCACATTTTGTAAGAACTGGGTTTGAAAATCATTTACTTTCTCTCGTGTACATCATGTTTCTTATTTTAATGAACACTGTTGTGGCCATGAAAGCTCATGGTATCATAACGAATCACAGAGAAAGCATTTTTATAGGGATTGCTTCCGGCTTTTCAATCCCAATATGGATTGCATGGGGATTGACCGCTGGATTAAACAGAGATCACGATCTAGCACAAGAATTTACGGATGCATGCATGGCATTTGGACTGTTTATTACAGCCACGTTAGTTTTATTTTCAATGTTTCTGCCCAAAGTACGACAACTCGTTAATATGGGTGTAGAAGGGATCTATTTAGAAGACGATAGAGAATCATATTATGCACAGTCTGTTATAATGGCGCCTCCCAGTTACAAGAGCAGACCAAATTCAGTAATATATGTAAATCACTCGGATCCAGTTCTCCTAAGCAACGGAGACCCAAGTAAGTAAAGCATAACCCTGTCTAGTTTTTTTCTATGCTTGTTTTTAATTTGTTGAGTAAATGAAATGTTTAAAAAAAATGATATGGGCTTTTGGTTTTTAAGATGGCAATTCGTGAAGAAACTAGAAACTAGCTAGATTAGTAAGGTACATAACAAATACGGATATATGCTTAATAACGAAGACAAGTACGAATTTATGTGCAGTTAAATAATGTTATTTCATATCAGTTCTAAATTCGACTTTTTCATTGGTGTAGAGATGGTCATGTGTCATGCATTAATCTGCGTTAAAGAAATTCACCAGTCATTAACATGATAATTCCCACGGGCATTATCATGTTAATGACCGCTCGAGGTTTTAGAGTTGCAACGTCCCTTTTTTTAAAACGCAACGGAGATCGTGCAGTTGTCAATGTAAACAAGCATTGTACTAAGATGAGAAAAATTATTTAGAAAGTCTTATTTCCTTCAATGAAATAAAAATAATAGTTACTTATGTATATATATGGCATTATCGTGATAGATAAACTGCCCTTGGGACAGTAGTATTGACTTCAACACTGATAATGCCCTCGCCTGCGACTCGGGCGTTATCACTGTTTCAGTCAATACTACTGTCCCTTGGGCAGTCTATAAATCACGATAATGCCCTATACATAAGTAATTATTATATATATAACAATTACATATGTGAAGATACTTAATAGGTAATCGGAATCCGTAAATCGAAAGACAGATACTACAATGGCAAAAATACAAAAGACAAAAGAACAAACAGTGGTACACAAAGCACTACACAGAAATCTACAGATTGCACAACATTGAAGTCCACCGTGATGAACTTATGCTTCGGAAGACTAAACAGTCCCTGCTCCACTAGTGACACCAGTCTTAAATAATGAAAACATTTACATACATATGCAGCATACATAAGTTTGGATAATGAAAATATACGTTCATGAGTAGCATATACCCAAGGTTAAATAATGAAAATATTTACACACCCAGATAGCATATATATGGTTCAATACCGAAAATATTTACATACCTTGGTACTTGAATATAAATTCAACACAGTCAATACGAAGAAATAGTGTCAGTAGATATGTGAGTTTTTCGATTGACTTTAATGACATAATATGTCTAGCATTTGTGCATAAAAATATAACAGAAAGAATATTTTTAACCGATCTTCTGGGTATTGCATGAATACAATGACAAACATGATCTACAAGCAAACATTCTCTACTGGCCAAGAATTTACCAACAATTACACAAACTTCTAGGTAAATGTTTAATAAATTTTTATTTTCAGATCATTTAAAGCATCCAGGAAGCATGTATAGTGGCCATAGCGCCCCAGTATATACAAAACGACCAGAACAGCCATATGGTAGTAAAAGTTTGAAATTGACAAACGATTTATCAGGAAAATACCCCGGGGTACAAGAGAAGCGTCGCCCACAATCAGAAGTAGGATACGTGTACAGAAAAAGCAGATCAGAAAGTGGCGGTACAGGAACTTTAAGAAGTAAGTATTGTATGAGTAAGGGTTTGGTTTATGGTTTGGTTTATGGTGTTTAACGCCACTATCAACAATATTTCAGTTATATTGTGGCGGTCAGTTTTATTGGTGTAGGAAACCGGGGTTCCCGGAGAAAACCACCGACCTGTCGCAAGTCACTGACAAACTTTATCACATAATGTTGTACACCTCGCCCTGATCGAGATTCTAACTCACAATGTTAGTGGTGATAGGCACTGATTACACAGGTAGTTATAAATCCAACTACCATACGATCACGGTCACGTTGGCCCCAATCACAGGCACTTGGGTCCAGGATATTTTCCTAATATCTTCCTAATACAATGTATCTACTGTTGAGTAAATACATTGTAGTAGATACATTGTATTAGGAAGATATTAGGAAAATGGGGCATAGTTCATAAAGGCGTTTATTTCACAACGAAACATGTCAAACAGGTTCATATACGTTGTAGATGCACATTTTATTGATAAAATCGAAAAAAACAAATCCTGGACCCAAGTGCCTGTGGCCCCAATGTATGATTAAGGGCGAAAATAAATACCAGACAAATAGCTATTATTGATGTCTGTTTTAACTAGATTTTGGCATATGTGACTTTAGCCGATATTGGCTATCCTGATTAGACCCTTTGGTTTTATTGCTCCCAAACACTTTTAAATTATTTGGCTTTCCAATATTTTGATATTGAGCATACCTGATGAATGTTATTCCAGAAACGGGCACTAAATTGATATGTATATTACGCTTCTAGACTAGCATGTTAATCTAGTTGTTTTAATGCCAATACATTGAAAACAGTTGCATTCTGTAGCAGCGTGGAAACCCTCCACTTAAAAATCCGACATATTATCTTTATCAGTCCATCATATGACAGTCTGCACGATGAGCAGCGGTCCACGTCACAAGACCAGTAAAACTTTATTCTCACAAGTAATTTTTTCAGTTTAAAAAAAAAAGCTATATAAAAATAAATTCAAAAATTTAATTCGGACCAGTTAATTCAAGTTTTCATTTCGAGGACTGTTGTGCAGACTTTTAAGAGTTATGCAGGGTTTATAAGAAAACAATCGTCCAGATTTTTGCAGAATGTTCAACAGATTTATACATGATGAAAGGCTGAAGTTTGAAGATGATGAACTGTGTATGTTTTTGATTGCAATGGTCGACTGAAATTGAAATGTTATAAAGCACAATAGGGTAGAGAAAAATGAGTTCAAGAATGTATGATACAATTTTCTATGTATCAGTGAGTCAGATATTGCCATTAATCAATCTTGAAGTCATGTGTCCAAAAAACTTGCTCCCATGAGCCTCTATTTTCAGATTCGGTTATTATATTTTATATTAATTTGTTTTTCAGAAACATATTTAATTGATTACGTTTTGTTTTTTTCCATTTTCAGAAACGCGTTCACAGACAGATCTTGGTGCTCTATGAGATACGAAACAACAAACCATGTGATATTATAAGCCAATCATCTCCCAAAGATTTCATTGGAATAACTTCCGATTGACGAGAAGAAAATATTTACTTTGAAGCAGAAACATTAACTAACATTTTTGTTATATTATATTCACTGAAGTGTAACTGAAGTGAATTGATGGGAAAATAATGTCTATGTGTTTCCATCCAATATAAATGATACTTACTTAAATATATGTGAAATTCAACATGTGGATTTCCATAGTAAAACCTCCTTCATCACAATTAATTCTCTGGTTTCATTTTATTCCTGTATTTTACTTTTTTTCCCCTTTTTTGTGTAATACTATTATAGATTGAAATGTTCTCTTTCATTCACCCCTCATTATAATGTAAGGGATGGTTAGGACGTTTCATTATCATTTAACATAGTTGAGGTCAGTTTGTATCCTTAGATATAACTATGTAAGTTTGTTCTCCATTGTATCATCAAGGTCAAATGTTTTTGATTACATCAGCCAAGCGACTTTATCAAGATCAACATCAACAAAATTGTCCCATAATTTCATAGTAAGATCTTCTTATCAGTTTTTATACAGGGTCGGCCATATTTACCTTTCAACACCAGCATGACATGTGCATGTCAGTCAGGCATTTGTCACCCCAATTATTATCCCGTTTACACATGCATTTATTTGTAATAATACAAGTTATGTAATTTTGCAGGATGCACGGAAGGACAAGCGAAAAATCTTCACATTATTGTAAATCTTCAGTGAACACAGTTGTTCCCAGGTTATAAAAACAATAATATTCATTATAGAAATAGCAAACCATTGGAGTTGACCCCAGGGAAATGGATTCCTTAAAAGGTTTCAAAATCAAAATCCATGTGCATCGAAATATATATTGTCCCATGTAGTGTGTTATTGAAAAATTGTATTTTAAGTTGTAATATATTTCGCCTTTTCCTCCAACCAAAGCTGTGTGTTATACACAAATCATTATCAACGAAATCTCAATGTACTCGATTCCATCTACCTACAGTTTTGAGAGGGGTAAAAGGTTCTGCACTTTCATATCCTTCATAATGATTTTAGCTTAGCTCTTTACTGGAAATGACTATTTATGTTTTACTCTTCCTTTGTTGCCATAGAAACATAAATAGGTATCATTGGCCGATTTTGTCTATCCTGGTTAGGTCCTTTGGTTTACTTGCTCCCAAAGACGTTTAAATTATTTTTCTTTCCAATCTTTTGATTATCAGCATACCTGAAACGCATCATGCGCACTAAATTAGTTATTTAAACCATTAAAAACTTATTTCTACAAAGAATTTTGTCAATTGAATATTAGCTTATTTTGTACTTTGGTTGGAGGAAATTGTGATCATTTGTTGATAAATATTAATGTATGATTTGCATATTAGCAATATAACATTTTCATAAATGTCTCAGTTTTTGTAGAGAGGGGAAAACAAGTGTATTGAGAACTTGTCGTATATTTTTATTCAACCATAATAGTGTGTGTGTATATGCAAAATGTAAACAAAAATACACTTGTACATATGATATAAAAAAAACAATCTATATTAAAATACGTCTTTCTTATTAAAGTGCTATAATTCAATATTTGTAAAACTTCTTGGAGTAAAGGGGTCGTGGTGATCGTAATCGTATGGTAGTTTGATTTACAACTATCTATACAATCAATGCCTATCACCACTAACGTTGTGAGTTCGAATTCTGCTAATGGTGAGGTGTACTGGATATAGTATTATGTGATAAACTTTGTCAGTGTTTTGAGGTAGGTCGGTGATTTTTCCTGTTTCCTCCACCATTAAACACTATATATAACTCTAACCTTTCTTGGAGAAAGAGACAACTGTTGAGTTTGTAAAAAGAATCAGTTTGAGAATACTAGTAATTTATCGAAAATATGCCAACAGGAATATCATACTTCAGAATCACAAGATCCGACAATTAAATCGTTAAAGAACAAAATATAACAACAGTATTATTTGATGTCGTTCTGCTAAAACGGAACTCCCGTGTTGACTTGAAATTTTGTGCTGAAAGAGGTGTCAGAAACTGCCAATAAGATGTGAAACGTCATTACAAACCTGAGAATGAGTGAGTGATTGTTGTTTAACGTCAGATGAGCAATTTCCAGCTACATTATGGCGAGAGCAAGGTTCCTTTTGATGATGTGATAATGATCTCTGTTTTATACTAGACCAATGCCGGTAGTTGTATAGTGTTAGCACACTGAAACAACATTTAAAAGGAATACATGTCGTTTCAATCGGGCACATTATTCTAATTCCGAGCCAACCAGTCTTTGTTTTTACTCCTTAATAGTGCATGCTTAGCAGAGAAGCAACAAATATCAATTATGCGACCTACCACAGTCGAAGCAGAGAAGAAGCAAATACCAATTATACGACTTACCACAGTCGAAGCAGAGAAGCAACAAATACCAATAATACGACCTACCACAGTCGAAGCAGAGAAGCAACACATACCAATTATACGACCTACCACAATCGAAGCAGAGAAGCAACAAATACCAATTATACGACCTACCACAGTCGAAGCAGAGAAGAAGCAAATACCAATTATACGACTTACCACAGTCGAAGCAGAGAAGCAACAAATACCAATAATACGACCTACCACAGTCGAAGCAGAGAAGCAACAAATACCAATTATACGACCTACCACAGTCGAAGCAGAGAAGCAACAAATACCAATTATACGACCTACCACAGTCGAAGCAGAGAAGCAGCAAATACCAATTATACGACTTACCACAGTCGAAGCAGAGAAGCAACAAATACCAATTATACGACCTACCACAGTCGAAGCAGAGAAGCAACAAATACCAATTATACGACCTACCACAGTCGAAGCAGAGAAGCAACAAATACCAATAATACGACCTACCACAGTCGAAGCAGAGAAGCAACAAATACCAATTATACGACCTACCACAGTCGAAGCAGAGAAGCAACAAATACCAATTATACGACTTACCACAGTCGAAGCAGAGAAGCAGCAAATACCAATTATACGACCTACCAGTCGAAGCAGAGAAGCAACAAATACCAATAATACGACCTACCACAGTCGAAGCAGAGAAGCAACAAATACCAATTATACGACTTACCACAGTCGAAGCAGAGAAGCAGCAAATACCAATTATACGACCTACCAGTCGAAGCAGAAAAGCAACAAATACCAATTATACGACCTACCACAGTCGAAGCAGAGAAGCAACAAATACCAATTATACGACCTACCACAGTCGAAACAGAGAAGCAACAAATACCAATTATACGACCTACCAGTCGAAGCAGAGAAGCAACAAATACCAATTATACGACCTACCACAGTCGAAGCAGAGAAGCAACAAATACCAATTATACGACCTACCACAGTCGAAGCGGAGAAGCAACAAATACCAATTATACGATCCGCGACCTACCACAGTCGAAGCAGAGAAGCAACAAATACCAATTATACGACCTAACACAGTCGAAGCAGAGAAACAACAAATACCAATTATACGACCTACCACAGTCGAAGCAGAGAAGCAACAAATACCAATTATACGACCTACCACAGTCGAAGCAGAGAAGCAACAAATACCAATTATACGACCTACCACAGTCGAAGCAGAGAAGCAACAAATACCAATTATACGACCTACCACAGTCGAAGCAGAGAAGCAACAAATACCAATTATACGACCTACCACAGTCGAAGCAGAGAAGCAACAAATACCAATTATACGACCTACCACAGTCGAAGCAAACACATTAACCATAAGAAAAGTTTGAAAATACCAAATGTATAATCTGAAGTTGTAAATAGAAGAAGGACGAGCAATACAATGGCAAACGAAACGGGACAAACCGCTATCAACAAAACATTACACAGAAAACTAAAGATCGACCAACACGAACCTTACTAAAAACCGAGGATGTACATATAATTCTAAACTACATGTATAGTTTAAAGAAAATGTTAAAAGATCCCAAAGGATAAAATCATAAGCCGTAAATTAAAGAATAGACAACACAATATGGTCAAAAGAAAAAGGACAAAAAAAACCCCCAAACAATCGTCAACAAAAAGATATCTAAGGGGTAATCAGAAGCCGTAACTCGAAGAAGAACATACAAAACAATGGCCAAAAGAAAAAGGGGAAAACAGTGGTACATAACACATCACTCAAAACTGAGAATCACAAACTCCACAAAAAGGGAGTGAATTCAGGTGCTCCAGAAGTGTAAGCAATTCCTGCTCAACTAGTGGCATCTGTCGTGTTATTAATGTTAAAATCTGATGATAAGCCATTAACGAGGAAAGAAGGACAAAGCTACATTTATGATAAAGGGAAATAATTCATAGTCATATTGTTAGTAGCAACACTCCATAAAGGAAATATTAATATGAAACACAAGCTCTGAGATATCACTCAACTTATAGGTATGCTCCATATGCAAGTGTTGCTGGAATGTTGCTAAATAAAAATCGAAAATTCGCAACTGTTAATCGAAATAGCCCCCTTAGTGAAAAGGGTTCGTTCTTAAGGGCATTGCTGTCAACTTCTATGTGTAGGTTAAGTATGAGACATACCTAGCTGTACCTGTGGTATTCTTTATTTCAAATTCAATGGAATAGATGCAATTAACATAATCTTGAAAAGCCCTTGCAAATACTTTCCTAAATTTAACACAGAGTTCCCAAATAGCTTGGAAGTGTCATTAAAACAGATAAAAACTGTTGCCAGGAGATAACCAGAATTTAGCTTCTTATATCACATGTTTGGAAAGAAAAATAAATCCAGAAAATTCCGTCGGGTTTAACGGTTTCAATTTCTGGTCCATAGATTATAAACGTTTCTGCTCTAGACTTAACGTAAACTATCTGCTGCAATGTTTTACTTAATACACTTTCCTCAACAAACAAATCAAAACGTAGATATCAAATTTAATACACACGATGCCTTTCTGGCTGAATAACCGTCATAAGGTATGCTCAAAATCAAAAAATTGGAAAGTCAAATATTTTTTTGAAAATGGGAGCAATAAAACCAAATGGCCTAAAACATTCATTCTGCTTTTTTTAAAAAAATATTTGATTAAGAAACGATTTTGTGTTTTGTTGAACTATTTTCTTAAAAGCCGTTTGAAGTTGATTTCAACACAAACAAGTTTCCTCGTCTATATGGACAAAATGGTAATGAGCTATAGAGGTCTAACGCCACTTTCAACTATAGTTCAGCTATATCGAAGCGGTCAGCTCTATTAGTGAAGGAAACCGAAGTATCCGGAGAAAACCACATATCTACCGCAAGTCACTGACAAACTTTATCACACGTTGTATCAAGTACAAGCATGGGACTTTTGCAACAAGTTTCTTAAAGGGATTACTAGAGGAAATAAAATAATAATATATAATTATATAATCTGCTATGCAAAGACAAGTCAATTCGATAAAAATGCAAACATGCAATTGACACATGTCTATATGTATGAAAATTGAAACGCTAACAAAACTTGTAAAAAGTTAAGAAAAACAATTGCAAGATAAACACATTGTACAAATTCAAGTACCAACAACATTTACAGAGAAATGTAGACAAGATTATGAAACCAAAAGAGAAGGCATGTACCTTTAGGATTTCACTTCTAATATCCTAATTCTGGATGAACTCCATTCACATATAAATCTGTGATATGTATGCATATTGAAGCTTCCAGATATTCCATCAAAAGCTTCTGGAAACAGCACTTAGGACCATTTGACAATTACTTTGTAGTTTTTCTGATATCACTTACATAGCATGAAAGATGGAAAGTTTCGTTTTGCTTGGCCGATAAAGACTGATGAAGTCAAAGTTTGAAATTTTTTTGATTTTAGGTTCCAGTGCTTTGTAAGTCAGTGATATTAATTGCTGGTGCCATTTGACCAATGTTCTTGATGGGTTTGAAAATGCCATCTCTTTAATAATTGTCTGTATTGTGAAGCTTGAGGTTATACAGAGGAGTAACTGTGTTGTGGTGTCTGCCATTGTTGAGGTTATACAAAGGAGTAATTGTGTTGTGGTGTCTGCCATTGTTGAGGTTATACAGAGGAGTAACTGTGTTGTGGTGTCTGCCATTGTTGAGGTTATACAGAGGAGTAATTGTGTTGCGGTGTCTGCCATTGTTGAGGTTATACAGAGGAGTAACTGTGTTGTGGTGTCTGCCATTGTTGAGGTTATACAGAGGAGTAACTGTGTTGTGGTGTCTGCCATTGTTGTCTAGTCGTATTGTCAATTTTAGGTGAACCAGGGGAGTTATTTGTGTTGTGGTGTCTGTCAATTTTCGTCTTTTTGTATTGTATAATTTTAAATTAGTCAGAGCAGTGGTTTGTTTTATTTTATTTTAAACATTCATTCACAAATGACTTACCAAATAGTGTCTATCACCACTTAAGGTGTGAGTTCGAACCCCATTCATGGTGAGGTATACTCGATACAACATTATGTGATAAAGTTTGTCAGTGACTTACGACAGACAGGTCTGTGGTTTTCTCCGGGTATTCTGATTTCCTCCACTAATGAAACTGACTGCCATGATATAACTGAAATATTGTTGAAAGTGGCATTAAACACCATAAACCATCAAACCAAACCAACAAATGCACTGCTAGCTCACTGAAACAACAGTCTGCAGGTAGACACGTTTCTCCACTCTGACACATTAACCTGATTTCGAGCCAATCAATCTTGCTCTTACTTTTTAATGCTCCATGATTAGCAGAGAAGCACCAAATACAAATTTTAGTCTGTGGTTTGATCAGACCTGGGCTCGAACCATCAATCTACAACACTCGAGGTGGGTATACTAACCATTAATCCACTGATTAAATTTTTTTTTATCAAATTAATAGTCTTGCTTTAAAAGCATTTACAGTTGGTAACTCCTTTAAAGAAACCTAAGAGAAAACCGAAGGGGCAATCAAGAATAGACAACCCAGAAAACTAAAAAAAGACGAATAACACGAAAACCACCAAAAACCTGGCAGTAGACCCAGTTGCTCACATATGGGCAAGCAGTTGAAGGGTTTTTGTGCTGTGGCGTCTGACACTGTTGTCCATCATGATGTACTTTTGTTTTCTTCATTGGCTTTAACAAAATTTCTTTATGTTCCATCACCTTTATTTTCAGAGACAGCAAAAGAGAGGCATTTAAACATTCTGTTATAATCAAATTTATTTTCTTCAACCAGTAGTCTGTTTTTTCATATTTATACAATAAAGAAATAACTGTACTGTATTTGAAGAGTTGCAGACGTCGATGGGGGATTTGATGGTCACAAATGCAGCTTTACCTAGTGAAGCATAGCAAAGCTAGTAAAATGGATATTTGAGGCTATCAAATCCCCAATTAACGCTGGCAACTCTTCAAATACAGTACTGTTATTTCTATTCTAATGCATTATTCATGAGTTTGGCACATAAAAGTCATAGAATATGGTGACGCCATATGGACATTTTCAGCATGGAACATTAACACTGGCCATTATTTTTTTTTCTATCATATTGTATTAAATGATATGTTGGATTTCAAAAATTCAATATGGCAGCTCATTCACACTAGAACCCTTAGTTACGACATGTCAATGGTGGAATTGACGACAAACATTAGCCAAAGAAAAAAGGTGTTTATACACATGAACTAATATAAATCTATTATTATTACAATAATGAAGAAATTATATATATAGTACCCATCAATAAATGTAGTATTATATATAATTTAAAACAATAAAAATATATAAAAAAATTCTTTAAAAAATAAAATACATGTAGCACTTTTATTCTTCTGATTGTACTATAGATAAGCAATGTACATGCAAACATATACTTACATGTATCTTTCTTCGTTGGACTGTATGAATTAAAGGAGTTTAGCATCAATTTCAATAATATTTCAATTATATTGTAGAGGTCAGTTTTATTGGTACATGAAACATGAGTCCCAAAAGAAAATCACCGATCTGTCACAAGTCACTGACAAACTTTATCACATAAAGTTGTACAGTGCATACCTCCACATGAGCAAAAATTGAAATCACTACTTAAGCAAGTATGTTAATCTTACTCGACAGCAGAAATATATGAGATCACAGACATAAAGTCATATTTGTAGATAGACTAGGCAATATGGCTATATTAGGGGGAAATATAACATGGGGGAGGGGGTATTCAAGGAAATATAACATGGAGGGGGGGGGGGGGGGGTATTCAAGGCAATCAAATATTTTTTCCATTAGATAATGTCCATTTACACAAAAATGTCAATACTTTCAAATTCATCCAGAGGTTTTTTTTTCTGGGAGAGCCCTAATGCAACTTATGATTTAATGATAATATTTCTATTTTCGTAGAAATGTTTGTTGTACTGCTACCCTCTCCCCCCCCCCCCCCCCCCCCCACCCCTGGAGTGACATTCTATATGAAAATTTGATAGTTAGTAGTGTGGATAAATGAAAATAAAAAAAGCAAAGATTTATGACAAATTTACGTATTTCTTGAAATTCAAAACATTTTTTAAATATTGAGTATTGTTTTGGCTTTAGCTTCAAATACAAAACAAGGTGATATTTATAAAATATATCTACCTGGTACCTTGTATGTGATAAAAGCTACTATGACCTACATTTTGGATTGATGATATATAATGATCTAATTTAAACAATTTTCACAGACCATGTTTGGAAGAGGCAGTGAAATGACAAGTTGAAAATTTAATTCAGGCAATCATATAATAATGAAAGCAACTTTATAATTTTAGATATATTGATAACATATAAAGTTTGCATACATTGTTTTAAAAAATAGTTTCAACTTAAGAATCAAATAACAGGAAGGTGTTCACAGTAAAAACAAGATGTTGCACGCTACGTCGTGCTAAGAATACCCCCACTCATTCATTTGTAAGTCGCACGGTAAACAGGAAGTAGATGTGCGGTAAACCTGGAAAGGGGAGACATGGTACAAGTCATCATGCCAAAGCCATATATCAAATATATAATCATTTCTACCAGTAGAAGCTGAGATAACTGTTACGAAAGTTTTCATTACGGCAAACATGAAAAATTCTAAGTCACACTGTAAACATGAAGTAGATGTGCGGTAAACCTGGAAAGGGGAGACATGGTACAAGTCACCATGCCAAAGCCATATATCAAATATATAATCATTTCTTCCAGTAGAAGCTGACATATCTGTTACGAAAGTGTGAACGGAGGGACGGACTAACGCACAGACAAACGGAAGGAAGGACAAAAAGACGAAAAAAACATAATTTAAAAAAAAAACAGGTGGTGGATATAAAAGGAAGCAAAATATATAAATACAATTGAGCAGAGTATATGATTATCAGTTATCTATGTGTCTATCAGTGGGCATTGAGATTATACCACCCTGAAACACTACTGTACATTTTATGTAAACAGGAAAACTAATCTGACCATCATAGACAGGTAAACCTTTTATATAAGAGATTACTCCATCTACTGAATTGAATACTCCATTGGTTCTAAAATTGGGATCAGTGCTATACAACAGGGTTAGGGTTATGGTGTTTAACACCACTTTCAACAATATTTCAGTTATATCGTGGCGGTCAGTTTTATTGGTAGAGGAAGACGGAGTACCCGGAGAAAAATACCGACCTGCCGCAAGTCACTGACAAACTTTATCACATAATGTTGCATCGAGTTACACATCGTCACAAGCGGGGTTCGAACTCACAAGATTCAGAAATGAAATCTCATAAAACAGAAAAGAAAAAAAGACGGCAAAAATTAGCCATATTAAAACATCTTATTAAGTCTAAAAAATTTAAAAAAAATTCATTTTACTTTGCATATTGCTGTTTACTGGCATTTCATTGGACAAAAGCAAAATATTGTAGAACAATAAATTAACATTAAAGAAAACATTAGACAAATAAAAACAATAGTTATATTAGAGGTTATTGCTATAAATAGACACACATGAGCAAGATTATATTTCTTCTAATGTACAACCTGAAAATAAAAAAATAAAAATTCCATTTTAATTTGCATATTGCTGTTTACTGGCATTTCATTGGACAAAAGCAAAATTATACAACAAAATAATTCCATTTTAATTTGCATATTGCTGTTTACTGGCATTTCATTGGACAAAAGCAAAATTATACAACAAAATAATTCCATTTTAATTTGCATATTGCTGTTTACTTGCATTTCATTGGACAAAAGCAAAATTTATACAACAAAATAAATCCATTTTAATTTTCATATTGCTGGTTCCTTGTATTTGATTGGGGAAAAGCAAAATAATTCCATTTTAATTTGCATATTGCTGGTTAATTGTATTTCATTGCACAAAAGCAACATAATTCCATATTAATTTGCATATTGCTGTTTCCTTATATTTCATTGGACAAAAGCAAAATTTATATTGCAAAATAATGTACATTATATTGTGCTATTAAATAACTGAAGAACACTAAGCTGTTTGTTGACAGCCCAGATAATGCAAAGTCTTGCACATAAAAAGTGTACATACCTTTACATTATCTAGGGGGCTGGGTGTTTCGCCAAATATTTATGAAAACAAAAATACAACAAACAACTACGTATAATTTAAATTAGATTCCATTTGTGCCACATAATTCTGAAAATTGTAATCAGAATTTTGTTTTTGCATCCACCTTAATAATTGCTCCTAAATCATAAAAATACACTCTCTTGTCTTGTATATATTGTCTTGTCATTTCAATATTTGTATTAACCATTATATTAATTCAAAATGTGTATTCATGTATACACTCTGAGGAAAACGGCTCGTAGCCACCGGCTCTTAGCAATCTTCATTGAACAAATATAGATTATAAATAAATTAAATCTTAAAAGAAAGCTTACTTGAAAGACATCGCTCATTCCTAAGAGAGAATCTTTATATTCACTTATATAAAACAGTCTATATCTGCCGGGGATTAGTGATGTATTATGGAATGTTACGAAAGAGCAGCCATCTTGTTTCATCTTGGCTCCTTGCATGATATAAACATAGGTAACTTGGTCACGTATACTTTTGTAATTCTCCTATAAAATAAATTTTATAGTCTACATTCAATATATAGTCTGTAAGACATGGATGCCCCGATACTCAACACTCAACACCTGCGAGACACATGAAAGAAAATTTGAGAGAGATACATGTAGCATCAGAGTGTGGTCAC
This sequence comes from Bathymodiolus septemdierum, assembly GCA_963383655.1. Classification (NCBI taxonomy): domain Eukaryota; kingdom Metazoa; phylum Mollusca; class Bivalvia; order Mytilida; family Modiolidae; genus Bathymodiolus; species Bathymodiolus septemdierum. Next base: position 14,580,968 of record OY726523.1, read on the forward strand.
CCTGGGTTACAAATAATGCCATCTATATATAAACAAATGTGCTAATAAGGTCAATTAAAAAAAAAAATATATTAAAAATTACTTACATCTATGTATACTAGCTCTGTAAAACACACAATAATTTGTTTTAGTTATATTATATCTGTCAATTAACAAAATTTCTGTAGATTTATGGGGCCATCGTGGTCGAGATTGTATGACAGTTGGATTTACAACTACCTGTGCAATCAGTGCCTATCACCACTAAGGTTGTGAGTTCGAACCCCGTTCTTGGCGAGGTGTACCCGATACAATATTATGTGATAAAGTTTGTCAGTGACTTGTGGCAGGTTGGTGGTTTTCTCCGGGTACTCCAGTTTCCTCCACCAATAGAACTGACCACCATGATGTAACTGAAATATTTTTTAAAGTGGTGTTAAATACCATAAAACCATACCAACAAACCTAATATCTGCTGATTTACTTAGCTCCTATGACTTTAAATAGAATGAAGAAAATGTTTTGGCAATGTCAACATTTTCGCAAAAATGTAACAGTGAAACATTGTTTGGTGATGGGAAATCGTTGGGTGGTAAAAACTCAGCGACTACTTGAGCTATCAGTATAAGGCTCAAAACAATACAGATCTTTTAGAAGTAAAACAAAATGGGTGGTCGCCTGTTGACAGATTAATTTGACTGTAGCAAGTCAAGCATTGTTGGCACAATAAGACAAGAACCTATAACTCCCCAAAATCAATCTGATCCCTTAGTGTGTGCCAAGGGTCAGTGCGCTATAATTCTAGACATATCAGTAAAAAACACTCATGTTATTGTGAAAAAAACACTGCATCTATAGACGGAAAACAATGATGACACTTATAACATATTTTGCATTCATAAAAAATCAACTTGCAAACTTCCGCATAAAAACGATGTTCGGTTCGTCTTTACCTCCAGTTGTTTGTAGGATGGCTCATGTCTTATTTACGTTATATGTGTTTGATTGCACATAGTGGTGTCCAACACATATAGTGTTGTGTTTTTGTTTTGTTTTTCTTCGTCTTGTGTGCCCTATGTTGTCGATTTTTCTGGATTGTCCATTTTTGATTGCCCCTTCAGTAATCTCGTTTATTTGCATGTATTGAATATCAAATTGACCTCTTTAAAACAATATTCTAATAGTGTAAATTTGCAATTTTAATTAATTACACGTACAGCCCGAAAATATCACCACACTCAAATTGAGCCGGTCTCAGGTTAAAACAGGAAGGAGTTTTAAAATGACTGGTTCATAAAATGCTGGTACAAATGTAACAACCTTGTAACCTTGAAAACTTTTATGGTGTGTACAATCATACATGTATATTAAAATTAAAAGAACTAACTTGACATAAACAAACAAACAAACAAACAAACAATAAATTAATTTATTAATTAATCAACCAATCAACAAATACCATTACTTTTACAGTACAATTGTAGAAAATTAAACTTACATTATATAAACCTATCCAGTCCCATCTATTTGGATGAAATTCCAGATTAGGACTGACAACAAACTTATAATGTACATTCACCTCTTTATTACTGTACCATGTTGTAGATGATGTGATATGTAGGAATGTTACTGCCAGTGGCACTGGTGGTGATGGGTATACCTAAAACAAACAATAATGTTATTAGTCTACAATATAGTTTGTAAAATGGATGTATGTCTGAACAAAATACTGGGACATGTATCAGATTGCAGAATTCAAATTATTGAATCAGAAAATTTAAAATCTTTAATTTAGTTCAGGTTTCAATTTTGAAGCCGCTGGCTGTTAGTAATTCTTTTGAAGCCGCTGGCTGTTAGTAATTCTTTTGAAGCCATGGCTGTTAGTAATTCTTTTGAAGCCATGGCTGTTAGTAATTCTTTTGAAGCCATGGCTGTTAGTAATTCTTTTGAAGCCATTGGCTGTTAGTAATTCTTTTGAAGCCATTGGCTGTTAGAAATTCTTTTGAAGCCATGGCTGTTAGTAATTCTTTTGAAGCCATGGCTGTTAGTAATTCTTTTGAAGCCATGGCTGTTAGTAATTCTTTTGAAGCCATGGCCGTTAGTAATTCTTTTGAAGCCATTGGCTGTTAGTAATTCTTTTGAAGCCGTTGGCTGTTAGAAATTCTTTTGAAGCCATGGCTGTTAGTAATTCTTTTGAAGCTGTTGGCTGTTAGTAATTCTTTTGAAGCCATTGGCTGTTAGTAATTCTTTTGAAGCCATGGCTGTTAGTAATTCTTTTGAAGCCGTTGGCTGTTAGTAATTCTTTTGAAGCCGCTGGCTGTTAGTAATTCTTTTGAAGCCATGGCTGTTAGTAATTCTTTTGAAGCCGCTGGCTGTTAGTAATTCTTTTGAAGCCATGGCTGTTAGTAATTCTTTTGAAGCCATGGCTGTTAGTAATTCTTTTGAAGCCGTTGGCTGTTAGTAATTCTTTTGAAGCCGCTGGCTGTTAGTAATTCTTTTGAAGCCATGGCTGTTAGTAATTCTTTTGAAGCCATGGCTGTTAGTAATTCTTTTGAAGCCATGGCTGTTAGTAATTCTTTTGAAGCCGTTGGCTGTTAGTAATTCTTTTGAAGCCGCTGGCTGTTAGTAATTCTTTTGAAGCTGCTGGCTGTTAGTAATTCTTTTGAAGCCATTGGCTGTTAGTAATTCTTTTGAAGCCATGGCTGTTAGTAATTCTTTTGAAGCCATGGCTGTTAGTAATTCTTTTGAAGCCGCTGGCTGTTAGTAATTCTTTTGAAGCCATGGCTGTTAGTAATTCTTTTGAAGCCGCTGGCTGTTAGTAATTCTTTTGAAGCCGTTGGCTGTTAGTAATTCTTTTGAAGCCGCTGGCTGTTAGTAATTCTTTTGAAGCCATGGCTGTTAGTAATTCTTTTGAAGCCATGGCTGTTAGTAATTCTTTTGAAGCCATGGCTGTTAGTAATTCTTTTGAAGCCGCTGGCTGTTAGTAATTCTTTTGAAGCCGCTGGCTGTTAGTAATTCTTTTGAAGCCATGGCTGTTAGTAATTCTTTTGAAGCCATGGCTGTTAGTAATTCTTTTGAAGCCATGGCTGTTAGTAATTCTTTTGAAGCCGTTGGCTGTTAGTAATTCTTTTGAAGCCGCTGGCTGTTAGTAATTCTTTTGAAGCTGCTGGCTGTTAGTAATTCTTTTGAAGCCATGGCTGTTAGTAATTCTTTTGAAGCCATGGCTGTTAGTAATTCTTTTGAAGCCGCTGGCTGTTAGTAATTCTTTTGAAGCTGTTGGCTGTTAGTAATTCTTTTGAAGCCGCTGGCTGTTAGTAATTCTTTTGAAGCCATGGCTGTTAGTAATTCTTTTGAAGCCATGGCTGTTAGTAATTCTTTTGAAGCCATGGCTGTTAGTAATTCTTTTGAAGCCATGGCTGTTAGTAATTCTTTTGAAGCCGTTGGCTGTTAGCAATTCTTTTGAAGCCATGGCTGTTAGTAATTCTTTTGAAGCCATGGCTGTTAGTAATTCTTTTGAAGCCATGGCTGTTAGTAATTCTTTTGAAGCCATGGCTGTTAGTAATTCTTTTGAAGCCACTGGCTGTTAGTAATTCTTTTGAAGCCGCTGGCTGTTAGTAATTCTTTTGAAGCCATGGCTGTTAGTAATTCCTTTGAAGCCATGGCTGTTAGTAATTCTTTTGAAGCCGCTGGCTGTTAGTAATTCTTTTGAAGCCGTTGGCTGTTAGTAATTCTTTTGAAGCCATGGCTGTTAGTAATTCTTTTGAAGCCGCTGGCTGTTAGTAATTCTTTTGAAGCCGCTGGCTGTTAGTAATTCTTTTGAAGCCGTTGGCTGTTAGTAATTCTTTTGAAGCCGTTGGCTGTTAGAAATTCTTTTGAAGCCATGGCTGTTAGTAATTCTTTGGAAGCCGTTGGCTGTTAGTAATTCTTTTGAAGCCATGGCTGTTAGTAATTCTTTTGAAGCCGTTGGCTGTTAGTAATTCTTTTGAAGCCGTTGGCTGTTAGTAATTCTTTTGAAGCCGTTGGCTGTTAGTAATTCTTTTGAAGCTGCTGGCTGTTAGTAATTCTTTTGAAGCCATGGCTGTTAGTAATTCTTTTGAAGCCATGGCTGTTAGTAATTCTTTTGAAGCCGTTGGCTGTTAGTAATTCTTTTGAAGCTGCCGGCTGTTAGTAATTCTTTTGAAGCCATGGCTGTTAGTAATTCTTTTGAAGCCATGGCTGTTAGTAATTCTTTTGAAGCCATGGCTGTTAGTAATTCTTTTGAAGCCGTTGGCTGTTAGTAATTCTTTTGAAGCCACTGGCTGTTAGTAATTCTTTTGAAGCCATGGCTGTTAGTAATTCTTTTGAAGCCATGGCTGTTAGTAATTCTTTTGAAGCCGTTGGCTGTTAGTAATTCTTTTGAAGCTGCTGGCTGTTAGTAATTCTTTTGAAGCCATGGCTGTTAGTAATTCTTTTGAAGCCATTGGCTGTTAGTAATTCTTTTGAAGCCATGGCTGTTAGTAATTCTTTTGAAGCCATGGCTGTTAGTAATTCTTTTGAAGCCATGGCTGTTAGTAATTCTTTTGAAGCCATGGCTGTCAGTAATTCTTTTGAAGCCATGGCTGTCAGTAATTCTTTTGAAGCCATGGCTGTTAGTAATTCTTTTGAAGCCATGGCTGTTAGTAATTCTTTTGAAGCCATGGCTGTTAGTAATTCTTTTGAAGCCACTGGCTGTTAGTAATTCTTTTGAAGCCGCTGGCTGTTAGTAATTCTTTTGAAGCCGTTGGCTGTTAGTAATTCTTTTGAAGCCGTTGGCTGTTAGTAATTCTTTTGAAGCCGCTGGCTGTTAGTAATTCTTTTGAAGCCGCTGGCTGTTAGTAATTCTTTTGAAGCCGCTGGCTGTTAGTAATTCTTTTGAAGCCGTTGGCTGTTAGTAATTCTTTTGAAGCCATTGGCTGTTATTAATTCTTTTGAAGCCATGGCTGTTAGTAATTCTTTTGAAGCCGTTGGCTGTTAGTAATTCTTTTGAAGCCATGGCTGTTAGTAATTCTTTTGAAGCCATTGGCTGTTAGTAATTCTTTTGAAGCCATGGCTGTTAGTAATTCTTTTGAAGCCGCTGGCTGTTAGTAATTCTTTTGAAGCCATGGCTGTTAGTAATTCTTTTGAAGCCGCTGGCTGTTAGTAATTCTTTTGAAGCCGTTGGCTGTTAGTAATTCTTTTGAAGCCGCTGGCTGTTAGTAATTCTTTTGAAGCCATGGCTGTTAGTAATTCTTTTGAAGCCATGGCTGTTAGTAATTCTTTTGAAGCCATGGCTGTTAGTAATTCTTTTGAAGCCGTTGGCTGTTAGTAATTCTTTTGAAGCTGTTGGCTGTTAGTAATTCTTTTGAAGCTGCTGGCTGTTAGTAATTCTTTTGAAGCCATGGCTGTTAGTAATTCTTTTGAAGCCATGGCTGTTAGTAATTCTTTTGAAGCCATGGCTGTTAGTAATTCTTTTGAAGCCATGGCTGTTAGTAATTCTTTTGAAGCCGTTGGCTGTTAGTAATTCTTTTGAAGCCATGGCTGTTAGTAATTCTTTTGAAGCCATGGCTGTTAGTAATTCTTTTGAAGCTGTTGGCTGTTAGTAATTCTTTTGAAGCCATGGCTGTTAGTAATTCTTTTGAAGCCATGGCTGTTAGTAATTCTTTTGAAGCCATGGCTGTTAGTAATTCTTTTGAAGCCATGGCTGTTAGTAATTCCTTTGAAGCCATGGCTGTTAGTAATTCTTTTGAAGCCGCTGGCTGTTAGTAATTCTTTTGAAGCCGTTGGCTGTTAGTAATTCTTTTGAAGCCATGGCTGTTAGTAATTCTTTTGAAGCCGCTGGCTGTTAGTAATTCTTTTGAAGCCGCTGGCTGTTAGTAATTCTTTTGAAGCCGTTGGCTGTTAGTAATTCTTTTGAAGCCGTTGGCTGTTAGAAATTCTTTTGAAGCCATGGCTGTTAGTAATTCTTTGGAAGCCGTTGGCTGTTAGTAATTCTTTTGAAGCCATGGCTGTTAGTAATTCTTTTGAAGCCGTTGGCTGTTAGTAATTCTTTTGAAGCCGTTGGCTGTTAGTAATTCTTTTGAAGCTGTTGGCTGTTAGTAATTCTTTTGAAGCTGCTGGCTGTTAGTAATTCTTTTGAAGCCATGGCTGTTAGTAATTCTTTTGAAGCCATGGCTGTTAGTAATTCTTTTGAAGCCGTTGGCTGTTAGTAATTCTTTTGAAGCTGCCGGCTGTTAGTAATTCTTTTGAAGCCATGGCTGTTAGTAATTCTTTTGAAGCCATGGCTGTTAGTAATTCTTTTGAAGCCATGGCTGTTAGTAATTCTTTTGAAGCCGTTGGCTGTTAGTAATTCTTTTGAAGCCACTGGCTGTTAGTAATTCTTTTGAAGCCATGGCTGTTAGTAATTCTTTTGAAGCCATGGCTGTTAGTAATTCTTTTGAAGCCGTTGGCTGTTAGTAATTCTTTTGAAGCTGCTGGCTGTTAGTAATTCTTTTGAAGCCATGGCTGTTAGTAATTCTTTTGAAGCCATTGGCTGTTAGTAATTCTTTTGAAGCCATGGCTGTTAGTAATTCTTTTGAAGCCATGGCTGTTAGTAATTCTTTTGAAGCCATGGCTGTTAGTAATTCTTTTGAAGCCATGGCTGTCAGTAATTCTTTTGAAGCCATGGCTGTTAGTAATTCTTTTGAAGCCATGGCTGTTAGTAATTCTTTTGAAGCCATGGCTGTTAGTAATTCTTTTGAAGCCATGGCTGTTAGTAATTCTTTTGAAGCCACTGGCTGTTAGTAATTCTTTTGAAGCCGCTGGCTGTTAGTAATTCTTTTGAAGCCGTTGGCTGTTAGTAATTCTTTTGAAGCCGTTGGCTGTTAGTAATTCTTTTGAAGCCGCTGGCTGTTAGTAATTCTTTTGAAGCCGCTGGCTGTTAGTAATTCTTTTGAAGCCGTTGGCTGTTAGTAATTCTTTTGAAGCCATTGGCTGTTATTAATTCTTTTGAAGCCATGGCTGTTAGTAATTCTTTTGAAGCCGTTGGCTGTTAGTAATTCTTTTGAAGCCATGGCTGTTAGTAATTCTTTTGAAGCCATTGGCTGTTAGTAATTCTTTTGAAGCCATGGCTGTTAGTAATTCTTTTGAAGCAGCTGGCTGTTAGTAATTCTTTTGAAGCCATGGCTGTTAGTAATTCTTTTGAAGCCGCTGGCTGTTAGTAATTCTTTTGAAGCCGTTGGCTGTTAGTAATTCTTTTGAAGCCGCTGGCTGTTAGTAATTCTTTTGAAGCCATGGCTGTTAGTAATTCTTTTGAAGCCATGGCTGTTAGTAATTCTTTTGAAGCCATGGCTGTTAGTAATTCTTTTGAAGCCGTTGGCTGTTAGTAATTCTTTTGAAGCTGTTGGCTGTTAGTAATTCTTTTGAAGCTGCTGGCTGTTAGTAATTCTTTTGAAGCCATGGCTGTTAGTAATTCTTTTGAAGCCATGGCTGTTAGTAATTCTTTTGAAGCCATGGCTGTTAGTAATTCTTTTGAAGCCATGGCTGTTAGTAATTCTTTTGAAGCCGTTGGCTGTTAGTAATTCTTTTGAAGCCATGGCTGTTAGTAATTCTTTTGAAGCCATGGCTGTTAGTAATTCTTTTGAAGCTGTTGGCTGTTAGTAATTCTTTTGAAGCCATGGCTGTTAGTAATTCTTTTGAAGCCATGGCTGTTAGTAATTCTTTTGAAGCCATGGCTGTTAGTAATTCTTTTGAAGCCATGGCTGTTAGTAATTCTTTTGAAGCCGCTGGCTGTTAGTAATTCTTTTGAAGCCATGGCTGTTAGTAATTCTTTTGAAGCCATGGCTGTTAGTAATTCTTTTGAAGCCGTTGGCTGTTAGTAATTCTTTTGAAGCCGTTGGCCGTTAGTAATTCTTTTGAAGCCATGGCTATTAGTAATTCTTTTGAAGCCATGGCTGTTAGTAATTCTTTTGAAGCCATGGCTGTTAGTAATTCTTTTGAAGCCGCTGGCTGTTAGTAATTCTTTTGAAGCCATGGCTGTTAGTAATTCTTTTGAAGCCATGGCTGTTAGTAATTCTTTTGAAGCCATGGTTGTTAGTAATTCTTTTGAAGCCGCTGGCTGTTAGTAATTCTTTTGAAGCTGTTGGCTGTTAGTAATTCTTTTGAAGCCGCTGGCTGTTAGTAATTCTTTTGAAGCCGTTGGCTGTTAGTAATTCTTTTGAAGCCGCTGGCTGTTAGTAATTCTTTTGAAGCCATGGCTGTTAGTAATTCTTTTGAAGCCATGGCTGTTAGTAATTCTTGCTAACTAAAACTTTGATCAACAAGACAACAGCATAAGAACTAAATAAACACTGTCTGTCATTTTTTGTCCATCCAGACTGAAACTACATTTCTGTCATACCAGGTGGATGCAGCAAAATTTATTTATGCTAGATCTCATTAAAAAAACCAGCACCTTTGGCAATATTGTGTAGCATATCACTTTATATGATAAAGATTTGTCAGTAACTTGTGGCAGGTTTGTGGTCTTTTTCTGCTTTTCTCAATATTAATGAAAGTGGCATTCAACACTAATTCTATTTCAATTTTATATATGGTGTTGAGATAACAAAATAATTTGCATATACACTGACACCTGTCTGAACCGAAGGCAGAGAACAAGATAGAATCCTGTATAAACCTGTCTGAACCAAAGCCAGAGAACAAGAATAAACCTGTCTGAACCGAAGCCAGAAAACAAAATAGAATCCTGTATAAACCTGTCTGAACCGAAGCCAGAGAACAAGATAGAATCCTGTATAAATCTGTCTGAACCGAAGCCAGAGAACAAGATAGAATCCTGTATAAACCTGTCTGAACCGAAGCCAGAGAACAAGATAGAATCCTGTATAAACCTGTCTGAACCGAAGCCAGAGAACAAGATAGAATCCTGCATAAACCTGTCTGAACCGAAGCCAGAGAACAAGATAGAATCCTGTATAAACCTGTCTGAACCGAAGCCAGAGAACAAAATAGAATCCTGTCTGAACCGAAGCCAGAGAACAAGATAGAATCCTGTATAAACCTGTCTGAACCGAAGCCAGAGAACAAGATAGAATCCTGTATAAACCTGTCTGAACCGAAGCCAGAGAACAAGATAGAATCCTGCATAAACCTGTCTGAACCGAAGACAGAGAACAAGATAGAATCCTGTATAAACCTGTCTGAACCGAAGCCAGAGAACAAAATAGAATCCTGTCTGAACCGAAGCCAGAGAACAAGATAGAATCCTGTATAAACCTGTCTGAACCGAAGCCAGAGAACAAGATAGAATCCTGTATAAACCTGTCTGAACCGAAGCCAGAGAACAAAATAGAATCCTGTATAAACCTGTCTGAACCGAAGCCAGAGAACAAGATAGAATCCTGTATAAACCTGTCGGAACCGAAGCCAGAGAACAAAATAGAATCCTGTCTGAACCGAAGCCAGAGAACAAGATAGAATCCTGTATAAACCTGTCTGAACCGAAGCCAGAGAACAAGATATAATCCTGTATAAACCTGTCTGAACTGAAGCCAGAGAACAAGATAGAATCCTGTATAAACCTGTCTGAACCGAAGCCAGAGAACAAAATAGAATCCTGTATAAACCTGTCTGAACCAAAGCCAGAGAACAAAATAGAATCCTGTATAAACCTGTCTAAACCAAAGCCAGAGAACAAGATAGAATCCTGTATAAACCTGTCTGAACTGAAGCCAGAGAACAAAATAGAATCCTGTATAAACCTGTCTGAACCGAAGCCAGAGAACAAGATAGAATCCTGTATAAACCTGTCTGAACCGAAGCCAGAGAACAAAATAGAATCCTGTATAAACCTGTCTGAACCGAAGCCAGAGAACAAGATAGAATCCTGTATAAACCTGTCGGAACCGAAGCCAGAGAACAAAATAGAATCCTATCTGAACTGAAGCCAGAGAACAAGATAGAATCCTGTATAAACCTGTCTGAACCGAAGCCAGAGAACAAGATATAATCCTGTATAAACCTGTCTGAACTGAAGCCAGAGAACAAGATAGAATCCTGTATAAACCTGTCTGAACCGAAGCCAGAGAACAAAATAGAATCCTGTATAAACCTGTCTGAACCAAAGCCAGAGAACAAAATAGAATCCTGTATAAACCTGTCTAAACCAAAGCCAGAGAACAAGATAGAATCCTGTATAAACCTGTCTGAACTGAAGCCAGAGAACAAAATAGAATCCTGTATAAACCTGTCTGAACCGAAGCCAGAGAACAAGATAGAATCCTGTATAAACCTGTCTGAACCAAAGCCAGAGAACAAGATAGAATCCTGTATAAACCTGTTTGAACCGAAGCCAGAGAACAAGATAGAATCCTGCATAAACCTGTCTGAACCGAAGCCAGAGAACAAGATAGAATCCTGTATAAACCAAACGTTTTAAAAAAAAAAATTCTCAGTGCAGGAAATCTTTCTTAATTTAATCTGTATAATCTGGACACCTGTCAATTCTGAACACAAAAGTTGGTCCCACAGGTTTTTTGCTGTTGTTATCTCATCATACATCGTGGTCGTACGGTAGTTGGATTTACAACTACCTGTGCAATCAATTCCTATAACCACTAAAGCTTTGAGTTTGAATCCGGTTGATGGCGAGGTGTACTCGATGCAACATTATGTGATAAAGTTTGTCAGTGACTTGTGACAGGTTGGTGGTTTTCTTCGGATACTCTGGTTTCCTCCACTAATAAAACTGACAGCCATGATATACCTGAAATAGTGTTGAAAGTGGCTTAAACACCATAAAACCAACAAACCAACTAATGACAGATGGAGAATGATGCTGTACAACACAACAATACTAGCGTGAAACATCTCCTTTTATCATCAGTCAGCTACATGTAGTTTAAAGGATCCTTTGTATCCTGAAATATTTTTGAAAGTGGTGTTAAACACCATAAATCAACCCCATCTTATCATACCTGAATTTCAAACAATGATGATACTGGTTTATGATCACTAAGTTTATATGACATATGAGATTGATATGACAGCTGTTTGACTGAGAGTGTAATGTTCTCAAATGAGTCTTCATGGACATGCCACAGTATTCTATCACAATAAGCAGGTATTCTCTGTTTGTCACTGAAACAATAAACAAAAAAAGATACTCATTAGAAACTAAATTAAAAAACATTCTCATGCAAATTATTTCATATAATAGGTATAATAACAAGAGGTTCCACTTCTACTTTTATCAAACACTGATTGCATTCATCAAGTTGAAGATTATGTCAGAGGTTGTACATGGCAATTGAAAAAGGTTAAAACAAGATGAACTGAGAGCAACTGTGAGCTAATGCTCACTTATGACACCCCCGCATATATGTTCAATGTGTATAAAAGGAAGTAGGAATCTGACGGGTCCAAAAACACTTCCCATAATATGGCATACCTATATGAAGCTTGTGACCAAATATCAGATTTCTGCCATCAATAGTTGCTGAGAAAAATGTGCCGAAAAATATCTTGGCCGGACGGGCAGAGGTAAAACAGTATACCCCCCCCCCCCTCTGGTGGAGCTGGGGTATAACTATTTACAGTTGTTATAAATTAGTATTTGATTGAGGAGACAGCTGCCTTGAATATTTTAACCGAGTGACTCATAACTAAGACTATGTCTTGATTGTCAGAGGTAACGTAAGTATGTCTTTTTAAGAAATAGCTACTTTTTCGTTTGCTATATTATATATAATGAATCTTGCAATCCCTTTCTTTATACATGTACATATTTGTTAACATGAAGAACTTATATAGTGAAATCTATATTAACCGAACCATGAATAAAACGGAATCCTGTATAAGCTAACTTTAAATAAAGTCTCAATGTATAATATATTGGATAATTTAGCCTGTTTAAACCAAACAACTGTCTATATATATATTCTGAACACAAAAGTTGGTCACTAGTAGGTTCAGTTTAGAAAACTTTTACTGTATTTCAGTGACATGCCCTGAATCTATTTCTAAAAAGGTTACATTTCAAATATCAGTTAATTTCAGCTTAAATTGTAGAAGCTCTGGCTATTTAAGGAGATTTCTATTTTTAGTAGCTGACACCTATCAAGGTATAATATAATTTTACCTTGTATCATAATTATCTGTACCTGGGTCAAATTTATAGGTTGGAGGGAATGTTAATTTTCCTTCTTCAAAGTCAACAAAAATAAGATCTTCCTCCATGCACTGAAGCAACTGGAATATGTCAATATATCAATAATGTAATATTTTATTAAAAAAATGTTTAAAAAAGTTAAGGGCAGTTCTTCCAGGGGTTAGGGTTATGGTGTTTAATACCACTTCAACAATATTACAGCTATATCGTTGTGGTCAGTTTTATTGTTGAATGAAACCAGAGTACCTGAAGAAAACCACAGATCTGCCGTAAGTCACTGACAAACTTTATCACATAATGTTGTATCGAGTACAAGAGTTCTTTCAGAAACAAGAAATAAAATATATAGCATATCTATGTACGCACATTACCAATGGGGGATAATTTGCATTTAAGAATTGAATGCAATATTTTGTATTTTTATTGCTGTGTGATAGTGTTGACCGAAGTACATTTTGTATGAAGTGTAGTATCGCTTCATATCAAAAATGTACCTCCATCACCACTTTTACGGGCCCGTCGTGATCGTAGTTAAAAACAGGTCGGTGGTTTTCTCCGGGTACTCCGCTTTCCTACACGTACAGCCCGAAAATATCGCCACACACTCAAATTGAGCCGGTCTCAGGTTAAAACAGGAAGGAGTTTTAAAATGACTGGTTCATAAAATGCTGGTACAAATATAACAACCTTGTAACCTTGAAAACTTTTATGGTGTGTACAATCAGTGCCTATCACCACTAAAGTTGTGAGTTCGAACCCCGTTCAGGCGAGGTGTACTTGATACAACATTATGTGATGAAATTTGTCAGTGACTTGCAACAGGTCGGTGGTTTTCTCCGGGTACTCCGCTTTCTTACACTAAAAAAACTGACCATCACGATATAACTGAAATATTGTTGAAAGTGGCATTAAACATCATAAACCAAATCAAACCATCAACACCTTTACAACCCTATACAACAGCAAAAAATTACATTCAATACTTATAATTACATTTTTACATTATTACATACAACTGAAATTATTATTATTTGTTTTAAATATTGCACATTTTCAACCGTTGTTATTATGTGTAATTTCAATTTCAAAATCATGTGTCAAACTTTTGACCAATCACATTGGACTTTATAAATGAAATGAATATACAATGTACTTATTGTAATATGACATCAGTATAACACTGTGGAAGTCAAATGATTATGAAATGGTGGCACCAGGTGCTAGTTTTCTATATCATGAAACTATTGTAATGTTTTTTTTTTTAATTTTACTCCCTCTTTTTCTGCATTAAATATGCAACACATCGTTATCAACAAAAATAAATTCTTACCATCAATAAATACAATCATTCAAAAGTGACAGAATTAAGAAATAGATTTGCAATGGATTTTTGCATAAGAAAACGATGTACAACTGTATGATAATAATACAAACCTGATCATACTGCATCAGTGACTGATAGTCATCATGTCTTACAGCTCTTTTTATGTATGTTCTGCTAACATTTGCCAGTCTGAAGTTTAAATCCCCAATAAAAAATACATAACTGAAAGAAAACAAAATACATGAAATAAATACAGTCAAACCTGCCTTAAAGAACACCTCTATATAACAAATCACTGTATATAAAGAACACCTCTATATAACAAATCACTGTATATAAAGAACATCTCTATATAACAAATCACTGTATATAAAGAACACCTCTATATAACAAATCACTGTATATAAAGAACACCTCTATATAACAAATCACTGTATATAAAGAACACCTCTATATAACAAATCACTGTATATAAAGGGCATTCTCATTTTCCCCATTAATGAATAGTGCATATAAAGGGCAACTGCTCACAAAAGCCACATTTTAAGGTTCCCTTGAGTAGCCTTTATATACAGGTTTGATTGTACCTACAAAATTATTCATTATTATGAAAAGAAAGTTTAAACAGTGATGGTCAACTATTCCACCAATATCAACAAATATCTACCTCTTATATTAACTCACTGAACACAAAAAAGGGAGATCACGACATATGAAGTTGGAAATCCAGGTCATGGCTTTGGACAAGCACAACTATGTTCACATTAAATTAAAATAAAGATAAACAAAACTTGTGAAATGTGAACAGATGCTCATGGAGGATACCCCTGCATATATGCAATTGTTTGATATGATATATGTTGAAAAGAACTTGGTAATGGATTGGCATTTATGAATGTAAAAATCAGTAATGTTGAGTATCTTTAATACAATATACACAGGCATTTTATTTTTCCAGTGCAGTATTATTACCTGAGGAATAAAAAAACCGCCTAGCGCATTTATGCACAACGTATCCCCCCGCACTTGCATAATATTTAGTTTTATATATTTATAGAAAGCAGCCTTGCAGTCTTAATGTATAACATACTTTATTGAAGGATGGAGTATATTGCAGCATGATCTGAATAATATACAGGAAGTATTCTACTTTGAACACTGTGTAAACCTCTGATGTAAATATCGATTTCCCCCCAAAACCCTTGCTTCAAATATTTCCATGTAAAAACCCATCCAAGATAATGATAATTACAAGCCACATTCAAAAAATTATTCAAATCTATCCTTGTTTACTGAAGTTATCGTGTAAACAAGACCATTCTCAAAATTGGTGATTTTTCAACCAAAAACTAAGATTTCCCCCCAAAACCCTTGCTTCAAATATTACCATGTAAGAACCCATCCAAGATAATGATAATTACAAGCCACATGCAAAAAATTATTCAAATCTATCCATGTTTACTGAAGTTATTGCGTAAACAAGACACAATTCTCAAAATTGGTGATTTTTCAACCAAAAACTAAGACTTTCCCCCAAAACCCTTGCTTCAAATATTACCATGTAAGAACGCATTCAAGATAATGATAATTACAAGCCACATGCAAAACATTATTCAAATCTATCCATGTTTACTGAAGTCGTCGCGTAAACAAGACACAATTCTCAAAATTTGTGATTTTTCAACCAAAAACTAAGATTTCCCCCCAAAGCCTTGCTTCAAATATTTCCACGTAAGAACCCATCCAAGATAATGATAATTACAAGCCACATGCAAAAAATTATTCAAATCTATCCATGTTTACTAAAGTTATCGCATAAACAAGACACAATTCTCAAATTGGTGATTTTTCAACCAAAAACTAAGACTTTCCCCCAAAACCCTTGCTTCAAATATTACCATGTAAGAACGCATTCAAGATAATGATAATTACAAGCCACATGCAAAACATTATTCAAATCTATCCATGTTTACTGAAGTCGTCGCGTAAACAAGACACAATTCTCAAAATTTGTGATTTTTCAACCAAAAACTAAGATTTCCCCCCAAAGCCTTGCTTCAAATATTTCCACGTAAGAACCCATCCAAGATAATGATAATTACAAGCCACATGCAAAAAATTATTCAAATCTATCCATGTTTACTAAAGTTATCGCATAAACAAGACACAATTCTCAAATTGGTGATTTTTCAACCAAAAACTAAGATTTCCCTCTAAAACCCTTGCTTCAAATATTACCATGTAAGAACCCATCCAAGATTATGATAATTACAAGCCACATGCAAAAAATTATTCAAATCCATCCATGTTTACTCAAGTTATCGCGTAAACAAGAAAGTGTGATGGACGGACAGCCGCTATTACTATATCCCCCATCGCTATCGTGGGGGATAAAAAAAAATCATCCAAAATGTAACAAATATAGAACCATCCAGCGAATAACTTCAGGGGTTCATTAAAATTTTAAACACAATTCTACAAAAATCTGAATTTGTTTTGCTAAAAAAAAATTCTTTTCACACAAAATGTGACAAACAAAAGCATTAAGTATCTATATGAAAGGGAACGACTCAAGACATCTATATATCTTTGTAGTTTTCTTAATTTTAAGTATCTTCAGTGGTTCATTCATCTTTAAATTTATGGAAATTCTTGTTTTTTTTGCTAACAAAAAAACCATTCTTTAATCAACGCATAATTTTCCAGATGTAAATAAGTATTTTAAGTAGTTTTCATAATATATTCCAAAACAAAAGCATGACAGAATAGTGGACAGATCAATAGATGGACACAATGAATCCTATACACAGGAATCACTCCACATTTGTAGGCGAAGACATAAATATAAACTTTGATTTATGGCTTACCCAAATTTTTATTTGCTAAAATAATACCTCAAATGAAATTTTTAATTTAAACATCTTATGTGGTGAACTTACTCATGGTCTAAAATATGGTCCACATCTTTATCTCTGAATTTTTGTGTTCTGAGTATTGTATGAAAGTCCTACAAAAGCAAGGTCAGTTTAACACATCAAAATAATTCTAATTTAGAGCATGTATTTGATACAAAACATATATGTGGGGATCTAAGGATACAGAAATGGGACCTAGTTTCACGGAAACAAGAGTGGTTGGTTGGTTTATGGTGTTTAACACGACTTTCAACAATATTTCAGTTATATCGTAGGAAACAAGAGTACACCACCTCCAAAAGGGGCATCCATTATTGGTACAGGAAGTACCCGTACATGAGTGACTTGTGATTGGAGAACACTTTACTCGTTGCACGTAAAATATAATCTGTAGAAGCTACAAATGAATATTTACGCTAAAAGTTGCTAGGAAAATGTTACGACTCTATTCATCTGATTTATTGTTTTCATCAATAACATAGCTGAAATACAGCTCTTTTGAAATTAAATTACAACCAATGATACACAAAATGTCTACATACATATATTATCATTTATATACACATCTTTGTTTAGTCCTTGCAATACTGTGTTACAATTTCTCTATCACAAAAGTTACCAAGCTGCACAGCGTGTTCCCAGGAGGGAATAAATGAATATGCAAAGAAACAAAATGAACCAAGTTCCTTTACAATGAAAATATATTCTATACTAGAATTATAAATATTTCATGCAAAAATTATGATTTGATGATTACATGTGACTAAGTTCACATTCTGTAGCATAATGTCATTCTTGCCTTGGGGAATACTTATGATTGATTGTGTTTAAGGTTATATTTGGTACAGTGAAATCTGTCTGAACCGAACTTTAAATATAGTCCCAATTTAGGAAATTTTTTGTTAATTTAACTTGCATAAAACAAACACCTATCTATTTCGAACACAAAATCTGGTCTCAAAGAGATTAGGCTTAGACAGATTTCACTGTACTAGAATGTCATTACCTCTATCCGTTCTTTCACATTGTCCATATGAGCTGCCAGATGAGCATTTACAATTATGAAATTAACACCATTCACATCAAATCTTACACTAACTCCACCTTTGTTTCCCTAAAAGTACAAAATTCAAACTTTCTCGTAAAAGAACGACATCACAATGACTGCAAGATAAAGAACAGCAGAAAAAGCATTGTTTCTTAACTTTGGGTATTAACATGACATTAAATTGGAATTTCTTAACTTTTGATATTTGCAAGATATTAAATTGGATTGTTGTGACTTTTACAATTTACCCAAGATTAAATTGGATGTTGAACAAACCATTCGTCCAGTGCTTAATTTTGAGAAAAGATCATTGTTTCCAACACATGGTTGAAAACTTTGCTTGCAATCTAGTGAAAAGCAATTTTTACGAAAATTTCCTCCATGTGTACATTACCACTTATACAGTTTCTCTATTGTTATTGTACACTCCCTATTAACACAGCTTTGATAGAATATTTAGACTGACAATAAATAAATAAAGACTAAACTTGCTACGTACCAACCAACCTCCCATGCCTGCTCTGGATATCTCTGATTCAATATGTGTATAACTTAATATGTCTGTTCTCTTAACAAATGTTACCAACAAAATGGCTTGCATCCTGACAGATTTCACCTGCAAGACAAATTTTAAATTACCAACTCTGTCACACCAATAATGGATTGATGTATTTGGTCTTTTTTTTAGACAGAAAATTAATTATATCATAAATCTTATTTTTGATTTCTAAATTAATCTTCAGATATCTATTATTCAGAAACAGGTTTTTAAAAAGTTGTGTCACACACAACGTCATAATAACCCACCATTGTGTGGTAAACATTTGGCGAAATGTTTTGATTCAGGAAACATCAAGGCATAAAAAAAATCAGATGAGATAACAGTTTAATTATCATTTTAATCACATTTATAATGTTAGATCCATCAGATTGATATTTCCCACAATTTCTCACTGTTCACTGTATTAGATGCAAATGTATGCTAAAAATATGACATTCAATCATTTTCGCTGCAAATTATTACATAATAAGGCATTTTTTTAGACAATTTCTTGAATGTTGATTTAATATTTTCAAAAAACATAATGCTTACAATTTCCATGATTACCATTGGATAATTTGAGAGCAAATTACGAACCTTACCACTAGCCTTTTAAATAATTTTATGCAAGAACCCATTCAAAATAAATACTGTGTCCAAAACCACGACAATGCAAAAAGGTTCAGTATAAAATAACATTTTACATCTAGAACTGATCATGAGATATTTGTACCTACAGTTTTAATTGTTTCAGATAAGTTTTAGCCTTGAAGTAATGCTGGGCCATCATGGTTGTGATCGTATGGTAGTTGGATTACAACTACCTACGCAATCAGTGCCTATCACCACTAAAGTTGTGAGCTCGAATCCTGCTCAAGGCAGGGTGTTACTTGATACAACATTATGTGAAAAAGTTTGTCAGTGACTTGGCAGGTTGGTGGTCTTCTCCGGTTACCTCCACCAATAAAACTGACATGCCACAATATAACTTAAAAATATTTGAAAGTGACCTTAAACTCCATAACCCTTGAAGTAATGCATTTTAAACACTTTCTTTGGTGAGGAAACATTATAATTACCATTGGTCAATAGATAAAAGTCTTACCCTAAAGTATCCTTTAGAAGATAATAGATTTGTAAGGGTCTTGGTCTAGCCGTTGTAAACATGATCATCACTATGATATATATAAAAGTCTTACCGTAAAATATCCTTTAAAAGATAATAGATTTGTAAGGGTCTTGGTCTAGTCGTTGTAAACATGATCATCACTATGATATATATAAAAGTCTTACCCTAAAGTATCCTTTAGAAGATAATAGATTTGTAAGGGTCTTGGTACAGTTGTTGTAAACATGATCATCACTATGATATATATAAAAGTCTTACCCTAAAGTATCCTTTAGAAGATAATAGATTTGTAAGGGTCTTGGTCTAGTCGTTGTAAACATGATCATCACTATGATATATATAAAAGTCTTACCCTAAAGTATCCTTTAGAAGATAATAGATTTGTAAGGGTCTTGGTCTAGTCGTTGTAAACATGATCATCACTATGATATATATAAAAGTCTTACCCTAAAGTATCCTTTAGAAGATAATAGATTTGTAAGGGTCTTGGTCCAGTCGTTGTAAACATGATCATCACTATGATATATATAAAAGTCTTACCCTAAAGTATCCTTTAGAAGATAATAGATTTGTAAGGGTCTTGGTCTAGTCGTTGTAAACATGATCATCACTATGATATATATAAAAGTCTTACCGTAAAGTATCCTTTAGAAGATAATAGATTTGTAAGGGTCTTGGTCTAGCCATTGTAAACATGATCATCACTATGATATATATAAAAGTCTTACCCTAAAGTATCCTTTAGAAGATAATAGATTTGTAAGTGTCTTGGTCTAGTTGTTGTAAACATGATCATCACTATGATATATATAAAAGTCTTACCCTAAAGTATCCTTTAGAAGATAATAGATTTGTAAGGGTCTTGGTCTAGTTGTTGTAAACATGATCATCACTATGATATATATAAAAGTCTTACCCTAAAGTATCCTTTAGAAGATAATAGATTTGTAAGTGTCTTGGTCTAGTTGTTGTAAACATGATCATCACTATGATATATATAAAAGTCTTACCCTAAAGTATCCTTTAGAAGATAATAGATTTGTAAGTGTCTTGGTCTAGCCATTGTAAACATGATCATCACTATGATATATATAAAAGTCTCACCCTAAAGTATCCTTTAGAAGATAATAGATTTGTAAGGGTCTTGGTCCAGTCGTTGTAAACATGATCATCACTATGATATATATAAAAGTCTTACCGTAAAGTATCCTTTAGAAGATAATAGATTTGTAAGGGTCTTGGTCTAGTCGTTGTAAACATGATCATCACTATGATATATATAAAAGTCTTACCCTAAAGTATCCTTTAGAAGATAATAGATTTGTAAGGGTCTTGGTCTAGCCATTGTAAACATGATCATCACTATGATATATATAAAAGTCTTACCCTAAAGTATCCTTTAGAAGATAATAGATTTGTAAGGGTCTTGGTCTAGTCGTTGTAAACATGATCATCACTATGATATATATAAAAGTCTCACCCTAAAGTATCCTTTAGAAGATAATAGATTTGTAAGTGTCTTGGTCTAGTCGTTGTAAACATGATCATCACTATGATATATATAAAAGTCTCACCCTAAAGTATCCTTTAGAAGATAATAGATTTGTAAGGGTCTTGGTCTAGTCGTTGTAAACATGATCATCACTATGATATATATAAAAGTCTCACCCTAAAGTATCCTTTAGAAGATAATAGATTTGTAAGTGTCTTGGTCTAGTTGTTGTAAACATGATCATCACTATGATATATATAAAAGTCTTACCCTAAAGTATCCTTTAGAAGATAATAGATTTGTAAGGGTCTTGGTCTAGTTGTTGTAAACATGATCATCACTATGATATATATAAAAGTCTTACTCTAAAGTATCCTTTAGAAGATAATAGATTTGTAAGTGTCTTGGTCTAGTTGTTGTAAACATGATCATCACTATGATATATATAAAAGTCTTACTCTAAAGTATCCTTTAGAAGATAATAGATTTGTAAGTGTCTTGGTCTAGCCATTGTAAACATGATCATCACTATGATATATATAAAAGTCTTACCCTAAAGTATCCTTTAGAAGATAATAGATTTGTAAGTGTCTTGGTCTAGTTGTTGTAAACATGATCATCACTATGATATATATAAAAGTCTTACCCTAAAGTATCCTTTAGAAGATAATAGATTTGTAAGGGTCTTGGTCTAGTTGTTGTAAACATGATCATCACTATGATATATATAAAAGTCTTACCCTAAAGTATCCTTTAGAAGATAATAGATTTGTAAGGGTCTTGGTCTAGTTGTTGTAAACATGATCATCACTATGATATATATAAAAGTCTTACCCTAAAGTATCCTTTAGAAGATAATAGATTTGTAAGGGTCTTGGTCTAGTTGTTGTAAACATGATCATCACTATGATATATATAAAAGTCTTACCCTAAAGTATCCTTTAGAAGATAATAGATTTGTAAGGGTCTTGGTCTAGTTGTTGTAAACATGATCATCACTATGATATATATAAAAGTCTTACCCTAAAGTATCCTTTAGAAGATAATAGATTTGTAAGTGTCTTGGTCTAGTTGTTGTAAACATGATCATCACTATGATATATATAAAAGTCTTACCCTAAAGTATCCTTTAGAAGATAATAGATTTGTAAGTGTCTTGGTCTAGTTGTTGTAAACATGATCATCACTATGATATATATAAAAGTCTTACCCTAAAGTATCCTTTAGAAGATAATAGATTTGTAAGGGTCTTGGTCTAGCCATTGTAAACATGATCATCACTATGATATATATAAAAGTCTTACCCTAAAGTATCCTTTAGAAGATAATAGATTTGTAAGGGTCTTGGTCCAGTCATTGTAAACATGATCATCACCACCCGTCATCTCCTGTAACCTGTAAAATTACAATATGTAAACTACATCAAAATATCACATTTGATCTACATGTAATGATACATGTACACAAATGTATATCTTTATCAATGTCAAGAAATCTCAAATTGCATTGCAATTGTTTATGCCAATTGTTAATATAGCCAATGAAGGAGGCAGCAATTCCAAAGGTTCATCGAATATTGGTAAAAGTTCGATAAATTTGGCAATGGTCCAGTAAATTTCTGTTGCAGCTCAGACCAGATGACCGATGTATAGGTTTATTTTAATTCTTGAAAAATAATCTGACAACAGCCATTAGTAAAATTGTCTTGAAAGATTTCGATAAAATTATTTGTTTCTGGTCTCAAATGATGTTAATATAAATCGACTTATTTTTACCACCATCATTCTCCATATAGCATGGTCTTACAATTGACCAATAGCTCTTAAGTATTAAGTGTCGGTTTAATGTTGATCAAAACAATCCTGGATGTCATACAGGGACGTATCTATGGAAAATAGTGCCTATGGCAAGAACTAAAATTGCATTTTACATTTATTATTTATATATAATTTCTCCAGGTGTTCATGTCTATGTGTATTACATGGTTTTTGCAAAATTACTTTAAGAAAATTATTTAAAAAATCTTTTTTGGGACATTCCCATATGGGAACATTAGGCGCTAAAACCTCTCAGTGGCGCCCAGGGCACGTGCCCTACTTGTCATACCCTAGATACGCCACTGATGTCATATTAGAATGGCCTATAATTTTACCCAACAGCATATATATCTGGTAACGGTTCATTGTTCAGTTTTAACAAGTCTGTGAAGTCTGTTGATGAATTTATATCAGTATCTCCAACATTCCATGTTACTAGATACAACCTGTGTATAAAACAAACAAACAAACAAACAATGAAATCAGAAACCACAAAAATGTACATAAGAAAAGGATTATGTTACTGAAATTTACAGTTCATAAACAATGTAATTATTATTAAAACTAAGGTTCTCCTCCCTCAGGCATAGGTGACCTTAGCCGATTTTGGCGATCTTGTTTAGGTCCTTTGGTTTATTTGTTCCCCAAAATTATTTGCTTTTCCCACCTTTCGACTTTGAGCGTAACTGATGAAGGTTATTCCAGAAATGCGTCGTGTGCACTAAGTTTGATATCTACGTTTTTTTTTTGTTTTTTTTTTTTCACAAAAATGTCATATATTACAGACTCTTAGCAAAAAAAAAATCCAACATCTTCATAAATCGCCTTGTTGGTGTTAACTTCCGAGTGCAGCAGATCATGAGTGCCGTCATGTCAAATCAAATACTATAAAACTGGTTTATGTTGCTTTTCCACTAAGCACACAACATTAAATAATAAGAGCAAAAGTTGGTTGAGTAAGATATGACATGGCAGCTCAATGATGGAGGCTGGCAAAGAGCAGCAGCATGATAAAATTGGTTCGTGTCAATATAGTTTGTCTCAGTCTGTTATCCAATAAATCATGTGGTGGAAAATCATTAGGTAGTCCTGCATCCAAAAATACTGTTGTGATTATTGCAAAGCTAAATTCATTCACTAAAAAAATAAACCGATTTGCTTACATTTTTGTATTAGAAGCATTCTCTTTTTATATGATCAAGACCCATTGACAAATTTTTCTTATCATTGACTTTATGGAATTAATATTGATATAGTTTCTAGTGACCGAGTTTGAACCTTGAAAATTAATGGAGAGTTGTATGTTATAATATTAAAACTGTCTACAGATTCTGATTGTGAAAATAATACATGTTATAGCCATTGAAATCTGTACGAAAAGGGACCTTTTCGCTTGTATTAAAGGGAAATAATTCATTTTTTTTAATATTCTGAAGTATTTTTACATTTCTGACAAATTGATTCTATATTTGGAATTTAAAACACATGACATCATGTATTTACTATTGATGTTTACCTGGTAAGTATATCATAGACATTTCACAGATTTTAAGCTTATGCTTATTCTAGACCAAAGTTTTTTAAAAATATATATTTTTTTATGATTCAGCTTTATTGAGATTTTACCTAAAAATAAAAACGAAAGTGTTGCTATATCACGAAAAGTTTCATTATACATGACAATGAGCTTCTTACACCACTGAAATAAATTTTGTAGAGAAA
The DNA here is from genome assembly GCA_963383655.1 of Bathymodiolus septemdierum. Lineage (NCBI taxonomy): Eukaryota > Metazoa > Mollusca > Bivalvia > Mytilida > Modiolidae > Bathymodiolus > Bathymodiolus septemdierum. The sequence continues at coordinate 14,605,077 of OY726523.1, forward strand.
AATCTTGTGACGCCATGTCTGTACCGGTACCGGGTCGTTTCGCTCCGATTACCTGTTCGCCCACTGTCGTTTCGCCCCGGAAAATGAGTCGATTCACCCCACTTAATCACTATTATATAATAATAGATCTCTTTCGACAATTTATCTTTTGGTAATTATTTATTTATTAGTTGTATACAAAAAAAAATAATAACATAAAAATAAAATCAAAATAATAAAAATATATAATAAACAACAGAGTTAACATAATCATGATGTTATATTATAATATTTAATAATTATTGGTCAATTATTACTAATTAAACTGCAAAAAAATAATACAGAGAAATTAATAAAAAATTGAAAATTGTAATTATTTTCATTCTTTGATCTGTCGATTACTAATTAATTGTTGTTGCTACAATGCTTTCATAGGAACCTGTCCGACCCAAGCTTTTGCAAACTTGTGCATATTGAGAAAAGTGTTGTAACAATATACTCAGTTTGAGAAATTCTTTGATCTTTCGGTGAGTATGTATAAAAAGGGGTGCTTACTGCTATGTCACAAGATTCATTAATCAAAATGCCATTCCCTTGTGTATTTTGTGACCAGGAGGTTCGACCTCGACAGCATGCTTTAGAGTGTGAATCTTGTTTCCAGTGGCAGCATCGTTTGTGTAATACTGGTGAAAGTGAACAAAAATTTTTTACACATTTAATCAGGTGTCAAACAATGAAAGTGAAGCCATACATAATATTAAACACGTCAAGAAAGCATGTTAATTATGAGGAAGACAAAAATAAAGTACCCATGAACAAGCCTTACAACATCCAAAATACGAATATTTGCAATGGTATTTTCCATATTTCATTTTTTAAAGCACTATTAATAAATGAGGGCGAAACGATCCGGGACGAACGGGAATAGGGGCAAAACGACTCACAGGATTTGGGACGAAACGACCCGGATTCGTCTGTACCATAGCCATGGCTCAATTCTCAGGGCGTATCTGCTCTTTATAGTAAACAATACTTTTAGTAGATTGCTCAGTGATAGTAAACAAAATTAGTGGCCAGGGGCATTGTCGAACGAACTTGTATACATGAGCTTATGTTTTATGTCTATGCATGCATGTTTTGTTTTTTTTTGCTTTGTGATGTCATGTAATATGTGCTTGTAAAGTTATTTTATACTTGCATGTGCTTTTTATGTAATAGTCGATTCAAAAGCTCACAAGAGCTTATGTTATGTGATATAGATATTTCGACTTTAAATACAACTTATTTGATTTGATTTGGTCAAGACAAGACGTACCTAATCGTTTTCGTTTTGTTTTCTGCAGACATTGTGCACTATTTATACTCTAAAGGTCATGTTAGTGTTTAACTTTGAATATGCAGTCAACATATTATATAAATATACAACATCGGGAAGAAAAAACTTGTTAGACAACTTTAACACAATTTCCCCAGGACATTTTTGGACACCTGTTGTGTTCTACGTCATTAACATCGTGATCAAGGGAAGTAACTTCATTTCCTGTTTATCTCAGACATTTCCGCGGGAAATTAACACATTGTTATGATATTTCATTTAAAGAGGATCGAAACCACAATTATTTATCTGGTTTTATGAATCTGGATTGGTATGTCATAATGTCTGGATAAACTTAATATCTATATATTTTTTTTCTACGACGAGATATAAATGATGGTTCGAAGAGAAATTAAGTTATCATGGTTGATTTAAACAATTCAAGTCACTTCGGCACCTGGTCATTTCGGCACCTACTAACCTAGTCAAATCGGCACCTAGGATAGTCATTTCGGCCTCTAGTTAAATGGCACCGTTTAAATCTACATGCCATACATGGCCATGGGGAACTTGAGCAGTTCAAATACACCTCGCATAGAATTCAACCTCCCCCTCTCAATGCCATATCAACAACAAAAATATATAGATATTATGTTTATCCAGACATTAAGACAGTAAATGTATAGTGATCCCTCCGTGTAGAACCGATCAATATAAACACTCATTCTTTGTATGGACAGCTGTTGATTGGAACCACCTGGACGAACTGTCCGCAGAGAAACTCGAAAGTTTCAAGTCCGCGCTCACAGTACATCGCGACTAAGTCGCTCTTCACCCGTCATATCATAGCCCAGCAGGGATCCTATGACGTAATTACAGTACAGATACAGATACATGAATCTGCTCCTGAGTTAAAGATTATTTATTCTTGAATGACATTAAATACATTCACACAACTTTAAATGTTCCCTCTCCTGCCATGTTGCTGTTGTACATGTATAATAGTTGCTATAGAGGCAGCCTTTATCTGTTGTATCTGAGAAGTACTTTTTTGACTCGAACAATCGCAAAGGTTGCTGATTTGAGTCCCACTGGTATCATCAGGCATTTTTCACTACAATGGAGCTGTGAGGAATCCTGGTCGTTTCGCCCCGGAAAGTGAGTCAATTCGCCCCACTTAATCGCTATTATATTATAATAGATGAAGTCTTTTTTGACAATTTTTTGGTAATTATTTATTATTAGTTGTATGCAAAAAAAATAATAATTCATTCATTTTGGTCTACTTTAATATTTATTTATTAGTTGTATACAAAAAAAAATAATAATTCATTCATTTTGGTCTACTTTTGGCAAAGATCTCAAGCGAAACTTTTCTTGCAAAATTTACAAAAAACAACACAAGAACAGTAAAAAGGCAGTGATTGGGAAAGGCAGGGGCCATGGGCCGTTTGATACATACATTTTTGTAATTCTGTGTAGATGCCCCATACAAAAATTAAAAGGCCCATAAAATATTTTAGTTTTTACAAAAACTACACTGAAATGGCCCATTGAATGTTGTGATGATGGGGCTGCATTGGCCCATAATCATTTCCTCTTTCCTGATCACTGAAAAGGTTGTTTTTTTTTTGTACCAATGCAAAAATGCATGAAATGACGAAGATGCTGTACAAGTGCTCAAATAACCTCTTTTTTAATGAATTGCACATCAAATGTTAAAATAGTATAAATTTAATCAGATGTCAAACAAAGAATGAAGCAATACATAATATTAGACACGTCAAGAAAGCATCGGTTAATTATGAGGAAGACAAAAATAAAGTACCCATGAACAAGCCTTGCAACATCCATAATACGAATATTTGCAATGGTATTTTCCATATTTCATTTTTTAAAACACTATTAATAAATGAGGGCGAAACGATCCGGTACCAGCTGCGAGGACATTACAACTGTAACAGGGAATCATGTTGTATACATAGATTCCAATAAAAATAAACATCTAAAGACCTAATATAGCTGATATGGTGCAACACTGACATAAGTAATGGTCCGTCAAAGGAGATCTGAGTCACCATACTTGGAAGTTACAGTGGTTGGAATCTGTGCTACTCAAGAGTGGTACCAATCCTGACATGTGTTACTATCCTAACTTCTTATTTTATTTAATCTATGGCATTTGGGATAAAATCACAATTTTAACTTGCATTCCTACAAAATAATAAATATTGTGATATGTACAAAATATGTGTTGAAGAAAATTGTTAAATAAGATATATATTGAATTCACGTTTGTTTTTTAATTTCAGAATTAGATTACTTACAAGGTGTGGTAGTAGACAGTAGTAAAGCATGTCTGGTAGTGAAAAAACCAAGAAGAATCACAGAGAAATGTACAAGGCTAAGACACCACCATGGAAGGAAACATATAGAAAGGTGGAATCAAAATAAGCAATCTTTGGGTTATTGGTGCTAAGTGCCACTTTTGTCAATATCTATAGTAAAGCTACTCTTGCATTACGAATATCAAAATAAATCATGAGTAACTGAATAATGCAGTAATTTGCAAATGTGCATTAGTGCATAAGTGAATTATCAACCTTGTTCAGTTATGAGGGAGTTGTATTGGATATTCGGAATGCAAGAGTAGTTAAGTTATTAATTGCATAGATTGTGAACTATTGGTTGGGCTAATTGGACGTTAAAAGGGGGGAATTTTATTGTCAGATGTTCATTGATATTTTCGATTGTGATGATGCTGGTACTGTGAGGTCAAACAGTGAATTAAACATTTTTATTTTACTGGGTGGAATACCTGGGTTTTTTTTGTTTTTTTCCACTTGGAAATTTTAGTATTTAACGAACATTTATATGTAATGATTAAGTTATATTGTAGCAGTGTTTTCACTACAAATTTTGATAGGGGGAGATTTTAGAATTATAGATGGAGAGAAAATTCGAGTGAGAGTCAGAAGGCCCTCAGTGGGTTTAGGGTAAAGCCCTGGTAGAGGGAACAGGAGGAAAGCACCCCAGCCGATTTTGGATTTGGTGAATTTTGACTTGCTTTTGAGGGAGTTTCCTAGCTTTAAAATTGTTTCTTTTTGCTTAAATTTACACTGACTAACTTTGAGAAAAAGAAAAATGTAATAAACCTTTTTCCAGACAGGATTTTCAGGATCTTCTTGACCATTGAACATTTTTTCATTAGACTAGTACTAGTAGTGCATTGAGAATGATTTCTCAAGATTAACAACCATCAGTCATTTTCCATTGTTATTTCTTAGAAAGATATCACATGGTTCTGCATTTGTTCAGGTCAAAGACAAATGTACAAGTTTGGTAGAAATAAACTTGATAATTCAGGAAAGGAATATAGATTTCCCCTATGATTATGTACTATTGAAAATAAAGATTTGATAATATCTGGTGTTTGCTTCATTTCTTTGACATAGTATGAAGTTATATCAACATTCAGATTCTTTGCAGTTTTTGAATAACTAAAATAGCATCATTATAGGAATTTCTTATCTTAAAGCTTATATTATCATATTAAATGCACATTTAAAGAATATACTTGTTAATTTGCTAGCCTTTTCTATATTCTTACTGTAATTTCTCTCTTAAGATTTTGAAATAAGGTATGCATTTAACTTTTTTTAATAACAGAGAAGAACTTTCAAAAGCAATTAATGTTCAAGAATCTGATTGTTAATGTAAGGTTCCACAAACCAGTATCAATACAAAATGAAGAATTAAAGTAGTCAAAGACTCAACATTTCAATAAACTTTTATTTTTTTTTGAAAATATACAATCACAAATGACACAAACCCCCATAAAATTTTGTTTAAGGGGGACCTCATGTGCTTCAGAAGGGGATCAACAGTTCCTTATATTCTTGACATCTGCAGATAGTCTATAGTTTGACAGACTAGAGACATTTTCATGTTAATGCATTTACATGTATATCCCATGTCTTCAAACTGAAAATCAAAATAATTTCAGGCAGGGGACTCTTGAAAATGACTGGACATCGACATCAGAACTTTAAAGGAATGTGGCATCTTACACCCCAACTACATGTAGCCCAGTTTCCGAAATGAACCTTTGAATTTACTGGTCCAAATCAAATTCCTGCATTTATTTTTATATACACGTAGTTCTAAATAAAAACTGAAAATAATTACTGGTCTGAACAAAGTTTTACTGGTCTTGGGACGAAGGAATGGTGCTCATATATTCGATTTTTTTTCTCCATACTGATACAACATTACAAGATCAAACCCTGCTTACTTTGATAAAAAGCACAAAAGTGGGTTATATTTTCCTTCACTCTTTCAATCAATTAAATCAAATTATTTTAAATATTTTAATTGCTGTTTTGCTTTTTTGAACAAAAGTCCAAAATTTATTTCTGCCGCCAGGTCATGTTATCTATGTCATTCGGACCAAAGCTAGTCGGCCTTCAATCTTCCGTTGGAATGATTAAACTTTTATTTATTATTCCTACTGTGAATCGTAATGTTTTAACATAAAGAAATAATTAATTCTTCACTTCTTCAGCCTTCGTTCATAGCATATTTATCCTCGAAGTAAACGAAACCGTTAGATAAAAACCGAAAGTAATTGAAATCTCATAAATGGGACGAGGATTTGAGGCCGAAAGAAAAAAATGGCCATTGACTCATTTCTTCGTCACGGCAGTGCTTTTTCATACACGAAATAAAAGTAAAATCGCAGCCAAGTTCAAACACTAAGATTTGTTTTCAGTCGTCGAAATATGATCCCCAGTACGCTCCGAGAGTACGTGCCTGCAAATGATAAATTTACAGAATTAAAATAGAAAAGACAGCACGATTTATTTTTGAACATTAAACCCATGCTTGGAAAGTTCATAGCTGGGGATTTTATAGCAATAGCCGGTGAAAAGCGCCGGTTCCCGGCTTCAAATGAAAACACTGTTGTAGTCCGACCTGTCGCAAGTCACTGACAAACTTTATCACATAATGTTGTATTGAGTATACCTCGCCTGCGCAGGGTTCAAACTCACAACGTTTGTGGTGATAGACACTGATTTCATGGGTATTTATCAATCCAGCTACCATACGATCATGACCACGAAGACTATAAACTTCTAGTTTGGTGTTGATTTTAATCGTTTGAATAGTTTTCATGAAGAAACTCAATAAAATAATGCATTTTACATTTTTTTTTAGAGGTGTCTGGACAGATTGAGGCAAAGCAGAGAAAAACTACAAGACAGATTTCGTGGTATTAACTCCAAAGAATTACAGAAGGACGCTGACGACAACTTTGTACATGAATTAATGAAAGAAGAACTGAAATTACTTCAGAGATCATTTCAAGGGTCGCCAAGCTTCGATGATGACGAGGTAAAAATATTTGGCAGTTGAAGGAGTTTCAACTGTTTTATGGGAAAACAAAAAAAAATATCTTTTGAAAATATGTGAAAAAAATGTATGTAGTATTCCAAAAATTTTTGTTTGGCTCTTATCCTTATAAAAAACACTGGGACCATAAAACAGTGTCGGATGTTGGAAGTGACAGGTGTCGGAATATTCAAGGTTTTTTAACAAAGAATGTTAGAGAAATATTTTGGGACCTGGAATTCTTGTCGGAAGTCACAGGATGTCTGAAAACTCAGGTGTCGGATCGCACAGGTTCCACTGTGCTTACTAAAAAAAAATGTAATTGTAACTTATTACAGCGTTTTGTCAATGTAGTTATAATAATATGAATTACATGGTAATTTATGCCGGTGGTCCATGCTGGTGCAAACCCACTTCACTGATGATTGGGGTTTGGTCAGTACTTATAATAATATGGGTTACATTGTAATTTATGCCGATGGCCCATGCTGGTGCAAACCCACTTCACTGATGATTGGGGTTTGATCAGTACTTATAATAATATGGGTTACATTGTAATTTATGCCGATGGCCCATGCTGGTGCAAACCCACTTCACTGATGATTGGGGTTTGGTCAATACTTATAATAATATGGGTTACATTGTAATTTATGCCGGTGGCCCATGCTGGTGCAAACCCACTTCACTGATGATTGGGGTTTGGTCAGTACTTATAATAATATGCATTACATTGTAATTTATGCCGATGGTCCATGCTGGTGCAAACCCACTTCACTGATGATTGGGGTTTGGTCAATACTTATAATAATATGCATTACATTGTAATGTATGCCGGTGGCCCATGCTGGTGCAAACCCACTTCACTGATGATTGGGGTTTGGTCAATACTTATAATAATATGCATTACATTGTAATTTATGCCGGTGGCCCATGCTGATGCAAACCCACTTCACTGATGATTGGGGTTTGGTCAGTACTTATAATAATATGCATTACATTGTAATTTATGCCGATGGCCCATGCTGATGCAAACCCACTTCACTGATGATTGGGGTTTGGTCAGTACTTATAATAATATGCATTACATGGCAATTTATGCCGGTGGCCCATGCTGGTGCAAACCCACTTCACTGATGATTGGGGTTTGGTCAATACTTATAATAATATGCATTACATGGTAATTTATGCCGATGGCCCATGCTGGTGCAAACCCACTTCACTGATGATTGGGGTTTGGTCAGTACTTATAATAATATGGGTTACATTGTAATTTATGCCGATGGTCCATGCTGGTGCAAACCCACTTCACTGATGATTGGGGTTTGGTCAGTACTTATAATAATATGAATTACATTGTAATTTATGCCGGTGGCCCATGCTGGTGCAAACCCACTTCACTGATGATTGGGGTTTGGTCAGTACTTATAATAATATGGGTTACATTGTAATTTATGCCGGTGGCCCATGCTGGTGCAAACCCACTTCACTGATGATTGGGGTTTGGTCAGTACTTATAATAATATGCATTACATTGTAATTTATGCCGATGGCCCATGCTGGTGCAAACCCACTTCACTGATGATTGGGGTTTGGTCAGTACTTATAATAATATGAATTACATTGTAATTTATGCCGGTGGCCCATGCTGGTGCAAACCCACTTCACTGATGATTGGGGTTTGGTCAGTACTTATAATAATATGGGTTACATTGTAATTTATGCCGATGGCCCATGCTGGTGCAAACCCACTTCACTGATGATTGGGGTTTGGTCAATACTTATAATAATATGCATTACATGGTAATTTATGCCGATGGCCCATGCTGGTGCAAACCCACTTCACTGATGATTGGGGTTTGGTCAGTACTTATAATAATATGGGTTACATTGTAATTTATGCCGATGGTCCATGCTGGTGCAAACCCACTTCACTGATGATTGGGGTTTGGTCAGTACTTATAATAATATGAATTACATTGTAATTTATGCCGGTGGCCCATGCTGGTGCAAACCCACTTCACTGATGATTGGGGTTTGGTCAGTACTTATAATAATATGCATTACATTGTAATTTATGCCGATGGCCCATGCTGGTGCAAACCCACTTCACTGATGATTGGGGTTTGGTCAGTACTTATAATAATATGAATTACATTGTAATTTATGCCGGTGGCCCATGCTGGTGCAAACCCACTTCACTGATGATTGGGGTTTGGTCAGTACTTATAATAATATGGGTTACATTGTAATTTATGCCGATGGCCCATGCTGGTGCAAACCCACTTCACTGATGATTGGGGTTTGGTCAGTACTTATAATAATATGCATTACATTGTAATTTATGCCGGTGGCCCATGCTGGTGCAAACCCACTTCACTGATGATTGGGGTTTGGTCAATACTTATAATAATATGCATTACATGGTAATTTATGCCGATGGCCCATGCTGGTGCAAACCCACTTCACTGATGATTGGGGTTTGGTCAGTACTTATAATAATATGAATTACATTGTAATTTATGCCGATGGTCCATGCTGATGCAAACCCACTTCACTGATGATTGGGGTTTGGTCAATACTTATAATAATATGAATTACATGGTAATTTATGCCGATGGCCCATGCTGGTGCAAACCCACTTCACTGATGATTGGGGTTTGGTCAGTACTTATAATAATATGAATTACATGGTAATTTATGCCGGTGGCCCATGCTGGTGCAAACCCACTTCACTGATGATTGGGGTTTGGTCAGTACTTATAATAATATGAATTACATGGTAATTTATGCCGATGGCCCATGCTGGTGCAAACCCACTTCACTGATGATTGGGGTTTGGTCAATACTTATAATAATATGGGTTACATTGTAATTTATGCCGATGGCCCATGCTGGTGCAAACCCACTTCACTGATGATTGGGGTTTGGTCAGTACTTATAATAATATGAATTACATGGTAATTTATGCCGATGGCCCATGCTGGTGCAAACCCACTTCACTGATGATTGGGGTTTGGTCAGTACTTATAATAATATGAATTACATGGTAATTTATGCCGATGGCCTATGCTGGTGCAAACCCACTTCACTGATGATTGGGGTTTGGTCAATACTTATAATAATATGGGTTACATTGTAATTTATGCCGATGGCCCATGCTGGTGCAAACCCACTTCACTGATGATTGGGGTTTGGTCAGTACTTATAATAATATGAATTACATGGTAATTTATGCCGATGGCCCATGCTGGTGCAAACCCACTTCACTGATGATTGGGGTTTGGTCAATACTTATAATAATATGGGTTACATTGTAATTTATGCCGATGGCCCATGCTGGTGCAAACCCACTTCACTGATGATTGGGGTTTGGTCAGTACTTATAATAATATGAATTACATGGTAATTTATGCCGATGGCCCATGCTGGTGCAAACCCACTTCACTGATGATTGGGGTTTGGTCAATACTTATAATAATATGGGTTACATTGTAATTTATGCCGATGGTCCATGCTGGTGCAAACCCACTTCACTGATGATTGGGGTTTGGTCAGTACTTATAATAATATGAATTACATGGTAATTTATGCCGATGGCCCATGCTGGTGCAAACCCACTTCACTGATGATTGGGGTTTGGTCAATACTTATAATAATATGGGTTACATTGTAATTTATGCCGATGGCCCATGCTGGTGCAAACCCACTTCACTGATGATTGGGGTTTGGTCAGTACTTATAATAATATGAATTACATTGTAATTTATGCCGATGGCCCATGCTGGTGCAAACCCACTTCACTGATGATTGGGGTTTGGTCAGTACTTATAATAATATGGGTTACATTGTAATTTATGCCGGTGGCCCATGCTGGTGCAAACCCACTTCACTGATGATTGGGGTTTGGTCAGTACTTATAATAATATGCATTACATTGTAATTTATGCCGATGGCCCATGCTGATGCAAACCCACTTCACTGATGATTGGGGTTTGGTCAGTACTTATAATAATATGAATTACATGGTAATTTATGCCGATGGCCCATGCTGGTGCAAACCCACTTCACTGATGATTGGGGTTTGGTCAATACTTATAATAATATGGGTTACATTGTAATTTATGCCGATGGCCCATGCTGGTGCAAACCCACTTCACTGATGATTGGGGTTTGGTCAGTACTTATAATAATATGGGTTACATTGTAATTTATGCCGATGGCCCATGCTGGTGCAAACCCACTTCACTGATGATTGGGGTTTGGTCAGTACTTATAATAATATGGGTTACATTGTAATTTATGCCGGTGGCCCATGCTGGTGCAAACCCACTTCACTGATGATTGGGGTTTGGTCAGTACTTATAATAATATGAATTACATTGTAATTTATGCCGATGGCCCATGCTGGTGCAAACCCACTTCACTGATGATTGGGGTTTGGTCAATACTTATAATAATATGGGTTACATTGTAATTTATGCCGATGGCCCATGCTGGTGCAAACCCACTTCACTGATGATTGGGGTTTGGTCAATACTTATAATAATATGGGTTACATTGTAATTTATGCCGATGGCCCATGCTGGTGCAAACCCACTTCACTGATGATTGGGGTTTGGTCAGTACTTATAATAATATGAATTACATGGTAATTTATGCCGATGGCCCATGCTGGTGCAAACCCACTTCACTGATGATTGGGGTTTGGTCAGTACTTATAATAATATGGGTTACATTGTAATTTATGCCGGTGGCCCATGCTGGTGCAAACCCACTTCACTGATGATTGGGGTTTGGTCAGTACTTATAATAATATGGGTTACATTGTAATTTATGCCGGTGGCCCATGCTGGTGCAAACCCACTTCACTGATGATTGGGGTTTGGTCAGTACTTATAATAATATGGGTTACATTGTAATTTATGCCGGTGGCCCATGCTGGTGCAAACCCACTTCACTGATGATTGGGGTTTGGTCAATACTTATAATAATATGAATTACATGGTAATTTATGCCGATGGCCCATGCTGGTGCAAACCCACTTCACTGATGATTGGGGTTTGGTCAGTACTTATAATAATATGGGTTACATTGTAATTTATGCCGATGGCCCATGCTGGTGCAAACCCACTTCACTGATGATTGGGGTTTGGTCAGTACTTATAATAATATGCATTACATGGTAATTTATGTCGGTGGCCCATGCTGGTGCAAACCCACTTCACTGATGATTGGGGTTTGGTCAGTACTCAACGACCTCAACTACTCGGCTATCCAGACCCTTTTAGTTTATGATATACATGTATGTTGAAAAACCACGGAACCTAATCAGTAGACACTAAACATATCTTGCATTTAAAATCTTGTCTCTATGTTATATATTTCAGATGGATACAGATAAGTTAGACATTGATATTGATGACGTCCTCACTTTGTTTAATGATATTGAGGAGGAACTTCTCAAAGAAGGTACATCATGTTATAACACACACTATTCTATATAATTAATTTAAAATATTCTCATTTATGTGTGTTTGTTGCCTTCTAAATTGTATTTCGAAAACTAATACGGTTACATAGTTATGCCCCTTAATTGAAAAATGGCAAATGGCATATTTATAGTTATTGTAATCTATCTTCAGTTTCTTTTGGTCAAGTATTTTGAATTTTTTACATAATAATTTTGAGGACAATACATGGTCAAGTTTAATTTAGACGAGTATGTCTTGTATTAAACTTTGACCGTTACTCCTTATATGGTTCCAGAGTTATAGGCACTTGATAAATTTTAAAAGTGTAATTTCAGCTGGAAGTAGACACGTCGATAATTTTCCACCTTTGACTGATTTTAATTCCATAACCAATCTCATAATCTTTTGTTGTTCAGAATATTCTTTTATTCAAGTATTTGTTCTCCCTATGATGTAACTGAAAAATTGCTGAATTGGCATTAAACAACACTCACTCACTTTATTCAAGTATATTATTTATTAACATGTATTTTTTGCAGAAAAGAGAATAATAGACGAATTTGAAAATTATCAGAAAAGTTTACAAGAAGAAGAGAAACAACTGTGTTCTGCTGTAGAAAGGTTGTGTACAGAGGAAGTTATTTGTCCTGTTTGTCAAAAGTAAGTGAACCCCACCTGTGATATAATGATTAGTTAACACGCTCCTTTTTGTCAAAAGTAAATGTATCTAGGTTTACAAATAAATACTTTTGCAACAGAAACAGTGGTCACCTACTACTGGAAGCTATAGTTCATACAAGTTAAGTAGCATGTTTAATTGTGGGAGAAATCTTCGTTGGTATAATGGTTAGCATGCCCATCTCAAGCTCAGGTTGGGTCACACCAAAGACTATAAAATTGGTATTTGATTGTTCTCTGCTAAGCATGCAGCATGAAGAACTAAAGATTGGTTGGCTCAGAATTAGTATAATGTGTCAGTGTCTAGGTTTAGGATGGGGACGTAGATGATTCATACAATGTAAAATTTGTTAATGTTAATCTTGAAATTTAGAGTGGTATATAGGTCTGTTCACACACCACCAGGAAAAACTTAATTTGTGATAGTAAATTTTCTAATTGATGTCACCAAATCACCATACAGTTATCCTGGAAAAATGAGAAAGTGTCGTTATGGAAATTAAGTACAGTAGATCCCCTCTCATACGGTCACTCCCACCAAAGGCCCCCCTCTTATCAGGCCAGATTTCAGATACACTGATAAAGTAAAATACTACTTAATTGTCCTCAGGAGAGGCCACTTCTTCATTGCAAAAAGGGTGACCTTATAATAGGAGGTCTACTATACTGGTATATTTGATTAGATATTAATTATCTTTTTTAGAAGTCAACTTTTACAGAACAAAGGTGTGATTTTTTGTCCTTGTGGAATGAGAGTTAACACAGAGGTATTTTTTCAAAGTGTTTCTTGTGCTATTTTTAGAGCATTTGTAAATAAAGGCAAGGGAGATAATTTAATGTCTCTCAGAGACTAAGGAAAGGGAGATTACTTACAGTGCATATTTGTAAAGAAAATGAGACATAATAGAATATTATATATTAGAACTAGATTTCTTTTATTATTAGAAATTCAATATTTTTCGCTATTTTTCCTATTCTAGCTTCACTTGCCACGCCCACCAGGAAATATAACCTCGTGTGGGATTTTTTTCATGTTTGAAATTCCTGTGCGTGAGTTATATTGCCCGGTGACGATTTCCGGTTTAAACCGGAAATTAATCTATTGTAAACAGACGACAAAGGTAAAAATGTTTTAGAGCAGTCATCCACTGTAAAAACAATGAAAGTGCAGCCACGTTCGCAACCTATTTATTATCAGAACTGTTAGATTACTTGAAATTTCTTGCTGTTTGTCTCATTTAGTATGTCAACTTATACTTGTTAATATTATTTTTTTTTTTTTTTTTAGTTTTGATTAATTATCTTACTATTAAAATATAATATAGCAAATATTTGATGTGACTGTGGTCAATATACAAGAACTTTTTCCCTTGGTACCTTGAATTCCATTGATGTTGGCGTCGGGCAATATAACACATCCATGCATTTCAAGCGAGGCAAAGGAGATAATTAAATGTGTCTTAGACCATAGGAAAGGGAGATAAGTTACAGTGCATGGTGGGGGTGCATTTATTTGGTAAATTTTATGCATTTGATAAAATTTGAAGAAACAAATGAAAAATGTATAGAAATATTGGAAAATAATGGAATTGGTTTGAAATAATGTATTTTGGAGAAAAGGGGGATTATGGTAGTTAAGGGAGATTTACTTACAATGTTGAGAGTGCATTTATTTAGTGAATATATTATATTTGTGAAATTTAGATACAATAATGAACAATGTATAGAATAAATTTGGCTGTATAGAAGTACGATTTGGTATAGAAATATTGGAAAATTATAGAATTGGTTAGAATTAATGTTTTCTGGAAAAAGGCAATAAAGGTATTTCAATTGATGAACAGATGTATTGTCCTTTCAATATCTATAGAGTATATTTACTTCTATCTGTGCATTGTTTTGAATAAGTGATTATAGAATTTTTACAAAATGAGTTTTAGATTTGGAAAACAAAATTGAATTTACCAACATTAATTTGAATTATGGTATTAAAAACGTAGATATCAAATTTAGTGTGCACGACACGTTTCTGGAATAACCTTCAAGTACTCTCAATATTAAAATATTGGAAGGCCAAAGTGTTAGGTATCAATAAAGCAAAGAGCCTAAACAGGATAGCAAAAATTGGCTAAGGTCACCTATGCCTGAGGGAGGAGAACCTTAGTTTTATTAATAATTACATTATTTAGGAACTGTAAATAGCAATAATAAATATAGCTAATAAACCATGTCAGTGCCAAAACACTGACTACTGGACGGATGATACCATCAGGGAATAATAGTCCACCAGCAGTGGTATCAACCTAGTGATACTGATAGTAATAAAAACGTAGATATCAAATTTAATGGGCACGATGCGTTTCTGGAATAACCTTCATCAGGTACGCTCAATATCAATATTTTATTATTGTAGCAAGATGGTATTACATTAGCCTATGTTAAATCATCGTTAGAAGATGGGATTCACCAACACAGTACAACATGTGAAGGGGATCCTGTATTTTCTGCTGTACAGGACTACGGCAGTGATAATCTACTGATGTCCTGCAAGGTATAATGTCTACTAGACATAAATCTTAAGTGTATTTATTAAGAATATCTTCAATTTTTGAACAGGTTATGCAATATATTCTGGTTCAGGTCAGTTTATGCTTAATAAAGTGAAGCGGTTTATGAAAAGCTTAAACTGTTCCAAAAAAGCATATTCTGTTCAAAAATTTAACATATTCCTTATAATTTAATTTTTACAACAAAATTTAATGATTCCTCGATTCTAATTACGATTATTTCATGGGACTATTTGAATTTGTGGTTGGCTAATGAATATGACAATACCAACCCAGGTTATCGAATATAACCAATGTTGCTCCAGACGGATCAGCCAATCAGATTGCAGTATTCACATCAAATTAAATTATCGTTATTTATTTTCTCATCTGGTTCTTTGTGTCTTGCACAACCCAACAGACTTTTGTTTTGGAAGTGTCGAACATTGCTATGTTGTAGTCAAATGGTATAATTCTACCTAATAAAATGGTCAAGTTATGCCAGATTATAATAATCAGTCATGGTCTAGAATGTCAGATGGGATAATTCCAACTGAGGGTTCACATTTTCACATCTGAAACGAAAATTGCCACATTTCTGATGAAAGAAAATGTGAAGTCGAGGGTGGAATTGGCTTGTCTAACATTGATTATGGTTCGTATTGTTACATTATAAATGGTCATGTAATGTGAGATGTGTGAATCTCACATGGATAGGTATATCACATCAAGTATCCCTGTTACACATGTACAATCATGTAAGATAAATTAATAACTATTACAATCTGACCCAAATTTTACTTCAAGATATCCAAGGAAACGACTCTAACACCGGTAACAAGAACAAGAACAAGAAATCTCAGCCACTCGAGGATAGAATTTCAATCGTCAAGACTCAGGCTTTCCAAGAGACTTTTTCCCCCGTTTACAAAAACCTTTAATTGTTGTTTGGTTTTTTTCAAATAGTTTTGTTATTTCAAACTCCGATAAGTTTTTCCTTGGATAATTCCAAATAAAAAGTTGGTCTGTTTATCTTAATTTATCTGGAAAACTTGAATATTCTGATATTTAAAATAAATTTATTGATTCCTTAGACTTCAACAATGCAAGGTTCGAATAACTTACTAAAATCACTCAGGTCAAATGAAAGACTATAAGGCCATGTAAAATTAATTATCTGGTCCTCAGATACTGCCGTGTCGGCAAAAAATCGGCTGCTGGCTTGTATTTATCACCAAACAAAAATAAGTACAACGGTAAAAAAGTCTGTGTTCAAATTTTCGCACCTTTTAACTTGTATTGATCAAAGAGAGACAACTCCAATTTCACGTTGAAGGAATTCGGAACACTCTTGTGTTTTCCCTCCAATTGTACGAAGTCGTTACTTCCGGTAATTCCGAATGGTAACAATCGATAAAATGGAACCTAAAGATTGGACCAATATGCATATAAATACAAAAATTAAATACTCTCCCTCCCTCATCATTTTTTTGAAAGTCAGTATCTGAGAACCAGATAATTAATTTTACATGGCCTAAAATTGGTATTTGTTGTTTCTTCATGAAGCACACGGCATTAAGGAGAAAAAGCAAATACTGGTTGACTTGGAATCGGGATAACGTGTTTGAGTGGAACAACACATCTCTACCTGCAGAATGTTGTTTCAGTGAGCTAGCACTGTACAAATCCAACTAAGTATAGTACAAAGCAGACTTCATCATTATCTCATTGAAATGCAACTTGTTCTGGTCATGATACAGCCGAAAAACTAACTTGCCATCTTTAGTAAAATTATATGAACAACATTGTTGACCCTTATTGTGGTTATAATTTTTTTTCTTTCAGACCTGTGATTGGATGTATATTGTGATATAGGAGTAGTGATACAACTGGAATTTTTGTGCAATAAATATTCCATAAAAGACAAAAGGGAGATAACTCAGATAGACCGTCCAAGAATCTGAAATGTATGCACAAATATCAATTGTGACAGTATACTTTGGAATTGTCGTGTTATTTGATGGAAGTAGAATTTAAAGTTGAAGTATAAACATGTGACTATTTATAGTGATAAACAAACAATGATGTGTAAGCTAATTTTGTATTTCCATGAGATGTATTTAAATATATTATTTTTTGAAACCCTTTTGTCTGGACTAATTCATATTAGCTTCAGTGCTAGTTTTGTAGTGGTATTTATAGTGTCTGAGCATTGAGGTTGAAGGGTTAGGGTTATGGTGTTTAATGCCACTTGCAACAATATTTCAGTTACATCGTGGCGGTCAGTTTTATTGGTGGAGTAAACCGGAGAAAACCAACCTGTCGCAAGTCACTGACAAACTTTATCACATAATGTTGTATCGAGTACCCCTCGCCTGAGCAGGATTTGAACTCACAATGTTAGTGGTGATCGGCAGTGATTGCATAGGTAGTTGTAAATCCAACTACCATACAAAAACAACCAAGACAGCCCCCACTGGGGCTCAAAGTTTCAACATGCTACAATGAGGAAAATTTTAAAAATCTTAAGAACCAGTATGGAAATGCACATGGTTCACATTATTTATGAATAATTGTGAAGTAGAGACAAGAGATCACTTTGAGCCGTGCCATTGCGCCATAGTCGCATTAAAAACGGAAATGGCGCAGAGTTAACCTACGGCCCATGGAATTTGCATATCATGTGTCCGTGGTCGGGATCGTTGACGCAAATTTAGCTATTCTGTCCAGCGATCTCCATTCTGGAGAATGATAATGTACCGATATCCTGTCTCTGGTTTTTCTGACAATAGATTGGATATCGCCAAGTTTATCCGAAAAACATAAACATGCCGCCGCCACGAAAAAAACTACAGGCAACAGCGATAATACAAGTGATACACCTGTCGATTTACGGAAATTTCAGGACCGTTGGTGCTCTCTCTTCCCCTGGGTTACCTACAAGTCTAAGGAAAATCAAATGTTTTGCAAATTGTGTCGGGACATAGGCACCGAAAACATGATGACACTGGGAACAAACAATTTTAAAACGTCAACGTTGACTCGCCATGCATCAAGCGCTGACCACCAAAAAGCACTTATTGCTCATAGAGGGTCTTAAAACCTTCAAATCTATTTTCCTAGGTGGCCCACAAACCCCTTGCCTAATGGCCCATTCCATTTACTCATGATGGGCCATAGGACCATCATGAGTAAATTCCAGGGGGATCTCTGAGACTGAAGATTATACAAATGAAGAATGTAGGGTCATTTAGATCGGAGCTCTTGGGTGCCAAAGAGGTAATAAAGAAAAATAAATTCTTAAAAACCTGCATTGGAAATGCAATTGTATTTGTCATCGAGAATCATTGTGATATGTGGGTTAAAACTTGTCAAATAAATGTTCAATATGGGTTGCTTTATGGTGTATAATGCCACTTTCAACAATATTTCAGTTACATCGTGGCGGTCAGTTTTATTGGTGGAGTAAACCGGAGAAAACCACCAAGCTGTCGCAAGTCACTGACAATCTTTATCACATAATGTTGTATCGAGTACCCCTCGTCCGAGCAGGATTCGAACTCACAACTTTAGTGGTGATAGGCACTGATTGCACAGGTAGTTGTAAATCCAACAACCACATGACCATGATGGCCCCTAAATTTCCTTGGGGAGACATTCAACAACATATGCAATAATAGGAAATAAATAGTTAAAGCTGTTTTTCTTTACAAGATGAGTGATAAAAGCTCTAGATAAATTTCAGTTTAATGTAGAACATGTGGGCATTTTAAAACGGGGTTCGTGTTGCTCAATGTTTAGTTTTCTGTGTAGTGTTTTGTAGATCGCTTTCCTTTTAATTGGCCATTGTACTGTCTGTCTTTGATTTATGGCCTCTGATAACCCTTTGGTATCTTCAAATTTTTCTTGTTTCTAAAGTTTGTACAAAATGTTATATTTGCCGAGAATGTACATAAATTGTCAATTTATACAACCCCAAATTTGGAAAGAAAGAAAATAAGTAATTTTCAATTGATTTAATATTCTCTCTTCCTTGGAATGTTAACATTCCTTACATTGTTGTAAATATTTGTACTTAAATTAAAATATGGTTACGATAATACAATTAAGAAAATTGAAAATTGAATCCAGATTCTATCACACTGTACTATATACACATGTAAGCAAGTTGAACAATTTGGAATATATACTCAATTTCAAAAGGCAGCAACAGGTAGATTGAAATACAGTCAAACCTGTTTTAAGAGGTCAGCTTTGGGACAAAGAAAAGTGGCCATTTAAGACAGGTGACCTCTTGAAAGAGGTTCAATTCATATGCAATTTTCTATGACAGGTCAAAAAAAAAGGTGACCTTTAATAGAAGTGACCACATGGACAGGTTTGACTGTCAAAAAAAAGATAAATTTATTTACTTATCATTGCATGAAATAAATTCGTAGATATCTAATTTAATGTGCACGGCAAGTTTCTGGAGTAACCTTCATCAGGTATGCTCAAGTTTCTGGAGTAATCTTCATCGGGTACGCTCAAGTTTCTGGAGTAACCTTCATTGGGTACTAAGTTTCTGGAGTAACCTTCATCGGGTATGCTCAAGTTTCTGGAGTAACCTTCATCGGGTACGCTCAAGTTTCTGGAGTAACCTTCATCGGGTACGCTCAAGTTTCTGGAGTAACCTTCATCAGGTACGCTCAAGTTTCTAGAGTAACCTTCATCGGGTACGCTCAAGTTTCTGGAGTAACCTTCAAGTTTCTGGAATAACCTTCAAGTTTCTGGAGTAACCTTCAAGTTTCTGGAGTAACCTTCAAGTTTCTAGAGTAAGCTTCAAGTTTCTGGAGTAACCTTCAAGTTTCTAGAGTAACCTTCAAGTTTCTAGAGTAACCTTCAAGTTTCTGGAGTAACCTTCAAGTTTCTGGAGTAACCTTCAAGTTTCTAGAGTAACCTTCAAGTTTCTGGAGTAACCTTCAAGTTTCTAGAGTAACCTTCAAGTTTCTGGAGTAGCCTTCAAGTTTCTAGAGTAACCTTCAAGTTTCTGGAGTAACCTTCAAGTTTCTGGAGTAACCTTCAAGTTTCTAGAGTAACCTTCAAGTTTCTGGAGTAACCTTCATCGGGTATATTCATAGTTTAAAAGTATTTGGGAGAGAGTAAACCAAAGGGCCTAAACATGATAGCCAAATTTGGCCATAGTTATCTATGTTTGAGGTAGAAAAATCTCATAAAATGGTAATAAATTAAAATTCTATGAAATCAATAAATGTGCATTGAAAACAGTCATAAAAATTTTAAATATTAATTAAATTCTTTATTTATTTAATGAGGATTGCCGACAGCCAATGGCTATGAGCAATTTTCCTCAATATTACAATATTTTCGATCTAATTTATTGAACATCAGTCCAATATATTCTTGAAAGAAGATATGTGGTATACATCTTTTTATTGTATCTGCAAAATTTGTTTTTTCATATCATTTAAATAATGATAATTTTAAGAATTTATCTATTTTGGGCAATTTTGTAAAAATGCCCCCCCCCCCCCCCCCCCCCAAAAAAAAACATTTTGCAGTATTGAAATGTTCAATATATCCTTGCTGTTGCCAACATATGGTGAAAATTAATACATGTAAATATGCTATAATTAGAACATTTCTTTATTGAGCTCCAAAAAAAAAAAAGACATTCAAATTTTTCTATATTAAGTTAAAACTAGAGGCTCAGTCGCTCACCTTTCATTCTGCTTTGAGGAAACTTAACACAGAACCTTCCATAGGTGCTTCCCACCAAATTTCGGTTCATTTGACTAAGCAGTTTCAGAGAAGACCAACCAGAAACAAGAATTGCCTATGGCAGCCATGTTTGTTAATGGATCGGGACGAAATGAGCATTCTTTATAGAAGACCGCCCATAGATGCTTCCAACCAAGTTTTGGTTCATTTGGCCAAGTGGTTTCAGAGGAGAAGATTTTTTTAAAAATCGGCCAATCAGAAACAAGAATTGCCTGTGGTGGCCATGTTTATTAATGGATCTGGGCAAATTGAGCAAATTTATAGAGGACCTTCCATAGATGCTTCCTACCAAGTTTCAGTTCATTTGGATAAGGGGTTTCAGAGGAAAAGATTAAAATGTGAAAAGTTAACGGACACCAAGTGATGGCAAAAGCTCACATTGCCTTTAGCAAGGTGAGCTAAAAAAAAATGACATTGAAAATTTCCATATTAATTAAGTTCAAAATAAAAAGAAATGACATTAAAAAGACAAAAATTGAGAATTCAGCAAAATTGTCATCCATGATAATCAATACATTTACAATAATAAAAATTACGATATTTTACTTTTTTTTAAATCACTATTCTTTAGTACAATACATGTCTGTTCTAAATGATTCTTTTTCAACAATGTTGTATTTACATTAAATTAAAAGTAATTACTCTATGTACATTTACATTATATTAAAGTAATTACTATGTACATTTACAATAGATTAAAGTAATTACTCTGATATTTTATGTACATTTATCATAGATTTAAAGTAATTACTGTAATATTTTATGTACATTTACAATAGATTAAAGTAATTACTGTAATATTTTATGTACATTTACAATAAATTAAAGTAATTACTGTAATATTTTATGTACATTTACAATAGATTAAAGTAATTACTCTGATATTTTATGTACATTTATCATAGATTTAAAGTAATTACTGTAATATTTTATGTACATTTACAATAGATTAAAGTAATTACTCTGATATTTTATGTACATTTACAATAAACTAAAAGTAATTACTGTAATATTTTATGTACATTTACACATACATAATATTCAAACAAAAACTACTAACAAATAGACATTGCATTAATTTAGTGTCTAATTGTATTCACATTTTTGCTTTTAATCACAAATAGGGTTCATACGTACAATTGTGGAGTAGGTTTGGTTTATGGTTTTAATGCCACTTTCAACAATATTTCAGCCATACAGTGGCTGTCAGTTTTATTGGTGGAGGAAACCAGAGTACCCAGAGAAAACCACCGATCTGTCGCAAGTCACCGACAAACTTTATCACATAATGTATCAAGTACACCTTGCCACGAGCGGATTTCGAACTTACAACTTTAATGGTGATAGGCACTGATTGCACAGGTAGTTGTAAATCCAACTACCATATGATCATGACCATGACGACTCCTGGGATGAGTGCTATACAACAGAGATTCAGAAATGAAATCTCATTTAAAAAGATGGCAAAAATTAGCTTGATCACATAATGTTGTATCGTATACACCTTGCCATGAACGTGGTTCAAACTCATAGGTAGTTGTAAACCCAACTACCATACGATCACGATGGCCCCCAAGTTATGAGGAATTCCCATATAAAATGTAGGACGAGTTACACATACAAACTTTTTGATGAAAATATTCTAAGTGAAAAGGGACCATAACTCCTACAAAAAACGTCTGATCAAATTTCTTATGATATGCAAGTCTACATGTAGTTATAAGCATGCATGCAATATTAAGGAATTCCATTTAAAATGTAGGAGTTGTGCAATGTGCCTTCATTTAAATGTTTCATTGCAAGAAGAGTTTGAAGATACCAATGGGGTAATCAGAATTCGCAGAGCAAAGGACAGACAACACAATGGCCAAAAGAAAAAGGACAAAAAACGATCTATAAAACTAAAGATCGAGTAACACGAACCCCACTAAAAACAGGGGTGAAATCAGGTGCAAACGCAGTGTCATCATGAAGACCAGTTATATTTCGGATGAGAAAGTGAAACCCAAGAACTGGTTGCTCACCTAAGACTGTATCTATCACCTAAGCCTGTATCTCTCGCCTAATTATTTATACACAGTTTAAGCTTAAATCTAGATTGTGAGAAAATTTAATATTATTCATTTTCACATATGGTCCTTTGTTACCCTTTAACCAATCAAAATAGGACATAAAATAAATCTTATACAATTTTGAGCTTTACTTCTTTTTAGTTTTTCTGGTATCCCTGAAATGGTAAAAGCTACAATAAATCTGTTGGAACACTCCAGACAGTAATTTTTTATACTAATTACAACTGTATTCTTGGTTCTGGAGAATTCTATTTAAAAAAAAAATTATTTGCAGCCTAGGTAAAACTTTGGTCACTAAAGGCTCGAACCCAACAGACTAAATGTACACATGATAATGATGCTGCACAGAAAATATTGAAAGGTCCTTGAGAAGAAAATTTTTCAAGATTAACTAAATTTCCCCCTTTTAGGTCCCTTCCCAAAGAATAACCAACTTCATTTGTATAATCTTAAATCTCCTATTCCCATGGACCATAACTAAAATTTGATTCCATTTAGCCCAGTGGTTTTAGAGCTGATGATTAAAGTTTCACATTTAACGGAGGGATAACAATGGATGCAAACTGATGACAATAACTTGCATGATCTTTTGGGTCAGACGAGCAAAAAATCAATTTTTAGTGAAAAAAATGAGGAGGTATACATCATCAGATTATGGGGAGGAATGTCGTGAATGAAGTTCAGGATTTACAATGATGTTCACAAAAACAGATATTAATTCCTAAAACTCCTATCAGACTATACAGGAGATGCAGATATTATATTTAAGTAGAAAAGTGACTGAAAAGTACACCTACATTATATTAAAACTCCTATTATGTATAACAACCTAAACTAGGAAGAACTGTTTTAGATACCTAAAACTTATGTCTCCCCTTAATGCGACCATCTGTACAACAACCTATCTCGAAAGACAAAAATGTTATGGCCCGGAAAAAGAAAATACTATTTAAAAAACCATTATTAGACTTTGAGGTCAAAGGTCAAGGTCACATGAAGGTCATTACAGTATACGACAGACCGTCTTATGGTCATGCATCCACATACAAAATATCATTGACCTATCTCGAAAGACAAAAATTTGATGGCCCGGACAAGAAAATACTATTTAAAAAACAATTATTTGACCTTGAGGTCAAAGCTCAAGGTCCAACGAAGGTCATTACGGTATACGACACACCGCCTTATGGTCATGCACCCACATACCAAATATCATTGACCTATCTCAAAAACAATTATTTGACCTTGAGGTCAAAGTCCCATGAAGGTCATTACAGTATGCGACACACCGCCTTATGGTCATGCACCCACATACCAAATATTGACCTATCTCGAAAGACAAAAATGTTATGGACCGGACAAGAAAATACTATTTAAAAAACAATTATTTGACCGAGGTCAAAGGTCAAAGTCCCACGAAGGTCATTACGGTACGCGACACACCGCCTTATGGTCATGCACCCACATACCAAATATAATTGACCTATCTGGAAAGACAAAAAAGTTATGGTCCAGACAAGCTTCGCTGAGAAGAAGCGGAAGAAAAAATCAGACTAAAACAATATGTCTCCCTTCGTTCGAAGCGGAGAAATAATTATAGCATACTTTTACAAATAACCTTGGATGGGTTTCTTGTTTCAAAAAATAGATGGGATCAGTTTCAAACTTGATCTGCATTTCAGATGCTAATACAATCTACTACACAACTTTCCCTTTTTACCATGGACTTCATCCTCCCATCAGATAATAAAGGCAAAGGTTCAGAACTGATGTTAAAACAACTTCGATAATTTGTATATGTGTGTGTGTGTGTGTGAAAATGACAAACTTGAAATCCTCAACTGATCAGCGACGATATGGAGAGGGACAAAGTCAAGAACACTTGCTCATTTGTTTTTTTTCGAAGCGAAAGTTTAAACAGTGATACTCAACAATTCCACTGATATTAACAAAACTTTTATTTGCAATAAGAATAAACACTAATTTCCCGAGAGTCGAGGAATTTTCCTTTCTAGAATATAATCTATGGCAATATAATTTAAAAATACATGTGTGTATTCTGTGTTCTTTTATTGAAAATTGTCAGCTATATATGATATCAAATTTTGTAGTAACTTTTCAATTAAACCTGCTTTTATCAGTTTTTCTCAATGTTAATTTTGAGTATTACAATATGGGCCGTTAACAATTTATCATATATATATTTTATATTTTCACACTATATTTTGACTAACCATTTTGAATTTATGAAGATTTTTTATTACAACTAAACCTAATATTAGCAAAAAAAAACATGTACATTTTTGTATACAACACACAAAAATATGATTTTATATGACATTGTGTATACATATGTGTATTTCAATACAGTGAAATAATACATTTACACTGGCCTAAACATCACACTTAGTTTTATAAACTGAAAAATAAATAAATAAACAATAAATTGATTATATGTAATAAGAGGGACTCTGACATTGATCGCTGGATGTAAACGAACAGGACGATATTTACATGTGTTTATTCCTACAAGAAGTTATATGGTTCACTAGAAAACTGAGTATGGCACTCGTAAAATTCAGTAGTACATGTAAATATATTTTCCAAGGACTAATCGTGAAGACTATAATACAGTCAAACCTGCCCATTCATCACCTCTATTAAGCAGTCACCTGTATAAAAAGGGTGTCTTTTTCTTTTCCTGTCATAGAAAATTTCATATGAATTGAACCTGTTTTAAGAGGTCACCTCTCTTATAAGACACCTTTTCTTTGTCCCTATGGTGACCTCTTAATACAGGTTTGACTATTTATTTACCATTTATCATGATCAATACTCGAATAAATTTCTAATTCATTAACAACCAATAAATACAGAAGATTTTAAAATATGCAAGCTGTATGATTTATAAGTAATGTCTTACTTTGATATTCTTAAAATCATGGCATTTTGTAAAAGACACCAGTATACATGATATGATCATGATCTAAGATGCAATTGACCCCTTTCAGAAGGTCAACCAACATTTATTTCTAAGGTTAACTAATGTATTTGAACAAAAACATTATATTAATGAATGGAAATTCCAAAATGTATTTATATCTAACGAAAATTACCAATTACAAAGTTCAACTACTGAAAGTTGGATATGTTGACAAACATATGTGAGTTCATGAAATGCACAGAATGCAAAAAAAGAAAAGAAAAAAGAACTGGAATATTAAAATACACAACCCAAAAACATTGAGCTATTGTGGCCATTTGTTTCTTCTGTTGTGTATAATAGTTTTTTTTTATACACCATAAGATCAGAATGTGGTTAAAATCTACTCTCTGGCAACAGAGAACATAACGGGTTTCCCATAACTACACTTGTTTATAATCTCTGCCACATGTAAAAAAAAAGCTCCTCCCCTTTACAGTGGGACTACTAATTTATGACATTGACTGAACTACACTGTCGTCTGCTTGTGAAGTTTGTAAACAAAGACTGAGTATGAAAAGACTCCTCCCCTTTTCTGCGAGACTACAAATTTATGTCAATTGATCGAAATATATTGTCGTCTGCCTGTGATGTTTGTAAACAAATACCAAGTAGGAAGGTGTGGCTTATCCGCCATAAGGAAATATCTCTCATGGTGTCAACCAATTGTGTGGCAGAAGTGATGGTTATTGATGTAGGATACCTCGAATCCTTTGTGTTAATTGGTTAAAAATCAAATGGAAGAAAGATTAAAAAATATGCAGCAGAAATATCACAGTAAATAATAGAATCAGTATACAAAGCCAAACATATATATATATATACTGACTATATACAATATACACCAAACCATCTGGGGGACTTGGACAGTGAGCAATGTTATACAATATGAAATAAATGGTTTTTATATATCAATCTACCAATAAAATTATCATTTATTTTTCGAAGGAAAGGGAAATTAACAATAAGAAAATTGATTATGATTAATTTTTGAAGGAGGATGTGGAACACACAAAATTGACAAGAAAGACAAACAATATTTAAATTCAATTATGTACATTGAGGATATTCATTGAAGTGAAATTTTCCTATCATCCTGTATTCGTGTAATAATAATTGTTTCATCTGCATCTGTGAAATATATATTTTTATTTTTTATACAAAATATTCAATTTTTGTTGAAAGAACTCAATACATTGGGGACATAAACATTTAAAAAATCTAGTGGTTTGGTCTATTAGCTAAATTCATAATTTAAACAAAATTATATTGATAGGTTTATGGGTGTTTAACGCCACTTCAACAAAATTGTATTGAAGTTCATACAATATGATTGTAGAACAGCAATAAAAGCACTGTTCCTTAACTCTAATTTGTGTTGAAATGTAAAGCTGGATAATTTCTCATTTTCATATGCATCCATATTTTTTTCTTACTTGTACATCGATTTTGGATGGACTAGCACTGGCAAGAAATTTATGAGACAGATTTTTATATTAATTCTTAAATTATTTGGGTTAAGAAATTGATATGTCAGATTGATTGATTGGTGTTTAACGCCAACCTTAGCAGTATTTCAGCTAAATCGTGGCGCAAGATATTTAACTACAAAAGAGTACCGCTCCACTGTAGACTAGGGGCTGTTTCACACTCATTTTAGGGTACGAGTTATGCTCATTGTTGAAGACCCTATTGTGACTGTGATATGTAGAACCATAAAAAAAGAGCTGTCCCTTTATTTCAATTTGTGTCTAAATGTAGAATTGAAAGACATTTGACAGACACAGTATTCAGATTCTAATAAATGCTTCAGGACTTTAATGTAATTTAAATGGAATAAAACATTTACAACACTTTGAAATTCAGAAATAAATTGACTAAATAAATTCATCAGCTCATAAAAACACGCTATTTATAGAATATCATATTCACATTTATAAAAACATGATAAAATATGCACATTTACAAAATATAGACATCTGAAATTTTAACAGAGACCTGATAAAAGTTATACAAAACATTAAATACAAATAAAAAAAAACAGTGTGTTGAACACATTGTATAAAGTTGGTTGAGCAACTCTGGACATCATAACAAGTTTTCAAACACAATAAAATTAGGTCTCCGCAGATCATAGATTTCATCAACCTGTTCTAGACATCATAACAAGTCTTTAAACACAATAAAATTAGGTCTCCCCAGATCATAGATTTCATCAACCTGTTCTAGACATCATAACAAATCTTTACACACAATAAAATTAGGTCTTCTAAGATCGTAGATTTCATCAACCTGTTCTAAGCGAGTTCACCCAATTTAAGGAAATTGAAATATTTTCACCATATCACCAGAATTTCACCTCAATTCATGAAAACGGAATAAGTTTAATCATATCACTAGAATTTGTAATGTCTCGATAGTACAGCAACAATTGAATTAAGGTTTGAATCCCACACTTTAAAATGGTCAAATAAACACCTGCTCTCGTAATTATTTCAAGGTAAGTCGACCAAAACATTTTAAAACAGCTTATTTAAGTGTTTGTTGCTATGGGAACACAACAATATAACGACTCTTATATTTCACATCTGATATGATTAAATTTGAATCATAGTCAAAATGTCATGATCTGAAATTTGCTGTATTCAAGGGCTATTCCATAAATAATTGTGCAGGGGGTGTTAGAAGGCACTATTTGAAAACTATATTCTTAAAAATTCCTTGTACACTGATAAATCATTATCTTTCTATAATTTCTAACAACACAATTTTAATTAATCCCTTCTATTAATTGAATGGTAATGCAATAGCATCCCTCTTATAAGGTCATTTCTTCTGCACCTCAAAAGATGGCCGTACAGGAGGAACAACCTCTCTTTGAGGGGAATAAATTAGTCCATGTAGTAAGGATTTTACTATTTCAGTGCATCTGAAATCTGTCCTGAAAAGAGGGGTGGCCTTCGGTAGGAGGACTATGGTAAAAATGCTGTTCCCTATCTATTCATTTTTACTCAAGTTTTTCAGATGATTTCTGTTTTAGATTCACTTGTATCTACTCTTTTCTTTTTGTTAACCGTTATGTCCAGAATTACTCAACAAAGTAATCTCTGAAACAGAGGCTATACTATCTCCCCTCGAGTACAGAATATCAATTCTGTCGCTGCGGAAGGAGAGGTTTCCCTCATGGTGAAAAACATGAAGATTTTAAAGGAAATACATGTAGATCGTGAAGATGAGTAAATCGGAATTATGGATAAGAAGATGCCGACAATGTTCAGTTTGACAAAAATTTCATACTGAAAGGTAAAAAAAAATATATATTGAAGTCGTTGCCATCGTGGTCATGATCATATGGTAGTTTGATTTATAACTTTCTATGCAATAAGTGCCTATCACCACTAACATAAAATGAGTTTGAATCCCGCTCAGGCGAGATGTACTCGATACAACATAATGTAAAAAAGTTTGTCAGTGACTTGCGGCAGGTTGGTGGTTTTCTCCTGGCACTCCGGTTTCCTCCACCAATAAAACTGACCGCCATGATATAACTGAAATATTGTTGAAAGTGGCTTTAAACACCATAATCGTCCTCCCCCTTTATATTGAAACCAAACCTACTACAAATGCTAAACCTTATATGACAGGAGGAAAGGACAGTAGAACCTTGTCTACATTATATGGTGCATTTGATGCAAAATGGCAGATGACATACAGCAGACGTGAAATTCTAACCAAGGAATATTGTAGGCTCTGTTTCAGAGATTGTCAACATATTTGCAAAAAATAATTTAAAGTGGACTAAATTTTATGTATACAATACAATGCTAATAAATACACAAAAAAATAACGTCATTTACAGCGAAAATGGAGACAAAAAAACATTTAAAAAAACAATTTAATAAAAATGTCCTAAATAACACCTATGTCAATTCATACGTAGATGTGGGGGTCTATTTTGACTTCCAGGGAAAGCTACTGATTTAAAGGCAGTATTGTTGGTTGCTATGGCAGGAGATGTTGATCTTTTTGGTATGGTAACTGTGGCGTCCATAGCTTCTGCACCATCTCCATTTTGCTGACCAGCAACTCTGAAACCTTCTACTAAAGCAGTCTGCTCTGGACTGAAATTGAAGAATATTGATGTATTCAGTGAGAGGGTGGTTTTTGATTAATGCCAAAAGAACAATTTTTCAGTCATATCACGACAAGAACAGCTTATTTTTGATGAAATGATGACGTCTGTTTTAAACTAGACCAACACACTGAATTGGATTTTTATAGTAATAGCTCATTGATACAACAGTCAATGTGTAAACCTGATGCTGCACTTGGACACATAATGTCATTACCCCCGATTTCAAGCCAACCAATCTTTGCTCTTGCTTCTTATTGCCATGTGTTTAGTGAATATGAAACAAATACCAATTTGATGGTATTTGGTTTGACATGAGCGACTTGTACCCATAAATCTACAAGATTCTAGTTAAACACACTAACCATTACACCACCAATGTAGTTTCAAATATAATCGTGATGGAGAACAAGCTCACAAAGAATCAACATGTATCCACGTTGTAAAACATTACAGCAGATATCTCTTTATGGACATCCTAAGAGACAATCAGGCCTTATGTTAATAAAACTTTTGAGTACCAGTACACGCTTCGTACTTTTACACCAAAATCATCCAATCAGAGCACTTTATATGTTTGATACAGTGTTCTCATTGGCTGTTTTTCGAGTACACTTTATATATTTGATACAGTGTTCTCATTGGCTGTTTTTCGAGTACAAGTGCAAAAATCGTATTCAAAACTTTTATGAACATAAGGTCTGATCTCTGTAAATTAATACAGTATTCTAATGAATTTCTACATTTCAAACAATATTAAAATTATTTTATTTAACATATAATAATAGTGAATCTTTCTTATAATATACAGTCTGTGCCAAAAACCTTTTGACAAACTAGCCTGAACAGCATTTTAGAAAAAAATATTCTATTTGTTTCAGCAAATTTTATGTAATTTTTACTAGCACAGACCAATTTTTACTAGATTGGGGCTTAGGGCTAGTGGTTTTTAGCACAGACTGTATACAGAAAGTTACTAACCATCTATATATTTTTTACAATAACAATCAAATTCTTATAATAATAATATACACACCTCATTTCACCTCTAAAACTTGATCCTAATTTTCTAGGTGACCTTGGCTCCTTTTCTGATATCCATGGCTTGTTTAATTCTTCTAATACTGACGGAGCAACATATGTAAACCCCTACAAGAAAAAACATTTTAGTACTGATTAACTAAATTCATAGTTTTATATGATTGATTGATTGGTGTTTAACACCAACTTTAGCAATATTTCAGCTATATCGTAGTGCAATTTTTATAGGAGGACTTTTATTCCAATTAAATTAGTATTATTTACATTCAAGCACACATCGAACCTCATGTCAAATTCGATTCACTTGAAATATCCGTGAAGTAAAAGGTAATTTGGCATATGTCCCAGTGCACTCTTACCTCTGATGAGTCAAGCTAAAATGAATCAAAATCTTGAACAAGTTTAATTACCATTTAAATTACAGACCTAGCATAAAGTGGTCTCAAATTATTTTTATTTGTGATCTGTTGTCAAATAATACTATATAAATAAATTCGTCCAGTAAATTGTTTTATGTGTTCAGCAAAAAATATACCCTTCTTTATATGTTCCACTTGTCGTAAACACTTTACGGTTCTTTTCTCATTCATCAGTTATCACTGGGTTTGTAACTAGAGTAATACGACGTGTGCCACTAGTGGAGCAGGAACTGCTTGCCCTTCCAGAGCACCTGAATTCACCCCTGGTTTTTAGTGAGGTTTGTGTTACTCAATCTTTAGTTTAATGTGTAATGTTTTGTAGATCATTGTTAGTCCTCTTGTCCTTTTTCTTTTGGCCAAGTTGTGTTGTCTGTCCTTCTGCGATTTACGGATTCTGATTACCCCTTTGGTATCTTCAAACTCTTCTTATAAATCTAAATTTTAACTTACTACAAAAACTTGATTTGCACTTTCACTAAGAATGGTGTCATCAGGAGAATCTACAGGCGTCTGTTTAGTAAACTTGGTATCAAACTGACTAACATCTAACTCACTTGTCTGAAATATTGAGAAAAAACAACTGACTAACATCTAACTCACTTGTCTGAAATATTGATAAAAAAAACCAATTACAGTAAACTTGCCCTAACAAGTCACCTTGAATTAGCGGATACCTCCTTTAAACAGCCTGCTTAAAGCTCTCTTGACATGTTAATTTAACTCAAATAAGAAGCTACCTCACTAATTTAGACCGCCACGATATAACTAAAATAATGTTGAAAGTGGCCTTAAATGCCATAATTCCTCCCCACTAATTTGGTCAAGTGCCACTCAAAAGTTTATTCCATCATATATTATCAGTTTACCAGAATTATCTCGTAATTACTGTAATTATTGAACAGGTAAAAATATCTGCTTTTCTCAATATTCGAAAAAGTGACCAAAAATTACAATGTTAAAATTTCCCCGTCAAAAAATCTCAAACAAAAAATTGTACTCGCCTGCATCCCATCAAGCATTAGACAAGTCT
Organism: Bathymodiolus septemdierum; assembly: GCA_963383655.1. Taxonomy (NCBI): domain Eukaryota; kingdom Metazoa; phylum Mollusca; class Bivalvia; order Mytilida; family Modiolidae; genus Bathymodiolus; species Bathymodiolus septemdierum. Next base: position 14,637,915 of record OY726523.1, read on the forward strand.
ACAAACTTTAGCTGTGATAGCCATTAGCCATGGATGCACACATAAATATCAATACATTATAATTACAGTCCTGGCTGATCTTCAAGAAAGGCTATATTTGATAAACGTTTGGAATAAAATTTGTCAGTGATTGACAGAAGGTTACAGGGGTTTCTCTACCAATCAAAATGCTATTAAATAAATGTTAAAGAATACCGAAGTGGCAATCAAGAATGAACAATTCAAATAAACTGGCAACATAGGGTACACAAGACGAAGAAAAACAAAACAAAACAAAAACACAACACACTATGTGTTGAACGTCACTATACGCAAACAAACAAAAATAACATAAATAAGACATGAGCCCTCCTACAAACAATTGGAAGCAAAGAAGAAATGAACATCGATTCCATGCAGAAATTGTAACGGACATCACAACAATTTAACATCTGTCTATAACAAACAAACAAGATAGCAATCCAATGAAGATCGACTTTGTCTTGCAAAAATATGTAAATTACTTTTCTATGTCAACACTTACAACTGAAGGTTTAAAAGGTGGCTCTACTCTTCTCTTGAATAATTCATTCCAATCTATATGTCGGAAGAATGGGTGTGCCTAAAAAAAATAATTAAGTTCAATTATATAACGTTCATATTTACATCAGATGCCTATAAGGCTATAAATATAGAGAACTTCTTTGCAAATCTTTTTAAAAATTATAAAATTTCATGCAAGACATATTCAATACTGAGAAGCTTCAGTTTGCAACACACCACTAACGTTGTGAGTTCGAATCCTGCTCATGGCGAGGTGTACTCGATACAACATTATGTGATAAAGCTTGTCAGTGACTAACGGCAGGTTGGTAGTTTTCACTGGGTACTCCAGTTTCCTCCACCAATATTTACTCAATGCCATGATATAACTGAAATATTGTTGAAAGTGGCATTAAACACCATAACCAAATCAATTAGCAACTCATGTGATATTATTTGGATGCTATGACCTACATATCATTGTTGTTCTATTATAACATATCTGAAAACTATTGTGATCATGTTCATGCCCCGGTTGGGTCTAACCAAAGACCATAAAATTGGTATTTGTTGCTTCTCCGCTATGCACGTAGCATTAAGAAGAAAAAGCAAAGACTGGATGACTCGGAATCAGGATAATCTGTCTGAGTGGGGCTGTTGTTTCAGTGAGTTAGCATAAAAATCCAACAAAGCATGTTGGTCTACTACAAAGCAGACCTCATCATCATCTCATTGAAAATTAACTTGTTCTCAACATGATATAGCTGAAAAATTGCTGAATTGGCATTAAACAACAACAACTCACTATTATGGTCATGATTTTTTTTAAATCGAATTGCTTAATCACAGTTTATGGCATGAGTGCCAGGAGTATCCATTTTGCATTTGCTAAGCACAATTTTCAGTGTATATTTCAGAACTGTTCTCACAATGTATTATAATCTTGTTTTCATTTTATTACGAGGTATGAAACTCTTAACACATTATTTAAATCTTTCTAAAATGATCTAAAATATATTTGATTAATAATGGTTTTCTTTGGGTAGTCCGGTTTCCTCCACCAATAAATATGACCATCCCGATATAATTGAAATATTGTTGAAAGTGGCGTTAAACACCACAATGCTAACCACTGTTGGATTAATCATATTCATACTTTATAATTGCTGTCAATGTATAAGACACTTATCTTATCCAGCACTGGTTCTATTTGAGAAGTCGGGACCATTGTGGTCATGATCGTATGGTAGTTGGATTTACAACTATCTGTGCAATCAGTGCCTATCATCTCTAACGTTGTGAGCTTGAATCCCGTTCATGGAGAGGTGTATTTGATGCAACATAATGTGATAAAGTTTGTCAGTGACTTGCGATAAGTCGATGGTTTTCTCCGGGTACTCCGGTTTCCTCCATTAATAAAACTAACTGCCACAATATAACTGAAATATTGTAGAAAGTGGCATTAAACACCAAACTCAAATCCTATTTGAGAAGTCAAGTTGCATTGACTAGATTCATTTTTGCTATATATGGTCACTGACCAAGATATAGCGGGGCCGTTGTGGTCGTGATTGTAAGGTAGTTGGATTTACAATTACCTATGCAATCAGTGCCTATTACCACTAACTTTGTGAGTTCGAATCCATTCATGGCGGGGTGTACTCGATACAACATTATGTAATAAAGTTTGTCAGTGACTTGCAGCAGGTCTGTGGTTTTTTCCGGGTACCTCCATAAATTAAAACTGACATCCACGACATACCTGAAATATTGTTGAAAGTGGTGTTAAACACAATAAACCCTCCAAGATATAACTTTTCTGGTACCTGATCCATGTTGAATGACAGTACGAAACGCTAATAGTATAAGCGCAGAATTCACAGAGGACACCATTGAAAATGATTATAATGACGCTTATTTCAGACAATTTGGCATTTGCTTTAGACTTTTTGACATTGCAGGATAAACACAATAAACATACATTGTCAGTTAATATAAAATTAACTTGCACTCACTGTGAAACAGACCAGAAAAACTTGCCACAGACTTGCTTTTCTACCCGTTTCTAAATCTCGTACAAATAATTTTTATATTTTCCGACAATGTATGTATATTACATATGTGTAATACTCACTCTTATAGGTTTGGAATCATCTGGACCTCCACCTAATCTTTCATTGATATTTTTCTTTAACAACTAAAAGAATAAAATAATATAGATATTTAGATTTCAGACAATATAAAACAATACAGACAAAATTGGTTTCATTTAAATTATAGGGTGTTACAATAACATTTATAAATTACAATTAATGCATAACAGTTAATTAATTTGTGCATCCATTGCAAAAGATGTGTGTTACTTGTCCAACCCATAATGATGCATACATTGACCAAACTCACAATGGGCATCAACTTGGATGGGTATTTGGAAACGTAAAAAAAATATCAATTACAAGAAAGAAAAAAAAAGGGTTCTATATCAGCAAACTGTAGTAAATGTTTCCCAAAACAAACTCCATTGTACAAAGGGTCCATTTGAGAAATTAGAATTGATTATTTCAATTCCATTATTTTTTCAATTTGATGAATATTTCACCTATTTTTGAAACCCAAAATATTATCTCAACCCATTTTGTGACCTCTTATGAAAAAATGAGGGCAGAGTTACTTGCTTGTGTTATTGAAAACATAATGAAATTGGCTGTAACAATATGAAACACTAAAGATTTTTTAATTTCCATAGTGTTTCATAGACACAAACCATACATTTGAACCCTCAATTTATTGTCCCCTTGACAACAACTATTTCCATTAGCTTCACGCTGGGAAATAGTTGGTGTCTCAGGGAAGTGAGTGAGTGATTGTTGTTCAATGCCAACTCAGCAATTTTTCAGCTATATCATGACAAGAAAGAGTTAAGTTTCAATGAGATGATGATAATGTCCACTTTGTACTAGACCAACACGCTTAGTTGGATTTTTTTATAGTGCTAGTTCACTGAAACAACAGTCTGCGGATAGACATGTTTTCCCCACTCGGACATATTATCCTGATTTCGAGTCAACCAGTCTTTGCTCTTACTCCTTAATGCTGCATGCTTAGCGGAGAAGCAACAAATACCAATTTGACAGTCTTTGGTTTTACCTGACGGTGGCTCGAACCCACAATCTAATCTACCGCACTCGAGGCGAGCATGTTAACCATTACGCCACCAATGCGGTTGGTGTCTCTGGGGATAAATAAACCTCATAGTCAGTAAATAACGGGAAAATATGCGATTTCCAGGAATATTATTCTTTGTATTTGTCAAGAATTGGAATCATAAAATGTGATTACTGTACTAAATAAATAATAAATTAATACATTAATTGATACTCACCTTTTTAATGAGACTTCTTGCTTCATTTGTAAGATAAGGAGGCAGACTTAATTTGGCTTTTAAAATCTGTAAAATTACATTTGTAAGTTTATAGCTATATAGTAATATCATGGCTATCAGTGAGTATGTGATTGGTGTTTAACACCAAGTGAGAATCATATGTAACAACTTCAGCCTTTTTTTGCCTATAACCGATGATGTTTTCAAATCAAACAGATCTAACAGGTAAGTATAATAGTCATGTGATCGCACACTGTGTAATTGCCCAGGTGAGATAGATGGTCAGTCGGAACATGGCATTTGAGTTATCTTTGAGATGATGATGATGTCTGCTTTGTGCTAGACCAACATGCTTACTCTGGTTAGTGGAATTTTTATAGTGAAACAACAGTCCACGGGTATCTAGACATTTCTTTCCACTCCGACACATTATCCTGATTCCAAGCCAACCAGTCTTAAATGCTGCACACTTCAGAGTTGAAGCAGTAAATACCAATGTAATAGTCCTTGATATTAATTTCCATATCTTTAATAGCCATTACTCCAATATAATCTTTATGGGTTCAAGTATTGTTGAAGTAAAGCTGTTGATTAGAATCTGTCAATAAGTAAAATTTATACTGCAAGAGCAAGAAATTCCTTACTTTTTTCTACTTTCAAGGTGCATAACTCATATAAACAAAAGAATGAAGTGAAATATCATAGATATATAGCTTGTGTATAAATCTGATTAGGATCCCTAAAGAGAATGATTAAGAAGAGCACTAACAAATGTAACATACATGACACATTTCATAAAAATGTAAGAAACGATCATTTAACTCTTAGAGGGAGAGGGGAATCCATGATTAATTTTATTTTCCGTTGTCAAATGTTTAGAAAAATTATCTTGACCTGAAAGATGCAAAAAAAAATTCTGACCCAGCAGAAAATTTTGATAGAATTTGACATGAAAAAAAAATGTCTGTCTTGGGAGGAAAAACAGACCCCCCTAGCTATATCTTAAATGCTCGGTCTTTAAGCAGAGTACAAATTTATTGCAACTCAGATAAAAATATCACCTTATCTATCGTCTTCTTTCTGTTCTCAGCTGTAAATGGAGGCTGAAAAATTAATGGTTTAAATTTACTACATGTATTTATGTTGCTAAAGCATATGTTCCATAATGATATAACTGACATATTGTTGAACCAACCATCCATGATGATTTTATAAGGAAAATACAGTGAAACGTTTCTAAAAACACACCTCCTTGGGACCAACTTTTGTGTTCAGAATCGACAGGTGTTCTGCTTATGCAGGTTACGGTGAAATTTACAAATATTTCCTACATTGGGACTTTTATTCAAGGTTCAGTTTAAACAAGTTTCACTGTATATGCATGGTGTCCATCAAGCAATGGTTGGTAGGTTAATATAAGTCTGTCAATCAATTTTGGTTAGATCAGTTTGAAGGTGAATTAAAAGAAAAAATACACTATTACTCAAAATTATGTCAAAACTTTTAAAAGAGAAGACATATATAATCTGATTGATAAAAGAATTATTATTATATTACTTGAATCAAAAGTATATCAAAAACCCTTTAAATTTACATCTAAGGCCTGTAAAAAAAACCATTAAAAATCTTATTTGAGGTTTTTCATGAATTTCAAATCATTTTAGTCCATAACTATAAATAAAAAATACAATTTGATACTAAATTTTAAAATTAAATAATTTCTATGAGCATTTTTTGATTGGTATATACTATAAAATTTCATTTTTTAACTCATCTACCTAAACTTCAATCAAATGTTGAAACTGCAATTTATACAACCATAAAAAAATCAACATAAATAAAAGATACGTACTGCACCCGTTAACATGTCATACATCAAAGCTCCTAAACTCCACCAATCTACGGCTTTACCATGACCACTCCGCGTTAATATTTCTGGTGCCCTAAAAATATAAATGATGAGGAACCTTGAGGCAAAACGTGAATGTTAGAAAATTCTCTTCGACAACCTTAAACTAAAATGACCCCACCCCCCAAAAAAAAATCAAAAACAACTTTATTAAAGATATACTCACTCAAGAGGTGTGTATTAACAATTTAATAACCAGGACAACAAATATTTAGTAGACAGTCATTGGAAAAATTATTGTAACTGCAAAATTATTCAATAAAATAAATAATGTCTAAATATCTTGGCTTAATAATATACTGCATGTATGTTAAACCCATAAATCAAAAGTGAATGGTATTTCATATACAAATGACCAAAATGTGACAAAATCACATCCTCTATAAAGTTCGTCAGTGACTTGCGACAGATCGGTGGTTTTCTAAGGGTTTCCTCCACCAATAAAACTGACTGCCACGATATAACTGAAATATTGTTGAAAGTGGTGTTAAACACCATAACCCCCCATCCTCTTTATATTGAAACCAAACCTACTACAAATGTTAAACCTTATATGACAGGAGGAAAGGACAGTAGAACCTTGTTTACATTATAAGGTGCATTTGATGCAAGGCAGGGGTTGACGTATGGCAGATGTGAAATTCCTCTATAAATGCTGAACCATATCTACGTATATACTTACATATATTCTATAGTACCACAGAATGTATGAGTAACTGAACCATCATTTATTGATTCTTTACATAAACCAAAATCTGTTAACTTCACATGACCTGAAAAAGACATTAATTAAAATCTTAAGAATTAATAGTATGTTAAGTATTATATGGATCTTACGAATTAACTTATTTAAACCAACGAATCCGAAGGATGAGTTGGTTTAAATAAGTTCATGAGTAAGATCCATGGTATATATGTTTTGTAACAGAAATTACATGACTGACAGATTTATGACGTCAAAATCATAGAATAACAGATCTATGACATCAAAATCATGGAATAACATCAAGATCTTCATGTTAGATCATGGTTTGTAAAAGTTCACTATTTTTAAGTTGATTATTGCATAAAAACATCAAATGAAAAATACGTATTTATGTTACAACAACAATTACACAAAAACATAAAAACACCTGTTAGGTCATCCATAAAAGATGTTAATTAAAATCTTAAGAATTAATAGTATATTAATAACACAACAATTACATAAATGTAAATGAAATAAAGGATGCAGCAAGTCAATAAGGACTTCCTCCTGAACCAGTTTTTCGACTGCCATAAAGTTTAATTCTAAATAATATCTGATTGCGGAAATTTCTTGCAACACTACCTGAAGTCCTTGTCACAATCAATTCAAAGAAAATAACTGCATCAAAATTAGATGAAAAATCAAAATTGCATATAAATTCTAAATATATAAAATTTAGGATTTGTACTTCGCTTAGCCATTTTCCAACAAAAAAATAGATCATTATCTTTATTGAATAAGAAATAATTCATTAAGATGACCAATTTGCAAACAAAATGCATTAGATTAACAGCATCATTTATCACTGGGTATGGTAAATCCTCTCTTATTTTGTAAATAAAATAATTTGCATTTCAATTCTGTAATTACAAGAAGGTCCCATTTTAAGTAACAATATCTCAAATTCTGTAATTAACCATGTCACATACATGTATTTGTACATTGTATCATTTCTGATAATAATAGGACATTCAATTCTGGGTTTCCATACACAAAAATAACACCTTTCTTTAAAAACACTGAACTATATGTGCTACAAGTTACCAATAACAGTAACATTGGTAAATACATATATAAAACAGTTGTAAATATATTTTCTTAAAGCTATCAACAAGTTTTTACCTCAAATGATCATTAATTTACTGCCATGATTATGATATAACTGAAATATTGTTGAAAGTAGCGTTAAACACCATAAACCACCATCACTAATATAAACATACCATGTGCATCTAAGAGAATGTTTTCTGGTTTCAGATCTCTGTAAATAATTCCCTGAGAATGTAAATGTTCTATAGCAACTGATATTTCTGCCAAGTAGAAACTGGAAAAATATATAAATAAAAGTTGTTATCTTATTATGTCTTGTTTCATTAATTAGTTTTCAGAACAAAATACAATAGAGGGGATGGCGTGGATGAGATCATGTGTATACTGGGATTAACACATACCTATACAATCAATGCCTACTACTACTGACGTTGTGAGGTAAACTCTGTCTGTGGTGAGGTGTACTCTATATAACATCAAAGCCTACTACTACTGATGTTGTGAGTTAAACTCTGTCTGTGGTGAGGTGTACTCTATACAACATCAAAGCCTACTACTACTGATGTTGTGAGGTAAACTCTGTCTGTGGTGAGGTGTACTCTATACAACATCAAAGCCTACTACTACTGATGTTGTGAGGTAAACTCTGTCTGTGGTGAGGTGTACTCTATACAACATCAAAGCCTACTACTACTGATGTTGTGAGGTAAACTCTGTCTGTGGTGAGGTGTACTCTATACAACATCAAAGCCTACTACTACTGATGTTGTGAGTTAAACTCTGTCTGTGGTGAGGTGTACTCTAAACAACATCAAAGCCTACTACTACTGATGTTGTGAGTTAAACTCTGTCTGTGGTGAGGTGTACTCTATACAACATCAAAGCCTACTACTACTGATGTTGTGAGGTAAACTCTGTCTGTGGTGAGGTGTACTCTATACAACATCAAAGCCTACTACTACTCATGTTGTGAGTTAAACTCTGTCTGTGGTGAGGTGTACTCTATACAACATCAAAGCCTACTACTACTGACGTTGTGAGGTAAACTCTGTCTGTGGTGAGGTGTACTCTATACAACATCAAAGCCTACTACTACTGATGTTGTGAGTTAAACTCTGTCTGTGGTGAGGTGTACTCTATACAACATCAAAGCCTACTACTACTGATGTTGTGAGTTAAACTCTGTCTGTGGTGAGGTGTACTCTATACAACATCAAAGCCTACTACTACTGATGTTGTGAGGTAAACTCTGTCTGTGGTGAGGTGTACTCTATACAACATCAAAGCCTACTACTACTGATGTTGTGAGTTAAACTCTGTCTGTGGTGAGGTGTACTCTATACAACATCAAAGCCTACTACTACTGATGTTGTGAGTTAAACTCTGTCTGTGGTGAGGTGTACTCTATACAACATCAAAGCCTACTACTACTGATGTTGTGAGTTAAACTCTGTCTGTGGTGAGGTGTACTCTAAACAACATCAAAGCCTACTACTACTGATGTTGTGAGTTAAACTCTGTCTGTGGTGAGGTGTACTCTATACAACATCAAAGCCTACTACTACTGATGTTGTGAGGTAAACTCTGTCTGTGGTGAGGTGTACTCTATACAACATCAAAGCCTACTACTACTGATGTTGTGAGTTAAACTCTGTCTGTGGTGAGGTGTACTCTATACAACATCAAAGCCTACTACTACTGATGTTGTGAGTTAAACTCTGTCTGTGGTGAGGTGTACTCTATACAACATCAAAGCCTACTACTACTGATGTTGTGAGTTAAACTCTGTCTGTGGTGAGGTGTACTCTATACAACATCAAAGCCTACTACTACTGATGTTGTGAGTTAAACTCTGTCTGTGGTGAGGTGTACTCTATACAACATCAAAGCCTACTACTACTGATGTTGTGAGTTAAACTCTGTCTGTGGTGAGGTGTACTCTATACAACATCAAAGCCTACTACTACTGATGTTGTGAGTTAAACTCTGTCTGTGGTGAGGTGTACTCTATACAACATCAAAGCCTACTACTACTGATGTTGTGAGTTAAACTCTGTCTGTGGTGAGGTGTACTCTATACAACATCAAAGCCTACTACTACTGATGTTGTGAGTTAAACTCTGTCTGTGGTGAGGTGTACTCTATACAACATCAAAGCCTACTACTACTGATGTTGTGAGTTAAACTCTGTCTGTGGTGAGGTGTACTCTATACAACATCAAAGCCTACTACTACTGATGTTGTGAGGTAAACTCTGTCTGTGGTGAGGTGTACTCTATACAACATCAAAGCCTACTACTACTGATGTTGTGAGTTAAACTCTGTCTGTGGTGAGGTGTACTCTATACAACATCAAAGCCTACTACTACTGATGTTGTGAGTTAAACTCTGTCTGTGGTGAGGTGTACTCTATACAACATCAAAGCCTACTACTACTGATGTTGTGAGTTAAACTCTGTCTGTGGTGAGGTGTACTCTATACAACATCAAAGCCTACTACTACTGATGTTGTGAGGTAAACTCTGTCTGTGGTGAGGTGTACTCTATACAACATCAAAGCCTACTACTACTGATGTTGTGAGTTAAACTCTGTCTGTGGTGAGGTGTACTCTATACAACATCAAAGCCTACTACTACTGATGTTGTGAGGTAAACTCTGTCTGTGGTGAGGTGTACTCTATACAACATCAAAGCCTACTACTACTGATGTTGTGAGTTAAACTCTGTCTGTGGTGAGGTGTACTCTGTACAACTTCATATACTAAAATTTGTCAGTGACTTGTGGTAGATCTACTATTTTCTTCCAAAACTACTATAATATGGTGGTTATATTTAGATCTACTTTTCTCACTTTTGAGACAGACCAGTTCCTATTTTTAGCGATGTGAGATTTTCTTATCTTGCACTAGTGCAAGACAATAAAATCATGTGCATTTTACCAGCAAATGCATGCTGTACAGTTTATGTCAACTGCCCCCCCAATTCTCCATGCTTTTCCTTTTTAAAATAAACAATTCACTGTATATAAGTTTTCAATCTTTTATAAACACGCAAATCCTAACAATCAGCCATATTATTACATAATAACCTTCACGCAATACACAAAATTACAGAACTCATTTTTTGATTGACATGAAGGGGAAATAACTCACATTGTTTACATGATCGTCTGCTAAAGGTACATAAACAAACACAAAACTAAAAACAGCTGATAAAAGTGAGAAATAAAATCAAACACCGGCAAAAAGTGCAAGACAGGGAAATCTCCGACACCCTTGGGTAAGATTTCCCTGTCTTGCACTTTTGCCGGTGTTAGATTCTATATATCTCCACTAAAGCTGTAAGTTTAATTCCTGCCCATGGTGGAATAATCTTCATCAGGGACACTCAAAGTCAAAAGATGTATGTAATAAAGTTTGTCAGTGCCTTGCAGCAGTTGTGTCTTTTATGGGTACTCCTCCACAAATTAAACTGACAATAATAAAATCAAAAGTGGAAAAAAAACCAACCATAAACCTATGGCAATGGGGAGGATAAAACTTGGTGGGGAAGAACACTCACAAATTAAAGGAACAAATTCAGAACAAGTACTTTGTAAAGGTTACAGCTTTCTGCTTTATATTAAGATTGTTGTGGAAAACTAATTACTGCTGCGATATAACTGAAATATAAAGTGGCGTTAAACACCATTACCCTAACCCACCCTTGAACACAGCAACAAAGAAACTAAATTCTATTTCTAAATCCAAATTCCCCATAGAGGTACCTATATCTGTAGTATGAAGCATACACAGGTACATGTATATAAAAAGGATTGTTTGTATTAATTTTTTTCCTTCTCATTTGTGACGGTACAGAAAATTAGTATCAATCAGAAAGATAAACTGAAGGGGCAATGAAAAATGGACAGTCCAGAGAAACTGGCAACATAGGGTACACAAGATGAAGACAAACAAAACACTAGAAAAGAAGTATGCCCCCGCACCTGATAATTATGGACAGAGTTGTTTTGTTAGGAGTGATTTTTTTAAATGAAGTGTGTCTGTAAGACACAAATGATGCCCACGCCTGACCATAAGAAATTATAAACAAGTCAAAAGTTCTTTAACACTATGTATGATGTTCTATCATACTCAACTTGCATACAGATAGTACCTTTAATTTTTCATTCCTGATATGTAAATATAAAGGTATTACCTGTGGTGAAATTGGTATAATTCTATCTAGAATCAGCTTAGTCGCGGGGGCATAAACAAATGATTACGTCCAACTACCTGTCATTATCAAATATTTGATGAAAATCAAAATCCTGTGGACATGCACACCTCCATTATGTGTATAAACATCATACAAAATATTAAAGCTGTAGCTCCAAAACTGTAGGAGGAGATAGCCGGAAAAACCATGTTGTATCTACAGTACAGAAAGCGACATACCGTGATTGATCACTCCGAGAGACATAATTTTTAATCCTTTAGACATATCATCACGGACATAAACCCACTGTGATAGACCTAAAAAGAACCATAAAACAAGGTGGTGGGGATTAAATTTTATGGCTCTCGGTCACCTGTGCGGCGATTGATATTTTACCGCCAATTAAGAGATTAGCGTTACCTGTTCTACCTGTTGACTTAATATCGTAAGCCGTAATTATTGCTACTGAAGGATGTATTTTTGACAATTAATTTTGTATCCTCTTGCTGTTAATATTTGATTGTTTGTTGCTTTTCATTGCCAAAGAATGTCTGTCTTGTTATCGTTTTCGTTTGTTTTAGAAAGTTCTACTTTATGACCTCGAGTTCTATATTAAGAATTTTGTTGAAACCGCAACTGAACTTTATCTTGTTTAATTTTAATTTCTCATTTTTTTTCTACTGTTGGGTTGTATTCAGTATGTATTGAAATATTCGTAAATACGGGCTACTTCATCAATGTATTTTTTATTTATAAGTTAAACCGCAGTCGCAGGTTTTTGAAGCACGGACTTTGCAAGCGCGGGTTTTTAGTGTTTAGTTGGTAAAGAGCAGACTTAAAATTGATTATTGGTTTATTTTGTGTTTTGGACTTTTACCACTCGTATTGAAAAAAAATTAACAATTCAAGTAAACTGTTTTACACACATGGCTTGTTACGTAATTTCGTTATAGATGAAAATAATTTTCTTTAAAATTGCAAACAAAAACCTATAACAATCCAAATTTACGTAGCCTAATGGCTACAAAATGAACAAAAAGCGGAAAACTATGAGCATGCTTTTAATTTGTTCCATAAACTTTGAGTTTTTTTTACTGTATTTTGTCATAAATCTATTGGGTTGAAAGCCAATTAAGATTTGAATTTGAATAAATAAATAAATAAACTGGTGACATTTGATTTTGGTCAGATACTGTGTAATGTCAAACATTTGTAGGGGTAAAATCATGATGAAGGTTAATTCCTTATTTCCTTTCACGTTTCTAAACTTTCTGCAGATTAGCCGCTAATTTCCAAAATATATCCGTAAATTTAGTGACTTTTGGACATGTAGTACTTCTTTGAACGATCTATTTATAAATATTTGCTTCGTTAATTTTTAATCAAATTCTTCAATGACCGTATACAGGTATAAAAATTATTTAGTACGTATTTCTACAACGAAAAGGGTTTTAACTGGGTTTTCTACGAAGATTAAAATAAAAAAAATTACTGAACGTATAAAAAATATTAGTGAACTAAAATGTAATATTGAACTGGAAATACGCTTTAAAACGTAAAATATTAGTGAACTAAAATGTAATGTTGAACTGGAAATACGCTTTAAAACGTAACAAATCACGCAAATCGCACATGTGTTTATGCAACTTCATTTGTGCACAAGCCAGGTCACATGTACACGTGTCAATAAAATACTAGGTGTAGATACGCAATACACAGCCAAGGTTAAAAAAATTTGAAACATATTTGCACAACCCATGATTTCACTGAATTGAAGTTGAATAATCATTTATTATTTACATTTTATTCATCAATTCAAATGAACTCTCCGTTCTCGTGCTATTTTCTCGATCTCGGGATTTCATTCCCGGGATTACGTTCAAGGATGTTTTACGTTTTGAGGAAAGAAATAAAAAAGTTTTTTTTTTAATTCTGAGGGGAATCGGAGACAGTACCTGAAAAAAAAAAATAGGCGATTTAAAAACGTAATTTCACCTGTACATCTTATCTGACTAGTTTACCTGTAAAACGACACACTTGATTGCAAGATTAACACCTGGTGTTTTATTGCCCCCTGATCACCGACATGAATTAAAATTTTGAATCCCCATCACTCTCCTAGACATGACCACAATCACGGTGATTGATCACGGCATGTCGCTTTCTGTACTGTATATCCAAACGGACGAACAAAATGACTAAGTCCAACCAGGGTTGGCAAATACTCATATTTCCCAGGACGGCGGGAAATACTGGGAAATAAGATTGATTCTTAATTTGCAAATATAATGGTACATGAACCTGTACATATTGTGCACTTGTTTACTGTGCATAGTGTAAATTTCTTTGAGTTCCAGATTATTGTGATATATCTTCTTATAAATAAGCAAATTGAACATTTATTTGGAGTATAATATAGACTTGAGTTAATCTATTTGTAACTTTATTGGCCTTACAGAAAAAAAAATATGAATGGATAGTGTTAATGTACAGATATATAAAATTGATATTGGAAAATTGATATTTGTTAAAAAAAAATATTGATTTTGATAGAAATATTAAGAAAATTATTCTTTACTTGTAATCCCCACTTTGTACCTCCTTTGTTTAGCAATTAAAACCATATTCTGACCTGCTTTTGACATGTTTATTGTTTGTCTTTACAAAGTGGACTTATTGATTTCTAAAGGTTATTGAAGATGTGTTAATTAGTTTGTAAAAACAAATTAAAAAAGTTAGTCATTACTATAGCATAATGGAAATGCCCTTGGGATATTAGATTACATGTATACAACCTGGCAAAACAATCAGCTATTAATTGTTAAGTGATTATTGTTAAATTAAGAATTAGACTTGGTCTTGTTTTTTGCTACAGAATGTTAAGGGGGAAAGATGAAATAGACTGGTGAACTCTGAAACTGTATGATTGAACTGAAAAGTGTAGATATGAAATTGTGGCGACAGTTTTAACATGTTTTTAATAAAAGTATTTTGTATAAATATTATGTTTATATGAAGATTACAATTTCAAAAGTTGCCTGAAGTCCTTCTTAATGGTCATAATGGCTGTATACCCATATTTATTAAACTGATGTAATTTTCAACACTCTGTGTTAAAATGTTAAGTTTTTAGCAACTTTGAAGAAATTAATCACATCTAAAAATCATATTTCCCAGTATTTCCCACTTGTGCTAAAATTTAGAGTATTTCCCAGGATGGTATTTCCCGGTAATTACCACTGGGAATTCCCGCCACTAGTATTTCCCGGCCAACCCTGGACTCCAACTACCTGTCATTTTGAGAATATTTTATGAAAATCAAAATCCTGTGGACATGCACACCTCCATTATGTGTATAAACATCCTGCAAAATATTAAAGCTGTAGCTCTAAAATTGTAGGAGGAGATAGCCGGACAAACCATGTATGTATATCTGGATGGACGAACGGACGGACAGGGGTAAATTAATAAGCCCCCCGACTCTTTGTCGTGGGGGCATAAAAAACAACACAATATGTGTTAGACACCCCCATAAGTAAACAAACACAATTTAACGTAAATAAGACACGAGTCCCTACAAACATCTGGAAGTAAAGACGAACCGAACATCAGGTTTTTTTTTCGTGTCGCCAGTAAACTCGATGCACAACCATCAAATCACAAATGTTGGTGGTAAATCTTCACTGGTACACAATATATTATCCTAATAAACTCACCAAGCTGTGTCCTCCATAAATATGCCTTCCCTCTCTAACTGCATAAAGAGTTCTCCACCAGGGAGATACTCTAGAATTAAGTACAATTTTCCACCCGTTTGAAATGCATACATCAAATCTACTATAAAAGGATGCTGGAAAACAAATGTCAAATATTTAATAACATTTCAAAAGTTAAAATAATTAACTGGTTTAACCCTGTCATATTTTTGTGCCTGTCTCATATTACAGGATCTAGATTTTCATTTTCATTTTTATTCTTTTGTTCTCATTTCTGTTTTTAGATCAGTGCTTTGTGTTGTATATTGTTGATTATGACGGATTCTAACATGACGTCCTTCTTCGCTTTGGAAACAAACGAACGATTTATCGATTGGGTATAATCTCATTAGCACATGCACCGGTGCATGTGACTCTGACTTTTCCGTCGTAAATGTACATGTTGATGAATTATCGTCTGCTCGAATTTGGCAGCATAAATTGTGTGCGACATTGTCCGCAAACATAAATATAAATTACTGTCTTCCAATCAAAGTATACTACCATATTTGTACTCTTAGACATATCAGAATCAAAGTAAATCATCGAAGCCAGAATGTGTTTTGAGTTTTAACATGGGTTGGCGAATATTAGTAATATTCGCCAAACCATGTTAAAACTCAAAACACATTCTGGCTTACATGATTTTTTTCTTAATTAATTTTTCTTTCTCAAATAATCGTAATTATATCTTTAAAACAGTTTTCAAATTCAAACAGAAATAACAAACGAGAAATTTTTCAGTTATATCATGACATTGCATTCGATGATATCCGCTTTGTACTAAACCAACACGCTTATAGTGCTAGCTGACAATAACAACAGTCAGCGAGTTGACATGTCACTCCACTCAAAAACATCTTTGCTCTTTCTACATAATGGCACATAACAATTTTATAGTCTCTGGTTTGACTCGAAAGGGGCTCGATCTAACAGTCTAATGCACCCAAGGTAAGCACACTAAATATTATACCACCAATGCAGTTAAAATAAATATAGTATGGACATGATGCACAATTAAAAGTTACATATAGCACATATTACTGCTTCTTACACTCAATAGGTAAATAAGGCATATAGGTTGAATGATCATCTTTTTAGTCAAAACTTAACAAACTCTATATTTCTTATTACTAGATAAAATGTATATACATGATATCGTATATAATACTCCTTTTCAAAAAGTAACTTTTTGTATTATCAAGTTAAATATTTACAGTTCATAATGATGACAGTATTTGTAAGATTACTTCACCTATATTTTGTTTTCATGTTCATAACCCAGAAAATAGGATATAAAATTTTATTACCTAATAAAGTGTGTTTTTCTGTTTTATTGAGTCAAATTTTAGTATTATATATTTTTCGCTATTAAAATGGACTTGTCGATCTATTGCACTCCCGATGAACTATTGTACTGTGCAATATTCTGCATGTGGCGTCTATAGCACCGACCCGAGTTGACCTTTGAACACGATTTCTGATTAGCTTTCAGTTTTGCCAATTGGCCAATCAAATAATTCGTTGTTTAATTGACTCGGAATTGGTCGTCTGCGGCATAAACAACAATGGCTGCACATGAAGCGGACAGGTTTCCGTCCATAAATGATGCCGATCTGGACATTTATTTATATTTATTGAAGGCCAAGGAGATGTATGCAGTATAAATATAAATAATTAGGACTTGGCAATGTTTTGCTGAAAAGAAAAACACTTTCTTGGTAAGGTATTAGGTAATAAATCTGTTATTTAATGGTTTCAGGTGCAATAGACTGGAACATTTGCCCTTTGGTCATTCCCAGGACCTCAGGGCAAATATTCCAGTCTATTGCACCTGCAACCATTAAATAACTGAATACTATATACCAAATAACATCAAAACAATAAAGATACCCAGATCTAGAAGTAACGTTCATTGGCAAATATAAAGAATACTGCACAACTGAAATCTAGGTGCTGTTTCACACTCATTATGAGTTATGCTCTTTGTTGAAGGTCCTACTGTGACTGTGAAATGTAGAACACCAACAAAAAGCGCTGTTCCGTTACTTTAATTTTTGTCTAAGTGTAATTTTGGATAGTCTCTCATGCTTAAATACATCCACATATTATTACTAATAGGACCACGATGTAACTGAAATACTGCTAGAGTAGGCGTTAAACACCAATCAATCAATCATATTACTAATAGGATTAAATTACCTTTACACATTCAAGTATATTTCTTTCAGCTTTAGTGTGAGCTTGATCTTTAGCATTTCTAGCTATTGAAGCCTACAAAGAAAATTCAACAATAAAATCACAAAAAAAAGTGGGAAAACTTTAAACTGTTCAAGATAAAACATGATGAAGGCCTTGACTGAGTCCCTGAAAAATTTTCCACTCTCTGTATTTACTCGATAACAGTTACAGAGTTCAGATAATAAAAATATTTGATTTTATCAAATCAGTAGTATGAGTATCTACACTTCTCAACATTTTTTCCCATAATATAGGGCGTTCTACTAAATTATACCCATAATTGTTGGTATTGTGGTCACAAGCCTTATACTACTAATGTGTTTTCAATTCCTGTTACCCATCTCAGTGTTAAAGTTTTCACTAATCAGTCTGTTGTAACTGCCTGGGCTTTCCTCCTCAATTAAATCTTGTAGTCGTGATACATTTGAAAAATTACTGGAAGTGACAATAAACAATAATAACCCCTAGGCCCTCAATACCAATACCTATCTCTTCATACCTACCCCCCTCAATAACAAACCACTCTGCAATACCAACATTTCTATACTTCATTGACCATATAATTATTTAAACCTTACAAAAGAAATTCATTTATCATGACATATAGATTCATGAGTGTATTTTACACTTTTTTCTCACTCACCTTTTTTAATACTTTCATTGCAAATATCTTTCCATTATCAGCACCTGATATTTTCCTAACTTGAAAGACCTAAAAACATAAGAATTCAAAATAAATTAAACAGTATATATAATACAGTAAGAAAATGCTACATTTTCTTCTGAATTATGTCCCTGGGGTATCATCTGCCCAGTAGTCACTGACTTGGATTATTAGATATAGTCAAACCTGCATTAGGACAAAGAAAAAGTGGCCTTACAAAACAGGTGACCTCTTAAAAGAGGTTCAATTCATATGAAATTTTTATGACAGGGCAAGAAAAAGGTGACCTTTTTAATAATACAGGTGACTGCTTAATAGAGGTGAGCCGCATAGGCAGGCTTGACTGTATATTTATTATTGAAATCTACAAGTCTTAAATTATGCAATTATTATTAAGTCTAAGGGTCTCCTCCATCAGACGCAGGTGACTGTGGCCGATTTTGACTATCCTGTTTAAGCCTTTTGATTTACTTGCTCCCAAAAACTGTTAAATTATTTGGTTTTCCAGTCTATTGACTGTGGGTGCACCTGATGAAGGTGATTGCAGAAAAGCGTCATGTACTCTTAATTTGATATCTACTGTACGTGTGTATTCCTTATTCATTTCAATTTAAAAATGTTATTAAACAATGTAGTTTCAGTTGAATAACGTGCAGTGTTGAGGATTTTACTTTGAAAGTCATCCAGAATAAATAAATAAAGCTACTAAGAATTTCAGATAAGCTGAGATAGTAAAATACTTGTATTTTTTTCCCCTAAAGAGAGGCCATCCCACTTATAAGGGCACGTTTCATTGCTCAAGGGGTAGCCTTATCAGAGAGGGACTATTATATCCAAATGTTTCAACCTTAAAAATCCAATTCATTGCCAAAGATATTTTTTTTATTAAAGAAACGAAAAAAAAAATTCTTATCAATCCTAATCTTTCAATATTTTAACCAAAATCCTTCCCTGATAATTTATCATTTAAATTTTTGCATTGTGCATTCTTTTTACTGTTATTGAACTTCTTCACATGGACTGATGTAATCTGCCAAGATACCCGGATATAATTAAATTTTGATTTACATGTTTTTGAGTGACACTGACACATGCTGATTATCTCCAATTTGAAAGTATTGATTTTACAGTATAGATGGAATGATTAACACTAGTTTATAATAAAGGACAAAGTCCTTTTATCTGCACGATTTTTACTCCTATGTATCTATTCATAGCCAAATATCTTTTCACCGGAAGTTTTAAAAATAGATCAATTGATATTTAGAAATGCAAAGAATATATATTTCAATGAAAAATTCCCATTTCTTTAATTATCTACTCTGCAAAATCGAAATAAACTTGAAATAAAATTCTAATTAAAAAATCTCTTTCTACGACATTCTCGGCGGAAGAGCGGCGTAGGTAAAATGAACGGAACAGCCATTAAGTCAAAGCGATAACTCCAGCGAAATAATTAAAAAAAAACTTTAAAAAGTACTTGAAAAAAAAATACATTCCCTTCTCACGCCTCCCTCTTAAAATTATAGGACTTCGTCCTTCAAACAGGTTGTGCCGGTCTCATATTAAAAAGACATGATATTATCAGATTTATATTGTATCACCTGTAATTATTGGAAAAAAACCATCCGTGTTAAAAAAACACTTGTTGACATTCCAGTACATATTTGACAACATTTACTTGTATTTTCAGCACTTTTTTTTAGAGGGAAGTTACCTATTTTCAGTCCTTATTTTGAAATCTGTCATTTCGACTTAGAAGGAAATCATCTACCCCCCCCCCCCCTAAAAAAAGGTGTAGATATACTGAACTACATTTGTCAGCCCTTTTCTGAATATTGATTGGTTGATTCTGAACACCTGAGTTCACCCCGTGTTTTTAGAGGGGTTCGCGTTACTAGATCTTTAGTCTTATGTGTATGTTTTTTAGATCGTTGTTTGTCCTTATTCTTTTGACCATTGTGTTGTCTGTCCTTCGATTTACCGATTCTGATTACCTCTTTGATATCTTAAAACTCTTCTCATTCTTTTGAAAATTTAGATATTTTTCTATTGCATCAAAGTTATTGAAGATATACACTGTGGACATAAACAAAGAATATTCTGAACTTTTTAAAACTGCTGTATAGAAATGCATTGCATTTAACCCGCAATGACTCGTTGGTTAACTTGGAAACTGTAAAAGACATACAAATGTAATATATAGCAAAATGTGAAATTGATGGTTTGTGGTTTGGTTTATGGCGCTTAACGCCACTTTCAACAATATTTGAAATCGACATGTGTAGTGTGTTCAAAGACATTGTGTTTGCTTGTTGTTTTTTTTTGGGGGGGGAGGGGGTTAAGTTTTATCCATCTTTGTATGCTGGAACATAAAGATACATGTAAAGCTTAATACACCAGATGCATAGCAATGGGGTCATTAAAATAAAACTTTTCTACCCTTGTATTTAACATAAAAAATTGTAAGTTGGTGAACAACAGACCAGTATTTTCTAAGGACGGTCATACATTATATTCATGATTTATTTCTACTTACTTTTCCATACCCCCCTTTCCCTAAAACTTTCAGCAGTTCAAAATCTTTTGGTCCTGTCTTCTTCTGGCCTGGGTTAACATTATTTTCTGTTAATTCCACCATTTCCATCCCATCATCCCTGAAATAACACACATACTATATAGCTACATTTAGATTAAGAAGAAGTGAGCAGTATTTCAGCTACATTTAGATTAAGAAGAAGTGAGCAGTATTTCAGCTACATTTAGATTAAGAAGAAGTCAGCAGTATTTCAGCTACATTTAGATTAAGAAGAAGTCAGCAGTATTTCAGCTACATTTAGATTAAGAAGAAGTCAGCAGTATTTCGGCTACATTTAGATTAAGAAGAAGTGAGCAGTATTTCGGCTACATTTAGATTAAGAAGAAGTGAGCAGTATTTCGGCTACATTTAGATTAAGAAGAAGTGAGCAGTATTTCGGCTACATTTAGATTAAGAAGAAGTGAGCAGTATTTCGGCTACATTTAGATTAAGAAGAAGTGAGCAGTATTTCAGCTACATTTAGATTAAGAAGAAGTGAGCAGTATTTCAGCTACATTTAGATTAAGAAGAAGTGAGCAGTATTTCAGCTACATTTAGATTAAGAAGAAGTGAGCAGTATTTCAGCTACATTTAGATTAAGAAGAAGTCAGCAGTATTTCAGCTACATTTAGATTAAGAAGAAGTGAGCAGTATTTCAGCTACATTCAGATTAAGAAGAAGTGAGCAGTATTTCAGCTACATTTAGATTAAGAAGAAGTGAACAGTATTTCAGCTACATTTAGATTAAGAAGAAGTGAGCAGTATTTCAGCTACATTTAGATTAAGAAGAAGTGAGCAGTATTTCAGCTACATTTAGATTAAGAAGAAGTGAACAGTATTTCAGCTACATTTAGATTAAGAAGAAGTGAGCAGTATTTCAGCTACATTTAGATTAAGAAGAAGTGAGCAGTATTTCAGCTACATTTAGATTAAGAAGAAGTGAGCGGTATTTCAGCTACATTTAGATTAAGAAGAAGTGAGCGGTATTTCAGCTACATTTAGATTAAGAAGAAGTGAGCGGTATTTCAGCTACATTTAGATTAAGAAGAAGTGAGCGGTATTTCAGCTACATTTAGATTAAGAAGAAGTGAGCGGTATTTCAGCTACATTTAGATTAAGAAGAAGTGAGCAGTATTTCAGCTACATTTAGATTAAGAAGAAGTGAGCAGTATTTCAGCTACATTTAGATTAAGAAGAAGTGAGCAGTATTTCAGCTACATTTAGATTAAGAAGAAGTGAGCAGTATTTCAGCTACATTTAGATTAAGAAGAAGTCAGCAGTATTTCAGCTACATTTAGATTAAGAAGAAGTGAGCAGTATTTCAGCTACATTTAGATTAAGAAGAAGTGAGCAGTATTTCAGCTACATTTAGATTAAGAAGAAGTGAGCAGTATTTCAGCTACATTTAGATTAAGAAGAAGTGAGCAGTATTTCAGCTACATTTAGATTAAGAAGAAGTGAGCAGTATTTCAGCTACATTTAGATTAAGAAGAAGTGAGCAGTATTTCAGCTACATTTAGATTAAGAAGAAGTGAGCAGTATTTCAGCTACATTTAGATTAAGAAGAAGTGAGCAGTATTTCAGCTACATTTAGATTAAGAAGAAGTCAGCAGTATTTCAGCTACATTTAGATTAAGAAGAAGTGAGCAGTATTTCAGCTACATTTAGATTAAGAAGAAGTGAACAGTATTTCAGCTACATTTAGATTAAGAAGAAGTCAGCAGTATTTCAGCTACATTTAGATTAAGAAGAAGTCAGCAGTATTTCAGCTACATTTAGATTAAGAAGAAGTGAGCAGTATTTCAGCTACATTCAGATTAAGAAGAAGTGAGCAGTATTTCAGCTACATTTAGATTAAGAAGAAGTGAGCAGTATTTCAGCTACATTTAGATTAAGAAGAAGTGAGCAGTATTTCAGCTACATTTAGATTAAGAAGAAGTCAGCAGTATTTCAGCTACATTTAGATTAAGAAGAAGTCAGCAGTATTTCAGCTACATTTAGATTAAGAAGAAGTCAGCAGTATTTCAGCTACATTTAGATTAAGAAGAAGTCAGCAGTATTTCAGCTACATTTAGATTAAGAAGAAGTCAGCAGTATTTCAGCTACATTTAGATTAAGAAGAAGTCAGCAGTATTTCAGCTACATTTAGATTAAGAAGAAGTCAGCAGTATTTCAGCTACATTTAGATTAAGAAGAAGTCAGCAGTATTTCAGCTACATTTAGATTAAGAAGAAGTCAGCAGTATTTCAGCTACATTTAGATTAAGAAGAAGTCAGCAGTATTTCAGCTACATTTAGATTAAGAAGAAGTGAGCAGTATTTCAGCTACATTTAGATTAAGAAGAAGTGAGCAGTATTTCAGCTACATTTAGATTAAGAAGAAGTCAGCAGTATTTCAGCTACATTTAGATTAAGAAGAAGTGAGCAGTATTTCAGCTACATTTAGATTAAGAAGAAGTGAGCAGTATTTCAGCTACATTTAGATTAAGAAGAAGTGAGCAGTATTTCAGCTACATTTAGATTAAGAAGAAGTGAGCAGTATTTCAGCTACATTTAGATTAAGAAGAAGTGAGCAGTATTTCAGCTACATTTAGATTAAGAAGAAGTGAGCAGTATTTCAGCTACATTTAGATTAAGAAGAAGTGAGCAGTATTTCAGCTACATTTAGATTAAGAAGAAGTGAGCAGTATTTCAGCTACATTTAGATTAAGAAGAAGTGAGCAGTATTTCAGCTACATTTAGATTAAGAAGAAGTCAGCAGTATTTCAGCTACATTTAGATTAAGAAGAAGTCAACAGTATTTCAGCTACATTTAGATTAAGAAGAAGTCAGCAGTATTTCAGCTACATTTAGATTAAGAAGAAGTCAGCAGTATTTCAGCTACATTTAGATTAAGAAGAAGTGAGCAGTATTTCAGCTACATTCAGATTAAGAAGAAGTGAGCAGTATTTCAGCTACATTTAGATTAAGAAGAAGTCAGCAGTATTTCAGCTACATTTAGATTAAGAAGAAGTCAGCAGTATTTCAGCTACATTTAGATTAAGAAGAAGTCAGCAGTATTTCAGCTATATTTAGATTAAGAAGAAGTCAGCAGTATTTCAGCTACATTTAGATTAAGAAGAAGTCAGCAGTATTTCAGCTACATTTAGATTAAGAAGAAGTCAGCAGTATTTCAGCTACATTCGGGACGTGAACAACTTCAATAATATATAAAACCTATATAAAAATGAGGGAAGGGATGGGTTAACCAGTACAATGTCACTGAAAAAGTCTGGAGCATTGGGTAGGGATGAAATGT
Source organism: Bathymodiolus septemdierum (assembly GCA_963383655.1). Classification (NCBI taxonomy): domain Eukaryota; kingdom Metazoa; phylum Mollusca; class Bivalvia; order Mytilida; family Modiolidae; genus Bathymodiolus; species Bathymodiolus septemdierum. The sequence goes on from OY726523.1 coordinate 14,662,258, forward strand.
TTTTTGTAGTGGTTATCATATATCTACTCTTTTTCGAAATCTACAACAGAAGGCAGTGTGCAGGAAGCGTGGCACTCTCCAAACACGTAACCCACTATAGTCCATGGTCAGACTTTTCAAATTATAACCTGACAACCTCCCATCGAGGGGGCTCACCTATCCGTCACCCGGTGACACACTGAGCAGCTAAGTGGGTTTGAGTCCTGGGCTCCTTCACCAACATCCAGAAAGAATATGGATGTAAATGAACATGAGAGACTATCCAACTTTACACTCTGACACAAATTAAAATAAGGGAACAACAATTTTATCACTCTTCTACATTTCATATTCACAGTAGGGTCTTCAATAATGAGCTTAACTCATACCCTAAAATGAGTATGAATCAGCCGGTAACCTGCACTTGAGCAGCACTTGTAAATAAATGCTACATCTAAGAATCTCTGTCATTTTGATGTTCTTTGCTATATAGAAATGTATTTCCACGATGTGGGTTAACAACTAGAAAACAAATTATTGGTGAAGTAATCTTACAAATACTGTCATCATTGTGTCCAACATCACATTACAAAGTTACAAATACTGTCATCATTGTGTCCAACATCACATTACAAAGTTACAAATACTGTCATCATTGTGTCCATCATCACATTACAAAGTTACAAATACTGTCATCATTGTGTCCAACATCACATTACAAAGTTACAAACACTGTCATCATTGTGTCCAACATCACATTACAAAGTTACAAATACTGTCATCATTGTGTCCAACATCACATTACAAAGTTACAAATACTGTCATCATTGTGTCAACATCACATTACAAAGTTACAAATACTGTCATCATTGTGTCCAACATCACATTACAAAGTTACACATACTGTCATCATTGTGTCCAACATCACATTACAAAGTTACAAATACTGTCATCATTGTGTCCAACATCACATTACAAAGTTACAAATACTGTCATCATTGTGTCCAATATCACATTACAAGGTTTAAATTACAGACATACAACAACCTGATGTACAGTGCTTCTATCAGGTTAACAGTATGGAAAATAAACAACTTAATATAGCTTGACGTGAGCTGATTAATAGGAAAACTGTTTACATATATGTTTACAGTTTAACAATTTGGGAATTACTCCACTTTATTATTCCGAATAAGAAATTGTTATATCAATGACAATGGAAAATTACTACAAATAGTTTATGTAATTACTGTTCAATAGAAGAAGACTATAATCATTTTTTTCTTTCATGTAAATACCTAAAAAAAACTTTTGGCATAAAGTAAATACAATGTTAAGAAAAATGAAATATGAGGTTAATATAACATTTAGTCTACAGTCAAAAAAAACATTTGACAAAGATAAGATTATTTGGACTACAATTATTTACTTATTATATTATCCTTCACAATATACAAAACATACTCATGTAAGATGTATTACAACAAAAAAATAAAATTATAAATGTAAATAGTCTCTTTTTACAAGAGTTAAACACATGAATCAAAGAATATGATGCATTTAGGAAAAGTACTTACAATGTATGTACAAAATTATTAATGTTTGAACCTAAACTATTTGATGATATATATAAAATATTATGTATATTTAGACAGTATAATAGAGTTTGAAGTGAGCTGACTAATAGGATAGACTGTGTATATGTTTAACAACATAACATCTTAAAAATTTGAAAGTTGAAGGAGTGTAAAAATTAAACACTCTCAAATACCATACCTCAACAACTGTAGAAAGTATACAATTAGTAAGAAAGGATATGGAGGTAAATGAACATAAGAGACTATCAAACTTTACACTTGGACACAAATTACTGTAAAGACCGTTTTTATACATGAACATAACTTCTGTTGATATATATCAAATAATAAATTTGCATTGAAGTTTACTGAGTACTGTGAAAGTATTTTTAATCTTGACACAAATTTTCGTGTTTTTTTTTTTTTTTTTTTACAAAATGCATTGATCCATGGGTTCTTGAATTCGTGGTTTCAAACACTACAGTCAGCAGTCAATGGGAAAATTGTATTTCGCTATATTTTAATTTTCGTAGTTTAAGTGAACCACGAAATCCACCCAAATTAGGGGTACCGGTAAACTGAGAAACGAAAAGAAACGAAACGAAAACAAAATCCAACGAAATCTGTAAAGTAAGAAAATGAAATCCAACGAAATGAAACGAAATCTGTAGAGTAAGAAAACGAAATTCAACGAAATGAAACGAAATCTGTAAAGTAAGAAAACGAAATCCAACGAAAAGAAACGACGAAATCTATGAAGTAAGAAAACAATATCAAATGAAAAAGAGAACGAATTCTGAAAAATAAGACAAGAATCGAAACGAAATAAACGTTTATTCTTTGTAAGCACTACTAGAGATATCCAATAAAATTATGTAACTCGACCTAAGCTACCTATCGAGACGTATCTTTACCTATGAACTTACCTATTGATTGAAAATTACAATAACATTCAGCATTCATTCAAATACTAGTATTCCACATCTCAGTATTTTCTATTTGATACCGACTGGATGCGCACTTCGGATTGATTTATTTATTGTTGTTTGTTTAACGTTCAGTCGCTAATATTTCATGCATAATCGGGACGAGAACAAGTGGAAAAAAATCAATTTGCAAAATACACAGGCGGGTATATTGCACAACAACACCAACGCCCGTAGAAGTTCACGGAAAGACACAGGGAAATACCGCTATCAGTTGCTAGACAAACAAAATTTTTAGTAGCCCAATCCTATCTAAGTAACTAAAATAAACCTCAATTTCTAGTAGCCCAGCCAAATTTGTAGGGGCCTTGGGCAACTGGGCCCCTGCTAATTTCCTCCCCTGAGTATTTGATGTTTTGATGGAGTAGTATGTCGTTAATTTTTCCTTTTTATGGGGGGTGTTTTTTTGCAAGTCTACATTTGTATATCTCAATAGCGAAACGACCTTCACTCACAATACTACCCGATGTGCATATGTATAAGGCAGTATCATCAAATTTCAGGGTTGCGCTTGTGGGCAGTTTTTCGAAAAAGAAATGTGGTGATGGGAATCGATGTTCGGTGGGTGTCCAGGGGGAGGAGGGATGTTGTTTCTTATCACAAATGGATGACAAGTCATAAATTTTTCGATGTTGCAGTTACCTGTTCAACTTTTATTTCACTTTGTCCGAATATAAGGAACACTGGGCTTTATTTTTATCTAGCTTTTGATTTTTTTAAACTTTGGAAAAATGGAGAAAATGTCTTTTCACAAGGATCAACATAGCTTCCAGATGTAAAATGCACCCTTTTTCGGTTGAAAACTTATCTTAAAAGTATACATTCTTATATATATATCTTCGTAAAGTGACATTTTCCCTATATAAAGAATGAGGTTGTTATTAGTGCAGAATTTATTCAAATTCTACATTACTGATTAGTAGTGCACCTGATTTGTCTAAATCATTATTTTTCCAATAACAATTCATAGTTCGGCCGTCTTAGGTTTGTCGAAAATACTATTTAGCCAAAATAATGGAAATACTGAGATGCTGAATAAATGTCCATGAGACAACGATCCGACAAAACAGCAAATTACAAAGCCTCATTTATATACATAACGCCCAGCATTCTTGTCAAAATAAGTTTCATATTGGGTCCTATATCAATAACACCAATAGTTTACAAAAATCAAGTAAGTGGCTATGGTTTCTGGACTAAATTTTTCATGGTTTTCTCATACACTGTATTTCTCAACAATATGCTTTTAAGATACAGGGGCGTATCCAGGATTTCAGGTTAGAGTAAAAAAAAATAATAATTGGCGGGCTGAGCGAGGCGAGAAATTTTTTGGTATCAAGATTTCATGCAAAAATCGTATTTTTTCTATTTGTAGGGGGGCATACGCCCCAAATCCCCGCCTGACTAGTAATCCATATATCTATTAGGATATTTTGAACCATTCATTTACAAAACAAAAATTCTAACTTTAAGGTGGTAATCAGTTGGATTAGAGTCAAGGTCTCAATGTCCGCCAAATGTCAATGAGTTCCATTCAAACTCCATATTATTTCTAAGGACAATAATGTATGCTTTAAAACAATATAGATACTTTACTGATCTATTCTAGGTCTACATGCCCGTGCCCAGATATTTTCAAATGGGTGTGATTCCTATGGAAAATTGGATTTTAGTGAATTTTCTCTACAGATTTAATATGCTCTTTTAAAACTGAGGCAGGAAGGGGGGAGGGGGGGGGGGGGATATTTATTCAAGTAAAAGAATGTTCATCAATGCTTTGGTGAAATGGTTTAAAAAAAACAAAAGTACATACGTTATCTATAAAACTTTCAATTAGTAAATTTCAGATAGTTAAACCTTCGGACGTCTTGTTTTAAATTTTTGCCTTAGTATTCCTCATACGATATGTATCTGAAACAAAAATTCGCCTCTAAGGGATCAGGCAATAGGGACCAGTGCAAAAGGCCATGGGACAAAGATATTTTTGCAACTTTTTGTTTTCATGGGGCTTCAGTCACGTTTTCTTGGCAGAATTGGGTAAAACCTATATTATTTTCATTGAAATTAGGCATGGGACATGTAGTTTTTTTTCATAAATATTGAACCACAGGCCTGTGTATTGAACATGGGACAAAGACTTTTTAAGAGGCAAAATTGAAATGCATCGGTCCCAACCCCTGATAAATTTTGCCTGGTCCCTAACTACCGAACAGCCCGTGCTTAGGGCACATAGCTCTCAAAATGTGCACTTACTGACTTATCCCGTTAAAGAAAATATTCAAGATGTAATATGATGAAATTATATAGTTAATGTGCATAATTTTGACAGAGGACATTTTTCAAGATGTTGTTTTCCGAAAGCCCTGTGCGAGTCCCGGGCATCATAAAGAATAGGCCTGAAGCAGATCTCGGCTTGTCGTAAAAGCCGACTAAGAGTACTTAGAGTCTGGCCGGGGGTCGGATGCTCAGCCCCCGAGCAACTAAGGTGTGTAACTTAGGTGACTCGATGGCTAAATAGGGTAGCCCTCGCTTCGGGAGTTGGCAGGCTATTAGAGGAAAATCTTACTGCGGACCATAGTAGGCCAACGTGTGTGGAGGGTGCCACTCTTCATGCACGTATAAAAAATATCCCATCTGTAGATTTCGTAAGAGTATGCCCCTATGCTACCTTGGGGCCGCTACAGATGGCAAAATTGTCCGCCTCGATCCAGCTCTCTCCCTTTCCAGGTCATTGCAGTCAAACATTGTTTTTCCTGTTTCCCATCCCAACCTCGCTTTTCTTTATCAATTTGATTTTTTTCAACTTGTTCTCGTCCCGATTATGCATGAAATATTAGCGACTGAACGTTAAACAAACAACAATAAATAAATCAATCCGAAGTGTGCATCCAGTCGGTATCAAATAGAAAATACTGAGATGTGGAATCCTAGTATTTGAATGAATGCTGAATGTTATTGTAATTTTCAATCAAACTTAAATGTAGGATCCCGTGAGTCATGCTTCGTCACCATAGGTGAAGATACGTCTCGATAGGTAGCTTAGGTCGAGTTACATAATTTTATTGGATATCTTTAGTAGTGCTTACAAAGAATAAACGTTTATTTCGTTTCGATTCTTGTCTTACTTTACAGAATTCGTTCTTTTTTTCATTTGATATTGCTTTCTTACTTTATAGATTTCGTTTCTTTTCGTTATATTTTCTTTTCTTACTTTACAGATTTCGTCGTTTCTTTTCGTTGGATTTCGTTTTCTTACTTTACAGATTTTGTTTCATTTCGCTGGATTTCGTTTTCTTACTTTACAGATTTCGCTTCATTTCGTTGGATTTCGTTTCCTTACTTTACAGATTTCGTTGGATTTTGTTTTCGTTTCGTTTCTCAGTTTACCGGTACCCCCAAATTAGAACCCCATGATTAATAATGATTTCACAGTTTGTAGAATCCAGAAGATTATGCTTGGCTTCACTTCCAAACATTTTCTAAAAATTAAATCACAACTGCTAATCACTGAATGGTTAATTACATAATTGTGATGTCACTTCGGATAAGATAATTTTTTTTCACCATACCCATTCATTTTATTAAATAAATTTATCTTTTACATGTACATTTTGTATGTCAGAAGATGCAAAATAAAATGCCTTTATCTTTGAACTGGGCAATCCTTGTCAAATGCATCATATTAACAAACAGGTCTTTCACCCTTGTCATAGGTTAATCAACGGTGGTGTCAGTGACAGACCGCGGTTGTATCCATGTATGTGCCAGGTACACATTGTAATATGTTATTGTTAATTGCAACAGCTGTAACAAATGAAAAGTTTTAAGTGTCTTTTAACACAATTTTGTCTTAATATGCAATAACATTTAAATGTAATTAAAGCTAGCTATATGTATGATATAAATTAGTCTAAGAATATAGATGTACAGTCTAATCAGCTTTAGTTGAAGTGGTTGTATTATTTTTTTATTTTTGCACACATGTATTTCCAATTTCCATAGTGATAAAGTACAAATGCACTGTGTATCTCATTCATACATTGTATCTCATTCTAAAGGTCGTCTTAACAATATTATAGGCCCCCAGGCAAAGCAGTGCCTTGGGGCCCATACCTACACAACCACTCACAGGAATAAAACTGTAAATGTCAATAAAATGAAACATATATTTATTGTATTGGTACTTACAACAAATAAGTGTTTAAACAATAAAAAAACATGCCGTACACAACGTACATAGATTGGCATGTGGTCCCTAAACTCGTGGGGCCCCCGGGCAATTGCCCATGCATTAAGACGACACTGCCCTTACCTACCCATGTTCAACACCCATCGGTTGGGTTTGGGAAACTAAAATGTAGTTAACATGACTAAGAGTCACCTTATGTGAGCCTCTAGTAACTGTTCTTTTCTTTCATTAAACACATTTTCCTTTACAAATGTATGACATAACAATATATAAATTATTCATGAAATTAAATATAATTACATAAGATCAAATCTTTTAGGAGATATTATAAGTTTATAAAATTAAATATTCATGCATTAAAAACTCATACATAAATAACTTAAAGTAGGTACTAAATGTATATACCAGTATAGATACGATGTCCCATACATACATATGATGTAAAGTACATTATGTAAAGAAAGTTTAAACATTGATGGTCAACAATTCATCCAATATCAATAAAACGATGATCCATTTTAGCTTTTACCTCAAACATTTTGTCAAATCATTGAACACTGAAAAGACCATGAGATATATGTCGTTGGAAATCCAGGTCCTGGTTCAGGACAGACACAAATATATTTATCTCTTACTTTTTATCTGGCATAGCAGACTTACGAAAATGTAAGGGTTAGGGTTATTGTGCTTAACGCCACTTTCGACATAATTCAGTTATATCGTGGCAATCAGTTTTATTGGTGGAGGAAACCAGATCTAGCTAGAGTACCCTGAGAAAACCACCGACCTGTCACAATTCACTAACAAACTTTATCACATAAAGTTGTACGTATTAATCACTATGGTCCATGGTCAGGTTTGCTGTATTTAAAACCTAACAACACCTGATTGAGAGGGTGTCCTCCATCTACCACCACCTAGAGATGAGCTGGGCAGCTCTGTGGGTTGTCCTCTGGGAACCTTCACCAGTACAAAATTTAAGGCTTTGGACATAAAGGACAAAAAATGTTAGGGGTTAATGTAGTTATAAGGATTCCAAGTTTTCAATTCTCTTTTTATTTAAATCATGATCTCCAATTGCCAAAACAAAAATAGAATACATGTATAAACATTTAGTTTGTTTATATTGTATTTTTGAAACAATATGTTTCCAATAGAAAAGTCAATATACATTTACTTATTGACAAATCATTTGATCAAATTATGCCAATTAAACAATAAATATATGAACATGTTTTAATGTTTATTTGATATGTATTCATTCATGTACAGGGTATATACATGTACTTTGAATAGCAGCAGAGATAATGCTAAATAGACGTCAGACTTTTTAAAAGTTTGCTTAAAAGATTTGATTGTGAGCATTGCTTCAAGTGGGGACAGGTTGAGTAACTTGAAATCAGCATGCACATGTAGTTAAGAAAAGGCTACCATGGGCACAGAACAATATCACTTCAACAAGCCGATAAGGGCTTCCTCATGCAACAGTTTACTGCAATCAATGCCAGTTAATCTAAAAAACCATGCCAGATAGAGGGAATCTGTAAGAATACTACTTGAAGACCTTGTCACAATCAATTAAAAAATGTATCAATACAAGATAAAAAATAAAAATTGGGTATACCTTTCCATAAAAAAAATAGATCATCATCAATATTGATTCATAAACAACTCGCTAATATGACCATTTTGTAAATTTTTATTAGATGAAAAATAAGAAGTCAAATTTTGGAATCAATTTGGCACTTTTTTACCCCTTGTATGTCAAAAATTGTAATACATGTACATTTTAGCTTCATGATAACACTATGTATTTTTCTGTTGTAAGGGGTTTTCTAGAGGGATTAATTTTAAAAATCATCAAAAGCAGATGGATAAGTAAATGTGCTACATGTACATACAAAACCAGTAAACACCTTTTTTTACACCTTCAGATCTCCTTTGGCAATGGGTTGCCTAGGGCAACAATCTCCATATTAAATCTCAACCTTTATTCTGTGTCAAAAAATCAGGACAAAAGTTATTTCACAGAAACTTTTGTGTCTACAGACTTCATAATATGACAAAATTTGTGTGGTCAATACTGGTCATATAAAAATGAGTTGTTCCCCTTTAATTACTAATAGGTGACTTCCATATCAAAATAACAAATTTAAAGTGGGTAATCCATTTAGGGTAGCACATATGCATAATTTGAATTTGAAGTGTTTAATGCCACTTTCAGCAATATTTCAGCTATATCATGGCGACCAGTTTTAGTGGTGGAACTAGAGGAAGCCGGAGTATCCGGAGAGAACCACCGACCCTGGTCAAGTAACTGATAAACTTTATCACTTGCGGCCGCGTGTCGAGTGCATCCTTTTTTGTAATTTACAAAGCTGGGCGCAAACCCACGCCGTATTGGTGATAAGCTTGCATGAGCTGTTAGATCCAATGACCTAACTCATTGAGCCACCCGGGCCCCACACATATGCATAAATTAGACACAAACTAACATACAAGCATATACATGCGTACATGTTCTGTATTAATAGTGGAAAATCTTGAAAACATGACATTCAACATATACCTTTAGAATAAAATATATATACTTACAGCTGTCTACCAAAGCTGTTTCCCTGTAAGAAAAAAAAAATGGATGATACACGTAAATTTTAAAACAGAATTTAAATTATATCACTGTTAATTAATTGCAAGCCTAGCTTTATCACATAAAGTTACATCGAATACACCTCGCCATGAATGGTGTTCACAACGTTAAGCACTGATTGCACAGTTGGTTGAGAATTCAACTATCATACGATCACGAACCATGACGGCCCTTCTAAAGTAAGAACACGGTCTCTTCACATAACATGTACATGTACACTGTAGTAATCTTTGACTAAATTTGCCCTGATATTCCAATGCATGGTTAATTTAAACTGGTATAGTAGGTCCCTTTGATTTTGACAAAAACAGAGTGAACATTCATTATTCCTCCGTCGATTTTTATAAACCAGTATATATATATATATATATATTTACATGTCGTTTCATTCACATCAACATCTACAGATGAATAATTAATGGTTACCAGTACTTGTGATCCTTATCTCTACAAATTCAGCATCATACATTATGTACATGTACAGTCAAACCTGCTTTAGTGACCACCTCTATTAAGCAATAACTTGTATTATGTGATCTTTATTTTTATTTCCCTTCACAGTGCATTTCATATCAATTAAACCTGTATTAAGCGACCACCTGTCTTATGTGACCCTATTTCACTGTTCCCTTGTGAGGTCACATAAGGCAGGTTTGACTACATATACTGGTTAAAATAATGTTTTTTCTTATATTGTTATAGCAGGCCCTGTGACTGTCAGTGTCTTCATATCTAAAGCTCTGTTAAGTTAAATATAAACCCCATATCATAATGTCATACCAATATACCAGTTCAGTTGGAGGGGTGGATATGAACCAGTTGGAGGGATCCTGTTTTCTCCTCTCATATAATAGTAGTGTCTGAAAATTCCCCTTCAAACATTGCATACCAAACATGTGTATTTTTCTAACTAGCACCCTATCGGTCCTTTCAATATCCTAACTGGAACACTGCTTTCTATTATTATATTATCATTGTTAATTTATCTATTGATGGAGGTCACCATGACAGTCTATATATACATTCTATGTGTACATAAGTTTGTGAGTGTTCAATTCCTAAGTGTCCATGATGAGGTATACTCAATACAACTTTATGTGATATAAAGTTCCTCAAGTTACTTGCGTCAGGTCAGAAACTGTACCTGTCTCCACAAACAAAACTGACTGCCAGGATATTTATTGATAGTGGAGTGAACAATTCATTAGCCTGACCCTTATCTTTTGCCCTACATGTACATACAATACTAATTCAATTTTTCCAACCACTGTGTACACCATACCAGGCAATTTGATTTTTTTTTAAATTAGGCCACTCACCGACATGTAATTTCTAAATTAAATTCCTGCATTAAATTTAAATGCACTATTCTCATATTATTAAAATTCACACAAATAACTTCATGAAATTTTTATATATAATTAAAACACAATCTATTTTCAGGTTTATGAGAAATAAAATAGAATCTGAAACTGAACGATTTAAAAAAAAAAAAAAATTACATGTATTTTGGTTAGTGTGTCAGTATAAACAGATAAAACCATCTACTATGAAGTACATGTAATTCCTTATCACTATATAAATTACCTTGTTATAATATATGCATCTATAAAGTAGATCAAGGATCGGGTTATAAACTTGATGTATCAAGTTCAACACACTTTGAAGGAATGATGTTTTGTTCGCATGCATCATTCTTTTTTTTAGTTTTTACTTTAAATAATGGTAATACAACTAGATGTATCAACACACCTTGAAGGAATGATGTTTCGTTTGCATGCGATCATCCTTTTTAATTTTTACATTAAATTACGATAATTACGATTTTTTCCCCATAAGATTCTACTTGATCAAGGATTGAAAGTCTCCTGACACTATGAGAATGACATATTTTTTTAATCCTGTAATATTAATGATACATGTACATGTAATGCAATCATGTTCATTTCCTACAATAATTGACATCACTTCAGAAGTTAGAGAGAGAGTTAGAGTTATGGTGTTTAATGCCACCTTCAACAATATTTCAGCTATATCGTGGTGGTCAGTTTTATGTTGTATCGAGCACACCTCGCCTGAGCGGGATTCGAACTCACAACATTAGTGGCGATAGGCACTGATTGCATACAATCAGAATGTAGGTAGTTATAAATCCAACCATATGATCACGACAGCCTCTATTTGAGAAGTTAAATTTACATGTACATGTTATGTATGACACAGACAAGACGTGCCAAATGTTCCTAACACTTATATGAAGAAAGCTTAAAGTTGGTCATTAATTCCACCAATAACAACAAAATGAACAATCACCTTTCATCTTAACTGAACTCATTGAACACAAACCAGAGGCTCTCAAGAGCCTGTATAGTTCACCTGGTTATAAAAAGAACCAATTGGTCCTATGTAAAAACTATGTCCTGCAGTGGTAGTCATCTTGGAATTCCGATCAACATAAAATACACAAAGTTTGTAAAGGACCTTCCAATGATTGATTTCCAACTGGGTCTCCCATAAATCTTGAGATGGTGGCTAGCTTGGATTTCCAATCAGCATAAAAAAAACTAAATTTGTAGAGGCCCATCAAATGAACATTCCTGAAAAGTTTGGTTTCAATTGTTCAAGTGGTTTCAGCAAAGAAGTGTTTTAAAACATTTTCCCATAAGGTCCAATGTTAAACTATGTTCTGCCATAGCTGCCATCTTGAATTTTATATCAGAACAAAAAACCTAAACTTTGTAGAGGATCATCCAATGAACATTCAGGCTTCAATCAGATTTGCGTTTTGAAACATTTTTCCCATAGGGTTCAATGTTAAACTAAGTCCTGCCGTAGCCACCATCTTGGATTTCATATCAGAACAAAAAACCTAAACTTTGTAGAGGGCTATCCAGTGAACATTCCTGTGTAGTTTGGATTGAGTCTGATTTATAGTTTCTGAGAAGAAGGCATTTCTGATACAGTTTGAATTTGGGGTTGTCGTCTCATTGACATTTACCCCTTATCTCATTATATTCATATTTGAACATTTTCCCATAGGGGCCAATGTTAATCTATGTCCTGCGGTAGCAGCCATCTTGGATTTCGGATCGGCATAAAAAAAACAACTTTTTAGAGGACCTTCAAATGATTATTCCTGGGCAGTTTGGTTTCCATTGTCCAAGTGGTTTCAGAGAAGAAGCATTTTGAAACATTTTCCCCATAGGATCCAATGTTAAACTAAGTCCTGTCGTAGTTGCCATTTTGAATTTCATATCGGAACAAAAAATCTAAAGTTTGTAGAGGACCATCCAATGAACATTCATGTACAGTTTGGCTTCAATCATATTTGTAGTTTCTGAGAAGAAGGCATTTGAACATTTTCCCATAGGGTCCAATGTTAATCTATTTCCTACAGTGGTGGCCATCTTGGATTTACGATCGGCATAAAAAACCTAAATTTTGTAGAGGACCTTCCAATAATCATTCCTGTGCAGTTTGGTTTCAATTGTCCATGTGGTTTCAGAGAGGAAGCGTTTTGAGACACTTTTCCCATATGGTCCAATGTTAAACTAAGTCCTGCTGTAGCTGCCATCTTCCATTTTATATCGTAACAAAAAACCTAAACTTTGTAGAGGACTATCCAATGAACATTCCTGTCTAGTTTGGATTCAGTCTGATTTGTAGTTTCTGAGAAGAAGGCATTTGAACATTTTCCCATAGGGTCCAATGTTAATACATGTCCTGCGGTGGCAGCCATCTTGGATTTCGGACCGGCATAAAAACCTAACCTTTGCAGAAGACCTTCCAATGTCAATGATCATTCCTGGGCAGTTTGGTTTCAATTGTCCAAGTGGTTTCAGAGAAGAAGCATTTTGAAACATTTTTCCCATAGGGTCCAATGTTAAACTAAGTCTTGCCGTAGCCACCATTTTGAATTTCATATCGGAACAAAAAACCTAAGGTTTGTAGAGGATCATCCAATGAACATTCACGTACAGTTTGGCTTTAATCATATTTGTAGTTTCTGAGAAGAAGGCATTTGAATATTTTCCCATAGGGTCCAATGTTAATCTATGACCTGCGGTGGCGGCCATCTTGGATTTCCGATTCACATAAAAAACAGACACTTGGTAAAAGACATTCCAATGATCAATCTTTTACAGTTTGGGTTCAGTCAGTTCATTAGTTTCAAAGAAGAGGATCTCTGAAATTTCAGCCAATCAGAGCATATTATTGGCCCTGGCAGCCATGTTGAATATCCGACTGGAACGAAAAACATAAAATTTGTAGAGGACCATCCAAGGAACATTCCTGCTAAGTTTGGTTCCAATTGGCCCAGTGATTTCGGAGAAGAAGATTGAAATGTGAAAAGCTTACAGACGACGGACGCCAAGTGATGGCAATAGTTCCCATGGACCTTTGGTCCAGGTGAACTAAAAAGACCACTAACATATGTTATTGGAAATCCAGTTCCTGGCTTGGGACAGGCATTAAAATGTGGCAGGGTTAAACCGGTTAATGGGATCCCAACTCTTTCCTCTTGATAACTGGATCTCCTATATGTATATATATACAGTACATGTACAAGTACATGTAGTAAAACATTATAATCATTTACTAACTTTGTTTTGTGCATAGCAATGTACAAAAATGTATTGGTTATAGTGTTTAACGCCACTTTCAACAATTACACAATATTTCAGTTATATCGTGGCGGTCAGTTTTATTGGTGGAGGAAACCGGAGAACCCGGAGAAAACCACTGACCTGCCGTAAGTCACTGACAAACTTTATCACATAATGTACATTTGAACATACATATCATTTCATCTTTGCATGCCAAGGGTTACGATCTGCCTCCCCTCCTCTCCACCCTTCGCAGCGCTAACCAGATTTCCGTGGTTATTAGGTGAATGTCTGTTTCTAATTGGATGCAGGAAGTGAAAGTGGCAACCAATCAGAATGTGAGTTACAAAAACATGTGTTTTGTAAATATAAAATGGGCACATGTAAGCTTTGCCACGAGGGACTGCAAACATAGCCATAAAAAAAAACAGGACACATTTAGTGTTTTCAGTCAACTGCGTACATACATGTAGATTGACATGAGTAGAAATAAATGTCTTGCACTGATTGGCTGACATAACTAACAAATTCCACCACATGACATTGTCTGAGAATTAAAACATTCCAGCTACCATTGCCAATGTCAAGAAGAGGAGAAGTGGATTGTAAGTTTTGCCTAGCGAAGATGATACCCTGTAAATGTCAGGAAATAAGATTGAGAAATCAAACATTCATTTTTCTGCACCGTATTTTACCTTACAGTGCTTAGTATATTTAAAATCTTATGTATTACTCATACTAAGGGATCCACCGATTGACTTTTAGGGGTGGGGAATTTTTTTTCCATAACCAGACAAAATTTTTCACACAAAACAAAAAATATGATTTTTTAACATGAAAAAAATTAGTATTTTTTTCTTCAAATTTTACCGATATTTCTAGTTGAAAACTGAAGGGTCAGATTATTTATTGCATCTTTCAGTTCAAATATTTTTTCAATAAAATGTTCCAACAGAAAAAAACATAGCCCCCCCACCCCCCAAAAAAAATAATTATATAGGCATTCCTTAATGTTACAACACAGCAGTCTAAGTAAACAGGTGGATCTGAAGACTTGGTAGCTAAGCACAAGGGGAGACAATCAGCCGTAAATAATGAAAATGTAGACAAAATGAAATAACATATTAAAAACATAAATCTTAAATACATGTAGTATTTTGTTCTCATCAGGTATTTCATTTCATTTTAATCAAACTCAATCTACTGACAACATGTTCACGAAAAACATATTTTTTAATTTAAAATATACATGTATGAACAGGTTTAGACCGCTCACCCAGGAAGAAAATTGTAAAAATTTATTAAATATCACGTCTCTACTGTCTTTTTAAAATCTAACGTTTGTTACTAAATAGATATACATGTACCAAGATAAATGAGAGTGAAAATATTTTTTTTATTAACTACACCATATCTTATATATGGTGTAGTTAATAAAAAAAATATTTTGATTGGTTAATAGCCGGTGTAATTTTCGTGTATTTTCATATTTAGGATTAATTTCGTTCATTTTTACCGCTGCCAGGGTATTTTCATGAGGATTTAACTTTTTTACCCTCGCATGCATCAAACTGCCAAATTCATTAGAAATATTTTTTCTTTACCTTTATACGTAAAGTAACGTGATTAATCAAATTTGAAACCCGGAAGTGTTCCGAAGTAAAGGATTTAACTTTTTTCCCCTCTGCCGTGGTATTTGCGAAAACGTATTTCATTTTTTTATCCTCACGTTCCACAAACCGCCAAATTCATTCGGAATACTTCAACCACTGTCTAACAAAACAAATCGCAATACTACTGAAGGGAACAGTTTAAATAAAGCGTCCTATAGTATTTAACAACTGCCAAGTTTCAAACAATAAAAAAAGAATATTGCCAAAAACGATAAACAAAAGGTATTATTTATTTAGCCAGTGTTCTAAATAATATTCGGTGTAATTAAACAGACATATCATGTTTGGGAGGGGTATTTGCAGCTCGGTAAATTTTCCGTCTCTCGACTAGTATTTTTCGTAAATACCCCTCCCAAACATGATATATCTGTTCATAATTCTTTTTGAATATCTACAGTCCTTGAACCCGGATCTTGTTGACATTAGTATGGTTCTGTACTTGTAATAGTGTATATTTTCAAGCCAGAAATTACTATGCCGTCTTCGATAAAACGAAAACATTCAAAATTATTATTGAACAGGATAGAATTCTGGAATCAAACCATCTTTGGGCCAACTTTTGTGTCCGTAATAGATGAGTATTCTGTTTATACTGGTTAAATTAACAAAGATTTGCTACATTGAGACTTTATTTAAAGTTCGGTTTGTACAGGATTCCAGTTTATTCAAGGTTCGGTTTAGACAAGTTGCACTGTACAATATTTCAGACCACTATTTATACTGGGTTTGTCACCCACATATCTACATTTATATAAACAATACTTTAAATCAAAATGACCTTATAAATAGGGTTATCTGGACGTACATCTTATGTAAAAGGTCAATTTTACCTAATATTTTATATATTAGGTGCATATACAATGTATATACTACCTGTTAAGCAGGGCTCATGTTAGAGGGCGATCACAAGTATGCAAGACTTCAATAGACTCCGGTAGACAGAAATAAATATTTAACATTGAATAGATGTTCTTTAGGTAATTATGAATACAAAAACCAGAACAAATCAGACCAGACAGCCATACTATTTACTAAATTTGGACAGGGGAACTTCAAAGGGGTAGCAAAACAATGTTTCGATTAATCACAATTAACTTCTCCCATAAGTCTCCCCATTTCTCCCTTTAATTTGAAAGTAGTGAGATCCCTGGTTAAGACCACAATTTTCCAAAACATTTACAAATCATATCCATTTTTTTATTGTAGGTGGACTCCCAAAATAGAAGCAATAGTTGGATTTTTTATAGTGATAGCTCACTGAAACAACATTATGACATACAGTCCGCCTGGTAGACATGTCGCTCCACTCAAACACATTACTCAGGATTCCTATCCATCCAGTATTTGCTCTTACTCCTTAGTGCTGCATGCTTATCACAGTAGCACAAAATACCAATTTTCTAGTCTTTGGTTTGATGCAATCAGGACTTAATTATATAACCGATCTACTCCACTCTAGGGAGCTCACTAATTACCATTACACCACTGATGCAGTTTCTTAACCTTTGATGTAGTATTAGGGTACAAAGCTATGTACGTGGTCTTAGGCTTTGGACCTTCAACCGCTCAGCCACCCATATTATGCAGACTAAGTCTTAAATGTATGGTTAAGGCTTGAGGTAAAGGTTATTGTGTACGAATGCCACTTTCAACAATATTTCAGTTATATCATGACGGTCAGTTTTATTGGTGGAGGAAACCGGAGTTCCCAGAGAAAACCACTGACAAACTTTATCACATAATGTTGTATCGAGTAAATTACCTGAGAGGGATTCGAACTCACAACTTCACTCAGTGGTGATAGGCACTGATTGCATACAGGTATGTAGTTGTAAATCCAACTACATGTACCATACGATCAAGGCCTACGACGGCCCCAGTGGTGTTAGGCTTTATACTTTCAATCACTCAGCCACCCATATTAAGTCATAAATGTATGTGTACAGACAGACAATACATTTATGCAATACAGCCAGTAGAAATACATGTGCATTTCAACCAATACTGCCCTCATGTTTATCAATAAAACAGACAGTTATTGTCTTGGTAGTGTAACTCTAATAAGTGATGAGAATGAATTCATCGAATTGTCATAAAAGTGAGTGTGTCATCACTTTGTTTCAAAATCAAAGACGATACATACCGGTTCATCAGCCTCAGGTTCAAAGTAATCGTCGTCTGAAATGTCCTCTTCTCCTTCCGGAGTATCGTGAAGTTCTAAACTAAATACTCCTGCCATTATTCTACATTTGGGCTTATATATGTTTACGTATCAGTCCAGTTAATCGCGATTATTTTACGATTATCAGTGACAATTTCCAATACGACATTAGGAACTAAGAAGCAAGGGATTCCTAATGACGTCGAAATCACATGGAAATTCACTTCCGGTTCATACTATCAACCAATCAGATAGTTCAGATTTATCAAAGGAAACGATTTTTTTTATAACAGATAAATTCATTGGTTTAATATGCAGTTCCATTTATAGAATCCGTGTGATACCTCTCTCAAAGTCGCAAAAGTACTATTTCATCATCAATATGACCACTTTCACCGGTTTAACTACGCCACGTTTTTGTGTCCATCACAAGCCAGGACCTGTATTTACACAACGTCATATGTCGTAGTCTTCTTCTTCTCTTCGTAGTTTCCTCCACTGTGGAGCACCCGTTTTTTTTTTTAAACTTAAAAAATAATAAAACATATTGGAACCACTGAATATTTTCTATTACTCTTAGTATTAGAATAAAACTATTACTTTGGGCATTAAAAAGTAAAAGATGTTTGCAAAATAAAAATTATTTACAAAATTTACAATCCTAAAATAAAGAATCATCAATCTTATCCAATCTGTTAACTCAGATATATATTTATATATCTTACAATAGTTTAGTGCCTTAATTAAATCTATTCCTTTTAAGTATATTTAAAAGGGGTTGGCTTTATTAGTGTAATATGTATCATTATTATTTTATTAAGTTTGATGTTAATTATCAATAAACCAATAAAAGTATACTTTTCAAAGGTAAAACAAAATTACTGTTTACTAACTTGGCCATGCCCAGGGTCATTAATGCCATTCAGCCAGCAAGTTTAATCCTTCTATACAATAATGTTCTCTGTATTTTTTTGTTTTCAGTGAGGTGAGAGTTGATTGTTCGTGCACATTGATATTGGTGGAATTGTTGATCATCACTGTACCTTCCCATTAACAGTCGCGTTATCCAAACTTGACTTTGAATTAAATTTTGTATTGTTTTGTTTTAATAGTTTAATATCTGTTTTTTATTTGGTAAAAAGATTGGTTTTATATACATTGTAAACATTAGTATTTACAGAATATTGAACACATTTGATACGCTTAAATAATGCTTTTTTTTTCGTTTGGGTTTAATTTCATGGATGTTTTTTTTTAATTGTGACAGTGATTTTAATTTTATTGTATGTATGCTTCGTTATTTGTTTGTACATGTATATATTTTCTTATGTCGGATTTAAAAGCTCACTAGAGCTTGTGTTATTGTTTTTTCTTTCCAACTTTAAAAAAAGAATATTTTATTGTATTGTATACTTCAAAAATATTTTGACTTTTCACACGAAAACAGTAAACAGTAATAAAACAGCATATGTGTAGAAATTAGAAAGCTAAGTCTAATAATAGGTAATTAAAACATATATTATAAACACCAATCTCAGTAAAATTTATTTAATATAAACCGCATCGTTGGCGTAATGGCTAGCGTGCTCGCCCTTAGTGCGGTAGATCGTGAGTTCTAGTCCCGGTCAGGTCAAACCAAAGAATATAAAATTGAAATTTGTTGCTTCTCCGCTAAGCACACATAATTAAGGACAAAGCACAAAGACTGGTTGGTTCAGAATCAGGATAATGTGTCCGAAAGGGGCAACATGTCTATCCACGGACTGTTGTTTCAGTGAGATATCACTATGACAATCCAACTAAGCGTGATGGTCTAGTTCAAAGCGGACCTCATCATCATCTTGTTGAACATCAACTTGTTCTCGCCATGATATAGCTGAAAAAAATGCTTCAGTCGGCGCTAGGCAGCAATCACTCACTCACTTTACTATTTCATTTCTTTGTCCTTCGCGTGTTCTTGTCCATATATCCATACAATCGTTATCTTATGGTAACGACAGCTTGTGATGTGCCGGTCCTCTAGTTCTATAAACTAACTTGATTTCTATACAAAATGGTGTTCGTGTCGCTTAACAGTAACACGATGGGTACCACTAGTGGAGCATGACCTACTGACACTTTCGGAACCCCCGGTTTTTGGAGGATTTCGCGAAATCTTTACTTTTCTGTGTAGTATTTTGTAGATCGGTGTTTATCCTTTTGTCCTTTTTATTATTTTGACCATTGTATTGTCTGTCCTTCGATTGGCGGCTTTTGATTACTAGTACACCTTTGGTTCTTTAAACTTTTTCTAAAATTCAGCCCCAGATCAAAGAGGTCTTTTAAAATGCCATATTTCCATGTTGTGTCATATGCTTTCTGAACCAAAAGGGACAGAATCGGCATATATTCCGTTTCGAGGAAATGTTTTAAAACGAGCAAGATGATTCAATGGGGGGTCAACCTTGATAGAATTCACACTGTATATTGGATATAAAAAATCATACAATGCGAGCATTTATTGTTTGTTTGGTGGTGTTTAACGCCATTTTCAACAATATTTCAGCTATATCGTGGCGGTCAGTTTTATTGGTGGAGGAAACCGGAGGACCCGGGGGAAACCTTCGACAAGTCCGTGACAAACTTTATCACATATTGTTGTACACCTCCCTGATCGAGATTCGAACTCATAACATATGCAGTGGTGATAGGCACTGATTGCATATGCAGTTGTAAATCCAAATACCACGACGGCCCCTGTGAGCATTGATCGTTCTCACCATGGTCTTACAAACAAATAGTAAGTTGAAGGTTCGGAATGGTCTTTAACATATTTTAGAATAGGTGTGACATTAGCTAATTCTCAGATGGATGGCAAGTCTCCTGCTTCCCAAATGCTATTATTAGATTCCGAAAGATGTTTGAGAAGCTGGCAGTGGATATCACCTGGTCACATGCAGTATCACGAAAACGGACGATTGTATTCTTTTAAATTCCTTTGATTTAAAATACATTGCATAATTTAGTCCTTTTCTTCTTACTTTTAAAAGTTTTGAAATTCAGGATGATAATTTTTAGTAGAAGAGTTTTGTCTAAGCGGCATAATTTATAGGAGATATCTTTTTCAGATGCTAAAGTTGCTTGCTTAATTGTCCGTATTTTTTAATGACGAAGGTTTGTTTTATTATATTTGCCTTTTTTGTTGTACCGTACTCCGAACCTTATTCATCTGTGTATGGCAATTTAATTTGAAAACAAAAATACGCCTGGAAGTGGGGCGATTTTGTTTTAATGTTCTAAGAGCATTCTCTCTAAATGTGCGGCAATTCCCGAGATTGTTCGATAAGGTATGTTTTCCGAATTGTCGTTCGGCATATTTGCAATTTTTGATGGCATCTTCACGATCGTCATTAAATAATGGTTGACCTGGACGCTTTTGGTTTGTCGAGATAATTGGAACAATCTTGTTTTCTATAGATATTGCTGTTTCATTAACATTAAAATTGGATTGCTGACATTGTGCATGATTTGTATTTGAAGCTTTTCTCTGCACATCTGTTCGTACAAAGGTCAATTAGAGATGTAACATGTATGGTGCCATTCTCTATCCAGAGTTGTCGTTCCTGCTAGATTGAGAATGGTATGGTGCAGGTGTTTCACCTACATTAGGATTTAAGTTTTGTAAAATAATTGGAAAATTATTACTTCCTTCTATATATACAGTCAGACCTGTATATAAATGCCACTCAAGGGGACCTGATAATGTGGCCTTTATGAGCAATTTCTCTTTATATACAGGTTAAAAACATATGTACCATTTATTAATGGTAAAAATAAGACTGCCGTTTATAAACAGTGATTTGTTCTATAGAGGTGCCCTTTAAGACATGCTTGACTGTATATCATCATGCTTGACTGTATATCATCATGGAATTTCCATGAAAAATCAACATAGAAAGATGGATCAGTAACAGTAAGATCAATAGCCGAAAACAAATCCCTCCTCAGGATGCATGTAAATATGTATCAGAATCGTCGTTAGAGGTGTATAGTTCTTCCTGGGATAAACAGTTTTCAAGTGTTTTCTTTTTACCTTTCTCATTCGTTGTTTTACTACCCATGAGGGGTTCCGTCCATTAAAATCACTCTCTTAATAAACGGAGTCGGAAATTGACCAGCTACTATTTTGAGTTGAGTCAAACTGAGTGATTAACTGGCTGGTATATACACAGAACACAAAGTGATTGTTTGGTTCAGAAACTGCCTGTTGATGTTAAGACGAGTTTGATGATACCAAGGGGATAATCAGAATCCGTAAGTCGAAGGACAGACAACATAGTGACCAAAAGAAAAAGTACAAAAGGAAAAACAACGATCTACAAAACATACACATAAAACTAACGATTGACTAACACGAACCCCAATAAAACCGGGGGTGAACTCGGGTGCTCTGGAAGGGTAAGCAGTTCCTGCTCTGTTAGTGGCACCCGTCGTGTTAATCTAGTTACAAACCCGGTGATAAGTCATGAATGAGGAAGGAACCTGGAAGTGTTTACGACAAGTGGAACATATTTGTGGTCATTTATGCCACAGATATTCCATAACAGTCAACCAAGTCATTAGCATAACTTTGTGAAATGCTATATTTAATGAAGATTCGTTGAGCCGTCTGTATATATTTCATACTCACCCGGAGGCCGTTGTGGCCGTGATCGTATGGTATGTGGATTTACAACTACCTATGCAATCAGTGCCTATCACCACTGATGTTGTGAGTCCGAATCTCGATCAGGGCGAGGTGTACAACATTATGTGATAAAGTTTGTCAGTGACTTGCGACAGGTCGGTGGTTTTCTCCGGTTTCCTCCACCAATAAAACTGATCGCCACGATATAACTGAAATATTGTTGAAAGTGGCTTTAAACACCATTAAACAAACGAACAATCAAACAAACATACTCATCCACATAAGTGCCGTACACAGAATATTTTTTCAACGTTGTTTTATCATTCTACATAGAGACATAATACAACTGGAATGAGAGTTTGGACAAGTAAAGTTATATCAAAGAAAATAATCTTGAAACCTAAACAATTCCATTGGATGATATGATCCACTTTACGAGACGAAAGGGGGAATATTCTCGAAGCTTCCAATGAAATCTATTCCCTATGATATCTCAGAGAATGGGAGGATGATTCGTCCATATTTAGATGGCGAATGGGGAATTTTGATCTTGTAACATGTATTCCTGCGTCATTTTGGTGTTTGTAGAGGGGAATCCTGATTCCTAATTACTTACAATTACAAGATAAGAGGAGGATGTATCAATCATATCAGGCGATTCTGACCTTATCTTCTAAGAGATTCCCAAATGTTCATATCATGATCTTCAGCTTTGTCATGTTCCTTTCTGCTTTGCAGTGATTATTTGATTTTTATTCATGTTTTGATGAGAATTGCTGATTATTCTGTTTAGGTGAATTTTAATGTGATTTAGCAGTTAAATGTACTTGTGTTTTGTCAAGTTTTGTTTGTTGTGTTGAACTCTTGACTAGAACACTGTATGGATTGACCTGCGGTTATGACCTTATAATTGGTTGGCAATATGATGTTAGTCGGTGTGTCTACAAACTCTGGTCGGTTAATCAGAGGGAGAAGGATATGCGTATACGGTCTGAATTCCTTCATCTAAAAATGGAACGCGTGTTACTGTATGCCGTTTGACCTGCAGGAGTAGAATTTAAGACACAGTGCAGTAATCGAGCATCAGAATAAACAACGTTCTTTTCAATTTTGAGTGTAAATATTTTTTCTTTCATATATTTTAGACATTATTTGGATGACATGTGGGTCTCTCCGCAGATTGCACATTTAAAGTCCTTTGTGCAAGTTGCACCCCCATGTTCTTTCACCACACAACTGTATAGTATTTCTGAGTGCCTCTGCATTGCTTAGCGCCATAGCTGTACCTTTGGCAAGTAAAACAGCGAACGGGATTTAGGAAATATATTTCAACTTTAATCCCGAAGCACCCAATTTTAAGATTAGAACGAACTCATGTATATTGAAAGTAAATAAATAAGTATGTAGGTTAATCATTTTACCTTCTTTTCTGTTTTGAATGAAAGAACTTTGATTATTTCCTGGGATTGTGGCTCTTCACAAATCTTATCTCCAGTTAGGTCAGAGAAGTACTTGCTTCTATCTCTGATATTACATTGGCTTGTATTTTAACTCCGATGAGCCGATGTAGAAACAGGGAATTCTTGGATCTTGTCTTAATTTGTTCAGATTTTCCCTTTGCATCGGGCATTCAATGAGTACATTTCCAGTTCTTAATTTTGTAAGAAGAATTTGAAGTTACCAAAAGGGGGTAATCAGAATCCGTAAACCGGAGAAGGACAAACAAGACAACGAATGGCCAAAAGAAAAAGTACAAAATACAAACAACGATCTACAAAAAATACCCATAAAACTAAAAATAGAGTAACAAGAAGCCAACAAAAAACCGGGGGCGAACTCATATGCCTCCGGAAGGATAAGCAGTTCTTACTCCACTAGTGACACCCGTCGTATTAATCCGTAACATTTTTGACAATGCCAATTTGACTTTGAATAGTTTTGTTGATTGCTGAAGGTAAAAGATTTGCGATTCGTTTTATTTCAGAACCGCAAAGTACAATACATCTGGACTAGGAGTTGTCTTCTTAAATTGGAGCAGAGTCATCTAATCTTTTGAAAAAGGTTTTGTAACCATGGTAATGAAATATTTTCTGAATGAATATATCTGTCTAAATGCGTTTCAGTAAAGAAAACATTGTCAAACTTTGGTACAATATGTCAGAAACATCAAGTTAGTTACATATTCTTTATTCCCGATTCAACTTCGAATTAGTAATAGGTTGCTTATTTCTTATTGTGATTTAATGTCGAATAAGTACTGATTATATATTCCTTATTCAATGTCGAATGAGTACTTATTATTTATTCCTTATTCAATGAGGATCCGGGTGGCTCAATGAGTTAGGTAGTTGGATTACCTAACAACTCATACAAGCCTATCACCAATACGGCGTGGGTTCCTGCTTGGCTTTGCAAATTACAAAAAGGATGCACTCGACTCGCAGCCGCAAGTGATAAAGTTTACCAGTTGTTTGCCCATGGTCGGTGGTTCTCTCCGGGTACTCCGGTTTCTTCCACCACTAAAACTGGTCGCCATGATATAGCTGAAATATTGCTGAAAGTGGCGTTAAACACCAAAAATCAAATCAAAATCAAATCCTTATTCAATGTCGAATAGGTAACGACAGTGCCGTCCTTAAACCAAATGGATCAATTGCTTCCAATTGAGCCCCGCGCTGGAGTTATCTACCCTCGCCTGTTCAAGTACACACAACAACACTGTTAGTAGTAGTTACTACGTATCCGTTCCTTTTCTCACCCATGACTTTTCACTGGGTTTTTAACCAGGGTAACACGACGGGTGCCACTTGTGGCACAGACACTGCAAACCTCTCCGGAGCACCTCAGTTTACCCCCGGTTTTTGCGAGGTTCGTGTTGCTCGATCATAAGTTCTCTGTATAGTGTTTTGTAGATAATTGTTTACACTTTTTTCCTTTTTCTTTTGACCATTGTGTTGCCTGTCCTTCTTCGATTTACGTATTCTGATTACAGATTTGGTATCTTCAAACTTTTCATAAAACATTTGTGTGATACTAAGCATAATTAAATGAACACCATAGCCGAATAAGTAATAACTACTTTTGGACCACTCACCTCCTAAATATCTGAATGAAATTGGTGTGAAGACTTCCAGAAGAGAAATAATATAAAGACAAATTGTGAATATAGGGCACAATTGCGTCTACGAAAAGTAAGGGACAACCTTTTTGTCATAATGCAGACCAATGTAAGCCAATGCCGAATAAGTAGTAGTCCCTTTTTAATGCCTTTCCCCCTAATTGTCTGAATGATTATATATATAGTCGGCGTGAAGACTTCCAGCATAGACACAAATAAAAGCTATATAGTAATTAGACGGCAATTTCTCTTAAAGGGACCGCCCATTGTTTCATAATACGTATAAATGTAAGCCATGGCCGGATAAGTAATAGCCTCTTTCGAACGTCTTATTCTCCAATTTTTCAAATGACACTTGCATGAAGACTTTCCGTAGAAAGAGAAATAAAAGCTATAGAGTGAATATATCACACAATTCCCGATTAGACAGGTGTGGAGTACCGCTTTTGTCATAATACGTGTACATGTAAGTAAATCCGAATAAATAATAGCCCCTTTTGAACCCCACTCATTCTCCAATTTCTCAAATGAAACTTAGTGTGAAGAGTCCATAGACAGAGAAATAAAAGCTACATATTGAATATATCTCACACTTCTGGTTTAGACAAATATATGGAATACAACTGTTGTTATAATATCTGCTACACATGCATTATTCAAAGAAGTAATCAGAAGAAATACACAAAAAAAAAAACAACCCCAAAACCAGTCAAAAATACTAAAATCAGTTATTTTGCAAGAAAATTTCTGAAATAGAAAGCATAAAATGAAGATATAATACAAAGCCAGTAAGCTATTGTGTTTTTGTTGGAGTTTCTTGTTTTTAAAAGAGGCACAATTCTCTTAAATGTGGGAAAAATCACTGATTCTAACAAAAAGTTCACTAAAACTGAAATCATGAAAATGATTGTGTTTTGATCGACAGCATACACGTTATGTTTGTTAAACGTGTATTTTTAGATAGTCGAAATTTCTATAGTGACCAACTCCTCTTATCACTTGTTTGTTTTCTTCATTCACATAAAACAGACTCCACGTGGGGTTTCTCACTTTCTATTCCGACACACCAAAAGTTTCGACACTTCATTGTTTCAGCTAACTCTATGTGAAACAGTTGGATGGTCAGTTAACAAAAACATACATAAAATATTTATTAAATTTCATTTGTTGGACAAGAACAACGTCACATATGTGAACAAACGAAGTAACTTCATCTACACGTTATTTCCAATGATTATCGAGTCCCATTCGTTGTTACTCAATTATTGACGGCTAGACATCAAGCGAAATTGCTTTGTAAATTTTGTTTGACCTTTTCTAAAAACTGACGGCAGTCGTGTACATTGTAAGATGTAAATAAACGTTAGAGAACATCGAAGGGACAATCAAAAAAGGACAATTCAGAGAAACTGGCAACATAGGGTACACAAGACGAAGACAAACAAAACAAATACACAACACAACACGTGTCGGACACCATCTCACACAAAGAAACACAAAACAACGTAAACAAGACATGAACTCTCCCACAAACAACCGAAGGGAAAGACGAATCGAACATCGTTTTTATGCGGATATCAAGTTTAAATAAAATTTTAAAAAAAACTAGAAATAAAACTGTAAATATTCTATTCATCAGGCATGCGCACAGCAAAAACGACTGGAAAGTCAACTAATTTAAACGTCTTTTTTTAGCAAGTAAACAGTAGGGTGATTAGTATAAAACGATTTTTGTGAGAGAAAATAATATATGATCTTGTTCCTAGAAATGAAAAAATAAGTAATATTTGGTATTGACCTAGGGAAAATGACTTAAACCAGATGAACAAATCAAAATCTATAGTATCCAAAATCTTTTGACAACGTTCCTAATAAAGGTTATTACAGAAGCGTGTCGTGTGCACTAACTTCGTTTTTCCCACCAAAAGCCCATTCAGTAAATGTGTCTTTAAGTTATCATAGGCTATCATGGATAATGAGCAATATCTTATTGAAGAACACAACATATTAACTTTAAGATGGAGAGCACCAATCAAAGCACTGCTCCGTTTGATTCGTTCGTTTTTTTGCACATTTGACAGACAATTATGAATGAAATTATTAACAATCGGATTCGGAAACAAACAAACTGCTTATACAATTCTGTCTCCTGTTAAATAAAATGTTTTTATTTTATTTTGGAACTGTTCTCATGGTGCGGTATAGTTTTATTTTTCAGTATATTGTCTATGTTTGGTTCGTAGTCTATCGGAGAAGACTTTGTAAGTTACATGTGTCTTAACCATTTGTCATGTGCGCTATTTTGACAATAGAATAAGACTAATGTAACAGTTAGACAAAAAGAACAGTAAAACAAAAAAAAACAAAAAAAAACAAAAAAAAAAAAAAACAAAAAACAAAAAGCAAAAAAAAAAAAAAAAAAAGCAAAAAACAAAAACAAAATTGGAACACAACTGCTATCAGCAGAAGACACATTTATTTCAAACGCAATATACAAGTTTTGAGGAAATGTAAATGGTAAACTTGTTAATATTTTATGTTAGGTAAATTGTAGGTATTTAGGAGAACATAGGATGATCTTACTTTTTCATGTTCCATTAAACATCTATCGTTCACAGATATAGAGATAGAGAGATATACATGGTACATCATTCCATTTGTAGAGTGAATTAAGCTTTTTTAGTATGGCACAATCTTCATTTACACTATTCGGTTCACCAACATACCAATATCTGAAGATTAGTTTTGACTTGTCTGACTCCCAAACCCAATCATATATCATGTCTATATCATTCGCTCCAATCCAGAAGGATTCACCATTATTACCTGTAAGAAAAGTCACAAACGAGGAAATATATAATGACGGGGTTGTGATTACGACAAACAGAACATAATAAAGGTTATCTGTGATACAGACATTCCATAATATATTTTATTGGGTTTTTTTCAGCAGCGTTTCCTACGCCATTATGCACATGGTCCTTTTTGGTAGCTTTTAATATACTTCAAGAATAGCATAACCTAAGATTCCATAAACCTTTAATAGAATATTAAAGAATTCGAGATATCCATATTTTATTGCTAGGAGTGGATTATTTAAACTTTGACCTTTCCGAGTTCGTCGTAACTGTATTGCACTGTATTTATACATTGATGTATTGTATTGCTAGTCTTTATAAAGGTATTCTATGCGATGTGGAATGTTTCCAAATATATTCATTATCCACGTTTTCATCTGTGAGTGGCAAACATTTATTCAATAAGAGCAGTACCATCGTTCTACCTAATTCATGACTTATTTTTTTGGAAACTAGTTTCGTCATGTATATCACAGAAGAACGGCGCTGTCACAAAGTGTCTTTTATGTACAAGAAGAGTGACATCATCTATACACGAGACAATCATTTACGTTTAAACAGAAAGACGATGTGTATTTGATTCGCTAAGCAAAACCAGCGGACAGATTCAGATTCTTTTTTTCTTTAAAATCCAAGTTGCATGATATCATAATTAATAACATACACAATTATACACATGACAAGATGGTACAAATATAAAAATAAAGAAAGAGAAGATTACCTTAGAGATGGGTGATTAAACCAGGAGGACCAACTTCCTAAATTATTTTTTCTTTAAATAACATGGTTTCAAAAATGCTATCATATGGTTCACTACACCATCGTACATAATCCCCACGCAAAGGATTAAAGGCTTTCTAAATCAATCACTCTCCTGTCACCATTGGTTTTAGAGATCGTATGGTAGTTGGATTTACAACTACATGTGTAATCAGTGCCTAATACTACTAAAGTTTTGAGTTCGATCCCCATTCATGGCGAGGTGTACTCGAAACAACATTATTTGATAGTTTGTCAGTGACTTCCGACAGGTCGGTGGTTTTCTCTGAGTACTCCAGTTTCCCTCACCAATAAAACTGACCGCTACGATATAACTGAAATATTGTTGAAAATGGCGTTAAACACTATCAAACAAACACATTTGTACATAATCCTCATGAAAAGGATTATGGTTTTCCTACGTCCATCACCCTCTCTCTCCTGCCGTACCACTGGTTTTTAGAGATGGGAGAGGAGATAAGCCACTCCTTCATGCTCGATCTGTCTTTGTTTAGAAACATTACGGGTAGTGGACAAAGTAGTATGTTCAATTTGTGTGTTCTAAGTAAAGGAGAGAATTCTATTTTTCGACGTATGGCAGAGGTTATAACTGAACGTAACGATACGGAACCAGTTATACTCTCTGTGACGGAAAATGGATGGTACCAAGAATAGGAGACCCTGGGTTCATTTTTGTATACCTCTGGATTCCATTGCGAGGGTGGCGTCGTTTTGCTATCTGGTGTGTTATTTATTGTACCGTTTCCCTATAACTGGTATTTTTGTTTCGTCGTAATGGTGAACTGCTACAAATTATTAAAATACCTGAATTCTTTATAACATCTTCAAGCCATTTGTTTTCTCTCTCACTCCGAATTGAAACAAGACATGAACGCCTCTGTATACAGTCATTCTGAAGTCAGACAATTTTGAATTAACTATATTGATATACACAATAGTCACTTGTTGGAATTTGGCTCCGTGACCAAGTGGTTAAAGCGATTGGTTTTTAATATTAGTTTGGGCGAGAAAGTATACAAGATGAGTATTGACTCACGGTGATACTCTGTGGGATCTGATCCCCCCACCCCCCACTAATCTCTGTCGTCACAGCTGAGGTGAATTCTTTTCGTTAGTACAATGTATCAGCTTTCGTAGATAGTGAGATGTTTGTAAATATTTTGATTCGTGGTTTTGATGACACTTTCACATGACTTTTTTTTCTAGTATAAGCCTTTCGTGGTGCACTACATTTCGTGATTTTATAATACAAACGAAAACCACGAAATTTGACATTCAACGAATAAAATATGATTTCCCAGAATCTGTTGAAAAATCGTTGCGAAATCGATCATTTAATACACTTCGGAAAAGCTTGGGTAATATTAGTATACTTTATATCTATTTTAAATAAAATGGGGTCCGTGTTGCTCTTTTTAGTTTTTTGTGTTGTGTGATTACGTTCTGAGTTCTGTGTTGTGATGTCCGCTACGATTTCTGCATAGCAATGATATTTGGTTCGTCTTTGCCTTCGGTTGTTTGTGGTAGGGCTCATGTCTTATTTACGTTATTTGTGTTTGGTTGCGCATAGTGGTGTCCAACACATATTGTGTCGTGTTCTTGTATTGTTTTTCTTCCCCTTGTGTATCCTATATTGCCAGTTTCTCTGGATTGTTCTTGTATTGTTTTTCTTCCCCTTGTGTATCCTATGTTGCCAGTTTCTCTGGATTGTTCTTCTTCCCCTTGTGTATCCTATGTTGCCAGTTTCTCTGGATTGTTCTTGTATTGTTGTTCTTCCCCTTGTGTATCCTATATTGCCAGTTTCTCTGGATTGTTCTTGTATTGTTTTTCTTCCCCTTGTGTATCCTATGTTGCCAGTTTCTCTGGATTGTTCTTGTATTGTTTTTCTTCCCCTTGTGTATCCGATGTTGCCAGTTTCTCTGGATTGTTCTTGTATTGTTGTTCTTTCCCTTGTGTATCCTATATTGCCAGTTTCTCTGGATTGTTCTTGTATTGTTTTTCTTCCCCTTGTGTATCCTATGTTGCCAGTTTCTCTGGATTGTTCTTGTATTGTTTTTCTTCCCCTTGTGTATCCTATGTTGCCAGTTTCTCTGGATTGTTCTTGTATTGTTGTTCTTCCCCTTGTGTATCCTATATTGCCAGTTTCTCTGGATTGTTCTTGTATTGTTTTTCTTCCCCTTGTGTATCCTATGTTGCCAGTTTCTCTGGATTGTTCTTGTATTGTTGTTCTTCCCCTTGTGTATCCTATGTTGCAAGTTTCTCTGGATTGTTCTTGTATTGTTTTTCTTCCCCTTGTGTATCCTATGTTGCCAGTTTCTCTGGATTGTTCTTGTATTGTTTTTCTTCCCCTTGTGTATCCTATGTTGCCAGTTTCTCTGGATTGTTCTTCTTCCCCTTGTGTATCCTATGTTTCCAGTTTCTCTGGATTGTTCTTGTTTTGTTTGTCTTCCCCTTGTGTATCCTATGTTGCCAGTTTCTCTGGATTGTTATTTTTGATTGCCCCCTCGGTATTCTCTAACGTTTATTTATCTTTAAATTAGATAATCAGGTTTATTATTGTGTGATATATTCCCCACAGTAGCAATGACAATCGTCTGTTGGGTGATTTAATTGCAAGTTTCCCGTGGAATACATGAACAGTTTTTCTGCACGGTAAGTATAGGAGAATGTCCGAGTAACTCCATTTCTTAAAAATAATGGAGCCGAGGCCCCAAAGGAATGGAGAGATACGAGGACATTCTCTAACTTAAAATCCTCCCATTGTACTTTATTAATTTGATTAATTATTGATCTTGTAACAAACAAAAGTCTGTGTATAGTATCTAAAGTACAAAGAGAACAATAACTCTCTATTCCTTAAAATTAAAATCCACCTGTGATGTAAATCTATTGTCTAAACTCTCCATTATTTTTAAGGAATGGAGAGTTATGAACAATGTGGACAGGGGCGGAGCTAGAGTTTAAAGGTCAAAAACCTCAACCTGTTTAAAAATGCAAAGGTGAATAACAAACAATTTATTTAAATTTTTTTGTTACAAGATTAATAATTAATAAAATACAATGGGTGGATTTTAAGTTGGAGAATGTCCTCGTATCTCTCCATTCCTTAAAAACAATGGGCCTCGGCTCCATTATATTCAAGGAATGGAGAGTTACTCGGACATTCTAATATACGTAATGGATAGTTTTAATAGATTTACATAACAGGTGGATTTTAACTAGTACTACAACATTCATTTTTCAGGTCTTGAAAAATACACTTGGCGACTTGCCAAATTGCTTGTACCGGCATTTTGTTTTTAAATATACCTTAATAACTCATTGCTTAAATATCTAGTATTCATTTATTTATTGTCTTTTTTTTTAATGAATCGGACATATGTGTTTCTTTTTTTTAGCAGAGTATATGTGTGTATATATATTATACTTTACGTTTTTATTTTCCCTATTTGTCTTTGTTAGCGCAGCCGGTCAATATTATATACTTATTGATTGGGTATGAGAGAATAGCAAGTTTGTTGTCCCCGAGACGCTGACTATTGACCCAGGCGAAGCCGAGGTCAATAGTCAGGGTCGAGGGGACAACAAACTTGCTATTCCCGAATACACAGTCTACAAGTATTTTATTATACCGAAAAACATTAGACTCATAGTTGAATGATCACCTTAAAATGAAAAGAAACTATGCATTCTAAAAAGTTATATAGCTTTTTATTATCACTGGGTATTTAATTTTTAATTTAAGCATGAATACACTGTGTACAAACTGACCCGGCAAACAATGTTTGGACTCGTGCATATCTAATTCCGGAACGGAACCGGACTGTAAGAAGGTAAGAATTCTGTTTATTTATTTGTTTTTTGCATGAACTTGAGGGAAATAAATGCTTTAATGAAAGACTTGTAACAAGAGACGGACAGACGGGATTACGAAATCACTTCATGTCTAATTAATTACTAGTATAATTTACGCAGAGATATAGATGAAACAAACATTTAAGTGGATAATACGGCCACAGTTAAAATAACAAAGACTGGATCTGACAAGACGAACAGACCACCAGTAATCGTTTGGGCAAGCCTGTGCCTCACTGGTACCAATGAATGCTAAAAACCTCCACGTCACCTTAGTAGAGAGTTAAAGAAGGTCATAAACCCCGATACGAAGCGCACATTTACAACCTACTCCCTGGTTTTTTCAAAGGAGTCCAACCTGAGTTCCAAACTGGTACCAGTTCAGGAACTGGCCTCTCCGGTAAACGTGAGAATGCCAATTGACTAAATTATATATACACCTTACCTACTTGTGGTACCACAAGAAAGTATACCAAAATGTGAGCTCACGTACAATTGTAGGATTATGACCAACAGTCGTCTTGTCAAATCCCACCAGATGAGTGGGTCTAAACCCGCTCACCGCCAAAAGACACCCCCCCCCCCCCACAAATACTTCTGAAACGGACAAGGAAAAAAACCGTCTAAGTTCTGATACTGAAGTGGGAAAACTCTTGGACCGCTGGAGGATAAGAAACTTTCTAGAGCCCCTTGTATTGTGTTCAAGTACACATTGATTTCAATATCAGATAGGTGTGTCCCATCATATCTAAACAGATTAATATCCCTGGCTCTCATATTATTATGCTTTATGACGTATACTCCAACGCCCAAGACGATATTTTTGACTGCAAGGTTTACTCGTTTTCGAGCTTTTTCCATTGCTTTATTTTAACATGATATTATATTGTAAGGACAGTAAAACAAGATTTGACAAGGGTCATAACTCTATTGGATTTTGAAGACTTTTTGTTAATAATAGCTACCACTGCTTGATTATCAACATTAAAAATAATTTGTTTATTTTTTAAATGTATTCCCCAAATGTGCACCGAAATGACAACTGGAAATAATTATAAAACGTAATATCAGCAAGGATCCCATTGTCCGCCCATTCTTTTGGCCAACAACCTTGAGCCCATTTACCCTGAAAATAAATGCCGAACCCTTTATCTCTCCCGCCGGCGCTATCCGTAAACAAACAAATTGTCTCATTAGAAGTCCACACATTATCTAGCATAACTGTAATTCCACTGTAATCCGATAAAAAGGATAACCAAACTTTCAGATCTTCTCGCATCTCTTGCGATACCCTAATTCTGTGATGAGGTTTAGTTACCCTATATGTAGCATTTATAAGACGCCGACTAAATGCCCTAGCCAGAGCAACAACTTTACATGCAACAATAAATAGACCGAGAAACACGTAAAGTTGGAAAAGGGGGACTGAAAATGGCCCGGCAATTCTTCCCATTGTTAATTCTTTTGAATTTTTTGTTTGGTAAGCTCTGGCGCCTTAAAATCTGATTCAACCCACCATTTCTTTAGAAATGCCTGTACCAATTCAGGGTCATTACGGTTTTCACAGTTTTCCGGTTGTTGACTGATTTTGTCTGTTTATATAATTACGAGTTTTGACTTTCCCTTTGTAAGACTGTTCGGAGTTCGGTAATTTTGTTATTACCCTTATGTCAGCAACACTTTTCAAATTCTTTGAGGTTATCGGCGATCTCGGTCCTGAATAATATAACGGAAAGCCAAATTTTAAACCTTTTTTCAATTCACAAGCAATGTCTTTATATGGATAATTTTTCAGTGATTTTTCCACCTCATTAACACAAATGGGCGAATGACCCAACGTATATAACTGAAAATTGCAAGAAAGTGAATTATGATTTACTACAAGCCGAGATTGGGTGGTTTCCGTAGCACTCTGAGCATTTATGAATGAACCTGCAATTATTCCCACAAGTACAACGCCCTTTGTTATAGCCCCAGCAAGTACGGATGCCCTTTTTGAACATGTCCGAGCTGAAATCCCTGTGCTCGTTTTTGTTCCACTCCGTTAAGAAAGGGCTGTCTGGGGCAGATACATATAGTAGCCACAGTTCTACATTAACAACGGCCCACGATGACTGTGGAACCCTGACCTTCCGTAGACGAAATTGTTCGTCATACGAAACCCATCCCAAGTTCGACACCCTCGAAGCCGCCAATCTAATAACATGCATATATTTAAGATATACTTGTGCCTTGCCTGGCCATTTCTCGAGCATAATACTCATGAAATTGATAAAAGCTGAGGTCCAGGTGTGAATCTTTTTTATTTGGTTATGCTTCTGTTGAAGAACAGTTAGTTGACCCCCCTTAACTGCTAGCTCACCATTCAACTGCGAATCATACACCAAATCTTTACCAGATTTTAGCATAAGACTCATGTCTATGTACTCCCCGGCCCACACCTTTTCTTTGATCTTTAAAGGTATGTGAGCGCTTACGGAATCAAACATACTGGGCTGACTAGCAGGACTTTCACACACCTGAACCCCACCTATTGACCCCAGATTTCCCATAAAATTATCGCTTGATCTATCTGAACTGTAAAACATACCCGGGTTCACATTCTGTTGATAATTGGATCCATGATTTATAGGTGGTGGTCTCTCATCTGTTGTCGGGATAACCGGGTGGGTCACTGGGCCACGTGGTCCTATCTGTACCTCCATAATCGGGCCCGATTGTTGATCGTTCCCTCCACTGGAACCATTACTCTGGTGGGGATTACCCGTTTGTAAAGTTCTATGGGTTGATGGTTCATCCTCTACCCGCTGGAAGGTATTCCTTGGGACGACATCATGCTGCGGCACGGCATGGCCTGTCTCACCTGTTTTTTTTTGGCCTTTTTGACGATTTCGCCTTCTTTGGTGTGCTTGCTGTAGATATTGAAGCTTTGCTTGAAGGATTTCGACTTCGTTTTTGTGGTCTCATGACTATAGATGACCAGGTGGCAATGGATTTTCAAAAAGTTTTTTCAAAAACGTGTGATGTCTGACGGTTAGCATAAAACTGATACAACGGAAGTTGTGACGTACACACATAAAAAGGTTACAGTGCGACGGAACTGCTCGGACTTTTTTCCGGGTTATGTCGCTTTCATTAAACCTGTTTATCCTAAGTGATAAACATTATTATTAACCATTTCCTGTTGTCAGATGAAACATTTTCGCTATGTCATCGTATAGTAATTGAGAAATAAGCGATAATGTGCTGCAAAATGACGATCAGCTTGACCTCAACCCCGAATTTCGCTCAGTTTCTCTTTGAATTGCTCGCATTGAATGGAACGAAATGTATTGAAGGAACGATTGATG
The DNA here is from genome assembly GCA_963383655.1 of Bathymodiolus septemdierum. Taxonomy (NCBI): domain Eukaryota; kingdom Metazoa; phylum Mollusca; class Bivalvia; order Mytilida; family Modiolidae; genus Bathymodiolus; species Bathymodiolus septemdierum. The sequence goes on from OY726523.1 coordinate 14,698,707, forward strand.
AATAAAGATGACAAGAATCGTCACTTTGTGCTTTTAATTATTGATATAAGTAAGCACGGGGCGAAAGAAATGGGTCATGTCAAAATGGCAGGACCCGGTTTCGTGAATGATGTTACAGCATGATGACCCGGTTTTATTCCCCCCAAAAAAAAAAAAATTACGAACAAACAGGAACCAAAGCAACAGAAATCCACAGCCACCATTGTTTATACTGTGATACAACATTTCCACAATTCGATGACTTAATAAAACATTCTAGAGAAAATCATCCGTACCATTGTTATTACTGCAAAACAACCTTCGTCCTATTTGAAGAAGTAATAAAACACTCGACGGAAAACCACGGCTCACTAATGTTGAAAGTTAAATACCTTGAACTGAATCCATTTAGTGGACATTATATTATGGTTACAAAAGCCATAATTTCAATGTTATTCCAGAGAAAATAAAGGCTTTGGTTCCTGTTTGTTCGTAAATTAATTTTTGCGGCACATTATCGCTTATTTCTCAATTAATATACGATGACATAGCCAAAATGTTTCATCTGACAGCAGGAAATGGTTAATAAAGCATTTATTTCCCCCAAGTTCATGCAAAAAACAAATAAATAAACAGAATTCTTACCTTCTTACAGTCCGGTTCCGTTCCGGAATTAGATATGCACGAGTCCAAACATTTTTTGCCGGGTCAGTTTGTACACAGTGTATTCATGCTTAAATAAAAAATTAAATACCCAGTGATAATAAAAAGCTATATAACTTTTTAGAATGCATAGTTTCTTTTTTTTCCATTAGGGAACAAATATGTATATAAAATATACCTGTGCGTCTGTCCAACTGAGTTTGCTCACTCCAAAGAAACAATTTCCTTCGAACAAATGCCAGCCACTGTTGCAGTCCTCTGTAAGGAAAATGTATTTCAGTTTTACTAATGTGGTGTTGCAAAAACAACATTTGTCTTGGCATTACAATGATTTTTTTTTTCTATCCTATAAAGGATAAGTTTAATATACATTACTGATTTGATTCTACAATTATACGTTTTTATAGGAATTATTTCCCTTACGACGGCAAAACGGTATCCGTTCTAATAAGAGCAACCGAAAGAAAATAAAAAAGAGAATAATTTTCAGACAATTTGCAGATATATGAACTTTATTAAAAATCAAGTCGGAAATGTGCAAAAGGTTTATTAAACAAAAGATCTATTAATACGATTTTGTATGAGTATATCAATGTGTAAACTGATCACTCAAAAATTCTTATAATATATTAAAAAAGTAACGACAAGACACATTCTACAAGTGGCCGTCGTGATCGTATGATAGTTGGATTTACAACTACCTGTGCAATCAGTGCTTGTCATCACTAAACAGTTGTTAGTTCGGACCCGGTTCATTGCGAGGTCTACTCGATACAACATTATTTGATAAAGTTTGCTAGTGACTTGCGACAGTTCAGGAGGTTTCTCCGGTTTCCTCCATCAACAAAACTAACCAGCACGATATAACTGGAATATTGTTGAAAGTGGCGTTGAACACCATAGCCCTAATCCCTTAGAATATATTAAAAGAGTAAGGACAACGCCAAATTTACAGCTTCAATGCATGGAGATGTTCTATTCACTTTTAAAGATGAAATAATATTCGTGTTTATATTGACGTAAAATCTTAAGCAACGATGGAAATTTGTTACCGAACAACCTCTTAAGAAGTTGTTGTAATATGTCATTTACATGCAGAAAGCTTGGTAAAATATTTGGTATTACAAAATCATAGCGTACATGGAGCTAAATGTTATCGTGCTAGCTCACTGAATTAACATTCCTTTGTAGACATGTTGCCCCAGTCAGACACATCATTATGACTCTGCGCCAATTAGTAGAACTGTTGACGGACTTAAATACTCTTTCCGAATGGGTGAAGAGTGTGATGTCGCTAATACAGATTAGAATTAAAAAAAAACTCAATGGATCTATGAAAAGGCCCCTAACAATATTGTTTTTGTGTGTAAATCACATTACATAGACTGCTTGATAAAGGAATTAGGTATTAGCAATTCCATTGGCAACCCTACATATACCCCGACGACATCTACAAAAGAGGAAATCGTGGACAATCATAGGTCTGTTTTATGTTCCTTTGGAATTTCAGCCAAAGATGAAGAACTGGATCTACCATCACTTTACTGGATTCCTAAACGACACAAGTGTCCTTTCAAACAGCGTTATATTACTGGGTCTGTCAAATGCTCCACGAAACCACTTTCCAAATTATTAACATGTATTCTATCGGCGGTCAAAACCGGGCTTCAGAGTGACTGTGACACTAGCTACTCGAGAGGTGGTGTGAATCAAATGTGAATTCTGAAGAACTCGAAAGAAATGTTAGAGTACATACAATTTAGGTCCCTCTCCTCCTGCAATAGCATTAAAACATTTGACTTCTCTACCCTTTATACGATTATTCCCCACTCTAAGCCGAAGGACACATTAAGGGAGTTGGTCCAACTGTGTTTCATAAAAAAGAATGGCCAACGTAGATACACATACCTTGTGCTAGGTAAGAGACATATCTTATTTTGTAAGACACCACTCTGATTTTACCAAAAAGTTCTCTGAAACTGATATCATCAACATGCTCAAGTTTTTGATTGACAACATATGTGTTATGTTTGGTGGACGTGTTTTTTCAACAAACAGTCGGCATATCTATGGGTACAAACTGTGCTCCTCTTCTCCCCGACTTGTTCCTTTATTCGTATGAGGCACTTCATACAGGGGCTTCTCAAGAAAAACAAAAAAGAAGCTAGCCCGATCCGCTATATGGATGATGTCCTTTCACTAAATAATTCTAGGTTTGGTGATTTTGTTGGTCGCATATATCCCATTGAGCTTGAAAATAAAGGATACCACAGATACAGATAGGTCTGCTTCATACCTTGACCTACACCTTGATAAAGAACGAAAATTTACGACAAAAGAGATGATTTCAATTTTCCCATTGTGAACTTTCCATTTATATGTAGCAACATTCCAGCAGCATCTGCATATAGAGTATATCTCTCTCAGATGATACGATATTCCAGAGCTTGTGGTTCCTATCAGGATTTCTTTGATAGAGGGTTGCTACTAACAAGGAAGCTACTGAACCAAGGGTTCCTTTTGGTAACGTTGAAGTCATCGTTTCGAACATTTTACGGTCACCACCATGACTTGATTGACCGTTATGGAATATCTGTGTCACAAATGACCACGGATATGTTCCATTTGTCGGAAACACCTCCCGGTCCTTTCCTCATTCACGACTTATCACCGGGTTTGTGACTAGATCAACTCGACGGGTGCCCTTAGTGGAGCAAGAACTACCTACCCTTCCGGAGCACCTGAGTTCACCTCCAGTTTTTAGTGGGCTTCGTGTTATTCGATCTTTAGTTTTGTATGTATGTTTTGTAGATAGTTATTTGTCTTTTTGTACTTTTTCTTTTGGCCATTGTTTTGTCTGTTCTTCTTCGATATACAGAATTCTGATTGCCCCTTTGGTATCTTCAAACTCTTCTTTTGACTATCCTGTCTAGGTCCTTTTGGTTTTCTTGATCACAAAGAATTTGAAATTATTTGGCTTTCCAATCATAATTTAGACTTTCAGCATACCTGATGAAGGTTATTCCAGAAACATGTCGAATGCACCAAGTTATATATCTACGTTTTTGTTACACTTCTTAATATTGACAATCATGCGACATATAACTTATATATAGTGGTCGTGATGGTATGGTAGTTGGATTTACAACTATCTGTGCAATCAGTGCACGTTCATGGCGAGATCAACAATAAAACTGACCGCCACGATGTAACTGAACTATTGTTGAAAGTGGCGTTAAAACACCATTAACCAAGCCTTCTAATGTCCCTCAAGATGAGACATTACCGACCATTGCCAGCTTCCAATCGATAGTAAAAAAAAAACAACAAAAATCTAAAAACAAAGTAAAAAAACAAACAATCCCTACCCCCAACTAACATATGAAATGAGTAATTACATGTAGCCCCAGTCAGACACATTATCATGATTCCGAGGTACATGTAACTAGTATGTGCCCCTATGCATTAATGTTATGTGCTTAGCGGATATACAACAAATACCAATTTGATACTCTTCGGGGTTCGAATTTACGAACTACTGCACTCGGAGCGAGCATGTTAACCGTTACACAAACCATGCAGTTCAGCATGCATATACATGTATGATAACCACGAGAGGAAATCATGCAATAAGATCAACACGCTTAGTAAGAAACAACAGTTCGTGGGTATACATGTCGCTCCACTCAGACACATTCTCCTAATTCCTAGGCAACCAGTTTTTACTCTTACGTATTAGTGTTGTGTGTGTGGCGGAGAAGTAGCAAATACCAATTGTATAGTTTATCCCTTACACCAAGAATGTAGTTCAGTATACATAGATGATAACCACGAGAGGAAATCTGTCTAAGTTGTACAACTTACCATCATATTTCTTTAAGAATACAGAAGTCTGTATAACGTCCAATCCTACATCACAATTCCTACCAGTGTGATCATTTAATATCCGGCATCGCTTTGTCATTCTGTCATAGCTTGCTCTGTGGCACAAGTTTTTACTGTTGCATTCACGAAGCACAATCTAAGACAGAGCGGGATGCAATATCTGTTACATCAGGTGCATTTGTCGATAAACTTAGTGCTTTATGACCAACAAAATGTCGTGAGGAAATGTCAGATGAAACAAAACAAACAAGATTTATAATAATCCAAAGTTTGAACGGTAAAGAGATAACACTAGACATTGTCATTAAATTTATTGCTTATTTAAATTTCACTTGCTTATTGTTATTTTATTTCTTACTAATCTTTCTGTAGAATTGTTAAATTTCACTTGTGTCTTGCTATTATATTTCTTGCTAATCTTTCTGTAAAATAGTTAAATTTCACTTATGTCTTGTCATTAAATTTCTTGCTAATCTTTCTGTAGAATTGTTAAATTTCACTTCTGTCTTGTCAATCAATTTCTTGCTAATCTTTCTGTAGAATTGTTAAATTTCACTTGTGTCTTGTCATTAAATTTCTTGCTAATCTTTCTGTAGAATTGTTAAATTTCAAATATATGTCTGTAGAATAGTTAATTTTCACTTGTACCTTGTCATTAAATTTCTTGCTAATCTTTCTATAGAATTGTTAAGTTTCACTTGTGTTTTTTTATTAGATTTCTTCCTAATCTTTCTGTAGAATAGTTAAATTTCTCTTGTGTCTGGTCATTAAATTTCCTGCTAATCTTTCTGTAGAATAGTTAAATTTCACTTGTGGCTTGTCATTAAATTTCTTGCTAATCTGTCTGTAGAATTGTTAAATTTCCACTTCTTTCTTATTATTAAATTTCTTGATAACTATCACGTACGAATAGTTAAATTTTCACTTGTGTCTCACCATTTAAATTCTTTATACGGTTATAAACTGCATTTGTTACAATTAAACAAAGAATAACAAGTTTGATGAATATTGGTATGATTTCCTTGTTATTGATACATTGAATATTGAGATATTTTAAACTTGAATATCACATTACATTTATTATAAATAAATAAATTATAAACAGTAAAAATAAACATGAAATATGAATAAATTGATATTATGCATATATGCCATATGGCAGTTTAGGTTATGGACCTGGTTTGTTATACCAAAATATTGTATTTACCGAAGCGAAGCTGAGGTCCATATACAATTTTGGGGGTGACAGACCGGTCCATAAACTGACATTTGGCCCAAAGTGTCATGAACTATTTGTCATATTATACACAACCGACCACAACTAGTTCAATCAGAACACAATTGGATGCATTATATGGACATTCGTAATACAAATACTTAAACAATCACTAAAATGACAGATACATGTACATAAATGGAAATCAAAGTATCACCATTAAAGTTTAATTTTAAGCAGACACATCCTTTAAAGACAAAACAAAGAAACAAAATACACCATACATGGAGACTCAGAAATTACAAGATTAAGAGCAAATTTAGTGGTTTCATTTTTTGTTCAATGTTATATTTTTGTCAATAGTTTTTCTATTATTCATTAAGTGTTTTTGTACGTGTTGAAGCTAAATTGTAACTGACAATACTTTATTCACATATACAAATAATACAGTCAAAGTTTTACTAATTATTTATTTCTCCAACCTAGTTTACTAAAGATTTCAAAAATTTAAGAGTTGTCTTTCTTTTAACGTTTAAAAAAGGTCTTTCTTTTAACGTTTAAAATAAAAGAAAAAAAGAAGTGTGCATTTTTTTCCCATTTCAAAATAAAATAATTATAGAGATATAATATATCCATTCGCACTAACATGCACATATAATACCAATAACTCTGTACGTATAAATATACTGCATCATATAGGTATGTCTCATGATGTTATTTAGTAGAGTGACTTTTTGAAAAAAGACGTCTAGCTTAGGATTTTAATGCACCTATCTCACACACGGCTAAATTTCATATAATTCGAAAGCTTGTATTTAGGGCTATACGAATTGACTGTTCGTAAAAGTTGGAAATTGTCACATTTTTGCTAAATCGATGTTAAACACCAAGGGAGGTAATACGATAAAAAATCTCTTTTTCACAAAAATTTCGTTTTATTTCATAAGTATAAATAAAAATGTGACAAAATGCATATAAAATGAAACGCGTGCTAATTCTTGATAAGAATATCAAGTAATAATAATTTAAACTATTGAGACTTCTTTTAAAAATATAAAATTTCGAGAAAAGGTGACAAAATCACATTTTCTAAAAAAAAAAATATTCCTGAAAGTGCGAAATCTATCTAAAATGGTAAAATCAATAACAAACAGATGCAGTGATGTAATTGGATGTTTTCTATAATAAAAAAAAAAAACATTTGACCGTCGAATGTGAATTTTTGTGAACTTTTAAGAAGAGGGGGAGAATGAAAAATCACGAAAAATACATAAATGTCCATTTTAGACTAATTCGGACTTGGTCTTCTGTTAATTTGACATAAAATTCATTGTCAACAAGCCTGTCAGCCACGTCAACGCCGAAGACCGTATGGCAGGTTTTTTTTATGCACTTTCATGCGAGTTGATTGTTGATGTCTGTTACAGATGCCCTCAAACGAATCTTTCGTAAGGGAATCATGAACAAGTTAAAGATACGCATTGAAACGTACATACACGCAAAGACACACACACACACACACACACACATATATATATATATATATATATATATACTAATAGTCAGGAACAGAACGAAACCAATAGATATCAGTCATATAAGTCTCTGTTCTTCTATAAAGCAGTCTTAAAGCAAACAAATCATATCATTCGGAAATAATGTCAGCTTGAAATGAAACAAGAAACTATTATTCAGTCAACTAAAATGAATAAGACTAGACTGACATCCAACTGAAGATAGAAATGCATTAATACGACATAGTGAAAAGAAATCATAAGTTTTTTCATTCAAGAGCAAGATGATAATGAAAACCTTATTAATCTGCATCGTTTTCCTCGTCGGCTTCAGAATTTCTATCATTTTCTCTCGATCTCGAAAAAAGATTCATACAGAAATCGCTACCCTGACAGGGACATAGTTCAGTGCAGCACATGTTTTGTTCATTACAAACGCAAGATTTACCACACATCACTTTTCTTTTGCAAGAGCATATAAGATCTTGCAGAAAATCTGAAGTCATAATCCCTTCAAAGAACTTATAGTTATTTTTGTTATATTTTAACATCTTTTTTGATGTTGTTGTGCTACATTTTAGATGTTTATTTATTATTTTTGTTTGCTTGCAGAGAATCGTTAACACTTGTTTCCGATCCAACAACCCGTAGGTTCATACGTTGTCTACTGTTTCAGACGTTTATATATAAGAGGGAGTGGATGTGGTCGAGTGGTCAAGGGCGCTGGACGTAAGGCTAAGCGAATGGTGCTGCAGTGTATCAATGGTGTGAGTTCAAATCCCGTCGAGGGAAGAACAAAAATTTGAAAGCTCTAAAATTTAATTCTTACATATACGTCTGAAAATTAAACCAAACAGTGTTAGAATTAGATCTTTGAGCTGTCAAATTTTTGTTCTTCCCTCGACGGGATTTGAACTCACACCATTGATACACTGCAGCACCAATCGCTTAGCATAATGTCCAGCGCCGTAGACCACATCCGCTATATAAAAATATAGCTTCAATAGTCGAAGTGTTACCTTGTCTCGTAAGGAAAATCTAGATAGACATAAGACATGTGTCTAAGCGTGTGTAGATGGTAGATATATACTTAATATTATAATTTGACAGCAGTCTAACTCAGCAATTTTTAATATATTGTATAGGATGATGAAGAATTCATCATACAGTCACAGGAAATAAAATATATTATACAAACATCTAAGCAGGTGACAACCATACAATATATCTGTCCCACGGTCGACACTAACGCTAGCCCTATTGCCCGAGACTAGTTAAATTTCCGGACTAGTTAACTCCTTTACCGCGGTAGTCCGCGAGTAAAAAGTGGACTGTTGATATTTACTTTTTTAGTGTGAATTGGTTTGGTGAAAGTTGACCGCTTAATCAACAAAACTCGTCTGAACCAAATACTATTATTAGAGCGCGTAAACCAGTCGATGAAAGTCAATGTCGTACGAGCGTTTGTATACATAACGATTTTTTTTATTGATCTGGAAAGTATATTTGACACTGAGAAATATTAGAATGTAACAATATGTGTGAATTTCTTGGAAACAACCCCCCTGCCAAAAAATGCAAAAACAGACGAAGATAAAAAAAATTAAACTCTAATAAACGAGTTCCAAAGTTCCAACCATTTTGGAAAGCAGTGTATAAGTGGATGTCTTATGGCGGAATAAAATGTTTTGCACCGTTTGTTGTGACTTTGTCTTTGAAACATCAGGAATGGGCACGTTTATCAAAGGGTCGGACGGCTTCAAATTAGAATCTATAAAGGCCCGTGCTTTTTCTGAGGGACACAAGAAACACATCATGAAACAAAAAGCTGGTTCAGAATCACCACAGGTAGAAAAGTCCCTGATTATAATGAATAATTCAGTGATAACCAAATTTATATATCTATATATTAAAGAGAACTGCTCACTTTATTGCAAAATATAGCAAGCTTTACTCGGAATCAAAGATTTGTTATGATAAATGATTTATTATGATAAAGTATTAATGAGCTAAATATTCAGCCTGTGCAGATATAGAATATGCAGTCATAAAAGCTTTGTTCTAGAGCCCTATATATGGATAGCTTTGACACTCAACTATTTCAACAACAAATACTCAAAGGTTGTAACAAATTCAGTAAGTCCCAATGATCAAACCATGTGACTTCAGAGAAAAAGTCCTTTCTGTTAAAGCAATAAAACACCCCCAGAAAACACTCACAATGCAGGATTTAGCATCTAATTTGTCAAACTTTTCTTGGCAGGCGGGGATGGGGGTAGCGGACTAGAAACTTTATTTTTATATTAGTCCTTTGCCTTGAAAGTTAATGTCAAACCCTGATGTTTCGTACAAAAGGCGTGAAGTATTACATGTAATAAGATGTGGTAAAACTTATGCAGAATGTCAAGGTCATGAAACCGTGAACATTCTTAACAAAGACAGCAAATGAAACATCACATTTTTGGCATACAATGTACAACATAACACTACACATTTTGTTTTGCTGCTGCTTGACGTATACCATGCAATTATCTTGGTCCACATAATGTGGTAAATTGATGCAGAATTTCAAGGTTATGAATCTGGACCATTCTTAACAAGACAGGGGCCCGGTTGGCTCAATGAGTTAGGTCGTTGGATTACCTAACAACTCATACAAGCCCATCACCAATACGGCATGGGTTCGTACCCGGCTTTGTAAAGTACAAAAAAAGAATGCACTCAGACTCGCAGCCGCAAGTTATAAAGCTTACCAGTTGCTTGCCCATGGTCGGTGGTTCTCTCCGGCTTCCTCCACCCTCTAAAACATGATATAGCTGAAAGCGGCGTTAAACACAATAAATCAAATCAAATCAAAGCTTAACAAGACAACAATGAAAACATCACATTTCTGTATTTACCATCCGACAATACACATCATTTGATGCCGCTTGTCTTGTCAATGTTTGTTTCCGGGACTAAATACAGAATACAATGAACCATGCTCTTAATTTCCGTCTAAACAGAAAACAAATGTACATTTCCTACCCTATTCCACAAAGTAAGGGAATCTTCAGTCTCCCCAGGAAATATAATAGATTGCTTTAATAAAAACGTAAATACCAAATTTAGTGCGCACGAGGCGTTTCTTCAATTACCTTCACCTGGTACGCGCAAAATCGAATGTCAAATAATATGAAATTTTGAGTGCAATAAAACCAAAGAACCTAAACAGGATAGCCAAAATCGGCTCAGGTCACCTATGACTGAGGGTGGAGAACCTTAGTTTTATTAATAATTACATTACATTATTTAGGAACTGTAAATTTCAGTAATAAATATATCTAATAAACCACGTCAGTGCCAAAACACCGACTACTTAGCGGATGATACTCTCGGGGATTAATAGTCCACCAGCAGAGGTATCGTCCCAGTGATAGTAAGACTCGGGTATTACAAATGAACTCTAAATCCATTCCGTCGTCTATATATCTACCCTAGAACATTTGTGATGCTCCAGCTATGACCGAAAATGTTACATCAACCAATTTTGGTAGCGTTAAGCGAAATACCAATTTAAAACATGTTGTAATGCCAGAAACGCGTTGTGAACAATGGGTGGTGGTTATTAATGTCCCGTTGCAAGGTAAAATTATCCTCTCGTATTCATAGCCTGAAAAGTTTCAAGATACCAACGATGTAATTAGAAGCCGTATATCGAAGGACAGACAACACAATGGCCATACTATAATTAACAAAACATTACACAGAAAACAAAAGATTGACCTCGAATCCCACTAAAAATATTTTTTTCCAGTTGCAGTACTGTATAAAGATCACTTCAACTCAATATATATATATCTGTCCATCCCAGTCTCACCTCTTGAAACGTCGGAACAAACAATGTGTGGTCGTATTCACAGGTACTTGAGGACAGGACCGTCTGGTACCCCTCCTACCACATTACCATAGAACATTTTTTTTTACAATATATATACCCATGCACAGTATGTTTTTATATAAATATATGTGATTTTTATTTAGTGATCTGGACGTGGATAGTAAACATATGTATTATATAAAGACATATTGTACATGGGTATATATAGACCGAATTATTCTGTCGTTTAGAAAGCCCTTTCTATCATTCTATATTTATCTTTTACTTATCTGACTTTTTATTTTATTTTTATTTTTTTATGCTGCTTTCTACGACAGAACGACCTCTTGTTCAAAATCGTGAGATCGCTTCCATTTTGAAAGCGGTGGAATTTCGGCATGGACGGATCGTGTCACACCAAGTGCAGGTAAGATTTCATATATAGACATATTTTCTAGTTCAAATCTGCAAAAATATTGATATTTCCTTACCTTTTACAGCGTATATCCGAAAAAATAATCCAAAGGCAAAATCTACTTCGAAACTGTCCGCCATTTTAGTGAACTACACCACGTGATCAAAATCGTCATCGGATTTTGTTACAGCCTGTTTCTAGATTCAAGGTGTCGATTTCAAATATTTTATTATAATTTAAAAATCCCATATACACGGCTTGAACTTTTTTAATTTTGTTATAAATATTTTATTAAATCCAATCAACAGCCCATAAAGGATATGCTTGCATATACACAATAAATATTTGACATCGACCTTTAATTTAGAAACAGTCTGCAACAAAATCCGTGACGATTTTGATCACGTGGTGTAGGTCACTAAAATGGCGGACGATTTCGAAGTAGATTTTGCCTTTGGATGATTTTGTCGGATATACGATGTAAAAGGTAAGGAAATATCAATATTTCTGCAGATTTGAACTAGAAAATATGTCTATATATGAAATCTTACTTGCACTTGGTCCGACACGATCCGTCCATGCCGAAATTCCACCGCTTCCAAAATGGAAGCGATCTCACGATTTTGAACAAGAGGTCGTTCTGTCGTAAAAAGCAGCATAAAAAAATAAAAATAAAAAGTCAGATAAGTAAAAGATAAATATAGAATGATAGAAAGTGCTTTCTAAAGGACAGAATAATTCGGTCTAAAATTAGTCATACTTACCTATAAGAACACAATTTATCAAGCAAAACTCAAAATTATTAGCCCTTTTTGTAACAATTTTAGTTTGTAAACAACATGCGCTGTTTCAAACCGATTGCGCGCGTGCGCAGTTCATCATACAGAGGCGGAGTTATCTTAATTGACTCACAGGCGCTTGTGTAGAGTCAAATATATGCTCGCTATGCACTTAAAATACCACAAGGCCGGACTCACTCCTACTACCCCTGTCACTTCAATCGCTATTTACCCTGTCAAAATGTCGATAGGACGCAAATCGCTTACTAATTTGCGTAGTGAAATGATTTTTCTTCAAGGAAAACCCGTTTTTTATATCTTCCTACCATCTACACCCTCATACTGACAGATAATCCTCAGATTTTGTTGACAATGGACACATACGTGGCTGCAATAGCGAAAGTAGGTCACGTGGGACATATTTCCGCCTTTCGGTCGTTCTCGGGTTTTATCATATATAATTAATCAACACTAGAAACATTTTAAGGCGCCAAAATATGACTGACAAAATGAATGAAAACTTCAGTGCTTCTTGGTATGCAAATAATACTAAAAATAAGACATAGGAAATAATTGTATTTAAAAAACATTATAATTATATAGTAACAATACTGATAATAATATATTCAGTCACATAATTTTTTTTCTAAAGTCATATCAAAGTTTTTTTCCTGAAGAAAAGGGGGGATGGGGCTGAGATTATCAACTATCAATGATTTTTTTTAGTCTTAACAAAATTGTTTTCTCAAAGCAAATGGATTAGATATTTGTAAAGAATAAATGAAAAAAATTAGTGATTAGCCAAAATGACCTACCTAATTTTTAAGGAGAAGAATTAGGAATATTGTTTCCCAAGGTAAATTGAAGTTGAATGGACATTCGATCCAGTAAAGGAATACGAATTACTGGACCAAACATCAAGTTTACAGGACATTCACATACTCCACAGAGGAGGTGCTCAGATTCCTACTGGTCATTTGGTCCAGTAATGAATAACCTTTTACTGGACATTGTCACATGTCTGACGGATCTTGGGAATGACTGTAGGAAGGTCAGGGGGAGGCAGGAAACAAATATATTTTGTTCCTGAATGTATTGAATGTTATTCTATTAAGTCTTGTTGCTCACATTCATAAAGAGATAAGCGTGAAATTTTTTTTTCAAATTCAATCATGGATTTTTGAAACTATGAGAGACCAAAAATTTACCTTTAATGAATCAAATATTGCAGATCTTCTTTCAATTCTATACAACCATGCCACCTTATATATTCCCAGATTCATTTCAAAACCATTCATCTGGTAGTTCATCAAGGTCTTCAATTTTCAAACAGTCGGCATGAAATCATGAATCACATCCATCACAACGTCCTCACATTCCCTATTACACACTCCACATGGATATTTGGGTCCAGTTTTTCTCCTTTTTTTTACCTCTCTTAGTATGTCGCCTTCTCTTTGCTATTACAGGTCGGCTAATATTTGAAACCTTGGACCGAACTGCTGAAACCAAACCACTAGTACTGGCAACAGGTTCTATACATTGTGCTTCAATAGGTGCAAGATTTACATGTAGCCCACTTTCATCTGGTGACCCCAAATTTCCAAACGTTGAGGTATTCAGCATAGATTCAGAAGATGAAATGACCTCATGAAGTTTTTCTGATGTATTCTTTTTGGAATTTTTTTTTATCAAAAGGACATTTATAAGCCAAACAAAGCTTTTCCAATTCAGCCTTAGTAAAAGTGCTTGATAGAAAATCTTCACTTTTTAGTATCTCAGATTGCAACCTTCTATGCGAAATCATTTTCCCTACAGATGTATCTTCCTTAATACTGGTAAAATTGAACAGGCTCAATTTACCACCAGTGCGGCCAGATTTTTCTCTCATTTTAATTTGCGTTCTGTGTGCTTCTGTTTTTTGGGATTTCATGTCTTTCAGGTAACTTTTTCTTAATTGGCAAAGACTCATCATACTATATTTGGAAATCAATTCATTTTGTAAGGTTTTGACTTCTTCTTGGCTTATCTGTCTTGAAAATTGGCTGTTGAAGGCATTAAGCAAGGATTCATCTTTTTGCAGTTGTGATATAACAAATGAGTGGAAATTGGTGTCATGGATGTCAATATTCGCTGTTGTCTCCAAAAGCCTTATCTGTTTGTCCAATAGTTAAAAAAAACTGAAGCATTTATCAGAAATATTTGCGAGTTCTTTCCTCACATTTTGCTTACGCATAATTTCATCTAATGATTCAGTGTCTTCAGAAGTTTCCAAAAGCTGATATTCAGTACTTTCTAATTTGTCTAATAAATCCAACTGTTTTCTTAAATTCAAATTCAGTTCTCTTTTCTTTTCTTTATACAAGTTTTTCATCAGCTTTGACTTTTTCACCCTTTTAAAACTTCTTACACACCATCCGCCAATATACCTGATTTTGCCTCTCCCATCTGAGGATTCAACATATGTAATGTCCTTTTCTTTTGCTTTCTGCTTAATCAAAGAAACACTGTGCTTCAAAGTCATCTTTCGAACTTCTGAACTAAGTCTAAGCACAACATTCTGTCTGACAGCTACATCTCCATCAAAAATATTAACCATATTCATCATTTTGTCTTGAATAAGAAATTGGTTTATCTCCCTGTAAAATTCTGTGGTTGCCTTATTTGTCACTTTACCCTCAGCAAATATTTTTCCCTTCAGAATCATAAAAGCATTCCAAAAATATTGAAGCAGTTTCACAGTATAACTAGAGCTTTTCATTTTTTCTATGACACTCATTTCAGATTTTTGTTCTGCTGTTTCACTAAATTTAGGTTGAACAGTCTTTAAAATCTGATCCGGATTAACACTTTCTGGTAGATGGTATGCAATGTTATCCTCATCATATGCTTCAATAAAAGAAACACATTTATCCATTTCCTCATCTTCATCTAGGAGTATATCTTGTGGTTCATACGATGGGTCAAAAATTGCCTCAAGTACTTTGGCTGATCTCTTCGGTTTCATTCCTAGTGCAGCACAAAAGGTTATCCCGAGGAACTTTTTGCGGTAACGAGTAATAGTCCAATATATTGTCTGCTGGCTTTTTAAGCAATGCTTGATTAAAGTTTCTAACTTGCAGGCCATTTTTGCAGGTTGCCCTACTAAGGGCAACATAAATCTGCCCATCTTGGTTCATCTTGCTGCAATTTACAGATACTCTATTCAAAGAGAGGCCCTGTGCCAAAGCTCAATTTTAATGGAATCTGACGCCTACATGCAATATCTACATGTGTTTGTTTGTCATGCACAGTGAAAGGAACTGCTGATAGATTGCATTGTTTATTGACGGAAGGAAAGTGTACTTGAACAGAATTATCTTGCAGGTCTGTGACTATTCCCGTTAATCCATTCACCATGTGTTCTGATAAAATGACTGTAAGCATGACTGGGCAACTAACTTTCAATGGAAGTAGCTTCGGTGCCTGTATGGATTCCAAGTGTTTCTTTTCACCACTATCTTCAGCTTTGTACAGTTTGATTTCACCTGTAAAGGAAAAAAAGTCCCTAATGGTAAATGCATTAATGTAATAAAACATGTCTTTATAACTTAATATTTGAGCAGAAATGTGTACATTGCAAACCACAGGGGTTTTCAGGATGGCATGGACCCCCATTTATGTATATTTTGTCAAGTTTTTGTCCCTCATTTTTTTTGTGCCTAGAGTTAGATCCACCAATAATTATATAAAATTACTCTTTGCAGGCATAAAGCTTCAGCCATGAGGGCCATAATATAGGCTTCCAAAATAACAAGCCCATATAGCACAATATTAGTAGCTGCCAGTTAGCACATGTGGTACATGTATACATGTAGGACATAATAGTGTCCTATGCTAAAGTGTCCCCCCGGACAATATTTCATAGAGATTGTGATATGAATTTGAAATAGTGTCCGGTGCTATGAAATTGTGTCCAATTATAGGGTTAGGGTAAGACATAATAGTGTCCTATGTTAAAGTGTCCCCCCGGACAATATTTTATAGAATGCGATATGAAATAGTGTCTTCTGGACACTATAACATATGTAAAAGTGTCCGGCGGACACTTTGAACTAGAGGACACAATTAAATGCTACATGTACATATACAACACATATTATAAAAATAATTAGCTTCGTGGACTCCAAGCTCAAGAGTCCACAACACATTTAAGGGACCGTTAGCCGTTTTTAAAAACCCTGTTCTTTATTGTAATTGTCATTTACAGGTGACATGTACATCAAAGTTCATCAGCATCTGAAGTATTTATTCCACATAGAGATAATTCATAGATATAAGGATACATGTGCTCAGAAACATATATCACCTATTGCAGATAAATCCCTATTGAGAGTATTCCATAAACTTTTTCCCAATACCAACAAATGTAGAAGAGTTATAAACGGAAGCAGAGAGGTCATTTATTTGGGTGTAGAATGGAAAACTCTACCATCAAGAACTTAATAGATCAAACGGACAGAAATAATCTACTGAATCCAAAATATCAGTGCCTGATCTTGAAACATTCTAATGACTGCAACAATATTGATGACAAGTGATATAGTTTCTAGTGGAAACATATTAATGAAAGAAATCATTCTGAATTTCAACAATCAAACCTGGTCATTTAAGGTAAGAGGCACAGATAGATTTAGAAAAACTTAGCATTTCATACTCATATGAGTCGGAATTTCTTCAAAAGCTTGTAAAAAGATAAGAAGATTCATTGAGGCTAGAGCCTTTAATTTCACATACAGGTATATTGATGACGTTTTATCTATCAATAATTCTAGATTTGCAGAATTTCTTCCATTGATATATCATCCAGAGCTGGAAGTTAAAGAGACCACAGATACAGCTTCGTCCGCATCATTTTTGGACTTATACCTCGAATTTGACGACAGTGGTCAACTCAGTACTAAAATTTATGATAAACGGGACGACTTCAATTTTAAAATCATAAATGTTCCAAACATGTGCAGCAATATACCAGCTTCTCCTGCATATGGTGTTTACATCTCGCAATTGATTCGCTATACAAGGGCCAGTAGCAATTATTCTGATTTCCTGAAACGTCATCTTCATCTGAGAAACAGGCTACTGGACCAGGGCTATAAAAAGATTGCCTTATTCAATCTCTTAAAAAGTTTATATTCCGATACCAAGATGTTGTCGAAATATATTCCGTCTCTGCAGAAACGATTATAAGCGATGCATTTTCATATAGTGAAAATGTATAAAGATAAGGAAGCCAAGAAAAATGTCAATTTTTTTTTTCTATCAATGTGTGACGTAAAAGTGTCCGACATTTACTTCACTGAATATGGTACTGCTTTGACGACTGTTTTACCTATTTTGTTCCTGTATTTAAATACTGTTATAGTGACGGGCGGAACCTTTGAACCGTAATGAGAGCAGGAGGTTTGGCGCTTTAAAATCTGATTAAACCCACCATTTCTTTAGAAATGCCTGTACTAAGTCAGGGTCATTACGGTTTTCACAGTTTTCCGGTTGTTGACTGATTTTGTCTGTTTATATAATTATGAGTTTTGACTTTCCCTTTGTAAGATTGTTCGGAGTTCGGTAATTTTGTTATTACCCTTATTTGACAGCTCCAAAGAAAATCTGGATGAAATATTCTATGTAACCAGCAAAATAAATATTTGCATTGGATTAGAAGTGGTAAATAAGAAGCATATACCAGTACATGTCAGAACAGAAGAAATTTCATTCACCTCAAATGAGAACAGTTATGGCTTAAGCATGAGAAGTCGTTCGTGTAATGTAGTTTTGAACTGGTTAGCTATAGGTGAAACATGCAGACCTTGTACTAAAAATCTGAATAATTTCAAAAATGAAATGCAGGATCGACTGATCAATTTAAACAATATGACAATAATGATCTCCGTATAATATTTGATGAAATATTTCCCAATTCGACAACAGAAATGCAATACTTTTTCATGGCACAGCACAATATATTGCATTCTCAAGTAAATAATGAGAAAAGGGTGTGGGACAAATCTGTAATAAAGACATGCCTGAACATATGGGCAAGAAGTCCAAAAGTTTATCAAGATTTAGTTGATAGCAACATATTAAAACTCCCCTCTGGACGTCACTTGAGACGCTTTAAGAATTGTACTATCCAAAGAACTGGTATTTCAGAAGACATTTTGCACTGGATGCGAAATACAGCTGACAAAATTAAATTACAGGATTCAGGCTTTTATGGTGGTATTCTTCATGATGAAGCCAAAATCCAGCAAGATTTGGTAATTAAAAAAAAAGGTGATGTAAGTGAAATTATTGGTTGGGTTGATACTGGTGAAGAATGTCAAAATTTACGAATTATAAATGATAACAAAGTTGAACAGAAATTGCCTACAGAGGTCTTACAAGTAACATTTCTAGGCCATACCCGGCTTCCGATTTCCTTTAGTACATTATCCCACTGATGGTATTAAGGCATCAGAATTGTATATAATCATATGGGATGTAATATCCCATCTTCAATCTTGGGGATTTGTGGTTGATTTTTTAATGCAAGATGGTGGACAGCAAAACACGGAGTTTACTAGACTCCATTTCCTTGAGGACCCAAAGGCTCATGAATTTATGACAAACAGTTTAGTACATCCAAATCAGAAAATTGGATTGTGTCAAGATTTTTCACATAATGTGAAAAAATTGAGGAATGCTGTTCTAAGTAGTGGTATTCAACCCTTTCATACCAGACTTCTTACTAGAAATGATAAGGTAATAGCTTGGGACCAATGGTTCCAAGCTGCAAAATGGGATGAAAGAACATATTCAAGACTGATTCATCATAAACTGACATCATCTCAATTACAACCAGATTCAGCCGAGAAGATGCGCAACCATCTTGCTGAAGATGTTTTAGATGAAAATAAGTTAAATTTGCTAAGATGTTTTCAGAAATCGCTCCACAAAGGATCGGACCTTGATTCTGTGATAGAATTTCTTGAAAACACTAGTAAGATAAAGTTTTTCAGGGATCCGCGTCCAATTGTGTCCATGTCTGATGGCAGAATACATGAAATAAAGTAGGTACTTATTTGGTTTCAGAGTTGGAGAGATGAGGTCTCAATGCTCGAATCTCTGACAGCAAAACAGAAAGAAAAAATGCTTCTAAGTTCTAAGTGCATTGATGATATTTCAAGTTGTATAAGTGTTTTCCTTAATGTCTGTTCATCTCACACTTCAAGATATAAGGGCCAGGGACTGACACCGTCTAGATTTAACTCCGGCTTGGCTGAGAATATCTTTTGCCAACAAAGAGGATTGTATAATGGAAACACTACAAATCCAAATTACTATTCTTATTGTAGCACCATGAATAACATCATTCTTGGACAATCCTCGAAATCATCTGCTAGAAAATCTAATGCTGGCTTTGTACGAGCAGAAACATACTCCTTCAACGCTGATGTGCCAGTGGTTAAAAGAAAGAAATCAATTCGTGTTTGAATGAAAGAATATTATCTATAATAAGTTAATAGGCCAAGAATAATAAATAAATGTGCTTCCACTAAAGTTTTATCCAGGCTTTATTATTATTGCATAAAGTTTTATCCAGTCTTCAGTATTATTGCATAAAGTGTTATCCAGGCTTCAGTATTATTGCATAAAGTTTTGTCCAGGCTTCAGTATTATTGCATAAAGTTTTATCCAGGCTTCAGTATTATTGCATAAAGTTTTATCCAGGCTTCAGTATTATTGCATAAAGTTTTATCCAGGCTTCAGTATTATTGCATAAAGTTTTATCCAGTCTTCGGTATTATTGCATAAAGTTTTATCCAGGCTTCAGTATTATTGCATAAAGTTGTATCCAGTCTTCAGTATTATTGCATAGTTTTATCCAGGCTTCAGTATTATTGCATAAAGTTTTGTCCAGGCTTCAGTATTATTGCATAAAGTTTTATCCAGGCTTCAGTATTATTGCAAAATTTTTTATCCAGTCTTCAGTATTATTGCATAAAGTTATATCCAGGTTTCCGTATTACTGCAGAAAGTTTTGTCCAGGCTTCAGTATTATTGCATAAAGTTTTATCCTGGTCTGTCTGTGTGCATGTCCTTAAATTTGTTCCTGTTCATTAACATACATTGTAATTCAATTAAGATAATTTTTTAAAAGTGGTAAGTACTTGGTCAAAGTTCAATTTTGACCAGAATATCTCTTAAAATTTTGAATTGTCATATCACTTACTTACATGTAGATGCCTTGCCTGAGACAAGATGACTATGCTGTGAATATACTGAGCCATTGTTGAAGAGTGTTGGGTGAACTCTTTATGAGACTATAGTTTCTGTATTTTGTGGATATTTTTCTCATGTAAATTTATCCCACATCTCAGTATTTCTCCTTCGACGCTAAACATAATAGACTTGAAAGTAAAAAAATGCAGGAAAATCTAATCCTACAAAATAATCAGAGCTGCTTTTTGTGTGGCAGGTGGGAATGCAAATCTATCATTCAATTTTATCTGGCCTATGAGAATGATTTTCAATGTATATATGTGTATAATATTTTTGTAACAGACTCAAGTGTAAAAAAATGGCTTGAACCACATTTAGGACATTTTATACAGCAGAAAGGTTTATTCCTAAACTTACCATCTATTTTCATTATTCTATCAGAATTCCACATTTCAACATCAAAATTTTCTGCGAATAAATGCATAGGATCTGGTCCCGTGGCAAGGTTCTTTTTAATTTATTAAACAGGTTACAAGTCTCCTCAGTAACATTTCCACTGCAAGTAATAGAAACAACTTTTATTTCAACCTAAAATGTCACTTTCATAAAGAGTAGTTAGTATTCTTTGCATTTAGGCACCACTCAGTTTATATGGGAGGGGGGCTGGGATTTATCAAAAATTTATTTACAAATTAATTTGAAAAAAGTACTATCCCCAAGTTGAATTTTTTATTTTGCTACCCTCTTTCCCTGAGTTAGTGGGAAATTGCTCCATTAAAGTCTCCAAAAGATTTTAGACACAAATATAACAATTTTTTTACCTTTCCTTTGACAGGATTTTTTTTTTACCCAGAATGAAAATTCCAGAGGCCCCTTGGAATAAACTTTTCGATGCCTAAAGGCACATTTTATTCTTAGTATTGACATATTTCATGTACTTTACTGTACCTTTAAAAAAAAAAAAAAAAAAAAATAAAATCTTTTATGAAGTATTTTTTTTTCCTATGTGCCATTATGAAATATATATCAATGATATAAAAACTTTTATATATATTTAATTGTAATATTTTGTATTGTATTATCTTTTTATGTCATTTACCTGCTTTTATGTGTGTCATCAGGGCCGTAGCCAGAAATTGTGAAAGGCGGTGCATTTTAATGAAATTGTTTTTCTATTTTAGCTGATTTTTCCTAGGAATTTGAAATATTTACAAGTCAAAAAAGGGGGGTGCCATTGCTACGGCCTTGATCTTTTTTTTACAATTTGAATTTGCTTGATAAAACAATCTGCATCTCTACCATAACATCATTAATTATCATTAAACACATATATCAATATAGTCATCTTAAAATCTTATAATTACATTTGTATATGTATGGCCCACAAACCATTCAAGTTACTGAAGCAGTGGCGTAGGAACAGACCACAAAGTCGGGGCCAACTTTTTTATTTCTTTTAAAAATGGGGGGGGGGGGGGACTTTTGGAAAACAATTTAATAGAACAAAAAAGGTCTTTTGTTATATTTGTCCCGAAATTTATATTTCTTCCACAAAAAAGTGGGGGGGGGGAACACACTTTTGCCCCTCCCCCGAGCTCCACCGCCCCTGTGAAGTAAGAAACAAATTCTATAGTCATTCTATTTCATAAATTCCAGCTTAAGAACATGGAATGTATT
The DNA here is from genome assembly GCA_963383655.1 of Bathymodiolus septemdierum. Classification (NCBI taxonomy): domain Eukaryota; kingdom Metazoa; phylum Mollusca; class Bivalvia; order Mytilida; family Modiolidae; genus Bathymodiolus; species Bathymodiolus septemdierum. The sequence goes on from OY726523.1 coordinate 14,720,935, forward strand.
AAAACAAAAAACAAAAATTTATGTACACACTTTTATGAGAGAATTAAAAAGGAGGGAACCTTAGAAGTATATAATTGTTAGATCTAGACTTAATTGATATTACCCTGCAATCTGGTGTCATGCCGAGATGAAGTCTGGCTCCTCTTGTCTATGGATCATATCCAATTGCACATGGTAAAAGAATGTTTTGACATATAAAGAATTGTAGCACATTTGTCCATTATCTCCATAGTTTATATTAGGAACAGGGGGTAGCTGATAGAAGTCACATGAGAGTATCATTTGCACTCCTCCAAATGGACAGGCACGACATCTGACTGATTCAAAGATATATTGTATTGCTCTAAAAGTTTTGAGCTCAGCATTGACATTTCATCAATGATCAGTGTATCCATTGCTTTGATGTTATTTTTAATGTCAATAAAGTGTTCATCGTGGACAATTAAATTGAGTAGTTCATCATTTTCGAATCTTCCATCTTTTAAACCAACAAACTTATGGATGGTTGAAACTGCACCAAAATGTTCTGGTAATTTTTGACGAAGCCCTTGTGATGCAATCTCAGTTGTTGCAGATACCACCACATTTTTACCAATAGCCTTCAGTTGTTTGGCCAATTCAATGCCAGTGAATGATTCTCCTGTCCCTGGAAATCCTGTAAATAAAATATTGTGGCCTCTTAGGGCCAAATAAATCCCTCTTTCTTGAATTTTATCCATTGTTTATATATAATTACGTTTCCCGGACTTTTATTTGTGAACTTCTCAGGTATGTTTCGTAAGGCAATGATAAAATCCGAGAACGACCGAAAGGCGGAAATATGTCCCACGTGACCTACTTTCGCTTTTGAAGCCACGTAGGTGTCCATTGTCAACAAAACCTGAGGATTATCTGTCAGTATGGGGTTGTAGATGGTAGGAAATATAAAAAACGGTTTTCCTTGAAGAAAAATCATTTCACTACGCAAATTAGTAAGCGATTTGCGTCCTATCGACATTTTGACAGGGGAAATAGCGATTGAAGTGACAGGGGTAGTAGGAGTGGGTCCGGCCTTGTGGTATTTTAGGTACATAGCGAGCATATTTTTGACTCTACACAAGCGCCTGTGATTGACTTTTAGCCCAGACACAAATTGCTTGCCAACACATTTCCCCCGAAATATTTCGTGAAAACCACTTTTCGGTGTTTTTGGTTGTTTTAGATGAATTTTTACTCACATCTGTTCAAGTTTGGGAGAAAAAATCCGATTTAAAAAATCTGACAAAATCGTAGACACTGTTACTTTAATATGTGATTGTGAGAGTCTCCACAAAAACACAAACCGCCAATAATTCTAATAAAAATCTTTATCTTTATACTTCTTTAAAATGCATGATGGACCTGTGACGTATAATTATTGTTTACGTTCGTTCATTGCTTGACAACGTTATGGTTCTCATATGTGTAGATTAATGTTTGTTTGGTTGATGGTGTTTAACGTCACTTTCAACAATATTTCAGTTATATCGTGGCGGTCACTTTTATTGGTGGAGAAAACCACCGACCTGTCGCAAGTCACTGACAAACTTTATCAAATAATGTTGAACACCTCTCCCTGATCGAGATTCGAACTCACAACATCAGTGTTGATAGGCACTGATTGCATAGGTAGTTGTAAATCCAACTACTATGCGATCACGGCCACGACGGCCCCTTGTGTAGATTAATAAAATGATCATTCGAGTAAACTTTGTAACGGTCTGCTCTGACGGTACGATGTAAAAATGACAAATTGGCTCGTTATTTGCTCTAGGTGTCGTTTGCGTGGACATGCAGTGAAAATTTAACACTGAACAGATAATAGAAAACTTCATAATGTTTATACAGCTACACATTCACTGTAATGGAAAAAAATGTGCAAGGATAATACGAGTTTCAGACCCCTCCCCCCATAATATCATCAAAGGAATCCTTCAGATTTCACGTAACATGGACAGACATGATCAAATTAATAATTTCTGTGATTTTTTAAATATCTTAAGCCCACTAATAACCATCAGTTACTAAGCACAATCATACAATTATTCAATATAAGCTATTTATTTCAGAAAAGAGAACATCTCAATGATATAAACCAGTTGTACAAGGAAAAATCTACCATGAAATGTAATTTTGCTGAAACACCATTCACGTGGTAGGACTCTTCAATCTGTTGAAATTTTGAGACCCTGATTGGTAGCAGAATAATTTAGCTTGTAACACCACTTTACTGTCCGAATAAAGAATAATCAGATTGTTGAAACAAATCGTTATCATGTAACATGGACAGACATGATGGAAAATAAAACTTTATATCATCCTCAACTGACCAAATAGTTCCTCCAGCAGTTTAGAAAGATCCACATACATGTACATCAAATTTCAACTCCAGAAAACATACAATAGCTTAATTTGGGTCCAAATACCGAGTGTTTTCAAAATCAACAGAAAGTCTCCATGCCTTTTGTGTAGAAAAATATCAATATTGAAGATAATATAATAATTAAATTTCATTTTATTTAATAATCATTGAGTGTCTTTATCTAGATATATGCAAGCTAAGTCATTCTAAGCTGGATCGTCCTTGAATGTACTGTCTGGAAATAAAACGGAAACATTTCACAAGTTTTAAAATTAATCTTCTAGCAAAGTTATAAGTATATAATCCAATGCTAGGAAAGATTGTATCAAAAAAAAATAATCCATTGCAGATAAAATACCATTTAGTTTTTAAAGAAAGATTAGTAGTGGAGCCACGGTGATCTTTCCAGTTGGTTAAATTTGTAAATTGGCCATTGAAGGCCTATCACCATTGAGGTATGAGGTTGATTGAGCCCATGAATGTTGAAGTGAGTGAGTGATTGGTGTTTAGCTCCAAGTGAGCAATTTTTCAGCTATATCAGGGCGAGAACAAGATTTTGATGAGATGATAATGATGATATCTGCTTTGTACTAGACCAACATGCTTGGATTTTTATAGTGCTAGCTCACTGAAACAACAGTCCGCAGATAGACATGTCGCCCCACTCGGACACATTGTTCTGACTAGGAACCAATCAGTCTTTGCTCTTAATCCTTAATGCTGCGTGCTTAGCGGAGAAGCAGCAAATACAAATTTTAAAGTCTTTAGTTTGACCCAACCTAGGATCGATCCCACGATCTTCTGTACTGGAGGCTAGCATGCTAACCATTACACCATCGAGGCGGTCTATGAATGTTGGAATGTCTTCACCATAATAATAATGTATTACTTATGTAATATAGTCATTGGTCAACACACCATTTTCTCTACAAATAAAAACTAATTGGTACAAGATAATGATTCAGTTAATCTAAAACAAAATAATGATTTAATTTAAGTACTCGCCACTAAAAAAGGAAAAGAGGTATCCTGATATCGGGAGGTTCCAAGTGATGTCAAGTGTATATTCAGTTTCCCCTTCAACCCATTCTCGTCTTTGACATGCTTGTAATATATTATCCAGATCCAATTTGAAATCTTTGAAAAGTCGAAATTGATATGATTAATAATGGAATAAAATGCAATGTGTAAAATCTGTAACCATTAAAATCTATTAGTACAGCTTTGTGAAAACTTAAGCTTTGCAAAACATATGGAAAAAGAAATACACCTTACAGTACAGCCCAATTCAGAAGAGTTTGAAGATACCAAAGGGGCGATCAGAATCTGTATATCGAAGAACAGACAACACAATGGCCAAAAGAAAAAGCACAAAAGGACAAACAACGATCTACAAGACTTACATATAAAACTAAAGATCGAGTAACACGAACCCCACTAAAAACCGGGGGTGTACTCAGATGCTCCGGAAGGGTAAGCAGTTCCTGCTCCACTAGTGGCACCCGTTGTGTTAATGTAGTTACAAACCCGGTAATAAGTCGTGAATGAGGAAAGGACCGGGAAGTGCTTACGACAAGTGGAACATATTCGTGGTCATTTGTGACACAGGTATTCCATAACGGTCAACCAAGTCATGGTGGCGACCGTAAAATTGTCGAAGTGATGACTTCAACTTTACCAAAAATTCAGTTTGAGGAAAAATTGACTGCAAAGTGTTGTAATTGTAATTTTTTATAATATATCAGTCTTTTATTGCAATAGCTATAATAAATCAGGTTGTTTCAGTTTTCTGTTTGCAAACACGTTTTGTTTATGACAATTTATTTGTATTTGGTGAAGAGGTGAAGATGTTCTGTAAGTGTGATTTGGTGATAGGGTGTTTAATATAGAGCGACTACTGTTATCTTCATTTAGTAATTTATGAATGAATTATCAAATATATGTAAAAACAACCATTGCAGAAATAACAAGAGGCCAATGGACCTTACCATCCATTTGGCTCAATTGACATCTAATAACTGAATAATAACATACAGTGGTCCCCCTCTTGAGGAGAGGCCGCTCTGAAAAAAGGCCACCCTATCAAGAGAAGCCATTTCTTCTGGAACGGTTGTAGTTTATTTATACTAATTATACCTCTCGAGAAAGACCACCCCTTTACGTGACCAGTTTTTCACTGTTCCAATGGTTTCCATATGTGAGGGGGATACAGCAACTATATGAGAGTACTGGGGTGAGGGTCCTGACTTGAACAACATTTTTCCCCCTTATCAAATCATCATTTCTGCAAAGTGTAGTGCATGCGAAGAAAAGCTCAGATGGACTAATAACTGTAACATTGCAGAAATAATAGCTGCAAGGCAATCATTTTCCAATCTTGTATATATTACAAAATATAATTAGTTAACTATTAACGAAAACTTAAACTGATAATTTCTCAGAATTTGATCAAATTATTATTTTCTGGTTTTAATGCTGTCTACCCATGGCTTTCATCAAATGGCCGAACAGAGAGTCGAACTTGTAAACTCTGGACTATAAGCCCTTGTCGTTGCCGACTTAGCTACCCAGCTCTGTTAATGATCCACCACAAATTATTTCATTAAAGGAAAATGTAAAATTTAAAGCTTTACAGTACAAAAGAATAAAAAAAAATTAAATAACTATAAACAGCATTTTGTCATGAACTCAACTTACAACTGCTGGATAAATAAGACATCCAAACTTTACCGTAATATTTGTACCAACTTGGAAGCTTATATTAACGAATGTAACATTGAATATTTACTTAATAGCTAGATATATCACTATATAAAGAAGCTTAACAGAGTGCTTTTTAAAAAAATCAGAAATAAATGTGAAAATCGAATGCATACATCATCTTGAAGTTAAAATGATAATTGCTTCTTTTTTTTAAAAATAATTAATAAATTGAAGTAGTTGTTAGTCTTCCTACTGGGATATATTAAATATACCGTGGTTGGGTATGATGTTTTTAACTTGTGTTTTATAACTATCTTCAACTATGACGTGACAGTCAGCTTTGATTTGTGAAGGAAGCAGTCTGAAAACCTTTTGGCTGATTGATTAGAGTTTAACACTATGTCAACAATTTTTCAGTTATATTATGGCTACAGTTCACTTATTCATGTTACCCGGGTAATCTACTATTACTAGGACTAGGGAAAAGTGTCTTGCTCAATGACACTCCAACCATGACTGGTGCCAACTGGCTAATCCTGTAATCTAACCCATATGCCACGGATGACCCTCAGAGGTTCTGGCGGTCAGCTCAGATAATGGAAAAGTATGCCAGTCACTACCATACACGCATTATGAAGTTTTGTATAAAATAGCCAAGTGGTTTAAGAGAAAGAAACGAAAATTGAAATATTATGGACACAGATCTATGCAATGTGATGGTAAATTTAACAAATTCAACGATGCATTTCTCGTCAAGGGACATCAATATACCTGCCAAGTTAGTTTAAGTAGATGTCAAAATGTGCAAGTTATGAAACATATAATAATTATAAAGGATTCTTTTCAAAAGAGCAGTTCTCCAATCACCAGCAACACACTTGTTATCACATTATGAATCAGAAAGTATACAACCGTTACCGAATGTACATTCCTTGTTCCTTTGACTTTTGCATTCTCTGTCAGGTCTAAGGTATGTGATACTTTCCCTGTCGACCCAAATCAGTTTTCGACTATTGTGATTGCAGGAGCCATCTGGATTGCTTTCTTCTTTCTCCAGTGTCAAACAGGATTTATAAAGATCTTTTGCTGAACTAATGACTTCGCCGTGTCGTATATTTCTAGCTGCCCTGGCTTTGATAACACCTCCCTCACCATCATACCTATTCTTTCCATGACTCAATCCATAGAATACTATCTCCATTGTATCTCCAAGATCCTTAAATGTGACACTGGTATCCATAAAAGGAATCTTTGACTTATACTAAGCAGCACATCCATCAGACAATACAAATACTTTATCAAAATTCAACTTGCGTTCTTCTTTCAAGTGTTTGAAGATCAATTTCAAAAAGTGATGAACTGCATGACAGTCGTGTTGCAGATCATTGCTTATCAGATCGATAATTCCATCTATGATTACCGGTAGGTCAGAATCTGAATTTGTTTAACAATTGTATCTTATAATTGCTGGATGTAAAGGCACTGAATCCTTAGCCCAATGGGCTCCGTGGGTCTCATTTTGTGAAAAACAAGTACAATTTTCAGCAAAGTTAATTGTGAGTATTACATATTTCTCTTTTGTGTGATTTGTAAGATGCCTGAACTGAGCTTGCTGCCACTGAGCAATATAAAGGTGATGTACCAGAAACTGTAGTTCTTCTTTGTTTCCTTACCGGTTTTGTGATTTGGTACACTGACATAATCCAACCTAGTCCACTGTATTTCTTCATTTGTCAGAAGTGGTTGTATCTTTCTGCTCAGTGTTGCAGTTCCGCACTTCATACAATTACCCGCGATGCATGCAACGTTATGGAATGTTTCTCCCTGTCTGTTACAAAGAATTAGGTCAACAGCTTCATATTTGTTTTTAATTCTTAAGTCGAGAGAATTGCATTTGTAGCAAGTGTGTTAAATGCTTTCAATGTCAGATTTACATTTTCGCAATATTCACACAAACATTGAATTAATAATCGATGTTTCTGAGACTTCACATTTTTGGACCTTAGTCTACAAAATGAATTGGGTTCAAACTCACAAATTTAGTGGTGATAGGCACTGATTGCACAGATAGTTGTAAATTCAACTACGATACGATCACGACCACGACGGCCCCTTGTTGCTAAAATAGATATGGAGTATCCCTGTATTTGCATTCTGTTTGTCGATACATTTATTCCTAGAAAAGGAGGAAAATAAAAAAAAAAACTTAATTTTGATTTTTTTTTCACTGCCCCCCTTTTTTATTTTAATATAGTGAAACCTGTCTAAGCTGACTCATATACTATGAGTAACCTGACCATTACTGTTAAGCACCACCATTTCAAATACAAAGGCATATGCAAATACATATGGGTAATTCGAACAAATGTGTCAAGCTACATATGTTCGATTAAAATACTTTTTTACTGTATTATTTTATAACTGCAGTATTTGTACATTATAGCTAAACATGGGAATTAAATAAATACCATTTGTATCATTTGTAACTGTCATAACGTTTAATACATCATTTCGGGGTTTTGGTTCATAAAACTAGTTTAACCCCGTCACCTTTAATTGAAGGGCGTGTTCCAATCCATGAAAGTGAGCGATCATGTATTTGTGTGTTAAGGGTATCGATTTTCTGTTCGGAATTATTTGTTTTTCATTTTATTATTTATATTTTTAATTTAAAAAAACCCAAGAAGTAAAACCTAAATGTAACCCCACATTTTTGATTAATTTCTCTTTTTGTAACTTCAACCTACATTTAATTATGGTCTACCAAAGAAATATATTAAATACACATAAATATATGTCAACTATAAGACAGAAATGAAGGTTCATTCAACCTATATACCAACTTTTAGCAAATATAAATAAAAGTATAAAAAGGTAAGAAAAGTGTCGGGATACTACACTCTACAAAAAAAGAAACGCATAAGGGGAATTTAGGCATTTTAATACATGTATTTTAAATCAAAATTTTTCAGTTACACTTTTATATATCGACTCAGAATGTTCATTATTGAAAAATTGTCCAGAGGATAAGTAAAAATAAGTCAGCTTATCACAGTTCAGCACACTTCCGGTCACGTTAAAGTTAGTACCGTGTATGACCACCACTGCTCTGCACCTCTTCGGCATAGACTCAATCAAATTTCTCACATTGTTTCTTGGTATTGTTCGCCATTCCTGTTGCAACATTTGGCGGAGTTGATCGAGGGTCTGAGGTGGAGGTTGTCGCTGGCGCACACGTTTATCCAGCTGATCCCATAGGTGTTCAACGGGATGCAAGTCCGGCGATTTGGAAGACCATGGAAGCACATTGATGTTGTTCTGCTCAAGGTATTCCATTGTTACACGTGCAGTCTGTGGCCTAGCATTGTTTTGTTGGAATAACTCCCTCTGTCGGTCAATTACGTGCATGGGGTGAGGTTTGAGAATTTCGTCTCTGTACCTTACAGTCGTTAAATTGCTCGGGACATGCACTAGGTCTGTTTTGCGGTCATTTGAGATAGCCGCCCACATCATGACACTAACTCCACCGAAGCTATCCACTTCCTGAACACAGGAGGAAGAGAAACGTTCATTCCGGCGCCTATATACACATATTCTGCCATTACGTTTCTGCAGCAGAAAACGAGACTCGTCGTTGAACCAAAGTCTTCGCCAGTTTCGGAATGTCCAGCCCCTTAATCTGTTGCACCAACGGACTCTTTCACGTCTGTGTAACGGCGTCAATACCACTCCAAAATACGGCCTTCTGGGTCTAATGCCATGCTGTCGAAGCCGGTTGCGGACTGTTTTTGAGCTGATTCTTCGCAATCCAGGTATTCCGGCTGCAGTGGTTGATGCGGAAACGGTTCGATTCCGTAGATGAAAGACCCGGATGTACCGATCTTGCTCGAGAGTAGCTATGCGAGTTCTTCCACTCCTTTGGCGGTCATTCGTTGAACCAATTTGTTGGAATCTGTTCCATAGCCTGGAAATGGTGCTCTGGTTAACATTCAGAGTTCGTGCTACCTCATCTTGGGACTCTCCGGCTTGGAGTGGTAGGGTCTAACTTTGGCATGGCACCATATCAACTTAGTAATAAATGTCAAGCTTCAAACTTGGTCCTTTTATACGCTTTAGTTTAACAGTTGAATTAACAACGAAATGCCCGTGAAAAACGTTACCGAATTTTCGGTGCGATACATGGTATATGCATTTTTCAGAGGCGATGTCCACATGTGGGAGAGAGCCAAATCTAATGAACAGGCATATAAAATTTAAAACTTACCTTTAAAAAATCAATGATTAAATTGACCATTTAATTTTACCTGGTAAATCGTAGAATTTGCATTTTGAAAAATAAAAGTGGGTTATGCGTTTCTTTTTTTGAACAGTGTATTTTTTTATAAATTATGTTGAATCAGGGAATATGTAAATGTTCTTCAAGGGGCCGTCGTGACCATGATCGTATGATAGTTGGATTTACAACTACCCATGTAATCGGTGCCTATCACCACTGATGTTGTGGGTTCGATTCCTGCTCAGGACGAGGCGTACAACATTATGTGATAAAGTTTGTCAGTAGCTTGCGGAAGATCGGTGGTTTTCTCTGGTTTCCTCTACCAATAAAACTGACCCGCACGATGTAGCTTAAATAGTGTTGAAAGTGGCGTTAAACACCATAAATCCAACCATCCAATCAATGTTCTTCAAGTCTACAATTAATATTAAATGTAAGCATCCCTACTAATATTTAAGTATTGGTTAACAAATGGGTCTATATGCGTCCGTTGATTTTTGTTTTATCTAGATAAACAATATATATCATCTTTTGTATTACTCTGTTTATTTTTTTTGTATATTTCGCATTTCAGTATTTGTTCTTAAATCGTCGCTGTATAGTTTTTCCGCACTAAAATATTTCATATAACACGATAACTTGTTAATAAAAACGTAAATATCTAATTTAGTGCGCACGACGCGTTTCTGGAATAACCTTCATCAGGTACACTCAAAATCAAAAAACTGGAAAGTCCAATAATTAATTAATTGCTAAGTAATTTTTTACTGGATTTTCACGAAGTATTCATCTTTTATTAAAGCAGAAAGAAATATATGCAAATATTAATATAAACTCGTATTTATTCTACTTTTAAAGTTGAAAATTTCATGGAAATCGAATAAAAAAAAACTTCAGTAGAATGTTTTGAATATAAGTGGTTTAATATGAAAATTGATATTGAAGTGTCTGCATCATTCCAGGAATGTGAGCGGTCATGTATTTTTATGTTAGGTGTATAGATTTTGCCTCTTTCCACGATTTTTCGATTGGAAAGAAGAATTTGAAGATACCAAAAGTGTAATCAGAATCCGTAATTCGAAGGACAGACAACACAATGACCAAAATAAAAAGGACAAACAACGATTTACAAAACATACACACAGAATTAAGGATCGAGTAACACGAACCCTCTTAAGACAATGGCTGAACTCAGCTGCTCCAGTAGGTAAGCAGTTCCTGTTCCGCTAGTTGCACCCGTCGTGTTAATCTAGTCATGACATTGTGGTATTGTTTTATATTCCATTTCATTACATAAAGTGAAATGTCTTAGTGCAGAAAGATTTTTGACTGTTGAATGTATATTTAAGAAATAATCACCGGTAGCCATATATTTATATTGTTTTTACCACGGGTTGGCACTTTATGCCGAATATTTTACCACGAGCGGTAGCGAGGGGTAAAATGAAGTCATAAAGTGACAACCCGTGGTAAAAACAATATAAATATATGGCTACCGGTAATTATTTCGATTCTAATAGGACAATTACGGAAAAATTTCAAATCGAAGCGGCCTAGGTGACCAGTGTTTTTGGCTGTTCTGTTAATTAAACCGATTGAAATGTTACAATAATATTTCAAAGAATTTTGAAATGACAACCGGAAAGTTGTTTGAATGACGATGGTAAATAAGTTTTGAAGTTTCTCACATTGTTGTCATTCAAGAACATCATTTCAAAAGAAAGGGGAAATTTCACTTTGACGAAGAGGCGTAGACGAAGCCCAAAAAGGCTGATCTTTACGTTTTACACTGGAAGTCTTCATATGACGTCATGTTGTTTATGTTCCAAAGTCGTCAACAGCATTTCGCGGAATCTTAATTTGTCTGATTGTTAGACCCGGGGATATGCAAGAATACATTTTAATGTTCAGTATTGCGTTAGAATGGAGATAAAAATACAAATATTATACTCTGATCTCCTAATTTTAAACACTTCATTTTTAAGTTGAACATTCATGTTTATTTATTTTGTGTATTGCATCACTGGGCATCTGTTATAAGGGAGTGTCATGGAACAGTCGCTTTATAAACACTAGCCACGTCTATCTATGACGTAATCGGTCATAGATAAATATTATTTTTACCACAGGTTTGGACTCAAAGCGTTTGAAGGACGTCATATTAGAATTGTTTCTTGATGATGTACATGTCAATTTGTATATACACAATTACACAATATACAAACACAATGTAACAACAACACTGACGTTAATTAATTACAGTTGCGTAATATACTTATTAATTGTTATGATAATTTATTAAGTCATATATTTTATTTCAGGCAAGATCCGGTTTATTTTCATATTTAAACGTAATTATTTTATCTAAAGTATTCATATTTTCCAGCAAAAAGGTAAGAATTTATCTTCTTAACGTGAGCGTATGGTAAGTGGATTTACAACTACATGTGCAAGCAGTGCCTATCACCACATAAGTTGTGAGTACGAACCCCGTTCATAGCTATGTGTACTCGATACAACACTATGTGATGCAATTTAACAGTGACTTGCGACAGGTCAGTGGTTTTCTCTGGGTACGCAGGTTTCCTCCACCAATTAAACTGACCGCCACGATATAACTGAAATATTGTTGAAAGTGACATTAAACATCATAACCACTACCCATAAAGTGGCTAATTGTGTTGAATGAATCAAAATGTTCATCCTTCCAAAGTAAGGAAAGATACTTTGAACTGTAGGAGTGTTCATTGTTTAGAAGCTGCGATGCAAAGCTTTCCGCCCTTTGCTATCTATCAAGAAAATAACATAAAAAATAAATCTTTATAAAAAAATATTTTGAGTATCCTTTTAAATGTTTTAGAAGTCATGATATCCACTCGGGTTGTGCTCAGTATACTAGTTGTGACAGTCTGCATCGCTGTAGTCAATGGATGCTACTGTAGTAGAGGAACATACGGGAGGAATAACAGGCAGAAGTTTTGTAAAGCGGAGTTTGGTAAGTAAATATGACAGAAAAGGACAATAATTTAGTTAAAACAAATTAACACTAAAGTATGTTTGTTTCCTTATTTTATTCAAATCATTTGGTGATCACATCTAATTTGTTTTTTTTTTACTAATTAAATCTCATTTAAATAAACCAAAGATTATTTCTTTTTTACGTAGATGTTTTTTGTTCTCTATCACTGCCAAGATTTTTACCGGACTTGACTGAGTAACAAACGGCGGGTGTCTGATAAGAAGCAGGAACTGCTAACCCTTCGCGAGCACCTGAATGCTCCTGCCAAGATTTTTACCGGACTTGACTGAGTAACAAACGGCGGGTGTCTGATAAGAAGCAGGAACTCCTGAATTCACCCCCTTGTTTTGGTGAGGACCGTGTTGCCCATCTTAGTTTTTTTTGGGGTGTTTTCTTATTATGTGTCTACGTTCTGTTGTCATGTCTCATTTACGTTATTTGTGTTTGCTTACGCATAGTGGTGTCCAACACATATTGTGTTGTGTTTTTGTTTTGTTTGTTTTGTGCACCCTATGTTGCCAGTTTCTCTTGATTGTCCATTTTTGATTGCCCCTTCGGTATTCTCTAACGTTTATTTATTGGTCATATCGTAAAAGTCGATGGTGTTATTGAAGTCACTGATATTTAGGCTTGTTGTCATTTACATTATTGACAGCAACAAATTACACAAGAAGATACTGCACCCGAGCTAGTTTTCAAAGGAATAAGTCAGATAAAAGTATATTGGTTGTTAGTGCTTAACGCTCTGAGGCAAATATTTCATGCATTTTAAGATGCATTTTAAGACGAGAACAAATTTAACATCATCTAAATACTACACAGGAATGGGAGAGGAATTCGGGCAATGACTTTTGACTGCCATTTAAAAAATATGGAGAGACAATGTAACCTTCTGTACTAATTGCAATCCACCTACCATTTTTTAACATCTAAAGACTATAGGCCATGGAGTAAGCCCTGGGAACCGTCTACAGTACCCATAAATACAGATATACGTTATATGCCATGCTAATTAATATACCGATATTATATTATGCATGGTAATACCTTATACTTGCACACCTCGTTCTGTTGACGTCGAAGGTACATATCAATTTACCTTTTATATTTGTTATATATTTATTAACGAGCATACATGTACATGCAGAGTTTTAAATGTGTATCTTAAGATAGTTGACAAAGACATGTAACTGCTGTTTATATCTCTGTAATTAGTCTTAGCATATTTCATACTACTATTTATACTATGCTTACATTAAAGACAAAACAATAAAATGGAACACTTTGCTAAATTGTGTTTTAAAATAATTTATGCTAAATGATCCATGTATGCTATCGTATTGCCATTTTCCGTGGGTTACTCGAAGTTCACTACTAAAGTAGAAGTGCTTATCTTGATTTGTCACGGTTAACACGAATAATCTGGTCATTCGAAGTTGTATCAGCGGTCCATTAGACTCTGAAACAGCAAGTTTCAAAAATATTTATAGGTTAAAAACGTAGATATATAATTTAGTGCACACACTTATAGTCAGAAGACCGAAAGTCAAAATCTGCAAACGTCACCTATTAACCTTAGTTTTAATGACTTGTCACCGGGTTTGTAACAAGATTATCACGACAGGTGCCACTGGTGGAGCAGGAACTGCTTACCCTTCAGGAACACTTGAGTTCACCCCCGGTTTTTAGTGGGATTCGTGTTACTCGATCTTTAGTTTTATATGTATGTTCAGTAGATCGATGTTTGTACTTTTTCTGTTGGCCATTTTACTGTCTGTTCTTGTTCGATTTACGGATTCTGATTACCCCTTTGGTATCTTCAAACTCTTTTTAATCAATTATATTATTTAGGAATTATATTTTGCAGTCGTCAAAGGAAAAATAATAGACATCAGTATTAAGACACCGAAAGTTCGTTATCAAGTGGAAAATATGTACAATTTTAAGGTAAGATTTCATATTACTACTAGCGTGTATTCATTATGGAAATATTGTCAGTAGTGTTTTATAATGTAATTTAAACTCGACTGATAACGGAGAGCCGAACATGCACCATTGCATAGAAATCCCATAGCAATAATATTGCTGGTATATCCATGACAGTGCATGAAAAACACCGATATTGATAGGTGTCTCTAAGGCAGTGGCTGTAAAACACCGATATTTATGTGTCTCTAAAGGCAAGCAAACAGCCGATATTTGTGTGTCTCTAAAGGCAAACAAACAGCCGATATTTGTGTGTCTCTAAAGGCAAGCAAACAGCCGATATTTGTGTGTCTCTAAAGGCAAGCAAACAGCCGATATTTGTGTGTCTCTAAAGGCAAGCAAACAGCCGATATTTGTGTGTTTCTAAAGGCAAGCAAACAGCCGATATTTGAATATGAAAAATCTGGAATCTCAGCAGTGGTAGCCCTTGTATGACCATTGTTTAACAGTATTCAGAAGACATAAGCTGTCAGTCAGGCTCCAATAAGTATTAACCATATTGTTATCAGTTATCGGCATTGCAATATGCAATGTGTTAATAGTGTGAGTGGGTGGAGCTTACTCCACGTGTCTTATGTCTTACCTCTATGCTGCATGCTCTATGTAAAGCGAATATTGTATATTACATGTATATTGGTGACGACTTGTCTATGTACTATCTCGAATAGTTTTATATTTGATAGACAACACGATATACTATTTACTAGTTACTAGTGGAGCAGGAACTGCTTACCTTTCCGGAGCAACTGAGTTCACCCCCCGGTTTTTAGGGTAAAAGGGACGGACAGATATCAGATTCTAAGTCGTCTGTGAGACAAAAACTGCATAGCAATCAACCAATATGCACAATGGCGATTCAATTCTTTATTGATATGATGTAATTATTTCCTACCAATTTATCATTTCAGCTGAGAGAGGCCAACACACTTTATATATTCTCAACAACAAATAATTGTGGACAAACTCTGAAGAAAGGAGAGATCTACTTGTTATCAGGTATTACTCACGTTCTATATTTAATTACCTATGCAATCAGTGGATATCGCCACTAACGTTGTGAGTTCGAATCCCGCTCAGGCGAGGTGTACTCAATACAACATTATGTGATCAAGTTTGTCAGTGACTAGCAACAGGTCGGTGGTTTTCTCCGGTTTCCTCCACCAATAAAACTGACCTCCGAGATATAGCCGAATTAGTGTTGAAAGTGGCGTTTAACAACATAACCCACCCACTGTATTATTATTCTAGAAATAATTATATCCTTAATATAAAGCATACATGTACTTTCCTGGATCGAAACCAGAAACATAATTTTAATAGCATTAATTTGCACCATAGTCGTGGAACAGAACACATCATGGGACTGTTATGTGTAACATATAAGATTATTATTTGAGAATTTCAAAACACCAAAAAACTTCAAGATGACGCAATCGGCAAAAGAACCTTTTATCAATTGGAACAGGGGTGCACATGGATCTTAAACAAACACACACCTTACATATAATCTCTCATGAAAACCCAATTTAAAGGACGTGGTGTTTAAACCGGAGAATGTATATATATATATATATATATAAACATCTGAAAAAATAGCCAACGTATGAACCTACAGGATGTCGGATCGGAAACAGGTGTCAACGATTCTGTGCAAGCAAACAAAAATGATAAATAAACGTCTAAAATGCAGCACAACAACATCAAAAAAGATGTTAATAAATAACAAAAATAACTATAAGTCTACAAAAAGACTATAATTATAATGAAATTGATTCGCTTGACCGACAAGCTTCATCAGCGTCTGTAATCTGATCTGAAAGATGATCTGAGAACCAGATTGTCACGTGAACATCAGTTATCGTGACGTAAAAATCATAATCTTGAACTTTGTATTATTGAAATATATATGTACACTAATTTATAAACAATATGAAAAGAATGAGAAAATGTAATGATAAAATTTACCAACTAGCTAAGGACCCGGCTTCTTCCATCACTAATACTGATCGCCATGATATATCTGAAATATTGCTGAAAGTGGCGTTAAACACAATAAATCAAATTATTTACATAAAGTAGACTGTCATACTGTTCCTAATATCAATGAAAACGTAGATATCAAATTTAGTGCGCACGGCGCGTTTCTCGATTAACCTTCATCGGGTACGCTCAAAGCCAAAATATGTGAAAGCCAAATAATTTTAAAAATGTTTGGGAACAAGAAAACCAAAAGACCTAAACAGAATAGCTACATTGGTTAAGGTCACATATGCCTGAGGGATAAGTACCTTAGTTTTAATAAATAGGGTTAAATAATATAAACACACACATGCACACCATATTCATGATATAAACGAATGCTTCTGATTTAGTATTTGCCAAGGGGTTTCTGGAATAACCTTCAACAGGTTATCTAAAACTCAACAGATTGAAATCCAATGTATTTAAAAGTATTGTGGAGCAAGAAAAACAAATACGGATAAGGATATATATGGTAAGGAAGAGAAATAGACCTTAGTTTTAAGCCATAAGTGTTTAATACAAGAAGAGTTTGACGATACCAAAGGGGTAATCAGAATCCGTAAATCAAAGAAGAACAAACAACACAAAGTACAAAAGGACAAACAACGATCTAAAAAACATACACATAAAATTAAAGATCGAGTAACACGAACCCCAATAAAAACCGGGAATGAACTCGGGTGTTCCGGAAGGGTAAGCAGTTCCTGCACCACTGGTGGCACCCGTCGTGTTAATCTAGTTACAAACCCGGTGATAATATCAATCATACATCTTATTCTAGGAACAAAGGACAACCTTGGTGATTTACATACAAATCAATGCTGGTGGAATTCTGTTTGGACGGACATTCCGTTATCTACCAGACAAGCCCTTCAGAGTGGAAAGTATGCCAGATGTTATAAAAGCACATAGATTATGTGTAAACGCTCGTGTTAAAAAGTGATACACATTAAATAAACTGAATATTAATAAAATGATATAAATATTTATAAGGAATTTTATTATGCCTATTGGTAATTATTTTGTTTTTGTAAGGGTTAAGGTTTTCCTCCACCAATAAAACTGACTGCCACTTAAACCACCAGCAATGATATAAGGACATAGTCTTAACACACGTGACTAATAACTATACTGCATTGAACATTACACCAGGTTAGATATGCTTGTTGTGTACTCTTTAGGTGAGGTTTGGATAAATTAATACATGAACTGTACTTATGTATTTATTGATTTCCATAAAAACATCTAGCATGATTGCACAATTATGTACAGAAAGGTAAGTGTACTTCCTGATTTCCTGCTTGTTCAGATTGACAACATTAATGAACTTGTCCAATATAGAGAACTGGGACACAAACAATGCCAAGTGTCTCAGAATACAACAATTAATTTTTCTCAGCTAATCAAGGTCTCTAATACTCGGAACGTGTTTCCTTAATATCTTATACTTATTACACTTTTATTTGATATACAGTTGAATACAAACAACAATCTTAGAATATTAAATCTGCAAATATAAAAGCTTAAAAGATAAGGATCTGAAATCGGCTTACAATAACAGATTCTATACAATAACGGATTTCCCGTCATGATAGGATTAGCGTCATAATTCCTGGAAATAAAAAAAAAACAAAACATATCACAGATTATATTAGTGCGTAGAGTTATTGTTCGTTGAAAGGATGCAATATAAAATTATAGTGATATTATATTTATTTGGTTAATCGGACGATGCACCCATCCGAAACGTTGTGGGGAGTAGAACGATCCGCTTGAAAATCTATCAATGGTTTGAAGACAATAGCAAAACAAAAAACAAGGGCGAAAACTTTGAACAAAAATATGTCCCATAAAAACCGCATGTGAGAAAAGGGGGCATTGTGGGGAAGCATCGTTGTCTAATTTACTTAAGTAAGCTTCTACCTGTAGTAGTAATGCCTATCATATTATAGGTAAGATTTGTAAATTCTGTTCCTGCCAATAGAGAAGTACAATACTCAATATAACGCTAAGTGATAGTTTGTCGGTTTGACGACACAATACGCGTTTTTCGCGATGTTAAATTAGTTTACCTGTCGATATGCATATAGAAAAAAAGAAGACATTGAAGCTGACTGTCATAATCACAATCCGGTTCTTTCCTCATTCATGACCTATCACCGGGTTTGTAACAAGAGTAACACGAATGGTGCCACGTGAGGAACAGGAACTGCTTACGCTTTCGAGTTCACCTCCGGTTTTAGTGGGGTCCGTGTTGCTCGATCTTTAGTTTTTTGTGTGTAATTGTTTTGTAGATCGTTGTTTGTCCTCCTTCGATTTACGGCTTCTGATTACCACCTTTGGTTCTTCAAACTTTTCTGACATGAACTTCGGGAGAGGATTTCTGAAGGTGAAAATAGAGCCCACAAGAACTTGAAGACAAGTTCAAGAAATCAGAAGAACGATAGAAGGCTTTATATATTTGGGCGAAACTGTTTAGTATTTGGAAAATACAGAGAGGTAAAGACTTGTCTCCAAAGTTTTAAAATAAATGTGTGTAGTTGTTTCCATTCTTTGTGATGGTGTGTTCATAATTAAAAAACCTGGAAAGTCTTTATCTATTATTATTGAGTGTACCACGTTCCATATACACGCAGGAGAGCTTTTAACTGTTGTTGTATTAAGAATGATCGTTGATGGGCCAAAGCAAGGCAACAAATTTCAAGAATATTTTTATGAGGAAAATAGACGATAGTAGTGAAATTGATTATAAAACGATGTCAAACTGATATGTAGTTTAGTGTATATCACCACTAACGTTGCGAGTTCAAACCCCGTTCATTACGAGGTGTACTCGATACAACATTATGTGATAAAGCTTGTCAGTGACTTGCGACAGGTCGGTGATTTATTCGGGTGCTCTGGGTTTCCTCAACCAATAAAACTGACCGCCACGATATAACTGATATATTGTTGAAAGTGGCGTTAAGCACCATAAACCATCAAACCATCTTCAACATTCTGATGTTCTACACATTTTAGACTAATATACATTTATCGTATTTTTCAATAAATTATCAACCTGGTGAATAGGATCTAAAAGACTTGTGACCTAGAACATGTTAAACGATTCAGTACAAGGTACGAGTTTACGATTTGTTATCAATAACTGTTTTACCTTTCACCCCCTCACATGTAATTCAATGTAAAGGGGAGGGGGTAAATGCCATTAGATAAGAGAGATACAGGAATGATCTGACTGTAATTGTCAATCGCTGTGTTGATTTTATTTTTCAATCTTCTCAAACAAGGCTATTTTGCTCCAAGGTTGAAGTCATCGCTACAAAACTTCTCTGTTCGTCACAGCCAACCTTTTCCTTTTTATGTTTTATCCTCTCCTTTATCATGATTTATCACCGGTTTTGTAACTAGATTAACACGACGGGTGTCACTAGTGGAGCAGGAGCTCTCAACCTTCCGGAGCACACGAGTTCACCCCCGGTTTTTAGTGGGATTTGTGTTACTCGATCTTTAGTTTTATATGTATGTTTTGTAGATCGATGTTTGCCCTTTTAACCTTTTCTTTTGGCCATTGTGTTGTCTGTTCTTCTTCGATATACGGATTCTGATTTGGTATCTTCACACTCTTCTCTCTATCACTGACTTTTTCCCGATTTGTCTATGTGAGTACAGCGGTGGGTGTCTTTAATATAAGAAACAGGAACTATTTTACCCTTCGCCAGCACCTGGGTTAAACCCCGTTTTTTAGTGCAGCTCATATCGTATTTTTAGTTTTCTGTATTAAAAACAAATTGTATCCGTTCTGTGTCTGATGCCCAATGTTGCCCGTGTCTCTCCATTTTCTATTCTCGATTGCCTATTTACTAACGTTCATTTAAACAATTTGGCCTTTATAAAATAGCATACTTAGTATACGATAGATACACTATATATTTTCTATTTTCTTCTTTCACTGCATTTCATGTCATGAGTTGACCCCGGTTTGGGGGGGTTGGGGGGGGGGGGGGGGGGGGGGGGGGGGGGGGAGGTTCGTATAACTCGATCTTTTGTTTTATGTGTATGTTTTGTAGATTGTTGTTTGTCCTTTTGTCCTTTTTTATGCCATTGTGTTGACTGTCCTTCGATTTACGAATTCTGCCCTTTGGTGTCTTCAAACTCTTACCATCATTATCGACATAAATAAGCAGGAAGGCTTCTGGTTATTGCGACGTAAATTCTTACATGGTTTATGTTAATCACAGAGAATAAACGAGTATGGAAAAATGTATCGTTTTTAATATTTCGCCGGTTTTTGTTCCGTATTTCCGATTTTAAATGAGATTTATTCCATTTCAAATATGAATTTTTGAATATTAAACATGAAAGACGATTTATTATATGATATACTAGTCAACAAAAGAAACGATACAAAGATTTTTTTGAAATATATTTTCATGTTAAAACAAAAACAACAGTTTAATATCATTTACGTCAATGTTTGCGTGAAACGCGTTTGTAATGTATTTGTATGGTTAAAATCAGAGGAGTTCGAAAATCTTGCATAAATCCTAAACCTGAGAAGCATATCTCCTTAATATCAAGTTGTACAAACACTTGTTTTCCAGACCTTATCAATAATCAATTATTTCAATGGCGGTCTTGGCTTGATTAAATGATTGGGCTTTTGTAAACCGTTGACATTTTGGTTAGACTTTTGATTAATTTGAGCCTTGTTTAAATTGTATGTACCTTGACCTAAATTGCCAAAACAATAAATACTTGGATGCTGCAATTGACATTTTAGACAAGCACGTTTATAAGCACAGTTTAATTTGCTACAACTGCCTTTATAATTGTAATCATAACAATAAAAAATTGTTGTTGTTCTTTGAGGAGGAATTGATGTTGAACGACCAACAGAAGTTGCGATAAAACGCAACCAAAGCTCACCATCAATACTATTCCATGCCCTGGTTGGATTCCTCGACCTAATCTGTTGGTCATATACCAACCACCTACACGTGGGATTTTCTTCTGCAACATTTCTGATTATTGATATATACTGAGTTAATTCGCCAGCTTTGCTGGGATGGTTTTCTAATAACACTGATGTGTAATTTAAAAAAGCATTAGTCTATGTGCTTATGTTATCTATGTTCTTGATTTTTTTTAACTCGCTGATGAAGTACTAGTTTACCATTTATCACTTCTAAATTACTTGGTCTTTGTTCAACATTATTTTCTAAATTTTATCTTAGAAATTGAGATAAATCTACAAACTCAAAATTCCAAACTTTTTCTTTTAAACCATGCGACAAAAATACATCAGTTTTAAACCCTGCGACAAAAATACATCAGTTTTAAACCCTGCGACAAAAATACATCAGTTTTAAACCCTGCGACAAAAATACATCAGTTTTAAACCCTGCGACAAAAATAGATCAGTTTCATTTTCGAAACCGGGAATCAAAAGGGACTCACTTTGCTGTACTGTTTTGTTTATGTTTACAGCAACTTCATCTGTATTTAAAGGTAAAATATTATTACCCGTAGTTGTGGCCGTTTGAGACCCCATGTCTTGTCTAGGAGCCTGATAAACATTTGCAGGTTCCCTGTCAGCTGCGATAATTCCCTCTGCTGGTACTGGGGGGTCCATAGGTACAGGGACAGGTATCACTTCTGCATTCCTCCTTCTGTTCCTTAGTTGATAAGGACGATGATTTACTCGTCGACCGGCTTGTCCACGTCCTCTAGGCATTTTCGACTATTTAAACAATTAAAATAAAAATCAATACAAAAAATAAAAATCTACGACAAAATGCCAATTTTCAATTGTTATTGCTAGAAACTAGCTGTTAAAATTTTCAATTAAATAGGAATTAAACAAATTCGACACGAATTTCATAGTTAAAATTTCATTTAAGTAGGAGTTAAAACAAAATCGAAACGAATTTCATTGAACATTCCCATTGACTTGTTACTAAGGTATTAACATGCCGATAACACAAACCTGTATAAATAAAAGGCGTCAGTGATAATCTAATTATCAATTTACTGAATACCGTCAAAGTGAATCCATTTGAAAGTTATACTTACCACAAATAGTTAAGAAGGGTCCAAGGGGCTGAATAGCCCATATTCCAGACCTCGGAAACAGGTAAAACAGGAAAAACAAATAGTTCCATAAAATCCATTTATATGTATGTTTAACGTTTCATTTTTACCGATATAAACAACAATACATTACAGTTTATACCTTTATGAATACTCGCTGAATAACAATACATAACAGTTTATACCTTTATGAATACTCACTGAATTGATTACACACAACACCGATACCACGTGCGCTGCGTGCCGTCTACCCAAGTATAATGAATTAAAAAACATGCAAATTGAATCGTTTCAATTTGTTAACTTTATTAATCAGTAATTGCAAATGTAATAACAGATTGAACAGAATTCATGTTCCGACCACTATGAATACTCATTTCAGTGTTTTGAATTTGGAAAAAGCCTACGAAGGCGTACAATTAATGTTACTTGAAAATTATTAAATGATTGTTTGATATAATTTAGTACATTACTTATCTTTTTCTTGCTGGGCGTAGTTCAGTCTTATTCTCTTTCAGTGTCCACTGCTCCAATTCTATGGCACGAAATGAGCGTGGCAATCGAGCACACCACTTTTATATAAATTTATATTTAGAAATGAGCTAACTCCAAGAGAACCATAATTATGGCACGTACTCCGGGTGAGAACAGGTGTAACAGGTGATTCTTGATCTTTTCGTTTTCTATTCAGCTAAAATACAAGCAGGAAAAAAACATACAAATAGAATATTTTAATAATCTGTCCAGTCATTTTTCATATACGCTTAAAGTTCCATCAGCTTTACAGTTTCTGGATATTTGTCTTTTTAGCATTTTTTATTGAGGTTCCTATGTTAATTTATATCAGCAGTGGTGATGCAGATTTTGATTTTCGACTGACCAAAGAAATGTAAAGAACCCTCCTAGTTTGGTTCGATTTAATATATTAGTGTATGCTAAGTAGATGGGTGCGTGAACAAATTACAAACGACAAAAGACAGACGCAAAATTACGGTCGTAGCTGATAAAACACAGACTAACAAATCTATTAAATAATGGATGTTTATTTTATCAATAATTTTGACATCATTTTAAACTTATTTGCGTTTTTTGTTTTTCCTTGCGTATATTGGTGTCTATGACTGTTGTGTTTTTTTGTTTTGTTTGTCTTCGTCTTGTGTACCCGATGTTGCCAGTTTCTCTGGATTGTCCATTTTTGAATGCCCTTTGGTATTCTCTAACGTATATTGAAACAAAGGCCTTGGTTTACTAAGATGTCTATGACTTTCCATTATTTGTGAATTGCTTCTGTTAGCTAGATGTACATATGTCAATGTTTCATCTTATTAAAAAGAGATATGATGCCATTCTGAACTTTTTTTTTTGCTTCGAAGTATCTTCTACAAACGTTATTTTTTAATGCAGAAGCCAAAAAGCTTGTTCAAAGTTGTAAGATTTGCTTGTATGCTGGTGAGACAATAAGTTCCCTCGGATATTATCCGTTCAGTAATCAGCGCTTCGGTCGATAATGACTCATGTTTAGGCCTTTTCGAGCTCTCAAATACGTAAAATACGTCGCTTTCCAACCATTGACTGTGAGCGTACCTGATGAAAAGTTATTAAAGAATCGCGTCGTACGCATTAAGTTATGTATTTATTAACATTGTAAAAACCAATATATTTAAAGAGTTAGTTTGTGACAGGAATATGAAATATATATTTAACTTGATAACTTAATTTGTATGTCTATATGAATAATGTCGTGAGGTTTGGCCTTTTCACACCTTACAAATCACCACGACGTCTGACGCGTGTACAAGTGTCATTGTTATGATAAAAACAAATGTTTTCCTCATTGACTGCATCTTTTTAAAGGTTTCACCTATTGTAAGTTTTGCCACATCTTTATTTTATGCATTTGTTTTAAAACTAGGTATATAGTCCAAATGTATCCTGTTCAACTTATGTTCTCCTTACTCCGTTTTATTTATATTTTGGGAAGACCTGTTTGCTTTCTCCAATAAGTCACTGATTTATTCCCGCCATAAATAGCTATAATTCATAGTGTATAATATAATTATAACAACCGTTGCCGCCATTCACCATGACAGTAAATAAACGTTAAGTGGCGTAATCTTAGTAAGAAATGTTGTGGATACGCGAAACTATCCGACATAACACTTAGACAGAAATTAAAGTAAAGGCACAATGCTTCTATTGCTGTTCTTCATGTTACAGTCACAATGAGGTTTTCTACAATGAGAATAACTAATACCCTAAGATTACTGTGAAACGATCCTTAAACTGCAGTTGGTCGCCATTCCAAACGTCTGTCGAATATTACCAGTAGTGTATATTTGTAATAGTCATAATCAAGTTCAACTATGTTAATTACGGTTTTGACATGAATAGTTGACGTCAGAGAACACCGAAGGGAAATAATAAAAAAAAAAGGACAATCCAGAGAAACTGGCAACATTGGGCACACAAAACACAGGACGAAGACAAAGAAAACAAAAAAACACGCCACTATACGCCAACAAATACAAACATTAGAAAATCATTTAGATGAGGGCATCCCACTTCAAATGTCTTATTACACTTATGTTTTTTTATTTACATATACCTACATTTCGCAACAACAAACACGTGTATAGCATACATTAAGTTGTTAATGTTATTTTTAAAGGATTTGATGTTGACGTAATAAATATACACAACTCAATGTACATTTATCATTGTTTATATTATACTATGTACCTGATGTACATAGTGTACGTGTACAATGTATCTGTTATGACAAATTAAGTCATTGATCTATATCAAGACAGCTCCGGTTTCTTTACTTATATATCTTACAATTATAATTTGTATATTTACAATTCTTGCTGTATGTGATCAGAAGGTAAGAATCCTGTTTCACTGGTGTTTTGTGTATTTGGGTTACAATTTCTATTTCACTGGTGTTTTGTGTATTTGGGTTACAATTTCTATTTCACTGGTTTTATTTGAGTTATGATTTCTGTTCCAGTATTGTTCTATTTAAGTTATGATTTCTGTTCCAGTATTGTTCTATTTGAGTTATGATTTCTGTTCCAGTATTGTTCTATTTGAGTTATGATTTCTGTTCCAGTATTGTTCTATTTAAGTTATGATTTCTGTTCCAGTATTGTTCTATTTGAGTTATGATTTCTGTTCCAGTATTGTTCTATTTGAGCTATGATTTCTGTTCCAGTATTGTTCTATTTGAGCTATGATTTCTGTTCCAGTAGTGTTCTATTTGAGCTATGATTTCTGTTCCAGTATTGTTCTATTTGAGTTATGATTTCTGTTCCAGTATTGTTCTATTTGAGTTATGATTTCTGTTCCAGTATTGTTCTATTTGAGTTATGATTTCTGTTCCAGTATTGTTCTATTTGAGTTATGATTTCTGTTCCAGTATTGTTCTATTTGAGTTATGATTTCTGTTCCAGTATTGTTCTATTTGAGTTATGATTTCTGTTCCAGTATTGTTCTATTTGAGTTATGATTTCTGTTCCAGTATTGTTCTATTTGAGTTATGATTTCTGTTCCAGTATTGTTCTATTTGAGTTATGATTTCTGTTCCAGTATTGTTCTATTTGAGCTATGATTTCTGTTCCAGTATTATTCTATTTAAGGTATGATTTCTGTTCCAGTATTGTTCTATTTAAGTTATGATTTCTGTTCCAGTATTGTTCTATTTAAGCTATGATTTCTGTTCCAGTATTGTTCTATTTGAGTTATGATTTCTGTTCCAGTATTGTTCTATTTGAGTTATGATTTCTGTTCCAGTATTGTTCTATTTAAGCTATGATTTCTGTTCCAGTATTATTCTATTTAAGGTATGATTTCTGTTCCAGTATTGTTCTATTTAAGTTATGATTTCTGTTCCAGTATTGTTCTTTTTGAGTTATGATTTCTATTCCAGTATTGTTCTATTTAAGCTATGATTTCTGTTCCAGTATTGTTCTATTTAAGTTATGATTTCTGTTCCAGTATTGTTCTATTTAAGTTATGATTTCTGTTCCAGTATTGTTCTATTTGAGTTATGATTTCTGTTCCAGTATTGTTCTATTTGAGTTATGATTTCTGTTCCAGTATTGTTCTATTTGAGTTATGATTTCTGTTCCAGTATTGTTCTATTTAAGTTATGATTTCTGTTCCAGTAGTGTTTTATTTGAGCTTTGATTTCTGTTCCAGTGTTGTTCTATTTGAGTTATGATTTCTGTTCCAGTATTGTTCTATTTGAGTTATGATTTCTGTTCCAGTATTGTTCTATTTAAGTTATGATTTCTGTTCCAGTATTGTTCTATTTGAGCTATGATTTCTGTTCCAGTATTGTTCTATTTAAGTTATGATTTCTGTTCCAGTATTGTTCTATTTGAGTTATGATTTCTGTTCCAGTATTGTTCTATTTAAGTTATGATTTCTGTTCTAGTATTGTTCTATTTAAGTTATGATTTCTGTTCCAGTATTGTTCTATTTGAGTTATGATTTCTGTTCCAGTATTGTTCTATTTAAGTTATGATTTCTGTTCCAGTATTGTTCTATTTAAGTTATGATTTCTGTTCCAGTATTGTTCTATTTAAGTTATGATTTCTGTTCCAGTATTGTTCTATTTGAGTTATGATTTCTGTTCCAGTAGTGTTCTATTTGAGTTATGATTTCTGTTCCAGTAGTGTTCTATTTGAGTTATGATTTCTGTTCCAGTATTGTTCTATTTGAGTTATGATTTCTGTTCCAGTAGTGTTCTATTTGAGTTATGATTTCTGTGTTTGCGGTTGTTTTCTTTGGAGATTGAGTGGTTGTTGCCAAACGAGCAATTGTTTTAGCTATATCTTGGCGAGAGCAGGTTACATTCAGTGAAATGATGATGTCCGCTTTGTACTAGACCAATACGCTTAATTGGATTTTTACAGTGCTAGCTCAATGTAGCAATAGTTCGCGGAAAGAAATGCCGCACCACTCGACATACTATCCTGATTCCGTGCCAACTAGTCTTTGCTCTTACTCCTTAAAGCTGCATGCTTAGCGGAGAACCAGGAAATACCAATATAATAGTATTTGGTTTGACCCGAACCCACGATCTACCGCATTCGAAGTGAGCACACTAACCATTATACCACCGAACCTGTTATATTTGGGTTATCATTTCTACGATTTTTCTATTGGATTTTAGAAATGTTCCGATTGTGTAGGGTTTTTTGTTTCTCATTTTAATTATTTTAGTATACATAATCTATGTTGTTATGGCTGTTGGTTTTATTTCTCAGAAAACTTTGGCTTTCCAATCTTTTTAGCGTACCTGATGAAGGTTATTCTAGAAACGCGTCATGCGCACTAAATTTAATATCTACGTTTATAATAAACTAGTGTTATAGGCCTACACCTACTCTCTACGTGAAAATATGCGGGCATGCACGTGTTTTCCATATATGTGACCATGTCTCAGAAAAGGGGTCCAGATGAGGAAAAATCAGAATTTGAGTTTTTGGCATTTTTAGTGTTGTACTATATCAATAAAGCTTGTGTGAAAATTTTATGGTAATATCTAAAGTACTTTTCAAGATATGGCCATTTTATATATTAGCTTCACTATAGATCTTGCTTTTGTTTTCAATTGATTTTTCATTCTTTTTCTTGGTCTTTAACAATGTAGCATACATCTCAGATCTACAACTTTCTTATTGTTTGACTTAGGCTACTGATATTTGGCATGTCAATTCATCAACCTATTTGAATTCACTGTTCATGGTTAGTTTTTACCTGTGACCTTGACCTTTGACCCCAAGGTCAAATTACTGACTAATATGAAAATATTGTATCTTGCTCATTCCTTTTTTCTCTTTGGGTTTATACTTTAAATTGTTGGCATGTTGGTAGATTAAACAAGTTAATTTACCATATGCTATTATATGTGACCTTGACCTTTTACTTAATAATAATTATTATTTATAACTTGAAGAAAAACAAATCTTGACATGCTTCTCCGGGTACGCCGGTCTTCTCCACCAATAAAACTGACCGCCACGATATATTGAAATATTGTTGAAAGTGTGTTAAGCACCATAAACCTAAACCAAATACCAAGTTAATTTACCATATGCTATTATATGTGACCTTGACTTTTTACTTCAAGGTCAAATTATTTATAATTTGTAAAGAAAATATTATATTTCTTGACATGCTGCTCCGGGTACTCCGGTTTCTCCACCAATAAAACTGACCGCCACGATATTTTGAAATATTGTTGAAAATGGCATTAAACACCATCAACCTAAACCAATCAACATACATATGCATTGATAGTTATTGTATTGTCTAAATATTAAACATGATGAACACATATTGTTGTCTATTTTTAATTCAGAAAGGCCTTTTCCTTCACCCTTTTGGTCTGTACTTATTTTCTTTTTCTTGATTTGCAAGGTATATTTCCTTCTTTGGAACAGTTGGTTTAGATAATGTCAGTTCCTTAGCTTCCTCTGTATAACAGCATTGTCGGACATGGTCATACAAGTATCACTGTCTTGCTGGATCAAAACCTTTTATGATTGAAACATTTGGAAGGGTTTGTGGTTGCGGAAGTCTAGTTTTGAATTTAAAAAAGCAAATTAAATGTGCATTGTTCATATGATACACTTTCTTTGCTCTTTATTACACCTGGGTGCTTAGAATCAATGAAAAAGTGATGGTAGTCAGTAATATGTTTCAATGGCTTAACGAATCATTGTAAGTAAGATTTCCACTCATAAAATATTACTGGGTCTTTCACATCATTTACAATATGTGGAACATAGTGACCATTTCTGCTTGACCTTCACACTGTTTCAGTTACATGTAATTGCAAAGAAAATATTCATATTATTTGTTCAATATCTCAAATTTGTCATTCAATATAAGCATGTAAAAATCATTTTTTTCCGTAGCCATTTCAAGGTGGTATACCTGAATTATTTAAAGCTTCATTAAAATCAATTTAAGTTATAGAAGACATTGCATTCATATGCGGATCACAAATGTTGTATTTTGTTAGTAGATTAGTTGAATTGTTTCTCCTTTAAAGCAAAAAAGCAATTTGATTTTCTGAAGGTACAATAGTACTTTATTGTGAAGTTTTATCCAAGTCTATTCAAATATGAATGTATTTCAATACAAAGAAATGTTATTATTTTCTAATAATAAAAATAAATCATGACATAGCTGGCATAGTATTATTAGTATTTACCTATTATATTTTCTGGTTATACATTTGTTTTTAAGTGTACAGTAAAATGTGTTTACATGAAAAATATCAGTACATAAGATTTGTAGAGTTGATTTTGTCTCTCTAACTATAACATTCATCTTCTCTCTACTAGTGACACTGCTTTTAATATAGGGGTTTTCCCCTTTATCAAAATTAAATGAGCTACATAATTTTACCTCTGTTATTTTTTCTACATTAGAATTTCACCAATGCATGTTCCAGATATACATGTATTCTCTGTATATATTGAAAATAGTTACCCTCTGTTGCACATTTATATGTGTGTACAAGTTGTAATGAATTTTGTTGTTTTGTTCCATTACACACATATATTTAGAACACTCATTTGAATGCATGTGAATACATTTTAAATACATTTTACAGTAAGAAAAATCATAAATAGCTGAGTCTCAAAGTGAAAATGACTCTTATTAAAGTAACTCTTTATTACATCATGTACATAAATTTTAATGAAAACATTTTATAAATAAAAGAAAAAATAATTACCAGATCCTTCAGAGCAGACTCCAAAAACATTACATTTCCTTGGTGTTTTGGAGTAGATTGGTAATACTTGCTGTGCATGGTGTGGAAAATGAACTTGTGCATAATCCCTGGAATAATGGAGAGTTGTTTCTACTGACATGAGAGGATTACATGAAAACATTAAACATTATAAATATAATTACACATGATTATATTTAAAAACATAAATTATCAGTTTACAATTTAAAAAATATAAACAATAAATCATTTTTGTACAAATTCTATTCAATTAGATGAAGAAGAAAAAAACTATGTCCAAAATAATTGTTTTTTTTAAATGATGGAATAACCTGTATGTCTGTGGCATGTACCTAACACAGTGTGAAACAATACTTAGTAAAATTTAAATGTTTTCATATCCTTTCAAAATGCATAAAA
Source organism: Bathymodiolus septemdierum (assembly GCA_963383655.1). NCBI lineage: Eukaryota > Metazoa > Mollusca > Bivalvia > Mytilida > Modiolidae > Bathymodiolus > Bathymodiolus septemdierum. Next base: position 14,751,587 of record OY726523.1, read on the forward strand.
TACATTTAGTAAACATTCAACATTTAATGATGTAGTCAATTTGAAAAAAAGAATATTATCAAATATTATCATAACTTGTGTACATGTAGTTCATATAATTATCAAGCTTTGCCTAAAATATAACAACATAACCATAATATACCTACCATATGCAATATATTTCAGTACATTTAAAAATACTGTTTTTATGTTTATTACTTGTGAATTTGATTTTCAAAATGATTTCTGTTTGGCCATATATTACCACTATTTCATTTTCAAAACCACAAATAAATTGACAAACTTAAATTGATTAAATTTCATGTGTATAATATTTAGTCTTGATCAATACTCTTCAGAGCATGTCTATTATGTATGGTAGTTGTCCATGCATATTAAAAACAAAATTCATCATAGTTTATAGCATGGAGATTTGAGACACAAAATATACTACCTGAATTTTTTTTTCGATCATCTGGTAGGCCCATTACGTTCATGTCTTCACATGAGTTCTGTAGTAATCTCTTTGTTCCTTGACTACATGTAGTTGTACTCTAGTAGTAAAAGTTCCTTGGCCTCTTTTTAAAAATTCCCATTCTTTGATATTTGGTCTGCAAAGTCTTGACAGTGTTGACATAAATCAGTACAAGGTTTAGCTATAACAATATTTGGACATGACTCTTGAAAGTTCTCAAACTAACACTTCTGTAATGCATTTCAGTTGCAAAAGATTTATATTCTTGATGTATGTCAATAGAGTTTTAATCAGCAGGCAATAATAATACTTGATGGTTTTACAATTGGGAAATCTTTCTGGGAGAGGCAAAGCATTGTCAGCACCACATTTCAAAAGGAAAGTTTTGATCCTTTTTGTATCTACAGAATAATAGGATCTAAGGCAAAATCGTGCTGTAATGGAGTGTAACACCACTTTCTGAGGGTAAGATAGTTATGAATGAAAAGAAAAATGATTGGTGAAGCGATTTATATAAGGGTTTCTGATAGAAAATAAAATCCGATAGCCACAAAACGTGGAAATGTGCCGACCAAGAGTTGGAGAGGCAAATCCGCTGTTTTCCTTATGTAGAGCTCTCTGACGTCCCACGGCTCTAGCAAAAAGAAAAAAAAGTCGTCGGACGGCAGAGGAATCTCGGACTAGAACTCCGTGTGAAAGGCCATTACTGTCTAGTGATCTGGCAATTGACCGCACTTTTTTTCCTCTATGTTATGTATAAAACAAAATGCTTTCCTACAAACCTGCTTTCCTTTAAAGTATAATTCTAGATATGGTCTCTCTCGGTCTTTTATTTTATGCCTTTTAGCTTCTGTGAGACTACCTGAACGCATATTAGTACATTAAATAGTTCAACTTTCCCAATCACACAGTGATCTTTCAACTCTACAGCTGAATCCATGTTAATTATTTTACTGTCTGACTCCCCATCAAATTTTTACAACCACACGTATCTAATTTAAGTTGATGCTGCTTTAAATATTCCAGAGTGTCCTCTTCCGGTGGCTCGATAAAATCGGAGGCAACATCACTCATCAGTCATCATCTTCGTCGTTGTCGCATTCGAAATTCTCAACAGCAGATTCATGTTCAAGTACGAGTTGTTAACTGCGTTCAATTCATTTATAAAATCATCGTCATGACATTCTAATATTTCAGACGGAACACTATAAACACTTTTTTGGCTTTCCTAGCTCATTTTCTCAGATTTGCCGCCATGTATCCAATATCAATAAAAGGGGAACAACTGTAAAATTACTTCTGTTGAATAATATCTAAACCGGTTGCGATACGACGAAAAACTTCGGGAAATTAAAAAATAAACTTGTTAAATTGATTTAAAAATACTAGTTTTTAATTTTTAGACATTTGCATGTAATCAGTACCGTTTTATGTCACTTTATTGGTTCATTTATATGCATTTGTCCTGTCAGCAGGTGCTCGTTTAAATTATTATGTGACATTGCAAACTTTACGACGTCACAGTGAAAAATCGGAAGTACCGCATCTGGTCCATTTTTGTCAGACGCGGTCACATTATGAGTAATTCCATCATATCCAACATGATGGAAAATGAATGTTTTCCTCCTAATCTCAACGATCAGTCTGTAATACTAAGCAAAAGATGAAGATATTTCCGGAGCACCTGAATTTACCCCGGGTTTTAGTGGGGTTCGTGTTACTCGATCTTTAGTTTTATGTGTATGTTTGTCCTTTTGTACTTTTTCTTTTGGCCATGTGTTGTCTGTTCTTCTTCGATACACGGATTCTGATTACTAGTACCCCTTTGGCATCTTCAAACTCTTCTTACAAAGTATATTTTGTTTAACCCTTGCATATATAATAATATAATAAATCATCTTTCATGTTTAATATTTACATATTCATACTTAAAATGGAATAAATCTCATTTAAAATGCATATAATTACAAGAGAATAATCGGAAAGAAGGAACACAAATGGGAGAAACATAAAAAAAACGTTACATTTCTCCATATTTATTTATTTCCGTGATTATCACAAACCATGAACAGACTTCAGAATGTACGTCATAATAACCAAATGACTTCCTGCTTATTATCGTGGTTGGTGATTACATTTAAATTGTACTAACAGAAGAAACAAGAAAACACAGTGTATTTGTCATTTACTAGTATGTTACTTTATAAATACCAAGAAGAGTTTGAAGATACCAAAGGGGTAATCAGAATCCGTAAATCGAAAAAGAACATACAACACAATGGCCAAAAGAAAAAATACAAAAGGCCAAACAACGATCTACAAAACATACATATAAAACTAAAGATCGAGTAACACGAACCCCACTAAAAACCGGGAGTGAACTCGGGTGCTCCGGAAGGGTAGGCAGTTCCTGTGCCACACGTTGCACCCGTCGTGTTAATCTAGTTACAAACCCGGTGATAAGTCGTTCGAATAGACAGTAGAGAAAACCAAAAGGACTATCAGGAATGGACAATTCAAAAACACAGGCATCATTGGGATCAAGGTAAAGAACGAAAACAAAACACAGGCATCATTGGGATCAAGGTAAAGAACGAAGACAAAACACAGGCATCATTGGGATCAAGGTAAAAAACGAAGACAAAACACAGGCATCATTGGGATCAAGGTAAAGAACGAAGACAAAACACAGGCATCATTGGGATCAAGGTAAAAAACGAAGACAAAACACAGGCATCATTGGGATCAAGGTAAAGAACGAAGACAAAACACAGGCATCATTGGGATCAAGGTAAAGAACGAAAACAAAACACAGGCATCATTGGGATCAAGGTAAAGAACGAAGACAAAACACAGGCATCATTGGGATCAAGGTAAAAAACGAAGACAAAACACAGGCATCATTGGGATCAAGGTAAAGAACGAAGACAAAACACAGGTATCATTGGGAGCAAGGTAAAAAACGAAGACAAAACACAGGCATCATTGGGATCAAGGTAAAGAGCGAAGAATTTTTTAAAATAAAAATATGAGATGAGTAGCACAAAAAAAACGGTGGGCGAACCCAAGTGCTGGCAGTGGAAAAAGTAGTTCCCGTTTCTTATACTGAGGACACCCGCCGCTTTACTCCCATAGACAAGTCCGACACATGTCTTGTCGGTGATAGAGGAAAGAATAAAATCTACGTAAAAGGGAAAGTTGGTGGTCACGACCAGAGTAGTTTTGTAGCGGTGAATTTAACCCAGGAGTAATGTACCTTGGTCGAGTAGCTTAAATGTATCCACACAAAACATTAAATACAGCGTAATACAATAATTCCTGTATCTCTCTTATCTAATGGCATTTACTCCCCCCCCTACTCCCTCATTGATTTACATGTGAGGTGGTGACGGGGGTTAGAGAACATCGAAGGGTTCTTCAAAAAAGTCATTTTCCAACATGTTGTTGGATATCAAAAAAGGACCATCCAGAGAAACTGGCAAGACGAAAAAAAAAAACAAAGCAAAAATACAACATAAGAGTTTGGACACCACTACGCGCAAACAAACAGAAATAACCTATATAAGACATGAGTCCTCCTACAAACAACTGGAGGTAAAGACGAACCGAACATCGTTTTTTATGTGGAAATCGTAACGGACATCACAACACGTAAAGACACATAATCGGGACAACACAAAAACTAAAAAGATGAGCAATTATGGTACCAAATCGTAAACTCGTACCCTATATTGAATCGTTTAAAAGGTTCCAGGTCAAAAATGTTTTAGCTCCTATGCATAAGGTTGATAATTTATTGAAATATATGATAAATGTATATTGGTCTAAAATGTGTACAGCATCACAATGTTAAAGAAAAACAAAATATTTTTCGCATATCAGATATTCTTCTCCAATAACGCCACGATATATCTGAAATACGGATAAAGTTGGCGTTAAACACCAACCAATCAATCAATCTTCTCCAATATTATGATGTAAACTACATTTCAGTTTGACATCATTTAATAATCAATTACAAATTACACTATTATCGTATATTTTTCCTCATAAAAATACTTTTAAAATGTGTGCCTTGCTTTGGGCCACCAACAACTACTCTTAACACGACAGCTGTTACAAGTTATTATGCGTGTATAGGGAGCGTTGTACCCTCCATAATATTAGATAAAGACTACCCGGGTTTCTTAATTATGGACACAACATCAGTAAGAATGGGGACAAGTCTTTCTTCTCTGTGTTTTTCAAATACTACACAGTTTCGATCGTCCAAATATATAGTCTTCTATCGTTCTTCTTCTGATTTCTTGTAGGTGTGTTAAAGTTCTTTTGTGGTCTATTTTCAGCTTCAGAAATTCTCTCCCGAAGTTCATGTAAGAAAAGTTTTAAGATACCAAAGGAGTAATCAGAAGTCGTAAATCTAAGATACCAAAGGAGTATTCAGAAGTCGTAAATCTAAGATACCAAAGGAGTAATCAGAAGTCGTAAATCTAAGATACCAAAGGAGTAATCAGAAGCCGTAAATCTAAGATACCAAAGGAGTAATCAGAAGCCGTAAATCTAAGATACCAAAGGTGTAATCAGAAGTCGTAAATCTAAGATACCAAAGGAGTAATCAGAAGTCGTAAATCTAAGATACCAAAGGAGTAATCAGAAGCCGTAAATCTAAGATACCAAAGGAGTAATTAGATGCCGTAAATCTAAGATACCAAAGGAGTAATCAGAAGCAGTAAATCTAAGATACCAAAGGAGTAATCAGAAGCCGTAAATCTAAGATACCAAAGGAGTAATCAAAAGGTGTAAATCTAAGATACCAAAGGAGTAATCAGAAGTCGTAAATCGAAAAGGACACAATGATCAAAAGAAAAAGGACAAACAACGATCTACAATACATTACACAAAAAACTAAAGATCGAGCAACACGAACCCCACTAAAGACCGGGAGTGAACTCAGGTGCCCCAGAAGGGCAAGCGGTTCTTGTTCCACAAGTGGTACCAGTCGTGTTACTCTTGTTAAACACTCGGTGATAAGTGACCGGATTGTGATTACAATAGTCAGTTTCAACGTTTTCTTTTTGTTTTCTAGATACATAATTCAACATCAAGAAAAACGCGTATTGTGTGGTAAGTGACTGAAAAACTATCACATAACGTTGTATTGAATATTATACCTCTCCATTGGCGGGAAAAGAATTTACAAATCTTATAAATCATGGTGTCTGATAAGAAGTAGGAACTGCTTACCCTTCGCGAACACCAGAGTAGAGTCTGTGTTGCTCATCTTTTTAGTGTTTTTTTGTGTTTTGTTCTATTGTGTGTCTTTACGTTCTGAGTTCCGTGTTGTGATGTCCGTTACGATTTCTGCATTAAAACGATATTCGGTTCGTTTTTACCGCCAGTTGTTTGTAGGAGGGTTCACGTCTTATTTACGTTATTTGTGTTTGGTTGGTTCGTCTTTACCTCCAGTTGTTTGTAGGAGGGCTCATGTCTTATTTCCGTTATTTGTGTTTGCTTACGTATAGTGGTGTCCACCACATATTGTGTTGTGTTTTTGTTTTGTTTTTCTTGGTCTTGTGTACCCTATGTTGCCAGTTTCTCTGGATTGTCCATTTTTGATTGCCCCTTCGGTTTTCTCTAACGTTTATTTATCGATAATAGGCATTGCTACCACATGTGGATGTAAATTAGACAACATTACCTCCTCACAATGTCTCTTTTCTCCCATGCGGTTTTTATTGGATCTAATTTTGTTCAAGGACTAGTTGCACTCGACGCGTTGAAAGTTTGTGCTCTTGTTTTTTGTTTTGCCTTTGTCTTCAAACCATTGTTAGATTTTCAAGTGGATCGTCCTATACTCGACAACTATTCGAATGGTTTCATGTCTGATTAAACGAATAAATATAATATCACTAATATATTATAATGCATCCTTTCAATGAACAATAACTCTACGCACCAAAAAAACATGTGATGTTTTCTTTTGTTAATTTCCAGGAATTATAACGCTAATTCATTATGACAGGAAATCCGTTATTATATAGAATCGGTTGTTGTAAGCCGATTTCAAATGCTTTATCTTTAAATTCTTATATTTGCATATTCAATTTTGGAAAACTGTTGTTTGTATTCAATTGCATATAAAATAAAGGGTAATAAGCATAAGATATTAAACAAAAACGTTCCGAGTATTAGTGATCTTGATTAGCTGAAATTTTTTTTTTATTGTATTCTGAGACACTCGTCATTGTTCGTGTCACAATGATATTTACTGGAAATGCTAATGAATGTTGTAAATCTGAACAAGCCGGCACCGGGAGTCAGCCAGTACACTTACCTTTCTTTACATAATTATGCAATCATGTTACTGTAAGGATCAGTATCAATTGAATCAAGGGACCATCGTTGTCGTGATCGTATGGTAGTTTGATTTATATCTACCTATGCTATCAGTGCCTATCACCACTAACGTTGTGAGTTCGAACCCCGTTCATGGCGAGGTGTACTCCTTACAACATTATGTGATCAAGTTTGTCAGTGACTTGCGGCAGGTTGGTGGTTTTCTCACTAATACTCCGGTTTCCTCCACCAAATAAAACTCACCGCCACGATATAACTGAAATATTGGTGAAAGTGGCATTAAACACCATAAACCAAACCTAAGCCAACTATAATTGTGCAATCATGCTAGATGTTTTCATGGAAACCAATAAAGACGTAAGAATAGTTTCAAATATATGTTACTGTAAGAATCAGTACCAATTGAACCGTCGTACATAAGACACAGGACGAAGACAAACAAAACAAAAAAAACACAACACAGAAAACTAAAACAATGAGCACAGCAACATGTTGGACATCACTTTACTCAAGCATATACAAAAAACACAACAAGACATGTTGGACATCACTAGACTCAAACATATACAAAAAACACAACAAGACATGTTGGACATCACTAGACTCAAACATATACAAAAAAACACAACAAGACATGTTGGACATCACTAGACTCAAACATATACAAAAAACACAACAAGACATGTTGGACATCACTAGACCCAAACATATACAGAAAAACACAACAAGACATGTTGAACATCACTAGACTCAAACATATACAAAAAACACAACAAGACATGTTGGACATCACTAGACTCAAACATATACAAAAAACACAACAAGACATGTTGAACATCACTAGACTCAAACTTATACAAAAAACACAACAAGACATGTTGGACATCACTAGACTCAAACATATACAAAAAACACAACAAGACATGTTGAACATTACTTTACTCAAACATATACAAAAAACACAACAAGACATGTTGAACATTACTTTACTCAAACATATACAAAAAACACAACACGACAAGTTGGACATCACTAGACTCAAACATATACAAAAAACACAACAAGACATGTTGAACATCACTAGACTCAAACATATACAAAAAACACAACAAGACATGTTGAACATCACTTTACTCAAACATATACAAAAAACACAACAAGACATGTTGAACATCACTAGACTCAAACATATACAAAAAACACAACAAGACATGTTGGACATCACTAGACTCAAACATATACAAAAAACACAACAAGACATGTTGAACATTACTTTACTCAAACATATACAAAAAACACAACAAGACATGTTGGACATCACTAGACTCAAACATATACAAAAAACACAACAAGACATGTTGGACATCACTAGACTCAAACATATACAAAAAACAACAAGACATGTTGGACATCACTAGACTCAAACATATACAAAAAACACAACAAGACATGTTGGACATCACTAGACTCAAGCATATACAAAAAACACAACAAGACATGTTGGACATCACTAGACTCAAGCATATACAAAAAACACAACAAGACATGTTGGACATCACTAGACCCAAACATATACAGAAAAACACAACAAGACATGTTGAACATCACTAGACTCAAACATATACAAAAAACACAACAAGACATGTTGGACATCACTAGACTCAAACATATACAAAAAACACAACAAGACATGTTGAACATCACTAGACTCAAACTTATACAAAAAACACAACAAGACATGTTGGACATCACTAGACTCAAACATATACAAAAAACACAACAAGACATGTTGAACATTACTTTACTCAAACATATACAAAAAACACAACAAGACATGTTGAACATTACTTTACTCAAACATATACAAAAAACACAACAAGACAAGTTGGACATCACTAGACTCAAACATATACAAAAACACAACAAGACATGTTGAACATCACTAGACTCAAACATATACAAAAAACACAACAAGACATGTTGAACATCACTTTACTCAAACATATACAAAAAACACAACAAGACATGTTGAACATCACTAGACTCAAACATATACAAAAAACACAACAAGACATGTTGAACATTACTTTACTCAAACATATACAAAAAACACAACAAGACATGTTGGACATCACTAGACTCAAACATATACAAAAAACACAAGACATGTTGAACATTACTTTACTCAAACATATACAAAAAACACAACAAGACATGTTGGACATCACTAGACTCAAGCATATACAAAAAACACAACAAGACATGTTGGACATCACTAGACTCAAGCATATACAAAAAACACAACAAGACATGTTGAACATTACTTTACTCAAACATATACAAAAAAACACAACAAGACATGTTGGACATCACTAGACTCAAACATATACAAAAAACACAATAAGACATGTTGAACATTACTTTACTCAAACATATACAAAAAACACAACAAGACATGTTGAACATTACTTTACTCCAACATATACAAAAAACACAACAAGACATGTTGAACATCACTAGACTCAAGCATATACAAAAAACACAACAAGACATGTTGGACATCACTAGACTCAAACATATTCAAAAAACACAAGACATGTTGGACATCACTAGACTCAAGCATATACAAAAAACACAACAAGACATGTTGGACATCACTAGACTCAAGCATATACAAAAAACACAACAAGACATGTTGGACATCACTAGACTCAAACATATACAAAAAACACAACAAGACATGTTGGACATCACTAGACTCAAGCATATACAAAAAACACAACAAGACATGTTGGACATCACTAGACTCAAACATATACAAAAAACACAACAAGACATGTTGGACATCACTAGACTCAAACATATACAAAAAACACAACAAGACATGTTGGACATCACTAGACTCAAGCATATACAAAAAACACAACAAGACATGTTGGACATCACTAGACTCAAGCATATACAAAAAACACAACAAGACATGTTGGACATCACTAGACTCAAACATATACAAAAAACACAACAAGACATGTTGGACATCACTAGACTCAAACATATACAAAAAACACAACAAGACATGTTGGACATCACTAGACTCAAGCATATACAAAAAACACAACAAGACATGTTGGACATCACTAGACTCAAACATATACAAAAAACACAACAAGACATGTTGGACATCACTAGACTCAAACATATACAAAAAACACAACAAGACATGTTGGACATCACTAGACTCAAGCATATACAAAAAACACAACAAGACATGTTGGACATCACTAGACTCAAGCATATACAAAAAACACAACAAGACATGTTGGACATCACTAGACTCAAACATATACAAAAAACACAACAAGACATGTTGGACATCACTAGACTCAAACATATACAAAAAACACAACAAGACATGTTGGACATCACTAGACTCAAGCATATACAAAAAACACAACAAGACATGTTGGACATCACTAGACTCAAACATATACAAAAAACACAACAAGACATGTTGGACATCACTAGACTCAAGCATATACAAAAAACACAACAAGACATGTTGGACATCACTAGACTCAAACATATACAAAAAACACAACAAGACATGTTGAACATTACTTTACTCAAACATATACAAAAAACACAACAAGACATGTTGGACATCACTATACTCAAACATATACAAAAAACACAACAAGACATGTTGAACATCACTAAACTCAAACATATACAAAAAACACAACAAGACAAGTTGGACATCACTAGACTCAAACATATACAAAAAACACAACAAGACATGTTGAACATTACTTTACTCAAACATATACAAAAAACACAACAAGACATGTTGGACATCACTAGACTCAAACATATACAAAAAACACAACAAGACATGTTGAACATCACTTTACTCAAACATATACAAAAAACACAACAAGACATGTTGAACATCACTAGACTCAAACATATACAAAAAACACAACAAGACAAGTTGGACATCACTAGACTCAAACATATACAAAAAACACAACAAGACATGTTGAACATTACTTTACTCAAACATATACAAAAAACACAACAAGACATGTTGAACATTACTTTACTCAAACATATACAAAAAACACAAGACATGTTGGACATCACTAGACTCAAGCATATACAAAAAACACAACAAGACAAGTTGGACATCACTAGACTCAAACATATACAAACAACACAACAAGACATGTTGGACATCACTAGACTCAAACATATACAAAAAACACAAGACATGTTGAACATCACTAGACTCAAGCATATACAAACAACACAACAAGACATGTTGGACATCACTAGACTCAAACATATACAAACAACACAACAAGACATGTTGGACATCACTAGACTCAAACATATACAAAAAACACAACAAGACATGAACAACTCCTATAAACAACTGGAGGTAAAGACGAATCCAACATCGTTTTAATATTAATATTGCCTAAAAATTGTATCAGAAATTAATCCAAAACTATATTTTAAAACGGGGGGAGGTGTCAAGGACTTCAGTAAATGTGTGTCCATATACCGTGAAATGGATAAACTTAGAAGTACAAAAAGCAGGGTTCGTCACCGCTTGCACTTAGCTACTAGTCGAACTGGTCTGTTTATAGTGGTCGGTATATAACTAAGAATAGTTTCATTGAATACGCCAATAATATAATCAACAAAAATCCAAGTTTATTAAAATTTTGTATTAATTAACATCTCCAATCGTTATTCTTAATTATAACGGAGGCGTTTCTATTCGATATTACTAAACAGATGTAAATCGCTCGCGATGCTGGTATTTCATCAAAACCTACAACTCTCTTTTATATGTGAAAAATAAAAACGATATGTAAGATTTAATTATTTTCTCTAATTTTTTGGGCTATTTTATTTTGTGAAACAATTCTGCTTTATATAAAACAATAACCGTTTTATTTATATTAATTCTATTTATTAAGTTTTATTTAAATATATTATATTTATTTTTATTTTGTAAAACAAATCTACTCTACATATAAAAATAATTATTTTATTTATATTATATTTCTTTTATTAAGTTTTATTTGTACATACATTATATGCTTTGTCCGATCTTCTTTGTAAATGAGAATGATAGATACTGGGAGGGCGAAGGAGTGATTGTTGTTTAACGTCAAATGAGCATTTATTCGGATATATCATGGCGAGACCAAGTCACAATTTAATGAGATGATGATGAAGATTTCCGCTTTGTACTGGACTACCACGCTGAGTTGGATTCTTATAGTGCTAGCTTACTGTAACAACAGTCCGCGGACAGACATGTAGCTAGGACATATAATTCTGATTCTGACTCAACCAGTCTTAGTTCGGGGGCGTCGTGGTCGTGATCGTATCTATGGTAGTTGGATTTGCAACTGCCTATGCAATCAGTGTCTATCACCACTAACGTTGTGAGTTCGAATCCCGTTCAGGCGAGGTGTACTCGATAGATACAACAATATGTGATAAAGTTGGTCAGTGACTTAAGGCAGGTCGGTGGTTTTCTCCGGATACTCCGGTTTCCTCCACCAATGAAACTGATCACCACAATATAACTGAAATATTGTTGAAAGTGGCGTTAAACGTCGTAAACTATTACCTAGTGATGCAACGCATACCAGTCTTTGGTTTGACCTAACCGTGACTCGAACCCACGATGTACGGCATAATAGGCGAGCACTTTAACCGGTTATCAGTTAGATGTTGAAGGTGAAATGCAATGATTTTGAAAATTAGTATTGCACACCTAACTTGATCATCATGCTACCATATAAGGTAGAACACATAACAAACTCATTAAATTTACAATATGTCTATTTATCTTATTTTGTTGTTGTTGATCAGTATTGCATTGTTGTCTTTTGTGTATATAATCTTCTCATTAGATTATTTTTATACCGAACACATGACGTTATAGATAAGTTACGTCATTTTGTTCAGATACCTCCATCGACAAGTTTCAATTAACCGGTTAACCACACTCCAATAAAATATTTAATTTTTTTTATCAAACAATGCATGTCATTTGATTCCGATACATCCACCAGCAATGTTCAATTGACTCGCATAGTGTATTCAATTAAATATATAATTGCAATGTTCGAATGTCATTTCCTCTATGGGTTTTAGCCAAAAAAAATATAAAAAATACAATTTGTGCTAGTTGACTTCTTACAAAAATTGTAATAAATATATAATTTGTGCTGATTGATTTTTCACAAAAACTGTAAAAAGAAATACATTTTGTGCTAGTAGAGTTAGAAAATATAGGAAAGAGAAAGAAAATGGTGGAGTGAGTAGATTCACATTGTAATGAGCTCCGATGTAAAGTGACAACATCAGTGTTATTAAGTGCATGTGCTTTTCCAGAGTGATCTACATGATGAAATGGACAATTACTATAAGTAAAATTAAGCTCAAATGACACGAAAATTACGAAGATCCAACAAGAGAAAGAAAAATGATTCGAGTAAATCTGGTGATACCCCACCCGGCAAAATAAACATGGCGGCCTCCATGTCACAACAGCAACAAGTTGACACATCACAAATATTAGCCCAGGCCCATGATTCGATATATAGATCTCAGCAAAGTTTTTCTGGCTCCCCAGTAATGCCACAACAACTTGTATTTCCCAATCGAGCTCAAGCTGGCCTTCCAACTCCTGAAGTTCAATGGAACGCTCCACATATACAGATTCCACATAGTACACCCGTTATCACAACAATTTCCTATTACCAACAGTAACATAGGGTAATATTTTACCACCTCCACCACCGCCAATAGCGATAGCTCAAATCAACATGCAAGCCCTATTCGCCAACATAGCATTGATAAATGATAGACTAGACAAAATTGACAATATCCTCTCTGACAAATTACCGAAACTAGTTTTAGACACCATGAATAAGAAATAAGATAATTTTGAAAGAACAATTAATAATATGAAAGATGAAATAAACCAAACAAAAAATAAACAACAGGAAAGAACAATATCAAAAGAGGAAGAGCACCACCATAATATTGAAGGTAGAGTGCGAGAGTTGGAGCGTCACAATCAATATCTCGAAACTAAATAAAAACTCGAGAGAAGATTTTCTTAGATCTTAGACTTAAGACACACTCCATGAAGTATAATTTAATCTTTGGTGGAATCGAACAAGCACAAAAGTATGAGAACACTGAGGAAGAAGTATTAGTGAATTTTATGCGAACTGAGCTCGGCATTGATGACGTGAACAGAATTAACTTTCAAAATGTTCACTGTTTAAGCAGACGAAATGACGGAAAACCATGAAACATTATTGCCCGTTTCGCCAATTACTCCGACCACGAAAGAGTACTAAAAGAGGTCCTAAAGGCGCTAAAAAGCAAATCAACCAACAGTATCCGACTGAAATTGTCGATCGTCGTAGGGCTCTATTTCCAGACCTCAAATATTTGCAGCGACAGGGTGTGCGAGCGAATTGTGGGCATACTTTTGTCCACGTCTTGCAGGACAGCAGAGTATTAGATTGTAACAAAGCCAGTAATATTAAATGTAAATGAATTTTTAATATCTATAAACAAATGTAAATTTCTTAGTTCCAATAGTATACATTGCTTCAGAAGTAAAGACGAATTTCGTAACTATGCTATTAAATATATAATCTATTACAGGTAAACGTGACTGATTTGTCATTATTATGAAACAAAAATAACCCTTCCTCGTTTTCCTGTTTCTCCAATGAAATTTTCGTCGATCTGATTCTTTTAATTTTAGTGTTTGGAGAAAATTCTACGTTTTAATAAAGATTTCTTTTTCTAAAAGCGCTTTTCAATTCAATGAACATTTAAGTGCATTTGTGTCTAAAATGTATGAATGATTTACACTCTTGATAACTTTCCATATACAGCTGGTGTTGCTCTCCTATTAATTGCTAGATAAATATATTGTGCTTTAAATGATTTTACTTTCTTTGTGTTTACATCTTTCGTTTTTATGATTATACATCAAGAACTACAGGTATAATAAACTATTATTTTATCTACATGTAGGACTACACTATTACTAATTGTTTTTCACAAATCAACTACTCAGCTAAAACATGTGCTTGTACATGTATGCAGATGCTAGTTATTAAAAAATATATATATCAACATTTTATTTCTTTAAATGAAAATTTTCTTTACATAGACTTAGATAAGACCAATATTTCAAAAGCAAATCTTACCTGTTTAAAAGCATTTACATGTATAGTATAACAGCCTCTTTTCCAAATCTCAATGAAACTCTGCACTTGTCCAGCTGGTGGTTACAACAATAAATGTTAAAATATGTTGATGATATAAACACATAAAATAATTAAACCAGACTAGTTATGCAAAAGTAAACAGTGAAAACATTCTATGATATATAGTGCTGTGTTGGAATATATTGTCATCAAAGTGTCTTGTTAATCAACGTGGCTTTTGTTTTATAGTATGATGATTAATTAATACCAAAATTACCGAACTCCGAACAATCTTACAAAGGGAAAGTCAAAACTCATAATTATATAAACAGACAAAATCAGTCAACAACCGGAAAACTGTGAAAACCGTAATGACCCTGACTTGGTACAGGCATTTCTTAAGAAATGGTGGGTTGAATCATATTTTAAAGCGCCAAACCTCCCGCTTTCACTACGGTTCAAAGGTTCCGTGAGGAAATAAAATTATGTTTATAAATTCTATGAGATGTCAGATGAATATGAAGATATTTAGAATGACAGAAGACTTAGCTCAATGCACTTATTAAGATATATATTTCAAATGATAACTTTAATATTACAATAATAAAAAATAAAACCATGAACGTATAAATAAAAGAGGCTGACTTCTTCTCTTATACCCTCCCATTGTTTTTGTATTCTTGTGAAACAAATATAAACTCTAATCACTTAATGTTAAAAATGAAATGAGGTAACATCTGATTTGATCCACACAATTTACACAAAATATGATTTTTTATATCTCAAAACGTAGGTATTGAACCTATCTAACTTAGAACCAGAGAGGAGAGATAATGTGACCCCTTTTATCTTTTGGAACTTCGTTTGGCTTTATGCAGAATCTCTTAAAAAATTTGAATGAACCTAATCCTTTAATGAACAAATAAATAAAACCCCATCGATGTTTTCCGAACAACTTGGATCCAGCTCTGCTTTTATTGAATATAATTTTTATACTTCGGATTTTGATACCAATGTTCCATTGATGGGAATGTCTATTGACTTTTTTCATCTTATGGGAAAAACAGGTCTGGGTTTCGGAGAAATCAGTATCCATATTCGCTGGTATAAACGAGTCATTGAGTCACAGTAACTTGATCAGTTAGGCAGTAGGAGCACATTTTATTTGAGATGAGGCGCAAAATAGTGTTTTGTAATGCTGAAAAATGTGTGCACTGCATAGCAAGGCGAGCATGCTAAGGGAGTTTAAAAACACGAATCCCCAAGAAAATTCCGAGAAAAAAAATTGAAAAATCCATTCAGAACATATAAACCAAACATAAACCATTCTAAAAGTTCACACATATATGTACAATATTATTGTTTGACATTTTCAGTAAGATTGTAACATACGTGAAGTTTATTAATAACTGATATCATTTGCGAAGTAAAAATTAAAAATTTTGACAAAATAATATAGAGAACCTCTTTGGCCCCTCTTCTACTTCGGAACTGTCAGCGTGTGATAAGAATTTTATATAACCATAAATTGGAAAGAGGTGAAATTTTGACTACAGCCATGACGGGATGCATAATTATAAATAATATTATCTTAGCTACTTCATCAAGAGTGAAATTATCTATACAATAATATTGTGTTGTCCATGTTATATGCCGAAATCACAGGTACTCGGGGATAGGATCCCTCATTTGAGTCCCTCCCCCCTTTTTTCGTGAAAAGAAATTTCTCCGTTTTTTTCTTTCGTTTTGGTATTTTTGTGATTAACTTGTGCTATATCATCAGAGAAATCTCACTATTTCAAATCATCAGAGAAATCTCACTATTTCCTCCAGTTTACTATCCAGCCCCTATCACGATCAATATAAATATACTAGAAGGCAACTAGCTCCGCTGAACTTCGCGGAGTTGACACACTTTCAAAAGAGGCATCGGCCAGGAAATCCCTTGCAAATTAAAATAATAAAACACATACCTTTCGAAGACCCGTCAAGATTCGTTTCTCCAGTATCCATGCTTTACATAAAATGTCCTTTCCTTTATGTAAAACGTGTAAAAGTCCAATAAATTTGTCATTTCTCACACAAGACTACATCCATTTGAACCTCGATCAACGGAACTAAATTTACAGCGCCGTCTATAGCTGTCGCGAACAAAGGACGATTTTCTAATTTGGAAATGGCTTCTGAAGAATCAAAACTGTTTACTTGGCTGTTAGAAAATTTAAGACTTGCAAATAATCAAGAATTTCTTGATTTAATTGAAATCAAATCAAAATGCAATTTATCTGTCACAAGTAGTGCAGTAGGGAATTTAATTGTGAGACTGTTTAAAGATGTAAAAATCAAGCCTGGACGTTGTAAGGCAAACTGGAGTAAAACTACTCAGAGATACTATGGAATTTCATGGTGTGACAGCAGCAATGAAAACATACAACTTAATAATCTAATTTCAGTGGTACCCCCTGATTTTTTCACAATATCAAACACAGCACAATTTATCAAATTAGGACATTTCACAGGGACCATAATAAATAGCAATAAAAGCCATGGCTGAAGTGGCATTACATTGTGAAGGACAATGAGCTTTAATGTTCATGGGAAAAGTTATTGCTCTTGACAAAGTAGGAGTTCATGACAATTTTCAGTTTAACAGGAAATCCTTACATGTTCTTTTTGAAACAATTAGACATTAAAGATACTGTACAGGTGTGGAACAAGTAAATAGTGATGAAGAAAACTTACCCCCTTTTTTAAGGAGCATGTGTCTTCAATAAGTGATGAAAACCATGATAGCATCCGTTTCAGAGTTAAAAGTTGTTTGAATGTCTTGCTTGGTAAATTCATCAAATGTTGCTTCTTTGTCATGCATTAACTGTAAAAAATTGATAAGAAATAATAAACATACAGAAACAAACAGAGAAAATGTACCAAGTGTGATTAATAATGAAATACAAAGTACATGTGTACCAAATGAAAAACAAAAGGAAAACGAAGACATTAATATGGTTAATGATGACCTTGATACTGACAAATATATAAATGATAATACTGAGTCTGATCATAAGGTTACTTTGAGTGAAAATGACCACCAAGATTTGGTTGAAATATTAAAAAAATATATTTCCTGATTGTTCAACAAAAATGTCCAATTTTTGAATGTCACAAAAATGGCATTAGAACGGCATCCTTTTGGTAGAAGGTGTGATAAGGATATAGTCAGAATGTGTTTGACACTTTGGTGTAGGAGCCCAAGGGGCTATACTGAACTTAGAAATAGCAATTTTATGATATTGCCTTCCCAACAACTGTTGCAAAAATACAAAAATACTGTTCATCAACAGTCAGGAATAAATAAGGATGTTTTGCACTGGATGGCAAATGAGGCTAAATTAAAAAAACATTCCCCCGAAGGTTTTGAAGGGGGTATTATTGTGGATGAGATGTCCATACAGTCAGACCTCAGATTAAAAAACGAAATGGGACTATAGAACTAGTTGGATTCACAGACTGTACACCTGAATTAAATTCCCTACTGCACTACTTGTGACAGATACATTGCATTTTGATTTGATTTCAATTAAATCAACAAATTCTTGATTATTTGCAAGTCTTAAATTTTCTAACAGCCAAGTAAACAGTTTTGATTCTTCAGAAGCCATTTCCAAATTAGAAAATTAACATCGCTAATTTTTTCCTGTTAATTCTTCCCTTTTTCAGAGTTTTTTTTAGCGTTCATAAAATTCACCAAAATGATTTTCGTAATTCTCTTACCTTTTCCTTTTACAGTGTGTCATTCGGATTCTCTTCATCGATCTGGTACCCATGCTCCGGCATCCAGGATTGGCGATAGTGGTTATCTCCCTTTGTTCGCGACAACTATACAATGCAAATACAAATATTGTATTGTCAATTAAGGCGCCCCGAAGAGCAGAATAATTACAGTTAATTTCATACAATGATTCAATATTGATTTATATACGATTATGACATAAAACAATAAAATAGTTTCATATATATAAAATACGGGTTTGTTCAGTGGCCCAGAGTTAAATAATGCATTGTTCTCTGGGTCAGCACACATATTCATATATTTTTCAAATACAAATCCCTTTCTGATGTAAGCTTTATGATTAAATTGCTTAAGGTTCTTAGATCCTTTGGATTCTCGCATCCCATAACCCAAATACAAATATTTTCATTATTACATGTTTTTAAGTTTGGATATAATGTATAGATAGTTTCTAAATAAGGTTTTCTAATATTTTCAAAGTTTTTACATTTGACGAGGAAGTGAGTTTCATCTTCCACTCCATCTTTACATATTTTGCATATTCGGTCTGCTGCTTTAATATTTGTATGCCTTCCCAATTCAATTCCTAAGCGATGATTTCCAATTCTTAATTTGGTAAGGGACCGACCATTTAACTTGCAGAGGGGGGGGGGGGGGGTTATGGTTTTTTGTTTCGTTCAGAATTTTTTTTTCGGACAACACGAGTTATAAAAAACTATATTTTTTGTCGCGCAAAGCGCTAATTTTTTTTCTCCAGAATTTAACATTAGGTTATATAACAAAAACTCTTGAATCAACATTATTTTTTTTTCCTCCACCAAAATCAGAATATTTTTTTTCAGCAACATTGGGAATCAGAATATTTTTTTTAGAAAAAAAACATACCCCCCTTCAAGTTAAATGGTCGTTCCCTAAGGGTTTGGCGTTGTTTAAAATTAAGTATATTTAAATATGGGTCGAAATTAAAATTTTGTTTAAATAATCGATATGTTCTTAGTTTATTTTTTTGGTTACCTTCTCTTCTCTCATCATTAAACAGTTCTGTTTTCCATGCTTTAAAATATAACTCTTTTAAGTTTTCCTATGACAATTTTTTTAATCAAATATTTACTTTTACGAAGTAGATTACAGAGTTTGAGATCCAGAAGCTCCAGAACCTTTACTACACAACTATACCAAGATTCTTTGCCATTTTCGTGTAAGCTTTTTGAAACAAATAGTGCTTCCCTTAATAAAGTATCACCATTATTTTCCAAATGAATCCAACATTTTATCATATTTGATATTATAGTAAAAAATAATGCAAAACGTCCCAACTCTGCCATAACTGTAGAGCTCGTACTTTTCCTGTTTACACCCAGAATACATTTTAAGCTGTTAGAGTGTAGTTTTTCAATTACAATCTCATTACATAGCTTATACAATGATGAACAATTATCAAGCTTTGATGGGCCGCAAGCTCCCCAAATCTCTGATTGATAGAGTAGAATGGGTGATCAAATATATGCAAAAATGTTGAAACCTTAGGGAGGGAATCACAGAATGATGTTCTAAGTTTATAGAAGGCTTTTAATCCCTTTTAATAAAGTTCTGATTTCGCTTCAGTAAATGAACCAGACGCGGAAAATGTCTTACATTTTCTAAAACTTTATAGTAAATTTTGAGTTTAATAAACGACCATTAGTGTTAAATATCAAGCATTTGGTTTTATCGTAGTTTATTTTCAGGTTCGATTGAGAGCAATACTTGGAAAGTTTTTCTAGGGAAGCCTGCAGCCCATCGGCACTCGAAGACAATAAAATCATGTCATCAGCATACAGTAAGCAACTCAGTGGTGTTTTATTTAACAATACTGGGTAATATGAACTGTCTAGTTCTTTCTGGATATCATGAATAAAGATTGTAAATACATTAGGCTCAGGTTGTCTCCTTGCCTTACACCTACATTATATTGAAAAAAATCTGTCAAGCTATTTGCTGATTTGACACAGAGTTTGGTTTTTGAATACATTTCTTTTACAATTTTATAAAATTTGTCACTGATTCCAATTTGTCTCATTTTATAAAAAAGTCCCTGGAGCCAAACTGAGTCAAAGGCTTAACTGAAATCAATAAAGCATGTGTATAGAGGTGTACTACCCTTTTTTGTATGTTGTTCAACAAGAGATCTCAAAATAAACATATGATCTACTGTCCTCTTTTTCTTTGTAAAGCCTATTTGTGCAATAGGTATTACATTTCTTTTAGCCAAAAATTCATTTAATCTCGAGTTTAGAATTTTAGTAAATAGTTTCCCAATGCAGCTATTAATAACAATGCCTCTATAGTTTGATGGATTATCTTTTTCTCCACTTTTGTGAATGGGGTGTATATAGCCTTTACTCCACTGAGATGGGTACTCACCCGACGACAATATAATATTAAACAATTTGGACAATGGTTTTACCAATACTGACTGACCCCACTTAAGCATTTCATTTATAATTATATAAAATCCAGCTGCTTTATTGTTTTTCAAATCCTTTATTGCTTTCAGGATTTCTTCTTCTGAAATTATGTAGTCTAGCTCATTAAATAGTTTGTCTTTTTCTAAATCACTAAGCAATTCATCTATATTTTTATCTGTAAAAGTATCTTCATTTAAATGTTTAAAGTAATCATACCATTCATTTTCTGGTACATGACTTGCGTCTTCTGAAAAGGAATTGTCTTTTGATTTAAGCTGATCAAGTAATTTCCAATATTCTTTTGGATTGGATTCATATAAAGAATCAAGTTTATTTATAATTTCTTGACGATACTGCAGAGATTTCATCTTTCTGAGTTTTCTATGTTGTTTAAGTGAGCTAAACTATTGAGATCTGACTTTGGGATCTCTATCATATTTTAAGAGTAAGTTAAGTCTATCATCTAAATTTCTTTTAAAATTTATCAATGATGAATCATACCACTTTTGGTGATTATTTGATCTACATTTTTTGTTTTTATTATTTATTTTCCTTTTTCCGATACCATTTTTCTTTTTAGGCTTTGATCAGCTGCATCATAGACAATCCTGTTAAAGTTATTTACCAAATTTTCAATATAGTTTTCTGTTGGTGATTTTGTATCAGATATTAACTTTTCAAATTCAGTAATTGATTTTTTTGTATTATTAGACTCCAACACTGTTCTAAAGTTGGTATCGGACTCTATGCCCCATTTGTATATGTCTGGAAATATATGCAGTTTAGGATTTGATACATGTATAACGCAGTTAATGTTAAGTATCATGGAAATTTTAGGCCATTAAATTTGTGTACCTTAAAAAATGATATATTATCTAACAATGATTCAGAAACAATAAAATAGTATATAACACTGCTACCATTATACTGATATGATGTAAACTGACCCAGAGAATCACCAAAGAAGCGGCCATTAAGTATGCGCAAACCCATTTGGATACATAATTCATTAAGTTGACGACCCCTAGATATTAGTATATTGTCTTTACTTCGTCGATGGCTTCTTTTTCTGTCTGGGTGGTAATCATCAAAAAGGGGAAGGTGATCGTCATTATTTTCTGTAATAAAGTCTGGCAAGCTACCGGTTCTTGCATTTAAATCCTCTCCGAGTATAATTTGTCCTTGTCTTGAAAAGTCAGTAATTTCTTTTTCCAGAACGTCAAAATAATCTAAATCCAGAGCTCTGCTATAAGGAGAATCTGCAGGGTGGTTATACATATAGCAAATAAAAATATCTTGTTTCAGCCCAACAAATTCTTTACAAAGTTGTAGCCGAATGTAATCATTAGTTTGATGTTTTAAAAATTGCATACAAAGACCGATAATCCCCCAAATCTTTTGTTTGCTTTTTTTGATTTTGGCTGCATTAAATGTATTGATTTAAAGTCTGGTAACTCTAGGCATTATTGGGGATTACTGTGGGTTTCCATGAGACATATAATATCACTATCTTTGACATGGGCAATAAACTCTGGATCACTGAACTTATCATGGTCTTTACTAGTATGACCTTGAATGTTCCAGCTGGAAATTAATAACGTTTTCTTTTCCATTTATAGTAAAGTGTGTAAATAATGATCATTTATAAGAAATATGACAGTTTCAACATTTCCATAAATAAGATTTAGATATGTAATCTTGGCAAATTTGGTTAAAAATAAAAATAAAAAGATAATTTATCTTTTATATTATTGTTAATATATTTTTTTTCTTTTCTTTGTTTGTTTTGTTTTTAAATTATGAATGAAGTATTACTGCTGGCACCTGTACATGCAAGACCATCAATAAAGAATATGGGATATGAATATGGTATATTCATATATAACATGCATAATAGCAAATACTACCTGTATTGTGGGTACCAATCTTGAAAATTTTTTAAGATAAGTTTATTCGCCCTTCTCCATTCAGTAATTTTATACATATGTGTAGGTTCGTAGACAAATCAATTTTAATTGATTTATCTATCTATTTATTTAGATTATGCTTTTTATTTTTTATTCATTTTTCTTTTCTTTTCTTTTCGAGTTTACTTGAAAGTCGATCTACAAAATCATCAAGATATTTTAAACTGCAGTATTGATGGCAATTTGATATGTAGTTTGGATAAAGGCGAACAAACCTAACTCCATTTTAGGCCTTATAAATTAAGAATATAATCCAAATATGACATAAGTAAGAAAACATTAAGTTTGTTTTATTTATTTTTTTCTTTTCATACAAGAACGATTAAAACACAATTGAGTTCTAATAATGTCC
This sequence comes from Bathymodiolus septemdierum, assembly GCA_963383655.1. Classification (NCBI taxonomy): domain Eukaryota; kingdom Metazoa; phylum Mollusca; class Bivalvia; order Mytilida; family Modiolidae; genus Bathymodiolus; species Bathymodiolus septemdierum. Next base: position 14,775,218 of record OY726523.1, read on the forward strand.
TCCATATCCAACAAACCTAACTCTATTTTAGGCCTTATAAATTAAGAATATAATACGAATATGACATAAGTAAGAAAAAATTAAGTTTGTTTCATTTTTTTTTATTTTCATCCAAGAACGATTAAAACCTAATTGAGTTCTAATAATGTCCTATATATCCATCATAGGGTCCATCGTGGTAGGGGTTGTTGTACGTCCAGTTGTCACTTCTTCTATATGGTTGTGGTTGGAATCGGATTCCTAGACATTCTCGAATTGAGCTTTTCAAGTTTGAAGCGAATATTTTATTACCATCATATGACAGGTGTGTGTTGTCATTTCTACTCATAAAACGGCCTATTGGGTTTCCTCTCGAACTGAGGCCAGAATTGTCGCATATACAAATCCTAGGATCTTTGAAGAATTTATGCAGTATTTCTATGTTTGTTGCATATATTTTATCGTTAATTTTTTTTATCGCTTCTTCGAAATAGCGCAGCTGAAATCACAATCTGGCAGTCGGGCCATATTTCCAGGATGTTATCGAAAAGTTTGTGGAGAGCCCTGATATAATCATCTGTGTATTTTGATTGGATATCCTTAGTAAATGGATGACAACACATTGTATTCCTCTTTTCAATGAAGACATGTTGGATATGACTTCGGTTGCTTCTGTAATATCATATGTTGACTTTTTCATTACTTCACAATTATTTACGAAGTGATTATAAGGTGCATACCATCTTTTAAAGTGGGAATATTATAGGCGAAGTGTACTGGATACAGTATTATGTGATAAAGTTTGTCAGTAACTTTTTGTGACAGGTCAGTGGTTTTGCAGGGTCCTCCGGTTTCCTCCACCAATAAAACTCATCGCCAAGATATAGCTGAAATATTGTTGAAAGTGGCGTTAAACACCATAACCTCGAACCTGAACACGAAATAATAGTTATCTGCTAACTGCAGTCCTTTAAAGCTAAACAAGCATCTACTTTATTCAGAGCCATCATGTGTAATATGCCTGTATGTTTCTTTTAATTATTTTAAAAAAAATCAGTTTTATACAATAATTTCAAACTGAGAAGAGAAAAAATGATATTCAAGAGTTTTCGAGATTTCAACATTAACTGTCGACCTCGTCGTACCAAGGGCACATACAGTCGTATGATGGTACCGTAAAAACCACATGTTCATAATGAAGTAGTAGTGAACTGTGTAAACATATTTACATTGAGTAGACTGACACACTGCTCCTAATATCAATAAAAACGTAGATATCAAATTTAGTGCGCACGACGCGTTTCTGAAATAACCTTCATCATGTACACTCAAAGGCAAAATATGTGAAAGCCAAATAATTTATTTATCTTTTGGAGCAATAAAACCAGCAGACCTAAACAGAATAGCCAAACTAGGCTAAGGTCATCTATGCCTGAGGGATAAGTACCTTCAGCAGTATTTCAGCTATATCATGGCGACCAGTTTTGAGTGGTGGAGGAAGCCAGAGTACTCTGAGAGAACCACCGACCCTGGGCAAGCAATTGGTAAACTTTATCACTTGCGACTGGGAGTCGAGTGCACGCTTTTTTGTAATTGACAAAGCTGGGCGCGAACCCACGACGTATTGGTGATAGGCTTGTATTAGCTGTTAGATCCAACGACCTAATTCATTCAGCCACCAGGGGCCCGATAATAAATATGGTTAACTAATATAAGCACGCACATGCACACAGTATTCATAATATAAACGAATACTTTTGATTTAGTATTAGCGACACATTTCTGGAATGACCTTCACAAGGTTAGCTAAAGCTCAAAAGATTGGAAATACAATTTACTTAAAAGAGATACTGCTAAAATTGGCGTTAAACACCAATCAAGCAATCAGTATTTGAAAATCTTTTGGAGCAAGAAAACCAAATACGAATAAGGATATCTATACATCACAGATAAATAGTCCTTAGTTTTAAACCATAAACATTAAATACAATATTTGTTGAAAGTGGCGTTAAACAGCATAATCCTAACTCGTTAATACAATATCAATCATACATACTATTCTAGAAACAAAGGACAACCTTGGTGATTTACATATAAATCAATGCTGATGGAATTCTCTCTGGACGGACATTCCGTTATCTACAAGACAGAAAATATGCCAGGTGTTATAAAAACACGTTTTAAAGAAACTAATACACATTAAACAGACTGAAGATTAATAAAATGATATAAATGTTTATGTTGGTAATTATTTAAATGTTAATGAGGTATTCTATTTTGTATGTTGGTAATTATTTAAATGCTTACGAGGTATTTTATTTTGTATGTTGGTAATTATTTAAATGTTAATGAGGTATTTTATTTTGTATGTTGGTAATTATTTAAATGCTTACGAGGTATTTTATTTTGTATGTTGGTAATTATTTAAATGTTAATGAGGTATTTTATTTTGTATGTTGGTAATTATTTAAATGTTAATGAGGTATTTTATTTTGTATGTTGGTAATTATTTAAATGTTAATGAGGTATTTTATTTTGTATGTTGGTAATTATTTAAATGTTAATGAGGTATTTTATTTTGTATGTTGGTAATTATTTAAATGTTAATGAGGTATTTTATTTTGTATGTTGGTAATTATTTAAATGTTAATGAGGTATTTTATTTTGTATGTTGGTAATTATTTAAATGTTAATGAGGTATTTTATTTTGTATGTTGGTAATTATTTAAATGTTAATGAGGTATTTTATTTTGTATGTTGGTAATTATTTAAATGCTTACGAGGTATTTTATTTTGTATGTTGGTAATTATTTAAATGTTAATGAGGTATTTTATTTTGTATGTTGGTAATTATTTAAATGCTTACGAGGTATTTTATTTTGTATGTTGGTAATTATTTAAATGTTAATGAGGTATTTTATTTTGTATGTTGGTAATTATTTAAATGCTTACGAGGTATTTTATTTTGTATGTTGGTAATTATTTAAATGTTAATGAGGTATTTTATTTTGTATGTTGGTAATTATTTAAATGTTAATGAGGTATTTTATTTTGTATGTTGGTAATTATTTAAATGTTAATGAGGTATTTTATTTTGTATGTTGGTAATTATTTAAATGTTAATGAGGTATTTTATTTTGTATGTTGGTAATTATTTAAATGTTAATGAGGTATTTTATTTTGTATGTTGGTAATTATTTAAATGTTAATGAGGTATTTTATTTTGTATGTTGGTAATTATTTAAATGTTAATGAGGTATTTTATTTTGTATGTTGGTAATTATTTAAATGTTAATGAGGTATTTTATTTTGTATGTTGGTAATTATTTAAATGTTAATGAGGTATTTTATTTTGTATGTTGGTAATTATTTAAATGTTAATGAGGTATTTTATTTTGTATGTTGGTAATTATTTAAATGCTTACGAGGTATTTTATTTTGTATGTTGGTAATTATTTAAATGTTAATGAGGTATTTTATTTTGTATGTTGGTAATTATTTAAATGCTTACGAGGTATTTTATTTTGTATGTTGGTAATTATTTAAATGTTAATGAGGTATTTTATTTTGTATGTTGGTAATTATTTAAATGCTTACGAGGTATTTTATTTTGTATGTTGGTAATTATTTAAATGTTAATGAGGTATTTTATTTTGTATGTTGGTAATTATTTAAATGTTAATGAGGTATTTTATTTTGTATGTTGGTAATTATTTAAATGTTAATGAGGTATTTTATTTTGTATGTTGGTAATTATTTAAATGTTAATGAGGTATTTTATTTTGTATGTTGGTAATTATTTAAATGTTAATGAGGTATTTTATTTTGTATGTTGGTAATTATTTAGTTTTTGTAAGAAAAGTTTAAAGATACTGAAAGGTTAATTGTTGTTTAACGTCACTTGAGCAGTATTTCAGCCATGTTCATTACCATAACAAGCTCCAAAACAATTTATCAGAAAGTAGATAACAATGTGGCGCAGTGAATAGGATTGGAAACGCTAGTCTTGCAACCATCACCCTTATATAGCTATAACTCATTAGTAGTTGAACGCATCGGTGGTCTTATGGTTAGCGTGCTCGCCTCAAGTGCGGTAGATCATGGGTTTGTGCCATGATCGGGTCAAATCAAAGACTATACAATTGGTATGTGTTGCTTTTCCGCTAAGCCCGCAGTATCAAGGAGTAAGACCAAAGACTGGTTAACTCGGAATCAGGATAATGTGTCCGAGTGGTGCGGCATGTCTATCCGCGGAGTGTTGTTTCAGTGAGTTAGCACTATTAAGATCCAACTAAGCGTGTTGGTCTAGTACACAGCGGACTTCATCATCATCTGATTGGAAATTACCTTGTTCTCGCTATGATATAACTGAAAAATTGCTGAGTTGGCGCTAAACAACAATCACTCACCCACTCATTAGAAGTTGATGCAAGTTCTATTTTACGTCATATGGATGTGGCATCATCCATTTACGACACTGACGTCACATCCTTAGGCGTCTCGCAAAACCAGCGAAAACAAGTTTCGAAGGCATCTCCATTCCAAAGCGGAAAATGGAGGTTGCATTTCTATACACGGGGACAGCTTCAAAGATGAAAATACGCTGTATTAGATTAAGTTAAATAGTCATTGTTAGAAAATCATACACTAAATTACAAATACTAGTCTAGTTAAACAAAAAACGGAACGACAGGTCAGACAACATACAATATATAACTGGGGTTGAGATCAAGATTTTATTAAATGGTAAGCTCCATGGTTCTTGCTTTAATGTCCTAACTGGTATTCGTTTCGATTATATATACACATAGAGTACTCGTTAAGTATGTAAGTTGACAATTACATTGGCCTCTTTGCTTATATTAATTCTAAGTAGTTTAGTGGTGTTTATTCCAGAAATGATTTGTTTGAAATTCTAAATGATTACAATTAACCTATTGAAAAAGCAATTGTTGCCTGCATTATGACACAAATGGTGGAGAAAATTGTGAAGCAAGAAATACTCTTCTAACACCTTAAACCTTTATCTCGTGTAATATAATCTAGAATTCTGTTGATTTTTTGTATTTGATGTTTTCTCTGGATAGTGAGGGAATTTCGTGGTCGTGATCGCATGGTAGTTGGATTTACAACTACCTGTGCAATCAGTGACTATTACCACTGAAGTTGTGAGTTCGAACCCCGTTCATAGCGAGGTGTACTCGATACGTGATAAAGTTTATCAGTGACTTGCGACAGGTCGGTGGATTTCTTCGGTTTCATCCACCAATAAAACTGACAGCCACGATATAACTGATATATTGTTGAAAGTGGCGTTAAGCACCATAAACCAAAACCTAAACCTGTATAGTGATTCAGTGTTGTTTATCACTTGCTTTCGGAATGGTTAAATATAATATCACATTCAGTATTGTCAGCGCACAACAACAATAAAAATATAGAAAGGAGTTAGTTCCAAGCGAACCATAGTTATGGCAAGCACTCCGGATGAGTACAGGTGTAACAGGTGATTCAAAAATTGTGTTGAGTTTAATGCACCCGGATGAATGTGTTTCTTGATCTCTTCGTTTTCTGTTCAACGAAAATACAAACACAGACAGACAAACAAATATTTAAATAGTCTGTCTAATGAGCATTCATATACACTAAAGGTTTCCATTAGCTTAAAAGTTTTTCTGGGAATTTGTCTTTTTAGCATTTGTGTTGAGGTTCCTATGTTAATTTATATCAGCAGTGGTGATGAAGATTTTGATTTTCGACTGACCAAAAAGAAATGTAAAGAACCCTCCTAATTTGGTTCGATTTGATACATTAGTGCATGCTAAGTAGATTTGTGATTGAACAGATTACAAACGACAAACTATGGTAGTCACTGACAAAAGACAGACTAAAAGATCTAAGTAATGAATGTTTATTTTATCAATAATTTTGACAACATTTTAAACTTATTTGCGTGTTTTGTTTTTGCTTGCGTATATTGGTGCCTATCACATATTGTGTTGTGTTTTTGTTTTGCTTGTATTCGTCTTGTGTACCCGATGTTGCCAGTTTTTCTGGATTGTCCATTTTTGATTTCCCCTTTGGTATTCTCTAACGTTTATTGAAACAAAGGCTTTGGTTTACTAAGATGTCTACGATTTTCCAATATTTGTGAATTGCTTCTGTTAGCTGTATGTACATATGTCATTGTTTCATTCTATTTAAAAAGAGATATGATACCATTCTCTACTTTTTGAGTTTCGAAATATCTTCTGCAAACGTTATTTATTCAGGTAAAAGCCAAAAACCTTGTTCAAATAAGTTCCCGCGGATATTATCTGTTCAGTAATCAGCGCTTCTGACGATAATGACTATCATGCTTAGGCCATTTCTCGCTCCTAAATACTTAAAGTACATGTACGACACTTTCCAATCTATTCACTGTGAGCGTACAAAATGAAAAGTTATTCAAGCAGTCGATACAATACTTATTTACTTCTTGAAGAGGAAAATTATTAATGCTGTTAGTCTTCTTCAAGTATTAACGAAGTATACTGTATAGACCGCACAGTGTGTTACATTATTAACATTGTATAGACCAACATGTTGAAAGAATTGGTTTGTGACAGAATTATGAAATATATATTTAATTTGATAACTTAATTTGTATGTCTTTATGAATAATGTCGTGAGGTTTGACCTTTTCACACCTTACAAATCACCACGACGTCTGACGCGTGTACAAGTGTCATTGTTATGATAAAAACAAATGTTTTCCTCATTGACTGCATCTTTTTAAAGGTTTCCCCTATTGTAAGTTTTGCCACATCTTTATTTTATGCATTTGTTTTTAAATTATAAAAAAGGTATATAGTCCAAATGAATCCTGTTCAACTTATGTTCTCCTTATTCCGTTTTATTTATATTTGGGAAGACCTGTTTGCTTTCTCCAATAAGTCATTGACTTATTCCCGCCATAAATAGCTAGAATTCATAGTGTAAAATATAATTATAACTACCGTTGCCGCCATTCACCATGGCAGTGAATAAACGTTAAGTTGCGTAATCTTAGTAAGAAATGATGTGGATATGAGAGACTATCCGACATAACACTTAGACAGTGATTAAAGTAAAGGATCAACGCTTCTATTGTTGCTCTTCATTTTACAGTCACAATGAGGTCTTCTACAATGAGCATAACTCATACCCTAAGATTAGTGTGAAACGATCCTTAAACTGCAGTTGGTCGCCACTCCAAACTTCTGTCGAATATTACCAGTAGTGTATACTTGTAATAGTCATAATCAAGTTCAACTACGTTAATTACGGTTTTGACATCAATAATTGAGGTCAGAGAACACCGAAGGGAACTAATAAAAAAATGAACAATCCAGAGAAACTGGTAACATTGGGCACACAAGACTCAGGACGAAGACAAACAAAACAAAAAACACGCCACTATGCGCCAACAAATACAAACATTAGAAAATCATTTGAATGAGGGCATCCCTCTTCAAATGTCTTTTTACATGTATGTTTTTTTGTTTACATATACCTACATTTCGCCACAACAAACACGTGTATAGCATACATTAAGTTGTTAATGTTATTTTTAAAGGATTTGTTGTTGACGTAATAAATATCCACAACTCAATGTACATTTATCATTGTTTATATTATAATATATACCTGCTGTACATCGAGTACGTGTACAATGTATCTATTATGACAAGTTAAGTCATTTATCAATATCAAGGCAGTTCCGGTTTCTTTACGTATAAAAATTTCACTACAGGCATTTGTATAGATCTTTTAAAAATCTAGCTGTATTTGATCACAAGGTAAGCAATCTGTTCCACTGATATTTTGTATAATTGGGTTACGATTTCTGTTTCACTGGTTTTATTTTAAGCTATGATTTCTGTTCCAGTATTGTTAGATTTTGGTTATGATTTCTGTTATAGGAGTGTTCTCTTTGGGGATTGAGTGGTTGTTGGTTAACGCCGAACGGGCAAGTTGTCAGCTATATTATGCCGAGAGCAAGTTATATTCAATGGAATGATGATGATGATGTTCGCTTTATACTAGACCATTACGCTTAATGGGATTGTTACATTGCTCGCGTAATCAAGGAACATTCCGCGGGTAGTCATGTCGATCCACTCGGCCATATCCTGATTCTGAGATGCAGCAAATTCCTATCTAGTAAGTGGTTTGTTCTATATGGGTTTTGTGTATGTGATGTTCTATTTGGGTTAGGAATTCAGTTTCAGTGATGTTCTATTTGGGTTAGGAATTCAGTTTCAGTGATGTTCTATTTGGGTTAGGAATTCAGTTTCAGTGATGTTCTATTTGGGTTAGGAATTCAGTTTCAGTGATGTTCTATTTGGGTTAGGAATTCAGTTTCAGTGATGTTCTATTTGGGTTAGGAATTCAGTTTCAGTGATGTTCTATTTGGGTTAGGAATTCAGTTTCAGTGGTGTTCTAGTTTGGACTGTGGTTGTCCAACGGCATTATCCTTACCTTTAAAAGAAGACAATATCCCCATTGAGATAGCAACCATTAGGAGATGTTGTGTTAGTGATCATATTGTAGTTGGATTAACACCTACCTATGCCGTTTTGCTATCGATATCAAACATGTAAGATTCATAGTTCAATGCTTTGCGTATCTTGTTCGAAAGTAGTTTTGTTAATCTTGTTGCTGCACTGCAGTGTTTAAAACATTTACGATTGTCAGAGAAGTTGTTGATGTTGATGTAGCTGGTTTTATTGTCGACCATAGCTTTTGATAATCAGTTGTGTTTCATTTTTATCTTGTTCTTTAAAATCATGAATACGTAATGCTTCTCGTTGATGACATCTTGTCTCACCCCAAGTATTGGTGCTGCTTTATATTATATTCTGATTTATATGTTATGCTTTACCATTATTAGTGCATCTTTCTTGTTAACATCCCTTTAACTATTATATGAATTGTTTTCTTATTGTTCCCCGTACTTTTTATTCTAACAGTATCCTACTACAAATGTAATGTCTTTGTTACTGATCCCCTGAATTGATTTGTTACTTCTCTTACCACTTACGTCGTGAGTTCAAATCCCACTCATGGCAAGGTGTACTCGATACAACATTATGTGAAAAGGTTTGTCAGTGATTTGCGGGAGGTGGGTGGTTTTCTCTGAGTACTCCGTTTTCCTCCACCAATAAAACCGCCACAGGATATAACTGAAATATTGTTGAAAGTGGCGTTAAACACCATAACCCTAACCTCTTGAATGGTTAATGTTACAGTATCCGAGTATAAGTCTACTAGTTCTGGTTGTCTACGTTCTGTGCTTTGTAGCCAATGGTGCCTGTTTATCTGGATTGTCAATTATTTGTTGCTTCATAGGTTTCTTTAGCATTTATTGTTTTCTTACTTTATAGAATCACACCATGACTGTATATACTGTTTTGTTTACTTTTCTGGTGATAACAGTCTACATCTCAAACGTTAATGGATGCTCATGTATGCAAGAAACAAACGAGCACAAATTCTGTCGGGCAAAGTATGGTAAGTAATAAATATAGGAAGAATAGAAATTAGATCAAAGCATTATTGACTGTTATTTAAATATCTATATACGTAATACATCTCGCGAGCACTAAATTAGATATAGGGCCCGGGTTGCTCAATGAGTTAGGCAGTTGGATTACCTAACAACTCATGCAAGTCTATCACCAATACGCACTTAACTCGCAGCCGCAAGTGATAAAGTTTACCAGTTGCTTGCCCATGGTCGGTGGTTCTCTCCAGGTACTCCAGCTTTTTCCTTCACTAAAACTGGTCGCCATGATATAGCTGAAATATTGCTAAAAGTGACGTTAAACACCAAAATCAAATCAAAGCAATCATCTAAATTAGATATCTATGAAGGGGATATCGGTCCAGATTTGTAGTTCGGGTTGTCTAAAGGGATTGATTTCCGAATTGGATAAATAGACTATATTTAAACTGATTTGATAAAACTGTAGTTGGTTAGGGTTATTGGTGCTAAATGTCACTTTCATCCAGATTTTAGTTACATCATGCCGCTGTCGACAGAGTAGCCAGAGAAAATTACCGACCTGCCACAGGTAACTGACAAAATGTATCACATATTTAATTAAATAAACGTTAGAGAAAACCGAAGTGGCAATCAAGAATGGATAATCCCGAGACATTAGCATCAATGGACACACAAGGCACAGGACGAAGACATAGAAATAAAAAACTAAAAAAGATGAGCAACAGAGACCCCAACACAAACCGGTTGTGAACCCAGGTGTCCAAGAAGGGTAAACAGTTCCTGCTTCTTATAAGAAACCCGTCATGTTACTCATAAAATCTAGTTCGGTAAAAGTTTTGTCGATGATAGAGAAAAACAATTCTAAGTAAGGTTGAGCTTACACTGGCCCTTGGTAACCTTTAACTAATGTATATGACTTATATTTGTGCAACAAAAGCATGTGGCATTGCTCTTTATGTTATTGTGTTCAAAGAATTAGCCCTCCTATCTTAGCAAAAATGTGTATTATGAAACATTTATTCTATGCAGTGTACACTTTTCAGCTTTCAAAGGAAAAGTGATATATGTGAAGACTGGTCGTAAAAAAGTTAGATATCTAGTCGAAAATATGAATTCCCTAAGGGTATGAATCAGTATAATAGTAGTACCACAAAGTCATAGATATTCTTGTAAACGTTTGGTTTGGTTTGAGTTATGGTGTTTAACGCCATTTTCAACAATATGTCAGTTATATCGTGTTTGTCAGTTTTATTGGTGAAGAAATCCGGAGTACCCAGAGAAAACCACCGTCCTGTCACAAATCACTGACAAACTTTATCACTCTTGTTAAGCCTAAATCTGATATACAGAACAATAGTATAAAAGAAAGGTACAAAATCATCAGAATATGTTTCCCCAGAAGTTGTAGAAATAGCAGAAAAGCGTATAGTGGATAATACGAGACCATGATTTGAAAGAAAAACAAAACAATGTATATCAAATATTGATGTACTGTATTATTGGAAATGTTTGCTTAATTTGCGTTTCACTAAATTGCGCGAAAATATTTTGACGTCAAACTGGAAACGATGGTTTTGAGAAATTAAACCCGGTGCGAATGTTCTTGAATTTTCCATTCACAAATGAATCGATAAGCTACAACTCAAAGATAAAGATTAAACACCATCTCCAGATGAACAATATACAGTAAGATATCAACCAAGGTTAAAAATAAAACTACGATCGATATGCAATAGGTTGAAGACTCCCTAGGATTTTGATTTTTAACGTCATATGTCGTGGTCTTTTTTATGCTCATTTAGCTCATCAAGTGAGATGTGATCGTTCGTTTCGTTGATAATGGTGAAATTGTTGACAATCACTATTTAAACTTTCTTTTCATAAAACAAGACAAAAGAAGCCAAAAATGAAAACTAAACAAAAAAGACAATACTAATTGTGTCCCTATTTCTGGGGGAGACATATTGTTTTCGTTCTGTCCGTCCGTCACAAATGTTTGTACGCGTAAGTTCTTCTACACTTTACATAGGCATTCCTCAAAACTTTGGATGTATGCCTATTGCTACATGAAGATTCATATATCGCTATATAATTTTGATCGAACCATTTTAAGGAGTTATTTCCCTTTTAAAAATTTGAATATTTCACGCAATAGTTTATACGTTCATATGGAATTAACTCAAATTATTTTTGCATGATTGCTAATGTCCATATGACGATTTCCATAAGTTATGGTAGTTTGATCGAAACATCCTCCCAAACAAAACAACAAATAGTGTCCCCTTTACACTGAGAATATTTCATAAAAAAGTTTGTAATATCTGTGACACAAATGACCACGGATGTGTTCCACTTGCCGTAAGCACTTCCCGGTCTTTTCTGCATTCGTGACTTATCATGGGTTTGTAACTAGAGTAACACGACATGTATCTTCTAAGCTTTGCTTGTTTGTGTATTCCATATGCAGATGCACTTATAACCATGGCAATTTAAGCACATCTGGTTTTAAATGTAGTTGGCCATTTTGAGCATTCTCCTATTATTTACATGGGATTACGATGTAGCTTTCACAACCAATGGTAAATGTGGGACAAGGGAGACATTTATTTATATTTTGTGCAAGAAATAAAACATTTAATTAAAGGCTATTTTCGACACCGAAACTAAATCCCCCCTCGTCCACAAAAATCTTTCATCTTTTGGGAAAGCAACAACAGACGATAACATATTCAAACAGCTGTATTGCTATGGGAATAGTAATAGGTAAGCACGCACAGTTTTGATGAATTCCCATATGAAACGTAGGAAGAGTTGCGCGAATAATAAGTTGTGACAGACGAACAGACAGTACGAAAACAACATGTCACTCCAAAAAGTGACAGAAAAATATCGATATCGCGGTATTAGCTGGATTACTATAGCAAGACAATTTATTTTTATTGTACCGGTAATTTATCAACAACAACCTTCACAGCGAACATAACTTTTTCAGACATGTCAATATTACAAAAATCTTTAGTTTTCTATGTAATGTTTTGTAGATCGTTATTTGTCCTTTTTGTTTTGTTTTCTTTTGTTCTTTGTCTTGTCTGTCCTTCTTCGATTTACGGCTTCTAATTACCTCTTTGATATCTTTAAACTTTTCTTACATTTGTATTTCTGCATATTTTTTCATAGCTTAGAGAAAACAAAAAGTTGTGGATCCATTCAGACAAAAATTTCGCCATGTGTGGACAACGTTTCCAGAAAGGTCAAATCTACTTGATAACAGGTATAAACGATTTGTTGTTGGGTTTTTTTTGTGTGTAATTTGTTTATTTTTCCAAGAACAGATTGATGCATACATGATTCTATATACACAATGGTTCAGTACACAAAAGTTACAATGTAAAAAAGTTGATCTTCATACATTTTGAAATTCAAAGTTAGCATTTTAAGTTATACATATATTTCAGTATTATAGATATATTTTAAATATTAATCACTCAATTCCGCCTCCAGATCCAACCATTTTCTTTTAACATGTTCCTTTTGTACTGGGGACAGATATATCATTCATGCCTTTTCAATATTAATATTTCTAAATTAAGTGCACTGTATTTGCATCTGTAGACATATATATAGTATTTCAAAATAATTAAAACATTGTTGATTGTGCCCTTGGCTGAAGTGTGTTCAGTCTGACCAAGAATTATGTCCTTTGCATTAAGAGGTAAGCTAACACCACAGATTTTCAGGAAATTGTCAAGTGCTAACCAAAAGTTCCGAACATAATTACATTCCCAAAAAATGTGAACAAGACTTTCATTGGTTTCTGTACAAAATGTACAGAGCTCAGTTTCTTTAAACCCATATTTATATAGAAAGGAATTTGTAATTAAGATTCTATGTATAAATTTATATTGAAAGTCCTGTAATTTAGTATCTTTTGTAACAGAAAAAGATATACAGTAAATGGAACTCCAATCTGCAATAACCCTGTATGAGCTTCCTTTTCCCATTTACTCTGTATGTTTAAAGGAAGCATTTTTACATTTAGCATGTATTGTTTTGAAAAGTATTTACATGGCTTATGGTCCCTTTTCAGTCTATCAACAGTGTCATTTTCAATTAAGTCTAATTTTCCTATCCCTCTTATCAAACGTTTCCATCTATGTGGAATGGCACTTAGAATACTGAAATATTTTATAAAATTTAATCTAATATTATAGTGATTTATAAATCCCTTATATGTAAAAAGCATTTTATTTTCTGATATTAAATCATTTACAAAAAAGACACCATTTTCACAACATATTTTGTTCATACACATAATACCACCTATTTTTATCAAAGGATTTAACCATATGGGCTGGCTCAAGACGTGTTGAATATCCACCAACTCCCTCTTTTCCTGTTTCAACTCGGATAAATTAAGAAAAACATCTTTCTAAAAAGGGTTAACTTTTTCTACTATTTTCTCTAGACCCTCTTTACTCAGGTATAATATATTACTTCCTCCCCATTTTTGTATATAACCTAATAATAGTACTTTCCATGGTGAATGGTTGAAAGGGTCAAGTAATTTATGAAGCCAGGACATTTTAAGTACTTTGTAAAAGGATTGAATATGTGGCATTTTTAGTCCTCCTTCTTCATATTCATTGATAATAACAGATCTCTTGATCTTGTTCTTTTTACCATTCCATAAAAATTTATCAAATAGTTCTTGAATATCATTCAAAACTGAATCTGGAGGGTTTGGTAAAACAGTAAGGCATTGAACTAGAATAGGAAGAGCTAGTGTCTTAATAACAGTAACTTTACCAATATATGTAAGATCTCTATAAAGATAATAAATAAGGGTAATAACAAAATTACCGAACTCCGAACAATCTTCCAAAGGGAAAGTCAAAATTCATAAGTATATAAACTGACAAAATCAGTCAACAACCGGAAAACTGAAAACCGTAATGACCCTGACTTGGTACAGGCATTTCTAATGACATTTCTAAAGGCATTTCTAAAGACCACAAGTTTAATATTTGTTTCACTGATTGAACTTTTTCTGCAAAATTTCCCAGTGTTTTATCAGATTCTGACAAATTGAAAGTAATATCCAATAACTTAAATTTTCCAGAAAAGTTCCATGATAAATGTTTATCTGGAAGGAGCTGTTCATGACAACTCTGCCTTGAGCCAAGCCATATTGCTTCGGTCTTGTCAAGATTAACTCTCAGTCCAGCACAATTTTATGAAAATTTATTAAACATAAATAATGATTGCTCAAGCGATTTCGGGTTATCATCTAATATCAATGAGGAATCATCAGCATATTGACTTAATAAAAACTCAGAATCATTTATTTTTACACCTGTTATTTCTGGGTCGTTTTTAATTGCAGCACTCAAGAGTTCTAAAACAAGAATAAAAAAATAAATAAGGTGACAGAGGGTCTCAATGTCGAACACCTCTTCCCAATGAGAAAATTTCAGAAACATGCCCATTGTTAGTAACTGCTTATTTATTTATTTATTTATTTATTTATTTATTTATTTATTTATTTATTTATTTATATTCATTGATTTATTTATTTATTGGCAAGGATTTGTACAAATATGGCTTGTATCAACACACACCCACAACACATATATAGGGGCCGTCGTGGTCGTATTCGTATGGTAGTTGGTTTTACAACTTCCTTCGCAATCAATGCCTATCACAGTTAATGTTGTGATTTTGAATCCGGCTATTGGCGAGGTGTACTCGATACAACATTATCTGAATAAGTTTGTCAGTGACTTGCGATAAGTCGGTGGTTTTCTCAGGGTACTCCAATTTCCTCCACCAATAAAACTGACCGCCACGATATAACTGAAACATTGTTGAAAGTGGCGCTAAACCCCATACCCCATTCAACATTATGGTGATTTTCTTCTTATTGTTGAACGGCCAAACAAGTTATATGACATGCACAAAACTGAAAAAAGTATTACTTTCAATTCACATTCAGTAATTTTCTTTCTCTAATTTTATATTTTATAAAAATAAAAATAAAATAAATAAAAAAATAATAATGCCAAGGAACAGCAAGTTTGCTGATGTTCTTCAAGCATGCCTCAGTAAATGTATTTTCATATTTAAAACAAAATGTTAATATGATAGTTTTCTTCTTTATCCATACAATGCTATGTAAACAATGCCGATATAACTGAATTATTGTGGAAAGTGGCGTTAAACACCCTAACCTTCAAATGTAAATATATAAATAAAGAATACGAATCGACATGACTACCATTGGTATGAATTACTAATGTTGTTTTTATGATGTAGGACACAAAACTAGACATGGAAGGTATGAGACAAATAACTGTTGGTGGAACACAAAATGGTCTGATATCCCAAGTCACACGAGAACAGCTCTGCAAAGAGGAAAATTTGCTACGTGTAAAACATAAATGTTGCACTATGGTGAAAAAACAACCCAATTATATTAGTATATGCACCAAAGAAATATAGAATCTAACACCGGCAAAAGTGCAAGACAGGGAAATCTCCGACACCCGAGGGTTTCGGAGATTTCCCTGTCTTGCACTTTTTGCTGGTGTTTGATTTTATTTCTCACTTTTATCAGCTGTTTTTAGTTTCTTGGTTGTTTATGTACTTTTAGCAGACAATCATGTAAGCAATGTAAGTTATTTCCCCTTCATGTCTATCAAGAAATTAGTTCGGTATTTTTGTGTATTGCGTGAAGGTTATGTAATAATATGGCTGATTGTTAGGATTTGTGTGTTTATAAAAGATTGAAAACTTATATGCAGTTAATTGCTTATTTTAAAAAGGAAAAGCATGGAGAATTGGGGGGCAGTTGACATAAACTATACAGCATGCACTTGCCGGTAAAACGCACGTGATTTTTCTGTCTTGCACTAGTGCAAGATAAGAAAATCTCACATCGCTAAAAATAGCAACTGGTCTGTCTCAAAAGTGAGAATAACACATTTCAAAACATGTTCTAAGGTTCTCCTCCATCAGGCATAGATGCCCTTTGCTGATTTGGCTTTCCTGCTTAAATCTTTCGATTTTATTGCTCCCAACATTTTAAATAATTTTGCTTTCCAGAAACGCATAGTGCGCACTAAATTTGATTTCTACGTTTTCAATAATTGATTTTTGTGTCATTATGCGTCATTTCTATTAAAAGACGGTTATGGCCATCATCTCTCTTTAATAGAACTAATACATATGACAATTTCTGTGTCATGAAGAATAAATATACCTCAGTTTTATGTGAGGGTTGGCATTTTACTCGCATATAGGAAATACTTTCATGATCGTATCATATCACTAAGATGGAATGTTTGAGGCCATACAACTAGCTTGACCCTATCACATTTTATTGATGAGACTGGCCATACAACTAACTTAACCCTCCCACATTTTATTGATGAGACTGGCCATACAACTAACTTAACCCTATCACATTTTATTGATGAGACTGGCCATACAACTAACTTAACTCACCCACATTTTATTGATGAGACTGTACCATACAACTAACTTAACCCTATCACATTTTATTGATGAGACTGGCCATACATCTAACTTAACCCTCCCACATTTTATTGATGAGACTGTACCATACAACTAACTTAAACCTACCACATTTTATTGATGAGACTGTACCATACGACCAACTTAACCCTATCACATTTTATTGATGAGACTGTACCATACAACCAACTTAACCCTATCACATTTTATTGATGAGACTGTACCATACAACTAACTTAACTCACCCACATTTTATTGATGAGACTGTACCATACAACCAACTTAACCCTATCACATTTTATTGATGAGACTGTACCATACAACTAACTTAACCCTATCACATTTTATTGATGAGACTGTACCATACAACTAACTTAACCCTACCACATTTTATTGATGAGACTGGCCATACAACTAACTTAACCCTATCACATTTTATTGATGAGACTGGCCATACAACTAACTTAACCCTATCACATTTTATTGATGAGACTGGCCATACAACTAACATAACCCTCCCACATTTTATTGATGAGACTGGCCATACAACTAACTTAACCCTATCACATTTTATTGATGAGACTGGCCATACAACTAACTTAACCCTATCACATTTTATTGATGAGACTGTACCATACAACTAACTTAACCCTATCACATTTTATTGATGAGACTGGCCATACAACTAACTTAACCCTCCCACATTTTATTGATGAGACTGTACCATACAACTAACTTAACCCTATCACATTTTATTGATGAGACTGGCCATACAACTAACTTAACCCTCCCACATTTTATTGATGAGACTGGCCATACAACTAACTTAACCCTATCACATTTTATTGACGAGACTGGCCATACAACTAACTTAACCCTCCCACATTTTATTGATGAGACTGTACCATACAATTAACTTAACCCTATCACATTTTATTGATGAGACTGGCCATACAACTAACTTAACCCTCCCACATTTTATTGATGAGACTGGCCATACAACTAACTTAACCCTATCACATTTTATTGATGAAACTGGCCATACAACTAACTTAACCCTTCCACATTTTATTGATGAGACTGTACCATACAACTAACTTAACCCTATCACATTTTATTGATGAGACTGGTCATACAACTAACTTAACCCTATCACATTTTATTGCTGAGACTGGCCATACAACTAACTTAACCCTATCACATTTTATTGATGAGACTGTACCATACAACTAACTTAACCCTACCACATTTTATTGATGAGACTGACCATACAACTAACTTAACCCTATCACATTTTATTGATGAGACTGGCCATACAACTAACTTAACCCTATCACATTTTATTGATGAGACTGGCCATACAACTAACTTAACCCTATCACATTTTATTGATGAGACTGGCCATACAACTAACATAACCCTCCCACATTTTATTGATGAGACTGGCCATACAACTAACTTAACCCTATCACATTTTATTGATGACACTGGCCATACAACTAACTTAACCCTCCCACATTTTATTGATGAGACTGGCCATACAACTAACTTAACCCTCCCACATTTTATTGATGAGACTGGCCATACAACTAACTTAACCTTATCGCATTTTATTGATGAGACTGGCCATACAACTAACTTAACCCTATCACATTTTATTGATGAGACTGTACCATACAACTAACTTAACCCTATCACATTTTATTGATGAGACTGGCCATACAACTAACTTAACCCTATCACATTTTATTGATGAGACTGGCCATACAACTAACTTAACCCTCCCACATTTTATTGATGAGACTGGCCATACAACAAACTTAACCCTATCACATTTTATTGATGAGACTGGCCATACAACTAACTTAACCCTATCACATTTTATTGATGAGACTGGCCATACAACTAATTTAACCCTCCCACATTTTATTGATGAGACTGGCCATACAACTAACTTAACCCTCCCACATTTTATTGATGAGACTGGCCATACAACTAACTTAATCCTATCACATTTTATTGATGAGACTGGCCATACAACTAACTTAACCCTATCACATTTTATTGATGAGACTGGCCATACAACTAACTGATGAGACTGGCCATACAACTAACTTAACCCTATCACATTTTATTGATGAGACTGGCCATACAACTAACTGATGAGACTGGCCATCCAACTAACTTAACCCTATCACATTTTATTGATGAGACTGGCCATACAATTAACTTAACCCTATCACATTTTATTGATGAGACTGGCCATACAACTAACTGATGAGACTGGCCATACAACTAACTTAACCCTATCACATTTTATTGATGAGACTGGCCATACAACTAACTTAACCCCCCCCCCCCACACATTTTATTGATGAGACTGGCCATACAACTAACTTAACCCTATCACATTTTATTGATGAGACTGGCCATACAACTAACTTAACCCTATCACATTTTATTGATGAGACTGGCCATACAACTAACTTAACCCTATCACATTTTATTGATGAGACTGGCCATACAACTAACTTAACCCTATCACATTTTATTGATGAGACTGGCCATACAACTAACTTAACCCTATCACATTTTATTGATGAGACTGGCCATACAACTAACTTAACCCTATCACATTTTATTGATGAGACTGGCCATACAACTAACTTAACCCTATCACATTTTATTGATGAGACTGGCCATACAACTAACTTAACCCTCCCACATTTTATTGATGAGACTGGCCATACAACTAACTTAACCCTATCACATTTTATTTATGAGACTGTACCATACAACTAACTTAACCCTATCACATTTTATTGATGAGACTGTACCATACAACTAACTTAACCCTCCCACATTTTATTGATGAGACTGGCCATACAACTAACTTAACCCTCCCACATTTTATTGATGAGACTGGCCATACAACTAACATAACCCTCCCACATTTTATTGATGAGACTGGCCATACAACTAACTTAACCCTATCACATTTTATTGATGAGACTGGCCATACAACTAACTTAACCCTATCACATTTTATTGATGAGACTGTACCATACAACTAACTTAACCCTATCACATTTTATTGATGAGACTGGCCATACAACTAACTTAACCCTATCACATTTTATTGATGAGACTGGCCATACAACTAACATAACCCTCCCACATTTTATTGATGAGACTGGCCATACAACTAACTTAACCCTATCACATTTTATTGATGAGACTGGCCATACAACTAACTTAACCCTCCCACATTTTATTGATGAGACTGGCCATACAACTAACTTAACCCTCCCACATTTTATTGATGAGACTGGCCATACAACTAACTTAACCTTATCGCATTTTATTGATGAGACTGGCCATACAACTAACTTAACCCTATCATATTTTATTGATGAGACTGGCCATACAACTAACTTAACCCTTCCACATTTTATTGATGAGACTGTAC
Source organism: Bathymodiolus septemdierum (assembly GCA_963383655.1). NCBI lineage: Eukaryota > Metazoa > Mollusca > Bivalvia > Mytilida > Modiolidae > Bathymodiolus > Bathymodiolus septemdierum. The sequence goes on from OY726523.1 coordinate 14,795,728, forward strand.
CATACAACTAACTTAACCCTATCACATTTTATTGATGAGACTGGTCATACAACTAACTTAACCCTATCACATTTTATTGATGAGACTGGCCATACAACTAACTTAACCCTATCACATTTTATTGATGAGACTGTACCATACAACTAACTTAACCCTATCACATTTTATTGATGAGACTGGCCATACAACTAACTTAACCCTATCACATTTTATTGATGAGACTGGCCATACAACTAACTTAACCCTCCCACATTTTATTGATGAGACTGGCCATACAACTAACTTAACCCTATCACATTTTATTGATGAGACTGGCCATACAACTAACTTAACCCTATCACATTTTATTGATGAGACTGTACCATACAACTAACTTAACCCTACCACATTTTATTGATGAGACTGACCATACAACTAACTTAACCCTATCACATTTTATTGATGAGACTGGCCATACAACTAACTTAACCCTATCACATTTTATTGATGAGACTGGCCATACAACTAATTTAACCCTCCCACATTTTATTGATGAGACTGTACCATACAACTAACTTAACCCTACCACATTTTATTGATGAGACTGGCCATACAACTAACTTAATCCTATCACATTTTATTGATGAGACTGGCCATACAACTAACTTAATCCTATCACATTTTATTGATGAGACTGGCCATACAACTAACTTAACACTATCACATTTTATTGATGAGACTGGCCATACAACTAACTTAACCCTATCACATTTTATTGATGAGACTGGCCATACAACTAACTTAACCCCCCCCCCCCCCCACACATTTTATTGATGAGACTGGCCATACAACTATTTTAACCCTATCACATTTTATTGATGAGACTGGCCATACAACTAACTTAACCCTATCACATTTTATTGATGAGACTGGCCATACAACTAACTTAACCCTATCACATTTTATTGATGAGACTGGCCATACAACTAACTTAACCCTATCACATTTTATTGATGAGACTGGCCATACAACTAACTTAACCATATCACATTTTATTGATGAGACTGGCCATACAACTAACTTAACCCTCCCACATTTTATTGATGAGACTGGCCATACAACTAACTTAACCCTATCACATTTTATTTATGAGACTGTACCATACAACTAACTTAACCCTATCACATTTTATTGATGAGACTGTACCATACAACTAACTTAACCCTCCCACATTTTATTGATGAGACTGGCCATACAACTAACTTAACCCTCCCACATTTTATTGATGAGACTGGCCATACAACTAACATAACCCTCCCACATTTTATTGATCAGACTGGCCATACAACTAACTTAACCCTATCACATTTTATTGATGAGACTGGCCATACAACTAACTTAACCCTATCACATTTTATTGATGAGACTGTACCATAGAACTAACTTAACCCTATCACATTTTATTGATGAGACTGGCCATACAACTAACTTAACCCTATCACATTTTATTGATGAGACTGGCCATACAACTAACATAACCCTCCCACATTTTATTGATGAGACTGGCCATACAACTAACTTAACCCTATCACATTTTATTGATGAGACTGGCCATACAACTAACATAACCCTCCCACATTTTATTGATGAGACTGGCCATACAACTAACTTAACCCTATCACATTTTATTGATGAGACTGGCCATACAACTAACTTAACCCTATCACATTTTATTGATAAGAATGTACCATACAACTAACTTAACCCTATCACATTTTATTGATGAGACTGGCCATACAACTAACTTAATCCTATCACATTTTATTGATGAGACTGGCCATACCACTAACTTAACCCTCCAACATTTTATTGATGAGACTGGCCATACAACTAACTTAACCCTATCACATTTTATTGATGAGACTGGCCATATAACTAACTTAATCCTATCACATTTTATTGATGAGACTGGCCATCCAACTAACTTAACCCTATCACATTTTATTGATGAGACTGGCCATACAATTAACTTAACCCTATCACATTTTATTGATGAGACTGGCCATACAACTAACTGATGAGACTGGCCATACAACTAACTTAACCCTATCACATTTTAATTTTATTGATGAGACTGGCCATACAACTAACTTAACCCCCCCCCCCCCCCCCCACATTTTATTGATGAGACTGGCCATACAACTAACTTAACCCTATCACATTTTATTGATGAGACTGGCCATACAACTAACTTAACCCTATCACATTTTATTGATGAGACTGGCCATACAACTAACTTAACCCTATCACATTTTATTGATGAGACTGGCCATACAACTAACTTAACCCTATCACATTTTATTGATGAGACTGGCCATACAACTAACTTAACCCTATCACATTTTATTGATGAGACTGGCCATACAACTAACTTAACCCTCCCACATTTTATTGATGAGACTGGCCATACAACTAACTTAACCCTATCACATTTTATTTATGAGACTGTACCATACAACTAACTTAACCCTATCACATTTTATTGATGAGACTGTACCATACAACTAACTTAACCCTCCCACATTTTATTGATGAGACTGGCCATACAACTAACTTAACCCTCCCACATTTTATTGATGAGACTGGCCATACAACTAACATAACCCTCCCACATTTTATTGATGAGACTGGCCATACAACTAACTTAACCCTATCACATTTTATTGATGAGACTGGCCATACAACTAACTTAACCCTCCCACATTTTATTGATGAGACTGTACCATACAACTAACTTAACCCTACCACATTTTATTGATGAGACTGGCCATACAACTAACTTAACCATATCACATTTTATTGATGAGACTGGCCATACAACTAACTTAACCCTATCACATTTTATTGATGAGACTGGCCATACAACTAACTTAACCCCCCCCCCCCCCCCCACACATTTTATTGATGAGACTGGCCATACAACTATTTTAACCCTATCACATTTTATTGATGAGACTGGCCATACAACTAACTTAACCCTATCACATTTTATTGATGAGACTGGCCATACAACTAACTTAACCCTATCACATTTTATTGATGAGACTGGCCATACAACTAACTTAACCCTATCACATTTTATTGATGAGACTGGCCATACAACTAACTTAACCATATCACATTTTATTGATGAGACTGGCCATACAACTAACTTAACCCTCCCACATTTTATTGATGAGACTGGCCATACAACTAACTTAACCCTATCACATTTTATTTATGAGACTGTACCATACAACTAACTTAACCCTATCACATTTTATTGATGAGACTGTACCATACAACTAACTTAACCCTCCCACATTTTATTGATGAGACTGGCCATACAACTAACTTAACCCTCCCACATTTTATTGATGAGACTGGCCATACAACTAACATAACCCTCCCACATTTTATTGATCAGACTGGCCATACAACTAACTTAACCCTATCACATTTTATTGATGAGACTGGCCATACAACTAACTTAACCCTATCACATTTTATTGATGAGACTGTACCATAGAACTAACTTAACCCTATCACATTTTATTGATGAGACTGGCCATACAACTAACTTAACCCTATCACATTTTATTGATGAGACTGGCCATACAACTAACATAACCCTCCCACATTTTATTGATGAGACTGGCCATACAACTAACTTAACCCTATCACATTTTATTGATGAGACTGGCCATACAACTAACATAACCCTCCCACATTTTATTGATGAGACTGGCCATACAACTAACTTAACCCTATCACATTTTATTGATGAGACTGGCCATACAACTAACTTAACCCTATCACATTTTATTGATAAGAATGTACCATACAACTAACTTAACCCTATCACATTTTATTGATGAGACTGGCCATACAACTAACTTAATCCTATCACATTTTATTGATGAGACTGGCCATACCACTAACTTAACCCTCCAACATTTTATTGATGAGACTGGCCATACAACTAACTTAACCCTATCACATTTTATTGATGAGACTGGCCATATAACTAACTTAATCCTATCACATTTTATTGATGAGACTGGCCATCCAACTAACTTAACCCTATCACATTTTATTGATGAGACTGGCCATACAATTAACTTAACCCTATCACATTTTATTGATGAGACTGGCCATACAACTAACTGATGAGACTGGCCATACAACTAACTTAACCCTATCACATTTTAATTTTATTGATGAGACTGGCCATACAACTAACTTAACCCCCCCCCCCCCCCCCCCCACATTTTATTGATGAGACTGGCCATACAACTAACTTAACCCTATCACATTTTATTGATGAGACTGGCCATACAACTAACTTAACCCTATCACATTTTATTGATGAGACTGGCCATACAACTAACTTAACCCTATCACATTTTATTGATGAGACTGGCCATACAACTAACTTAACCCTATCACATTTTATTGATGAGACTGGCCATACAACTAACTTAACCCTATCACATTTTATTGATGAGACTGGCCATACAACTAACTTAACCCTCCCACATTTTATTGATGAGACTGGCCATACAACTAACTTAACCCTATCACATTTTATTTATGAGACTGTACCATACAACTAACTTAACCCTATCACATTTTATTGATGAGACTGTACCATACAACTAACTTAACCCTCCCACATTTTATTGATGAGACTGGCCATACAACTAACTTAACCCTCCCACATTTTATTGATGAGACTGGCCATACAACTAACATAACCCTCCCACATTTTATTGATGAGACTGGCCATACAACTAACTTAACCCTATCACATTTTATTGATGAGACTGGCCATACAACTAACTTAACCCTCCCACATTTTATTGATGAGACTGTACCATACAACTAACTTAACCCTATCACATTTTATTGATGAGACTGGCCATACAACTAACTTAACCCTATCACATTTTATTGATGAGACTGGCCATACAACTAACATAACCCTCCCACATTTTATTGATGAGACTGGCCATACAACTAACTTAACCCTATCACATTTTATTGATGAGACTGGCCATACAACTAACTTAACCCTCCCACATTTTATTGATGAGACTGGCCATACAACTAACTTAACCCTCCCACATTTTATTGATGAGACTGGCCATACAACTAACTTAACCTTATCGCATTTTATTGATGAGACTGGCCATACAACTAACTTAACCCTATCACATTTTATTGATGAGACTGGCCATACAACTAACTTAACCCTTCCACATTTTATTGATGAGACTGTACCATACAACTAACTTAACCCTATCATATTTTATTGATGAGACTGGTCATACAACTAACTTAACCCTATCACATTTTATTGATGAGACTGGCCATACAACTAACTTAACCCTATCACATTTTATTGATGAGACTGTACCATACAACTAACTTAACCCTATCACATTTTATTGATGAGACTGGCCATACAACTAACTTAACCCTATCACATTTTATTGATGAGACTGGCCATACAACTAACTTAACCCTCCCACATTTTATTGATGAGACTGGCCATACAACTAACTTAACCATATCACATTTTATTGATGAGACTGGCCATACAACTAACTTAACCCTATCACATTTTATTGATGAGACTGTACCATACAACTAACTTAACCCTACCACATTTTATTGATGAGACTGACCATACAACTAACTTAACCCTATCACATTTTATTGATGAGACTGGCCATACAACTAACTTAACCATATCACATTTTATTGATGAGACTGGCCATACAACTAATTTAACCCTCCCACATTTTATTGATGAGACTGTACCATACAACTAACTTAACCCTCCCACATTTTATTGATGAGACTGGCCATACAACTAACTTAATCCTATCACATTTTATTGATGAGACTGGCCATACAACTAACTTAATCCTATCACATTTTATTGATGAGACTGGCCATACAACTAACTTAACACTATCACATTTTATTGATGAGACTGGCCATACAACTAACTTAACCCTATCACATTTTATTGATGAGACTGGCCATACAACTAACTTAACCCCCCCCCCCCCCCCCCCCCCCACACACACATTTTATTGATGAGACTGGCCATACAACTATTTTAACCCTATCACATTTTATTGATGAGACTGGCCATACAACTAACTTAACCCTATCACATTTTATTGATGAGACTGGCCATACAACTAACTTAACCCTATCACATTTTATTGATGAAACTGGCCATACAACTAACTTAACCCTATCACATTTTATTGATGAGACTGGCCATACAACTAACTTAACCATATCACATTTTATTGATGAGACTGGCCATACAACTAACTTAACCCTCCCACATTTTATTGATGAGACTGGCCATACAACTAACTTAACCCTATCACATTTTATTTATGAGACTGTACCATACAACTAACTTAACCCTATCACATTTTATTGATGAGACTGTACCATACAACTAACTTAACCCTCCCACATTTTATTGATGAGACTGGCCATACAACTAACTTAACCCTCCCACATTTTATTGATGAGACTGGCCATACAACTAACATAACCCTCCCACATTTTATTGATCAGACTGGCCATACAACTAACTTAACCCTATCACATTTTATTGATGAGACTGGCCATACAACTAACTTAACCCTATCACATTTTATTTATGAGACTGTACCATAGAACTAACTTAACCCTATCACATTTTATTGATGAGACTGGCCATACAACTAACTTAACCCTATCACATTTTATTGATGAGACTGGCCATACAACTAACATAACCCTCCCACATTTTATTGATGAGACTGGCCATACAACTAACTTAACCCTATCACATTTTATTGATGAGACTGGCCATACAACTAACATAACCCTCCCACATTTTATTGATGAGACTGGCCATACAACTAACTTAACCCTATCACATTTTATTGATGAGACTGGCCATACAACTAACTTAACCCTATCACATTTTATTGATAAGAATGTACCATACAACTAACTTAACCCTATCACATTTTATTGATGAGACTGGCCATACAACTAACTTAACCCTACCACATTTTATTGATGAGACTGTACCATACAACTAACTTAACCCTATCACATTTTATTGATAAGAATGTACCATACAACTAACTTAACCCTATCACATTTTATTGATGAGACTGGCCATACAACTAACTTAACCCTCCCACATTTTATTGATGAGACTGTACCATACAACTAACTTAACCCTATCACATTTTATAGATGAGACTGGCCATACAACTAACTTAACCCTCCCACATTTTATTGATGAGACTGACCATACAACTAACTTAACCCTATCACATTTTATTGATGAGACTGGCCATACAACTAACTTAACCCTATCACATTTTATTGACGAGACTGGCCATACAACTAACTTAACCCTCCCACATTTTATTGATGAGACTGTACCATACAACTAACTTAACCCTTTCACATTTTATTGATGAGACTGGCCATACAACTAACTTAACCCTCCCACATTTTATTGATGAGACTGGCCATACAACTAACTTAACCTTATCGCATTTTATTGATGAGACTGGCCATACAACTAACTTAACCCTATCACATTTTATTGATGAGACTGGCCATACAACTAACTTAACCCTTCCACATTTTATTGATGAGACTGTACCATACAACTAACTTAACCCTATCATATTTTATTGATGAGACTGGTCATACAACTAACTTAACCCTATCACATTTTATTGATGAGACTGGCCATACAACTAACTTAACCCTATCACATTTTATTGATGAGACTGTACCATACAACTAACTTAACCCTATCACATTTTATTGATGAGACTGGCCATACAACTAACTTAACCCTATCACATTTTATTGATGAGACTGGCCATACAACTAATTTAACCCTCCCACATTTTATTGATGAGACTGGCCATACAACTAACTTAACCCTATCACATTTTATTGATGAGACTGGCCATACAACTAACTTAACCCTCCCACATTTTATTGATGAGACTGGCCATACAACTAACTTAATCCTATCACATTTTATTGATGAGACTGGCCATACAACTAACTTAACCCTCCCACATTTTATTGATGAGACTGGCCATACAACTAACTTAATCCTATCACATTTTATTGATGAGACTGGCCATCCAACTAACTTAACCCTATCACATTTTATTGATGAGACTGGCCATACAACTAACTTAACCCTATCACATTTTATTGATGAGACTGGCCATACAACTAACTTAACACTATCACATTTTATTGATGAGACTGGCCATACAACTAACTTAACCCTATCACATTTTATTGATGAGACTGGCCATACAACTAACTTAACCCCCCCCACCCCCCCCCCACATTTTATTGATGAGACTGGCCATACAACTAACTTAACCCTATCACATTTTATTGATGAGACTGGCCATACAACTAACTTAACCCTATCACATTTTATTGATGAGACTGGCCATACAACTAACTTAACCCTCCCACATTTTATTGATGAGACTGTACCATACAACTAACTTAACCCTATCACATTTTATTGATGAGACTGGCCATACAACTAACTTAACCCTATCACATTTTATTGATGAGACTGGCCATACAACTAACTTAACCCTATCACATTTTATTGATGAGACTGGCCATACAACTAACTTAACCCTCCCACATTTTATTGATGAGACTGGCCATACAACTAACTTAACCCTATCACATTTTATTTATGAGACTGTACCATACAACTAACTTAACCCTATCACATTTTATTGATGAGACTGTACCATACAACTAACTTAACCCTCCCACATTTTATTGATGAGACTGGCCATACAACTAACATAACCCTCCCACATTTTATTGATGAGACTGGCCATACAACTAACTTAACCCTATCACATTTTATTGATGAGACTGGCCATACAACTAACTTAACCCTATCACATTTTATTTATGAGACTGTACCATACAACTAACTTAACCCTATCACATTTTATTGATGAGACTGTACCATACAACTAACTTAACCCTCCCACATTTTATTGATGAGACTAGCCATACAACTAACATAACCCTCCCACATTTATTGATGAGACTGGCCATCCAACTAACTTAACCCTATCACATTTTATTGATGAGACTGGCCATACAACTAACTTAACCCTATCACATTTTATTGATGAGACTGGCCATACAACTAACTTAACCCTATCACATTTTATTGATGAGACTGGCCATTCAACTAACTTAACCCTATCACATTTTATTGATGAGACTGGCCATACAACTAACTTAACCCTCCCACATTTTATTGATGAGACTGGCCATACAACTAACTTAACCCTATCACATTTTATTGATGAGACTGGCCATACAACTAACTTAACCCTCCCACATTTTATTGATGAAACTGGCCATACAACTAACTTAACCCTATCACATTTTATTGATGAGACTGACCATACAACTAGCTTAACCCTATCACATTTTATTGATGAGACTGGCCATACAACTAACTTAACCCTATCACATTTTATTGATGAGACTGGCCATACAACTAACTTAACCCTATCACATTTTATTTATGAGACTGTACCATACAACTAACTTAACCCTATCACATTTTATTGATGAGACTGGCCATACAACTAACTTAACCATATCACATTTTATTGATGAGACTGGCCATACAACTAACTTAACCCTATCACATTTTATTGATGAGACTGTACCATACAACTAACTTAACCCTATCACATTTTATTGATGAGACTAGCCATACAACTAACTTAACCCTATCACATTTTATTTATGAGACTGTACCATACAACTAACTTAACCCTATCACATTTTATTGATGAGACTGTACCATACAACTAACTTAACACATCCACATTTTATTGATGAGACTGTACCATACAACTAACTTAACCCTATCACATTTTATTGATGAGACTGGCCTTACAACTAACTTAACCCTATCACATTTTATTGATGAGACTGGCCATACAACTAACTTAACCCTATCACATTTTATTTATGAGACTGTACCATACAACTAACTTAACCCTATCACATTTTATTGATGAGACTGGCCATACAACTAACTTAACCCTATCACATTTTATTGATGAGACTGGCCATACAACTAACTTAACCCTATCACATTTTATTGATGAGACTGTACCATACAAATAACTTAACCCTATCACATTTTATTGATGAGACTGGCCATACAACTAACTTAACCCTATCACATTTTATTTATGAGACTGTACCATACAACTAACTTAACCCTATCACATTTTATTGATGAGACTGTACCATACAACTAACTTAACCCTTCCACATTTTATTGATGAGACTGTACCATACAACTAACTTAACCCTATCACATTTTATTGATGAGACTGACCATACAACTAACTTAACCCTCCCACATTTTATTGATGAGACTGGCCATACAACTAACTTAACCCTATCACATTTTATTGATGAGACTGGCCATACAACTAACATAACCCTCCCACATTTTATTGATGAGACTGGCCATACAACTAACTTAACCCTCCCACATTTTATTGATGAGACTGTACCATACAACTAACTTAACCCTATCACATTTTATTGATGAGACTGGCCATACAACTAACTTAACCCTATCACATTTTATTGATGAGACTGGCCATACAACTAACATAACCCTCCCACATTTTATTGATGAGACTGGCCATACAACTAACTTAACCCTCCCACATTTTATTGATGAGACTGTACCATACAACTAACTTAACCCTATCACATTTTATTAACGAGACTGTACCATACAACTAACTTAACCCTTCCACATTTTATTGATGAGACTGGCCATACAACTAACTTAACCCTTTCACATTTTATTGATGAGACTGGCCATACAACTAACATAACCCTCCCACATTTTATTGATGAGACTGGCCATACAACTAACTTAACCCTCCCACATTTTATTGATGAGACTGGCCATACAACTAACTTAACCCTATCACATTTTATTGATGAGACTGGCCATACAACTAACTTAACCCTCCCACATTTTATTGATGAGACTGGTCATACAACTAACTTAACCCTCCCACATTTTATTGATGAGACTGGCCATACAACTAACTTAACCCTATCACATTTTATTGATGAGACTGTACCATACAACTAACTTAACCCTATCACATTTTATTGATGAGACTGACCATACAACTAACTTAACCCTATCACATTTTATTGATGAGACTGACCATACAACTAACTTAACCCTCCCACATTTTATTGATGAGACTGTACCATACAACTAACTTAACCCTCCCACATTTTATTGATGAGACTGGCCATACAACTAACTTAACCCTATCACATTTTATTGATGAGACTGGCCATACAACTAACTTAACCCTATCACATTTTATTTATGAGACTGTACCATACAACTAACTTAACCCTATCACATTTTATTGATGAGACTGTACCATACAACTAACTTAACCCTCCCACATTTTATTGATGAGACTGGCCATACAACTAACATAACCCTCCCACATTTTATTGATGAGACTGGCCATACAACTAACTTAACCCTATCACATTTTATTGATGAGACTGGCCATACAACTAACTTAACCCTATCACATTTTATTTATTAGACTGTACCATACAACTAACTTAACCCTATCACATTTTATTGATGAGACTGTACCATACAACTAACTTAACCCTCCCACATTTTATTGATGAGACTAGCCATACAACTAACATAACCCTCCCACATTTATTGATGAGACTGGCCATCCAACTAACTTAACCCTATCACATTTTATTGATGAGACTGGCCATACAACTAACTTAACCCTATCACATTTTATTGATGAGACTGGCCATACAACTAACTTAACCCTATCACATTTTATTGATGAGACTGGCCATTCAACTAACTTAACCCTATCACATTTTATTGATGAGACTGGCCATACAACTAACTTAACCCTCCCACATTTTATTGATGAGACTGGCCATACAACTAACTTAACCCTATCACATTTTATTGATGAGACTGGCCATACAACTAACTTAACCCTCCCACATTTTATTGATGAAACTGGCCATACAACTAACTTAACCCTATCACATTTTATTGATGAGACTGACCATACAACTAGCTTAACCCTATCACATTTTATTGATGAGACTGGCCATACAACTAACTTAACCCTATCACATTTTATTGATGAGACTGGCCATACAACTAACTTAACCCTATCACATTTTATTTATGAGACTGTACCATACAACTAACTTAACCCTATCACATTTTATTGATGAGACTGGCCATACAACTAACTTAACCATATCACATTTTATTGATGAGACTGGCCATACAACTAACTTAACCCTATCACATTTTATTGATGAGACTGTACCATACAACTAACTTAACCCTATCACATTTTATTGATGAGACTAGCCATACAACTAACTTAACCCTATCACATTTTATTTATGAGACTGTACCATACAACTAACTTAACCCTATCACATTTTATTGATGAGACTGTACCATACAACTAACTTAACACATCCACATTTTATTGATGAGACTGTACCATACAACTAACTTAACCCTATCACATTTTATTGATGAGACTGGCCTTACAACTAACTTAACCCTATCACATTTTATTGATGAGACTGGCCATACAACTAACTTAACCCTATCACATTTTATTTATGAGACTGTACCATACAACTAACTTAACCCTATCACATTTTATTGATGAGACTGGCCATACAACTAACTTAACCCTATCACATTTTATTGATGAGACTGGCCATACAACTAACTTAACCCTATCACATTTTATTGATGAGACTGTACCATACAAATAACTTAACCCTATCACATTTTATTGATGAGACTGGCCATACAACTAACTTAACCCTATCACATTTTATTTATGAGACTGTACCATACAACTAACTTAACCCTATCACATTTTATTGATGAGACTGTACCATACAACTAACTTAACCCTTCCACATTTTATTGATGAGACTGTACCATACAACTAACTTAACCCTATCACATTTTATTGATGAGACTGACCATACAACTAACTTAACCCTCCCACATTTTATTGATGAGACTGGCCATACAACTAACTTAACCCTATCACATTTTATTGATGAGACTGGCCATACAACTAACATAACCCTCCCACATTTTATTGATGAGACTGGCCATACAACTAACTTAACCCTCCCACATTTTATTGATGAGACTGTACCATACAACTAACTTAACCCTATCACATTTTATTGATGAGACTGGCCATACAACTAACTTAACCCTATCACATTTTATTGATGAGACTGGCCATACAACTAACATAACCCTCCCACATTTTATTGATGAGACTGGCCATACAACTAACTTAACCCTCCCACATTTTATTGATGAGACTGTACCATACAACTAACTTAACCCTATCACATTTTATTAACGAGACTGTACCATACAACTAACTTAACCCTTCCACATTTTATTGATGAGACTGGCCATACAACTAACTTAACCCTTTCACATTTTATTGATGAGACTGGCCATACAACTAACATAACCCTCCCACATTTTATTGATGAGACTGGCCATACAACTAACTTAACCCTCCCACATTTTATTGATGAGACTGGCCATACAACTAACTTAACCCTATCACATTTTATTGATGAGACTGGCCATACAACTAACTTAACCCTCCCACATTTTATTGATGAGACTGGCCATACAACTAACTTAACCCTCCCACATTTTATTGATGAGACTGGCCATACAACTAACTTAACCCTATCACATTTTATTGATGAGACTGTACCATACAACTAACTTAACCCTATCACATTTTATTGATGAGACTGACCATACAACTAACTTAACCCTATCACATTTTATTGATGAGACTGACCATACAACTAACTTAACCCTCCCACATTTTATTGATGAGACTGTACCATACAACTAACTTAACCCTCCCACATTTTATTGATGAGACTGGCCATACAACTAACTTAACCCTATCACATTTTATTGATGAGACTGGCCATACAACTAACTTAACCCTCCCACATGTTATTGATGAGACTGGCCATACAACTAACTTAACCCTATCACATTTTATTGATGAGACTGTACCATACAACTAACTTAACCCTCCCACATTTTATTGATGAGACTGGCCATACAACTAACTTAACCCTCCCACATTTTATTGATGAGACTGGCCATACAACTAACTTAACCCTATCACATTTTATTGATGAGACTGGCCATACAACTAACTTAACCCTCCCACATTTTATTGATGAGACTGTACCATACAACTAACTTAACCCTCCCACATTTTATTGATGAGACTGGCCATACAACTAACTTAACCCTATCACATTTTATTGATGAGACTGTACCATACAACTAACTTAACCCTCCCACATTTTATTGATGAGACTGGCCATACAACTAACTTAACCCTCCCACATTTTATTGATGAGACTGGCCAAACAACTAACTTAACCCTCCCACATTTTATTGATGAGACTGTACCATACAACTAACTTAACCCTATCACATTTTATTGATGAGACTGGCCATACAACTAACTTAACCCTATCACATTTTATTGATGAGACTGGCCATACAACTAACTTAACCCTCCCACATTTTATTGATGAGACTGTACCATACAACTAACTTAACCCTATCACATTTTATTGATGAGACTGTACCATACAACTAACTTAACCCTATCACATTTTATTGATGAGACTGTACCATACAACTAACTTAACCCTCCCACATTTTATTGATGAGACTGTACCATACAACTAACTTAACCCTATCACATTTTATTGATGAGACTGGCCATACAACTAACTTAACCCTATCACATTTTATTGATGAGACTGTACCATACAACTAACTTAACCCTCCCACATTTTATTGATGAGACTGGCCATACAACTAACATAACCCTCCCACATTTATTGATGAGGCTGGCCATACAACTAACTTAACCCTATCACATTTTATTGATGAGACTGGCCATACAACTAACTTAACCCTATCACATTTTATTGATGAGACTGGCCATACAACTAACTTAACCCTCCCACATTTTATTGATGAGACTGTACCATACAACTAACTTAACCCTATCACATTTTATTGATGAGACTGTACCATACAACTAACTTAACCCTCCCACATTTTATTGATGAGACTGGCCATACAACTAACATAACCCTCCCACATTTATTGATGAGACTGGCCATACAACTAACTTAACCCTATCACATTTTATTGATGAGACTGGCCATACAACTAACTTAACCCTATCACATTTTATTGATGAGACTGGCCATACAACTAACTTAACCCTATCACATTTTATTGATGAGACTGGCCATACAACTAACTTAACCCTATCACATTTTATTGATGAGACTGGCCATACAACTAACTTAACCCTATCACATTTTATTTATGAGACTGTACCATACAACTAACTTAACCCTATCACATTTTATTGATGAGACTGGCCATACAACTAACTTAACTCTCCCACATTTTATTGATGAGACTGGCCATACAACTAACTTAACCCTCCCACATTTTATTGATGAGACTGGCCATACAACTAACTTAACCCTATCACATTTTATTGATGAGACTGTACCATACAACTAACTTAACCCTATCACATTTTATTGATGAGACTGTACCATACAACTAACTTAACCCTATCACATTTTATTGATGAGACTGTACCATACAACTAACTTAACCCTACCACATTTTATTGATGAGACTGGCCATACAACTAACTTAACCCTATCACATTTTATTGATGAGACTGTACCATACAACTAACTTAACCCTCCCACATTTTATTGACGAGACTGGCTATACAACTAATTTAACTCTATCGCATTTTATTGATGAGACTGGCCATACAACTAACTTAACCCTATCACATTTTATTGATGAGACTGGCCATACAACTAACTTAACCCTCCCACATTTTATTGACGAGACTGGCCATACAACTAACTTAACTCTATCGCATTTTATTGATGAGACTGGCCATACAACTAACTTAACCCTATCACATTTTATTGATGAGACTGGCCATACAACTAACTTAACCCTTCCACATTTTATTGATGAGACTGTACCATACATCTAACTTAACCCTATCACATTTTATTGATGAGACTGGCCATACAACTAACTTAACACTCCCACATTTTATTGATGAGACTGGCCATACAACTAACTTAACCCTATCACATTTTATTGATGAGACTGTACCATACAACTAACTTAACCCTATCACATTTTATTGATGAGACTGGCCATACAACTAACTTAACCCTCCCACATTTTTTTGATGAGACTGGCCATACAACTAACTTAACCCTATCACATTTTATTGATGAGACTGGCCATACAACTAACTTAACCCTATCACATTTTATTGATGAGACTGTACCATACAACTAACTTAACCCTATCACATTTTATTGATGAGACTGGCCATACAATTAACTTAACCCTATCACATTTTATTGATGAGACTGGCCATACAATTAACTTAACCCTATCACATTTTATTGATGAGACTGGCCATACAACTAACTTAACCCTCCCACATTTTATTGATGAGAATGGCCATACAACTAACTTAACCCTATCACATTTTATTGATGAGACTGTACCATACAACTAACTTAACCCTATCACATTTTATTGATGAGACTGGCCATACAACTAACTTAACCCTATCACATTTTATTGATGAGACTGTACCATACAACTAACTTAACCCTCCCACATTTTATTGATGAGACTGGCCATACAACTAACTTAACCCTATCACATTTTATTGATGAGACTGTACCATACAACTAACTTAACCCTCCCACATTTTATTGATGAGACTGGCCATACAACTAACTTAACCCTATCACATTTTATTGATGAGACTGGCCATACAACTAACTTAACCCTATCACATTTTATTGATGAGACTGGCCATACAGCTAACTTAACCCTCCCACATTTTATTGATGAGACTGGCCATACAACTAACTTAACCCTCCCACATTTTATTGATGAGACTGGCCATACAACTAACTTAACCCTATCACATTTTATTGATGAGACTGTACCATACAACTAACTTAACCCTCCCACATTTTATTGATGAGACTGGCCATACAACTAACTTAACCCTATCACATTTTATTGATGAGACTGGCCATACAACTAACTTAACCCTATCACATTTTATTGATGAGACTGGCCATACAACTAACTTAACCCTATCACATTTTATTGATGAGACTGGCCATACAACTAACTTAACCCTCCCACATTTTATTGATGAGACTGGCCATACAACTAACTTAATCCTATCACATTTTATTGATGAGACTGGCCATACAACTAACTTAACCCTCCCACATTTTATTGATGAGACTGGCCATACAACTAACTTAACCCTATCACATTTTATTGATGAGACTGGCCATACAACTAACTTAACCCTCCCACATTTTATTGATGAGACTGGCCATACAACTAACTTAACCCTATCACATTTTATTGATGAGACTGGCCATACAACTAACTTAACCCTATCACATTTTATTGATGAGACTGGCCATACAACTAACTTAACCCTCCCACATTTTATTGATGAGACTGTACCATACAACTAACTTAACCCTATCACATTTTATTGATGAGACTGGCCATACAACTAACTTAACCCTATCACATTTTATTGATGAGACTGTACCATACAACTAACTTAACCCTATCACATTTTATTGATGAGACTGGCCATACAACTAACTTAACCCTCCCACATTTTATTGATGAGACTGGCCATACAACTAACTTAACCCTCCCACATTTTATTGATGAGACTGTACCATACAACTAACTTAACCCTCCCACATTTTATTGATGAGACTGGCCATACAACTAACTTAACCCTCCCACATTTTATTGATGAGACTGGCCATACAACTAACTTAACCCTCCCACATTTTATTGATGAGACTGTACCATACAACTAACTTAACCCTCCCACATTTTATTGATGAGACTGGCCATACAACTAACTTAACCCTATCACATTTTATTGATGAGACTGGCCATACAACTAACTTAACCCTATCACATTTTATTGATGAGACTGGCCATACAACTAACTTAACCCCCCCACCCCCCCCCCCACATTTTATTGATGAGACTGGCCATACAACTAACTTAACCCCCCCCCCCCCCCCCACATTTTATTGATGAGACTGGCCATACAACTAACTTAACCCTATCACATTTTATTGATGAGACTGGCCATACAACTAACTTAACCCTATCACATTTTATTGATGAGACTGGCCATACAACTAACTTAACCCTCCCACATTTTATTGATGAGACTGGCCATACAACTAACTTAACCCTCCCACATTTTATTGACGAGACTGGCCATACAACTAACTTAACCCTATCACATTTTATTGATGAGACTGGCCATACAACTAACTTAACCCTATCACATTTTATTGATGAGACTGGCCATACAACTAACTTAACCCTACCACATTTTATTGATGAGAATGGCCATACAACTAACTTAACCCTATCACATTTTATTGATGAGACTGGCCATACAACTAACTTAACCCTATCACATTTTATTGATGAGACTGGCCATACAACTAACTTAACCCTACCACATTTTATTGATGAGACTGTACCATACAACTAACTTAACCCTATCACATTTTATTGATGAGACTGGCCATACAACTAACTTAACCCTCCCACATTTTATTGATGAGACTGTACCATACAACTAACTTAACCCTATCACATTTTATTGATGAGACTGGCCATACAACTAACTTAACCCTATCACATTTTATTGATGAGACTGTACCATACAACTAACTTAACCCTATCACATTTTATTGATGAGACTGTACCATACAACTAACTTAACCCTATCACATTTTATTGATGAGACTGGCCATACAACTAACTTAACCCTATCACATTTTATTGATGAGACTGTACCATACAACTAACTTAACCCTATCACATTTTATTGATGAGACTGTACCATACAACTAACTTAACCCTATCACATTTTATTGATGAGACTGGCCATACAACTAACTTAACCCTATCACATTTTATTGATGAGACTGTACCATACAACTAACTTAACCCTATCACATTTTATTGATGAGACTGTACCATACAACTAACTTAACCCTACCACATTTTATTGATGAGACTGGCCATACAACTAACTTAACCCTATCACATTTTATTGATGAGACTGTACCATACAACTAACTTAACCCTACCACATTTTATTGATGAGACTGTACCATACAACTAACTTAACCCTATCACATTTTATTGATGAGACTGTACCATACAACTAACTTAACCCTATCACATTTTATTGATGAGACTGGCCATACAACTAACTTAACCCTATCACATTTTATTGATGAGACTGGCCATACAACTAACTTAACCCTCCCACATTTTATTGATGAGACTGGCCATACAACTAACTTAACCCTATCACATTTTATTGATGAGACTGTACCATACAACTAACTTAACCCTATCACATTTTATTGATGAGACTGTACCATACAACTAACTTAACCCTACCACATTTTATTGATGAGACTGTACCATACAACTAACTTAACCCTATCACATTTTATTGATGAGACTGACCATACAACTAACTTAACCCTATCATATTTTATTGATGAGACTGTACCATACAACTAACTTAACCCTATCACATTTTATTGATGAGACTGTACCATACAACTGACTTAACCCTACCACATTTTATTGATGAGACTGTACCATACAACTAACTTAACCCTATCACATTTTATTGATGAGACTGACCATACAACTAACTTAACCCTATCATATTTTATTGATGAGACTGTACCATACAACTAACTTAACCCTATCACATTTTATTGATGAGACTGTACCATACAACTAACTTAACCCTATCACATTTTATTGATGAGACTGTACCATACAACTAACTTAACCCTACCACATTTTATTGATGAGACTGGCCATACAACTAACTTAACCCTATCACATTTTATTGATGAGACTGTACCATACAACTAACTTAACCCTACCACATTTTATTGATGAGACTGTACCATACAACTAACTTAACCCTATCACATTTTATTGATGAGACTGTACCATACAACTAACTTAACCCTATCACATTTTATTGATGAGACTGGCCATACAACTAACTTAACCCTATCACATTTTATTGATGAGACTGGCCATACAACTAACTTAACCCTCCCACATTTTATTGATGAGACTGGCCATACAACTAACTTAACCCTATCACATTTTATTGATGAGACTGTACCATACAACTAACTTAACCCTACCACATTTTATTGATGAGACTGTACCATACAACTAACTTAACCCTATCACATTTTATTGATGAGACTGTACCAAGTCAGGAAAGTAAGTGGGATGTTTGAGGCCATACAACTAACTTAACTCTACTACATTTTATTGAAGTGCCTGTCCCAAGTCAGGAAAGTAAGCTATCATGTATTTTATTGAAGTGACTGTTCCAAGTCAGGAAAGTAAGCTATGATGTATTTGTGTTAGTGGTATCGATTTTGCCTATTTTTACGATTTTTATATTGAATTTGGAACTGTTCCGACTGTGTGGTATTTTTTGTTTGTTTCTCATTTTATATTTTTATTATACATAATCAGTTGTACATTCTATGTTGTTATAGCTAATATAATGATGTACTTTAGAAACTCATAGCTATCTTAGTTCTCTGTTCTTGCCTCATTTTCGCTCACACAATAAAATTCTTAATAAAATAAGAAACTTTATTTACTCCTGAAAGAAAAAGGATTTCGTTTTAATTTGTAACAATATCCAAAAAATAGGCGAAGAGTTTGAAGATACCAAAGGGGGTAATAAGAATCAGTAAATCAAAGAACAGACAACACAATGGTCAAAAGAAAAATGACAAAAGAACTCGACTGACACGAACGAAACACACTAAATGAACTGAATAAAACAATGTAGGCAATTGGTATATCTAAAGATTGCAAAAACAAATATCGGACATTTAAGAATGCAAAATTCGTAAACTAACGATTGCAAAAAACCGTAAACTACTAATACCTTAAAACAATGTACACTGATAAAACACTGTTTAATTGCATAAAAATGTAATAATGGATCATCATGCACACTATTTCATGGCTTCTCCCATTTTTGTCAGAATGCTATCAGAGAAGTACATGTGTCATAAACATGTAAGTGTGTTACTGTGTGGTCCATGCGTTCTATTTATCGAAGGACAAACAAACGTTAAAGAATACCGAAGGGACAATCAAAAATGGACAATCCAGAGAAACTGGTAACATAGGGTACATAAGACGATGAAAAACACAACACAATATGTCTTGGACACACACAAAGAAACACAAATAACGTAAATATGAGCTATCCTACAAACAACTGCAGGTAAAGACAAATCGAACATCGTGTTTATGCGGAAATCGTAGCGGACATGGCAACACGGAACTCAAAATATTGTAGATGAAATACAAAAATACAATACTATCGGAACAGTTCCATAATTTTATCGACAAATCGTAGAAACAGAGATGAAATCGACATCCCTAACACACATTTACATGACAGCTCACTATTCTGGTTGCACGAACTTCAATAATCGGTAACGAGGTTAAACTAGTGTTATGGGCTTAGACCTCTTCTCTAAGTGAAAAGAGGTAAGCAAGTAATTTACATATATAGGTAAAATTTATGATATACAACAACATTATGGAAAATGAATGTTTCCTACAAATCTCAACGATCATTCAACCGCATCGGTGGTGTAATGGTTAGTGTGCTCGCCTCGAGTGCGGTAGATCGTGGGTTCGAGACCCGATTGGGTGTCACTCACTCACTCAACGATCAGTCTGTGATACTAAGCAAAAAGTGAAGAGACTAACAAAGTATAATCCTTTTAACCCTTGCATATATACTAGTCAACAAAAGAAACGATACAAGGGTTTGATGCTCAATATTTTTTAAAAACAGAAAAACAATCGACAAAAATCGTATAACTTAGATTCATATGGGCATAATAAATAAGGCAACATCAACAAAATTTCCCAACATCATTATCAGAACAAATCATGGACAGACATAAATTGTCATGCAGTATGAAGGCTTGCGAAGTTCAGCGTGTGTGACCACCTATTACGACAGCTTCGCATCTCCAACGCATAGAACCAATCAATCGTTGGATAAAGGCTTGAGGGATGTTGTTCCATTCGTGCACAAGTGCGTCACGCAGCTTCTGTAGTGTTTCCGGTGGATTTTAACGGTGGCGAACACGTCTACCGAGTTCATCCCATAAATGTTCAATTGGTGACAAAATCCGGTAATAATGCCGACCAAGAAAGAACACGGATGTGATTCTGGTTCAGAAAGTCTTGACAAAAACGAGCCCCGTGACATCTTGCATTGTCATGTTGAAAGACGTGATCAAAGTTTCGTTGTTGCAGAAAGGGCAGAATGATAGGATCAAGAATATCGTCCCTGTATTTTACGGCATTCAACATTCCTTGAACAATTTTGATCTGAGTGCGACCATCATGACAAATTCCAGCCCAGACCATAACCCCAGCTAGCACACTACGTATTCACAACGTTGCAGTTTGGTTGCTGTTTGGTCAGGTCCCTTTCTTACGTGAAAATTACGTTGCCACAACGTATTTTAGATACGTGATTTGCAAGTCGTTGTGACAACGTATTTTCCAACGTTTTTGTTACGTACGGATATGGTCTTGATGCTAACGTAAAAGCTCAAACGTAATTTGTACGTCCTGGTAGCGTATTCAGAATACGTTATATGCAAGACGTTGTGACATCGTACTTTCCAACGTTTTTGTTACGTACGGATATGGTCTTGATGCTAACGTAAAAACTCAAACGTAATTATTACGTCCTGGTAACGTATTCAGAATACGTTATATGCAAGTCGTTGTGACACTGTAGTGTGAACGTTTTTGTTACGTACGGATATGGTCTTGATGCTAACGTAAAAGCTCAAACGTATTTTTTACGTCCTGGTAACGTATTCAGAATACGTTATTTGCAAGACGTTGTGACAACGTACTTTCCAACGTTTTTGTTACGCATGGATATGGTTTTGATGCTAACGTAAAAACTCAAACGTAATTATTACGTCCTGGTAACGTATTCAGAATACGTTATATGCAAGTCGTTGTGACACTGTAGTTTGAACGTTTTTGTTACGTACGGATATGGTCTTGATGTTAACGTAAAAGCTCAAACGTAATTTTTACGTCCTAACGTATTTCAGGATATATTTTATATGCAAGTCGTTGTCAGACAACCGTATTTTAATATAAAGATAAATCATTAAGGTATTTCACTGGAAAAGGGAAAGGATCTTATTTAAAAAGTGAATTGTTCAAATTGGAAGGTATTCCCTAGATAAGACTTTGAATTTGGTAGTAGTTGATCTCCTGATTCCAAAAATGCATGGTTGATAGGGACTTTTTGCTTTTCCAGGTTCATCAGTAAAAATGTGACTAAGTTGTGTTGTTATTTAGCTACATTCAAAGTTTGCGTTAAGATGATACAACTGGCTATAGTTGTATATCAATAGCAATAAAAAAAAAACATAATAAAAACGCCATATACGAGGATCGAATCGGTGGCAAAGACAAAGACAAAGGTGGCCTCTTGATCGTTAATCGTTCTTCTTTCCACTGAACTTAGTAGAACGTGATGTATAAGGCAATATATATAAATGTACAGACAATGGACAAAGGTATTCGCATGCTTCCAATTTTCCCTATATATTTCATATAAAACTACAATTTTTCAGAAGCTTATCCTGAAGTCAATTCACACCCGATTTCGATAGTTTTTATATCAATAAAAACAGAATTGTATGTAGTTTTACTGTATAATTTCAAAATAATTTTCTATGATAAACATTTTTAGAATATACAAGCTAAACACATAACTGAATTAATTTCTTTCGAAATACAATGCTTTAATAGATAGTACCTTTGTAGAAAAATTATTTACGTTTGTGTTTAAATCATGGCGATTTGAAAAACATGCTTCAAAAAGTTATTTACTACTATAAACTACATATCTTTCTGCTTTCCTTGATGAAATAATGATTAAAATCGGACGTGAATTGATTTCAAGATAATATTTTGAAAAACTGTAGTTTTATATGAAATATATAGGGTAAATTGGAAGCGTGTGCATACTTTTGTCCATTGTCTGTATCTCCAAGATTTAATTAATTGCAATAAAATTACCATATCCAAAAATTAGAAGTACTTTTCCTACAATGCGGAAATTCAGTGTATGTGTCCGTCAACGATTCGATAATAGAAAGTTATCGCTATTTCCGGAGTTTGAATTTGCTACCAAAATTCAAATCATTTTGATGTTTTGTGACAATTTTAACAATTTCTTTGATGTCCCGAACATACAACAGCCTCGAGTTTAGAAGCTAGAAATATAAGGTTAGTCAATAGAATTACATCTATGAATGAGCAATCCAAATTGATTTAAGAAAATACTGTGTTGACGCCAAATGTCATTCAGAATTTCAATCATTGTTAAATTTTGTGTCGAGCCTCATTGCAGACATGGGGTAATCGTAATCGGTTGTAATCGATTACATTTTTCATGTAATCGAATGTAATCTGTAATCGTACATTTTTTAGATTACATGTAATCGTAATGTAATTGATTACATTCATTTTGACCCTGTAATCATGGTTACTTTCTGATTACATTTAGATTACTTTTCATCATTTTGACTTATTTTGTCTTAGCTGAAACATATATGTCTTTAGATATTTAATGTATGATTTATGTAAATGAATTTTCTTCATGAAATTTATTAAGCAAATAATGTAGATATTATTATAATATATGCTTAATTGCAATCAAAACTATCACAGCTACAAAAAATATTAAGTATAAATTATGACTTGATTAAAACTTGATATCCAAACAAATAATACCTCAATTTCAATTTCTTTAGGGTTTCAAAAATTCAGTGAAAACAGTTTGTCGGCTTGTGTAAAACACAACAAGCTCTAAAAATTTAAATTATCTGACTCAACTTTCAAGATTTCATATATGAAATTGCTTCTATGAAAGACTATCACCATGTCCTCATGATTCGCATAAGACAAAGACATGTTTTATATAAACCAAAACAGGTATCTTATGAAGATTTCTTAGTTTAAAAATGTACATAATTTCTCAGTCTAAATATGAAAACTAAATCCTTAATTTATGTAAATAGGTTTAATAAAATATCCATTACAAGTTATATAAATTAAGGATTTAGTTTTCATATTTCTTAGTTTAAAAAGAGATTTAAATTTCAATAAAGATATTATATAAAAATGTAAATTATAATTTTCAGAAACATTTATTTATGATGCTCGTACATACATGTATATTACAAATTAACTGATAAATAACAAGTTGTAATATTTGTAAAATTTTTGATTTTTGTTTAAAGAATATTCTAATGGGGCTTGTATCTGATATTTAGATATATGTGATAATATATGTGATATTTCTGCATTTTATTTTGGTGCTGATTTTCCTTTTAATATTGGATTATATGATAATTTGTTCATTACTTGTGGGTTATTATGCAACTTGTAATGGATATTTTATTAAACCTATTTACATAAATTAAGGATTTAGTTTTCATATTTACTAGACTGAGAAATTATGTACATTTTTAAGCAAGTTTTTAGAATCAGAATGATTTTTGTTTTATTATCTTCTGAATTATATATCAAGGACAAACATTCAAATGGTGTGAAATTTAGTAATGGTGATAGTAACATAATTTGGTGTCATAAATAATACCTTAATTACAAATTTTATCAGGTAATTAACTGCTAGTTTATTATCCCCAATAGACTTTCACAGGATGTTTGAAATTATTTGATATATATTATTAAAATGTGCAAATGTATGTTATAATATTTACTAATAGTATAAGATGGAATCAATATTGGTCATATATAGTAATAAGAGAAGACATATTTTACGAAAAATAGGAAAATGATGAATTGCTGTTATTAATTTACAATGTACTGTTTGTTATTGCATGTAATGATCACATTACAACTGAATTGTAATTCATAGTTCTGATTAAGAAATACATTAAAAAAAAGAAGAGATATTGGACAGATGCACACGAGACAAAATAACAGAAAACACTAATATATTGGTTGTCATGACATTAAATGTAATCAGTAATGTAATCGATTACATTTAAAAATTGATGTAATCGTAATGTAATGTAATCATGAAAATTACAAAGTAATTCCAATGTAATCGATTACATTTGAAAGTAATTGACCCCAAGTCTGCCTCATTGGCTTCAATTGCATGTATTACAGACATTTTTACATAGACTCTTAAGATCAGATGAAGGTTAGAGGCATCCGATTTTCAATTTGTCCAGGAACCTCGAACATTTAATTTATATTTCATTTATTTTATTAATTCAGCTTGATTTAACTTAAATTTTTATTTTAAGCCAAAGGTATCATTTTCAAGTTCAGAAAATAACATGCATGCAATTAGAAATTATATCTTTAATGTAGATCATATGAAAATTGCAGACTTCCTTATGATGTCCCCATCTTAGATATGCAAATTATCAAATGGCACCTCATTTCTGGCTATACTACATTTGTATTAGGAGACAGGGGGCAGTAGCCTCTTTTTTTTTTTTTTTTTATTGTTAAGACAGTATGATGATATATATAAATGAGACTGAATAAAAAAACTTAAATTTCTTCTTTATAATTTCAGAGCTGGTTCATTTCTGTAAAAGTGGTAGACAAGTACAATTGGATATGAGGTTATAAGCTGTTATAGGCACATACATGTACAAATGTAAGTGATCATGACCATGTGACTTTTCAACATAGCAAACCAGTCGAAATAATTCCTGCCCCCATGTAATATTGGAAACCACAGATGTCACCTGCTTCATGTCCTGTAATGTCAGACCGATCAACACATAGCTATAGCTAGACAACAGCAAATTTCACCATCATCTAATCAGAGGTATTCAATTTCATGTTCTTCTAGCCAGACATCAACATTATATTTTACTATCAAATAATCTAGTCCTGAGGCAATTTTATAGGGATTAAACTCTATCGGATCACGAAAGTTACCATGATGAACCAGAAATTAGATTTCATGCACAAAGGACATATTGATATATATAAAACTAATGAAAGTAAGTTAATGATACATTATTTGTACATGCATACACTTATACCAATAGAGCTCCTCCCATATTTACAGTGTGTGGCTATTACAGAAACAAAGGGTTCTTTAGATGAACTTGTTACATTTAATTACATGTACACAATCTACTTCAAATACAGAACATTTCTTAAGAAGAGATTTACATGTATATTAGATATCATGAGTTACAGTTGACTATAAAATCAAAATAAACAAATTTTAAAAAGGTCAACCTACAAAAAATGTATCTGATAGAGATCCCACCTCAAAAACAAATTAACTACAGTACCTGTAATGAAATTTTGAGAAATCTATTAATAAGGAATATAGTTATGTAAAAAAAAACTGCAGAAAAAATGCCTAACATTCCCAAGAGTAAATAATTATATTAAATATGATCCTTTGTCAGAGCTTTGTAACATGGACTTATTTTTTTGGTTCATTTCTTCTTTTCTTTTTAAAGTTTTCTATATTAAGTGTAGAAATAATAAAAGTATAATAAATGAAGATACATTTTTTTTGTAATATTGGTCAGTAGAGAGGTACTGGGCGTGGGTGATTATGCAGCTTAATTGCTATTTAATTAGATCACACCACTGATTGATCTATATAAATTTCCTCCCCACTGATTGCTTATATGTGCTTTTGTAATTTTCGTAATTTCTCGTTAATGAAATGAGATCATGAAAAACATTTTACATGATATGTTTATATCAACAACAAATATAAAAAACTGCAAGATAAGTGCTGTCTTAAATCAATTTTTAATATAGAGATATTTAGTTTGTTGCATATTAAGTGTAAGTTCCTTTCCGAGTCTAATGTTTTACATACTGTAATGCTTCTTATAAAATTAGGTTTTAATTTTGATAATATTGTAGTCTTGCAATAGATCTAAATGTTTGAACTGCACTTTTTTTGTACTATTTCTCTTCTAATTCTCCTCTGTTCCCATGGTGTTTTTTTTACATAAATGGAGATGTATCTTTTCTAGATTTGTCCTATCAATAAAATTTAACATATATGTTTGGTCACTGTTTTTGGATTTCTTTCTTTAGCTCTGTAATATATATCCATGCAATATATTTCCGAGTTATAATCAATTAATTATAGGTTTTACAATGTGTCTTCACTTACAGTCGCAAATATCTGTTTACCTAACTACGCTATGCGTCGGTAGGTAAACACATTTTGCGACCGTAAAACCGACAATTTACATCCACAAAGCTTAAAATACAATACAGTTATGATCTCCTAAATATAATAATTTCAAGCTTCTGATCATGATCAAAATAGTTACTAAAAATACTTTCACCCCTAAAGTTGTTTGATTTAGCTGAAAATATTAATATCATATTATTTTTTTCAGAACCAATCCACCAATGAGGAGAGCTTTCCAGATGCTTGATGGAGAAAAAAAACTTTATAGTTTAAGGAAACCTTTCATTGTTCATTTAACTTTATTGTTTTTTATATCTTACATTTTTTTGCTGACCAAATGTTAGAATTTGTATGCGTTTTTTATTTGTATGCAAGTTTTATGATTTATATCAGTATCAGTATGGTTGAGATAATGTGGGTTAGAGTTAATTATAAGGTTATGTTTATAATGGTAGACAGGTAGAGGAAACCAGAGTACCCAGGATAGTATGATATAATATAATGTTGAATGAAAATTGATTGGTTGAATGAGAATCATGATTTGTATGCCAGTATATAAATTGAAATTTAACATTTAAAGTACAAATGTATCTGATTGTGTATTTATACAAGTTTCATGTTTTTCTTATTGGATTTATCATGTTAAACGGATAATTAATAGATAGAGTTAGGGTTATGCCATATGGTGTTTAACACCACTTTCAACGATATTTAATTTATATCATGGTGGTCAGTTTTATTGGTTGAAAAACCGGAGTACCCAGAGAAAATCACTGACCTGCCGTAAGTCACTGACAAACTTTATCACATAATGTTGTATCAAGTACACCTCGCCTAAGCGGATTCAAACTCACAACATTAGTGGTGATGTGCACTGATTGCATAGGTAGTTATAAATCCCACAACCATACAATCACGACTGCCCCCATATTTAATAATATATATATTCATCTCCCCGCGATAGCGGTGGGGGATATAGAAATAGCCACTGTCCGCCGTCACACTTTCTTGTTTATGCGATAACTTAGTACACATGGATGGATTTGAATAATTTTTTGCATGTGGCTTGTAATTATCATTATCTTGGATGGGTTCTTACATGGTAATATTTGAAGCAAGGGTTTTGGGGGGAAATCATAGTTTTTGGTTGAAAAATCACCAATTTTGAGAATTGTGTCTTGTTTATGCGATAACTTTAGTAAACATGGATAGATTTGAATAATTTTTTGCATGTGGCTTGTAATTATCATTATCTGGGATGGGTTCTTACATGGAAATATTTGAAGCAAGGGTTTTGGGAGAAAATCTATATTTACATCAGAGGTTTACACAGTGTTCAAAGTGGAGTACTTCCTGTATATTATTCAGGTCATGCTGCAATTTACTCCATCCTTCAATAAAGTATGTTATACATTAAGACTGCAAGGTTGCTTTCTATAAATATATAAAACTAAATATTATGCAAGTGCGGGGGATACGTCGTGCATTTATGTGCTAGGCAGTTCTTTTATTTCTTTAAGAAAGAAAGAAAAATTAGGGTTATATTTTTTTCTCTGTACTGTGTAGGGGATGTGATATATTGGTTTTGATATTTTTATTTTGAATTGCTAAGCATAAAAGATTATTGTTCTTTGTTATATTTTTATATACAATTAACAAAAATATTTTGTGGTTACAGCTTTTTCAGGATTGGGATGTGTACACTGGTAGATCTTACTATGAAGCTTACACTTCAGGGCCCCTTATATCCTGGAAACAACTTTTTTAATGAACTAACTTTTCAACAAAATTAATGGAGTTTTTTTAAGTCTTTGTTATTAAAATAAGGTTATTTTAGTAATAGAATCATAAGTCAATGGGTTAAAGTACTTAATATTGACCTTAGAATATGCTCCAATTCCAATTTCATATGGCCTCAAAATGTCCCTGTAATTAGTAAAATTTCCAAACTTGAATCCCAAGCTATATGCCATATGGGCTCCTTGACTTAGCCAGAATCTATTCATAGCCTACATTTTGGCAGTTGGATCCTCGAATCCTTCGTTGGTGCACAGCTTAATAGTTTGACAGCTCAGTCCTTATGTTAGAACCAATCAGAACCACAAACAGACATATGAATTCTTAATTCAGGCTGCACTCCTCTGGCTTGTGCATTCAAACACCAAAAATCAAGACTATCACCTCTTTATCCAAACGATCCCCCTCTAATGACCTTCATCTCTAGTAATTTAAAGAATGAACAAATTCTTTTTTCTGTGTATTGATGTTGGGTGGTGTGATGTTGGTTCCTACAAATTTTTCTTCGTTTTTGGTAATTTTCTATTATATCTTTTTTAGTGTTTAATGTTAAACTAAAGAATAGATGTATAAGTCAAGTTGTTCTTATAAGTTTGGTCCATTGTTAGCAGGCCTAAGCAGGGTGATATTTTTATATGTATACATGTATTTCTGCTGTTTCCTTAGCCAGCAACTAGTGCTTCAGTTCCCATATTTATTGAGATATTTCTGTTTTCTAGCATAAAATGCTTATAACCCAGTACAGCAATTTTAATAAAAATCTGAGATATAGTGGTTAAATTAAAAAAAAAAACAATTATCAGGATCTCCCATGGAACAACACCATTGAAGAAGATACCTTCCGTTACCCAGACCTCTTTGCTGGTGGGAAAGGGATCAATGTTTGGCCCATTGTCAAGGACTCCACCCCAACACCCTGTTCATGGCCCTTTTGACCTTGTTGGTTATTCTTGCTGGCTGCATAAGGGCCCACATAATAGTTCAGGGAGCTTAAAATGTATGTCCTCCACTGGATGTGTACCTATTCATTACTTCTAGAGATGTTATCTATATACATCTAAAATTTTGTCAAATGCAACATTCACAAGATAAAGATTTTTAGTACATTTATTATACATGTTTTTTAATCTGATATATTTATTATTACTGGACATATTTATATTTGTATAATAATTACATCTAAACATTTTGGCATCTTTAAAATAGATTATGATGGGAGGAGTCTGAGAGTAGAAAGAGTGTTTTCATCATCTGTAAAAGTTGCAATAATTTGGATTAATAAATGTTTAGAACTTTATATTTTATTAGTTAATTCAAAAAAATTAAGAACATGGGATGGAAATAAGAACATCACAAAAGGTCCTTAAATACACAAAAAATAATGTAGTTGGTAGTTGCATGGTGTAACCATCTTAATGTGATTATAGTTGCCCTACTATCCAAATTAGGTTGTCACAATGCTTTGACAACGTAATTTGGCTATACAATGTTCTTTTAGGGTTGTATATTGTAGTTGTATAACTATAAAGAGATGGTTGTAGTTGCGTCGTCTAAAGGTCTTTAGGTTGTCGTAGTTACGTTGTGTAAAGATCCCTAGGTGGTCGTAGTTACGTTGTGTAAAGATCCCTAGGTGGTCGTAGTTACGTTGTGTAAAGATCCCTAGGTGGTCGTAGTTACGTTGTGTAAAGATCCCTAGGTGGGCGTAGTTGCGTTGTGTAAAGATCCCTAGGTGGTCGTAGTTACGTTGTGTAAAGATCCCTAGGTGGTCGTAGTTACGTTGTGTAAAGATCCCTAGGTGGGCGTAGTTGCGTTGTGTAAAGATCCCTAGGTGGGCGTAGTTGCGTTGTGTAAAGGTCCCTAGGTGGTTGTAGTTACGTTGTCGAAAGTTCCCTATGTGGTTGTAATTACGTCATGTAAAGGTCCTTTGGTGGTTGTAATTACGTCATGTAAAGGTCCTTTGGTGGTTGTAATTACCTCGTATAAAGGTCTTATGATGGTTGGTAGTTACGTTGTGTAAACGTCCTTAATTAGTTGTAATTACCTCGTATAAAGGTCTTGTGATGGTTGGTGGTTACGTTGTGTAAACGTCCTTACATGGTCATGGTTGTCGTTTGGTTGTAGAATGGTCTTTTACTACGTAGTACCACAACGTGGTATTTACGTCTATGGGAGTCTACAAATCGGCGTAGTTAAAACGTAAAATTATTACGTTGTAACAACGAAAAAGTTACGTTGTCACAACGTTTTGACAACGTAATTTGGCTAGTAGGGACATTACCGACTCCAAAACGGTCGGACTCGTACACACACTGGTCGGTAAAACGTTCCCCACGCATGTGGTAAACACAATAACGTCCATCGCTAAAACGGAAGTGAGAATCGAGATTCATCACTAAAAGGATGTGTTACCAAGTGTGAAGCATCCAACGACGGTGTGTCTGAGCCCATTCTAATCTCGCAGTCCTATGGCATTGTTTAAGGATTGGTCTTACCACCGGACGCCTAGCTCGGAGTTCAGATTCACGTAGTCTTCTGCGAACAGTCTGACCCGAAATTCGGACGTTTGCTAGACTATGTGTTCTACGGGCACTGTCCTCAGCCGTTATCATACGGTTCCGGAGGTGAATAAGGCGTAAATGTCTGTCTTGACATTGTGACGTCAAATGCGGCCTGACGTTACGGGGTTGTCATTCGTTCTACCTGTTTGTCGACGACGAATCATTAGCCTTGAAATGGTTATGCTATGCACATTAAAGTGTTCTGCAACGGCCTGGTGAGTCATTCCAGCCTGAACCATATCAACCGCTCGCTCACGGTCATTTTGACGCTTTTCTGAAAATTCAAATTTTCAGAATGGCAAATTGTTTACTTTTGTTGACAGCACAATGACCGCATGTGATTTAAATGCCTATTTCGATTACGCAAAGTCGATCATGGGAAGGAAAATTGATTTTCCGGAATTTTATGGTAACCGAACAGGATGTTATTATTTGTTTTGTGGTGATAAACGCGTTTCATGCAAGCATTGACGTAAATGATAATAAACTATTGTTTTTGTTTTAACATGAAAATGTATTTCAAAAAATTCTTTGTATCGTTTCTTTTGTTGACTAGTATATAATAATATAATAAATCGTCTTTCATGTTTAATATTCAAAAATTCATATTTGAAATGGAATAAATTTGATTGAAAATCGGAAATACGGAACAAAAACCGGCGAAACATTAAAAACGATACATTTTTCCATACTTGTTTATTTTCTGTGATCAACATAAACCATGCAAGAATTTACGTCGCAATAACCAGAAGCCTTCCTGCTTATTTATGTCGATAAAGATGGTAAGAGTTTGAAGACACCAAAGGGGTAATCAGAATTCGTAAATCGAAGGACAGTCAACACAATGGCAAAAACAAGGACAAAAGGACAAACAACAATCTACAAAACATACACATAAAACAAAAAGATCGAGTTAGCAAATCAGAATCCATTTATCGAAGAAGAACAGACAACACAATGGCCAAGAGAAAAAGCATAAAAGGGCAAACAACGATCAACAAAACATACATATAAAACTAAAGATCGAGTAACACAAATCACACTAAAAACCGGGGGTGAACTCATGTGCTCCGGAAGGGTAAGCAGTTCCTGCTTCACTAGTGACACCCGTCGTGTTAATTTAGTTACAAACCCGGTGATAAGTCATGATAAAGGAGAGGATAAAGCGTAAAAAGGAAAAGGTTGGCTGTGACGACCAGAGAAGTTTTGTAGCGATGACTTCAATCTTGGAGCAAAATAGCCTTGTTCGAGGAGATTAAAAAATAAAATCAACACAGCAATTGACAATTACAGTCAGATCATTCCTGTATCTCTCTTATCTAATGTCATTTACCCGCTCTCCTTTACATTGATTTACATGTGAGGGGGTGAAAGGTAAAACCGTTATTGATAACAAATCGTAACTCGTACCTTGTACTGAATCGCTTAACATGTTCCAGGTCAAAAATCGAAAAATACGATAAATGTATATTAGTCTAAAATGTGTAGAACATCATAATGTTGAAGATGGTTTGATGGTTGATTGCGTGTAACGCCACTTTCAACAATATTTCAGTTATATCGTGGCGGTCAGTTTTATTGGTTGAGGAAACCAGAGCACCCGGAGAAAACCACCGCCCTGTCGCAAGTCACTGACAAACTTTATCACATAATGTTGTATCGAGTACACCTTACCATGAACGGGGTTTGAACTCGCAACGTTAGTGGTGATATACACTAAACTACATATCAGTTTGACATCGTTTTATAATCAATTTCACTACTATCGTATATTTTCCTCATAAAATTATTCGCGAAATGTTTGCCTTGCTTTGGGCCATCAACGATCATTCTTAATACAACAACAGTTAAAAGCTCCCCTGAGTGTATATGGAACGTGGTACACTCAATAATAATTGATAAAGACTTTCCAGGTTTTTTAATTATGAACACACCATCACAAAGAATGGAAACAACCACACACATTTATTTTGAAACTTTGGAGACAAGTCTTTACCTCTCTGTATTTTCCAAATACTAAACAGTTTCGCCCAAATATATAAAGCCTTCTATCGTTCTTCTGATTTCTTGAACTTGTCTTCAAGTTCTTGTGGGATCTATTTTCACCTTCAGAAATCCTCTCGCGAAGTTCATGTCAGAAAAGTTCGAAGAACCAAAGGTGGTAATCAGAAGCCGTAAATCGAAGGAGGACAGACAACACAACGATCTACAAAACAATTACACAAAAAAATAAAGATCGAGCAACACGGACCTCACTAAAACCGGGGGTGAACACGGAAGGGCAAGCAGTTCCTGTTCCTCACGTGGCACCAGTCGTGTTACTCTTGTTACAAACCTGGTGATAGGTCATGAATGAGGAAAGGACCGGATTGTGATTATGACAGTCAGTTTCAATGTCTTCTTTTTTTCTATATGCATATCGACAGGTAAACTAATTTAGCATCGCGAAAAACGCGTATTGTGTCGTCAAACCGACAAACTATCACTTAGCGTTATATTGAGTATTGTATTTCTCTATTGGCGGAAACAGAATTTACAAATCTTACCTATAATATGATAGGCATTACTACTACAGGTAGAAGCTTACTTAAGTAAATTAGACAACAATACTTCCTCACAATGCCCCCTTTTCTCGCATGCGGTTTTTTATGGGACATATTTTTGTTCAAAGTTTGTGCCCTTGTTTTTTTGTTTTGCCGTTGTCTTCAAACCATTGTTAGATTTTCAAGCGGATCGTCCTACTCCCCACAACGTTTCGGATGGGTGCATCGTCCGATTAACCGAATAAATATAATATCACTAACATTTTATATTGCATCCTTTCAACGAACAATAACTCTACGCACTAATATAATCTGTGATATGTTTTTTTTTAATTTCCAGGAATTATGACGCTAATCTTATCATGACGGGAAATCCGTTATTGTATAGAATCTGTTATTGTAAACCGATTTCAGATCCTTATCTTTTAAACTCTTATATTTGCAGATTTAATATTCTAAGACTGTTGTTTGTATTCAACTGTATATCAAATAAAAGTGTAATAAGTATAAGATATTAAGCAAAAACGTTCCGGGTATTAGAGACCTTGATTAGCTGAGAAAAATTAATTGTTGTATTCTGGAAAAGTTCATTAATGTTGTCAATCTGACCAAGAAGGAAATCAGGAAGTACACTTACCTTTCTGTTCATAATTGTGCAATCATGTTAGATGTTTTTTATGGAAATCAATAAATACATAAGTACAGTTCATGTATTAATTTATCCAAACCTCACCTATAGAGTACACAAATAGCATATAAAACCTGGTGTAATGTAATCAATGCAGTATAGTTATTAGTCACGTGTGTTAATTAATGTCCTTATATCATTGCTGATGGTTTAATTTATGGTGCTTACCGCCACTTTTAACAATATTGCACTTATATCGTGGCAGTCAGTGTTATTGGTGGAGGAAACCGGAGTACCCGGAGAAAACCACAGACCTGCCGCAAGTCACTGACAAACTTTATGACATAATGTTGTATCGAGTATACCTCACCATGAACGGGGTTCGAACTCACAACTTTAGAGGCGATAGACACTGATTGCACAGGTAGTTGTAAATCCAACTACCATACGATCACGACGACGACGGCCCCAAAATGTTTTCATGGCAACCAATAAAGACGTAATAATAGTTTCAAATATTTCTTACTGTAAAAAGCAGTACCAATTGAACCATTTTATGTATCCCTGTATGAACCTCCAACTATAAAAATAGTACCCAGTTTCCATGCTGCTTGTTGTAAGATGAGCTTGTAGATACCTAAGGAGTAATCAGAATCCGTAAATCGAAGGAACTGTTTCAAACATACCTTTCCGAATTTCGATGGAGGAACTTCCACCGGAATGATGACAAGTTCAATGCACTTATGTGTTGCATCGCTGACTTATATTTTGTATAACTTGATATAATTATATCATATTTTGTCTTACTGATTGTGTAACAATATCATTTCATGTGTTTTGTCAATATACAACCATTAAAATTGCTTTAATAATTTACGCCGCTATGCGATAGCAGTTTCTACAAAGTAACCAATTCACGCCTTTACTCTATAGGATTACCCTAAATTTGATATCTACGTTTTTTTTTCATTTAAAAGCATCTAATTACAACAGATTAATCGAAAAGATGGAACAAAAACCGGTGATACATTAAGAGAGATATATTTCTCCATAATTATATATTTCCGTGATTATCTTAAACCATGAACAGATTTTTAGAAAGTACGTCATAATAACCAAAAGCCTTCCTGCTTATTTATATAGTTGGTGATTACACTTAAATTGTACTAAGAGAAGGAACAAGAAACAACGTGTATGTGTACCAGGAAGAGTGTGAAGATACTAAATGGGTAATCAGA
Source organism: Bathymodiolus septemdierum (assembly GCA_963383655.1). NCBI lineage: Eukaryota > Metazoa > Mollusca > Bivalvia > Mytilida > Modiolidae > Bathymodiolus > Bathymodiolus septemdierum. The sequence goes on from OY726523.1 coordinate 14,833,249, forward strand.
ATCCGTAAATAGAAGAAGAACAGACAACACAATGGCCAAAAGGAAAACGACAAACAACGATCTACAAAACATACATATAAAACTAAAGATCGAGTAAGACGAACCCCACTAAAAACCGGGGGTGAACTTAGGTGCTCCGGAAGAGTAGGCAGTTCCTTCTCCACTACTGGCACCCGTCGTGTAAATCTAGTTACAAATCCGTTGATAAGTCGTTCGATTAGACAGTAGAAACTACCGAAAGGACTCTCAAGAATGGGCAATCCAAAGACACAGGCAACATTGGGTTCAAGGCAAAGAACGAAGACAATTTTTACAAAAATACATAAAGCTATAAATATGAGATGAGTAGCACAATTAAGACATAGGTGAATCCAGGTGCTTCTAAAGAATAAAGTAGATCCTTTTTTTCATACTCCAGACACCCGACGTATTCTCACATAGACCAGTCCGATACAAGTCTTGTCGACGATAAAAGAAAGAAAAACATCTACGTAAAATTAAAAAAACGTAGTTGTGACGATCAGAAAATTGCTGTAGCAATGACGTCAACGTAGGAGCAACGTAGTTTTGTTCAAGTATAAAAATTCAACAAGGCGTAGGACAATTACAATCATTCTTGTGTCTCTTTTATCTTATGGCATTTACCCCCCCCCCCCCCTCCTTTCATTGATTTACTTGTGCGGGGAAGAAGGGTATCAACAAGCAAAGATAACAAATCGTAAACTCGAAACCTGTATGGTATCATTTAAAAGGTTCCAGGACAAAAATCATTTAACTCCTATGCACCAGGTTGGTAATTTATTTAAAAAATACGATAAATGTATATTAGTCTAAAATTTGTACACCATCACAATGCTAAAGATGGTTTGATGGTTTATGGTGTTTAACGCCACTTTCAACAATATTACAGTTATATGGTGGCGATCAGTTTTATTAGTGGAGGAAGCCGGAGTACCCTGAGAAAACCACCGACCTGTCGCAAGTAACCGACAAACTTTATCACATAATGTTGTACTCTCCATAATAATAGATAAAGACTTTCCAGGTTTCTTAATTATGAGCACAACATTACAAAAAATGGGAACAATTCTTTCTTCTCTGTATTTTTCAAATACTAAACAGTTTCGCCCAAATATAGAAATTCTTCTGTCGTTCTACTTCCGATTTCTTAAACTTGTCTTCGGGTTCTTGTCGGATCTTTTTTCAACTTCAGAAGTTCCCTCTAGAAGTTCACGTAAGAAAAGTTTGAAAATACAAAAGGGGTAAGCAGAAGCCGTAAATCGACAAAGGGCAGACAACTTAATGGTCAAAAGAAACAGGACAAACAACGATCTACAAAACATTAGAAAGAAAACTGAACCGGGAATGAACTCAGGTACCCGGAAGGGCAAGCACTTCCTACTCCACACGTGGAACCCGTTGTGCTACTCTTGTTACAAACCCGGTGATAGGTCATGAATGAGGAAAGGCCAGGATTGTGATTGCTACAGTCAGTTTCTATGTCTTTTTACTTTCTATATTCATAATTTAACATCGTGAAAAACGCGTATTGTGTCGTAAGTGACCGAAAAACTATCACATAACGTTGTATTGAGTATTATACTTTTCCATTGGCAGGAACAGAATTTACAAATCTTACCGATAATAGGTGGTGGTGATTTATGGTGTTTAACGCCACATTCAACAATATTTCAGTTATATCGTGGCGGTCAGTTTTATTGGTGGAGGAAACCAGAATACCAGGAGAAAACCACCTACCTACCGCAAGTCACTGACAAACTTTATCACATAAAGTTGCATCGAGTACCCCTAGCCTTAGCGGAATTCGAACTCACAACATTAGTGGTGATAGGCACTGATTGCATAGGTAGTTGTAAATCCAACTACCATACGATCACGACCACATCGCCTAATAGGCATTGCTGCCGCATGTAGATGTATATTAGACAACAAGTCTTCCTCTCAATGCCCTTTCCTCAGATGCGTTTTTTATGGAACCTAATTTTGTTCAAAGTTTGTGCTCTTGTTATTTGTTTTGTCTTTGTCTTCAAACCATTGTTAGATTTTCAAGCGGGTTTTCTTATTCTCGACAACTATTCGGATGGCTTCAACGTCCGACCAAACGAATAAATATAATATCACTAAAACATTATAATGCATCCTTTCAATGAACAATAACTCTACGCACTAAACAATGTGAGGTGTTTTGCTTTTTTAATTTCCAGGAATTATAACGCTAATCTCATCACGACAAGAAATCCGTTTTTTGTATAGAATCGGTGGTTGTAAGCCGATTACAAATGCTTATTTTGAAGCTCTTTTATTTGCAGATTTAATATTCTAAGACTCTTGTTTGTATTCAATTGTATATTAAATAAAGTGTAATAAGTATAAGATATAATGCAAACACGTTCCGAGTATTAGTGACCTTGATTAGCTGAGAAAAATAATAAATGTTGTATTCTAAGACACTTGTCATTGTTTGTGTCACAATGATCTTTATTGGAAATGTTCATTAATGTTGACAATTTTAACAAGCCGGAAATAAGCAAGTACACTTAACTTTCTGTACATAATGGTGCAATCATGCTAGAAGTTTTTATGGAAATCAATCAATACATAAGTACAGTTCATGTATTAATTTATCCAAACCTCACCTATAGAGTACACAAATAGCATATAAAACCTGGTGTAATGTAATCAATGCAGTATAGTTATTAGTCACGTGTGTTAATTAATGTCCTTATATCATTGCTGATGGTTTAATTTATGGTGCTTAACGCCACTTTTAACAATATTGCACTTATATCGTGGTAGTCAGTGTTATTGGTGGAGGAAACCGGAGTACCCGGAGAAAACCACAGACCTGCCGCAAGTCACTGACAAACTTTATGACATAATGTTGTATCGAGTATACCTCACCATGAACGGGGTTCGAACTCACAACTTTAGAGGTGATAGGCACTGATTGCACAGGTAGTTGTAAATCCAACTACCATACGATCTCGACGACGACGGCCTCAAAATGTTTTCATGGCAACCAATAAAGACGTAATAATAGTTCAAATATTTCTTACTGTAAGAAGCAGTACCAATTGAACCATTTTATTTATCCCTGTATGAACCGTCAACTATAAAAATAGCACCCAGTTTCCATGCTGCTTGTTGTAAGATGAGCTTGAAGATACCAAAGGGGTAATCAGAATCCGTAAATCGAAGGACAGACAATACACTGGTCAAAAGAAAAAGAACAAAAGGACTAACAACGATCTACAAAACATTACACATACAACTAAAGATCGAGTAACACGAATGCCTCTCTAATAACAACTTCATACGTTCCGAGGAACTACAGTTTTTTAATGAAAAGGTTGAAGATACCAAAGAAGTAATCGTAAGCCCGTCAATCGAAGAAGGACAAGCAATACAATGGCTAAATGAAGAAGGACAAGCAATACAATGGCTAAATGAAGAAGGACAAGCAATACAATGGCTAAATGAAGAAGGACAAGCAATACAATGGCTAAATGAAGAAGGACAGGCAATACAATGGCTAAATGAAGAAGGACAGGCAATACAATGGCTAAATGAAGAAGGACAGGCAATACAATGGCTAAATGAAGAAGGACAGGCAATACAATGGCTAAATGAAGAAGGACAAGCAATACAATGGCTAAATGAAGAAGGACAAGCAATACAATGGCTAAATGAAGAAGGACAAGCAATACAATGGCTAAATGAAGAAGGACAAGCAATACAATGGCTAAATGAAGAAGAACAAGCAATACAATGGCTAAATGAAGAAGGACAAGCAATACAATGGCTAAATGAAGAAGGACAAGCAATACAATGGCTAAATGAAGAAGGACAAGCAATACAATGGCTAAATGAAGAAGGACAAGCAATACAATGGCTAAATGAAGAAGGACAAGCAATACAATGGCTAAATGAAGAAGGACAAGCAATACAATGGCTAAATGAAGAAGGACAAGCAATACAATGGCTAAATGAAGAAGGACAAGCAATACAATGGCTAAATGAAGAAGGACAAGCAATACAATGGCTAAATGAAGAAGGACAAGCAATACAATGGCTAAATGAAGAAGGACAAGTAATACAATGGCTAAATGAAGAAGGACAAGCAATACAATGGCTAAATGAAGAAGGACAAGCAATACAATGGCTAAATGAAGAAGGACAAGCAATACAATGGCTAAATGAAGAAGGACAAGCAATACAATGGCTAAATGAAGAAGGACAAGCAATACAATGGCTAAATGGAGAAGGACAAGCAATACAATGGCTAAATGGAGAAGGACAAGCAATACAATGGCTAAATGAAGAAGGACAAGCAATACAATGGCTAAATGAAGAAGGACAAGCAATACAATGGCTAAATGAAGAAGGACAAACAATACAATGGCTAAATGAAGAAGGACACGCAATACAATGGCTAAATGAAGAAGGACACGCAATACAATGGCTAAATGAAGAAGGACAAGCAATACAATGGTTAAATGAAGAAGGACAAGCAATACAATGGCTAAATGAAGAAGGACAAGCAATACAATGGCTAAATGAAGAAGGACAAGCAATACAATGGCTAAATGAAGAAGGACAAGCAATACAATGGCTAAATGAAGAAGGACAAGCAATACAATGGCTAAATGAAGAAGGACAAGCAATACAATGGCTAAATGAAGAAGGACAAGCAATACAATGGCTAAATGAAGAAGGACAAGCAATACAATGGCTAAATGAAGAAGGACAAGCAATACAATGGCTAAATGAAGAAGAACAAGCAATACAATGGCTAAATGAAGAAGGACAAGCAATACAATGGCTAAATGAAGAAGAACAAGCAATACAATGGCTAAATGAAGAAGAACAAGCAATACAATGGCTAAATGAAAAAGGACAAGCAATGATATATCAATGATCTATAAACCACTAAGGGACCGACTACTTGCAGGGGGGGAGGGGGGGGGGGATTATGGTTATTTGTTTTGTTCAGAAATTTGTTTTCGGACAACACGAGAGTTAGAATATTTATTTTTTTTGCCGCGCAAAGCGCTAATTTTTTTCCAGAATTTAACATTAGGTTATATGACAAAAACTCTGAATCAGATTATATTTTTTTCCCTCCACCAAAATCAGAATATTTTTACAGCAACATTGGGAATCAGAATATTTTTTTAGAAAAAAAAACATAACCCCCTCCCCCCCTCCCTTCAAGTTAAATGGTCGGTCCCTAAACAGAGCATTAAAGTAGTGAATGAGGAAAGTATCGGATTGTGATTATGATAAACGGAACATATCCGTGGTCATTTGTAAAATTCCGCAACAGATAACCAAGTTATGGGGAGGATCGTAAAACTTTCGAGGTGTTGACTTCAACATAACCACTAGGAACTATTGGTTCAGTATACATTACTTCTGTGTGAGTAGCAACCCTCTATCAAGGTAATCATGACAGGAACCACAAGCTGTGGAATATCAACTGAGAAAAATATACTCCATATGCATGTTCTGCTAGAATGTTGCTACATATAAATAGGAAGTTCTTAATGGGAAAATTGAAATTATCTTTTTTTTCGTAAAGTTTTGGTTCTTAACTTGTTAATTTCGAGGTGTAAGTCAAGGCATGAAGCAGACCTAGCTGTATCTGTAGCATATTTTATTGCAAGTTCAATGGTCAATACGCGTTCATCAAAATCACAAAAATTTTGGTCTTTCCGTGCTTAATTTCCAAATGGCTCATTTTGCTAATATTGCCTACAAATTGTATCGAAAATTAACTGAAAACTATCTTTTAAAACAGGGGTTGACAAGGATTTCGATAAATGTATGTCAATAAACCGCGAAATGCATAATAAACATAAAAGTACAAAAAGCAGGGTTCGCCACCGATCGCACTGATATGTTTATAGTGGTCGGTATATAACTTAAAAATAGTTTCATTGAATATGCCAATAACTAAGTCAACAAAAAATCCAAGCTTATTAACATTTTCTATTAATTAACATCTCCAATCATTATTCTTAATTATAATGGAGGCGTTTCTGTTCGATACTACTAAACAGATGTAGATCGCTCGCGAGGCTCATATTTCATCAGAACATACAACTTTCCTTTATATCTGAAAAATAAATACGGTATGTATGATTTAATTATTTTCTATATTTTTTTTGCTATTTTATTTTATGAAACAATTCTCCTCTGCATAAAACAATAACCGTTTTATATATATTATTTTTTATAAATCTAAAGTTTTACTTAAATATTTATTTATTTTTATTTTGTAAAACAAATCTACTCTACATATAAAAATAATCATTTTATTTATATATTTTTTTTAATCAAGTTTTATTTGAACATATATTATATGCTGTGTCCGATCTTCTTTGTAACGAAGAGTGCTAAACGCTGGGTGAGTGAAAGAGTGATTGTTGTTCAACGGCAAATTAGCATTTTTCGGATATATCGAGATCAAGCTACATTTTGATTTGGATTCTTATAATGCTAGTTCACAGAAACAACAGTCCGTGGGTAGACATGTCGCTCCACTCGGACACATTATTCTGATTCCGACTCAACTAGTCTTTGCTCTTATTACTTAGTAATGCATGCTTAGCTGAGAAACAACAAATACCAAATGAAAAGTCTTTGGTTTGACCCGACCGCGACTCGAATCCGCGATTTACCACACCATAAGCGAGCACTTTAACCGATTACCGGTTAGATGTTGAAGGTGAAATGCAATGATTTTGAAAATTAGCATTGTACACCTAGCTTGATCATCATACTACCAAATAAGGTACAATTAAGAATTGAATGCATTCTTTTGAAGTTTCATTGGGGTATGAAAGCGTTGACCGAAGTACATTTTCAATGAAGCGCAGTAGCGCTTCATGTTGAAAATGTAGTTCGATCAACGCTTTCATACCCCAATGAAACTTCAAAAGAATGCATTCAATTCTTATAATTATATTTAAATCACACCAAAATTTAATATAGTTGAATTTTTCGTTGTGAATTTTATTTGTGTTAGATTATTTGCTGTTGGAAATTACTACGCCATTGATTGTTTACATCTGACGTCGTCATGGAGGCACATGCAAGTTCGGATTTGAGTTTCATTTAAGAATTGAATGCATTCTTTTGAAGTTTCATTGGGGCATGAAAGCGTTGACCGAAGTACATTTTCAATGAAGCGCGGTAGCGCTTCATGTTGAAAATGTAGTTCGATTTGAGTTCGGATTTGAGTTTCATTTGGATATGAAACATCACTTTTATAATCATGTGACCACTTCATAACCAATCATATTGTAACATTTCAATGAAAAACTGAAGTAATGTAATTATTTGGATATGAAACATCACTTTCATAATCATGTGACCACTTCATAACCAATCATATTGTAACATTTCAATGAAAAACTGAAGTAATGTAATTATCACAAAACAAACTCTATCAGGCGAGGTGTACCCGAAACAACATTATGTGATAAAGTTTATCAGTGACTTGCGACATGTCGGTGGTTTTCTCTGGGTACTGCGGTTTCCTCCACCAATAAAGCTGATCGCCACGATATAATTGAAATGTTGCTAAAAGTGGCGTTAAACAACATATCCATAACCCGTAACAAACTCATTTAATTTGCTATTTATTTCTAATGATTTTCGTTGTTGGTAAGTATTCCCTTAAGTGTCGATTCGTCATAGCATCTTCTCATAGTTAGATTATTTTTATACCGAACACATGACGTTATAGATAAGCTACGTCATTTTGTTGAGATATCCCCATCAGCAGTTTTCTATTAACTAGTTAACCACATTCCAATAAATTGTTTAAAATTTGTATCTAGCAATGTATGTCATTTGGATCAGATACATACACCAGCAATGTTCAATTACATACATACTACATACTGCATTCCATTAAATATACTATCGAGCAATACACGAATGATATTTCGTCTTTGGTTTTTGCAAAGCTGAAATATTGTGATGCAACATCTAAAGGTATAACAGTCTCTCAGGACTCATGGGTACACAGAAAACAAGCTCTACAGCATACACCATATCATGTCCACTACAAAAATAATCAACGTGGACGTCTGTGTGTGTGTCACAGTTTATTTTAGAATGTGGTAGTTCTCTTGATCCGATTGACAACAGCTCAGTTAAATTGTGATATTTAAATGCTTTAAACAGCAGGTGTGGGTCAGTGCATCACTGGCATAATTTTGCCTTGCATTCAGAACAGTATTCCTCGGCTTTTACGGGGGGCGTCGTGGTCGTGATCGTATGGTAGTTGGATTTATAGTTACCTATGCAATCAATGCATATCACCACTGATGTTGTGAGTTGGAATCCCGATCAGGGATAAGCATACAACATTATGTGATAAAGTTTGTCAGTGACTTGTGGCAGGTCGGTAGTTTTCTCCGGGTCCTCCGGTTTCCTCCGTCAATAATATCTGACCACCACGATATAACTGAAATATTGTTGAATGTGGCGTTAAACACCATAAAAACAAACTAACCTTGGCTTTTACAGTTTTGTTATTTTCTATGCACGGAGCACATACATCAGCTGTAGCTGTAATGGATCTACGAACAGAAATAGTTAGGCATACATTATTTTCCTAAGAAAAGTTTGAAGATATCAAAGGGGGTAAGGGACGGGGTAATGAGAAGCCTTCAGCCGAAGAAGAACAGACAACTCCATGACAAAAAAGCAACATTTAATGATCTAAAAAAAAACACTATATAGTTTGAAAAATACGAACCCCACTAAAAACCGAGGTGAACTCAGGTGCTACGAAAGGGTAAGCAGTTCATGCACTTTGTTTTTCGCCAGTTTATTATACTTGTAAGTATAAGAAAAGGTTCCAATGAAGAAAAAATAATAACTTTGTTTTACACAGTCTTAAGTTGCAAATTCAATAGTTTGTTTTCAGTTCACATATTTTCTTTGCAACCGCGGCCATTTTATCTTTGCTAAGTTTAAAAATTGGTCATAAGATTTACACATGCTACAGTTTATGATAAATACTTTTGCAAACGACTAAATTAAAATTGCATGAAAACGAAAATGTTAAAATTTTGAAACCCCACTTTATATTTTGATTTCCTCGTCGTAGAAAATTATTTCTAAAACAGATACTCATTACATTTTTTTTAAGTTAACTCAGAATATGTCATGTATATTTCCTCTTGTAACTTGATACCTCGGTGTTATATTTAAATATAATGGTACATTTTTAGAAACAAAGAAAAAAAACTTGTAGAACAAGCAGAAAAGGCACTGTATTGTGTGTATAAACTTGTTAGAAAAGAAGTTTTACCCGTAGACATCCAATTATTACTTCTTGATTCCATGATTGAGCCTATCTTAATTTATGGTTCCGGAGTATGGGAATATGAAAATTTGAAATTTATTGAACAAATCCACCTGAAATATTGTAAAAGAGTTCTTCAAGTTAGAAATACCACTCCTAATTTTATGGTTCTGGGAGAACTTGGAAGATTTCCTATTGAGGTTAAAGTTAAGCTCAGAATAATATCCTTTTGGAGTAGGCTTATTCAAAGTGAATCAAAATTAAGTAACATTTTATATAAATTAATGTTATCCTTGTATGAACAAAATCAGCAAACTTTCAAATGGATTAAATGCGTGGAGTCTATATTTAATGTAGTTGGACTGGGATATATTTTTCAAAATCAGGTTGGATATTTCGACAAGAATGTGGTTAAGCAAATTTTAAGGGATCAGTTTATGCAAAATGACACAGTGACATTAATAATTCGTCCCGTGGACAATTTTACTCATGATTTAAAAATGATTTTTGTCTTGAAAACTATTTATTAAGGCTCAGTGAATATAATAGAAAATGGATAACTAAATTCCGAACATCAAATTTACGCTTACCAATCGAAACAGGACGTTAGTATAATATCCCAGGGGAAGACAGAAAATGTAATTTTTGTGGGAATGGGATTTGGGATGAATTTCATATTCTGTTCTCATGTGAAAATGAAATTGTTGTAATATTAAAAAACAAATATATACCGAATTATTATAGAATCCATTCATCTTATTTTAAACTTGTAGGTCTACTCTCAATTTGTATCTCTCAATTATAAAGGACGAAGTCCTTTTAACGGTAGGCTGTCCGATTTTTCCTCCTTTCTATATTGATAGCCAAATATCTGTTCACCAGAAGTTTAAAAAAATAGATCAATTGAAATTTAGAAACGCAAAAGAAATATATTTCGATGAAAAATTCCCAATTCTATAATTATTTACTCTATGCAAAATCGAAATAAACTTGAAATAAAATCCTAATAAAAAAAAATCTCTTTCTACGAAACTCTTGACGGAAGAGCGGCGTAGGTAAAATGAACGGAACAGCCATAACAAATCGGCTACAAAATTCATTCATAATAAAAAGATATTAACGTGTACGGATCATCGTATTATTGAAATTTTAGGACTTCGTCCTTCAAACAGGTTGCTCGTCTCATATTATAAAAAAGTATAGATGTTTATATACAATTATGGCCTTCATGAGAAGTTAATATCCATAATTATTAAATTGAGAAAGGTTTATTTTCCCCGAGGACCGAAGGACCGAGGGAAAAATAACCCTTTCGAGATTGAATAATTATGGATATTAACTTCTCATGAAGGACATAACTGTATTATTATACTGAACTAATATGAGGTAAATAACTAGTTATTGGTTGGACATATGAGGGAAATAACTAGTTTTTGGTTCGACGTGCAAAGGCGCGCCAAGTTCAAACAGTTATGTTATGCTACGTGCAGATTCCCTCACAGTTATTTGACCTACGTGCAGTTTGCCGCGGGAATAATAAGTTATTTCTTGTTTCATGGAATAAAACTTTAAAATATCTTAATTATTTCTTGCTTGGTTTCTATAGTAAAGTATAATAATAAGAAAAATTTCAGCTTTATTATGAATTTGTATGTTATATGTATAAAGAATATTTGTCATAACTTTTATGAAGCATGTTTGTATTAACTATTCTGTTTGTCATTTGTTTATTCCGTCATGTTATTAACATTATTTTGTTTTATTTGACCTCATGTTACACGTTTATGTGTCTGGGTGTTTTCTCAATAAACTGTTCAAACTGATAATAAATACCGGCCTTGGCCAGTGACCCACAGTTCAATGATTTTTAGAGAAAAAAATGTATAATGGGGAAACCCCACACGACGTCACCATTAATAGCTATCCTATATCTAGGACACAATTATGTTTATTTTTCCTTCTTGTTTTAAGATTTTATTTATATAATGTTAAAATATACTGACTTGCATTATATGTAAGATGGAAATAATATGAAATATTATGCTTTACAGTTTCAAAAACAAAATTTATTATTATTTTTTTTTTACTTTCGTTTTCAATTACGTACAATGTTGTGAATATACACAAAATCTTGTAAATGTCGACAAAATAATATTTATCACAAATAAATGATGTTATTTACCACAAATAAATGATGCTTCTAATAAGTTAATTTAGCTATTCATTGCAAAAGGATTTCCCTACCGCTCAAATGACAGACAAGACTGTCGCGTGACACTTCATCCCATCCAAGACAGCCTACAACATACATTCAAGAGTCAAGTATTTCCACACTAAGATACTTCCCTATATAATTTCTTTAAAAAAGCATACTTATTTCAAAAAATTCTACAGAAGTCATTCCTTATCTGCTTTTCACCTTTAAAAGCAGAATTAATAAGAGTTTATTTTAATATGTTCATGTAATTCTTTTCGAACTTTTATGGTTTAAACACACATGTAAATAAAAGTTAGAGAATACCGAAGGGGGCAATCAAAAATAGACAATCCAGAGAAACTGGCAACATAGGGTACACAAGACGAAGAAAAACAATACAAAAACACAACACAATATGTGTTGGACACTACTATATGCCAATAAACACAAATAACGTAAATAAGACATGAGCCCTCCTACAAACAACTGGAGGTAAATACGAACCGAAAATCGTTTTATGCGGAAATCGTAGCGGCCATCACAACACGGAAGAAAGACTGTAAAGACACATAATAGGACAACGCAAATAACTAAAATGATGAGCAACACGAACCTCACAAAAAACCGGGGGTGAACTTAGGTGCTCGGGAATGGCAAGCAGTTCCTGCTTCTTATAAGACACTCGCCATGTTACTCATATATACAGTCAAGTCCGGTAAAAGTCTTGGCAGTGATAGAGAAAAGAAAACATCTACGTAAAAAGTAAATGATCCATTGTCATTTGAGATGTGGATATTTCGTAATGGTCAACCAGATTGTGATGACGACCGTAGAATATTTGTAGCGAGGGCTTCAACCTAGGAGCAACGTATCATTGTTTGATTAGCCTTTGCGTTAGCAGCTGAGCTCTGTCCAGAAAATCACTGCACAGGGCACAAGCTCTAGAATAACGTATGCGTTGTGAAATGTAAACTCCATACTGGTGATGCTGGAATATTGCTACTGATGAAGGTGAAGTGATGTCATCGCGTTTGTCGTAGAATATTGCTACTGATGAAGGTGAAGCGATGTCATCGTGTGTGTCGTAGAATATTGCTACTGATGAAGGTGAAGCGATGTCATCGCGTTTGTCGTAGAGTTTTGTTTTTAATATTCCTTAATTGTCAATTTCAAGGTGAAGGTTAAGGTAAGAAGCAGACTTCTGAGTATCAGTAGTATCCTTAACTTCAAGCTCATTTGGATAGATGCAATGTAGATAATCACCGAATCGAGAGTTGTTCAGTGACAGAACATTATCTATATAGCGGAAGCTAGAATTAAAGGTCTGGGCTCATTTTCTTTCTTTATTCTTGAGAAGCCCTTGAAGAACGTCTGCCTCATAAGCATGTAGAAACAAATCGGCCAACAGCGGAGCACAATTCGTATCCATTGGAATACAACTCGTTTGTTGAAACACCCGTCCACCAAACAGGACAAAAATGCTGTCGATTAAAAAATCTAACATTTGAATGAGCTCGTCCTGTTTATATTTATTATTAGATTTTGAATGGAATTTGATTGATTGATTTTGGTGTTTTTACGCCACTTTCAGCAATATTTCAGCTATATCATGGCGACCAGTTTTAGTGGTGGAAGAAGCCGGAGTACCCGGAGAGAACCACCGACCATTGGCAAGCAACTGGTAAATTTTATCACTTGCGGCTGCGAGTCGAATGCACCTTTTTTGCAATTTACAAAGCCGGGCGCGAACCCACGCCGTGAATGGAATTTGACAAAGTAGAATTTGTCTCTACCAATAACAAGATACTTATAACTTTGTTCTTCGTTCTTCTTTATAAATTCTTGAAGTCACAATTTTCTACGATTATATATTTGAACAGTTAATGGTACATGCATGATATCGGCCATATAACAAAATAAGCATTGATAGTTATATATATCCCCGCCTTAGTAAAAATATGGTCCATTAACAACCAATATCCGTTGACGTTGCAAACCATTACACTGGGGAACGTCAGGCACCTTTATACGCTATTATTATCAATCAACATGTAATTCAATAGAATTGCTTAGATGTCTGTCATTATATGTTAAATATTTATGATTTTATCCTATTGAAGTCCACTAATACGTGGTCGTTTCGTGAAAATATATTGATCGTCAATATCTTTTTGAATGGATTTTCTGACATATTAATATAAAATACCCACGTCGACGTCACATAGCGTGTGACGTTTCAGCTCAATACGCAATGGACGGTAAATACAACTTGGTCTGATTTCTTTTAAAAAAACGACTAACATTTGGACATTTGTAGTGGGCTACCAAAAGAATCCGTTCCCTACATTTTGCAAATGGTATACAAAGTTTTCAATTTGTAAAGAAACTCCTTCAGATTAACCTGAACATGTTACTTCTACGCTACACATTTGTTTCAATAGACCGCCCATAAATCGTCAAATTTAGACTAAGGTCAGGATGGATTAGTTATATATATAATTTTCAGACGTATACAATTAAACCAAACAGTGTTAGAATTAGATTTTAGAGCTGTCAAATTTTTGTTCTTCCCTCGACGGGATTTGAACCCACACCATTGATACACTGCAGCACCATTCGCTTAGCCTTACGTCCAGCGCCCTAGACCACTCGACCACAGAGAGTTTAACGCCCTACAGTTTCCCTGTACATCCCGCAGCTTCGCTGTTATGGACGTACTGCGGTACTTCAGAATTTTAAAGTATCCATACCTACGGATTAGCTTAAGCATATTTTTGTTTGTTAATCCATACCTACGGATTAGCTTAAGCATATTTTTGTTTGTTAAAAACAACAAACTGGGATCAGTCAGAAGTTATTTTACTAGACCATTAGCACATTCCGACTTTCATTCTGATAATATACATCTTACATGATTTATTTCGATTCTGATATGTCTAAGAGTACAAATACGGTAGTTTACTTTGATTGGAAGACGGTAATTTATATTTACGCTTGTGGAAAATGTCGCACACAATTTATGCTGCATTATTCGAGCAGACGATAATTCATCAACATATAATTACATTACTTCCGTTTTTCATTGAAATGTTACAATATGATTGGTTATGAAGTGGTCACATGATTATAAAAGAGATGTCTTACATCCCAATAAAACTCAAACCCGAACTTGCACGTGCCTCCATGACGACGTCAGATGTAAACAACCAATGGCGTAGTAATTTTCAACAGCAAATAATCTAACACAAATAAAATTTACAACGAAAAATTCAACTATATTAAATTTTGGTGTGATTAAAATGTATTTATAAGAATTGAACGCGCGCTTCATACACAAAATGTGTCTCGGTCCACGCTTTTGAACGCCAATAAAACTACAAAAAAATGCATTCAATTCTTAAGTACTTTCACGACGTGATAGTCAATCACATGCACCGGCGCATGTGCTAATGAGACTATACCCAATCGATAAATCGCTCGTTTGTTTACAAAGAGAAAGAAGAACGTCATGTTAGAATTCCCTTTAAAGTGGACAAAAGGGTGCCGTTTCATGTAAAGTTCAATGAAAATGATATATTTTTCCTATAATCTATTAAAAATTTTAATGTTGTAACAACTGGTGAATTTTCTACTTGCTATACAATTATCCTCTGAATTTTACTAGATTATAGCAACGAATTATTAGAAAATTATACTAAAATTCATTGTTTCTGTTGCCCTTGCTAGACCGGGTACCATTTAGCCCATCGAAATAACTCGCATAGAAAAGGTATGAAAAAGTATGATTCGTGCAACCCAGTCCCGTAATAAACCTTTAAGAAGAGTTTAAAGATACTAAAGGGAGGTAATCAGAATCCGTCAATCGAAGAAGGACAGACAACATAATGGCCAAAGAAAACGGATAAAAGGACAAACAACCATCTACAAAACATACACATTAAACTAAAGATCGAGTAACACGAACCCCACTAAAACTTATATTTTTGATCTGGCGAGATTGGGAATGATGTGTGGTCGTTTTTTTCATCTTTATTAATTAAATGCTTACTTTTCTTTCAGTGCTTAAGGACCAAGATGAGGCTTTGGTATCATAATCCAGAGACTTTCTATAACATGATTTTCAAGGTTGTCTTGTTGCTGGCAACAGGCGTGTCTAATCTGTTAGTTGTCGTCATTTGGTTGTCCAAAAAGAACAGAACACCTGTTTCTATTTTGTTGTCTTTGATTTCCATCTTCGATTTCTTGACCATTTTGGCAGGCGCAACGAGGTCGACAATGGGGTATCTTGTCGGAACAATACATTACGTTAAAGAATGTTATGTCGTTGCTATTGTAGGGAACTTGGCAATTATATTCCACACGCTATCTATATTCTCAACGACATTTTTGGCAATCCAAAGATTATTTGTCTGTTTGTTTCCCTTTGCGGGACCTCGACTTTGCAAATTAAGATCCACAGTAATCCAGGCCGTTGCTTCCGTTTGCATTATAATAATTTGGAGATCACCACAATTTATGATAAGTGATATCCGCGGATCAACAATTACTGACAAAGATAACACAACACAGTTTATTTGTGATGTCAACCACGTTCTTGATGACGAAACAGTTCGTAAATTTTTCAAGACGGATTCAATGATACGATTGCTTATTACTGGTATAGCTCCTGCTGCTGTTGTATCGTTTTGTATGTGCGGTTGTCTTATCACAATTTACCGTAGAAAGATGTCAACAGGACAACACAGAAACAACAGGACAATCTTCATGTTAGTCCTTATTATGTTCATATTTGTGGCAGGCGAATTCCCAAGCACAGTTCTTAACGCCAGTAAAGCATTTATGCCAAATGCAAAACTTTGGATATCCACCAACGATGGTATACAGTTCTGTAACATTACATTGGTTCTATCATATCTTTTAAACGTCTGGGTTTACATTGTAATGTCGAAACAATTCAGAGAAAGTCTCCACAATATGCTATGTAAAAAAAAGGAAATTACTGAAAGCATGACGTCAACTTCTGTATCTAAGGAGGTCAGGATAACGTCAGTGTCCGAAAGACTAAATCATGAAGGATAACGATTTATTATTAGAATTAAGCAGAAAATAGTCATTTTCTAGAATATATAGGAGAATACACTCCAACTGTATTCTCTTACATAATACATTTCTATCTGCAACAGTGTTTTCATTTTATATTTTTACCTTTTTAATGTTCAGAAAGCTAAATAAGCCACAACTAACAAAAAATAAACAACAAATTTTTATCGGCATCCGTGCTTTCGATTCTCGTTTATATTTAGATATTTCAAGGTTTTTCAAGTAAATATAATCGTTTATATTTAGATATTTCAAGGTTTTTTAAGTGAATATAATCGTTTATATTTAGATATTTCAAGGTTTTTCAAGTGAATATAATCGTTTATATTTAGATATTTCAAGGTCTTTCAATTGTCCCAAATGTTCACCTGTGGTCAGGGGCGGATCCAGGATTTCAAGTTAGGGGGGGGGGGGGGTGACTCACTTAAAAAAATTGCGCCGAGCGAAGGGAGGCGCGAATATTTTTGGGGTATTTCTTGTGAAAAATGACGATTTCACGCCAAAAAATCTTATTTTTTCCAATTTTAGGGGGGGGGGGGGGGCGCCGGGTGCACCCCCCCCCCCCCCGCCTTGAATCCGCCCCTGGGTCTGTCTGGTTTGTTATTACTTGCAGTCGGTTCGTTAGTTGTTTTTGTATTGCGAGAATACATTTTAAAAGTTCACATACTCGTCAGTTCTGAACATAAATTATGTCAGACCTGAAATACTTGTCTCGTGTCTTGTATATATTGATCAATTGCTTCTTTAAACAAATTGTTGATATTTTTTTAGACAACGCTTACTATCAAGAGTCATATATACTAATTGTAGTGTGGTCACCGTAGCCGAGTGGTTAGATGGAAGTGTTGAAAGTCAAAGTAGACTTTGAAAAGCCCAGCAGTGGTTCGATACCAGAAAGTCCCACAATATGTAGAACACATTTTTAAGCCTAACACAGTAAAAATAATCCACTGTTCGAACAATAGAGTGACGTCAGAGAAATGTATTATTGTTGAATCAGATAGGGAAGCTGTTAAAACGTTACAACAATAATACATTTGTTTGTACAGCCGATGGACTAAGACAACAAGGAAACGTTTATTGAAATGAGCGAACCCGAAACGACCATGGATCTCGACAAACACGACAGCAGTATACCTGATCCATTTATTGGAGGCCAATTTAGAAAGTAACAACGAGCAATAAAAAATTGTGGAAACCACCTTATATCTCTGTTGTAACAAATTTGTCGTGTGTGTGTGTGTGTATTTCTATGTATATTGCTTTTAAAAAATAACTCGTTGGTACTAATTTAATGTATTAAAGTATTTCTTGGCATTTTGGAGGTCACAAAATCATATGGAAAATAACATAGAATTCGGGGGAATTCTCGTGTCGTCTGAAATATTTTATGCATCGTTTTTTGATTCCGTATGATTTTTGCTTAGATAATATTGATCTTCACTCTGAAAAAGAGCGTACAAAAACTCTAACGTGACCTCAATCTCGTTTTGGTATAAAAGAAAGGATTTTTTTTTAACTTATATTGATAATTTAACACCCAAAATTGATGGGAAATAATCATATCCAAAATTTTTTTTTCTTCTTCGTGTCTTATGCAACTTGCTGCCCCTATCATTCAAAAGTCATTAGCACTGAGGAGAGTGGACTCAATATAGCTGCATAATTATTATGTTTGTTTTAATGTATAATAGATTTGTATGTTCATGTTTGTATATGCATATATATCCAGGTTTGTATGTTTGCTTTATGCTGTCAACCCTATAAGGGTATAAAAGAGCATTAATTAATAAATATATAAATTATGGGTAACGAAATAATCTAAATTAACCAGTGTTTCACACCAAGAATTAGACAGCCTTGATTTGGTATGGAATTATATTTTTTGTAAGGTGACTTGTATGCATTGTTTCATTAAACGTATATGTACAAATATTTTACCTATTTTGTTCCAGTATTGTTATAAATACTGTTATAGTGACAGCCGGAACCTTTGAGCGTAATGAAAGCGGGAGGTTTGGCGCTTTAAAATCTGATTCAACCCACCATTTCTTTAGAAATGCCTGTACCAAGTCAGGGTCATTACGGTTTTCACAGATTTCCGGTTGTTGACTTATTTTGTCTGTTTATATACTTATGAGTTTTGACTTTCCCTTTGTAAGATTGTTCGGAGTTCGGTAATTTTGTTATTACCCTTATTCATTGATTTTGTCGCTACACTGAACAAGGAGACAATGAGTCTAATGATATAAAGTCAATCGAAGGGTTTTTATTGTTCTTCTTCATCTTGATGAACACATGATAAACGACAAAAGGATTATACTATTATACATCTTTTATTTATAGACATACATGCAAAATACATTTACAGTTCATCCCGGTTTTAAGTGGGATTCGTGTTACTCGATCTTTAGTTTTATGTGTATGTTTTGTAGATCGTTGTTTGTCCTTTTGTACCTTTTCTTTTGGCCATTGTGTTGTCTGTTCTTCTTCGATTTACGGATTCTGATTACTCATTTGGTATCTTCCATCTCTTCTTGTCCTTTTTCTTGTGGTCATTGCATTGTCTGGCCTTCTTCGAATAACGGATTCTGATTACCCCTTTGGTATCTTCAAACTCTTCTTATCCTTTTGTACTTTTTCTTTTAGTCATTGTATTGTCTGGCCTTCTTCGATATACGGATTCTGATTACCACTTTGATATCTTCAATCTCTTCTTGTCCTTTTTCCTTTGGTCATTGCATTGTCTTGCCTTCTTCGAATTATAGATTCTGATTACCCCTTTGGTACCTTCAAACTCTTCCTGTCCTTTTGTTCTTTTTCTTTTGGTCATTGTATTGTCTGTTCTTCTTCGATTTATGCATATTCATTACCCCTGTGGTATCTTCAAACTCGTCTTACAGGTATAGACATACATTACTATGAAGGGAGAAAAAATACATTGAAAACAAGTTTCATTCAGTACAAAATCACAGACAATCAACCTCTCTCTCTCTCTCTCTGTACAAAATCACAAACAATAAACGTCTCTCTCTCTCTCTCTCTCAGTACAAAATCACAAACAATCAACGTCTCTCTCTCTCTCTTTTTGCTCGAAGGTTTTCATTGTTCAAATAGTTGATCTCTGTTAGTGGTGTACGACTATGAAGACGTCTTTGTCATATTTGTCGTTGGCGAATGAATATGTTGGCGACATCACAACAAGATTATCAAGTATAACCAATGTTGCTCCAGGTAGATCAGCCAATCAGATTGTAGTATTCACATAAAATTAAATTATATAGAGGAAACATAAGCTCTGAAATATCGTATTAACTGCGAAATCATACCCCAAATGTAGTGTTACTGGAATGTTGTTGGGAAGGCCTCAACCTACTCGAATTGTCAATTTATAAAAGTAGGTCAAAGCATGAATTAGACCAAGCTGTATCTATGGAAACCGTTTTATTTTAAGTTCAAAGGGACAGATGCGATCAAAATAGTCACCAAACATTAAATTATACAGTGAAATGGCAAAATTTATACAGTTAATTTGCAGTAATATTTCTTCTTGATAATAAAACAATGTTCATTTATAGTATAAAAATACTTATTATAAGTTAAGCATTGCGGTCCTTATGTTTATCGAGGGTGTCCCGACCCGATACTGATTGAAGATATCACGTTTACTGTGCGTATTCTAATACTTACTGGCCTTTGATAAAATATTGATGGTTTAGTTGATGGCGGTTAACACCACTTTCAACAATATTTCAGTCATATCTTGGCGGTCAGTTTTATTGGTGGAGGAAACCGTAGTACCAGGAGAAAACCACAGACCTGCCGCAAGTCACCGACAAACTTTATATTGAATACGAAAACAAATTTGAAATAAGTCAAAAGCAACAAGAACTAGTCATTGTTCCACAATGTCTCAGGTGTTGCTTTTCCGTATCTTCAGGCTTCTAACATACATGTACCGACTGCACGGAATATTGCTAAATGTCCCTTCATCTGCAGGTATCTGTGTTCTGGTACAACGAACGTATCTGGAAAAAAACACCACAGCAGCAGAATCTGGGTAGTTTTTTTTTTAAAAAGAATGCCGGCAACAATAAGGTGTCAGTTTGTAGGTCAAAACTAGGTCCGGAATAAACAAAGAACCTCCTCTGGATTTAGATTCCGGAAATTTTACAAAAACATATCCAAAATTCCCTTTTATTAAATCAGTTTATTCTTGTATGATACTTTATTAATTAAAGATTCATCTTGGCATCTCACTAACACAAACTACAATAGGTGGAATAATACGGTCACAGTGTGAAGTTTTCTCTGGAAACAAGATAAGGCAAGATGAACAAACACCTGCAACGGCGACAACTACAATGCTCCATGTAACCAAAATTGAGAGATCAAAAGGAACAAGAACTCTAATTAACTCGCAAATATTTAACACCACAAACTCTCTGGTTTTTTCAAAGAGTCAAAAGTAAGTTCCGAAATGGTAACATTTCAAGAACCGACCTCCTGGTACACAAAGAACCCATTTTTACCTTCCAGTAAATATCAATCCCTGTGGTAATACAGAAGAGCATAGCAAAAAAAAACTATTATCTAACGTACAATGTAGAGATTCGACATGCCCCATCTTCATCTTACCATATCCTCCCCACGAAAAGGACAATCCCACTCACTGTCACAAAACTCTCAACCCCTTACTGAGTTTACATGTCCCTTACATTGTACAATATATCTATTGACCCCCACACCGACTATTATCTACATACCATTTTTACTGGGCTACATAAGAGGAAAACGAGCGAACCCTCAAACGACAAACATTTCAAGTGCACATTTCATGTTGTTCATGTAAAGATCAATGTCATGATTAGGCAAACGCGTTCCATCATATCTGAATAAATTTATCTCCAGTGGCAAATAATACTACCACCAAAATTCAACAAAATGTTTCTGATCAGAAGGTTTACTCGCTTGCGTGCCCTTCCATGGCTTTGTCTTCAAAAACTTTGTGCCAATACTTTCTTCGTTGTAACATATCAGACTAAATCAGTAAACAACTGCCAACTTTTCGTCAAGCCTAGAACATAAGAACCCTGTTGACTAAGGGATAAAATTTGAAAGAGGGTTTTTAAAGGTGATGTCTCACTCTGGTAAGCGCCTTTGATTGTCCAATAGAACAATAGACGCCCCTTTGAACCAAGTGCTCCGGAGACTTAATAATGATATTTCAAAAAACTTTATTACTGTTGAAAATTACAGGTATAAACGGACATATGCTAAGTCTGCATCAGATGTCCACCCACACCATTTGTTAATTATCTCACCTTCTACTCCTAGTCGTTTAGCTTTTGTCGTTTTCCTATCCTAAATGAATGCGATCTAAAATGGTCACGGATTTCACAAAAGAATAATGTTTTCTGAGAAAATCGACGAAAAGTGATGGCTAACGTGCAAGGTCTTTAACTATCATAAGGTACGTACGTGTATACATAACCAAGATCCGGAAGAGGTTCGTATTTCTAAAGATATGTTTAAACAATCGAACAGGATGCACCGTCATATCTCTTTGTTAACAAATAATAAAATTAAAGACAAAGAATTTTTTGAACTACGAATTTTAACATACGATATATCTGATATAAACATTAGCTGATCACCTGATTGAGATTTATTGTTGGAGACTATTATGCCTATGAGTAATAAAGCAAAATAAAGTTCACGCTAAATGCGGAAGTAAAAAGCATAGATTAATAAGTGAAGCAATAAACAGACTGGAGCGATTGGATCTATCTTTTTAGTAAACTTATTGAAATTGGCACGAAGTCATCAGTTCGATGGTATAACCGAAATCCATAAAGTATCAAGCAATCGATATATTGCAGTGCATTATCTCAATAAGTTTCTCCTTAGTGATTCTTAGTTCCATTTTACTGTATCGAACTCGATACCCAAAAACCAAACAAGTAAAAGCTTCCAATGGTTTGACAGTTTTAAGTAACAACTATCACTAAAATGTGTCCAAGGTTTCTTTGCAAGTCGATATATAAGGCTTTACCGCCAAAAAGAAAATCATACAAATAATGAAGAATATTTTCATTCACGCTTTTGATTTCGGTAAGCCAGTGAAGAGCTCTGTGGAAATCGTATCAAAAAGGGAACAATTGATTGACGTTCTCATACTAGATCAGAGGAAGACACTAGTAAAAATAATACTTGTTTAAAACAAAACCTAACTGGTCGAAATACTAGACGACAACATCAATAAACGTAAGATGCTTTTCATGTCGGCCCTGGCCAAACTTCCTGCGTATCCGATGCATGTAACCAACCTCACGGCATCACCAATACTTGAATATCTTACTGTCAGTGAAATCATTATCAGAATTTTCAGCGGGTTAAAAAAAAAATATTAATGAAACGAAAATGCCCTTTTTTAGTTGTCAAAAAGGAGACAAAATCCCTCTCTGATCTTGGGGTAACAGGGTTGATCTGGCCCGTGGCCACGAATCTGCACTCCCATGATGGGATCGTTGCGGGAAGAGCCTCAGTCCTGTACTAGTTATATTCGGCCATCCAGGCGACAGCAATGAAGGCTTTGTTTTTATTATTACACGATGTTACTTTTCTGTGGCTAGTGTCTTGGTTGGATGCAATGTGGCGAGAAAACGGCATGGTCATTGTCAGAAATATCAACCGTCACTTCATCATGTTTTCTTTTTGTTCAGCAGACTCTTAATTTAAACATATTTTATTGTCCAAAAACATGACAATAGGATCAGATACAAGTTTTCCAACTTAGAACATCTTCTCCTTTATATAAACAATATACAGATACAGTTGAACATAAATACACAAAAGCTACAGTCTTTCATAATAATTAGGAACAAAAAACAAAAAACAACAACATGAAATATACGAGTGCAACACAATTTGATATTTGCCAAATGACAAATCGAACAGACCTTTACAATAATTGGACTAGTATATACACTGTCGTCAAAGAGCTCCGATCGAAAATGTTTGGTCAACATCCGGGATATTTTAAAGCGGTATTTTTAAAGCAGACACAGATAATTATCGCAAGTATTTATACATATACTGTGTATATAATGTTTTGAATTATGATGCTTTATGATTGTTATTATTATTAATTTCATTTTTTGTCCAAATATCATTTATTTTTGCAGTGTAAAATTAGATTTTTCTATAAGTTATAAGGAATCCGGCTTCAAAATCATTACAATCAACTGAAATATCGCTATATCTTGCATTTACGAATAAATTAAATGTTGCCCAAAAAGAAAAAAATATTGATGAATGATTGATTTTACTTAAAAATATTATTTTGTTGATGAAAAGTCAATTAGTAACTAATTATACCCTAAAACATGATGTCAACAGATGTTTTTGAAATCCGGTTTGGTCAAAATGTAAACATGTATAGAAACCGTTGTGTCATTTATAAAAAAAAAAACGGGTTTGTCAGTGTGTAAATACCACTGATCTTATTGTTATTGAGCATTATATTGCAATTTAACAATAGTTGTGATTAGGAAATATCTCAAAGGCGATAAATACTGATCCATAGTATGAATATTCGCCATGGCTGCTAATTTCAGCTACTTTGTACAATAAAAAAAATCGTTATTTCTATGTTAAATTGCTACTGTCGCGAACACTTGATTTTTTTATGCTTTCTGTGTCACTGGCATCACGGTTGGTGCTCAATACGCTACACTCACTTTAAGTAGCGTGAGTGAGTGAGTGAGTGAGTGAGTGAGTGGGTGAGTGGGTGAGTGAGTGAGTGAGGGAGTGAGTGAGTGAGTGGGTGAGTGGGTGAGTGAGTGAGTGAGTGAGTGAGTCTAAGCAGTTTCAGAGAAGACGATTGTTAGAAATCGGCCAATCAGAAACAAGAATTGTCCGTGGCGACCATGTTTGTCAACGGATCGGGATGAAATGAGCAATCTTTATAGAAGACCTTCCGTAGTTGCTTCCTACCAAGTTTCGGTTTTTATTGTATCTAGCTTTAGTGAAATAATGTGTACAGTTTTGTCTGTTTATATACTTATACAGAGTTTTGACTTTCCCTTTGGAAGATTGTTCGGAGTTCGGTAATTTTGTTATTACCCATATTCATTTGACTTAGCAGTTTGAGAGGAGAAGATTTGATAAAATCGGCCAATTAGAAACAAGAATCGCTTGTGGCGACCATGTTTGTTAACGGATCGGGACGAAATGAGTAATCGTTACAGAGAACCTTCCATAGATGCTTCCTACTAAATTTCACTTCATTTGGTTGAGGCGTTTCAGAGGAGAAGATTAAAATGTGAATAGTTAATGGACGACATACGACGAACGAAAGACGACGGACGACGGGCGTCAAGTGATGGTAAAAGGCAAGGTGAGCTAACAACAGTCATTGGGTAGATATGTCGCTCCACTCGGACACATTATTCTGATTCCGAGCCAACCAGTCTTTGCTCTTTCTCCTTAATGCTGCGTTCTTAGCGGAGAAGCAACAAATATCAATTTTATATTCTTTTGTTTGACAAGACCGCGGCTCGTACCCACAATCTATCGCACTCGAGGCGAGCACGCTAGCCATTACGCTACCGATGCGGTTCCCTATTTTTATTTAATTTTAATTTATTTTTTTAATCAAAATTTCTTATTGTCCTTCAATATATTATTTGAAAACAAAAATTAATCCAAAACAATAAAAGTTACTTGATATCTATATAAACAGTGAGAGTTCCTACTTTTGATCAAACACTCTTTGAATATGCAATAATCCAACTGTCTAGCAAATAAAGAAAAAGAATTATAAGTTCTATACAAAATCATGACCATTCTGTCGAAGGTGACTTGGTGAATGCCAATTCTGCACAAACCGTTTTGTATTTCTTCCTTTTAATGGTATACAAAACATCCACATGTAACATATTTTAACTATGTGCCGTTGGGTTTTTTTTCACAACTTTTATTCATTGAAGACAATTTTTTTTTTATCAATTTGCAAGTCGAACATACCCTTGACAAGTGTTATAATGAACCTTAAATAAATTACAGAAAGGAAACATAATTGTGATATTGAGCTGTTTTCGCTATTCTTTCAATTTTTTACATAGACAAAACCCGTTCTACTGAAACACAATTTTTGCGACCCAACCGGAAAGTAGTGGCTGACAGAGCCGGAACGAATGTACGTAAATAAGCATTGTGTTTTTCACTGTAGTAAATCTAAAACTATTCATGGTGGCAAACTATCATGTACATCAGCATTACAAAGGGTTTGTGTACTTTAATTACAGATATAAACTACTTTTTATAGCTTTATTTGATGATTTCAATCTCATTATTAGCATTTTTCATTGTTTATGTCCATCATTTTATCTATATCTGAGTAATCGATGAAAATAACTACAGTAATATATAGGTAAAAACAAGCAAAAATAATCGACCGATAACGACATCTTCTGGATTCAAGATATAATAATACTATATTGATCATAATACTTATTTTTTGTCGTCGCCTGTATGTCAAACATGCCTAATTGACTTGTACCGGAAGATGACAGAGCATTTCCGACCGGAGCTCTTTGACGACAGTGATATAAAACACACCTAGAATGAAGAAAATCAATAATTGTTATATAATGTAGTGGGATTATTTATTCGGTAAAGGTAGGACTCTTTCCAGGAATGTTTTGTGTTGTCATCTGAGATCTTGTGGATAGTTTCCGATTTCTCAGCAGGATGCAGTTGATTTTCATTTGTGAAAAAAAATGTCGGCAACCAGGTGCGGCAACAATAAGATGTCAGTTTGAAGGTCAAGACTAGGTGCGGAATAAATAAAGAATCCCCTATTGATTTAGAATCCGGAAATTTGACAAAATATATCCAAATTCTCTTTTATTAAATCAGTTTATCTGATAATCTTTATTAAATGAAATAACCAGGGGGAGGGCGCGGTGCGCCCCCTAAAATTGGAAAAAATATGATTTTTTTGGGGTAAAATCGTGATTTTTCACACGAAATACCCCAAAAAATTTTGCGCCTCCCTCCGCTCGGCGCAATTTTTTTAAGTGCGCCCCCCTAACTTGAAATCCTGGATCCGCCCCTGATAACGAAACATCTTTGGAATCTGTCCCTTCATGATGTCATTAAAATGACTTGCCTTTTATTTACAAATATACAAATTTAATTATATTCATTAGATTCTGATCACTTCCTCATTCAAATTAATTGTTTGATATGTAGGTAGCCTGGTTCTTATTCACAAAAATGTAGTACAATGGTGTTTTGTGAAATTTGAATCGTTTCAGGAAGTTAAAATTTGAAATCACGTGACATGTCAGTAAACCAGTAATATTCTTAGGATTGTTAAAAATAAATTGGGATTTTTTGACACTCTTGGATAACATTTTCGACATTGGTAAGAATGATTTATTTGATCTTATATCACAGAGGATCAACACGTGTACTATATCAAAATGAAAATAATAATTTTATACTTCAGTAAGTTATTGTGAAATGTTATATAAATACAGTAATTTAAGCAGAAAACTGTAAAAGAAAGCAAGTAGTAGGTTTCATAAATTTCGTCTAAAAAAATTAATTTGTTAAATGTTCGTATTGATAATTTAATAGTTTAAATAGATCTTACACGTGTATCTAAACGCGTTTGTCTTTACAAATTTACATACTTTACATGTTTTTGAGCAAAACACACACAAAATTACCTTCGACTTTTAAATGTAAATGTTTATAGTCAAACTATCGTTTTACTACAATTAAATACCACACAATTGTACGAAATTTAGAGATTGGTAAAACAGATAAAAAAACGCATAGTTAACAAAAAATTATTATGAATAAAGTAAGGAGCTTCTGTCAAGTTATGTTTTCGTAAAAAAAAATTAAACTCTTTCAGAATTAAATTTTCATCTGTTCATCTTCATTCGTAAACATTCTTTATGTCCTGATGTTGACATTTTTTTTTATTCAGATAACTTCTCACCAAAAAGAGGGGGGTTGTGGGTGTTAAAGCCACTTTCAACAATATTTCAGTTATATCGTGGCGGTCAGTATATAATGATGGAGAAAACCGGGGTACCTGGCGAAAACTGGAATACCTGGCGAAAACCGGAATACCGTATACCGGGAGAAACCACCGATTAGCCGTAAGTCCCTAACTTCTCACCAAAGGTTTATTTCATTTTTGACATTCTTGATTAGTTGTATTTTAAACTAATTTCGATGAAAAAATATATCTATTAACAAAATGGAAAATTGTATTTGATTTATTTACAGGTTTTTTCGTTTTTGTAATACAGTCTTTAATATGTGTTCAGTGTAAAAGACACGTCTGTGGTGGCCGGAGTGAACTGCAGGTGATAGAAGAACTGTTTGTTCAAAATTCCCACACTCTAACTGAAGAACAGCTTACTCACGTGTTCCGTACTACTCACCGGAAAGCTGCATGGGTACAAAAACATACCAACAAATTAATGAAGAAATATGTAAGTCAATTATTATCTTAAATTATATTTACTATATAGAAGACAAAAATAGTACGACTCAAATATTATATATATGTGTGAAATTTATTTTATGTTAAAGTAAAAATTGTTTACATGATTTAGGTAAGAAGAGTTTGAAGACACCAAAGGGAGGTAATCAGAATCCGTATATCGAAGAAGGTCAGACATCACAATGACGAAAAAGAAAAAGTACAAAAGGACAAATAACAATCCACAAAACATTACACATAAAACTAGAGATCCAGTAACACGGACCTACTGACTGAAAAGCGGTAACAATTTTGAACAAGTTGTTTAAAAGAAAGAGAGTTACGTATCGAATGGCCCCTCCATGTAATAAAAATCGATAACCAATCGAAAATTAAAAAGAAAATCTACACTTAATTTTTAATTTACTTCCTGTTTTCTTCTATTCTTTGTATGTCCCTTTTCAAATTATTCGTTCTAGTTTTAAACCGATTTTTTTGGTATTTAAAAAATAAATAAATAAGTAAATGCTGTCTTTTAACAAATAAATAAATAAGTAAATGCTGTCTTTTAAGATTAATACAACAAGAACTTGATGCTTGTCAAATTATTATTTGTAAATACAGAAAATAATATACAATTACGGCCCTCTGTGTAGGGAAACATCCAGATTTGTCAACCTGAGGGGGAAAACAACCGCCGGAGGTTTGACAAATCTGGATGTTTCCCTACACAGAGGGCCGTAATTGTTTTATTATATTTTTGACAATGTTTTATAGGTTATCCCCCTTGTGGGGGAAAATTGGGTTGTTCGGCAGGAAACAATAGGGTGGTTTCCCGGCAGCGCAAATTTTTGCTAATGTTTTATAGGTTATCTCTCTTGTGGGGGAAAATTGAGTTGTTCGGCGGGGAACAATATACAATTATGGCCTTCATGAGAAGTTAATATCCATAATTATTAAATTGAGAAAGTGTTATTTTCCCGAGGTCCGAATGACCGAGGGAAAATAACCCTTTCGAGATTTAATAATTATGGATATTAACTTCTCATGAAGGACATAACTGTATTATTATACTGAACTAATATGAGGGAAATAACTAGTTATTGATTCGACGTGCTTAGGGAAATAACTAATTATTGGTTCGACGTGCAAAAGCGCGCTAATTTCAAACAGTTATTTTGTACTACGTGCAGATTCCCTCACAGTTATTTGACCTACGTGCAGTTTGCCGCTGGAATACTGAGTTATTTCTTATTCCATGGAATAAAACTTTAAAATATCTTAATTATTTCTTGCTTGGTTTCTATAGTAAAGTATATTAATATACAATTATGGCCTTCATGAGAAGTTAATATCCATAATTATTAAATTGAGAAAGGGTTATTTTCCCTCGGTCATTCGGACCTCGGGAAAATAACCCTTTCGAGATTTAATAATTATGGATATTAACTTCTCATGAAGGACATAACTGTATTATTATACTGAACTAATATGAGGGAAATAACTAGTTATTGATTCGACGTGCTGAGGGAAATAATTAGTTATTGGTTCGACGTGCAAAGGCGCGCCAATTTCAAACAGTTATTTTGTGCTACGTGCAGATTCCCTCACAGTTTGTTGACCTACGTGCAGTTTGCCGCGGGAACAATGAGTTATTTCTTGTTCCATGGAATAAAACTTTAAAATATCTTAATTATTTCTTGCTTGGTTTCTATAGTAAAGTATAATAATAGGTGTTGTTCGGCGGGGAACAATATAGTTGTTTCCCGGCAGCGCAAATTTTGGCAAAACATCTCAATTATTTTATTATCACATGACTAATTTAATTCAATTAAAATCTATCAAATATATTAAAATATAATAATTAATCAACATGGTGGTACATGCATGTCCTAATTATAGATTTCATTCCAATAATTATGTTGCTTCTCTGCTAAGCACACCACATCATTAAATACTAAGAGCAAAGACTGGTCGACTCTGAATCCGAGTGGGCGACATGTCTATCCACGGACTGCTGACTGTTGTTTTAGTGAGCTAGCACTATTACAAAATGTAACTGAGCGTGTTGGTCTAGATCAAAGCGGACCTCATCATAATCTCATTGAAAATTACGCCATGATATTGCGGAGTTGGCATTAAACAACAATCATTCACTCACTCAATATTCCAATAATTATGTATTTTTTCACAAATAGGAAGCATTGAAAAGTAATCCAGTACAACAGGTAAGAATGTGAATGATGAATTCATGTGAATGGTGATTGGGAATGCTAACATTTTGTTTATAAAATAGCCTTGGATTTTTTGTACTGTGCAGTCTTTTCTTTTTCTATATTTCTAATCAGTCTTAATTACCATCAATATAACATTTACTTCAATACATAATAATACTTTATTCCAAAAGCAATACAGCTTATAGGTATATAAATACAAATTACAAACAATACATGATACATTATACACAATACATAATTATATAATTGTAATTATAGCGGAGCATGATATAAATTTAGGAATTACGATTTTTTTCAGCCACATACAAATACTTTCCAAGATTGTTAAGTTCTTTAATATTTTGAACAGATAATAACTGTGTTAGTTTAAAAGCAGATGGATTGATGCAATAATAGGGTTTTATATATTTTCTACGAATTTCCACATATTTACTACACTCTAAAATAAAGTGATACTCATCTTCTATATCTTTATTGTTACACATGTTACAAATTCTAGCATGTCTATCTATATTATAGTATCTACATATTCAAAGGCGTAGTGTTAGAGTTATGGTGTTTAACGCTACTTTCAACAATATTTTAGTTTAGTTTAAACATATTTTATTTGCCAATTAAATAGACAAAATGGATAAGACACAAGTTAAACAAACTGATGAAGTCTTCTCCAAATTACAATTTGTTACATAAATAAGTACATAAAAGGCATGCATTACTATATGTAGCACTAATAACGAATCAATGATGAATATTCACAAACAGAAGGGAAAATAAAATCAAGATGGATTCATGTGATGTGCATGTTCACTCAATTCAATTCCAGTTATACCAGTTATACGATAAGGAATCTTTTTGAACATTTTATATAATCAAAAACATATTTAAATATAATACAATTTTGTTCATAAGTTAAATTTACATTGCCACATGTCAGAAATTTGATATCTAGAGTATAACAGGTTGTAACCATGTTGATATTATCTATCAATTTAGTTCTGGCTTGTAAGTATATTGAACAATCCAAAAAGAAATGTTTTAAATCTTCAAAGGCAGCTCCACATCGACAGGATGGGTCAGATACAATTCCTACTCGAAATAAATCATAATTTAAAAACGAAGCTGAACTTCTTAGCTGGGCTAAAATAATATTCAATTTCCGAGGACCATAGAAATAATGTTTAGTAACAGCATGATTTTCAGTTTCATCAATTTTCTTTAATTCTGATATTTCAGTTATATCGTTACAGTCAGTTTTATTGGTGGGGGAAACTGGAGAACCCGGAGAAAACCACCGACCTGTCGCATGTCACTGGCAAACTTTATCACATAATGTTGTATCGAGTACACCTCGCCATGAGCGGGATTCGAACTCACAACTTTAGTGGTGATAGGCACTGGTTGCACATGTTGTTGTAAATCCAACTACAATACATATTCAACATTTAACTGAAATGGAATTGAGTGAACATGCACATCATATGAATCCATCTTAATTTTATTTTTCCTTCCATTTTTTTGTGAATATTGATAAACATCATTGATTCTTTATTAGTGTTGTATATTTTAATGCATGCCTTTCATGCACTTCCTTAATGAAACACATTGTAATTTGGAAAAGACTTCATAATTTTGTTTACCTTGTGTCTAATCCATGTTGTCTATTTAATTGTTTAAGCTAAACATTTAATACCTTTGAATGGTGTATTACTAACAGAAGGACAATAATATGTGCTTCCATATTTCTATATTCCGTCACAGTTCTTCAAATTTTAACAATGCTATTGGGTGGATGCTTATGTTTTATTAATAATGGACATTGTTTGATAAGGATCATTCATTATAACAAACAGAAAGGTATCCAACTATTTAAGATTACTTACATATACATATATATAATATACATGTATATGAAGTAATGTACTATTAAAAGAGGCATAAAAGCAAATATTGTGTCAAAAATCTATTTTTTTCCCTAAATTTCCAAGAAATTATTGTGATTTATAACATTGATCACAGTAAAATACTGAAATATCCAAGTTAATGAAACCTTGATATTTCAGCAAGAGAATTAGTATACACTTATTGACTGATGTGAGGGTAAGCTTATTGTTCTCCTAACCACATACTATTGCGTCTGCCTGTTTCCTTGTCTAATTAAAAACTCGATTACCGCCATATTTGAATTGTGTCTGTCAAGTTGAGATCGAAGGAAAACAAATCAGATTTATTGAAAATGAAGGTTTGTAAATATGTAGAAAGCACATATTCTTATTTAGCAATGATATATCTTTACAAATGTGTCACTTATATATACACGGGTTTGGCGGCGGCCACCTTCTGATGTTATCTTTTTGAGGTATGACAGCCGGAAACTTTGATCCGTAATGAAAGGGGGAGGTTTGGCGCTTTAAAATCTGATTCAACCCACCATTTCTTAAGAAATGCCTGTACCAAGTCAGGGTCATTACGGTTTTCACAGTTTTCCGGTTGTTGACCGATTTTGTCTCTTTATATACTTATGAGTTTTGACTTTCCCTTTGTTAGATTGTTCGGAGTTCGGTAATTTTGTTATTACCCTTATTGAACAAGCTAACATCATTGGCGTCCAGTGGCCATTTCTTTGAGTGCCACCCCTTTTTGTTTTGGGGAATAATACATTTTGCAAGGGAGTGAAGTGTCAATGAGCAACTTTGTACTTTTATTTGATACTTGGTTTTTACTTCACTCCCTTATTTTAGTAATGTGTTTATGCTTGTTAGTTTACTTGTATTACGTCATTTAATAAATGACATTTAACTGGAAATTATCTTCGTTTTATTCTCCCAACAAAAACAAGCGGAGTTGTTACTGCGGGAAAACCAGTTATAGGGTCCCAATCTTATAGCAGAGAAATTCAAACTGTAGTGCAATATAAATACGATTATTGATCTATTTAAACAGTTTTGGATAATTTATGTGGTCGCCCTACTACTAGTATATATATGTATGTTCAAATAGTCCTATCTAAAA
This sequence comes from Bathymodiolus septemdierum, assembly GCA_963383655.1. NCBI lineage: Eukaryota > Metazoa > Mollusca > Bivalvia > Mytilida > Modiolidae > Bathymodiolus > Bathymodiolus septemdierum. Next base: position 14,866,650 of record OY726523.1, read on the forward strand.
TGCAGATATTGGTTATTTGGATTTTGGCACCGACTGATCAATTCTGATGTGTATAATTTGTATTTATTTTATTTACTTATTTTTAAAAAAGAAAAAAAATTATATTAAATTTGCTATTCATTACAGAGACAGCTGAATAGTCAAGCACACCAACAGTTAATAATGTCAGCGTCGGATTGTTTGAATCACATGAACACTAGAGTTCTAGAAAACTCAATTTGGACAAATGTAAGAAGTTTAACTGTATCAATATTTTACATCCAGACAAATAATTATTATTGTAATGTATGCAGATATAATTTATAACTTATTTTAATATATACATGTAAATTGTGCCACAAAGTAAATAATTGAAGAATCTCTATTGTCAGTTACCATGTACACAGTAGTTATTATACAGTTGAATCTCTATGTCAAACTCGGTTTACGTCAAGTTTCGGTTAAGCCGACATTTGGCTGAAGTCCCGTTTTAAACTTAGTGCTTATCAACTTAATTTACTCCTCTTAACTCAGATTTCGATGTATCGAAATTTGGGGATTCCCTAATATAATATCCATTTTAAATTATGGTCGCTATGTCGAAATTTTCAATTAAACCAATTAACAAACCTGTCAAGGTGTCAACACTATGTACAAACATTATTACTCTGTTACATATCATGGCTGAAATATACCGCATACTTTCTTTTCACAATCCGTAATAAACTATAACACTGTTTTGCACATCTCTAACCCCGAAGGATATAACATTATTATTTGCTGTTTTCTCCAATGTGTATGTAGCTTTAAAGAGTTAGATCCAAAGACGGTTGGTTCGGAATCATGATAATGTGTCCCAGTAGATTGACATGTCTACCTGTGGACTCTTGTTTCAGTTACAAATGTACATGTAGATAGCACAATAAAGATTCAATTTGGCGTATTGGTCAATAAACGAAAAAGTTAAGCCTTTGTTAAATCATATTTCTTTTTTCACTTCCGGTAGTTCAGAGGTTACAAGCGAAGCGTAGCGGGATTTACTTATATAGTTCATATCACTACCAAAGTTTCTGAGTGTAAATCTCATTCGTTGCGAGAGGAACACAATGCAGCCAACAAAACCTTGTGTGATAATATTTGACTGTCATTCTTAGAAGGTTTATAGTTTAATTCATGTAGATTGATATCCTCTGCCAACAAGATAGTTTTTTGGTGGGGTCCGTGTTGCTGATTTTTTAACTATAATTTGTTTGTGTTGTCCTATTATGTGTCTTTACTTTCTGAGTTGCGTATTGTGATGTCCGGAACGATTTCAGCATAAACACGACACTGGCTGAAGGTGGGTCTATATATAATCACAATCAAAGGAGTCTGAAGATACTAAAGGAGTAATCAGAATCCATATTACGAAGAAGGACAGAGTACAATGGTTAAAAAGGACAAAAGGACAAGCAACAGTCTATAAAACAGTACACAGAAACTAAAGATCGAGTAACCCAAACCCCACTAAAGACCGAGGGTGAACACAGGTGCTCCGGAATGGTAATCTGTTCCTGCTGCGATAATTTCTGGTTAATTGTTGAAGACGTTAGTCGTAATTCAAACTTGTTATTATCTGGCAAAGCACAAATTATTATTTAGATATACTTATATCCATATTATCGTTAATAAAAACGTAGATATCTAATTTAGTGCATACGACGCGCTTCATGAATAACAAGTTACTCTTTTGTGACTTCAACCTATTTTTGTTTAAATTATGTCATTATCAATTTATCTTTTAATGTTGTTTAATATGTTTCAGATTGGCGACATGTTAAGAGAACAGTATACTATTTTACTAGAAATAATATCAGTTCTCACAACCATGGAATATGAAGAAATCCAAAGTGAAAGCAATTTATTTTCTGAAAATTTAAGGAGTATCCGTTCTGCATCAGAACAGCTGTTGTGCGAAATATATGTAGGAATTGGAATATCCGGTGGACCTATTCCGGACCGGGAAATTCCGGGTTCCGTTGCTTTATGTATGTTTAGAGAAAGAATAGAAAGATATGAACGGGACTACATTTTATTATATAGAATAAACCTTATAGCACAAATGTTTCAAGATCAATATATATCATAACCTAACAAAGGTCAATACTTTTGGCCATTTTGTTAAGGTCACTGTTGACCGGAATATATTCTTATATTTTCTGTGATCTCAGTATATAAACAGTATTCCAAGAATAGTTTAAAGATACCAAAGGGGTAACCGGAAGTAAATCGTAGAAGGAAAGACAACACAATGGCCAAAAGCACAACGATCTACAAAGCATAACACAGAAAACTAAAGCTCGAGGAACACGAACCCCCCTAAAACCGGGGGTGAACTCATGTGCTCAGGAAGAGTTAGCAGTTCCTGCTCCACTAGTGGCACCCGTCGTGTTACTCTAGTAAAGATGAATACTTTCGTCCATTTTGTTTAGGTCAGTGTTGACTTGTATGGGTCTTATATTTTCTATGATCTCAGTATACAAACAATGTTCCAGGTTGTTCCAGGTGAATAATTATCTGTGTCTTGGTAGTCAAAATGATATTTATAGCTAGGCAGGCCCTAGATTTGCATTGACATATGTCCTTGTCTGTTTTGTGTTCAATATTTGAGTTGAGAGATAGTTGTTTGTTTTGTTGATATTGGTGTAATTGTTGACCAGTACAGTTTACAACACTTGAGTTGAGAGATAGTTGTTAGCTTTGTTGATGTTGGTGTAATTGTTGACCAGTACTGTTTACAACACTTGAGTTGAGAGATAGTTGTTTGTTTTGTTGATATTGGTGTAATTGTTGACCAGTACTGTTTACAACACTTGAGTTGAGAGATAGTTGTTAGTTTTGTTGATATTGGTGTAATTGTTGACCAGTACAGTTTACAACACTTGAGTTGAGAGATAGTTGTTAGTTTTGTTGATATTGGTGTAATTGTTGACCAGTACTGTTTACAACACTTGAGGTGAGAAATAGTTGTTTATTTTGTTGATATTGATGTAATTGTTGACCAGTACTGTTTACAACACTTGAGGTGAGAGATAGTTGTTTGTTTTGTTGATATTGGTGTAATTGTTGACCAGTACTGTTTACAACACTTGAGTTGACAGATAGTTGTTTGTTTTGTTGATATTGGTGTAATTGTTGACCAGTACTGTTTACAACACTTGAGTTGAGAGATAGTTGTTAGTTTTGTTGATATTGGTGTAATTGTTGACCAGTACAGTTTACAACACTTGAGTTGAGAGATAGTTGTTAGTTTTGTTGATATTGATGTAATTGTTGACCAGTACTGTTTACAACACTTGAGTTGAGAGATAGTTGTTTGTTTTCTTGATATTGGTGTAATTGTTGACCAGTACTGTTTACAACACTTGAGTTGAGAGATAGTTGTTAGTTTTGTTGATATTGGTGTACTTGTTGACCAGTACTGTTTACAACACTTGAGTTGAGAGATAGTTGTTTGTTTTGTTGATATTGGTGTAATTGTTGACCAGTACTGTTTACAACACTTGAGTTGACAGATAGTTGTTTGTTTTGTTGATATTGGTGTAATTGTTGACCAGTACTGTTTACAACACTTGAGTTGACAGATAGTTGTTTGTTTTGTTGATATTGGTGTAATTGTTGACCAGTACTGTTTACAACACTTGAGTTGAGAGCTAGTTGTTTGTTTTGTTGATATTGGTGTAATTGTTGACCAGTACTGTTTAAATTTTCTTTTCATAATTCACACTTTAGAGAGTTTTCCTTTTACACATTTTAGAGAGTTTTTGTTTTTCTAATTTTTAGAGAGTTTTCGTTTTACTCAGTTTTTGTTTTACTCAGTTTTCGTATTACTCATTGAGGACTGTAATGTTTTGTTATCGTCAAAATATCAAATCTCTCTGACTACCTATGCAATCAGTGCCTATCACCACTAATATTGTGAGTTTGAATGCCTCTCAATGTGAGGTGTACTCGATACAACATTATGTGATACAGATTTTCGGTGACTTGCAGCAGGTCGGTGGTTTTCTCTGTGTACTCAGGTTTCCTCCACCAATAGAACTGACTGACACGATATAATTGAAATATTGTTGAAAGTGACGTTGAACACCATAACCCTAATCCTAACCCAAGGCTCTGTATAAAGATTATCATTGCAAATACATAATAATATTAGATAAAAGACGTTTCTCAAGTAAAGAGAACATATTATGGTAGCAACTATGTTGTATATTATATTTGTCGTTTAGTATGTACATTATTCTAGTCAGTACCGAATTTAGATAAAGGGAGGTCACATACTATTTTGCTAGACCCCTCCCAATCCCCCACCCTCACCACTAGAGGACGATGAAAGAGTGTCTAATCAATTTGAATAAACGAGATGATGATGAGGGGTGTTTAACATTTACCAAAATTCTGAATGAACTGCAACTGTGTAAGGAAAATTACTGAAAGGTTCATAGCCAGAAATCATGGGTGATTTTGCTCATGAATATTCATAAACCAAAACGCGTCATGTATGACGTCAGCAAATAAACATTTAACCATATTTGGAAGACGCTGATGAAATATATGTAAATAAAAAATATATTGTGCATTTTTTTTCAATTTCTGCCTCACATTTATAAGTATTAGTATGTCATTGAAATCGTTTTGTATAGGATATATATTGTTAAATTTTTTGAAATTTATATATCAGCAGTATTGTAATTGTATTATAGCTACATGTACTTGTTCTGTTGTTTTGTCGAAATAAAAAAATACCCTTGTGGAGCCTTTTTTTAATTGTTTATTTACATTTACAATGGAATGCGGTGCTTACTCAAATAATGCTATGTCTAGCAGAAGCAGTTTTACGAAATAGTAGATTTTTTTGCGTGAACCCCTATTAAATCTCTACTAGAAAGGTAAAAAAAACTTGTGAATCCCTCTTTTAAATTATCGTGGGAACCTTTAATTTGTCAGCAACAATTTTATCGAAGAAAGATTCCTCAACAATGTTACCGGAACTGACGGAATTTGTCCCGGCAATTAGAATGGGGATTGCAAGAAAAGTGCTTTTAGGTCTTGAAAACCGTGCAGGATGCATTTTTTCACTTCTTCTCAATGCTTTTGAATGGCGTTTACGCTTCAAATTTGAAACTGGGTGGGAACCTTGAGTTTTCATGGCACAGCTGTAATATTTTGAGATATTGTTCAAACCGGTGCATAGTTTGATTTTTTATCCCGGAAAATTGTCCGGCCCAAGCTAACAGAAAGTTTCCCGTTCAACTATATGTTAAAATCCAAATTCTCTTTGAGCCGCCATTTTGAATATGCAAATGAGCAAATCACCTATCATTTCTGGCTATGTGTTAAGAGAATACAGTGCGTTATGACGTCATCAATGTGAAAGTTCAGCGAGTGTCAAAATATTGCACACCCTGGTCAGAGGCCCCTTATATTTTGATGCCGTATACATCACCCTGTCAAGCCTGTAGGTAAATCCGGTACTGGTTCTAGTCTTGACATTTTATATTGTTATTTTAATCTGTGAACATTTTGTTTTCATTCAAATATCTGTGTTATCACTCTAGTCGTAGCTTAGTTTATGTTATTGTATTATTTCTTACTGATTGTAAAATAATTATACAATAATATTGTGCTGTCCATGTTATATGCCGAAATATGTCCCAAGGTTAGAAGGCATAATACACTCCCCATTATTGTTATTATTACTCTGAATGTCTTTGGTGATTTAGAAAAATTAAATTTGTCTAAAATGTATTGATAGTATAAAGATTGACAAATCATATTCATTTAAATTCAAGAAATATTTAATTATAACAATAACAATGAACTGTGAAATATTTAATTCCCAAACCTGGAACTGGCCATTGTTTTGACAGACGACAACATCAACGTTAAAGAAAAACGTATAATACATTGTAAATTGTACACTGTTAAAAATGCTCAGGTGATCCCGCTTAGACCCCGCCTATTTAAATGACTTAACATTGTTCTAAGCTCCGCCCATCAGCATAGTAGTGACTCCAACAGTGCATAGTACAACGACGCTATTTATTCTTTGTAAAATTAAGTTTCGATAATATCATGTCAATTATAATGAAAGTTTCTTACATGAAAAGTAATAATGTTAAATAAAAATCAAACATGTTGTCTCTTAATAGAGTATGATAAAGTTATAATTTTGTATGCTAGGCCCATTACACAACACTATTATAAATTTATACCGTACAATACGATTGTACGTAAAGTTTCGTGACGAAATGGATACGTGTTTTTGTACATTGTATTCTGAAATTATAATGCATTCAATGATGCAAAAAAAATCAAGCACGATATTTGTTTAACCCAGCCACTTTTTAATCAGAGTGTCTATGCCAAATCAAGATTGATTGACTGATTGGTGTTTAACACCGACATTAGCAGTATTTCAGCTATATCGTGGCATGGCAAGTCAACAAACGTGAACGGTATGTATATGTTTGCTAAGGGTATTGAATTTGCCTCCATCTACGATTTTTTGGGATCTTAGAATTTTTCCGAAATTGTGGTATAATTTGTTTTTTTATTTTATTACTACAAATAGTCGATGTCAGAATACCATTTATTATTAAGGGGGATTTTTCTGCCAGTGAACTTGTCCTCATGGGCATCTCAAGCCTAGCATGATTATGATATACAACACGTTACCGGATTGACGTCGTCAGCGTTAAGAGGTCCTCTGTTACACGGAGCAATGTGGCTTTAGGTTTGTGTGTTATTTAGAACATCGTGTGGGATGTAACATATTTATCACTCGTACCTGAAAATAGTGATGTGAATGCGATGAAGTTATTCAACACAAACCCTAACACAAAACCAACTTATCAATCGTAGTCCTGGTAGGAGAAGTCTTGATCGATTTCGCACTTCAAAGGCCATGCTCTAATGGATTCACAGAGGAATATCAGCTGATAAGTGTTATTAATGATGCTGCGAAATTTCGACCTTTCTAATCCAGTTCGGATTGAATTGTTATCACAATTGATTGGCAAAATTTGCACGCATATAATCACTATATTTTGAATCTGGGTGGGAACTTCTCGTAGATACAGTAGAAAATTAAACTAGTGACAGTCCATTATATGTATATGACTGTTTAATGCCTTTCGTGCGAGAATAAAACGAATTAAATTTGCACAACCAAACTGAATCATGGAATAAATTAAGCCCGACATTAAGAAAAGCACCTACTTTAAGGAAATTTAAACAAGCAACTAAAAAACAAACAATACCCTCCCCCCCTCCCCCCCCCCCCCCCCCCCCCCCCCCCCCCCCGCCCAATTATAATGCTGGATGTAAAATTTATATATTATTAACACTAGACTAAGACATAGATCTAGTAGCTTGAATGTTGATCTGTTCGGTGTTAATTTGACTATGATCTGTGGTCATGCATTTGAAGATGCAATTCATTTTATTCTGAAATGTCGTCTTTATAACGAAGCAAGAGAAGAATTGTAATTAAGGCTAGTTTTTCTTCATCAATTAACAATTGCAGCTCTATTTTTTGGCGATGACACCTTAACTGATATGCAAAATATGCAAATTTTCAAATCTGTGCAACTGTACATCAAATGAACAAAGCGTTTTACCCATTTATGATCAAATAATATCAAATATCAAATAAGTTTTATTTAAAGTCGAAATATCTATAACACATAACATATAAGCTATAGTGAGCTTTTGAATCGACTATTACATAAAAAGCACATACAAGTATAAAATAACTTTACAAGCACATATTACATGACATCACAAAGCAAAACAACTAAAAAAAAACATGCATGCATAGACATTAGTATAAAACATAAGCTCATGTATACATAGTCATACATAAAAGCAAACTTATGCATACATAAGACACAGTTACATATAAAAATTAATCAGAACTGAATCTAAAAGCATAAAAGCATAAGCTCATGTATACATAGACATACATAAAAGCAAACTCATGCATACATAAATCGTTACATATAAAATTTATCAGAACTGAATCTAAAAGCATAACACATAAGCTCATGCATACATAGACATACATAAAAGCAAACTCATTCATACATAAATACAGTTTCATATAAAATTAATCAGAACTGAATCTAAGAGCATAATAGCAGATCAGGTAATATTAAAACTATATAACACTAAGTACACAAAGCATAACAAGACAAACTGTTTACACGCAAGCACTACAATGGCATGAGCCACCATTCCAGGTATTCGACGCATACCCCTCACATTTTTTTTAATTTAAATAATTTCCCGTTACCTTCATTTCTTATACAAGTATATTTAAAAAATGCTTGCATTGTATAATTTCATACTTTTGAAAGTGTCAAATATCCGGATATTGTCTACAAAAAGCATGTGAAATCACCATAGACACCTATTTTATGTTTATTACATGTCAGAATTACAATATATACTGTATATTAACTGTATAAGTGTACTAACAACATTTATTTTGAACTAAGCTTCACTAAATAGCAAATCCCTTGCTATTTAATGATTAACAACTAGGGATACTAGGTAAAAGCTGTATATCTAGTAAATTGTTAACAGCAATTAGTGCAATACAATTATCTTATAAAGAATAATAATAATAATTTCATAGTTTTTGTTTTGTCTTTTTTATTCATTTTTCATAAATAGTATGTATTTACTGTTGAAATACAATGAATAGATGCAAATCAAATATAAAATTATTAGTGAAATATATATAATTTTCAGGTGACAAGAATTTATTATGTTGTATATTGTATTCTACTGTGTATTATTATAAGGAGAGGACCTTTGTAAGTTGATACAACTCGTGCACGATCCAATTGTTAAAATGTTTAGCAATAAAATATGCGTAATATAATCTTTAATCTAATAATTTCAAATAACGACCATTGGAATGATCATATTGACTACATTGTTAAAAACCTATGACAGATTAAATATAATGAGAAAATCTAGAACTTCCTTGATAATCTTTAGAAAAGATTTATATTTCTTTGATTAGACATTTAATGGAGTACGCTGATGTTTTATCGGATAACAAAAACACAATTTAATAAGCAAATAAGAGAATATTCAAATAGATGCAGTAAGAATAGTAACTGGGGGGAGGGGACAGATTAGCATCACATGATAGTCTGTATAAAGAAACCAAATGGGGGAAAAACCGGAAAATAGTAGAAATAATCACAAAGTTGTTCTCTTTCATAAGATGAATACATTTACGTTCTACCCTCAACTATAAAATGATTAACTACCTACCCCCCGTAATTCGGAATAACTAAATTCATTTATATTTCTGATCAACACCCAAAACACTAAAGTACCAATCCATTATTATGCTAGATGTAGGTTAGGTAAGAAATTACACACGAATTTATGTATGAATTGTATTGCTTTAAATGTACACCTCTTGGCCATAGTATGACACCTTGTTGAATCAACAAATTGCATATATGTGGAAAAACCGAAACTTCATTCCATTTTCTATTAGATTGTCCGCAGTACACAACTCTAAGGCAACAACTTCTCATGTTACTTTTGGATTAAGGTTATATGTGAAGGTTGGCATTTTATTCACATGTAGAAAACACTTGCATGGCCGCATCATTTCACTAAGATGGGAGGTTTGGGTCTATATAATACTAGTTTAATCACGCCACTTTTTATTGAAGTGCCTGTAGCAAGCCAGGAAAGTGAGTGGTCAAGTATTTGTTTGTTAGAGTATCGGTGTTGTCTCTTTCTATGATTTGTCAATAGTATTTTAGAAATGTTCCGACAATGTGGTATTTTTTGTTTTCAATTTATTTGGCGACTCTTTTGCTTTTGAAAACTGACGTTCATCCCTCCTACTCCAAGCTATTTAACAAAAATTATATTATTATTTTTGTTTATTTACCAAATCAATAAAACGGGTAACACGTTGAACACCAGATGGCAAAAAAATAACAGGTGGTTCAACTAACACCAATGGCTGTATGTATAACTTAATTGTATGATAATATACAGTACATGTACTGGGTAAGTTTTTCTTTAATCTAAAGATAAGAAAAACGTAGATATTTAATTTAGTGTACTAGATACGTTTCTGAGATAATCCTCATCAGGTACCTTCATAATCGAAAGGTTGGAACGACAAGTAAATTAAAAGTTGTTGGGAGCAAACAAAAAAGCAATTAGCCGAAACAGGTAACCTATGCCTGAAGGAAATTGACTTTGAACAGTTTTAATACATTTCATTTAGTAACTGTAAATTTCAAACATGTATTTATCTAATTATCCATACCAGTGCCGAAACACTATCTAATGGGCGAATGCTACACTTTACAACTAAGTAGAGGTAATAAAAAGGTAGATATCTAGTTTAGCACACATGACGCATTTCTTGAATAACCTTCATCAGGAAAGCTCAAAGTCAAAAGATTGGAAAGCTACAGGGAAGCCACAGGGAAGCCACAGGGAAGCCAAAATCGAAAATAGTTACCTATGCTTGATTGATATTGTCCTTAGTTAAATTTAATAAATTACATTATTTAGGAGCAATTGTATATTTCAAAGATAAACAATGCTTCTAATAAACTATGTCATAGCCAAAACACTTACTACTGGACGGATGATACCCTCGGCGACTAATAGTCCACTAGCAGAGGCAATACAAACGCAGATATATAATTTATTTGTGCTAGAAAACCAGTAAGTGGCAATAGTAAAAAAAAAATCAAATTCCCGATAGACAAGTTTCCAATGAAAGGAAACAATATCAAAATCGAAATTTGGATAAAAATGAGGGAAAACAAAACATTATTAGAGGTAAATGTATAAATAAAATGAAAAACAAACAATACCCCTCTGTTGGAAAAGTTCTAAAATCCAACAAACAAATTGTTAAAAGAGGCAAAATACCCCACTGTTGGAAAAGTGCCAAAATCCAACAGATAAATTGTTAAAAGAGGCAAAATCGACACCTCTAACACACATATACACGATCGACCACTTTCCTGGCTCGATAGCGGCACTTCAATAGAAAATAATGACAGGGGTAAACTAGTGTTGTATATGTCTGAATCTCTCCTCTTAATAAAATGATGCCGTAATGCAAGTGTTTTCCATATGTGAGTAAAATGTCAATTCTCACATATGACCGGGAGAATAGTTTTGTTTTAAAGAAAGATATAATATTGAGCTTTGTACTTATAGTATAATACTAAAAACACACACAATCCGGATAGACAATGTACCGTCAGTGAAACATACAATGAATAACATAACAAAAAAATCTGGCAATACAAAGTCCCATCAAAGCTTGAAAACTAAATCCAATCAGTAACCACCTATTGTAAACACAAACATCCTCAATCAGTAAATTATAAATAGATATAGAACAGCACACATGTAAAGACAGCCATATAACATGCCATTCTCATGAACATTACTTAATATATGTACATATGCATTTCAATTTAGATATTGTTTTGCAGATACCAACAATGTTAAGTTCTTCATTGTTTTGCAGATACCAACAATGTTAAGTTCTTCATTGTTTTGCAGATACCAACAATGTTAAGTTCTTCATTGTTTTGCAGATACCAACAATGTTAAGTTCTTCATTGGTTTGCAGATACCAACACTGTTAAGTTCTTCATTGTTTTGCACATACCAACAATGTTAAGTTCTTCATTGTTTTGCAGATACCAACAATGTTAAGTTCTTCATTGTTTTGCAGATACCAACACTGTTAAGTTCTTCATTGTTTTGCACATACCAACAATGTTAAGTTCTTTGTTGTTTTGCAGATACCAACAATGTTAAGTTCTTCATTGTTTTGCAGATACCAACAATGTTAAGTTCTTCATTATTTTGGGTGTGTGTGATATGTTTGAGTCGCTATAACATAGTAGAGGCATGTCCTTGTTCTCCTGAACGTTCGCACCCACAGCAACAATTCTGTTCGTCCGACTTTGGTAAGTAAGTTATATCTAATTTCTTTATCTCACATCTGTAATGTCAAATTAAAAGGAAATTTCAAAATGGTTCGTCAGGTAATTTATGCCCTCAGTGACATAATATTGTTAAAGTACACTCCTTAGCCAATAGAGTTCACGCTATATTGGATATCTACATATTTACTGTCTGACATATTTGATTTTATATTATTTGATACACATTGTACCACTTTTTTTCCCTGAACAAAAGGTTGTAAGCTTCGGAGCTCTAGAATACAGGGTGTCGATATTTTTCTCAGGTGTTTGAATATGTATAATACAAAATTTGTAGTCTTTTTGAATAATCAAAGATTGTCCAGTTTTTATAAATGTCATCTACATATATTATTTTTTTAGATAGGAGCTTACATTTGAGAAATTTCGTAGTTTTACAATTTCTCATAACATCTTACTAATGTTACAGTATTTAAAGCTGCAGTTCAGGCCAAAATCTATGATGAATCAGCTCCTAATAGAACCATTAAGTACACAGTTACAGTTCAGAAATCATTTAAGGTAATTTATGAAAATAAAATTCAGATTCTATGAACACGTACATTCGTGACATTAACAGAAATATTTGAAGATACCAAAAGGTCTAATAAGAAGCCGTAATTTGTAGAAGGACAGACAATACAGCAGTCAAAAGAAAAAGGATAAAAAGACAAATAATGATCTACCACAATGATCTACAAAAGTATTACACAAAAAAACTGTATATTGAACACAGACGCCACTAAAACACAGGCAGTGATGTCATGTGCTCCGGAAGGGTTAGTAGTTTCTGCGTCACTAGCAGCACACACCGTGTTACTCTATTTACAAATCCGGAGAGGAGTCATGGACGAGGATATGGGGTATTTCAAAGGTATTAATCATGTAATTAAGGACAAATTAAGACGAAAGGCATTGTGTCTTCACTTAACTGAAATTGTAATTTAAATATTGCATAACAAATTTAATACAATTTTATCAAATATATACAGTAAAGCCTTCCTTAAAGAACACATGTGGATAGCAAATCACTGTCTATGAAGGACAGTTTCATTTTCTCCATTTACAGTATAGTGCGTATAATTGGGAACTGCACAAGGGCACATTTTCATGTTTCTTTCGGTGTTCTGTATATACAGGCTTGACTGTATTTTTATTTAAAGACTTACCAAGGTGTTTTTGTTTCGCTTAGACTTGTAAAGGAATTATACTCTGACATCTCTCATTTTCTGTTTATTGTTTATTTCAAGGGAGGTTTAGAGGTCAACAGTCAAGTGGAATTAAACTCTGTTGAGAATGTTGTTTCATGTGGAGTACAGCTGGTGTCAGATGTAGAATATTTAGTGTCAGGTTGAGTATTTTCATAAATTCAACGAATAATCATTTATTGAGAAATTCAATAATATACAAACAAAATTAAAACGTGTTTAAAAAATAAATAGTTGCTTATAATTTTTTCCGAATTACAAATAAACTAGACAAATACCCTTATCATACAGCGGGATTATTTATAGTGCTCGCTAGTAGTATGGTACGAGGTTTTATAAAGATCCTATGGGGGACCGATTGCATAACCACGTCCTAACCCTAACACCAACAGCTAACCCTAACACACTAACCCTAACCCACTAACCCTAACACTAACTCTAGGTAAAAAGGTATTTATAATTAACCCTAACCCTAGGTAAAAAAGTATTCATAATTAGATAATACGAATACGATCAAATTCTTATCCGTTTAATCAAAGTAAATAAAAACCATCCGTGCTAATCTGTTATCTGATGCTTACCCGACAATCATACTGTAAATAAATAAACAAAGTATTTATAATTAGATAATACACTCTTATACGAATACGATACAATTCTTATCCGTTTAATCAAAGTAGATAAAGATCAATATTAAATACAAACCTAGTGACAGTAAAAATAAAAGATAGGTAAAACAAAGTATTTATAATTAGATAATAGGTTTAATAGACTCTTATACGAATGCGATACAATTCTTATCCGTTTAATCAATCAAAGTAAATAAAAACCACCACTGATTATAATACAATAAATTTGTTATCTATAAAGTGATGTTTACCCGACAATCATATTGTAAATAGATAGTTAAACAAAATATTTATAATTATATAATACACATTTATGGTAACAACGACAGAATTTGTAATCGTTTTATCTTCAAGGTAAAAACCCTTTCTTTAATTGTTATCGAAGGGAGATCAATTATATTTTTTTAATATTATTATTTTTCGTTTCCTTTTTTTCAGCGATAATATAAATAGATTATCATTTGACTGCATCGAATAAATTGGATTTATATCGTCTGCACTGATGGATCAATTGGTTGTATTGAATTTCGTCTGATAAGAAATGAACATCGTGGGGGAAAGTCAAACCGATAAAATTGTTTGATGAGTGCATTAAAACGGTAAATATCACCGGGTTTTCTTTTTAATAACCTATATAAACAAAACAATGAAAGTCTTCCCAATGTTGAGGATGGAGTGTGTAGGTCTTATCACTAACCCATTCATTCTATCGTTCTTACATTAGCCGCTGGCACTATTATATCCGACACAAACAGGTAGGTATTAAAAGAGCGAAATGAAAAATTGGGGAATATTGAGTAGGCGAGGAGTGATTTAAGGCGTCAAGAATAACGAAAATTCTAATCCAATTCTTTTTATTCACTATATGTTGTACACAAAATTCATTCGTAAATGTCTTTCAATTCGGCCTCGATCGTCTTTGAGTCTCGAGCTGAGAATTCATTCACGATATCTTCCAGAGTAAAGTTTCTATATCTGTATTTGACGAAGTGAACGCAATAGAGTCCACAGGTGTCGCCGTCCTCGGGTTGAACTCGAACTGTGTTGAACTTGTATTGCGGTCCGTTGGCGATCAGCACGTTTCGGAAGCGACGGTGATACGTTTCCGGTGCTCGTCCAAACGAATCGAAAAATTCGGTGGATCCTTCTTTTGGGAAATGAAATGCCACCCAGTGTGTCCCTTCTCGATCGCAAGAGTCCGTGTTGACGACAAAACTCTGGGCTCGGTTCTCTACTCGGGCGGGGAGTTGGTCGGCGCAACACACGATCGCCGGCAGTTCTTTAAGGTAGCATTCCAGTTCGTAGCCGTAGGTACCTTCTACCCTATCATCTTCTCTCTTGCATCTCTTGACGAGAGGTTCGTCAACGGAACATCCACGTATCTGGTAATTTTTCAAACCCCACGCTTCAGCGAATACGAGTCCACAGGGTCGACAGGCTAAGAGGTTCGGGTGCTCCTCCTTCTCCTCCTCCTCCTCCTCCACATCCTCCTCCTCTTCCTCCACAGCCTGCCCCTCTTCCTCCACACACCCTCCTCCTCTTCATCTTTCTCCTTCTCGATGCCTGTTCCCAATACGTCGGTGCGCAGACGTAAAGAATCAGGAGTCGTCGGTTTCAAGTCCACTAAGAGGTAGGCGTATGGTCTCTCCGTGGCTTCGTCAAACTTTTGTAATAAGAAATTCCTTCTCGAGGGATACATCTGTCTACCGAGTGTTTTGACGGGTTGTCGGGAGACGGGATTGTTAAAGAGTACTAGCTAATGACAGTTTCTCCTCTGTGTGGGGGTCTTTTTCGAAAAACAGGTTCTGGTTAAGCGTCACCACGGATAGGTTGCGATGGTGAGATCCTTCCGTAAACAAATCGTTGATTCTCGGGTCCTCGAATTCCACCGGAGGAACCACCGTCCTACTTATCTCATCGTAGAGGGATTACCATCTCTTGTACAACCAGACGATTCTCTGCAGCGGTGGCGCCATCTTGATCCGACAGCTTTGTAGCAGCGCTTTAACGAAATACGTCTTTCCACAGCCGGTCGGTCTAGTAATGTTTGCCGTGAACGGATGACGAAAGAGAAAGGATTTCCGATCGATAGACTTTCCCTCACTTCTTCCTCCGCTTCCTTCTCCACCTTCGCTTCCCCTCCTCCACTTTCTCCTCCTCTTCTGCTTTCTCCTCCTCCTCCCTCTCCACTTTCTCCTCCGCCACCTCTTCTGCTTCCTCCTCCGTGAACATTCCTGTGATCACGCAGCATATTATCTCTCCTAGAAAATCCTCGTTGACAAACTGGACACTGCATGTCGGTGGGTTTCCCAGTCCAGTCATCAATTCCTCTTATAAACTCCTCACTTTACGAAAATGAAGCAGACAAAAAACGTGATCGTCCTTAAAAAGAAAAACTCTCAGACGGTCGTCCTTCAGGGTGATTTCCAATTGATAAAATTGAAAGGTTTTTGTCTCGTGATATATCGGTCTTCAAAGGTCACGTCCGTCAATTCTTCCTGCAGGATGCCGACGGATTGGAGAACCGATTGGTACGAGTTTATGACGTACGAATAATTTCCCACGAAATCCCCGCATACGTAAACCATTCTGGTGGGTGTTTCGAACGCCGGTACAAAAGAAACGTTCAATAACGCACACTCCCATTTGTCTTTCATGGGGTACGTTCGCGGAAACTGTACACGAAATTGCCCTCCGGAATTATCGCCGAAGTGCTCCAGAGAGTCTTCACTGCTAACGAACATGTAAAACTCCTCCATGGTTTTGTGAATCAAAACGGATTTCCTCCCTCTTATAAACTTGAAACCGACGACTCCCGATTCTTTACGTCTGCGCACCGACGTATTGCGAACAGGCATCGAGAAGGAGAAAGATGAAGAGGAGGAAAAGGCGGAGGAGGAGGGTGTGGTGGAGGAGGAGGAGGAGGGTGTGGAGGAGGAGAAGGAGGGTGTGGAGGAGGAGGCTGTTGAGGAGGAGGAGGGTGTGGAGGAGGAGAAGGAGGGTGTGGAGGAGGAGGCTGAGGAGGAGGAGGGTGTGGAGGAGGAGGGTATGGTGGAGGAGGAAGAGAAGGGTGTGGAGGGTGTGGATGAAGAGGAGGAGGAGGGGAGGCTGTGGAGGAGGAGGAACACCCGGACCTCTTAGCCTGTCGACCCTGTGGACTCGTATTCACTGAAGCGTGGGGTTTGAAAAATCACCAGATACGTGGATGTCCCGTTGACGAACCTCTCGCCAAGAGATGCAAGAGAGAAGACGATGGGTAGAAGGTACCTACGGCTACGAACTGGAATGCTACCTTAAAGATCTGCCGGCGACCGTGTGTTGCGCCGACCAACTCCCCGCCCGAGTAGAGAACCGAGCCCAGAGTTTCGTCGTCAACACGGACTCTTGCGATTCATTTCTCAAAAGAAGGACCCGCCGAATTTTTCGATTCGTTCGGACGAGCACCGGAAGCGTATCACCGTCGCTTCCGAAACGTGCTGATCGCCAACGGACAGCAATACAAGTTCAACACAGTTCGAGTTCATGCCGAAGACGGCGACACCTGCGTTCACTTCGTCAAATACAGATATAGAAACTTTACTCTGGAAGATATCGTGAATGAATTCTCAGCTCGAGACCCAAAGACGATCGAGGCCGAATTGAAAGACATTTACGAATGAATTTTGTGTACAACATATAGTGAATAAAAAGAATTGGATTAGAATTTTCGTTATTGTTGACGCCTTAAATCGCTCCTCCCCTACTCAATATTCCCCAATTTTTCATTGCGTTCTTTTAATACCTACCTGTTTGTGTCGGATAGAATAGTGCCAGCGGCTAATATAAGAACGATAGAATGAATGGGTTAGTGATAAGACCTACACACTCCATCCTCAACATTGGGAAGACTATCATTGTTTTGTTTATATAGGTTATTAAAAAGAAAACCCGGTGATATTTACCGTTTTAATGCACTCATCAGACAATTTTATCGGTTTGACTTTCCCTAGCGATGTTCATTTCTTATCAGACGAAATTCAATACAACCAATTGATCCATCAGTGCAGACGATATAAATCCAATTTATTCGATGCAGTCAAATGATAATCTATTTATATTATCGCTGAAAAAAAGGAAACGAAAAATAATAATATTTAAAAAATATAATTGATCTCCCTTCGATAACAATTAAAGAAAGGGCTTTTACCTTGAAGATAAAACGATTACAAATTCTGTCGTTGTTACCATAAATGTGTATTATATAATTATAAATACTTTGTTTAACTATCTATTTACAATATGATTGTCGGGTAAACATCACTTTATAGATAACAAATTTATTGTATTATAATCAGTGGTGGTTTTAATTTACTTTGATTGATTAAACGGATAAGAATTGTATCGCATTCGTATAAGAGTCTATTAAACCTATTATCTAATTATAAATACTTTTTTTTTACCTATCTTTTATTTTTACTGTCACTGGATTTGTATTTAATATTAATTTTTATCTACTTTGATTAAACGGATAAGAATTGTTTCGTATTCGTATAAGAGTCTATTATCTAATTATAAATACTTTGTTTACCTAGATACAGTATGATTGTCGGGTAAACATCAGATAACAGATTAGCACGGATGGTTTTTATTTACTTTGATTAAACGGATAAGAATTTTATCGTATTCGTATTATCTAATTATGAATACTTTTTTACCTAGGGTTAGGGTTAATTATAAATACTTTTTTACCTAGAGTTAGTGTTAGGGTTAGTGGGTTAGGGTTAGTGTGTTAGGGTTAGCTGTTGGTGTTAGGGTTAGGACGTGGTTATGCAATCGGTCCTCCATAGGATCTTTATAAAACCTCGTACCATACTATTCTCGCTCACTGACACAACAGTCCGCCGTTAGACATGTTGCTCCCCTGAAACACATTATTCCGATTCCGAGCAAAACCACTCATTGCTCTTACTCCTTAGTACTGCGTACTTAGCAAAGAAGCAACAAATAGCAATGTTATAGTCATTGGTTTGACCAAACCAGGGCTCGAATTCACGATCCACCTCACTCGAGACTAGATGAGCACGCTAACCATTACACCACAGATGCGGCATACGAACGTTCGAAGAGTAAATGGTTGAATGGTTGTGTTCTCCATTGACTGGTGAAGTTTCAATTTCGAAGTCACGTGTCAAACACATGAGGCTTTTTAAATGACACGAACACGAAATAATGTAATCTTTTGATATTAAATGTATGATTCACATCTGCTCGCTTAGGTACATCATTTCAACATAAACTCATCAGCAGCTGTAACTGGATCAGTGAATGGAACAATTTGTCACAGTTTCAACAAGATTCCCTCAATAATGATATCTACAGCGGTACATGCTACAGTGGATGTGAAGTAAGTCTACCACAATCTAAATTATTTTCTATACACGGACAATTACAATGTAATAAAAAGCAAATACTAAGATAAAAACGTAGATATCAAATTTAGTGCACACGACGCGTTTCTAGAATAACCTTCATCAGGTACGCTCAATGCCGAAATATTCGAAGGTCAAATAATTTTATAGTCTTTGGAAGCAATAAAGCCAAAAATCCTGAGCAGAGATGACAGAATAGAAAAAGGTTTCCTATGTCTGAGGTAGGAGAATCTTAGCTTCAATCATATTTAGAATACAGGTTTCCTTGATAAGAAAAGTTTTATTTGATTTGATTTGATTTTTGGTGTTTAACGCCACTTTGGTATATCAAATAAGTAATCAGAAGCTGTACACCGAAGAATGACAGAAAATACAATGGTCAAAAGAGAAGAGACAAAGGGACAAAAAATGATCTACAAAACAATACATGGAAAAGTCAAGATCAAGAAACACGAACCCCACTAAATCCTGGGATGAACTCGGGTGCTCGGAAGGGTAAGCAGTTCCTGCTCCACTAACATAACAAACAAAAATATAACGCCATCAGAACAGTTCCAAATAATAGAGGAGGAACATCGATGCCACCAACACACATATAATATACAAGACAGTTCACTCTCCTGGCTTGGAAATGGTACTTCATTTAAAAGTGGCGATGTTAGTGAGTAATAGTATCCATAGTGACGTGTGATAAAGTAAAGCTTATGGAAGTTAAGCCAGTTTAAGCATCATGTATATATTCTATAAAGAGAAAAGTCCAATGTAACAAAAAGATGTTAAACTCACAAATATTGTTCAGTATGATTTGAACACTATTCCTGTCGTATGTTTGTTTTAAGTTTTATTGGTGGAGGACACTAAAGTACCTGAAACGAATCGCTGATCGAACTCATGTCACTGACAAATCGATGTAACGCAGGTCACTGATACTTTATCACATAAAGTTGCATCTAGTACACCTCGTCAGTGGCAGGAATCGAGCGAACAACATACGTGGTGAAAGACATTGATTGAATACGTAGGTGTAAATATGATAATTCTACGACCGTGGCCACGGTGGACCCACTAGCATATGTAATATCCAGCTATCGTAAAGCTTGATGTCAATAATAAGATTCACAACTAGCACAACAAACAGGTATCAATTGTTTGTAGTCGGTTGGTGCACAATGTTGGCACAACACTACTTTAATGCCAGCAGCTTTCAGTTGCAACGATTCCAAAATCACGAATTATTTGTTTACTTGAAAAAAATCGCGAATTTAAAAACTAGATAATAACTTTGACCTTCATATTAATTTCCATGACCTTTACCACCTGTACAGTACCAATAAGAAAAGTTTAATATATATCAAAGGGGTAATAAGAAGCCGTAACTCCAAGGACAGACAACACAATATTATCAGAGTGACATTTCAAGAGCCTGTCAGTTTATCTATTAAATCATTTCAAATATGTTTAGACAATCTCTAAAATTTATTTTGAAACTTTTCTTGCATTTGCAGATTGTGATACCACCAGAAAATACACTTCACGGTTGTCTTATGGATTCACAAAATTCTTGTTTTGATTTGAATGCAGCTTGCAATGTGGATTTATCCACAGGAGACTGTCAATGGACTGATTGTATATAGATTAACTACAATTTAATTAAATACCTTATACACTGAGTGTGGTGTGTATATAGAAGAAGAACCAACTATTCTAAAACACATATTCTTAACTCTTTTTATGCCATATAATACATCTCTTTTCATGATACAATTATTTAGTAGTATACAATTTAAAAACAAAAGAATAAAATGAAAAACTAAAAATGCAGTTCAAAATCCAATAGAAAAATCGCACAAAGAGGCAAAATCGATACCCCTAGCAGAAATACATGACAGCTCATCGATCACTCTCCTGGTTTAGTACACGCATTTCAATAAAAAGTAGCGATGTTGCACTAGTCTTATAAGCTTAAGCCTCCACTCTTAGTGAAAGGACCTTTGTCGAATTGAAGTGTATCCCAATCAACGTTAATCACTCTTACAATACATCAAGTGAAAAACGTCATTATAAGAAAAGTTTGAAGATGTCAAAGCGCTACTCAGAAGCCGCACTTCGAATGAGTCAATACAATGCCCAAAGAAAAGCAACAAAAAACAAATATTATGCATATCTATTCAATAGGGAATGATACATTAGGAACTATCAAGGTTGACAGTGTTGTTCATCGTCGAATGACAGTCAATACAATAGCCAAAGAAAAGAAACAAAAAGACAAAAAATATGCATATCTATTCAATAGGGAATGATACACCAGGAAATATCAACGTTGACAGTGTTGCTCATCGTCAAAGTGCGTACAAGTTTTGTTAATAAACTTCGATGTAAGTCTGCCACTTAGATTGTTATAAGTTGGTACACTAGCTTCGTTTTGTGTTTCTTTCTATAAAACTCAATTATAAGATAATCATATGTCACATGTTCTGAGTACTAGTTCTTTTGTAATATTTGTTGTACTACAAAAGATAACGATTCAGGACCAGCGTTGTTGGTATTGAAGGAGATACTAAGTCTTTCGCTGTATTTCTGTGTGTTGTTCAATGCCTGGATTTTTCTTAACGTTACTGTACTCTACTTTTCCGTTTTATCCCTTCTATCTTTTCTATATAGTTCAATAGTCTATTTGTTATTCAATGTCCGTTTTTCTCATATAATAGAAAATAAATTAAGTAATATTTAGACTAATTTGTTTCCTAGTTAAATGGTTATTAAGCAATTGAACGCGAAGCGTAAGATTGTTTAACCGTTTAACTCGGAAAACCGTGGTATAAATGATTTGTAACATGAAGCCATGCAATATCACATATAGGTCGTCGTCGTTGATTATTGCACGGCTCTCTTAGAGTAATAAAACTACATCCCAGATTTTAAAGTGTGCAATATCTCCTATCTTAGTGTATTATTTCATAGTTCTTAGCTGTTGCTTATAGTCTGGTATGTAAACCATAAATATATCAAAAGATGTTACAAATTACATTTACATCATTGCAGAATTAACTTTTCGTTTTACTAATTCAATTTGTACATCGGAAACTTCGAGTAACATGCAAATTCAATACCCTTACGGCTTTGTAAATTACAAAAAAAGGTGCACTCGACTCGCAATCGCAAGTGATAAAGTTCACCAGTTGATTGCTCTTGATCGGTGGTTCTCTCCGGCTTCTTCCACCACTAAAACTGGTCGCCATGATATATCTGAAATATTGCTGAAAGTGGCGTTAAAACACCAAAAATAAAAAATAAAAAAATCAATACCCCTAACACGCATATACATGTATATGACCGTCCAATGTTGCGTGTGGATGGCATTAGCTATGATGGGTTTGCAATCATTTATATGTCATTATAAACAGATATGTGACCGGTGTGATATACCGTGATGAAATCCATGTCCCTATTGTTAGATTTACGCATGAATGATAGCTCTATACCTGGAGCGGTCAACTGATATCCTTAACAGGAATTGATTGAACGCACGAATGCAAGAAATTATAAACAAAATTATTCATGTTTGAACCTAAGCTGTTTCATGATATAAAATATTATGTATATTTAAATATTCTGGTTAATCAGTCTAATTTTCACAGGGATACTTCAGAGGTACTTGGACTATAAAATAACAATGTAACAAGCTCCACTGAATAAACTTAGTATTATGCTATTTAAAAAATTCCCTACAAAATGTTGACAGATGCACTCGTTGAAGAATGGTCAAGAATTCCTGAATTTGACCCGCAATTCGCAGCTTCCAAACTTGTTGTAGAGCGGTGTAAGGTGGACATACCCGATATTGATATATTTCTTTTTTAAATTCTAGGACATTTTTATTGCTTTATTTTATTTTATTTTACCAAAATGATCAACTTTTTTCAAATATTTATCTAAGTTTTTAAAGTTATTTATTAGATTTTGGAGCTGTTCCGACAGTGTGGTATTTTGGAGCTGTTCCAACAGTATGGTATTTTGGAGCTGTTCCGACAGTATGGCATTTTGGAGCTGTTCCGACAGTGTGGTATTTTGGAGCTGTTCCGACAGTATCGTATTTTGGAGCTGTTCCGACAGTGTGGTATTTTGGAGTTGTTCCGACAGTGTGGTATTTTGAAGCTGTTCCGACAGTATCGTATTTTACAGCTGTTCCGACAGTATGGTATTTTGGAGCTGTTCCGACAGTATGGTATTTTGGAGCTGTTCCGACAGTATCGTATTTTGGAGCTGTTCCGACAGTATCGTATTTTGGAGCTGTTCCGACAGTATGGTATTTTGGAGCTGCTCCGACAGTATCGTATTTTGGAGCTGTTCCGACAGTATGGTATTTTGGAGCTGTTCTGACAGTATGGTATTTTGGAGCTGTTCCGACAGTGTGGCATTGTTTTGCTTTTCGTTTTATTATTGTTATAATTTGTTTTTCTAAAGTGGTTCTTAAATTTTTTTTTGTTGAGTATATAAATGTTATGAATTTATGGCTAATTGTGTATACTTGTTCTACCAGCAGATTCTATATTTTAACAAAGAAAATCTCCCCTCAAAGAGTCAACTACATGTATATTATTGATTAATTATATTTAAAAGTGTCGATTTAGAAAAAAAAATCATTCTACGCTACCAGTACGAATGGTGAAGGAAAATGTGGCACTTCCTGACCGCATTTTAAAGTTGTATTCCATTAGAAAACAGTTAACATTGTCGTTTCAATATATTGTGGAAATTTAAAAGCATCTTACCAAGTATAATGGTCGATCTGTAAATTCAATATCAGAGTACTTATATTATCTCGATTCTTTACCAAAGCAAACTATACGTTTTTGTTTTACTGTAATTCAGATCTTTTTTTATATCGTTCAAGATGTTCTAAATCGTGATTAGGATAAAGGATAAATTTGTTCATAGATAACGTTATCAATATCGATTTAATTACTGGTTTAATTAAATGGGAAGTTGAATTGTTTATTTCACAGATTACCTCCCATTGTCACAATCCCATTCTCCTTTCCTCTTTCATGACTTATCGGGTTTGTAACAAGGAGGTTAGGGTTATGGTGTTTAACGCCACATTCAACACCATTTCAGTTATATCGTGAAGGTCACTTTTATTTGTGGGGGAATCCAGAGTGCCCGGAGAACACCACCAAACTGCCGAGTCACTAACCAATTTTATCATATAATGTTGTATCGAGTACACCTCGCCAAGAGGGATATTCAAACTCACAACGTTAGTGGTGATAGGCACTGATTGCATATGTAGTTATAAATCCAACTACCATACGATCACGACCACTATGGCCCCTGGTTTGTAACAAGAGAAACACGACAGATGTCACTAGTGGAGCAGGAATTGCTTACCCTTTCGAAGCCTCTTTGTTCATCCTCGTTTTTTAGTGGGAGTCGTTTTGCTCAATCTTTATATTTCTGTGTAGTGCTTTTCGTTTGGTAATTGTATTGTCTGTCTTTCTTCGATTGATGGTGCATCTGGTAACACAATGGAATGATTAGAGACGAATAGTTTGATTACCACAAGTATAAAAAGGTGACATGTGGATAGAATTAGGGGGAAATTCCTTCAAACGTGTCAAGTTATAATAGAAAACCAAATACTCATACAGAGGCAATATGTGATACAAAAACATTTATCATACAGCTGAAAATGAAAAAAATATGCAGCAAGAAGCAATGAAGATTTCAGACATAAGACCGGTACAAAAGAACATTTCTACATAGCATTATGTTTGGCAAAGAATTATATGCTATTGCAGCCTTAGACAATTCCACTGTGCTCTTAGCTTGGGTATATTTGCATGCAGTGTTTGATTTTTAATTCGACTGTACTGAGGTTGTGGTATATTTTTTTTCATTGCATTGTTAATTCCTGTAAAAATAAAGATTTTTCTCTTGCCTGTTATTCTAAAGATGTCTAAGACAATGTTTTTCGCCATACTTGTTTTATTTTGGACTATATATATTCCGACATGTCTATTAATATATATTAATATAAGCTCACGAGAAGATTTAAACGGACAATGTATTCCTATAACATTTCTCTATTGTATCGGTATTTTGGTTCCCATGGAAATAGGAGCAAAATGTCTTGATAAAAGAGTCATAGATTGTTAATTTTAAAATATGTTCGAATGTTGTCCAATCGTTCTACAGTCTTCATACTCCTATTTGATTTTCCATGTTAGAATTCACATCTTTTTTTCCGGAAATTGTGTCTGTTTTGATTTTCCATGTGTTTGCATGGACATCTTTTGTCTTTCTTTTTTTTAAACCCTATTTAATAATAAACATTTAATGATAGATTGGTTAAATTAACAAGTCCGATTAACCATATCATAACGAAAGGTTTAGCACGATATAAAAGTTTGTTGCGAAAATACCGCATATTCCACGGGTGTTTTATCACAAGTTTGTTTTTTAATCTGTTTCTTGGTCAATTTTAATCTGTACTCACGATCTGCGACCATTTCAAGAATCGACAAAACGCGAGCGAGCGAGCGAGAGAGAGAGAGAGAGAGAGAGAGAGAGAGAGAGAGAGAGAGAGAGAGAGAGATGTCTCAAAAGATTTATTTGTTTTTATTTGCACTTAACAATGTTGCATAAAAATAATAATGTTCATCATTGTATATTATATACACTGAAATGGTTTTTTTGTTTGTTTTCAACGAATCTCTCTTTTATCTGTATCTGTATTGAATACGTTGTAGTTCCCGGAAAACAGTTTTTATACAACGGTAGAGAGAGGCGCCCAGATTTTATGGCGCTGGTCCGCTAGGGCGGTCTTGAATGCCTCAAGAGACTTTGCGCATGCAACTGTGTCTGGTAGATGGTTCCAACGTATGACGGTGTCCACGAAGAAGCTGTTCTGATATTGAGCTGTCCTATTATTTGGGATGTTTAAGCACTTTGAGTTGTTAGTTTTGTGTTTTTCGACTGGGTTGATGGTTACACAAGCCCCAAATGTCTTTGGTTTTATTTGCCTTTTACGCTTGCTAAATGTGATAAAAGTGTCGGTTGGTAGAGCCGGCACCAACCCCTCGACCACCTTGTACATTAAAATGAGACGGAGGCTTTGTCGTCTTTCTTCCAGTGTTTCTAACTCTAGTTCTTTTCTCATTTTCGTTATACACCCCCTTTCTCTGCTTCTATAATCCCTTTTGATGAAGCGTATAGCTCGGTTTTGTATCTTTTCTAATTTGTCAATATCCCCCTTGAGATATGGGTTCCAGATCGTTGCTCCATACTCCACAACTGATCGAACTAGGGATATGTAGGCTGTTTTTCTACAATTTTCGGGGGCTTTCTTAGGTTTCTTAGGTTTCTCCTTAGAAAGCCGAGGGTGGCGTTAGCTTTCTTGCATACGTTGTTGATATGTATGCTCCATTTGAGGTCATTTGAAATTTGTAAACCGAGGTATGGGTTATCGCTTACTTCTTGAAGGATGTGGTTGTCTAGTTCATAGAGTCTTGTTGAACTTTTGTTGATTGATAAGGTGTAGCATTTCTTAGCGTTGAATCGCATACCCCATTTATTTGCTCATTCCTCTAAGTTCTTTATATCTTTTTGTAGAGCTTGGTGATCGTCTTCTTGATTGCTGGTACGATAAAGAAGGCAATCATCGGCAAATAGACGGACGGATGTGGTGATGCTATCGGGAAGGTCATTTATATGGCATAGAAACATTAACGGTACTAATACGGTTCCTTGGGGTACTCCTGATTCTACTGTAGTTTCTTCTGATGTTTCCCCTTCGACGATTGTTCTCATTTTTCATGTGTGGATGCTACCTTTAATTCCATACTGATAGAATTTTTTTTTGTCAGTATGATAGGATATATACTTTTTTGTCATAAGATGAATATGTCAAATATTTTGCCTAATATTTTATTTGCGACAAGTTGATCACCAGTTACTATTTGCCAAATTCACAGAATATATAATACATTTTTAGATTCACGTGCACTTATGTAGAAAATAACAATATCCGGAAACAGTAGTCTTGTCCGTGTTTGTTTTTTAATGGTCATTTATTCGTCTCTTCGCAAGAGAGCGAACACGATGTTTCAAAAAGTTTGACATTATCTTTCAAAGATAAAGCTTAGTCAGACTATATAAAGTATATAGCAGCGTAGATAAAGACCACAAGGTTGAGGTGTTCACACAAAGTCCTGAACAGTTCATAACAACACGGGGAAAAGAAGATAGTCCGGCGCACCGGGATTGCACAACAATCCAGCATGGCGGAACATGCGGGAATTTCGGCAAGTTATTTAACATATTTATGTTCATCATATAATTTCGCTTTGAGTATGTTTTCACATAATACAATGTAATGTTTCCATATTTACAGAGTGCTGAAGTTTTGAAGAAATTTGCGCAGAATGTCGCCAACCCGAGCACAAAAGATCGGCTGCAGATCCTGGGTGATGTGGCAATATGTGTTGGAAAACCAGGTATTTTTTTTTTGCAAGTTTGTAAAGAAATTTTATCATGATTATTAACATTCACATCATTTGCATGAAGATAAGAATGTTAGCCAGTCTTGTTAAAATTTTCTGAACTTTCTTTATATAGATAATGTTGAGTTGGATGTAACCAGGCATGTGTAAAACAAGAATTTAAACCAAACTGTAAATTCATAAACACCTACAACAACTTTTTTGACATCATGAATGATCATAATCTTGAACAGGTTGTGCACATATCAACAAGACAGGAAAATACACTAGACCTGTTTTATATAAATCAACCATCATTAGTACAGAACACAAAAACACTTCCTGCATTGGGAACATCAGACCATGATATCGTCTTTCATGAAATGAATATAACAATTGGTAGAAAGCATAAAACACCAAGAACAATTAATCAGTATAAAAAAGCAGACTGGGACAAAATACGTACAGAAATAAAAACATTTCAAGAACATTATTTCTGTAAACAAACTATACACACTACCACAGAAGAAAAATGGCTACTTATCAAAACCAAAATCCAAGAAATAATTGATAAACTTGTGCCATCAAAGACACTAAGACAAAAACAAGATATCTCATGGCTAACACCAGAAATTAAGAGACTAATCAGAAAAAGGAACAGAATATACAAGAAACTAAAATCCACAAGAGTAGAAGAAAGACCAAATATTGTCAAAAAACACAGATCTGCAAAACATTTAGTACAGCAAAAGCTCAGACAATCTTACTGGAATTATATAGAAAACATAATGTTTATTTCACTATCTATACTTACCTGCATCAACTTTTTGCAATGTTCTTGGGTCGTCTTCAGCATTTGCCCGAATTAGCAGAAAGCAAACTCAGCAAAAAACTTTGGTCATTCATTAAAAACCAAAAAAGTGAAAACATAGGTGTCTCGCCATTGAAGGTAAACGGAATAACAAAAACAAACCCTACAGACCAAGCTGAAGCACTAAACAATCAGTTTCATTCAGCATTTACAACATCCAAACCATTAAAACTATCACACATTTGTGATCTAAACAAGCTAAAATCACAAATTTCTAATGCATGATATCATTATTACTCCAGAAGGAACATTAAAATTATTAAAGAATCTAAATCCAACCAAAGCAATCGGTCCAGACAAAATTTCATCCCACTTTCTAAAAGAAGTACATGACGAAATTTCCCCTATGATATCGGACTTCTTTCAGTCATCAGTCAACACAGGCACCGTACTCACTGATTGGAGAGAGGCAATAGTTACACCTGTATTTAAAAAGGGATCAAAACCAGAAAACTACAGACCAATCTCCCTCACATGCATTCTCAGTAAAGTTCTAGAACATATAATTGTTTCTTCCATAATGAACCACCTAGACAATCATAATTCATTATATCCACTTCAGCACGGTTTCAGATCAAAACTCAGTTGTGAAACACAATTATTAACATTCACTCAAGAAATTTTTGATAGCATGGCAAGTGGTAAACAAACAGATGTAGCCGTTATGGATTTTTCCAAAGCCTTCGATAAGGTGGACCATTGAAGATTAATTGTCAAATTAAAACGTATGGGTATAAACAACAAAACATCAAACTGGATAGGGGCATGGTTATCACATAGATTTCAAAGGGTGGTAGTTGATGGCCACACATCAAACAGTTGTCCTGTATTGTCAGGCATCCCCCAAGGCTCTGTCCTTGGTCCATGTCTTTTCCTTATATATATAAATGACATGCCAGACACCCTTAAAAGTAACATTCGCCTCTTTGCAGATGACACAATAGTTTATCTTACAATATCAGCATTAACAGATTGTCACACACTCCAATCAGACCTACACAAACTCGAAAAGTGGGAGGAAGAATGACTTATGTCATTTAACCCATACAAGTGTGAAATCATCCACATGTCCAGAAAACAAAAACCGATCATATTCCAATATACACTACACAACCAGGTACTCAAGTCAACAAACAAAGCAAAATACCTAGGTGTCACTATTACTAATGACCTAACTTGGAATCACCATATAAATAATATCACAAATAAAGCAAATCCATCTTTGAGATTTATAAAAAGAAATGTAAAAACAGCATAAAAACTAAAGAACTAGCTTATAAAACATACATGTATGTCGTACCAAAAGTAGAATATTGTAGTGTAGTCTGGGACCTCTGGCAGAAACAACAAATTAATAAAATTGAAATGATACAAAGAAGAGCAGCCAGGTACACATTAAATCAGTACAGTTATCAGAGTAGTGTAAGTGCCATGCTACAACACCTTTGCTGGCCTACCCTCCAACAAAGAAGACATCTAGCATCAGTCACCATGCTATACAAATTACAACATCAATTAGTTTCCATCTCAAATTTGCACTACCTAGTTCCATCAAGAAATCACAAATTCATACAGCCATTCTCTCCCACAAATTATCATTTATACTCATTTTTCCCTAGAACAATCAGGTTGTGGAATTCACTACCAAACCAGGTAGCTAATAGCCCAAACTTGGATGCTTTCAAGTCTGGTGCCCAATAATTCCTCTATTGTTAATATATTATGTTGTTTTATCCTATACAAAAAAAATGTTTATTCATAAATGTATATATGTTATTCAAATTTTCGTTTCCCTAGCATGCCTTCTAAAAAGTCTTCAACACATTGAAGTTTAGAAGTATCCTGTAGATGTAGATGTAGATACCCACTAAAACTGGGTAACAGGACAACTCGGCTAGTAGACAACTTTGAGCAGGACATCTTGGATTGTAATGAATACTTCACATGTTTGAATTCCATGTATTTGTTGATATATTGTAAGACATTGGGTGATATATTAAAGACCTGACAATAAAGACATAGTATTATTATACGTGACAATGTCCCTGTTAGACCTGACATAGCATTATTATATGTGACAATGTCCCTGTTAGACCTGACATAGCATTATTATATGTGACAATGTCCCTGTTAAACCTGACATAGCATTATTATATGTGACAATGTCCCTGTTAGACCTGACATAGCATTATTATATGTGACAATGTCCCTGTTAGACCTGACATAGCATTATTATATGTGACAATGTCCCTGTTAGACCTGACATAGCATTATTATATGTGACAATGTCCCTGTTAGACCTGACATAGTATTATTATATGTGACAATGTCCCTGTTAGACCTGACATAGCATTATTATATATGACAATGTCCCTGTTAGACATAAATGGAGGGACTCTGTACCTTACTCACAATCATGTGCTGACCACCCTGTGTCCTTATGCAGTTCTTATTTAAACAGTTAATTACAACCAATAATATGTATTAGTGTCAACTTTATGAAACATTATTGATTTCATTTCGTAAAGATATGTATAATATTTGTCGTAACAATACAGTAACAATGGTATTCTGAATATTGCGTCCTTCTATTTTCAGATCCCAGTTAGAATTCTCAATATGGACTTGAATTGTACAATTATGGAATCAATATGTTATCTTAATATGATATCCCTCCTCCCCTTAAAAAAAAGGGGTTATGAAAAAGTTTCTTCATACATACTGTTGTGTGGTGCATCAGATTTGCTAGAATTTTTGAATTGGAATGAGAAATATAATCTCATAATGTTTTGAATTGGTGATGAAGTGAAAAAAGTAGGGGGGAAAAAAAGTCTTATTCTGTAATATAATTATAGAGATATTTATATATTTTGTTGTTGTAGATTTACCTGAAAATGCTGTAAAAGGAGTTCTGAAATACCTTGTACAGTCAATAGGAACTTATCAAGATGCAAAATCTAGGAGAGCGGTTTTGAAAATTCTGCAGATCATATCTAAGACGTTCCCTACAGTAGTTGTTAAAAATCTAGCAACGGTTCTCAATCAAAAGGCTACTTCACAGACAAAGATTGTAAATGCAAGGTAGAAAATTATTGTGAATAAAAACAAAACAAAGGAGTGGTGGAAAGTTAATCTTTTGGGTTCAATTAGCCATAGGGCCCTCATGGTCACGATTTTACGATTTCTTGTTCCATCTTGGACGCAGATTCTATTGGTCATTTATGAAATATGTACAAGCTTTCCACATAAATCTAATTGTCTTTTGGTTGCTGTCAGTTTCATAAGACTCAGTTCCAGGTAGTAAGATTAGATTACCATCAAGTTCTAAAAAATTATAATACGTTTTCAAATCAATGCATGAGAAGCAAGATATAGAGTGTAAGATGTCCTTTTCATATGACAGAAATGCATCAGTGGTGTAATGGATAGCATGCTCGCCTCGAATGCAGTAATTCGTGGGTTCGAACACTGGTCTTTCAAATCAAAGACTATAAAATTGGTATTTGTTGACTCTGCTAAGCACACCGCTTTTTGGAGTAAGAGCAGACTGGTTGGCTCAGAATCAGGATAATTTTTCAGAATGGAGTGACATGTCTAGAAGCAGACTGTTGTTTCAGTGACCTCGTACCATAAAGATCCAATTAAGCATGTTGGTCTGGTACAAAGCGCCATCGTCATAATTTCTCGCCATGATATAGCTGAAAAATTGCTTATTTGGTATTAAACAGCAATCACTCACTCACTCAAATATCATAAGTCAAATAAACTTATAGCAAACTAGTATTTTTGACGACCTTAAAGTATGCGAAAGATTTATGTTCGTCTTTACATGTATTTCAGTCATAACTCTTCTGGAGAGGCCTTGTTTGGTTTGTCTTGGACCTGTGTTGTACTGATAGAGATTTACAAAAATAAAACACAAGTTTCTCAAGATGATCTTAAACAACTGGTGAGTTCTTAAGCTTTTAGTGACATTAGATTATATTTTATATTCTTCAGTAAATGAAATCTTTGGATATAAAAGAATGAATGGTGTTGAAAGTCCCAAATCTGAGTTATAAAAGTATAAAGGTGGCATACTTTTTACTGTTATCTTCACATATCCAAGATTCAACTCGCTTAATAATTTCTTTGGTGCCCAATTAGGATTTTCTTCTTTGGGCTTTGTTATTAGAACAATGTACGACATAATATCTACTCAGAATGTTTCTGCATTTGGATCTTTGCTGACTCCTTTTTTTCATCTTTTTTTTTTGTCATCAAGAATGTCTTGCCTGGACTCTGGTCTTGTCCTTTCTCCATTATTGTTTTAAAAGGTGTGATGTCATATGAAGCATGTGTCAGTGACGTCATTGGACGTCAATTTGAGAAAGTGAGAAATTGCCATAGATTTGAGAATTGAACGGCGATTTGAGAATTTGAAGAAGGACATAGATCTGAGCTACAGATGTCTGTGATGTAGAAATCGGGCATGAAATTAAGGATTGGATGTCAATTATAGGCTGGAAGTCAATCGGAGTCTTACACGGATATCATATAACTCTATATGACCACAAAGTTTAATTTTGTTGATATTTTGTAAAATTCACTAGGACTATATTTTACTTTTGTATAGATCTATAATTATATATTAATTGTAGGTTACAGTTCAGTGTGGTTTTATATATGGTGCTTTGGCTGCTGGCAATAAGATTATTAATCAGGCAACCTATAAAAAGATGGTTCATGTTTTCAAGAGCGTGAGTAATGCAAAATAATATATCTCTCTCTTTGTCTTTTTAAGGTCAATTATCTATGTTGAAAATATATTTATATTCATTAAGCTGATATGCTTTGATAAACAACAGGTCAGTGGTTTTCTCCTGGTACTCTAATTTCCTCCACCAATAAAACTGACCACCACGATATAGCTGTAATATTGTTGAAAGTGGCACTAAACACCATAAACCAACTTTGATAGACGAGCAAGAAATTTACTGTTAAAAAGCATGTTATCTTATATTTTTTTTTTACTTTTAGATGGGGGAAATATGCACTCCCAAGTCATAGTTACGAGTTAACATGTAAGGAAGGTAGACAGGCAAATCTTTATTTTTTTTTGAATTTTTACCACGTTATACAGGACAAGAATCTTGTCCAAAAATGGCAATGAAAACTTACAGGGTAAGCACCAAAAAATTAGGGTCGGTAGGGTAAGCACAGGTTGGTTTTTTTTTGGCCTGAATAACAATATTTATGAATTGTTAATTCTTAATATTAACACTGCTGGTTTTAAGAAAATGAATGAAATGATTATCTCAAATTGAAAAATACTTGTTATTCAACAGTTATCATATTTATCTTGTATTTAGTTTTGTTCATGCCACAATATAGCTGAAATACTGCTAAAGTTGGTGTTAAGCACCAATCAATCAATAAATGTATTTAGTTTTATACTTTTATGCAATTTTTCCAGGATGACCGAGTGCCAATGGAATATGGTCAAATGTTACAGGACATTGAAGCTTCTATGTATAATCTGTCAGCAGCTAGCATACTGATGAAATATCTTTACAAAAAGAGAAAACAAGAACTGATTTCTAAATTTAAGGTATGACTGTGCAGGGCTTTCAATATTTTTCAACTATGCCAGTACTTCACTATTTACTGGCAGTACCTTTTCTTAAAATTTTCATGAATATCTTGTGCAACATTCATTGAAATTAGGAGGTACCAATTACCATTGTAAGTGGGTAAAAGTACATGGTACCGCCCCTTATTGAAAGGCCCGACTGTGAGATGATCTACGATAGCTTTCATTCTTGCAATGATTTCAACAATAGATATAGAGTGAAATCTGTTGAAGCCCAACCTCCTTGATACCATCTTTTGTATTCACAATAGACAGGTGTTCAATTTATACAGGTAAAATTGACAAAGATTTCCTACATTGTTACTTTATTGAAAGTTTTGTTTATAAAGAATTCCTTTTTATTCAAGGTTCGGTTTTGACAGGTTTCACTGTATCTTTTATTTGTTTTGCAAGAATCAATTTCTCAGAAGTCCATTCTGAACAAAACTTGGCAACGATATTATGCATATCAAGGATTTGTCAAAGTGATGTCAGTATAACGTCGTGTTAGAAATCAATGATGATATGTTTGTATCAAGCTTATTGCTTGATAATAGGTATAATGGCATGTAAAAATCGAAGGAAAATTTAAATCATCAATAATAATAATAATAATGATGAGAGTTGTTTGAGAAATGAAAAAAAAAATATTTGACATTTTAGTACACAATAATTATGGTGTGTTTAAAGAGAGAAATTGAGCTGTTTTTTATATATTCAATATAAATTATGAATTAATTACTGAGGCAAATATCTTTATCCTATTTTCCCATTTTCTTCACTACAGTACAGTCGGAGACATATTGTGATAAATCACTGTGATAAGTTATTTGGATATATCTTTTGTTCTATTAAATATATCTTCAAAATTTCTTTTACATTTAGAGTGTCACATACTATCACCCAAAAGGCATATCAAAATAATTAAATAGATTAAACAGATCAAAAGATATATCAGTATCACTAAGAAGAGTGATTTAATACACAGTTGCAGTCTCTGAAAAAAATGTATATCTTGATAAATCTGCCAATATATTCACATTTGTTAAAGGTTGCTTTGTTATATATCACATAATGTTTTACTTTATTGGAATAACAACTTGCATATATATTTTTTATTAATGAACATTTTGTATTGTATTTTCTGTTTAAAGGATGCCTTCCTGGATGTGTTTGTGAAGCAGTTACTTGGTAGTAGGACAAATCCTCAAGTACAGTTACTAGTAAGTGTGGATACTTATGATAAAACAAAATGTTTTCTTTCAGAAAATATTAAAAGAAACAACATTTACATTTGAAATTGAGACACAGTCCAGGACTTTTGGTCATAAAATATTGACAACTACAGTCCAGCGTGTCTTATGTGACCTTCCAAGGGAAAATTGAAACAGAGTCACTAAATACAGGTTTAATTAATATGAAATGCAATGTGAAGGGAAATTAAAATTAAGGTCACATAATACAAGTTATTGCTTAATTGAGGTGGTCGCTAAAGCAAGTTTGACTACCTATGCAATCAGTGCCTATCACCTCTTAAGTTGTGAGTTAGAATCCCAAGCATGGTGAGGTGTACTGGATACAACATTATGTGATAAAGTTTATCAGTGACTTGCGGCAAGTCTGTGATTTTCTCCAGGTACAGGTTATAATAATAACTGAAATATTGTCGAAAGTGGCGTTAAACTACATAACCCTAGCCATTGGTCATAAAACTTGTGAGCGCAAGCTTGTACTCATACTCGAAAAAACAGCCAATCAGAAGACTGTATCAAATAAATAGTTTGTTCCGATTGGACAATTTTGAAGTAGGAGTACAAAATCTTACTCAAAATTTGTTGAAACGTAAGACATGATTGAATAGTAGTTTGATTTACATCTACAGTTTCAATTGGTGCCACCGCCACGATATAGCTGAATATTGTTGAAAGTGGCATTAAACACCATAACCCTAACCCTATTGCCACTAAAAATGTGAGATCCGTGTTTGGTGTACTCTTTTTTTTTTACATCATAATATAGTTTGGTGTACTTAATATAACATGGTTAGAGTGACTTGTGGCTAATTTACAGTCGCATTTCATTTCCTTGACTAATATTAACCTGATATAGACATATGGATGGCTAGTTAGTGGTTTCTGGAACGCATTGCAGAATCACTGTCTGCAGACAGCTAACCTTTCATTGTTTAGATAAAGCCTGAATTTTACATAAAATATTGATAGGAATATATGAAACAAATATATTAAACAATATCTGATGATAATTTTATTTTTAAATCTTTCTACTTCAGGTTAGTTGTAAAGATATTCTGAGACACTGTAGCCATGACGATATGAAGGGACAGATTATACCAGCTGTACAGAAAGCCATATTAAGGAATCCAGAAATTGTATTACAAAGTATGTTGATATTGTAAATACAGATACATGCCACGATATAGTTGAAATACTGCTAAAGTAGGTGTTGAACACCAATCAATCAATCATTTATGTAAATACAGATACATAGAGTTTGATTACTTATATATCATATTAATAACATTGTTTGTAGTATTTTTCTTGAAACTTGTAAAAAGAATCTACAGACTTTTGTTTCATTGAATGCATATATACCAGCACTAAAAAATCCCAGCTCAGCGTGTTGTAGTACAGGCATGACCATCGTCTCATTGTCTACATGCAGTATTACTGGATAGACTTCAACCAACAACTACTCACTTCCTAAATATTTCTATGTCTCCGCTGTCCTATCTGTCACAAACATTTGTACGTGCAACCCCTCCACCAAAAGTGAATTCCATAAAACTTTGCATGCTTGCTTAATACAGTCTGATGCCCAAGTCTAGTAAAAATTGGTTCGGGCTAGTGAAAATTTGCATTAAAATTGGTTAGACAAATGAACGGAGTTCCATAAATTAGCCTTTCGGGTTAGTATGTCGAATTTTTTTTGTCACAGACTGTTAATACCATATGCAGATTCTCATATCATTGCAACATTTTGATGGGAGCATTTTGTGAAGCAGTTATTTCTCCTTTTAATTTGGAATATTTCATCGAAATGGAGATGAAGGGGGAGAGAGATATGTTTTACTGTCAAGAATCTTTAATTTTTCATGTTTTTCAGGTA
Organism: Bathymodiolus septemdierum; assembly: GCA_963383655.1. Taxonomy (NCBI): domain Eukaryota; kingdom Metazoa; phylum Mollusca; class Bivalvia; order Mytilida; family Modiolidae; genus Bathymodiolus; species Bathymodiolus septemdierum. The sequence goes on from OY726523.1 coordinate 14,904,009, forward strand.
TTGATTACATGATGTCTGGACTGTCACTAGATCTAGGACAATATGTACAAGACTTATCTAAAATAATAGGAAGTAAGTACCACTTAGTGAAATAAAATGTCAAAAAGTCCATAACAATTGCCAAATTGTCTAAAAAGATCACCTTCTTACCTAATTTATTTGTCTGTACTTTGTTCTAATTATGAACTTAACTGAAGTACAGCTCACTTGATTACACTGGACTAAATAGCGTAAATTCTTATTTCAATACTAATATTAAGAAACAGAAACTTGATAACAGCGAGACCTCCCCGATGATGTCTGGAATTTGTGTTTGTGTACAATATAACCAGACAGTATAGTCAATAATTTTGTAGAAGTATAAAGAAGGGGATTGGTATATTCATCACATCCATTTCCATCTATAGTAATTTGAATTATATATCAGTGCAAAAATGTTGTAGGAATTCATACTTTTTTATGCAAGCATCAATGAAAAAATGAACATGTTGGACTTCACCAGAATTATTGCTTTATGTTAAAGAAGAAAAGATTTGTACATTATATATTTGTAAGTCTTCTTACATTTTTCATTCATTTTCACAGCTCAGTTTGGATCTAAGGATGAGAATACTAGACTGAAGGCCACCATGGCTTTTAAGAGTTTAGCAGAACAGTGTAGTGACCATGAAGCTATAGAGAAGATTGTTGCACATTTATTTGGGGTTTTTAATGGTAGGAACATGCACTTATCTTTTATATTTTCCTATTAAACACTATAATAGTGTGTCTTATCCAGAAGGTCAAACCAATTTTATATTTTCCTATTAAACACTATAATGGTATGTCTTATTCAGAAGGTCAAACCAATTTTATATTTTCCTATTAAACACTAATAGTATGTCTTATTCAGAAGGTCAAACCAATTTTATATTTTCCTATTAAACACTATAATAGTATGTCTTATTCAGAAGGTCAAACCAATTTTATATTTTCCTATTAAACACTATAATAGTATGTCTTATTCAGAAGGTCAAACCAATTTTATATTTTCCTATTAAACACTATAATAGTATGTCTTATTCAGAAGGTCAAACCAATTTTATATTTTCCTATTAAACACTATAATGGTATGTCTTATTCAGAAGGTCAAACCAATTTTATATTTTCCTATTAAACACTATAATAGTATGTCTTATCTAGAAGGTCAAACCAATTTTATATTTTCCTATTAAACACTATAATAGTATGTCTTATTCAGAAGGTCAAACCAATTTTATATTTTCCTATTAAACACTATAATAGTATGTCTTATCCAGAAGGTCAAACCAATTTTATATTTTCCTATTAAACACTATAATAGTATGTCTTATCTAGAAGGTTAAACCAATTTTATATTTTCCTATTAAACACTATAATAGTATGTCTTATCTAGAAGGTCAAACCAATTTTATATTTTCCTATTAAACACTATAATGGTATGTCTTATTCAGAAGGTCAAACCAATTTTATATTTTCCTATTAAACACTATAATAGTATGTCTTATTCAGAAGGTCAAACCAATTTTATATTTTCCTATTAAACACTATAATAGTATGTCTTATTCAGAAGGTCAAACCAATTTTATATTTTCCTATTAAACACTATAATAGTATGTCTTATTCAGAAGGTCAAACCAATTTTATATTTTCCTATTAAACACTATAATAGTATGTCTTATCTAGAAGGTCAAACCAATTTTATATTTTCCTATTAAACACTATAATAGTATGTCTTATTCAGAAGGTCAAACCAATTTTATATTTTCCTATTAAACACTATAATAGTATGTCTTATCTAGAAGGTCAAACCAATTTTATATTTTCCTATTAAACACTATAATGGTATGTCTTATCCAGAAGGTCAAACCAATTTTATATTTTCCTATTAAACACTATAATGGTATGTCTTATCCAGAAGGTCAAACCAATTTTATATTTTCCTATTAAACACTATAATAGTATGTCTTATCCAGAAGGTCAAACCAATTTTATATTTTCCTATTAAACACTATAATAGTATGTCTTATCCAGAAGGTCAAACCAATTTTATATTTTCCTATTAAACACTATAATGGTATGTCTTATTCAGAAGGTCAAACCAATTTTATATTTTCCTATTAAACACTATAATGGTATGTCTTATTCAGAAGGTCAAACCAATTTTATATTTTCCTATTAAACACTATAATAGTATGTCTTATTCAGAAGGTCAAACCAATTTTATATTTTCCTATTAAACACTATAATGGTATGTCTTATTCAGAAGGTCAAACCAATTTTATATTTTCCTATTAAACACTATAATAGTATGTCTTATTCAGAAGGTCAAACCAATTTTATATTTTCCTATTAAACACTATAATGGTATGTCTTATTCAGAAGGTCAAACCAATTTTATATTTTCCTATTAAACACTATAATAGTATGTCTTATTCAGAAGGTCAAACCAATTTTATATTTTCCTATTAAACACTATAATGGTATGTCTTATTCAGAAGGTCAAACCAATTTTATATTTTCCTATTAAACACTATAATAGTATGTCTTATTCAGAAGGTCAAACCAATTTTATATTTTCCTATTAAACACTATAATGATATGTCTTATTCAGAAGGTCAAACCAAAAATGGTTAGATCTGACCATTGGATTAACAAACTGACCAAAGCAAGGTTTTTTAACTCCTTTGATTGGCTTAGTGTCAGATGATTTTTTTTCAGTTAATTAACTAATTTCAGTTATTTTCCTGTGCATTTTCTTTCTGAAATTGCCAGGACATAGTCAGAACAGGTCAAAAATGGATCTGTTGAAAGGGAGTGTCTATGGTTTCAGCAATTTTTCAGTTATTTTATTTTCTAGCCAGAATCATCCCTGTAGTGTACAAATACATTATAGTTACTGTATTGAAATATAGCGCAAACTTTTGTACTATATGTGGATATTAAATGTGTAAAAATTGTGAAAGACTATGTTTTTTCTCTATCCATAATATCATTGTTAAATGGAAATTCTGAAGATTTTTTTTCATAAATGTTTTAGGTTCAGAAGGAAAATTAAGTATGCCTGACCAGAGAATCAGTGTTCTTCAAGCGATTGGAAATGTCAGTAAGAATGCTGTGAGCGGAGCAAACACGCTGCAGAACCTGAGTACAAATGTTGTAGAGAAGTTTCTAACTCTACTTCAAGCAGAAGGTAGTTATTGTTGACAATTTTAAAGCAAAGACGTTACACAGTATAGGTCAATAAAATAACCTATAATATTAGCATGAGCTACTATTCGAGTCTAAAACTCCAATGAACGAAAAAAGAGAATTGCAAAAGACATTGAAAATATATGTTCTGTCTTGGATCATGTCACAAGCTGTAGGTGATCAAACTTTTATACAGGCTGCATTGGACAGACTTGCCTACCCTTACGATTTTGGCATACGGCTCACGATTTTTTGGGCTATCTTACGCCCTTACGATTGTTGTCAATTTCCTTACGATTCGGCAAATTTGTGGTATTTCAGGAAAGTTTTCGGTTCCGGTCCGTCATTTCATTGCGGTTCCGTATATTATAGATCGTATCGGCATTTCCGGTTATTAAAAAAACGATGTCAAAACGTCAACATTTTGATAATAAACCCAAAATCGATTTAAAATGTTAACATTATGTGGTTATATCATGTGCCATTCACAATATGTGTAGTTTCTGTGCTTAAAATTGCATTTTGTGACAAAAAAAGAGCCTTACTATTTTTTTTCAAGCATCTTGCGATTTTTAACAAAAAGGGGTAGGCAAGTCTGCATTGGAGAAAATAGTTTTTATCATATGGTCTAGGCCTATAAAACTAGTCTTAGCCTGCCACTTTTTATTGAAGTGCCTGTACCAAGCAAGGAAAGCATGCGGTCATGTATATGTGTGTTAGGGGTACTGACTTGCCTCTTTCAGTTGAATTTTGGAACTGTTCCGTCGTAATGTTAATTTTTGTTTTTCATTTTATGAACATAATAATTTGCATATAGCACCTTAGCTTGTTGCTGTGAGCTTTTTTCCATTATACCATCGTAACCAATGTAGTATTATTTTTAATTGGTTTCCTAAGCTCATTATAGATCAAGAATCTTGAAAAAAGATACATTTTGTGGTTAGCATTGCATAATAGAAAGCCCCTCGTCTTTATTTCCGAAAAATTTATGAAAGTGGCATTCACATACAATCGTGCAATCATATTTCACTTGTAACATTATTTTTTTTTTCAGTTCATGAAGGAACTCTGGCTCATGCTTTGTCTATGCTGTCTCTGTGGTGTAGCAAGTTCTACACATATGTACCAGAGAAACTAGTACAATGGTTTAAAGTAAGTCATTATCATCAAATTGTTTTGTAGACATTAGACTTAACAGTACAAAAGGCCAAAAAAAGAAATACTAAAATCACAGAGGCATGTGTACACATACTTTTGTTAAAAAGAAGGTCATAATCAGACCTTACTGACTTACCTCTTGCGAGAAGAGGTCAAAGTGGAGGGATATTAACTTAAGAGAAAACAAAGTTCCAATATAATCAATTTATCAGTAATTTGGACATTTTTTTAAAATCTTTGTTCTTGCAGAGTGATATTGTCAGTATTAACGAATTGACTCTGATAGTGAAAATTATCCGTCAGTGTGACATCAAATAGATTATGACGTTGCCGATAAAAACAATAACGTCAGTTTTGAAAGTCTTGACAAACATCCCTAGTATCACAACTTGTCCTATTGGACTCGCTGCGATATTATTGAGAATGTCTGTCTCGACCTTCAAAACTGCCATTTTTAGCAAAAAGTTGATGATATATAACCATTATCCAGCTATCCTTTGGTACATAGTCAATTGGATGAAAAACTATTAATCTTGTGCTGTGATCTTTAATTTATCATGCAGATATCAACTGCTTTAAGAAATCCAAAGTTTTCTACTTCACTTTTCCTATATATTTTTAGTTCACCTGGACCAAAGGTCCATGTCAACTATTGCCATCACTTGGCATCCGTCGTCTGTAAACTTTTCACATTTCAAGCTTCTTCTCCAAAACCACTGGGCCAATTGGAACCAAACTTAGCAGGAATGTTCCTTGGATGGTCCTCTACAAAGTTACTGTTTTTCGTTCCAGTCGGATATTCAACATGGCTGCCAGGGCCAATAATATGCTCTGATTGGCTGAAATTTCAAAGAAACCAAACTGCCCAGGAATGATCATTGGAATGTCCTTTACCAAGTGTCTGTTTTTTATGCCGATCGGAAATCCAAGATGGCCACCACCGCAGGACATAGATTAACATTGGACTCTATGGGAAAATGTTCAAATGCCTTCTTCTCAGAAACTACAAATATGATTTAAAGCCAAACTATACATGAATGTTCATTGGATGGTCCTCTACAATCTTAAGGTTTTTTGTTCCGATATGAAATTCAAAATGGCGGCTACGGCAGGACGTTTAACATTGGATCCTATGGGAAAAATGTTTCAAAATGCTTCTTCTCTGAAACCACTTGGACAATTGAAACCAAACTGCCCAGGAATGATCATTGGATTGTCCTTTACCAAGTGTCTGTTTTTTATGCCGATCGGAAATCCAAGATGGCCACCACCGCAGGACATAGATTAACATTGGACCCTATGGGAAAATGTTCAAATGTCTTCTTCTCAGAAACTACAAATATGATTAAAGCCAAACTGTACATGAATGTTCATTGGATGGTCCTCTACAATCTTAAGGTTTTTTGTTCCGATATGAAATTCAAAATGGCGGCTACGGCAGGACTTAGTTTAACATTGGACTCTATGGGGAAAATGTTTCAAAACGCTTCTTCTCTGAAACCACTAGGACAGTTGAAACCAAACTGTCCAGGAATGATCATTGAAAGGTCCTCTACAAATTTTGTATTTTTTATGCCGATCGGAAATCCAAGATGGCCACCACCGTAATACATAGATTAACATTGGACCCTATGGGAAAATGTTCAAATGCCTTCTTCTCAGAAACTACAAATATTATTAAAGCCAAACTGTACATGAATGTTCATTGGATGGTCCTCTACAAAATTTACGTTTTTTGTTCCGATATGAAATTCAAAATGGTGGCTACAGCAGGACTTAGTTTAACATTGGACCTTATGGGAAAAATGTTTCAAAACGCTTCTTCTCTGAAACCACTTGGATAATTGAAACCAAACTGCCCAGGAATGATCATTGGAAGGTCCTCTACAAAGTGTGTGTTTTTTATGCCGATCGGAAATCCAAGATGGCCACCACCACAGGACATAGATTAACATTGGACCCTATGGGAAAATGTTCAAATGCCTTCTTCTCAGAAACTACAAATATGATTAAAGCCAAACTGTACATGAATGTTCATTGGATGGTCCCCTACAAACTTTACGTTTTTTGTTCCGATATGAAATTCAAAATGGTGGCTACGGCAGGACTTAGTTTAACATTGGACCCTATGGGAAAAATGTTTCTAAACGCTTCTTCTCTGAAACCACTTGGACAATTGAAACCAAACTGCCCAGGAACGATCATTTGAAGGTCCTCTACAAAGTTTCTGTTTTTTTATGCCGATCGAAAATTCAAGATGGCCACCACCGCAGGACATAGATTAACATTGGACCCTATGGGAAAATGTTCAAATGCCTTCTTCTCAGAAACTACAAATATGATTAAAGCCAAACTGTACATGAATGTTCATTGGATGGTCCTCTACAAACTTTACGTTTTTTGTTCCGATATGAAATTTAAAATGGCGGCTACGGCAGGACTTAGTTTAACATTGGACCCTATGGGAAAAATGTTTCAAAACGCTTCTTCTCTGAAACCACTTGGATAATTGAAACCAAGCTGCCCAGGAACGATCATTGGATGGTCCTCTACAAAGTGTGTGTTTTTTATGCCGATCGGGAATCCAAGATGGCCACCACCGTAGGACATAGATTAACATTGGACCCTATGGGAAAATGTTCAAATGCCTTCTTCTCAGAAACTACAAATATGATTAAAGCCAAACTGTATATGAATGTTCATTGGATGGTCCTCTACAAGCTTGACGTTTTTTGTTCTGATATGAAATTCAAAATGGCGGCTACGGCAGGACTTAGTTTAACATTGGACCCTATGGGAAAAATGTTTCAAAACGCTTCTTCTCTGAAACCACTTGGACAGTTGAAACCAAACTGCCCAGGAATGATCATTGGAAGATCCTCTGTTTTTTATGCCGATCGGAAATCCAAGATGGCTGCCACCACAGGTCATAGTATTAACACAGGACCATATGGGGAAAATACAGAAATATATTCTTCTCTGAAGCTATTGCACTGATTGAACCTAAACTGTGCATCAATCATTGGAAGGTCCTTTACAAACTTTGTGGTTTTTATGTTGATCGTAATTCCAAGATCACTACCACTGCAGGACATAGTTTTTACATAGGACCAATTGGTTCTTTTTATAACCAGGTGAACGATACAGGCTCTTGAGAACCTCTGGTTTTAAATGTCAGCACTAAGAATGAAAAACTAATATAGGATATTATTGGTGAGAAAACTTCTGTCACTACTCACCCCATGAAATATTATTTAAAATGCTTTCCCATAAGCCTATATATCTTTTTTTTTAGAATAGAATGCCATAATTGTATAATATATTTCCCAGATAAATGAATATTTGAATATTTATACCCCCCGCAACGAAGTTGTAGGGGGGTATACTGGTTTCACCATGTCCGTCCGTCTGTAGACAAATCCTATGTCGTATGATAACTTGAGTTGTGTTTCTTAGAATCTTTAGCTGTTTACTGGTGAAGAGAGGAGGATCCCTTTCTTTTTTGACGATTTTCACTTTTGCCGTTCCAGAGTTATTGGACTTGATATGACGGAAAATAGGATTTTTACCCCATGTTCGATGATAACTTGAGTAATGTTTCTCAGAATGTTTTGAAATTTTATCAGCAGCTTATCGGTGAAGAGAGGAGGATCCCTTTCATTTTTGGTTGGAACAATCAGTAATGTTTTGGTTATGGAAATAGGTTGGACAGATGTGGGGAGCGGGGGGTATATCTTAGTGAGCTGTGCTCACAGTAATACTAGTTGAAATGTGGTATGTAATTTCCTGAGAGGTAAAGTCAGCATACACATACATACCCATGTTACATTGTAGACTAAAAGGGATGAAATTGAACAACTCGTATTTCTATATTTTAATGTAACAAGTTTTAGGAAATAAATAAATAATTTCTATTTTAAACCATAAGAGATTGTTTGTAAGCTTATACAATGCTTTTATTTACAGAAAGGGATGTCTCTTAAGTCGTCAACATCTGTAGTAAGGAATGCTTATTTACAGTGTATGAATGCAGCATTTCAAGGTAACAGGGTTTTTTTTGGGGGGAGGGGGTAAGAGTAAAGATTGGTTGGCTTGGAGTTGGGGTGATGTGTTAGTCAATCGACATGTCTACCTCGTACCTAACAACATAAAAATCCAACCCTTTGTGTTAGTCTAATCATAATTTCTTTAATAAAAACCCAACTTGTTCTTGCCATGATACAGATGTATTAATGCAATTACATTGGAAGCATGACAACTTCTGTCCTCAAAAAAATATAATTAAGAAATAATTCATGGACGCCACAATTTGTTGGGAGTTTTAATATGGGTTGGTAGAATATTAGTATTTTATTTGGAGCTGTAGCACATTTTGAAGAAAGACGGTAATTTATGTTTACATATGGGAGCAAGGTCACACACAATTTATATGTATGTGACATATTTATCTGTTCCATCTTCCAACCTGTCAAATTCAACAACGTTTTCACTCATTAATTAAATTTGAGGGCCCGGGTGCTCGATGAGTTAGGTAGTTGGATTACTTAACAACTCATACAAGCCTATCACCAATACGGCGTGGGTTTGGGCCCAGTTTTGTAAATTATCAAAAAGGGTGCATTCGACTCGCAGCCATAAGTGATCAAGTTTACCAGATGCTTACCCATGGTCGGTGGTTCTCTCCTGGTACTCCGGCTTCTTCCACCACTAAAACTGGTCGCCATGATATAGCTGAAATATTGCTGAAAGTGGCGTTAAACACACAAAAAATCAAATCAATTAATTAAATTTGAGTGCATAGATAAAAAGAACAATAAATCAAGAGACATGAAATAATATTTTCATATCAGATTTTACAAAAACAAAAATAAAGTGGGCATCTAAAATCCAGTAATCTTCTTCTTTGCAGTCATATTTTGTTGTAACCATAGTAACCAAGTACTAATGTATTTGACCATGTATTGTAGGGGATACCATATCTCAGGCTGTTGATTTGATTCCAACTCTTGTACAGACCGTGACAAAAGCTAATGCGCAGTCTAACCAATCACAACTTGTCTCTGAAGCTGTCACTGCTGCATGTTTGTTAGTCAAGCTTTCATTGGTTGATATTCAAGCAGGTATGTATATTACACAAGTATATGTATTAACCATTATTATCATTTGTTGGTGATATTGTCTGTGTGTTGTGTTCAAGTACAACGTTCAAAAGTTACAATATTTCTTAGGAAAATCTTGCTAATGTTTACATAAATTTTCACATTCATTCAAACTTCATTGAGTGAAGTCAGAAGAATCCGATTAATATTAGATGTATCTTTTTATTTAAAAAAATTTTTTGGCTATACACTAACCAGTCTTGGCAATACCTGCTTGCCCAAAGCCCAGGACAAAGATTATGATAGAATTTGTTTGAATAAATATAATTTTTTTCTAATTTTGGCTTTCGGGCAAGTAGGTGAAAAAAATTAATGCGAAGACTGCTAACATCTAGCGAAATCCTGTAAAAAATCCTGTCGGGGGGGGGTCTTATTTCAACGGACCAACAATCAACCTTCCATTTCAAAACCGAGTACATGCCAAGAGATGTTGTCAGAATGCTCAATATGTTTAATGTCTTGCATATGATTGGTGAAAGATAAATAAAAGGCTACCTATGATTGGTCAAATATTGATGAAAGGTTACATGACATGACCCCAAACTAGATGTTGTGTATCACCATAGAGATTTTTCTTTAAAAGTGAAAAAAGATGCAAGACATGTAATTGTATGTAGATTGAAGTCAAAAGGACCTGCTGTCTTAGTTCGAATTATCAAAGTAATGAATTATCAGGACAAATGTAGCTAAATATTATTATTGAATGAAACATCTTTGTACTATGATCCAATTTAATTGTTCTCTCTATTTTTTTCAGAATCCAAAATAGGTTCCTTTTGGAACATAGTATTAGATGTACAAAAACAGCTGTTCCTGAATGAAAAATTTCTCTCTCAAGTTGGAGACGACGGTTTGTATTTATGAATTCTCCAACTGTTACTTGTGATCGTATGGTGGTTGGATTTACAACTACCTATGCAATCAGTACGAATCCCACTCAGGTGATACAACATTATGTAATAAAGTTTATCTGTGACTTGCGACAGGTCAGTGGTTTTCTCCTGGTACTCCTCTTTCCTCCATCAATAAAACTGAAATATTGTTGAAAGTGGCATTAAACACCATAAACCAACCAAATCAACCAACCATCTGTTACTAGTAGATTACGATAATTTCACAGTTATATTTTCACTGGGTGTCGATGAATCTGGATAATTTGTCAAAGTGGACTAACATGTCTGCCTTAAGCTTACTGACTGTTGTTTCTGTGAGTAAACACTATAAATATTCAACTGGGTGTAGTGGTCTAGTACAAAGCAGGTGTCATCTTCATCTCATCAAAAAATTACTTGTACTCACCATGATAATGTTGAAACATTGCTCACTTTGTATTAGACAGCAATCAATCAATCAATCAAGATGATTTTAACTATTAAAGAGAACTTTAAAGTAAATTCTACTGTGACGTCCTTCATTCACTATATAAGCAATTGTATGATAAAATTCCCAATATATATTACTTAGCACATGTGTATTGTCAGACAAATTATGGACATCATTCCTAATGATTACACATATTTATACAGAATTGTGGTGCATACAAACATTAAAATGTTCATTATGTTAAGAGATGAAAACAATTCTGTTCAGTTGTACAATGTATTAATAAGACAATTAATTTTTTTTTGTAGTATTAATAAATGTGGTGACATTATCGGAGAGGTTGATTCTAGAATATCCACAGAAGATGACAGATGCTATATCTAAGTATGTTGTTTGTATAGCGTTGTTAAAATGTATGATAAAGACTGCATAAATTGTGTAATGGTTAGCATGCTAGCCTCAAGTGCGGTAGATCGTGGATTCGAGCCCCGATCGGGTCAAATCAAAGACTAAAATTGGTATTTGCTGCTTCTCTGCTAAGCATGCAGCATTAAAGAGAAAGAGCAAAGACTGGTTGGCTCGGAATAATGTGTCGCAGTTGAGCAATATGTCTACCTGCGGACTGTTGTTTCAATGACCTAGCACCAAAAAATCAACTAAGCGTGTTGGTCTAGTACAAAGCAGATATTATCATTATTATCTTGTCCATTATAACTTGTTCTCGCCAAGATATAGCTGAAGCATCGCTCATTTGGCGTTAAACAACAATCAATCATGCAGTCTTAAAATGTATTCCAAAATCAACTCGAAAAAATAAAGGCTTCCCTTCTTATTTTCATGTCATGTCTTACGAATTTCAAGGTACATTGTACATCAGCAACCCGTAGATGATCCGTTGATAATGTTGTTTTTCAATTAAAGCAGGTCAAAATTCCAAGATGGACTTCACAAGGGAGCATAACTTAACATGGGAAACAAATACAAATATATCTTTTATATTTCAACTTTATATGATGTATCTATATTGATTTGTATCTTGTTGGAATTTGAAAAATTAAAAAAATAATCTTTCATATTTTTATTTTATATTGCAGGCCATATTATCGTGGTTTGATATACTGCCTGACACACAAGTCACGATCAGTTAGACATCAAGCAGAAGTAACAATCAAACGTATACTATCATTACTAGGTGGTACATCTATCTCTCTAGCTCTCATAGAACAATGTACAGAACTCTTGGCCACTCAAAAGGTTTGTGGCTTAATTTATTTAATTTCACTGGTGAATTCAATTCTCTAGACTTTCCTCTATCTAGTTGTCAAGATAAAAATTCTCAGTGATTTTTCCTTCACTTGATTTTTGTGTGAACTTCTGATGAATTTCTTTCCTGTTCTGTTAAGCAGCCAGTAGGTTAATGTACAAGTCTTTAAAGATTTGTAAGAATGAATGATCCTGAAAAATGTTTTCCTGTTTTCAATCCTAAAACCAAAATGACTAAAATAATTTTTTAAATCTTTTCAAAACGACCGTGTCATTTGATTCAGTATTTTGCAGGAACTATCTATGGATGGTTCACAATAATCTGACCTCATTTCTTTGTTATCTAACATCTGTAATGTTCGTCATAACTTATTATACCCCCGCTCCCCGAAGGGGGATTGGGGTGTACTGTTTTACCTCTGTCCTTCCGTCCGTCCAAGATATTTTTTGTCGCATTTTTCTCAGTAACTGTTGATGGCAGAAATCTGATATTTAGTCACAAGCATCATATAGGTATACCATATTGTGGATAGCGATTTTGGACCCGTCAGATTCCTACTTCCTGTTTGCCGACTTAGTTGGTTTCTATTCACATTGAACATATATGCACATTTTTCGTCACATTTTTCTCAGCAACTATTAATGGCAGAGATCTGATATTTGGTCACAAGCTTCATATAGGTACCTCATATTGTGGGAAGCGTTTTTTGACCCGTCAGATTCCTACTTCCTGTTTGCCGAAGAGCGGGGGTATCATAGGTGAGCATTAGCTCACAGTTCATCTTGTTATAGGTTCTGATTTGAATGAAAATGCTGCTGGAATGATATATGCTGGCAAACTAGATTTAGAGGGGGCATGCTGGATACCCCCTCCAAAACAAATTGCAACACTCATGTTAAACAGCATTTAATTTATATAAATCTTTAGTCAGACGGATAATGGATAAAATTCCTCAATATGTTCTCATTTTTCGCTACTTCCTGTGATATAGAGCGGCCGTCGTGGCCGTGATCGTATGGTAGTTGGTTTTACAACTACCTATGCAATCAGTGCCTATCACCACTTAAATTGTGAGTTCGAACCCCGTTCATGGCGAGGTGTACTCAATACAACTTTATGTGATAAAGTTTGTCAGTGAATTGTGACAGGTCTGGTTTTCTCCTGGTACTTCTGATTCCACCAATAAAACTGACTGCCATGATAAAACTGAAATATTGTTGAATGTGGCGTTAAACACCATATACCAAACCAAACATCATGGCACTTTACAATAAATTAATTTTAGAGTCGCATGTCATTTTATACGTGTTTTGATTGGTTTTAAAAAGTTGAGGTTATTTGTCAATGAACGGAATCTAAAAAAAGACGTCGTTCTCAAGGCATTGTGTGCCGTTGTCATCAGGTGATTTTCTAAATGAGGCACCTTTGGGGTTATTTATAGTTATTTATGATTATTTGCCTTATTTTGAAAAAATAAATATATTTTTTAATATCATAGCAAAAAAAGTTTGAATTAATTTATATGGATTGATCGAAATTATTTGTTTGGTTCATTCGAAATAACTCCATTCAGGTTGAACACACTCTTGCGTAACCCGCTACGCGGTGTGTACAACCTGATGGAGGTTATTTCTTCATGAACTGAACAAAAATTGTGATCAATCCTTAAGTAATTCGTCCACACAATCTCATTCTGAAGTAGGGTGGTGTATGTACAATGTAGATGTTAGCAAACCACATGGCAGCCGACCTTGACTTGTTTATTATTTTGTAAATTTGGGGGGTGAGGGTGGTTATTCACCAAACTTATATATAAGTATTCTTTTAAGTACATTTTAGTCACAATCATGTAGTCTGTTGCATTTCTTCTGACCTTGTAACAATCTTTTATGTCCAAAGGTAATAATTTGATTTGTATGATTGTTAATGGTCCATGTAGGACGATTAAGATTTATTCATTCATGTGTCCACAAATATTTGATGTAGCAAAATTAATATGTCAACATATGTTATTTACAGTTCATTGACCCAGAATTGATTGAAGTAGAGAAAGAGAATACATCAGAACAAATGAAATACATCAAGCCTATAGTACTGGCACGAGCTGTAATGACCGTTAGCTATGTAGAAAATGCTGATAACAAAGACGCTGAGGCCATCGCTAAAGCTGCATTGGTCCCTGCTCATCATCCTTGTATAGGTATGTTAAAATTATATAACTTGTTGATATCACCATACTTAATAAAAACAAGGTGACGTGACTTCTCTCTCGGTTCATTTAAGGGCAAAGTGAGGGAAACATCCGCAAAACTAGCAAAATTTTAACATTTCTTTCCCCGCTCCTGCATGTCCCCTACCTTTCACAAAACAAACATGCTGCATAGCGATCTTAAAATGGATGCAATCAACGAGTTTGGAATAAAGTATTGAGTATCAATGCCTGTGCGAGTCAAATTTCAGGAACATATAAATATTGAAGAAAAATATCATTATTGGTGACAGGGCAACTAGAACTTCACCTTTTGGCAGGAATATGGTGATTTAAATGAAACCAAGATGAAAAAGTCACCCACTTTGCCTGGTTAGGTGAGCTCAGGATTTATCAAATGTCGGCCATTTTTTTTTTAAATTTAAAGGATTACAGTAGTCTCCCTCTAATAAGGCCACTCCATCGGCAATGAAAAAAAATGGCCTTATAAGAGGGATGACCTCTCTTCAGTGGGACAAACTAGTAGTATTTTCCTATCTCTGTACATCTAAAATCTTGCCTGATAAGAGGGGTGATCTTTGGTGGGAGTGGCCTTATAAGAGAGGTGATCTTTGGTGGGAGTGGCCTTATAAGAGAGGTGATCTTTGGTGGGAGTGGCCTTATAAGAGATGGACTATGTAATATCTACTATTGAACCTTGTTATTTTGAATTTGGGTAAGACCATTTCCTGGACAATTTGAAATAAAATAGGATCTGTTCATTATTGTATTTGTTTATATTATATAACTTAAATACTCGGCTTACCTCTAATTAAAATGGCTGTTTTATTTGACTTGATGATATAACAAGGTTTGACTGTACATGTTAGAGTTAATGGATCATGAAATGTCCAAATGTGAGTGTGATTGATGAAATCTGCAAAGTAAAATCAAGGGGCCGTTTCACACTCATTTTAAGGTATGAGTTATGTTCATTGTTGAAAACCATACTGTGGTTTTATTGGTTTTATGATGTTTAATGCCACTTACAACAATATTTCGGTTATATTGTGGCGGAATGTTTTATTGGTGGAGGAAAACGGAGTAACCGGAGAAAACCACTGACCTGAAATGTAAATAACGACTCAAAATTGTCAAGAGAAAAAAGAGACTACCTCAATTAAAAAAAAAAGTAATATAAAATTGAAAAAAAAATACATAGTACATGTTGTAATGAAAACCCAGAAAACTGAAATATTAAGAATTAATGGTTGATTTGGTTTGGTTTTTGGTGTTTAATGCCACTTTCAGCAATATTTCAGCTATATCATGGCGACCAGTTTTTGTGGTGGAAGAAGCCGGAGTACCCGGAGAGAACCACCGACCATGGGCAAGTAACTGGTGAACTTTTATCACTTGCGGCTGCGAGTTGAGTGCACCCTTTTTTGTAATTTACAAAGCTGGGCACGAACCCACGCCGTATTGGTGATAGGCTTGTATGAGTTGTTAGGTAATCCAACTACCTAACTCATTGAGCCACCTGGGCCCTATATTAAGAATTGAGGAACAATTGATCTATCGAATTGAATACATTTGTCAGAAGAGATTTGTTGTGTCTTTTGTAGAGAGCTTTATTTATTATCAGTGGTTTTTTCTTCTTTAGTTTTTGCTAGCCAGGCCACTTGGACAGAAATTGTTGCAAGGTTAAAGTTGGATGCCAAGAATTTTGTACGAAAGCACTTGACCGACTGTTTAGCTCTTGTAATGACAGGAAAAGATCTTCTAGAGGTATTTAACTACTGAAGTTTGTTGAGTCTGATTTTGATTATAAACTTATATGACATTGTCTTTATTAATGTTAACTTAAAACTCTAGCAATACAACATCCAATATAAAATGGTTATCATGCTCACCTCGAGTGGGTAGATAGTAAGTTAGAGCCCTGGTCGGTCGGTCAAATCAAACACAATAAAATTAGTATTTCTTACTTCTCCACTAAGTGTGCAGCATTTAGGAGAAAGAGTAAAGACTGGTTGGTTTGGAATCAGGATAATGCGTCCGAGTGGAGCAACATGTCTACCTGTAGACTGTTGTCACAGTGAACTAGCACTATAGAAATATAAGTAAGCATGTTGGTTTAGAGCAAAGCATATATCATTATCATCTTATCAAAGTGCAACTTGATCTTGCTGAAAAATTATATATAGCTGAAAAATTGCTCATTTACATTAAACAACAATCACTCAACTCACTAAAACGCCATCAAAATTATATCGCTTATTAAAAGCACCCTTGTAGTAATTATTTCAAATTCAGTTGTATAAGCATAAAATTGATTAAATTGAAATAAGTCACCTGTATAGGTTTTGCTTGGTTTATGGTGTTTAATATAATGCCACTCAACAATATTTCAGTTATATCGTGACGGTCAGTTTTATTGGAGGAAACCGGAGTACCTCACATAATGTTGTATTGAGTACACCTTGCCATGAACAGGGTTCGAACTTCCAACGTTAGTGGTGATAGGCACTGATTGCATAGGTAGTTATATATCCAACCACCATACGATCACGACCATGACGGCTGCTGATGTAAATGGTACAATTTCATTTAAATTTATCACTGGGAAGTATTCTATTCAGAATCCATTGTACCATTTGTAAAGAAACTTGGCTATAAGGTTCCTTGGATGGTCCTCTACGAAATAAATGTCCTTTATGTTGATCAGAAATCCAAGATGGCCACTAATGCAGGACACAGTTTAACATAAGTCTTAATATGGAAAAATGAATAACAAGTTGTTTATTTTTATCAGTTAAACTGCAACTTTGACTAAAGCCAAACTTACATTAATTGTCGTTGAACAGTCCCTAAAGATGTGGTCATTTAATGTTTGTAATCTTGCTTGACATATAGTGATACCTATCTACACCGAACCTCCTTGGGACCAACTTCTTGGTTCCGAATAGACGTGTTCAGTTTCTAAAGGTTATTTTAGCAAAGAATTCATACAATTGGGACTTTATTTAATGTTAGGTTTGTGCAGGATTCTGTTTTATTTTAGTGTTTGGTTTAGGCAGGTTTCACCATATATTTGTATTCCTGTTATAATTGATGACAAACAATGTCAATGTAAAAAAAAAAAAGATTTCCAAGGCATTAATTTATACAATATTTTTTATTTTAGAGTAGTAAGAATGCCCTTTCAACTCTAGTGAGAATTGCACCAGACATTGTCTTACCTTCTGTCATCCAGTATGTGTCACGGTTGCTTGGCAACACTGACTTGACCCAGGTCACCAAAGAGGATTATGGGATATTTTTAACCCCAGATGGAGAACTATATGACAGATCTCTTCTGGAAAAGTAAGTGCATATAATTTATTCATTATAAATAGGTTTTGAATTTTTTTTTGCAGAAGTCAGTATTTGATATCAGCAAATTGTTTTTTTTATAATACTAGACAGAATAATATGGTTGATTATTCATAGGTGTTTAATATCACTATTAGCAATGTTTCATTTATATCATGGTAGTTAGTTTTATTAATGGAAGAAAGTGAATTACATGATGTTATTCATTGATATATTGCAAAAATTTACTATAAAGATTGGTACTCGATACAACATTATGTGATAAAGTTTGTCATTGACTTGGGGCAGGTCGGTGGTTTTCTCCGAGTACTCCGTTTTCCTCCACTAATAAAACAGACGGCCACGATATAACTTAAATATTGTTGAAAGTGGCATTAAAACCCCATAACCCTAACCCGTCAGCAGTGACTATAGTTCTATCATCCATTGCAGATTTGGTAAAAGTGGAGATAATAAACAGTCAAACATCAAAAGAGAAAATAAACTGTATTCTTATGCTGAACAAATGGATGAAGTGGAATTAAGAAAGGTATGTATTACAGTATCAGTGTTTCAGCTAGACTTTGAAATCTTCAGACAATTGTGAGTTTTATCAAAATTTCTTCAGGACATTCTTCAATAATTAAACTAATTTTTATAAAGTTCTGCAGGACAATTTGAGAAATAGGTGGCCAAATTGTCCTGAGACGGGTGCCTAGCTGAATCACTGCAGTAAAGTGTTGAATACAATTAAGAAGGCAACGTTTGAAATATATATATACGATTTGTGACAACCTCTAGATTTTATGGTTTGGTACATGTTCTAAGACCATGGCCTGTACAAATTTTGTCAGGCCTGTGATATTTACATTGAAAATTACTAAGGTCTTTCATCAAAATTCTTTCATATTCCTTTTCATATCCTGTATGTTAAATTTTTTAAATGAAGTTTGAAACTCTTAATATTTTTTTACCACAGCAAAATCTACATACATATTCAAAGATACCACATCTTTATAAAAAAAAAAAAAAAAAGAGTGGTAAATGTGATGATTATTTTGTCATATGCAGGATCATCCACTATATTGATTTGAGTTAAGTCAAAGGTTATTGTGTAAATCAGTCAATTCAGTGTTTCTATAGCACAGTGAAACTTGTGAATATTGGACATTGTTGGGACCAATATTGTTGTCTGGAATAGACAGGTGTTCAGATTACACTGGTTATATTTGCAAAGATGTGATATTCGATTTCTACGAAATTCCAGTTTATTCAGGGTTTGAAGTTGGCAGATTTCATTGTATCAATTTGTTAATGTACTTGTAGATACATACACTTGTAATGTCACTAGCAGAAAATCTATGAATTTGTGTAAAATTTTTGAAGCATATAAAGCAAGATATTTGATTTAAGAACTGGTAATACATGTTTGTTTGTATAATTATTTTTCTAGGAATTGGATAAGAAGAAAGGAAGAACAACTAAAGAGGCACCAAAACTAACAAAGAAACAGGAAGAGATGATAGAGGCTCAAAAACAAAAAGAATCGAAGATAAAAGAAAACATGCAAAAGGTACTGTTGTATAGGAGTGCTTATATAATCAAATATTGGTATTGAACATATTTTTTTTTTCTTTTTTTTTAAATCACAGATTTTATTGCACTAATTGCTGTTAACAATTTACTAGATATACAGCTTTTACCTAGTATCCCTAGTTGTTATTCACTAAATAGCAAGGGATTTGCTATTTAGTGAAGCTTAGTTCAAAGCATGAACAATTAACCTTTCGACCGTGATCGGTTTGAAAGTGTCAAATATCCGGATATTGTCAACAAAAAGCATGTGAAATCACCAAAGACAGGTATTAAACATATTTTAATATAAAAGCCAAACCAGTCTTATATGACTTTTCAAAGGAATATTGAAATAGGGTCACATAAGACGGGTGGACACTATATACAGGTTTAAATAGTATCAAAATCTTTCTTCCCTACCCAACTCTCCATACTAATTCAGTGGCAGTCAAAAGACCCATCCCTTCCTCATTTCTATATAGTTTTTATGTATTATTGAACATGTCCTGAATATAACTGATATACTACTTGCTATACATTAAGCAATAATTGATCAATATATCACATGCATATGTTTTACAGTTGAATGAAGAATTATGCTGTGCCTGTCAGATTATGGAAGCAGCTCTGGCAGGAGACAAACAGTCACTATGTAAATACATGAAGGATATCTGTCTGTATGTGGTACCTCTGCTACAGTCACCGTTGGCAGCACCTCATGTCAGTCAAGTGTTTTTACATATCGGACAAGCAGGCTTTGAGGATAAGCAGTTGGGTGAGTATTTTTGAATTTGGGAAAACATTTTATATGTCCCAAATTATGCCCCTATTGTTCTAAGACATGTCTCAACATGAATATATTGAACAGATATATCATGTTTGGGAGGGGTAATTGTGAAAAATACGTCGAGAGACGAAATTTAGTCTTGAGACTGGTATTTTTCGCAAATACCCCTCCCAATATAATATATCTGTTTAATTACGCCAAATATTATTTAGAACACTGGCTAAATAAATAATACTTTTTTGTTTTATGTTTCGTCAGAACACTTCCGGGTTTCAAATTTGATTCATGTTACCTTATGTATAAAGGTAAAGAAGAAATATTCCAAATTAATTTGGCGGTTTGGGACACGCGAGGGTAAAAAAGTGAAATACGTTTTCGCAAATACCACGGCACGGAGGAAAACAATTTAAATCCTCATGCAAATACCCCGTCAGCGGTAAAAATGAACGAAATTAATCCTAAATATGAAAATACACGGAAAATACACCGGTTATTAACCAATCAAAATCCAGAATTCTGATATAAGGTGTAATTAAAAAGAAGTACACATCATTACAACTGCATCAAGGCCAGCCTAATGTGAATATGAACAAAAAGTTCACAACTGCTGTAAGGTATGCTTCAACATTGAATGTAAACAAACACACATTTTTACAATGGCCTCAAGACCTGCCCAAACATAATTATATAAAGAATACTTATTTATAACTGTTAGATAGAAAGAACAATGTTTAATTCAATAAAATGTCACAATTTTACCTATCTCAATATTGATGTACGCTACGATATAGCTGAAATATTGCTAGGCCATGTAAAATTAATTATCTGGTTCTCAGATACTGACTTTCAAAAAAATGATGAGAGAGGCCGGGAGGGTATTTAATTTTTGTATTTATATGCATATTGGTCCAATCTTTAGGTTGCACAAATTCTTTACAGTAGTTCCATCCGTTATTTTCACAATAAACCACGGGTAATGACATGAAATTCCATCAAAAACGGTCACCGAAATCAACTTTGGTTCCATTTTATCGATTGTTACCATTCGGAATTACCGGAAGTAACGACTTCGTACAATCAGAGGAAAACACAAGAGTGTTCCGAATTCCTTCAACGTGAAATTGGAGTTGTCTCTTTTTGATCAATTCAAGTTAAAAAGTGCGAAAATTTGAACACAGACTTTTTTACCGTTGTAATTATTTTTGTTTGGTGATAAATACAAGCCAGCGGCCGATTTTTTGCCGACGCGGCGGTATCTGAGAACCAGATAATTAATTTTACATGGCCTAATGTTGTCGTTAAACACCAATCAATCAATCAATATTAAACACCATAACCCCATCAATATTGATAGAAAATGTGAACCAACACCTAGTAGTGGAGTCTCGGTAGAATCACTAATGTCAATATCTAGGTATGCAGGGTTGTCTATTTAAAATTGTAGACTTTTAATCTTTATTTGATTTGACAGTAATACTCTAATAATTGCAAAATATCTTTGTTTTTCTGATATCTTCATGTTTCGCCTAAATTATTATTATCTTGGTATTGATATCACAATTAAATGGGTTAGGGGTAGAGTTATGGTGTTTAATGCCACTTTCAACGATATTTCAGTTATATCGTGGTGGTCAGTTTCATTGGTGGAGGAAACCAGGGTACCCGGAGAAAACCACCGACCTGACACAATTTAAACAAATTTGAGAAGTTGGGTTTGATATCTCATGACAGAATATATATATATGAATATTATATTGGTTGATGTTAATGTTATTGTTAAATATAAACTTTTTTTGATTGAATACTGATTTTAAAAATTGTAGGGAATTTGGTTAGCAATGTCACCTTAAGATTGCAGAACCCAGAATGTTTTGTGAATCCTGAATGGACAAAAGAATCGCCAGCAGAACAGGGAACCAGAGTTGTTTCAAAACTTTATCAGAAATCGATCTCCGATGACGATGACACTGAAAATGAACTTTTCCCGTCATTTACTTTTACATTCTTCTTCTATTTACTGAATTGTGTTTTAAAAGATGGAGGAGAAGTTGTAGGTAAAGATGTCGAGACACAGTCGAAGGCCATTATACTGATCTCTGCACACTCAGAGATGAGAAGTGATGGTGAAGATATTGTTAGTATCTATTTGTCTTTATTGAAGTTCATCTTATTTTAGTGTCTTCATGAATTTATGAGGGGAAAAGGATAAAATAATTTTACATAAAGATAATATATAGATTAAGATTTTTGTGAAATTTTTATGTAATTTAGTGTTAATTAAAAATGAATATTTATCAGTTCACCTATAAAATATATTATTTGAGTTTTAAGTGAAATGTTGTGTTAAAATTAAAAGTAAAATGCTTTGTATTTAATAATGAACAAGTTATATAATACCAATTCTGGGTGGTGAATTCTTTGATAAGTTATTCAACATAATTTTCCAATGAGAGGCACATTTTGAAATGTCAAGGTTTTTTTTGGTTGAGATTTACATTTCTTTAAAGGGGCATTAGCTACGATTTTGACCCAAAAAATTATATGTTTTGGAAATTAGTAAATAGCTTTAAAATGATGAAATAAAGGTAAATATTTCACATTAAACAGCTTATCGAACCACTTTTCACCTTTTGAGAACGAAAAGTACCATCGATTAATTATTTCCTTGCAAGCAAATAATTTGACTTCGCTTTTTCCGTATGCAACTGACCTTACTAGTGACAGGTAAAAACGAATAATATGTATTTTGTCGCATATTAACTGCAAACTTGCATGGTTCTTTGTCCGTAATTAACACTGACTAAAAGCAGATTCACAAAAGATAAGAAATATCTGCATTGTTGTACTGATTTAATGAGGATTCGACAAACTCCGTAAACAATGTCGATAATTAATAAGATGGCGTCCATTTCTTGATTGATCTCAAAACGCGAGCAGTTGCATGTTTTTTCCTCGATGCGCGTACATTTCATAACATTTTTAAGTTACAGAAACACGTTTTATTAAGGCATCAATCATATCTGATAGTTTTTATGGGTAACAAAAATTTACGATTATGGCAGATAATGCCCCTTTAAATAGAAGAAATAGCATTGGTAGTGTAAAGATTACAGTGTTCACCTTGAGTGGTCAATTTTGGATTCAAGTCCTGTTTGGATCCACCAAAGACTAAAATTGATATTATTGCTGCTTCTCTGCTAAACTAGCAGTATTAAGGAGTAATCACAAAGACTGGTTGGCTCTAAATCAGGATAATGTGTCGGAGTGGAGAGACATGTCTACCTGCGGACTGTTGTTTCAGTGAACTTGCACTATAAAAATCCATTTAAGCATGTTGGTCTAATACAAAGTGTACATCATTATCATCATCACAACAAAATGTAACCTCGGCATGATATACAATGTTGCTAAAATGTTGCTTACTTAGAAAATTGCTCACTTAAACAGAAGAGCCCTTATTCATAATACAGAGTACCTTAAAAGAATGTACATTGTCGGTAAATATAAAATTTATTTGTACGAGCTTTAGAAACAGGCAGAATAGTGAGCCTTCGGCGAGTTTTTCAGGCCTGTTTCGCAGCGAGTACAAATGAATTTTATATTTAACGACAATGTACGTATTTTGTGTTTATCCTGCAATGTCAAAAAGTCGGAAAACTTGTCAGATTTAAACAAAAAGGACAGAAACAAGCGTCATTCCTCGCCTTTCATAAATGTTGTCTAGGGTGTCTTCTTTGTGGTCCACGTTACATTGGTACCAGTTTCATACTTGTCTGCACTCTCCGCTGTACATAGCTACAGGGTACCAGGAAAGTTTATTCGTAGGCTGAAAAGTTTATTCGTCTAGTACGAATAAAGCAAAAATGTATTCGTATAGCATATTTGTACAGCAGATGTACTGATTGCAGGATAAAATATAATTTGACAACAATCCTACCTATTCTAAGCACTTGTATATTTTGAACAAAAAATATTACTGTTTGATTTGTAGATTGTATTTCACTGTTATTTTATGACCGCTCCGATAGACACCAGGGGCTTAATAATTTTACCCATGTCCGTATGTACGTTTAGCATATGGTTTTTGCTCAATAACTTAAGTTTCTAGTAAGAAAATGAACTGCAATTTATACGCAATGTAATGGACCATAAAAGTTCAATTTTGGACTTTACCACATTTTCCATTCTGTTTGCTTTAGCTGAAAGTGGGGGAACCGCATCGGTAGTGTAATGGTTAGCATGACACCTCTGGTACGGTAGATAATGGGTTCGAGCCCCGATTGGGTCAAGCTAAAGACTATAAAATTCATCTTTGTTGCTTCTCCGCTAAGCATGCAGCATTAAGGAGAAAGAGCAAAGAATGGATGGCTCGGAATCAGGATAATGTGGGGCAACATGTCTATCCGCGGACTTGTTTCTGTGAGCTAGCACTATAAAAATCTAACTAAGCATGTCGGTCTAATACAAAGTGGACCTCAATATCATCTCATTGAAAATTAACTTGTTCTCCCTGTGATATAGCTGAACAATTGCTGAGTTTTACGTAATACAACAATCACTCACTCACTCATCCTATTGACACATTTTCAATTTTTTGTTTTTAGAATGATCCAGCATTACTACCACAAGAAGACATGTTACGACAATTAATGAAAGTCATTACAACCTGTTCATCAAAGTTACAACAGATGGCCAGCGTAGGCCTTACAGAGGTGGCCGAAAGTATATCTGGCGAGGATGGCTGTGCCAAAGCCACCGATAAAGAGATAACTATATTACTGGACGCTATGAAATCTCCCTGCACCGCTGCTAGGGATGCCGCTGTCCAGGGCCTTAAGTGTCTGTGGGGAATGTTACCTAATATAGACGACAACTATCAACTTGGCTTAATGGTAGCTCAGAGGGTATGGGTAGCCTGTTATGACAAGGATGAAAATGTTAAGAAGCTTGCTGACGAGTGAGTACAATAAAATTCTCCATTTTAGATGATTTCTTATACCAAAATAACGTCAATAGTTGAAAATGGTTTAGAAATGAATAGTGATGTTTAGCATTGCATTTAATTCAGTAGCCATGACTTATTTGTATCTGAAACGGGGGATTTTTTTCAGACCCTTTAGAGATCTGTTTACTTGACCCTCCTACAATCTAGTACAGCTGATTAGGATCAGCATTATTGGGATTTACCACCACTTTCAACAATATATCAGTTATTTCATTGCTGTTCTTTTTAATTGATGAACAACTGGGTACTGGTGAAGGTTCCCAGAGCTACTGGATAGGTTTTAATACGGAAAAGCTGACAGTGGACCATAGTGGCTATCATGTGTAAAGAGTCCCATGCTCTGGCATGCTAAAGACCTCGTTTGTAGATTTCGAAAAAAAGTAGGCACGTTGTAAATATTACAAAAGACTCAATTTATCATCCCTGGCAACGCTCCATACTTTTTCACCCATCCCTTCCCTGATTTCTATATAGTTTTTATACATTATTGAATATAGCTGAAATACTGCTCGCTAGACGCTTAATCAATAACAATCAATCAATATTGATGGAGAAAACTGGAGTACGAAGAGAAAACCATTGACCTCCTGTAAATACAGTGAAACGTGTCTAAACTATACCTCCTTAGCACAAACTTTTATGTTGTGTTTCTAATGAAGAGATGTTCGGTTTATGCAGGTTAAATTAATAAAGAATTTCTACTATGTGACTTTATTTAAAGAATTCCAGAATATTCAAGGTTTCTTTTGGACAGGTTTCTGGAACTAACAAGCTTTTATCAGATAAAGTGGTATCAAGTTAACTTCACCTGGGTTGTAAGTCAAACTTGCAAATTAAAGTTGAGAGGCATTAGTCAATCATTACATGGGTCGAATTTAAAAAATGAACGTGAAGCATGAGTTTGTTTAACCGTTAAACTCCAAAAAAACCAAACGTGGTATAAATGATTTGTAACATGAAGCCAGGCCCATGCAATATTACCTCTAAGTCATTGGCTTTTGCACGGCTCTCTGAGAGTAATAAAACTGCAGCCCAGATTTAAAGTCTGCAATATCTCATATTTATTTGTATTATTTCATAGTTCTTAGCTGTTGCTTACATTCTGGTATATAAACCATAAAAAGATCAAAGGAAAAGAATGCATTCACACTGCAATGTATAATTTCAGATTGAGAGAGAAATTGGCCTTAGAAGAACCTTATGAGGACATGTGTACTCTACTCGCTGACGATGTTGTCTTCCCTGAAGAAACTATTCAAAAGTCTGCTGCCAAAGCTTTACATAAAACACTGAGTCACCATCCTGACTATATCACTGCTACTATTGCTGAACTTAAAGATAAATATCAGGAGAAACTATATGTAGGTGTATATACTAGAGCTACGGTTCCGCATCTATGTATTTTAGTAGTTGAGCTTAAGCTACATGTACATAAAATCTTTTATTACCTAATAAAGTGTAATATTATGTTTTATTCAGTCAAATTTTAATATTATATATATTTCGCTATTAAAATGGGCCTGTCGATCTATTGCACTTCCGATGAACTATTGCACTGTGCAATATTCTGCACGTGGCCTCTATAGCACCAACCCGAGTTGACCTTTGAACACGATTTCTGATAGGCTTTCAGTTTTGCCGATTGGCCAATCAAATAATTAGTTGTTTAATAGACTCGGAATTGGTCGTCTGCGGCATAAACAACAAAAGCTCTACAGAAGTCTCCATTGGGTCAAGGTCGTCTGACGACTCTTTATAGGAGTTATTGCTCTTTAAAGGTAAAAATGATCATTTTCGCAGTTTTTGACTTGTAACATGAAAACAGAAGAAGATAGAGAAAAAACTTTCAATTAATGAAATGATCAGCAGGCTTAGCTCTACAATAATGAATATATGGTTGATGCTAGTTTAAGTCATTTGAATCAATGGATCATTGATTGTGTGGAAAAGTGTCAGGATGCTATATTTATTGAAGGCCAAGGAGATGTATGCAGCATAAATATAAATAATTAGGACTTGGTAATGTTTTGCTGACATAAAGAAAAACACTTTCTTGGAAAGGTATTAGGTAATAAATCTGTTATTTAATGGTTTCAGGTGCAATAGACTGGAACATTTGCCCTTTGGTCCTGGGAATGACCAAAGGTTCTATTGAACTCGGCAGATGGCCTTGTGCAATAGAACCTTTGGTCATTCCCAGGACCTTAGGGCAAATATTCCAGTCTATTGCACCTGCAACCATTAAATAACTGAATAGTGTAACTAACTGCATCAGTTGCGTAATGGTTAGCGTGCTCGCCTCGAGTGCGATAGATCGTGGGTTCAAGTCATGGTCGGGTTAAACCAAGACTATAAAATTTCAGTGAGCTAGCACTATGAAAATCCAACTCAGCATGTTGGTCTAGAACAAAGCGGAGCTCATCATCATCTCATTGATAATTAACTTGTTTTCGCCATGATATAGCTGAAAAATTGCTGAGTTGGAGTTAAACAACAATCACTCACAAACATGATAGTGTTGTAAGAATGTAAGAATAAAATGAACAGTTTCAAAAATCCAACCGAAATTAAGTCTAATATAAAAATTACCAAGTGCAAAATAGAAAAGTTGAAAGCCATTATCAAAATAAATATATTTTAATGTTCATTGAAAATTTACTGCATGTTATGAATTTGAACTAAAGTGCTGAACGCAAAAAAATAATTGAATAAATTTAAATAAAAAAAATGTTTGTTGAAATTTTGTTACAAAAAGAAGTTGATGCGCTTTGCAAAGTTTTATTTAGATCAATTTGTTTCTGTTTCATTGATTGTGGTGGCTTTGTAGCAGGATAATGTGTCTGATTGGAGCAGTATGGTTTCCTCTGAACTGTTGTTTCAATGAACTAGCATTATAAAAACCCAACGTAGTGTATTTGTCTAGTACAGAAGAGCTATTATTATTTCATCAAAATATAACTTGTTCTCGCCATTATATAGCGAAGAAAATTGCCATCTTGGTGTTAAACAACAATCACACCCTCACTATAATTGCAATCAGTTTCCTCTCAGATAAAACCACCTACCTGCTGTAAGTCATTTACAAACTTTATCGCGTAATGTTTTATCAAGTACTCCTCGCCATTGGCATTACTGAAATTCCTACCTTTGATTTTTCCTGTTTGAAGAAGTCACTGTAAATATAACATAAAAGACACATATTTTAATTTAATACAAATCGAGATGTTTTTGATTGTCAGACTTTACAAAATTTCTCAGTCCTGTCAGACATGACTAGACAAATTTGGACAGATTTTGCTAAGAACTGACACAAGATTGGTATCAGATCTATCTTGCAATAGAAAATTAATGAGGACTGACATTTTTTTCATTAGGACCATCAACCCCATATGCAATTTCATGAACTCTTAAATTGTGTGATAACATTTGATGATGACTTGATTGCTCCAATAACAGAAAAAAAATCACGTAAAAACTTCAATTATACCATTTCTGTAATATTTCAGGTGCCTCCACCAGAACTAGATACTTTTGGTCGAGTTATTGGAGAACCACCACCAGATAACTGGCAATCCAGGAGTGGCATTGCCTTTGCCATGGAATGTATAGCTCCACTGGTACCCCAGGATCAAATACAAGAGCTGTTTTCTTTCTTTGTACCAGATGCTTTAGGGGACAGGGCACCAGAAGTGAGGACTCGTATGAGGGAGGCTGCTCTATCTGTTATCAATACTCATGAAAAGGTATAGAGAAAATGTATTATCTTGTCACAAGCTTTCTTGAGTTTTATAAGTAACCAAGGTGAAGCAATATGCAGTCAAACCTGTATTAAGAGGTCACCTTTAGGACAAAGAAAAAGTGGCCTTATAAGACAGGTGACCTCTTAAAAGAGGTTGAATTCAAATGAATTTTTCTATGACAGGATAAGAAAAAGATGACCTTTTAATACAGGTGACTACTTAATAGAGGTGACTGCATGGGCAGGTTTGACTGTATATAGAATAACGGTGGTATTAAGTGTTGAGTAAGACATTATCACAGGTATCGCAGCAAACTGTGAAAATGTATGTTGAGTCCTTCAAAACTAATGTTATTAATTTTGTCGGAAACGCCATAATGTGTTTGACGTTACACTGACTGATAATACCAGTATCTGAGTCAATTCGTTGTGATAATATATTTTATTACAAAAGACATTGTTTCACTTTAATTTGTTCGAGTAGGTAGTTTATTAGAGATACAATTATGTTTATTTTTATGCCACACCAATAGGTATAGTGATTGGAAACCCATTCAAGAAGTGAACCTTCTATTATGGATAGTTTTGACCAATTTAGAAAAAAATCGATTTTTTTTTTCCCCCCAACCCATTTCGTAGAGTACCTAGTTGTGTAATTCATTCTGTAGTTTTCGCTAGCACACTCTTCCTAATGATTGAACACATATTGATGATATACACCTCTTACTGGTATTTTGAAAAAGATTTATCAGATTTTTAATGTGTAAACCATATTATATCCCCAACATTTATGTAATCTGTAACTCCAGTGATTAATCTGATGTTCACCTGAACTACATTCTTTATAGTTACATACATATATACAACCTTTTCGAAAAGTTATTTATTAATTGTGACAATTGAAATGCGATCAGTGTTGTGCTGCGATCCATGTCCAGACCAGTATTTGGTCTTGTTACACAACATACAGATCAGTATATTTAGGTCATGGTCACATCTAGAGGTTAAAATTTATTTAAAAAAAAAATGCATTAAACGACTTTTACAAGATCAGCTATAGATATAAAGTAAGCAAATTCTATAAGACCAGAATGAAAGATTTCATCTAGATAACAAATCATAATGTACTTATTAATGCAGCAAATTTGTATGTTTTAAATTTTAAAATTTGCAGGAAAATGTGAACATTTTGTTACCAGTGTTTGAAGATTACCTGACAAGTGCTCCAGACACGGCTAGTAATGACGCTGTGAGACAGAGTATCGTCATCTTAATGGGATGTCTGGCTAAACATTTAGACAAAGATAACCCAAGGATCAAGCCAATCGTAGCTCAGTTAATTGGTGCTTTATCAACTCCTTCACAAGAGGTAATGTATACATGGTTAATTACGGCAGAGTTAATTTTTTTCGAAAAGACTCGTTTCCAGTTGAACACATAATATGAAAAGTTTTGCATGGGGTTTATTTTTGCACATTTTGGTGAAATGCAAATATGCAAAAATTTCCCCCACGCCAACATTTCTACTTATACAGTAGTCTTGTCTGTATGCATTTAATAATGGCTTAGATGTAGTTATAGTAATTTTGTTTCACCGTTGAAATTCTCGGGCCATTGCCATCGTAAAAAATTTTTTGTTTTTACTGTATAATCCAATTTTACAATTTTTTGTGTGTAGGTTTATCTGAAAAAAAATTCAAATAATATTAAAAATAGTAAAAAAAAAGAACTTTAAAAATATAGGGTAGATGTGCAATTTTTAGCTCACCTAAGGTGAGCTTTTGCCATCACTTGGCGTCCGTCTTCTGTCGTCTGCCATCCGTTAACTTTTCACATTTTAATCTTCTCTGAAACCCCTCAGCCAAATGAACTGAAACTTGGTAGGAAGCATATCTATGGAAGGTCCTTTATAAAGATTGCTCATTTTGTCCCGATCCATTAACAAACATGGCCGCCACAGGCAATTCTTGTTTCTGATTGGCCGATTTTTTTAAATCTTCTCCTCTAAAACCGCTTGGCCAAATGAACCGAAACTTGGTAGGAAGCATCTATGGAAGGTCCTCTATAAAGATTGCTCATTTCGTCCCGATCCGTTAACAAACATGGCCACCACAGGTCATTCTTGTTTCTTATTGGTTGATTTCTACAAAATCATCTCCTCTGAAACCGCATAGCCAAATGAATCACAACTTGGTAGGAAGCATCCTTGGAAGGTCCTCTATAAATATTGCTCATTTTGTCCCGATCCATTGACAAACATGGCCATCATAGGCAATTCTTGTTTCTGATTGGCCGATTTTTTAAAATCTTCTCTGAAACCGCATGGCCAAATGAACCGAAACTTGGTAGGAAGCATATATGGAAGGTCCTCTATAAAGATTGCTCATTTCGTCCCGATCCGTTAACAAACATGGCCACCACAAGCCATTCTTGTTTCTGATTGGTTGATTTCTAAAAAATCTTCTCCTCTGAAACTGCTTTCCGGAATGAACTGAAATTAGGTAGGAAGCATGTATGGAAGGTTCTCTATAAAGATTGCTCATTTCGTCCCGATTCGTTTACAAACTTGGCTGCCACAGGCAATTCTTGTTTCTGATTAGTCGATTTCTAAAAATCTTCTCCTCTGAAACCACTTTACCAAATGAACCAAAACTTGATAGGAAGCATCTATGGAAGACCCTCTATAGATTGCTCATTTAATCCCGAATCATTAGCAAACATGGCTGCCACAGGCAATTCTTGTTTCAGATTGGTCGATTTCTAAAAATCTTCATCCCTGAAACTGCTTAGCCAATTGAACCGAAACTTGGTAGGAAGCATCTATGGAAGGTCCTCTATAAAGATTGCTCATTTCATCCTGATCTGTTTACAAACATGGCTGCCATAGGCAATTCTTGTTTCTGGTTGGTTGATTTCTAAAAATCTTTTTTTCTGAAACTGCTTAGCCAAATGAACCGAAACTTGGTGGGAAACACCTATGGAAGGTTCTGTATTAAGTTTCCTCAAAGCAGAATGAAAGGTGAGCGACACAGGCTCAGCCCACTGAGCCTCTAGTTATTTTCTTCTAGACATCTGAGAAATTTTACTATAAGGTAACAAAATCTTCCTATAATTAATAAAAAAAAAAAAAAAAAACATTGTTTGGATTTCCTAATAAAGTTATATCAGAAGGGGCAGTTTTGTTTGGTTGACAATACAAATGTTACAGGAAACAAAAACACAATTTTTTATATGAATGGCATTTATAAGCTGTGTTGCAAAGTATTTGGAAGCAGCTAAGAGAAAGACATTTTTATGGTAAGACACAAAAATGTTGTACAGTGTGAAACAAAACCTGGAGTAAGACAGAATCCTGAATAATAAGTTGGTCCCAAAGATTGGTTTAGAAATGTTTCACTGTCGTGTTGTTTGACAAAACTTCATTGCTTTGAAGACTGTTATATTTGCTTGATTGATTGATTGGTGTTTAATGCCAACTTTAGCAATATTTCAGCTATATTGTGGCACATTATATTTGACTATTTCCAAGTGTTTAAAATAGGTCTATCAAGAGTTTGACTTTTTGAATGACCACCCTCTCCCCCCCAAAAAAAATATACCTGTCAAAAGATTTTATTGTTCTTGATACTTGACATTTCAAGGTACAACAAGCCGTTGCTAACTGCTTACCTCCCCTTGTTCCTGGAATAAGATCTGACGCACCAGAACTGGTTCAAAGGCTGATGCAGCTATTATTAGAGTCGGACAACTACGGAGAAAGAAAAGGTGCAGCCTATGGTTTGGCAGGCCTTGTCAGAGGACTTGGTATTACAGCACTCAAGCAACAGGAAATTATGTTCACATTGGAAGAAGCTGTCAAAGACAAGAAAAATCCAAGAAAACGAGAAGGTATTATTTTTGTTGTTGGATCTGACACAATTTTTCAATTAAATTTTTTTTTTTTAGAAAAAAAATCAAATACATGTGCATGAATGGCACAATAGTTTGACATCAACAAAATGGAATTTCAGCAGATTTTTTATTAATGTCTTCATTCCTAGAATATGAGGATTTTACTTATTGCTAATAAAGTAGTGAGTTCAATTCTCACCCAATAGATAGGTGCCAGTGATTTCTCAAAATAATCTGGCTAACTTTACTAACTAAGTGTACTACCATGATACATGTATAACTGAAACATTGTTGAAGAAAGTTAAATGCCCATACATAGCCTCATTATGCTAAGTGTTGAAATTATCATAAACTTATTTAAAGTTTATTACACTTTCATTTAAGAATTTTGGTCCTTTTTTAGCTCACCTTGCCAAAGGCAAGGTGAGCTTTTGCCATCACTTGACGTCCGTTGTCCGTCGTCCGTTAACTTTTCACATTTTAATCTTCTCCTCTGAAACCCCACAGCCAAATGAACTGAAGCTTGGTAGGAAGCATCTATGGAAGGTTCTCTATAAAGATTGTTCATTTCGTCTCGATCCATTAACAAACATGGCCACCATATGCAATTCTTGTTTCTGATTGGCCGATTTTTTAAATCTCCTGTGAAACCACTTGGCCAAATGAACCGAAACTTGTTAGTAAGCATCTATGGAACGTCCTTTACAAAGAATGCTCATTTCATCCCGATCCATTAACAAACATGGCCGCCACAGGCAATTCTTGTTTCCGATTAGCTGATTTTTAAAATTCTTCTCCTCTGAAACCGTTTGGCCAAATGAACCGAAACTTGGTAGGAAGCATCTATGGACGGCCCTATATAAAGATTGCTCATTTCGTCCCGATCAATTGACAAATATGGCCGCCACTGGCAATTCTTGTTTCTGATTGGTCGATTTAAAAAAATCTTCTCCTCTGAAACTGCTTTGCCAAATGAACCAAAACTTAATAGGAGGCATCTATGGAAGGTCCTCTATAAGAAGTGATCATATCGTCCCGATGCATTAACAAACATGGCTGCCACAGGCAATTCTTGTTTCTGATTGGTTGATTTTTAAAAAAGCTTTTTTCTCTAAAACTGCTTTGCCAAATGAACCGAAACTTGGTAGGAAGCATCTATGGAAGGTCTTCTATAGGGATTGCTCATTTCATCCCAATCCAATAACAAATATGGCCGCCACAGGCACTTCTTGTTTCTGATTGGTCGATTTTTAAAAAAGCTTTTCCTCTGAAACCGATTGGCCAAATGAAATGAAATTTGGTAGGAAGCATCTATTATCAAGGTCCTCTATAGAGATTGCTCATTTCGTTTTGATCTGTTAACACACATGGCCACCACAGGCAATTCTTGTTTCAGATTGGTCGATTTCTAAAAATCTTCTTGTCTGAAACTGCTTAGCCAAATGAACCAAAACTTGGTAAGAAACATGTATGGAAGGTGCTCTATAAAGATTGTTCATTTCGTCCTGATCCGTTGACAAACCTGTCTGCCATAGACAATTCTTTTTTCTGATTGATCGATTTCTAAAATACTTCTTCTCTGAAACTGCTTAGCCAAATGAACCGAAATTTGGTGGGAAGCACCTATGGAAGGTTTTGTATTAAGTTTCCTCAAAGCAGAATGAAAGGTGAGCGACACAGGCTCAGCCCACTGAGCCTCTTGTCAAATATGTCATTTTAAAATAATGAAATATGATATTAAATAAGTGACAAAAATTTGTTGGTACATTGTACACAATGTAGTATTTTTATTTATACTTGAAAAAATAACTGCTTCCTACATGTACCCATGAAAGAAAGTCATTGACTATAGAAGATATCATGTATATTTTCAGGTGCTCTGTTTGCCTATGAGATGTTATGTACTATGCTTGGCAAGTTATTTGAACCCTATGTTGTCCACATACTGCCACACTTACTGTTATGTTTTGGTGATAGCAGTCAGTATGTCAGACAGGTAATATTACTCACCTGTTTACTGACCATGAGGACAATAGAAAGTTTTTTTCACCCCCGAGACACCAATGCAACTATCCTGATGCAAAGTGGATGGAAATAGATGGGGTCGAGGGAGAAAATAAACTTACTATTGTCTGATTAACTACGGTAGTAAATAAATGTTTTATTGTACCAAAAGACAACCAAGGAAATCTGAAACAATATGGCTATTAAAAAGACATAAAAAAGAACTTTGATTAATACTTATAAAATATCAACAATGAGATTGCATTTAGAACAATCATTTGAATCAGTTTAAAGGATGCACAATCATCCAATCTTTTATCAAAATCATCTAGTGAGTGTCAACTTTGGCAATTTTTTCCCCCAAATATTTGTATACCTTAGACCTCTAGGTATAAATACGTTAAAACCAGAAAGATCTTATTTCTCTGGATAATAGTTATTGGACCTATTAACCAAAATTCAGAATTTTTTATTTTCTTGTGACAAAATAGTAATTTTATCACTGATTTTTCATGTACAGTGCTCCCTCGGTCTATCGCCCCCCGTTTTATCGCCAAACTCGCCTATCGCCAAAATTCTCGTCTGTCCCGATTTCCCCCATTACAAATACCCTGTTATACTGCCGAACTCAGCTACCGCCATCCGCCACAGCTTTTCAGACACAAAAGTCGTAAAACCAATTCAAATTCCCCCGTTAGTACCGCCCACAACTACCTTTTGACAGCTGTGTATTGATCTGTAATCATGGAATGTCAAAACTGGTCATCGGACATGGTCATTGATCTCATAGTTGAGGGTCGGAACAGGTGATCAGTTGTTTTGATTAGAATAATTACCTGTATTTACTTTTCTAGTGATTACATTTGTACTTTTAATCCCGAGTAAAATTTGTAATTTAATTAGTCGTCATAAAAATGTTGTGCTTGAAGAGAAAGCGTAATTAATTAGACGACAAACAAAAACGTGTAATTATAAGTTATGCAAAGGAAAATCCAAAATTAACATAATAACAAATTGCCGATAATTTGACAATTAAATGTGATCTTCCAATAACCCCACAAATGAAGATGAACTGTTGCTGTCACGTGTTTATAATGACCTTGATGTCCCGAGCTACAAATGACGGTTCAAGAATTTGTCAACATTGACAAAGATCTGCAGACTGTACAGGACATTTCCGATGTGAATATAATTATTCTAATTTATTTATTTATTAAACATGTATTATTTATACTTATGTATTTGCACAAGTGCAAAATGCATGTCAGTCGAGTTGAAAGTTCATCTTTTCATATCATATAACTTCCGGTTTTCAATGTCCCTCAGTTTATCTCCAAACTCGTTATACCGCCAAACTACCGACTGCACAGAAGGTGGCGGTTTAACGAGGGAGCACTGTACATATAATAAATACATGCATGTTACCAATATTAGGGTGATAGTTATCAAAATACTTGATTTGATGACTTTGTAATTATTGCCCCTTAGGAAGTTTAAAGTTAAGTTTAAAGTTCAACAATACTGTATGGAACTGAAATTTTTAAAGAGTGATATGAGTCTATGCAAAAAAAAGAAATAATGACGAAGAAAGATGTTTTCTTTGATAAAAAGAATAATTGATGGAAGAGAAATAAAACATGTAAAGTAATGTTGTTTAATTGTTATGTAGGCAGCAGATGATACAGCTAGAGGTGTAATGGGCATGCTCACAGCACATGGTGTCAAACTGGTGCTGCCATCTTTATTGAAAGGTTTAGAAGAAGATGCTTGGAGAACTAAAGCTGGTAATAATGAATTGACATTGTTTTAATTGAAACATGATTAGTTAAATCTATAATAATGAATTTAAATTGTTTTATTTGAAGTATAATTATATTTAGGTCTATTTTGATTAAGGCTGTTTGTTAACATATAATTGTAAGTCATGCATATTTTCTGATCATGTATGTCTTTGTACATGTATATTCTTCAATAATGGAAAATCCAACTCGTGATTTTGTTTTTAAAAAAATAAGATTGAATCATTTTATTCTCATAACTCTAAATTTCACACATTTACAGAGAAAATACATAAATAAGCATATAATAAAATAATTATGTAGGCATGTGTTAACTTAATATACAAATTAACATGGAGAACTGACTCTCACATTTATGGCTTTAACAAATTTACACAATTTTTCTACAATGACCAATACTAAAGGAGTTGAACAAATGATAGATAGTTCCAATGTGTTTTGTTTTGAATAACAAAAATTTTGTAAAAGCTACTTTCTTTCAGTATCAAATGCTTTACAATACATAAAATAGTGGTATTCATCACCTGATATTTTTTTATTGACTATTAAAAATGTCTTTTTCAGGTGCTGTTGAATTACTTGGAGCCATGGCTTATTGTGCACCTAAACAATTGTCAGCATGTCTACCTAGTATTGTACCCAAACTAACAGAAGTTCTGACTGATTCTCATGTCAAAGTACAGAAGGCTGGAGCTCAGGCTCTTAGACAAATCGGCGATGTTATAAAAAATCCAGAAATTCAAGGTATTTGTTATAAAAAATCCAGAAATTCAAGGTATTTTTTAGCCTCTTTTGATTACAAGAAACAATATACAATCAATCTTGTTTTCAACAGTCAAATTTGAAACGAGGAAAAATCATTACTATTTTAAGATCGACGGTCTGTATTGTCAGTTCCGGCCCGTTATGGTTTGCGTATTACTGTTATCAGAAGGTATTTTATTGGAAAATATGGTGGACACTTTGTAATGCTGCTGTGTTTTTGTAACAATTTACGATTAAATACTTAATTATTCAACTATTTAATAGCTTAATTGGGAAAATCATGCTTTGAGGTCAAGGATGACAATTGACTGCTAAATACCAGTTATTGTACAAATTGTAATACATGTACAGTATGTATTTTCAGTAATTGTACCAATTGTAATATGAACCGCATCAGGTGTGTAATGGTTAGCATGCTTGCCTTGAGTGTGGTATATCGTGGGTTCGAGCCCCGATCGGGTCAAACCACAGATTATAAAACTGGTATTTGTTGCTTCTCCGCTAAGCACACAGCATTAAGGAAAAAGTGCAAAGACTGGTTGACTTGGAATCAGGATAATGTGTCCAGGTGGGGCAACATGTTTATCAGCTGACTGTTGATCTTGTACAAAGCGGACCTCATCATCATCTCATTGAAAATTTACTTATTCTCACCATGACATAGCTGAAAAATTACTGAGTTGGCATTAAGCAACAATTACCCAGTTGTAATTTGTATTTTCAATTATTTTATAATTTGTTATTTTTGTTTCCATTAATTGCACATGGTTGTAATTTTTATTTCCAGTGATTGTACCAGTTTTATTGGATGCTTTACAAGACCCAGCCAAGAAGACACTGAAATGTCTTAAATCTTTGTTAGAGACAAAGTTTGTCCACTTTATTGATGCACCGTCTTTAGCTTTGATTATGCCTGTAGTGGAGAGATCTTTCCAAGACAGACAAACGGAGACCAGGAAAATGGCAGCTCAAATTATAGGAAATATGTCTTCATTGACTGACCAGAAGGTATAATGATAAAATTTATTTTAAACGAACACTGAATAAAACTTGGAATGTTTATTCCATCACTTGTAATGAAATTTGAATTGATTTGATTGAAATTATATTTTATTTGTATTAAAATTTAATTGTCTGGTGTTCCTCTTGTAATAATATATCATTGGTGACTGCCTTAATAATGTTCTAATGTGAGTACAGCAAAACATGTCTAAATTGAAGTCTGAATTAAATGGAATCTTCTGGGAACAGGACAAAAGCCCCCCTGACAAAAAAAAACCCATAATGAAATAATCATACAATCTTGTTACATTTTTTATATTGATGGTGATATTAAAGATATATTAAAGATCAAAACTCATCCCTATTATAAAAAAAAGGAGGAGTGGGGGAATTAACACTAAAAAAATTAAATACTTTAATAAAAACATATATTTTCCACATTTCGTTCATTGTTATGTTCATTTATCACTGCTTATTTGTTTGAATTGGAATTAAATCAGGTAAAGCTAATGAGAAATTGTTTTTTATTGATAAACAATTGATGACTACATTTATAATCTTTGAAGTTATCAAAAGTAATGAGTGAGTTATTTTCTCACCCTTTTTGCTATACTATAATGATTTTTTTTTAAGATAAAACAAATTTTATTTTTACTTTCTTTGATGAGAGTTATTATAATTCTTAAACAAATATTTCTATTGTTTATGATATCTTCAAGTTCCAATAATAACTTATTATGAAAAATAGTATTCAAAAGTAATGTTAACCCATAAATAGCGGTACACTAAGTCCAAAATGTGTGCAAGGATACCAATATATAAATAACTTGTACTTTTCATTATTGGGGGGCTTTTTGTCGGGGCTTTTGTCCTAGACCCGAATCTTGTATAAATCAAACTTTTAAAAAAAAGTTACAATGTAGGAAATCTTTGCTAATTTGACCTGTATTAACTGAACACCTGTCTATTCTACCTGTATTAACTGAACACTGTCTATCGTGAACACAAAGTTGGTCTGATGGAGGTTCAGTTTAGACAGATTTCACTGTATATGTCTTCTCTAACCAGCTAGTTACAACTACTCATTTATTTGCAGCTGGATAAAATTAATTATATACATGTTCAGTATAAAACATGATTTCTCAAAGTTCTGAGTTTGCATGAATGGTAAACATTGTATAAATAAATATATTTAACAGTTACATTGTATGATGACAGTATTTGTAAGATTACTGCACCCATATTTAACAGTTACATTGTATGATGACATTATTTGTAAGATTACTGCACCCATATTTCAGTTTCTTGTTGATAATCCAGCATTTGAGAATTACCTTTTATAACCCAAATATCTTCAGAACCAAACAGATGCCCAGATTGGAATTAAAGAGTACTGCTCAACTGCTGGCTATGGGTCGTTTCACACTCATTATACCCCCGCTCCCCGAAGGGGGAAGGGGGTATACTGTTTTATCTCTGTCCGTCTGTCCGTCTGTCCAAGATATATTTCGTCGCATTTTTCTCAGTAACTGTTGATGGCAGAAATCTGATATTTGGTCACAAGCATCATATAGGTATACCATATTGTGGGTAGCGATTTTGGACCCGTCAGATTCCTACTTCCTGTTTGCTGACTTAGTTGGTTTCTATACACATTGAACATATATGCACATTTCTCGTCACATTTTTCTCAGCAACTATTGATGGCAGAGATCAGATATTTGGTCACAAGCTTCATATAGGTACCTCATATCGTGGGAAGCATTTTTGGACCCATCAGATTCCTACTTCCTGTTTGCCGACTTTGTTGATTTTTATACACATTGAACATATATGCTCATTTTTCGTCGCATTTTTCTCAGCAACTATTGATGGCAGAAATCTGATATTTGGTCACAAACTTCATATAGGTACCCTATATCGTGGGAAGCGTTTTTTGATCCGTCAGATTCCTACTTCCTGTTTGCCGAAGAGCGGGGGTATCATAGGTGAGCATTAGCTCACAGTTCATCTTTTTTTAGGGTATGAGTTATTCTCATTATTGAAGTCCCTACTGTGACTGTGAAATGTAGAACAGCAATAAAAGCACTGTTTCTTTACTTTAATTTGTGTCTGAGTGTAATAATGTTAGATAGTCTCTCATATTCATTTACATCCATATTCTTTCTTACTATTTAACAGGATTTGGATCCATATATAGAGAAGGTTATTCCAGGTCTGAAGCAATCCTTGTTGGACCCTGTACCTGAAGTTAGGACAGTGTCCTCCAAGGCCCTTGGTGCTATGGTAAGAGGTATCGGTGGTGCTAAATTTGACGAGTTACTCAAATGGTTGATGGATACTCTCAAATCAGAGTCTAATTCTGTAGATCGGTCTGGAGCAGCCCAAGGTAAAAAAAAAAAATGTGTTGATATTCTATACTTGTAGACCATGATTAACATTTGATAATGGTATTATACAGTAATACTACAGTAATACTACAGTAAATGTAGAAAAGTATCCCTTTTAGCACTGGAAAATGGAATTTTGGACCATGTTAGCATATTGTATTAATGTACTTACTTAATGTACTTTGAACAGTACTTTGCTCTCGCTGTATTTTTAAGTAAAATACAATTTTTTATAAATTCATGTTGCACATTTAAAAGATAAATATTAATTAGAGATCTGACATTTCTTTCATAAAACTTGAAACCAGTATTTTATTTTAAAGAAAGCATTATACATTCTTTTGACCAGGTATGGCTGAAGTTATTGGTGGTTTAGGACAACAGGAACTAAAACGTTTGATGCCTGGTATAATAGCGACGGCAGAGAGAGTAGATATTCCACCATATGTCAGAGACGGATACATCATGTTATATATATATCTACCTACCGTCTTCAAGGATGATTTCCTAGAATATATTGGCCCTATTATTCCTTCCATATTACAAGTAAGAAGGCTATGTTATTGTTGCTATTAAATATGTTATAATTAAGTCTCCCAAATATCGTCAGGAGATTTTATTTGTCTGTTTCTTATTCTTTCTTTCTTTTTATGTGCCCGTCTCGAGACGGTCCGTATTATGTGATTGGGTATGGCGGGTGGGCGTCCACACAGGTTTCCGCACAATAACTTTAGTTCTGTATACCAGATCTTTACCAAACTAAGCCACATGATTCCCCTGTGGAAGGGAAAGAACCCTATTTATTTTGGGGTCATTAGGTCAAAGGTCAAGATCACCGTTACTATAAATATAATTTTTAACAACAGGGTCGTTTCTGCACGATAACTTTAGTTCTGTATATTGGATCTTTAACAAACTTGGCCACATGATTCCCCTGTGGAAGGGGAAGAACCCTATTAATTTTGGGATCATTAGGTCAAAGGTCAAGGTCACCATTACTATGATAACTTTAATTCTGTATATTGGATCTTTACCAAACTTGACCACATGATTGCGATGTGGAAGGGGAAGAATCCTATTTATTTTGGGGTCATTAGGTCAAAGTCACTTTACTATAAATGTAATTGTTGACAACAGGGTCGTTTCTGCATGATAACTTTAGTTCTGTATATTGGATCTTTACCAAACTTGACCACATGATTCTCCTGTGGAACGGGAAGAACCCTATATATCTTGGGGTCATTAGGTCAAAGGTCAAGGTCAATGTTACTATAAATATAATTTTTGACAACAGGGTCGTTTCCGCACGATAACTTTAGTTCTGTATATTGGATCTTTAACAAACTTGGCCACATGATTCCCCTGTGGAAGGGGAAGAACCCTATTTATTTTGGGGTCATTACCATTATACCGTTTATAATTTATGTAGACAGGTGTATTTTGTGATGCACACATTTCTTATTTTTCTTTCTTCTCCATTTAATTGTCAGAAAAAACAGACAAATATACATGTACAATTGTGTACTTAAAAGTTTTAAAGTATTTTAAACTTTGGATGACTAGTTAGTCCTAAAATGTTTTGTTTTTGTGTTGATATTTTTGGGGTTGCAAACAGGGATAGGTTTTGCTCTAGAATCCTATATTTTCCGGATACTTCTGTAAACAGTTTAATGTTATGCTAACTTCTTTTGATGATTTTATTTTTTTGAAAAAGTCCTTTGGGCAAGAATTTTACAAGTTTTATTTATAATTGGTGTTGATCTTAACTAATTGGTGTTTAATGCCAACTTGTGCAGTATTTCAGCTACATATATCATGGCGTAGGTAGGTGTATAATTAGTTTAGGGGCTGTTGTGATTGTTATCGAATGGTAGTTTGATTTTCATAGATATGTACCTATGCAATCACTGCCCATCATTATTAAAGTTATGAAAATTTTTCGAAACCTCTCCTGTGGCATGTGTATTCGGGACAACTTTATGTAGCTGGTGTTTTCTTAATATTCTGGTACCCTTAAAAAAAATTACTAACTGCCACAATATAGCTGAAATATTGTTGAAAATAGCGTTAAACACCAATAGCCCAACCCAAGTTTGAATAAGCAAGCCTATCAAATTGTTTGATTTTTAAAAATATTGGACAGATTTAGGTCCAATTTATACATTGTTTTTTAACAATCATTTTATACTGCCTGTAATTTTAGGCTTTAGCAGATGAATCTGAGTATGTTAGAGAGACGGCTTTACTAGCTGGACAGAGAATTATTAATCTGTATGCTGACACTGCTATAGAGTTACTTTTACCTGAGTTAGAGAAAGGACTGTTTGATGATAACTGGAGAATTAGATACAGCTCCGTACAACTGTTGGGAGATTTATTATATCGTATCTCAGGTACATGTTGTGGATTACAAAAATTACGAAAATCTTAAAAAAATATGTTATTGTTATCTCGTCAGAAAATCCATAACATTTGGTTGTCAGTCAAAACCTTGTAGTGTAAAATGTCCACAGGACAGATTAATTTTCTTCAAGGTTGCTTTGTATTGAAGATATGCATTATGAATGATGTAAAATGTTCTACAATACTTCAGACTTGTTAGTGGTGTAATGGTTAACACACACACATTGACTGCAGTAAATTGTGGGATTGAGACACACACACACCTTGACTGCAGGAAATTGTAGGTTTTAGACCTGGTGTGGTCAAACCAAAGACTATGGAAATGGTATTTGCTACTTCTCTGTTATGCCTGAAGGAATGGCTAGGAATCCGGATAATGTGTCTAAGTGGAATGACATGTCTACCCGCGAACTGTTGTTTCAGTGAGCTAGCAGTATAAAAATCCATCTAAGCATGTTGGTCTGGTAAAAAGCTGACATCATCATGATCTCATCCAGATGTAACTTGTTCTCCCATGATATAGCTCACTTGGTGTTAGACAACAATTGTTCACTCTTAGTACTGCTTCTGTAATTAAACTTAGTTAATGTGGCTGAAGATTCAACTGCTGCAAAATAGAGGAAGAAATGATTGTACATATATCAGCAATATTGTGGTTACAAAAAAAAACATTTCATAGAAGCTAGAAATTTGGACTAACACCATCATTAAAAATAATTAGAAAATAAGATATGTATGAATTAAATAAAAACAATGTCTTTTTGATTATTTTGTACAGGTGTAACAGGTAA
The DNA here is from genome assembly GCA_963383655.1 of Bathymodiolus septemdierum. Lineage (NCBI taxonomy): Eukaryota > Metazoa > Mollusca > Bivalvia > Mytilida > Modiolidae > Bathymodiolus > Bathymodiolus septemdierum. The sequence goes on from OY726523.1 coordinate 14,947,816, forward strand.
AATGACAACAGAAACAGCCCATGATGATGATAACTTTGGTACAGAAAGTTCTCAGAAGGTAAATAAAATTCTGCCCTTGTTCCATGTACTGGATGCAAAACTGTTAGCCTATATACAAGATTAAAAAAGTTTTATTGACCAGTATGATTTTAATTATATATATATATATATATATATATATATATATATATGTCATGTGTAATGCAAGTTTATTGTGAAATTTATCAGTATTTAATTATACCTTTAATATTACACAGTGCAATAGCCACGAATACGTCGATAAACCAGAAACCATGAAAATTTTAATCGGTGAAATATAATACTTTTACAATATAATATAAAAAATACAAATAGATGCAGCAAATCTTTTTTAGAGACTTGTTTAACACAAGATGCTTTCATTTCTTTCAGTTAATCATGAAAGCACTTGGCAAAGAGAGGAGAGGACGAGTACTAGCTGGTTTATATATGGGTAGATCAGATACAGCATTACTTGTACGACAGTCAGCACTTCATGTTTGGAAGATCATCGTAGCCCATACACCACAGACATTAAGAGAGATTCTGTCTACATTGTTCACATTACTTCTTGGATGTTTGGCCAGTACAAGTCACGATAAAAGACAAGTAAGAAAATACACTTATACACATATTGTTTTTAGCCACGGCGGTTGTGTAATGGTTAGCTTGCTTGTTTTGAGGGCGTAGATAGTGGATGAGAGTGGGTTGTGTCAAACCAAAGACTGTTAAATTGGTATTTGTTGCTTCTCTGCTAAGCACACAGCATTAAGAGCATACTTGATGCGATACTAGAGATAATGTTTGTCTCGACCTTCAAAACTGCTGTTATTCTATATTAAAGTTACAGGGTATATCCTATTCTATATTTAAGTTACAGGGTATATCCTATTCTATATTTAAGTTACAGGGTATATCCTATTCTATATTTAAGTTACAGGGTATATCCTATTCTATATTTAAATTACAGGGTATATCCTATTCTATATTTAAGTTACAGGGTATATCCTATTCTGTATTTAAGTTACAGGGTATATCCTATTCTATATTTAAGTTACAGGGTATATCCTATTCTATATTTAAGTTACAGGGTATATCCTATTCTATATTTAGGTAGCAGCTAGGACCCTTGGTGATTTAGTGAAGAAGCTGGGAGAGAGAGTGCTACCAGAGATTATACCTATCTTAGAACGTGGATTAGATTCAGACCAGCCTGATCAGAGACAAGGTGTCTGTATTGGTCTGACAGAAATCATGGCTTCAACCAGTAGAGATCATGTATGTACATAATGTTTTACAGATTTAGTTTAAAGCAATGCAAATGTACCATTTCTATCTATTAAAGTCTACCTTTTTCTGTACAGTTGAAATTTCAGTCTTCCACAAAATAGTTATTTTTTGGTCAAACCTTGTGTTGAAGGGATCTATAAGGAAAGTTTGAAGATACCAAGGAGTAACCAGAAGCCGTAAATCGAAGGACAGACAATACAATGTTCAAATGAAAAAGGAACAAAAAGACAAACGATGATCTACAGAACACTTCACAGAAAGCTAAAGATTGAGCAATACGAATCCCACTAAAAACCAGGCTGAACTCTGGTTCTCCGGTTACACCCATTGTGTTACTGTCAATGACACAAACAGCAGCTGATTACTTCGAAATGTGCTAGTATTTGAGTTAACCAGAAACAATGAATCTGAAAAACTACTAAGAAAAAAATAACCTAAATTTTAGTAGAGCTATCCAAGGAAATAATTTATTTGAGGTTGACTCAATGCCTCAAATTGCTCTTGTGGTTGCCAAATCCATCAAATAATAAAATGTTTGGGTTTTTTTTGCAGGTGGCAGTTTATGCTGAAAGTTTGATACCTACTGTAAGGAAAGCCTTGATTGATCCTTTACCAGAAGTCAGAGAGGCAGCAGCTCGTACATTTGAAAATCTTCACGCCAATACAGGTTCCAGGGCCTTGGATGAAATCTTGCCTTATCTGTTATCAAAACTGGTAAGAACAGTAAAACTTTGTAGAGTAATTCATACTTGACCCTAACAATTTAAACCTTTTAGCAAACATGGTATTGGACCATATGGGCTATTGTCATCACTTTGTGTCTGTAGTATATGTTGATGTCGTACAATAACATCTTCTCTTTAACCACAGGGCCTAATGTGAACTTATTAAGAATGTTTATTTTGTGGATCTCATCAATATTTTTCTTTTTTTGTGCAGATCCAAAATTTCAATATGTCTGCAAGATCCAATATTGTGATTTGATTGACTAAGCCTTAAATCTCTATTGTTCACTATTAATAATTGAAACTAGGTGTTTCTTTGGTGATTAATTAGCATGTTGCAATATCCTCTACAGTCTTCGTGCAAACCCACTTGCTCGAAGCACAAAACAAGTAAAGCTGGATTTGGACAAGTGAAAATTATGAACGAATTTGTTTGAATAAATAAAAAAATTTCCTAACTTTGGCTTTCGGGCAAGTAGGTTAAAAAAAATTAAGGCAAAGACTGCGCCCTATGGTCGTGTCGTGTAATGTACATCATTCACCTTTGACCTTCCAATCTTTCTTGGAGTTAACAACATTTTAAAAAAAAAAACATTTTAAAATAGCAAAAATTATAGCTATCTGTTGACAGACTGTAACAAGATATGATGGTCGAAAGTCAAATTGTTAAATTTCATCAATGATGTTGTCTTTTTTTTAGGATAGGGAGAGTTTAAGATGGAATTCAACATATCTTTAACAAGGTTTTTTGGATTGTAAAACTGTGTCTGAGATCCTTTCACTAAGAGGGGAGATTTGGGCCCATATTACTAGTTTTGCACACCTCTTTTTATTGTAGTGGCTGTACCAAGCCAGAAAAATGAGTGGTCATGTGTTAGGGGTATAAATTTTGCATCTTTCTACGATTTTTATTGGATTTTGAAACTGTTCCAACATTGTGGTATTTTTTGTTTTTCATTTTAAGACACCTCTGGGTGGTTTATGATGAAGTTACCATTGTATTTATATATTGCTTTTTAGAAGATGATAAGGACCTGTTGAGTGCGATTTTAATTTGATTACGGCAAGATATGGAAATTGTTTTAACATTTTTTTACAGGACGACGATGATCTCGCTGAAAGAGCTTTAGATGGATTACGTCAAGTTATGATGGTCAAAAGTTACGTTGTTCTTCCGTACTTGATTCCTCAGGTAAAAATTCATTTGCACATACAAATTTAAAATGGCTTCTTGTATTAAATTATTACTGTTTTTAACCACGAAAAAAATCTTAAGTCTCATTATTTTCAAGACTTTTTATTTATTCATTGGTATTCTTGACGGTCTTATATTGACCTGGTAATCCAGAACAAAATGGTTTATTTTTAACATTATGACAGCATAACAGATATAAGAATGTAAAAACAAAATCCAACAAGTGATTATTACGGTGTATTTTCTATTGTCAAGATACAGAAGAGTGAACTTTTAAGAATGAATGGGGGGGTCGAAAATCTCTGTTTACATCCGTAAGGTTCATTACATGACAGAAAGTATCGTAAAATTTTTATACATTAAAATGTGCATACTTCTATGTGATTCTGAGAAAACTCCATTTAGATGGCTGACAGAGTGTTTCAGTGGTGTAGGTTATTTATTAACATCATTGAATAGGTGCAAAGAAAAAAAGGCAGGTGTGACAGTAGAGTAGTCTGAATTGAGTTATGGCCCTAGGGCCACCTTGCGAATTGGACTACGTTGGCTGGTAATGGGTCTCTTTCAACTAGAACTGAAAGTATTGCATCAGTCTTTAGACATCACATGCAGTAACTCCCAGCTTAGCCAGTTTCTGTTGACCCACTCCTCCATTAGGAGGACCCCCGGCTAGAGGGTTGTTTACCAATGTCTCAGACCTTCCCAAGGGTATTTACTGACAACTAGTGCCCTGTTTGTTACCCCTAAAGCAAGCATTTACCATCACACCATATAATATAAGAGTACTTTAAATATATATATGGTGTTTGAAATTGCAAAATGCTATTTACAGGTATTAATAATCATTCAGAATTGCAATAAAACAGAAATAAAATTATTAATTAACATATATCTTTTGGAATTTGTTTATAAATATATAAAGGAATAAGTAGAAAACTGTATTAGATGAGAAAAAAGAATTTTTGCAAGAAAATGTAACTTTTTACAAAAATGTGGAGATTTTGAAAAGGGAGATAATTCTATTCCGTTTTAATAAAATGTTAAATTGATTGATTGACTTTTATTATATGTTTCTCTTTATAGCTGACAGCAACACCAGTAAACACTAAAGCCTTGTCATTCTTGGCATCAGTAGCTGGAGAAACTCTGACAAAATATCTGTTAAGAATATTACCTGCTTTATTGTCATCATTGAGTGAAAAATCAGGCACACCGGAAGAGTCGGAGGTATATTCTTTTGTTTCTTGTTTCTTTCTTAAAATCAGGAGATTCACATTAATTCATATAATATTGGCTTTCCAAATATCTGTATGCTGGAGAAAATAATTATCATGATGACTCTTGAAAAAACATATACGGTGAAAATGGGTACTGTGAATTCCGTTAAATTCATGGATATGTATATTCGTGGATTCCCTGTTATAATCGGGACATATTTATATGGTGACAAATATTGGTTGAATTCTTAATTTTGTGGTTTTATACTATACAATAAAAAATCCATGCAAAGTGGTATACCATGGATAATAATCGAATTCACTGCATATGATTATGGGTTGTTTGTCTCGGATCGATTGTATCCTGAAGATGTTATTAACCTTATGATAAAAAAAATACATCAGTTACTAAATCGGAGACATTAACTCATCATTTGGCATCCGTCAGTGTTAATTTTGTTCACGTTTTAATCTTCTACTGTTTAATCACTCAACACAATGGAACCAAACTTTGCACAGATTATCACTGGGAAGAGGAGATTAAGATATATACAAATGAAGGTGATACAGGACCATGTGAGCCTCTTATTACATTTCCATATGTCTCTTGACTCCATGTGTTAGCTACCATCAACGATCAAAGATGCTATTTGTACCTCGTCGAACAGTTTTAAACATTTGTGCCTTATCTCCCATTGTTCCATTCCTAAGTAAGTAACGATGGACTGTTTTTTGAGTAATGTAGGAATTACCTGATTTCAATGTCCAGTTATTGGATTATGTAAATAAATCAAAAGTGATAATGGTAAACCCCAACACACTGCAAGAAAAGCAATCTGATTAAAATCAGATCTCTCACTTTCTCCCCTTTACTGATATGACGTGGCATGGGAGATACTGATAAAACCCAATTACAGGTCACATGCTAGTGTCCCATATGTATCATCCCATGAAAATGGTGATTGTGAGACTATGAAAGCGTTGTTTAACTGCTTTCCATGCTACAAGCAATCTTATTAGCTGAATAAGGTCATAACTTTATTTAGCATATTATATATTCATGACTTACGGTCACTCACATGTTACCCATGATGGCATTTCCTCATCTCCCACTCTGCAATATGACACTTATGTTTGAAATGAACAAATAAACTGTTATTAACTCGACTTTTCGAAGAAAAAAAGTCGAGCTATTGTCGTCACTCGGGCGTCAGCGTCTGGGTCGGTTAAGCTTTCGGTTAAGTTTTTTTTGTCAGAGTCCATTTCTCAAAAACTATCAAAGGTATCCATCCATTTGAAACTTGGAATACTTGTTCACTATCAAAAGAGGAACCAATTACAACACGGCAGATGACCCTGTGATTTGTATATCCAGAGTTATCTACTCTTGTTTCGACATAGTACATAGAAATTAAGGATATGTTTTTAGTATAAGTAAAATTTCTCAATAACTATCAAAGCTATTAACTTGAAACTCAATACACTTGTAGAAAGTGTTGACCCCAATCTGTTGACAAGAGAAGACAACTCCATCCAGCATTATATTTGAGTTATTCCCCCTTTTTGACTTAGAATTTCTTCAAAAAATACAATTTCTCAATAATTATGATAGGCATTGAAATGAAACTCCATATACCTGTTCACTATCAAATGGGGAACCCATTACAACAAGGCAGGTGACCATGTGATTTGTATATCCAGAGTTATCTGCCCTTGTTTTGGCATAGTATATAGAAATTTTGGATATTGTTTTAGTATAATTAAAATTTATCAAAGCTAATAACTTGAAACTCAATACACTTGTAGAAAGTGTTGACCCTGTTCTGTTGACAAGAGAAGACAACTCACTCCAGCATTTTATTTGAGTTATTCCCCTCCCAAATATTTATTTTATTTTTTATTTTTATTTCATATGCACTAAAATAGTGTTACAAGAAAAGATTATACCCCTCTGATTATATTTACCAATCTTGCAAACATATTTGCTTATATGACCATCATAGTTAGAAGTATGTATAACTTTGTAAATTGCTTGCAGTTTAATATCAGATACGAAAAAGTCCAGCGTCCAGCACCCATGGGCGGTGCTCTTGTTTTTTGGAATGGGTTAGGGATATGGTGTTTAACACCACTTTCAACAATACTTCAGTTATATCGTGGTTGGTCAGTTTTATTGATAAAGACACCTGGGTAACTGGAGAAAACCACCTACCTGTCTCAAGTCACTGACAAACTATATCACATAATATTATATCAAGTACACCTCGTCTGAGCAGGAGTCCAACTCACAACTTTAATGGTAATAGGTACTGATTGCACAAATAGTGGTAAATCCAACTACCATATGATCACGACCATGACAGCCCATGGTTGGAATGGAGGTACTCCATATATTTTTCTTTTCAACTTTGCTCTGTACTTTTGTTTTTCACATTTATTTGTTTCAATTTTAAAGGAGTTGGAATACTGTAAAAGAGTGGTTCTGTCAGTCAGAGACGACGCTGGTGTAAGAATCATCATAACAGAATTATTGTCAGCGTCTAGTCAGAAAGAGCCGAAGTTATGTTGGGCGGCCATTACAATGCTCCATCAGTTCTGTGATAATACAGAAGTAGATTATTCAGATTATAGGATACAGTTGTTTAGAGGACTCATTGGACTGTTTATCAGACATGATGACAAAATTTTACTTGCATCATGGGAATGCTTGTCTGCAGTTACCAAGGTAATGTTCTCATTAAGTGTTTCTGGTTCGTTTTATGCCTCACTGTTGAAACCAGATATGTAATAAAAGTTAAAAATATTGTAGATAGTAAATGATCTAATTATTTATGTTCTATAATAATTTTAATTTAATTCTCGTTAAATAATTGAAGAATTATATTAAATAAAAGTTGGAGAATACCGAAGGGGCAATCAAAAAAGGACAATGCTAAAACTGGAAACATACGAAGAAAAACAAAACAAAAACACAACACAATATGTGTTGGACACCACTATACGCAGACAAGCACAAATAGCATAAATAAGACATGTGTCCTCCTACAAAGACGAACCGAACATCGTTAAAAGTATTATAGATAATAAAATGATGTAGTCGTTAGATTATTTATTATTTTTAATCATTTTAATTTAATTCTCCGTCAAATAAAAAAAGAATTAAATTAAATTTTGTATAGATAATAAATAATTTTACCCACCCTTGTAAATCTACATATACAAAACATAATACAGCCAAACCTGTCTTTATATGACCTTCCAAAGCTGGAACCTTGAACCATTGAAAGTGGTCAGTATTTGGTAGAAGTAGAAGAAGTAGAATCACATAAGACAGGTGGTTGCTGAATACAGGTTTAATTAATATGAAATGCATTGTGCAGGAAAGTTAACATTGAGGCCACATAATACAAGATATTGCTTAATACATGTGGGCACTAAATCAGGGGTGACTGTATCTACATAAACAATGTATGTGCTATGCAAACTATTTGGCAGTAATTTCATATTTTTGATATTGTTATCAAACTTACAAAATGTACATCAAATTGTTGCATGTCGACTAAAAAAACAAAGAGTTCTGTAGTTCTATTATTGATGGATTGATTAGTGTTTAACACCAACTTGAGCAGTATTTCAGCTATATTATGGCATGTATGTTATTTAAGGGGGAGGGGTCTATTATATGTAATGTAAGTGACACCCAAAGCTAAATTTAGATTTTTTATTTACCAGAAATTGGATGCCACAGAGATGTTAGAGTACATAGCAGATATCAGACAGGCTGTAAAGTATGCCGTGTCAGATATGGATGGTAAAGAACTTCCTGGTTTTAGTATTCCTAAAAAGGTAAACATCAAAATTATATTTCTGCAAAAAATCCGTGAGTGCAAGAAAAGTTTGAAGATACCAAAGCGGTAATCAGAAGCCGTAAATCGACAGACAATGCAATGGCCAAAAGAAAAAGGACAAACAATGATCAAACCAGAAGCCGTAAATTGAAAATTGACAGATAATACAATGGCCAATAGAAGTTGGACAAAATGACTAACAACGATCTACAAAACATTACACAGAAAACTTAAGATTGAGCAGCACGAACCCCACTACATACCGGGTGTGAACTCAACTTCTCCTGAAGGGTAAATTTACATGTACCATACCAATCATTTGTGGGATGTTCAATAAAATTCCAGAGAAATTTATATTCTAAAACTTTCTTCCTGATAAATTTATGCATATATTCTAGTCATACCAACCTTTCAAACTGTGAAGTGCTGATAGTTTATTGATATATGTTTTTAATATTTTAGAGTACTTATAAAAATGCTTTATTATATTTTTGAGTATGAATGGTAAATTAAAAAACGAAAAATACCACTGTCTGAACAGTTCTAAAATCTAATAAAAAAAATCCTAGAGAGAGGCTAAATCAATGCCTCCTAAACACACAAATACATCACTACTCATTTTCCTGGCTTGATACAGACACTTCAAAAAACATTGCATGGTTAATCTAGTTTTATGGGCCCAAACCTTCCCACTTCGTGAAATGTTGTGGTTATCGAAGTATTTTCCACATAGGAGTAAAATTCCAACCCTCGCATTCAACCAGTTGAACAGTGTCATTATAAAGAACGAACCCTCGCATACAACCAGTCGAACAGTGTCATTATAAAGAACGCTATAATCTTGAACATAATAAAATGCTTTTAATTATTTTAGGGCATCACACCTGTTCTACCTATCTTTAGAGAAGGAATTCTGAATGGAACACAAGAACTGAAGGAACAATCAGCTAATGGATTAGGAGAATTAATTGACATTACAAGTCCTGAAGCACTCAAAGTTTCAGTGCTCAACATAACTGGTCCACTGATTCGTATCCTTGGTGACAGATTCGTGTGGAGCCTCAAAGTGGCAGTACTAGACACACTTACTAAGTTACTCACAAAGGTATAAATTACCATAGTTATTTGTGTATACAGTTGTCTCCCTTTTATTGGGATCCTCTCACCAAAGGCCACCCATATTATCAGACCAGAAGCTTTGAGATAGTAAAATACTACTTAATTGTCCCCCCTCATATCAGGCCAGATTTCAGATGCTTTGAGATAGTAAAATACTACTAACTTGTCCCCTCAAGGGAAGCAACCCCTCTTATCAGGACAAATTTCAGAAGCACCAAGATAGTAAAATACTACTAGATTGCCCCCCTCAAGAAAGATCATCCCTCTAATAAGTCCTTGCAGAAACGCCTTATAAGGGGGAACTACTGTATTGCATTTTTGTATACATTATTTCTGAATTCTTATGTATAATAATTTGTCTATGCTAGATGAAAAAATAATGTTTGAAAATATTTTTAGAATCATAAACAAATAATTTCAGTCCAGGTTTTATTTGCAAGGTATCTTAGAAAAATTAATATACCTGTGTCTCCGTCAACAGAATTGAAAAGAGTAGGTATGGTATGTTGACAAAACTTTCTATATTGATTTTTACTTAGGTTTTTAAAATGTATATATCTTTCACCGATGTTCTGTATTATGTGAATCACATGAATGGTGTAATGATTTCATGATCGCCTTAAGTGCGGTAGATCGTGTGTTCAAGCCCCGGTCTGGTCAAACTAATGACAATGAAATTTGTATTTGTCACTTCTTCCCTTAGCATACAGCATTAAGGAGAAAGAATAAAACCTGGCTGACTCGGAATCAGGGTAATGTGTTCGAGTGGAGTGACATGTCTACCTGTGGACTGTTGTTTCAGTGAGCTAGCACTATAAAAATCCAACTAAGCAAGTTGGTCTGGTTACAAATCAGACATCATCATCATCTCATCGAATGTAGCTTGTTCTTGCAATGGTATAGCTGGAAAAATATTGATCATCTGGCATTAAACAACAATCACTCTGTATTAGGTGATTTACTGTATGTGAAATAACAATTGAAGAATAGCTCATAACATTGGAATTCTTTGTCTTTTTTGTTTAATTATTTATCTTTGTCTAAATTACCAATAGAAACTGGATGGTGGTATGGTATCGACAGAGAACATAGACAGGATTTAAAATGTAATAGCAGAAATAGACAGGGTTTAAAATGTAATAGCAGAAATAGACAGGGTTTAAAATGTAATAGCAGAAATAGACAGGGTTTAAAATGTAATAGCAGAAATAGACAGGGTTTAAGATGTAATAGCAGAAATAGACAGGGTTTAAAATGTAATAGCAGAAATAGACAGGGTTTAAAATGTAATAGCAGAAATAGACAGGGTTTAAAATGTAATAGCAGAAATAGACAGGGTTTAAAATGTAATAGCAGAAATAGACAGGGTTTAAAATGTAATAGTAGAAATAGACAGGGTTTAAAATGTAATAGCAGAAATAGACAGGGTTTAAAATGTAATAGCAGAAATAGACAGGGTTTAAAATGTAATAGTAGAAATAGACAGGGTTTAAAATGTAATAGTAGAAATAGACAGGGTTTAAAATGTAATAGTAGAAATAGACAGGGTTTAAAATGTAATAGCAGAAATAGACAGGGTTTAAAATGTAATAGTAGAAATAGACAGGGTTTAAGATGTAATAGCAGAGATAGACAGGGTTTAAAATGTAATAGCAGAAATAGACAGGGTTTAAAATGTAATAGCAGAAATAGACAGGGTTTAAAATGTAATAGCAGAAATAGACAGGGTTTAAAATGTAATAGTAGAAATAGACAGGGTTTAAAATGTAATAGTAGAAATAGACAGGGTTTAAAATGTAATAGTAGAAATAGACAGGGTTTAAGATGTAATAGCAGAAATAGACAGGGTTTAAAATGTAATAGCAGAAATAGACAGGGTTTAAAATGTAATAGCAGAAATAGACAGGGTTTAAAATGTAATAGCAGAAATAGACAGGGTTTAAAATGTAATAGCAGAAATAGACAGGGTTTAAAATGTAATAGTAGAAATAGACAGGGTTTAAAATGTAATAGCAAATCTATTGGATGACAAATTTCAATATATTATGTTATGTCTACTTTTTACTGAAAATCAAACCCAATTAATAAGCTGAAATCGTACTTAAAGACCAAATATATTAGAATTGAAACAAATTATGTGTACCTTGGAAAAACAAAACTAGAAAAGCTATATAGATTTATAAGAAAAATAAACAGATCAGATATTCTCTAGGACGATACTTAACTCCTCCTGTTGTAATGTAAATATTGTATGTATATGTATTTGTGTATCTGTTATTTGTTTGTCATGTATGTGTTATGTTGTATTTTTCTGTTGTATCTTCTCTATACCATTGTAATTTATGGTTTATTTGTTTGAGAATAAAGATTCTTGTCTTGTCTGCAAAATATCATTGAGTAAATATATATTGCAGGTTGGAGTTATGCTAAAGCCATTTTTGCCACAGTTGCAGACGACATTTTTGAAAGCATTAAATGATCCACAGAGATCAGTACGACTAAAGGCTGCGTCAGCATTAGGACAGTTAATAGTAATTCATGTACGAGTTGATCCACTCTTTACAGAATTACTTAATGGTATCAAAAATGCTACAGAGAGTGGTGTAAGGTAATTATTATTCAAGGATAAAAGTTGTGCTGGCTTTATATTCCAAAGGAATAATTTTATATATGTATGTCTTTGGAAAGTAAACCAGGCATCTCATTTTTGAGTTTTTAGAAATAATTCATTTCAAAGTTATCACTCTATTTCTTAATTGTATATGATGGGTGAAATATTTTACTCTGAAAATACAGAAGATCTCTTTCTTCCATTTTTTCTTGTTAAATTTTATACATTTTCACTGAAATATCTATTCATTGATTTACAGTGAAACCTGTCTAAACAGAACCACCTTGGGACCAGCTTTTGTCAGGGTTCGTACGGGTCCTGGAATCCAGGAAAAGTCATGGATTTTTATTTTGTGAAATAAAGGCCTTTAAAAGTCATGGAAAGCTGTATTTTATCGAAAAGTCCTTAAATAGTCCTGGAAAATTATTATTTGAGCTGTAATCTTTATTAAATGTATTCAAACATCTAAAATTAAGAGATTCTCCCGATTTCTGTCGTAACTGTTTCCTTTAGACGTACTTGAAACAAGGCACCAGTTGCAGTAAATGTAAAATAAGGATTTTAAGTTCGTTTCTTTAAAATTATTTGTAAAAATATGCAACCGGATGATATAGACTGGTTTCCTAATGTACTACAGTTTCTTGCATTAAACGGTGTTGCAGTAGGAAACCAGATATTGGAAAAAGTACTTTTGGCTTTTAAAATGTCAGGCAACTACAGGGACTTGCTCCCGGCCTTTCGTTTTCAATAATTTTAACCCTACTAACAATGTGCGGTACTAAAATATCACAAGGGATGACACCCGCGCGATACCACCTCACTTCAATTCTATAATTTTCATATTTATACTTAATTCCTACCTTTCGTACGGTTTAGTTGTGTTGAATAATGGTAATTCCAAATAAATATCACATAAAATCTCCTTAAAAATCTACTCAAAAAAATCCTGGAAAAGTCATGTAATTTTCTCACAAAAAAGGTGTATGAACCCTGTTTTGTGTTCGGAATAGTTTGGTTGATTTTATGGTGTTTAATGCCACTTTCAACAATATTTCAGTTATATCAAGGCAGTCAGTTTTTTGGTGGAGGAAACCGGAGGACTCGAAGAAAACCACCGACCAGGCACAAGTCACTGACAAACTTTATCACATAATGTTGTACACCTCGCCCTGATCGGGATTCAAACTCACAACAAGTTGTGGTGATAGGCACTGAATGCATAGGTAGTTGTATATCTAACTACCATATGATCACGACCAAGATGGTTTATACAGGTTAAATTAAGAAAGATTTCCTACAATGGAACTTTATGTAAAGTTCCGTTTATACAGGATTCTGGTTTATTCAGGGTTTGATTTAGACAGGTTTCAATGTACAACACTTATAGTTGTGTGCAGTATTCTTGAATTTTTAGTTCGTGAAATTGACCATGACCATTATTATTTTCAGGGACACCATGCTTCAAGCTTTCAGATTCTGTTTATGTGGTGCTGGTTCAAAGATGGCTGAACCCCTGAAGAAACAGGCAACAACAACATTACTGGGCATGCTCTCTAGCCAGGAAGAGACTACCAGGAGTGTGGCCTCAGCCTGTCTAGGGGCCATATGTGGGTCACTTTCTGATGTAGATCTCACTGATGTAATGATCAATCATTTACTTGGTAAGGAAAAATACGAGAAAACAATAAGGCCACCCTTAAAAATATGTTTGTTTCCCGCACCGACCCTCCATTTCACCTATGGGTCGGTAGGTAGGGGGATTTTTTTTTTTTCAAAGTTCATTCACAAATCTGGTTCCTTCAAAGTCGAGCAACGGATTTTGTTCATTTAAAAGTGTAAACCAGTTCTGAACGTAAATTCTGGAACAATATCAGAACTTCCGGTCACGATTTCTGGTAACCAAAAAAAAAAAAGAAGGTTGTTGCAAATCACCCAAGAAATATTACGAGTCACAACTTTTTCTAACGGTCGGGTGCGGGAAACAAACAATTTTTTAATTTTGGACTAATGTCGATATCATCATTTTTTACATTTTATTTTGACAAATAATGTAGACTGTTGCACATTCTACTGCTATTCTTTTATACAATAGAATGGATTGACTAACATAAGCCTGAAATTCACAATCTCAAAATCCATTACCAAGGATTATATTTTGAACTTAAATGTGACAATTTAAAGGTCAGTGTTGTGCAGTGACACAGGTCCAGACGAGACTTTGGTCTTGATTTTTTAATAATAACTTTGGTTCTATTTGACTGATCCTTCTGAAATTTTAGCAAAGTTCCTTGGCACATAATGTTTTTGGCTTGGCTTGGAATGAACTTTGGGATTCTAACCCTACTCGTTTCTGAGCAATAGGCCTTAGAGCTGCCAAAAATGTTGTCATATCTAATGTAGCCCTTTATTGCATGTATTTGAGTTTCAGATTGATAGCCTGTCATGTTCACTTCTCAAATCCTTTGTTGTTAAAATAAATGTCATAGATATCAGAGATGAAAGTTTTCCACTAATCGGCTGATTTCATCTTTTTTTAACAAAATATTGGGAAATAAAATGTTTCAAACTTGATCCAAACAGCTAGAAAATAAGGGTATTTGGGCACTATATAGGGAGTTTCCTCTTTTTTCATCACTTTCTTCTCTGAAATATGAATGTCAATGTTTATTTTATTTTATTTTTCAGATTCAGACCCTAGTTTAGATTGGATGGTGAAGCATGGTAGGGGTATAGCCTTGAGTGTAGCATTAAAAGAATCGCCAGAGAAATTGTGTAAACAGTTTGACGACAATATTTCTAAAACAATACTAGAATTATCTTTATCAGATAGGGTATGTGTGTTTAAATAGAATGTACAATCAGACCTGCTTTAGTGACCACCTCTATTAAGCAATAACTTGTATTATGTGACTCTAATTTTAATTTCCCTTCACAGAGCATTTCGTATTAAATAAGCCTGTTTTTGGCGACCAGCACTCTTTTAAGAGCATTTCATATTAAATAAGCCTGTTTTTGGCGACCACCACTCTTAAGAGCATTTCATATTAAATAAGCCTGTTTTTGGCGACCAGCACTCTTATGTGACCCTATTTCAATGTTCCCTTTGAAGGTCACATAAGAAAGGTTTACTGTAGTCAAACTATATTAAGAGGTCACATTTTGGGACAAAGAAAAAGTGGCCTTATAAGATGGGTGACCTCTTAAAAGAGGTTCAATTCATATGAAATTTTGTATGACAGGACAAGAAAACGGTGACCTTTTAATACAAATGACTGTTTAATAGAGAGGTACTGCATGGGCCAACTATCTGGATTCAAACTGCTCAGTTGTTTCAACTAAACCTACTAGAAATAAATTAATTTGTACTCACTTATTTTACGTACCGCTAAATGACTTTGCAAATAAATTTAGGTGTGATAGCATAACACTTTCATTGTTGAATCTGATCAACACTTCCTATTGCTGATAACAAATCCGGGAACACTAGAATAGATTGATTTTGATTGATTTTTTGTGTTTTAACGCAACTTTCAGCAATATTTCAGCTATATCATGGCGATCCGTTTTTAGTGGTGGAAGAAGCAGAGAGAACCACCGACCATGGGCAAGCAACTGGTAAACTTTATCACTTGTGGCTGTGAGTCAAGTGCACCCTTTCTTGTAAATTACAAAGTTGGGCGCGAACCCACGCTGTATTGGTGATAGGTTTGTATGAGTTGTTAGGTAATCCAACTACCTAACTCATTAAGCCACCCGGGCCCTACACTAGAATAGAATTTTCCTTTGAAAATCTATATAAATCTTTGTTGATTTGAAAAAATAGAGAGCAAGAAAAATTTACTTAATTTGTTTGGATATGAACTTTGGACGTCAAATTCAAATGAAATTTTGAAGGAAATTTGCAAAATTTGTAAAGACAAACATTAGACAGATATCCCATGAAATTGTTCTTGTAAGCACAACAGCAGATTCTTTACTGAGGACATTATAACCATGTATAAACATATACTTTGTATAATAATACCTTGCTTGAATTTCAAAACAAGTAGTTTTCATCAAGGAATAGATTAACCTTGGCTTGAGTGCTCCAGAAATGGATTCCATTCAAAAATATATCTTGACAATCCAACCCTCAATCTAAGATGGCGATCGTGACTAAAACAGAAATTTTCATAAAAGGATAAGTAAAAAATATGTAAAAATAAAATGGTTTATTTGTAGATACCTTTGTGTCTTTGTGGCTACAGATGTTTAGGGTACCTAATGATACATAAACAGTCAAAGGGAGAGTTAAAACCAGAACTAGTCACCAGCCTCATCAAGGTAAATATACAGTGTAATTAATTGGATCAATGAAGTTTTGTCTCTCTTTACATTTTTTTAACTAGATTGTTATGGAGCTATTGTGATACCAGGCATTATAGTTGTAAAACTTTTGAATAGGAGTTTTGTACTTGTACATTGTCCAATCGGAACAATTTATATATTTGATTATCTGATTCTATTTTTATTAAGGATACGGTTTACACAGGTTTCACTGTAAAACAAACATGTCAAATGATTTTCTGAGTATTATACACAATTATTGCAGTACGTATCGGGCTCCTCCTTTGATTTTATACACAGGTTTTAGTATTACGTTATTTTTTATTACCATTTTAATATACGTTAGAGAATACCAAAGGGGCAATCAAAAAAGGACAATCCAGAGAAATTGACAACATAAGGTACACACAGATGAAGAAAAACAAAACAAAAACACAACACAATATGTGTTGGACACCACTATATACAAGCAAACACAAATAACGTAAATAAGACATGAGCCCTGCTACAAACAACTGGAGGTAAAGACGAACCCGAACATCGCTTTTATGTGGAAATCATAACGGACATCACAACATGGAACTTGTAGCATAAAGATTTATAATAGGACAACACAAAAAAATAAAAAGATGAGCAACACGGACCCCACCAAAAAACCTCAGTTAAGTTTGAAAAACTCATTAGAGCTTGTGTTGTGCTTGTTTAATGAATATAGACTTTGAATACAAATTTGAATTGAATTGACGGAATACTGCATGAAATATTTTATTTGTTTCATAACAGGGAATGAAAAATGACTCTAATGACGTAAAACAGGTCATAACACAGATAATACCACACTTAGCAAGTGTTGGATCTCTCAAGGAGGAAATTGTCAAACTTTTAATACCACCACTTGTCATGGGTACAAAAGAAAAGAACACGCTTGTCAAAAGTAACAGTGAATATGCAGTTGTTTCTATACTAAAACTCAGAAAAGATGAAACCATTTTAAAGGTAATTGTTTTTTGTTATGTCACATGGTTTGGTTTATGAGTGTTTTTCGTGACATTCAGTGAAATTGCATCAATGGCGTAATGGTAGGATGTTCACCTCGAGTGCAGTTGATCGTGGGTTCCAGCCCTTTTCAGGTCAAACCAAAGACTTTGAAATTGGTGATTGTTGTGATTCTCTGCTATGCATGCAGCATTAAGGAGTAAGACGAAAGACTCGTGGCTCGAATTCAGGATAATGTGTCTGAGTGGAGCAACATGTCTACACATGGACTGTTGTAATTCAGGATAATGTGTCCGAGTGGAGCAACATGTCTACACATGGACTGTTGTAATTCAGGATAATGTGTCCGAGTGGAGCAACATGTCTACACATGGACTGTTGTAATTCAGGATAATGTGTCCGAGTGGAGCAACATGTCTACCCATGGACTGTAGTAATTCAGGATAATGTGTCTGAGTGGAGCAACATGTCTACACATGGACTGTTGTAATTCAGGATAATGTGTCCGAGTGGAGCAACATGTCTACACATGGACTGTTGTAATTCAGGATAATGTGTCAGAGTGGAGCAACATGTCTACACATGGACTTGTAATTCAGGATAATGTGTCTGAGTGGAGCAACATGTCTACACATGGACTGTTGTAATTCAGGATAATGTGTCTGAGTGGAGCAACATGTCTACACATGGACTGTTGTAATTCAGGATAATGTGTCAGAGTGGAGCAACATGTCTACACATGGACTGTTGTAATTCAGGATAATGTGTCTGAGTGCAGCAACATGTCTACACATGGACCGTTGTAATTCAGGATAATGTGTCCGAGTGGAGCAACATGTCTACACATGGACTGTTGTATTTCAGCATAATGTGTCTGAGTGGAGCAACATGTCTACACATGGACTGTTGTAATTCAGGATAATGTGTACGAGTGGAGCAACCTGTCTACCCATGGACTGTTGTTTCAGTGAGCTTGTACTATAAAATTCCAACTAAGTGTGTTGGTCTAGTACAAAGTGGACATTATCATCATCTCATCTAATATAGCTTGTTCTCACCATGATATGGCTGAAAATTTGCTCACTTGGAGTTAAACAACAATCACTTGCTCACTTTTAGCAATTTTTCAGCTACTAAGCTTATTCAGGAAAGAAAGCACGGGATGATATTACAAAATGAAGTCTGATAACATTAACACTTGAGATGGGAATTGGGGCATGAACTCATGTCGGTGGTGGTCAGCAGTCAATAACCTTAACCACCCAGCCATCCAGGTCCCTATGTCATATGAAAGTGTTTTGTGTCATTACAATACAATTAACTTGATGATCTCATCACTGCTTGAATTGCATGACTATGTAACATAAGCAAGATTAATATTATCACCAAATGCAAAAATTCATATTGAAATAATTTGGGGATTGGACATCATGTCTGACTGGCTTATATACATGTAGATGTTTCAATTTTTATCATTTCTTGGTATCTTCTGCCTTTCAAAATTGTTTCCACAAATTTAAAATAATTCGTTGAAAAGTTAAATTTGAATATTTGCATTGATTTTGGAGCCATTTCCTGTCGTTTAAATTTAATATTATTTATTTTCTTTCAGAATGTGTCCAGCAGCTTGGATGTTGGTATGAAAGAATCGTTAAATGAACTTGTATACAAATCTCTGGTTAAATTGTGTAAGCAACCAGAGCCTCCATTAGAATCGATTGATGACACAGTGCTAAAGTGATTTACAAAAACAGACATAGTTAGTTACAACAAAACCTGTTAAAGAAATTATAATAAACTTTCCATTTATTACAAAATAATGTGTTACATATATTGTGTGTGTGTCAATTTGTCTGATGATGATTGTTATGCTATGAAAAGTGGAAATAAAATGCATGGGAATGTTTGAATTGTCAGCTTCAGTTTTAAACTGCAGGGTAAAAGACAGATGGAATGCATAATGAATCGAATACACTAAAATACATCCTCGGTTTGATTTGCCATTCCAAGAAACTAATAAAAAAATGTGTTATTTGTAATTCTGCTCCTGTTTAACACCAGATTGTTGATTTTACTCTATTAAGAGTATAACTATATTTACTGCACTAATATCTGAAATTACCACATGTTGTATTTGTTTTTATCCTGCACTGGTCCTATTTGAGCTGTTAGATATATTTTTTATATACGGTCACTGACCAAAATATAGATTTTCTGGTACCGGATTCGTATTGAGCAATGGTGAGAAACGGTAACATTCTAAGTGCAGACTTCACAGAGGACACCATCAAAAATGATTAGCACTTGACACTGTCTGCCGTACATTAGAAACATGACAATGTTGATGAATTTTTTTTTAAATACTTGACAAAGATCGAAAATATATTTACCAAAAAACAAAAACCGTCTACCATTCAAGATTTCTTTGCTAAAGATAAGTGATTAATCATTGTGTATAGTCCGTGTATCTATGTTTGCATTTGATTGAAATAAAATGACTTGAATTGCATATGATTATGTAACGAAGTTCGCTATATCAATATAGCGAATTACGGTTATAACGGAATAAATTCGTTATAAGCAAGTTTTTATGTACATGTATGAATGGGAAAAAAATGTTTTAATATTTTTTGTTTATTTAAATATACTAATGCGTGATGCACACTTTGTTACTTATTATTATTACTGTTTGAATTAATTTGACATAGAAAATTTAAAATGGATATTTCAAGGCAAATTAAATTTTCGCCATTCTTTGGTGATGTTTAAATACATATGTACAGTCAATCCCGTCTTATGTGACCTTCCAAGAGAACATTGAAATAGGGTCATGTAAGACAGGTGGTCGCTATATACAGGTTTAATTAAAATGAAATGCAGTGTGAAGGGAAATTAAGTGTAAGAGAATTGAAATGGGGTCATATAAGACAGGTGGTTGCTATATACAGGTTTAATTAACATGAAATACACGATGAAGTGAAATTAATTGTGACCAGATAATACAAGTTGTTCCTTAATAGAGGTGGTTACTTAAGTAAGTTTGACTGTATATTATTGTGATTAAATAAAATACATGCCGTTTTTGCTGTGGAGCTTTATAAGATTCATTTATAACAATTTTTTCTATGTTCCAAAGGTGACTTTTTAATACAGGTTTGATGGTATATAGGTATCAGTGTATATCCTAATGTGATTAAAACATTAATTGAAAAATCGTAACATTTAATATTCATCTCATTCTTGGTCTGTATTGTCCACATGGTACAAATTTTGTTTTCAAAATATTAACCTAGAATAATTAATACTTGGACAAAAGGTTACACTTCTTGTGGAAAACATACTGAGAGAATGCTATGAAATCAGCACAATAATTTTGATGCTTTTATTGTGTTGAAGATACACGATCAATACACAATTATATATATCATATTTATTTACTATATTGCAGTGCTATCATCAGGTTTAATTTACATTTTATATGTGGTTTTCTTGTCCTTTATTTATTTATGTTGATGCTAATTTTTCGACTTCAACTAAAAGGTTATTTTTGTTGTTGCCCAAATCGTTGATAAACATCTAATTCTTAGAGGAATTATTTTGTGTCGCCTGCATAGCAGAGCCGATGTAGAAATGCAGTTCGTTTTCCATTGAATGGAGCTGTCGTCTGCATTTTCATCACACTATTGTTAAATATATAACTCTTCCTTACAACACTATAGATGAGAGGGTTTTTTTCCAGAAACATGTACACACCAAATTAAAAATCTACATTTTTACTACCGCATTCCTTATCACAGCTTACTAATATGGATTTCTTATCTTATTTTCTTTGAAAATGCTTATTCTAGGTTTCCATTTGACCTTCTGAGTTATGTCCCCTTTTTTTAACTTGTTATTTTTCATGCATGAGATGTGTCACTCATTGCCAGACAGATTACAGATATGTTTGTCCATAGAAAAAAGTGTTTTCTAACTAAGTGCTATTTTTATGCTGGTGCCATTTATGTTAACATATTCAAGCAGTTTTATTGTGCTTTTGTGTGAATTAAAACAAATACAAGCAGTTGTATAGTGCTTTGTGTGAATTAAGCACATGTAAGTTAATTAAATTTCATGTATATGAAAACAATATTATATTCTGTTGATGATTGTTTGAAATGTATATTGATAAAATAAATCTGTATGAATTAAATATGGTTAACACATTACTTCTTTTTTTGTTTGTGGTTTTACATTTCCCTATGGGGGCCTGGGTGGCTCAATGAGTTAGGTAGTTGGATTACCTAACAACTTATTCAAGCCCATCACCAATACAGCATGGGTTCACACCAGGCTTTGTAAAGTACAAAAAAGGGTGCACTCGACTTGGAGACACAAGTGATAAAATTAACCAGTTGCTTGCCCATGATCGGTGGTTCTCTCCGGGTTCTTCCATCACTAAAACTGGTCGCCATGATATAGCTGAAAGTGCCATTAAACACCAAAAATCAATCAATCAATTACATTTTCCTACATCAAACCTGTATACAAAGGGCACTCGTGATAATGTGACCTTTATGAGCAGTTGCCCTTTATTATCCCCTTGCCAACGAAGTTGCAAAGGGATATAGTAATGCTAACGTCCTTCCTTCCGTAACATCCTTCAATGGATTTTGACCAAACTTGGTACATACTTAGTCCTTAGGAGAGTGGAACCCTATTGATTTTCAAGGTCATAGGTTAAAGGTCTGTCACCGGGTCAAATTTTTACTGTGTAACATCCTTGTGAACACTAGAATCAACATCCTTCAATGGATTTTGACCAAACTTGGTACATACTTAGGAGAGTCTGGAACCCTATTGATTTTCAAGGTCAAAGGTCAAGGTCACCAGGTCAAATTTTTACCACGTAACATCCTTCAATGGATTTTGACCAGACTTGGTACATACTTAGTCTTTAAGAGAATCTGAAACCCTATTGATTTTCAAGGTCATAGTTTTTTTAGGCGAGGGAATACGCCACGCTTTGCGTTGCCCTTGTATAATATTAAAATTATATGCACTAGTCATTAATAGGAAAAATGAGGGCTAGGGGCTATGGTGTTAAATGCCACTTTCAACAATATTTCAGTTATATCGTGGCAGTCAGTTTTATTGATGGAGGTACCCGGAGAAAAGCACCGACCTGCCACAAGTCAGCGACAAATAAGGCTGTCTTTTATAGACAGTGATATGTTATATAGATCTGCCCTTTAAGGCAGGTTTGACTGTAGTTTGGCAATGCTATGCAGCAAGAAATACAATCCATGGCCATTGCTCCTGTTTCATAATTTCTAAATCAGTGAGGACCGACTTCCCTACAGGTCTCGGATTTTATGAGTGTCATTTAGAAAGGGTCTGCAATAGTAAGTTAACTACATTATCTATCTATACGATTGCTTTTCATTATACCCCCACAAACAAAGTTTGGGGGGTATATAGGAATCACCCTCTCCGTTCGTCCGTCCATGTACCTTGTAAGCGCAACTCCTCCTAAACGACTGATTGGATTTTTATGAAACTTTACGCATTTGTAGTACACTACCTGCAGATGTGCATGAAGGAATATGGTCGCTGTCCAAAATTTAACAGGTGAGATAATTCAACTTATACTTTCATGAAAAGGGGGGGGGGGGGCATGTATCTTGTAAGTGCAACTCCTACTAAACTGCTTATTGAATTTTTATGAAACTTTACACAGTTGTAGTACACAACCTGCAGATGTGCATGAAGGAATACCGTTGCTGTCTAAAATTTAGAAGGGGAGATAATTCAACTTATACTTTCACGAAAAGGGAGGTCATGTACCTTGTAAGTGCAACTCCTTCTATATGGCTTATTGGAGTTTTGTGAAACTTTACACAGTTGTAGTACACTACCTGCGGATCCTTCCTGTAAAGCCATACACTCTTTATTTTTTTTATTTGACATTTAATATAAGACATTTGAATTTTAGAAACGGAAACAGTACCAAACTAGTTCAGACAGGAATTACTCTGCTACTTATCATGGCTATGGTCTTTACAAGTTTATTACGATGGGCAAAATGGTACCTGGTCTAGCAAGAGCAATGGAAAGAACAACATATTTTATCATAATTTATAGAGATTTGAACCTTGTTAAATTTGATAGCATATAGAAAATTTCCAAGTTATTACAACATTAAAATTTTGAAAGGGTTACTGGAAAAATTATGTTATTTTCATGTAAATTTGCATTAAATTGGACTGTTTTGCCTGCATTAAAGGGAAATAACTCCTGTAATACATACAATTTTAAAAATCAAAGTCAGTAATGAATAAATATTCTATTGGTGCCTATCATCATAAAAGTTGTGAGTTCAATATTCCAGCCTCTAATGGGAACTTGGGTTTTCTCCATCAAAACAGACCAAAAACATCTACTTTATCCAGTCAAATCTGTAGCGAGTGAGAGATTGTTATTTAATGCCAAGTGAGCAAGTTTTCAGCTACATCATGGTGAAAACAAGTCACATTTTGATGAGATGATGATATCGGCTTTGTACTAAACCAACAAGCTTAGGATTTTTAGTGCTAGCTCATTGAAACAAGTCCGCGGGTAGGCATGTTGCTGCAATCGGACACAATATTCCGGTTGACCAGTCTTCGTCCTTACTCTAAGTGCTGCATGCTCGGCTGAAAAGAGGCAAATACCAACTTTATAGTCTTTGATCTAACCAGGGCTGGAACCCACACGCTATCACACTCGAGGCATGTATACCAACCATTACACCACTGATGTGCTTATAGCTATCTATTTTGTGGCCATGCTAAATGTTTTGAAATTAGTGTGAACAAGTGGGTTTTTTTTCTGAAAAGGTTTCCTTTCAAATGTCTTGGCCGAATCATAAATCATCAGTATTGTTTTATACTGTATCACAAGTTATTCCTGAAGTTTCACGTCAACTTCAGTCTTTTGCAAAAGGAGTTGTTTACCTGCTCGGGAAATCAGAAACTTTAATGTCCCTTAGCAACCACATTGTTTTAAGACCATCATTGCCCAATTTAATTAAGAAATAAATCATGGAAGCCAGAATGTGTTGGGAGTTTTAACATGGATTGGCGGATATTAGTATTTTATCCCGAGCCAGAAGCGAGGGATAAAATTTACTAATATCCACCAATCCATGTTAAAACTCAAAACACATTCTGGCTTCCATGATTTATTTCGATTCTGATATGTCTAAGAGTACAAATACGGTAGTATACTTTGACTGGAAGACGGTAATTTATATTTACGCTTGCGAAAAATGTCGCACACAATTTATGCTGCCAATGGAAAAGTCAGTCACATTCACCGGCGCATGTGCTAACGAGATTATACCGAATGGATAACTCACTCGTTTGTTACCATAGCGAAAGAAGGAGGTTATGTTAGAATTAAAATTAGATGTTTATTGTGGCATTTTTAGGCTCAATTGTTTTTTTACAATATACTAACACTGAACAATATTCTGTTTAGGGTCGTGTCAGTTAATATTTCATTCATCTTTTACCATCTAATCATATTGAAGACAATAAAATATATTGACCAATGCGACAACAGCTCTCGGTTAAGATTGGCTGGTTGATAATACGAGGCGTAACATTATCCCATACGGGCGGGGATGTTGTTAATTGTAGTGCATTGCCAAATATTATTATAATAAAAAAATATGCGATTTTTACCTCATATTGCAACTCTCCACATTTTTGTGCATGTCCCAACCCAGGAACTAGATTTCATATGGCTTCTCCCATTAGTTCTAGCTTACTGAAGAAACAGCCAACAGCTGTCAACCCATCACACGGCATTACTTTATTAGCTCACCTTGTTAAATTTGGATTTAGAATTCCTATGATTTTCAAGAATTAGTTGATTAGTGCATACTTCAATTTAATGCAAACTAAAATGAAAATAACATAATTTTTCCAGTAATCCTTTCAAAATTTTAAGCTTCTAACAACTTGTAAATTGTTTATATGCTATAAAATTTAACAAGGTTCAAATATCTACAAATTATGATAAAATTTGTTGTCCTTTCCATTGCTCTTGCTAGACCAGATACCATATTGCTCATCGTAAGGGAAATAACTTGTGTAAAAATTTTAGTATTTTAGAATCAAAACGGGAATGTGCAAATTAAAAAGGTCTATTGCATAAGTTGATTGATTGATTGATTGATTTTTTGGTGTTTTAATGCCACTTTGAGCAATATTTCAGCTATATCATGGCGACCATGGTAATAGGCTTGTATGAGTTGTTAGATCCAACGACCTAACTCATTGAGCCACATGGGCCCCAGATATTGCATAAGTAGATGCAGGTCTAATTATGATATGATATATGCCACAATGGCCCATGCTTCATTGGAACATTAGTTCCAGGTATTTCCTGTCTGTAAACATAAACATGTATAGGTTTAATAAAAACAAATAATGTACATTTAAAAAATCTATTATCAAAAAAAATCTGATACATCACACAAAAGTTGACAACAACAAAATTATAACCTTCATTTTCATAGGATCAGTAAAGAGTAGATCCATTCCTAGTCCATAGTTTTTGACCAGGAACTTCATTAATACTGTTTCTCTAAGAAAACAAATTTCTTAATTTTTAAATGTCAAAAAACGGGATGAGAACTTCATAAAGACTTAACAACTTTCACAAATATTACAAATCTGACCTCAACACTGTCAGACACATTTGCTCCACAAATATCGATTTAATAAATAAAATATGCTTTAACATTATTTCACTCACCTTACATACTCTCGAGAGAAAAAAAACTCTTCGTTAAACATTCTTAATTAATGTTAGTATCCAAAAAATATGGTATAAAAGAGGACAAAGACTGGTAAAAAGAATTTCTCTGAATACAGAAAAAATTTTGTTTAAACAAGGCATCATGGGAACAATACAATTTTGCAACATTTTTGCACTTTTTAAAAATATTTTTAACTGATCAATATTTTGTCTTGAAAATAAAACTATATAATTGAAAGATTGCATAGATGTGTTACTGCTGGGCATATTTCCTCCCCTTTCTGATAAAAAAAAAAAATGCCATAAAAAAACAATTAAAGCTTTTTAAAATAATGTCAATTCTTTGGAAAAATATTGACCAGTGATCTTCTTTCCTGTTTTGAATCATGTAAACAAATCTTGCAATGAAATATTATAAAATAGTAAATTTATTCATTTATTTATGGAAAAATTATTAAAAATTCATGGAATAGTGAAATACAATAGAAATATAGATATCAAATTTAGCAATCACAATGCATTTCTGGAATAACTTGTATCGGGTATGCTTGAAGCCAACATATTTAAAAGCCTAATAATTTAAAATTCTTTGGGAGCGAGGGCTTAAAAAGCATAGCCAAAATCGGCTAAGGTCACAAAACAGCTTAATTGCATTTGTACTTTAAAACATTCAAATATCATTTACTAAAACAATACTATAATTTCAAATTTTTAGTTTCTTCTTTCTAAATATATTTGAAACATGACCACCCTTGGTTGTTTTCTATTTGATTAATTTAATGTCCTTCTATTCAGTTGCTCTATAAAATATTTTTTTTTTATAATTCTTCTTTTAATTCATATGGTCCATTAGCTTCTTCTGGGACTTCCTCATTTTTACTTGATTTTTTGTAAAAATTCCATTTTGTTAATAATTCATTACATTCCTCTCTATTGTAATCTTCTAGATTGATCCTCTGAAAAATAAAACATTTAAATATGAATATCAATTCTGTCTAATATAAACATTAGAGAATACAGAAGGGGAATCAAAAATGGACAATCCAGAGAAACTGGCAAAACAGGACACACAATAAGAAGAAAAACACAACACAGTATGTGTTGGACACAACTACATGCAAACAAACACAAACAACGTAAATAAGATATGAGCCCTCCTACAAACAACTGCAGGCAAAGATAAACCGAACATCGTTTTCATGCGGAATCGTACCGGGCATCACAACACGGAACTCAGAACGTAAAGACATATAATATGTAATAGATCCCTATTTTCTAATGAATTTCCCAGTATCAAATTTAAGCGTAGATATCGATGAACACTGTATTATGTCAGGTATAGGTGGTACATATCATGATTTCTTGTAAATCAAAATGTTTCTCATCTTTATAATAACTTTGTTTTATTTCCTTTTTTCAAAGCTTGGGATGAAAGGATAAGAAGGGCTAAGATGGACATTTTTTTTATATCAAATATATTTTTAAATCAATACCATTCTATCCAGGATCGTGGTCGTGATCGTATGAAAGTTGGATTTATAACAATCTATGCAATCAGTACCTATCACCACTAAAGTTGTGAGTTCGAATCCTCCTCATGGCGAGGTGTACTCGATACAACATTATGTGATAAAGTTTGTCAGTGACTTGTGAAAGTTCGGGTGTTTTCTCCGGGTACTCCGGTTTCCTCCATCAATAAAACTGACCGCCACAATATAACTGAAATATTGTTGAAAGTGGCACTAAACACCATAAACCACCATTCTATCCATGTTATGGTATCAAGTAATACAAATTTTTATCGGTAAAATCAACATTTTTACTTTAATCTCACCTTTTTTTTTACACTATCAACTTAGCGATTCTGATACTGGAAAATATCAGTCAGGGTGACGTCACATTATGACATTTAATACCGTCTTGACATACATTATCACTACATGTAGCATCACAGCTCGTCCTATTCAGACTCGCTGCGATACTAGTGATAATGTATGTTGAAACCTTCAAAACTGCCGTTATTCTACAATGTATATATCTACCGACCTGTATCTAAGTTAATAATAAAAAAAATTCACACCACGATATAGCTGAAATATTGTTAAAGTTGGTGTTAAACACAAATCAATCAATCAATCAATCAATCAATCAATAGCTACCTATCTATTGTTCTTACCTCTACATCTTTACCTACAATATTTTTTAGGCATAATTCTGGAGGTGCACCAGGCTTCTTTACAAAATCAACATTGTGGCTGAAGATATGTGTTAAGGTTGCTAATTCTTTGATATGACAAAATTTAATAAATAAAACATTTCAGATCATGTGTAAATACAGTGAAGCTTACTGTATTTAGTGAGTAATTGTTGTAGTGAGCAATTTGTGCAGCTATATCATAGAAAGAACAAGATGATGTCCACTTTGTACTGGCTCAGTAGGATTTTTAATATGAGACGGGCACAACCTGTTTGAAGGACGAAGTCCTATAATTTTAAGAGGGAGGCGTGAGAAGGGAATGTATTATTTTTTTCCAAGTACTTTTTAAAAGTTTTTTTTTAATTATTTGGCTGGAGTTATCTCTCTTTGACTTATGGCTGTTCCATTCATTTTACCTATGCTGTTCTTCCGCTGAGAATTACGTATAAAGAGATTTTTTAATTAGAATTTTATTTCAAGTTTATTTCGATTTTGCATAGAGTAAATAATTAAAGAAATGGGAATTTTTCATTGAAATATATATTTGGCTGGAATTATCTCTCTTTGACTTATGGCTTTTCCATTCATTTTACCTACATGTACGCCACTCTTCTGCCGAGAATCTCGTAGAAAGAGATTTTTTTAATTAGAATTTTATTTCAAGTTTATTTCGATTTTGCATAGAGTAAATAATTAAAGAAATGGGAATTTTTCATTGAAATACGTGTGTAAATATTTTTTGCACTTCTAAATATCAATTGATCTATTTTTAAAACTTCCGGTGAAAAGATATTTGGCTATGAATAGATACATAGGAAAAATCGCACAGCCTACAGTTAAAAGGACTTCGTCCTTTATAATGCTAACTAGCTCACTGAAAGATTACTCGGGTAGGTAGACATGTCGCTTATTAATATTTTATGGTTAGAAATAAAATACATGTACATTCAAAAAATTTAAACGGCATTCAATATTTTTCAAGTGTACCAGTATTTCACTATTTACAGACGGTACTTAATATTAAAATTTTCATAAATATCTTATACAACACTCTTTAAAATCAGGAGGTAACAAAGACCATATTAGACTGGGTAAAAGTACCTGGTACTGCCCCTTATTGAAAGGCCTCTTTAATACATGTAATATTTCATAGTTTCAACTTATCAGGAGAAAATAACTCATAAGAAGTAACTGTAAAGTATTGTATATACCGATATATACATGTACATGATAAATTACAAAATAAAATCCTTATTGAAATATTATCAAAGTATATTTTTCATATCTTGTTTTGAAATGTAACATATGCTTCAATCTGTCACTGACATCTATAGACAACAGCTTTTCATTAATATACATTTTGTAAAACTCATGTTGAAATCTCTAAAACAAAAAAAGAAGTTAAATCAACCATGAAAACTACTACAATGTATTTATTTATTTTTATTTTTGAAGCAGCTGTTTCCTTTAGATTCACATAAACAGTCAAAAACATGTAAAAAAATTGAATTGTGTCTAGTTGCAAATACAATTGTATACTCTGGGAAAAAATATATCATCAGGCCTTTCAATAAGGGGCGGCACCAGGTACTTTTATCTGCCTAATATGGTCTTTGGTACCTCCTGATTTTAGTGTTGTACAAGATATTCATGAAAATTGTTCAAATTTTAATAAAAAGTACCACCTGTTACCTGTAAATAGTGAAGTATTGGTAGACTTGAAAAATATTGAGAGCCCTTTATAATAGTCCCCCTCTTAAAAGCCACCTTTTTTTTCTAATAAGGATACAACAGAGGGATATCATCATAGATGAATCTCTTGACCTCTGGAAGCCTGTTCAAACGTCATCCACCGCAACTCTGAAATTAGAATATAGAGAATAGAATTACATTTAAACCTATATACATGCAGATGCCTATGCGGTCACCTCTATTTGGCAGTCACCTGTATTAAAAAATCACCATTGTCTTGTTCTGTCATAGAAAATTGCATATCAATTGCACTTCTTTTAAAAGGTCACCTGTGTTAAAAGACCAGTTTCTTTGTCCCAAAGGTGACCTCTTAATACAGTTTTTTTTATTGTATATCTTATTTTACCAAGAACCGTGCAAAACTTAATAATGTGGTTTCATCTTCAAAAGAAGACGGTTACGATCCACCTCCCCTCCAATTTACCCTTAGCTGCGTTAAATGTAAAAATGTAATTCCAGAACGCTGCCATCTGCTGGCTTTTAAAAGTTGTGTCCCTTATAATAATATCATTTTCAGACAATCAGCACAAGGCATTCATTTAATCATCAGCAATGTCAAAATATGTACACAGTTAACTGGAACCACTAAATGCAATCTAATTAAATTTAGATCTCTGCATTTGCTTGTTGTTTTCTATAGGTTGTGTAATAGTTGACATGTGGACACAGCGACTAGTAAACAACCAATAGAAAATAGCAGAGATCTAATATTAATTGGATTGCACTAAATGCGTCCCCGAAAATTATTCTGTGCTTTTTTGCAGCCCCTCATGGTAAAGCCTACACAAGTCCACTTTATGCTTACATTTTTTCCATGTTTATGTAACACACATTATGATTGGTTGCAGCTATCAATGTCTGCAAGTGCATCCAAATAAAAACTGCCTGACACCATGTGACCATGAAAATGCGCCTAATGCTGTCAAGGGTGAGGAGGAGGGGATACAGATTACATCTCTTAGCTAGCGAAGAGGATGTGGTTTAAGCTATGCAAAAAATCTCATTCTATAACAGATGCTTATACCTTTTTCCAGGGGCCATCGTGGTCCTGATAGTAAGGTAGTTGGATTTACAACTACCTGTGCAATCAGTGCCTATCACCACTAAAGCTGAGAGTTCGAATCCCGCTCATGGCAAAGTGTACTCGATACAACATTATGTGATACAGTGTGCAAGTGGTTTTCTCCAGGTATTCCAGTTTCCTCCACCAATTCGTCATGCTATGTATTTCATATAAAACCACATTTTTCAAAAAAATTATTGTGAAGTCATTTCTAAACAGATTTTGATAATTTTTGCACCAGAAGAAGCAGAAATATTTAAAGATTATTTTGTTTATTTTAGCATGATTTTCCGTTAGATTGCCTTTATTTTCTTATGATTTAAAGACAATTTTTGTTTTCTGACGTCAAATTTGCTATATATTTTAACCAAAATAAAATCGGAAAAATCAATATTTGTGTTTAAATCACAAGAAAACAAAAACCATGCAAACAAAAATAACTATCAAATAAACAAATAAAATTCAAAGAATTCTGCGTGTCTTCAAATAAATTTCATAAAAATCTGCCCAGAGATAGCTTTAAAATATCTTTTAGAAAAAAAGGGTTTTATATGAAATATTTAGTAAAAAATAGAAGGTGACGAATGCTTATGTCCATGTACTATACATCTGTGCACTGAATTTGAGATTCAGAAAATTAAATGAAACTGCATTATTATTGCTGGTACAATGGATTAATGTCTGTCATAAACAAACTTTGTCTACGACCTCATGATAATAATATGCCAATAATTAGCTGAAATAGTAAGTGATGCTATAGTGCTACCAGATATAATAATGTTGATATTTTTCCGTTAATTTAAAATAATTTGAAGTCTTAAAAAATGCTCAACTGCATGCTTTACAAACCGAGATCTTATTTTATCATTTTTACATAGTAATGTCCAATTTATCTATGTGCATTATTACTTTGCATAATGGACAGTTCAATTCTTAAACTTCCAGCAGACAACTTATTGCTTTTTGAATATTAGACCACATACGCGTCCACGGGGACATGCCTAAACTGCTAAAGCCAATGCATTTCTGAGTTTTTTAAGTATCTGTACTGGCTTTAATACAATGGGAGAGAGAAAGCGGTCGACTTGAAGCAAACAGGGATAACATAGATGTTCGCCCTTGTTTGATTGTTTGTGTATATGCATGAATAGTAACATACATGGATAGTCAACAAGAACATGTGAGCAGATTTACTGAAAATGAATACGTGAAGTATGCCTAATGCATGTCAGCATACCTATAAAGTACAGTATGTGGCAAAAAGTATTGCCACATGTAAAAAAATCCCTATATAATCAACCAAAACCATATTTTTTCAAAAAAGTCATTTCTGGATAGATTTTAACAAATTTTACACCAAAACATTCAGAATTGTCTATTTTTTGACTGTTTATTTTCTCATTATGTTTATATGAGTGTTTTTATTTGTACATAATTTAAACATAACAAATAAAAATTGACTTTGATTTTCCTAAAATGTATATATTTCAACTAAAAATAAATCCTAAAAATTAACAATCTTGTTTAAATTATGTATAAATAAAAACCACTCATATAAACATAATGAGCAAATAAACAATCAAAATATAGACAATTCTGAATGTCTTCAAGACTTGGTGTGAAATTTGTTAAAATCTATCCAGAAATGACTTCACAATAATTTTTTGAAAAAATATGGTTTTTGCCTTTTGGTTGATTATACCTGTGTTAGATATACAACTGTGGATAATGCACTGTCTCTTAATCTATTACAGGGATCACTATACTTGTCAAAATTATTGATTACAAAACTGTATATTTACATGTATTAGTATGTCTTGTATGTAAATCCAATCAATCATAATCATACCAATTAATGTAAATATTGTGATTTTCATGTAATTATACTGCCTGTCATGGGTGTCTTTAATTGACAAATAATCATATTCTATTCTATTTTATTACATGTACCTTATAAAATTATTTTTCCATTATAAATTCAATTAATTATTTTTTGCTATTTTGAACGAAATGCCCAGAGTTTCAATATAAATCAATCCCGGGCAGAAATCAAATGAACTATTGCCCGGGGAAATTTGTCAAAAAAACTATTGCCCTCTAAATTGCAAAATTTATAGAATTCTGAAAACTGCTTATAGCATTGTGTTATCGGTTTTCGTGCTATTATCGATTTTCCGATATAGCGATTAACAGTGTTAACCCTTCATTCATATGACGATTGGAATTTTCAAAGAATTGCTAGTTAAATATTTCTTTGTACATAAGATTGTTTTTAAAGCCATTCTTGTATTTTAATATACTCTCGATTATCTGGCAAGTTTGTTGTCAGTAAAATGGCGTCATCTGTTTTCGTGTGAAGTAATAACAAAGGCCGATATACAGGATGGAAACGAATATAAAATCCGGAAATGGCTGGTTTTAAAATTTCATGGTTCTGGCCATCTACCAAATCATACTACATCTAAATAAAATAACAGAATGTTTGAAAATGACCACTTTAAAAATTGTGTTTACTTTCGATGTTTTTTTTAGTGCTGAAACCACAATGCATTGCAAAGTGACATGTATTTTATATAAGAAACAGGCACATTTCAGTCAGCTCTTTTGTTTACAAGTACGATCAGTGACCCCATGACAGTTACATGACAGGAAGAGCAGGTGTCTGAGAGGCAGACGACATAGTTAAATTTTATATAGCCCTTCTGCATTTTTTTCCAGCTACTTTATAAATGAAGTAAATTTTTAGCATTACAAAAAGTATGGTTCAGTAGGTAGGTTCACTGTTTTTGGTATTTACGTCTTTAAAAGCAAACTTTAACATCTTTTACAGATGTCACGCTGTAGTCTTGTTTATGTTCCATAAATAGAAACCGGAAAACACATCAAAAATAATGTGTGCACTGTGGAAATCAAAATAAAATGGATAAAACGAAAACAGATGACGCACGAAAACACATACCGTGACGGTAAGTATTTGACAATAAACATGTTACAAGTATTTCATGTGTTTAAATTAATCTCGTTGAGATTTAAATGTAAAATCAAGGTATTTTTTTTTACCAAGGTTGGCTAATTTATCATGCAAGGTACTTGGTTTGTCACAAAAAAATTAATTTGTATCAATAATTTTATAAGGTAATAAAACAGTTATTTAATGCATACGAGGGCAATAGACTAGAAAATTTTGCCCTCGGTATCAGAAACCCCCAAGTGTTCTATTGCCCTCGGCCGTTGGCCTCAGGACAATACAACACTTGGGGGTTTCTGATACCTTGGGGAAAATATTCTGGTCTATTGCCCTCGTATGCATTACATAACTGTATACTATATTTTACATGTGGCAATACTTTTGGTCACACACTGTGTATATACCTCAACAACTGCTCTAACTACCACTTTATCGTCAACTTCATCCTCATCTGCAGAAACTATTCCTAGGAGTAAAACAAATGCTGGCAAAACCAGCATCCGCTTCCAATCCATGATTTTTGTTTATCTTTGACTTGAACCACACTGTTATCCCACCACACTGAGCTTACTAAGACCTAAAACGGGAACCAGTTACTGCTAACGTGTTAAACCGGTGAAGCGGTGTCGAGTCAACTTTAAGTCATAACGTGGACAGCTTTACTTGGTCGTTCGATAAGATTTTATTGAACATAAATAATTAAATGATGTGAATATGCACAGGTGTCATGTTATACTTTTTTACGATCAGGTTTTATGTAGAGGAAATAAATGGATGCAAAATCTGCTATTCTGAAAAGCGTGGGGCATGGAATCATATCGGAAATATGCAATACAATACTGAATAGAAATAAATGTGCAAGCATTTCTAGGGAGCACAGGGGTTTGTTAAAATTAATGCAAATTGCTCTAATAAAATCTTTATTACTTAATAAGTATAACGATGTAATGTTGTGGCTGACCAGTGATCAATGAATCCTGTTAAAAAGATAGGAATTGGCACAGGAGTAGATTAACATGTGAAGAAAAAATATATTCAATAAACTTGAGACCACCAAAATGGTTTATCACTATTTTTGATGTTGCATTCAATAACTCGGCACTCCTTTAAGATACGTCGTTTCATGTCATCTGTTCAAAGGCGTTTCATTTTTCTTTTTAAAAGGATTCGACATGCTCTGTGGTAATGGAATCAATACAATACACATCTGATTCAAATAGACCATGACTACTTGTTTTAAAGGGATATTAAAAAGACAAAAAGTGTTTTCCTTACTTACAATGACGGTGGTTTCTGGGAGGGGGGAGACTGCCTCGGTAATATATGACCTTAAGCTACGCTCGTGGGGAAACCAGAATATCCGGAGAAAACCACCGACCTGTCACAAATTACTGACAAACTTATTATATAATGTTGTGTCGAGTACACCTCTCCCAAAAAATCGTTGCAGCGATCCGCGTACTTGTCTGGGTTTTATTTATTTTTTACAATAAACACAA
Source organism: Bathymodiolus septemdierum (assembly GCA_963383655.1). Taxonomy (NCBI): domain Eukaryota; kingdom Metazoa; phylum Mollusca; class Bivalvia; order Mytilida; family Modiolidae; genus Bathymodiolus; species Bathymodiolus septemdierum. The sequence continues at coordinate 14,983,427 of OY726523.1, forward strand.
TTTTTTGGATCGATATTAAAAAAGCTTTATTGTTAAAATATAGATGGGATTTCACAAGCCGACCCTATGAGAAATCTCGTTCAAATCCGAGAAGTTCACCGTATTGAGATAAAATCGAAGATGGTGATACCGAAAGGAGCATTTTATAATGATATTTGTACAGTGGCGGACCTGCATTTTTGTTAACCTGAAACTTGAACTGTTATCGGGACCTTTCACAAACAACAAGAGGCATTAAGGTCCAAAACTGGCAAAAGACAGCTGATAGTGAGAACGAGGTGGTGGGGGTCTGTAACATACAGATTTATGAATGAAATTATAGTAACCAACGAGAGTGAGTGGGCGGAGCATATGTACGTGGTGTTTGCATGTTATGTACTCTTTATGTTACTTTGTATCATTAGCTTTAGAGTTCTAGATTAGATATGTAGAAACAAACACTGTCTATATTTAATGCCCGGCCACGGATATTACATTGGCGACTAAGGATGGAGATCTTTAAAAACAATTGACAATTGGATTAAATTCCGAAAAACAAAGTGTTTCAGAAATGGATTAAATTCCGATATTCAAAACTGATTAAATTCGACAATTTGACAATTTGTTGACAATTTTTTAAGTATGGCAGGAAATTTGGATCTTCGTGCGCCTAGTTTCATTTAAAGTGCTTGGAGATAATACAAACCTATCCAAAGCATGGGAACAATATTTCAAAAGATTCGAGTACTATTTGAAAGCAACAGGAGTTACAAAAGATGAACAGAAACGTGCTTTGCTTTTACACGTAGCCGGAGAAGAGGTACAAGACATTATAGAGACACTTGACAATACAGGTACTAAATACGATCAAGCAGTTGCCGCATTAAGTGACTACTTCAAACCGAGAAAACACATATCGTTTGAAAGACATGTATTTCGTCACGCAAAGCAAAAGGAAGACGAGACAATAGATAATTTCATTGTCAGACTTTCGAAACTTTCTGTTTCGTGTGAGTATACAGTTGATCAAAAAGAAGACATGATCCGTGATCAAGTTGTAGATGGGTGTAAGTCAACAGAACTACGTCGGAAATTACTTGCCGTTGAAAATCTGACATTAGACAAAGTTCGCAAGATTGCTAGAACGTATGAACTTTCAGTAACACACGCATCGAAAATGGATAAAGGTGAAGATTCAACAAAAGATCCAAAAGAGGAAGAAGTCAACAAAGTACAAAAGGAGAAGCGAACTCAATTCAAGCCGAGGGGAGCACCTAGAACATTTAACAGACCACCTCCGACAAATTTTACCCGTCGAACAGCGCAATGTTAACGTTGTGGCCGAAGTGGACATTATGGGAAGGAATGCCAAATAACTCGAGACGCCATATGTAGAAAATGTGGAAAGTCCGGACATTTTGCAAAAGTCTGTAAAACTAAGCAATTCACAACCGGGAAAGTAAATTCATTGAACCAATATTTTGAGGAATAAAGCGGCCAGGAAATTTTCACGTTAAGTGGCAAGGATGATGCTATAATTTCAATTGAAATTGAGGGTCAGTCAATTAATTTTCTTTTTGACTCAGGTTCATCTATCAATGCAATTGACAAGCAAACTTTTGAAAAACTGAAAACTCGAAAAAGCATGCTTGAGAAAACAACTACAAAAATATTTCCATATGGCAGTTCAAAACCAATACCGTTGGTAAACTAAAATGAATGCAACTGTAAACAGTGAAACGTGTGCGATAGAATTTCATGTTATTGCAGGCAATGGAAAGCCATTATTAGGTCGTAAATCAGCGACAGAGTTAGGTTTGTTACACATAGGATCAGTAAATTGTATGCGTAAGTCAACAACCGATGAAATCATAGGGTCATATCAGGACAGATTTACAGGTTTAGGAAAATTAAAAGATTTCAAATTAGAGCTTCACGTTGACGAATCCATAAAACCAGTTGCGCAAACGGCACGCAACATTCCGTTTAAAATGAAGAAACAATTAGAACATAAATTGAAAGAGTTAGAAGATTCCGATGTAATTGAAAAAGTTCAGGGTCCAACTTCATGGGTCTCACCCCTAGTCGTTGTTCCGAAAGCGAATTCAGACATCCGTATTTGTGTCGATATGAGATGCGCTAATAAAGCAGTACAGAGAGAAAGATTCCCAATGCCTAATATCGAAGACATAATTCAACAAATGAACGGGTCGTCCGTATTTTCGAGACTTGATTTATCTCAGTCGTTTCATCAGATAGAATTAGATGAAAAAATCACGATTTATCACCACATTCGTGTGTCATAAAGGCCTGTATAGGTACAAACGTTTGATGTCCGGTATTAACTCTGCACCCGAAATTCATCAGCGAATTGTACAACAAATACTTCAGGACATACCCAACTGTAGAAACAATGCTGACGATATTATCATATTCGCGAAAACCCAAGAGGAACACGATAAAAAGCTACGATTGGTATGGCAAAGGTTACGCGAGAAAAACCTTACACTCAACAAAGCAAAATGTGAATTTAACAAGTCACAACTAAAATTCTTAGGACATACATTGTCGAAAGAGGGTGTGAAACCAGATACAGCCAAACTCAAAACCGTAAATAACTTCAGAGTTCCGAAAAATCCGACTGAAGTGAAGAGTTTCCTTGGATTAGTTAACTTTTGTGCAAAATATATTCGTGATTTCGCTACACTTGCCGAACCGTTAAGAAAATTAACGAGAAAAGAAGTAAAATGGCAATGGAATAGTGAACAGCAAATCGCGTTCGAAACATTGAAACACAGACTAACTAGCGCCGACGTAATGAGCTACTACAACCAGAACGCGGAAACGAACATTATTGTCGACGGTAGCCCTTTTGGTTTAGGGGCCATATTAAACCAGAAACAGTCAGATGGAAATTTTAAGCAGGTAGCTTATGCAAGTAGAACTTTAAGTCCCGTAGAAAGACGCTACTCGCAGACCGAGAGAGACTGAAGCATTAAGTGTGTATTGGGATATTAAGCGATTTAACATGTATCTTTACGGAATGTGTTTTACCGTATATACAGATCATAAACCGTTAGAGAGGATTGTTACAAGTGTTCACGAAGCACCTGCTAAAATTCAGAAATGGGTGTTAGATCTTCAGCAGCACGAATTTGTTGTTAAATATTTACCAGGTCATTTAAACGCAGCTGACATCTTATCGCGTTCACCGGGAACTGAATCATACGAAAATGACTATGAAAGTACTGAACAATTTGTGTGTTATGTCGCGCAAAATGATGTGCCAAAAGCGATGACAATCGCCGAAATACAAGAAGCTTCAGAAAAAGACAAAACAGTATGCAAAATTCGAGAATGTATCGAGAAAAACAAATGGACAAAGGAAGGTGAATTAAAACCGTATTTTATAGTACGCAAGGATTTAACTGTTCATGAGTCAATCATACTGAAAGGACGAAAACTGGTAATTCCGCGCAAACTCCGCCAACGTATTCTTCAACTTGCTCATGAGAGCCATCAAGGTGTCTTGAAAACAAAACAGCTGTTACGTGAAAAGGTTTGGTGACCAAGAATGGATATAGATTTAGAAGAAATGATAAAAACGTGTCATGCATGTCAAATTATGGCAAACCCGACTCAAGCACCGCCAGTAAATACAACCAAACTACCAGACCGTCCGTGGAAAAAACTTGGAATTGATTTAACCGGTCCGTTTACAAACAATGAATACCTTCTTGTTGTGATCGACTATTACTCAAGATTTCCAGAGGTCGAAATTGTTCGTTCAATTACTAGTGCTACAATTATAAATAAGCTAAGAAAAATATTTGCTGTGCATGGAATATGTAACGAACTTGTGTCAGACAACGGAAGCCAATTCGTATCAGAAGAATTCAAGTCATATTTAGAGGAATTAGGGATTAAACATACACGTGTAACCTCTTATTGGGCAAGAGCAAATGGACTAGTAGAGAACTTTAATAAGTCATTAAAGAAAGCTATCAGAGCAGCCCGAGCTGAAAACAAAAACTGGCATAACGAACTTTATACGTTCCTATTACAATACCGAAACACACCACATTTAACAACGGCAGAACTTTAATTCAACAAACCGTTATGACAAAAGTGCCAGAAATGTCAAAATTCAAAGTACCAAATTCGTTAAAAAACAGAGACAAAGAGCAGAAACAAAAAATGAAATATTATGCCGACAAAAGAATGAGCAACGACTTTCAAAAATATCGAATAGGACAAAATGTTATTTTATTGCGAAGAGAAGAGAGTAAAATGTCTAGCCGATATGAAGATAAACCGTACAAAGTTGTGAGACAAAGAGGAACAAGTGTTATGCTAAGGTCAAATAACGGACATATTATCTACCGTAACGTTTCACATGTGCGTCCTTATTTCAGAACATTCGAAAGAAATACACATTGCGACAACCGTCAAAACATTGTTAGAGCCAGACTACACAGGTTGAGGAAGATGCCAGACAAATTTAATGACTTTGTAATCTAGACTTTACACGACCAACCGCAGTGCGATAAATTGACCGTGAAATCAAACATATTAATTGGATTTAGAGACATTAGTTGTGTTTGTCTGTGAGATAGGGAGAGAATAAGTGACATATTTATTACTTTATCTTTAACCATGAAAGACATTAATATTTGCAAAACTAATTATTCACGTTACTTTCAAGATTTGAACTTGACATTAAAGATTCAAAGTTTAAATTTATTTCTGTGCATTGTAATTAATTAAACGGTAATTAATTAAATGTTTCTTATTTGAAAACAAGGAAGGGATGTAACATACAGATTTATGAATGAAATTATAGTAACCAACGAGAGTGAGTGGGCGGAGCATATGTACGTGGTGTTTGCATGTTATGTACTCTTTATGTTACTTTGTATCATTAGCTTTAGAGTTCTAGATTAGATATGTAGAAGCAAACACTGTCTATATTTAATGCCCGGCCACGGATATTACAGGGTCCTTGAAAATAGTCTATACAGTGAGCCCCTTCCATCCAGCAATGAAGTCTTAATAACCACTGTTATGTTATGTATGGATAATTTGGACCAATTTTTGAAAAAGACATTTGTGACAAGTTGAGAGCTGAACAACAAATTTATATGTTTGTATCTTTGCCAAAGAAATCAAATAAAACCTGATCAGAACCCATAAATGTATATATAAAGAACACGGGGGATCACGTGGACGTAAAATCTAAAAATTAAAAATGAACATGTTGAAACTGAAACCTTACCTCAACACCTGAGGAACATTCCAAAATCATATCTTTTCCAAATATTAACAGTAAATTAACACAAAGTCATATATCCTGAATACTCACAAGTCTTTATGTTTGATTCGTGGTTTCTATATCTAATTAATTATCGTTTTTGTGGTAATGGGCATCTCTGCATTTTGTTCTACTTTGAAAGGAACAAAATAGCAAATGGATCTACTGAACAGTGATAACACCTTAGTTGTTTGTTTTATGACCTTTTCCTTTACCTGCGCTGCTAATTTTAATTTCATTTTCTACATCTAATAAGATTGCGATAATTGGAACTGTCCCCTTCCGACTAACTGACAAAAATCAACAACTTTACAAAGAGTATCTTATATACGCGTGCACAGGAAAATTAAAAATATTTCCATCGAAGGTTAGTCTTAGGGTAACATTTAAAATAACTGGGTATTTAAAATGATGTTCTGAATGATATAGAAATAATCTGACAAAAACAAGCACAAGATGGCGATAATTGGTCCTCGACCAGTACAGTATTCTTTTTCAAAATCTATTAAAGAGGTCTTTAATGTGCAGGGAGCATGGCATTCTCCAAACCCACTTTATATGGTCCACGGTCAGATTTTCTGTTATTATTACTTGACGATCAACATCGAGAATGCTCCCCTATCCATCAACCGGGAATGCACTGAGCAGCTCTGTGTGTTTAAACGCAGGGAACCTTTACCAGTACTCAGCTCTACTAGTAAACAATTCCGTTAAATAAATTTAAGCATATCTGATAGTCCAAAATAGGACAATTTGAATCAGAAAAAAACAAAAAAAAACCACCTAGCAATGTTGTCTCCATTATTTAATACAAATTAAGACATACTAAACGTACTATCATAATAAAGGGGTTGTCATGGTATTGGTCGTATGGTAGTTGGAGTTATAATTACCTATGCAATCAGTGCCTATATATATATACAGCTATCACCACTAACATTGTGAGTTCAAATCTCGCTTAGGCGAGGTGTACTCGATACAACATTATGTGATAACGTTTGTCAGTGATTTGTGGCAGGTCGGTGGTTTTCTCCATGTACTCCTGTTTCCTCCACCAATAAAACTGCCCGCCATGATATAACTGAAATATTGTTGAAAAGTGGCGTTAAACACCATAACCCACCCCACCCTTCAATAATAATTAATTCATTTAACAATTAATTTCGCTTTTCTGTTTGTTTCTGATTTTCATATCTTTTCTATTTCAGCTTCTCTGTAGGGATTATGGAGAAGAAGAAAGGTCAGTCATTTTGCTATTATGAAATAGAGAATAAAATGTAATTTCAAAATTAATTTTATTTTTTGATTTTTCATCATATTGAATATTCTTGGTGGAATGATGGGTGAATTTCTTTGTAGCTTCATCTGACTCGACGAGTCACGTGATCTATTGCTATTGCCATCACTTGGAGCTTGTCTGTTTCGTCATCTTTGTTTTACATTTTGGTCATCTGCATGAATGATGTACTCCATGTCTTCTACATTTCTTTTTGTCTTTAAACAAATATATTAAAAAGTAATTTAATAGCTGCGATAAATTTCCATGAAATCCAATAAATTTCTCCCACACCAGTTTCATGCAAAAGATATATACACCAGAACTACTCAAAGAAAATGACTCTTTCTATTCAAATTTTGTTTCTGTGTAAATTACAATCATGAAAAGTGTGTGTATTTGGCAAAAATTTAAGAAAATCTTAATTTTAAGTATGGTCTATGGAAGCAGAACATATTTGTTATCTAGTTACCCATTAACCAGTGGTATAATAAGCGTATGCTTTTAAGTAAAGCACACTCACTGCAGTGTTTCCCAAGGTAAATCATTCCGTCCATTAAAGGAGTACAAATTAGTGGACCCAGCATCAAGCTTACAAGACGTTCACATACTCCACAGAGGAGGTGCAGATTCCTACTGGTCCTTTTTCTGGACCAAATCAATTTTTACTGGACATTTTCACATGTCCGACATACCTTGGGAATGACTGTAATGAGTGCGTCCACTACTATATGCCTCTGTAAGATACTTAGTGAGTGGAGATATAGAAACAATCTTACAAAATAATGTTTTATTACAGAATCATCAAAAACAAGGCTCCCCCAACCACAAATTCCCTCCCCACTGTTCTTCCACTACTATGCCTCTGTGTAATACTTTTGAGTGGAGATATAGAAACAATCTTACAAAAAATGTTTTACTATAGAATCATCAAAAACATTACAAAGAACAATCCACAAAACATATTAAAGATTCTGTTTTGATATCTCATATTTTCTTTGTTTTAGGCCTTATAATGACGCATTAAAAATTTGTGATGATGAAGAGTCTGAGGTAAGCATATATGGTACAAGTTCTCGATTGTCTATTTCGTTGTTCATTCATTTTGACGCGAACATCAGAATTTTTATTGAATTTATATAACGGAATCACTTTATAATATGGAATCCAATAGGACAATTATTTATTATTGAACAATAAAATATGTTTAAAGTGAAAAAAAGTAGCGATTTGGTTGGTTGGTTTTATGGTGTTTAATGCCACTTTCAACAATATTTCAGTTATATCAATAATTTTGGCGGTCAGTTTTATTGAAGGAGGAAACCGGAAACAACAACCGACCTGTTGCAAGTCAGACAAACTTTATCACATAATGTTGTACACCTCTCCCTGAGCAGGAGTCGAACACACAACACCAGTGGGGATAGACACCCATTGCATAGATAGTTGTAAATTCAACTACCATACGGTTATGGCCACGACGGCCTTCACGAGAAGAAGTAGAAAACATAGTTAATAATTTAAATATTAAAGAATTTCTTTATTTCATTTTACAATATATTATAGATTTAATACAGATATTATTATTGAATAATGAAACCAGTGATAACTGATACACTAGGGAGAAAGTTAGAGTAAATCACAATACTACAACAATGTCTGTGTTTTCTTTCTGACTTCAATTCATATTATTCTTTGTACTTTTTTGATTCCAACAGGGAACGTCGTGGCCGTGATCAGGGCCTGGCGACCGTTTCACTAAAGTGATCGTAAATCGTAAGTCTAAGATCACTCTTAAGATTTCCTTACGTGCACGTATACGTGCGTTTCACTAAACTAGTCCTAAGCTTAAGAGTTACGACTTACGACTTGCGACAAGTAACATCTCCTATAATGGAGGTAAAAAGATATTATATTGTATCATATATTTTATATATAATAAACCCAACAGCTCAAAAGCTGATTAGGGGCCCGGGTGGCTCAATGAGTTAGGTCGTTGGATCTAACAACTCATACAAGCCTATCCCCAATACGGAGTGGGTTCGCGCCCGGCTTTGTAAATTACAAAAAGGGTGCACTCGACTCGCAGCCGATATAGCTGAAATACTGCTGAAAGTGGCATTAAAACACCAAAAAATCAAATCAAAAGCTGATTACATTAATAATCACATTTTAAATGTGTTTAAATACATTTTTAACATTCAACTAATTATAAAACTCCAAAGTGATTTTTTAAATGAATAAACCAAAGCTATCAGGAAAAAAATGTTAAGTGTAAAAATTTACCGAAATTTGAGAAGAAATTTTTGTTATGAAATATATTTTAACAAAGTTCATGCTATTTCATATATGTATGTAAGGGGAAATTTCAAAAAAGTGACCATATATATTTTGCAATACATTCACATTCTGCACTGATATTCCGTTTGCGGTGCATTTCAATTGCGAGGAAAAAATCCTACATTTACGTGAAGAACTTCAACACATTAGAATTGTGCGGATATTTTTTTAACCTTTCTTTAAAGTACAATTCGTATTTTCATAATATTTTATGGTTTTTATAAACACTGATGCAGCAACTTCTTTTTTAACTCTTTATCGACTTCTTTTGCCAGCCAGAAATTCCTTAATCTGTAATCCCTGCCCATCACTATGGAATAGAATGGAATAGAATACATTGTATTGCCTAATCATAGGGCCCACATGAGGCATCATTAACAATACAAACATTCATGATTGATAAATGAGACTTACACACAAAAGAAAAAGGATATAGTTTGGGGTTTTTATATTTCTAAAAATAAAAATATAATTATTATTATTTAGTGGATCATGTTTTGGTTTGTCCCCTATATCTCAGATCCAGTGTGAAACTTTACATATGCTGCATATTCCTTAACAAGCAGTAAACCTGCTAAAAACACCAGGGGACGGTGCTTCTGACACACCCCATCTATTAATTGCATTTTCTCACAATTATATAGTAAATAATTATATATAATATTAAAAACTTATCATATAGACCTTTTTATTCTTAAAAACATGGGCGCGGCCATTATCGACTTCCGAGTGTGTCCGCCATTAGTAAAGTGTCAAAATATTATGTTCTCGGGGTTTATCGATACGCTAATGTATGGTTTCTCTAGTACAGGGGTCACAATTTACTGTTATTTCGGCTTGAAATTCAATGATAACACCTGCTGTGAAGTGATTTGTAAACGGAGATATAATGACAACAAATAAATTACCTGGTATGTATTTTTTTTTAATTACCGTTATATTCCCCATACAAAATCAGTATAAATCCTACTTGATAAAAAAACTGCATGCACTTTTTTTCCTTTTTTGTTGCTTTTCAAGCATAAGCAAAAAGGGGTAATCAAATTAATATTTTGTATAAAATTAAAAAGTAAATATATAAATTATAATATACGCTTTTTGAAATTATTACTATACGATTTAAAAGTGAAGTAATAATGATAAAAAGTGTGCCTAACTTATAAGAAGGAACTTAACTTTGAATGTGACATCTTAAGGTGCATTTTTCAATTCTGTTTTATTTTATTTATTTTTTGTTTGTTAAATTGTAAAACAAATTAAAACTTTTTGTCGGTCAATTTCTTTATAGGGATCTGTAGTGAAGATGAAAAGGAATTTAAGTTTTATCAAATTAAAACATCTGAATATCTGAATTTCTTTATCTGAAAAAAAAAGTTTCATGAGGAACCTAATATAACTATTTGCTCCCAGATTTCAGATACGTGAACCGGACGGGCATTTTTCACCCCATTTGTCTTCTTTTTTAAATTTCTTTGCTAGGATTTCAGTTTTATATTGATTTATTCTTTAATTTTATATGTTTTTGAAGATTAATGAACATTTAATATTGACGTGTTAAGGAAGTGGTAGCGCTTTCTAGACTTGTAGTCTGCTGAAGGTCGACCGTGTCAACAGCGATGCGATGCTTCCCGGATTTGGCACTTAGGGGAATAGACAGTCGTGTCATTGTGCAACAAAGGTGTTAAATTCATATTGTAGAAAGATAACTATCATTATAACTGATAGTTAACAGTGTATTGCAAAACAAGTTATAGCAAAGACATCACTAAAACACAAAAATTTAATTTATGTATTGGGTTGATTCTTAAATGTATTTGATTTGCAATATGACAGTTAAACTCTACCCCCTTCCCACAAAAGGGTTAAAAATGATAAAAATATATATAATTGAATTATGACAAAAAACTAAAAGAAAAAAAAAATCGCCGAATTTTGTTGCAGGACATCATGTCGTTCATTTTTACTTCTTACAGAATCAAGATTTATTTCAAGATTTATCTACAGAAATGTGATACCTCTTTGTAAATTGTTAATTATTTTATGCGGCTTCTACATGAAAAACAATAATTCCTACACTGCTCACTTTGTTCCCGTTTCCTTTGTAGTATTTAAACTTTCATTTAAGACAACATTTAACTCAGTTTTTTTCCCTTTCTATGTTATCCTCTACCGCATACGGAAGGAACATTATTCCTCCACATATTTGCTACTCTATCATTGTGCAAATGATTGATTGTATGGTCAATTGCATAAGTGCTCCCAACATCATAAAAATATGCAACTTTGTGGCTTTGTGAAGTGAAGACAATATTCGAAGGGAAGTTAGTTCTTTTGTACAAAATATATACCGTTAGTAAAAAATGTGTGTTGAGGGTTTCCATACCGACCGGTTTTTTTTGCTGCGTACCCCGTTTTGTATTGAAATTCTGCCACATAAGCAAGGTTAAAATCTGAATAGCTACAGATCGATCTGTTAGCCCACATCTGGCAAAATGACTAGCTAATCCTTTAATTTTGATAATATTGATGACCGTATAGATTTGTCCGACCTGGTCCTGAACTTTGTGATTGTGAACAATTTAAACAATAACCGTTTAAGTTCAATTCAATAATCCATATTTCGAAATATTCGGCCAAAATCACGGGAATAAGCCATAAAATATTAACTGAAGCGTGTTTATCTAAACCAATTATGAATACTGATTAATCGTAACTAGTGTAAACAACCGATTGCTACACTTTCGTAATGGCGGACGATAGTAACACCACCTAGCGTCCACGAACGATAACTAGGTAATCGTCTATACTACCGTATATATAAAAAAAAAAAAAAAAAAAAATTAGTTAATTATTATATCTATTATTAATATGAAACCGGCACGGCCATGAATGCTCGCTCATCTGAAAATTATCTGGCAATTTCATCAAAAAGTGTCGAGATTTTTTGGGGCGAGATATATTAGGGACGACTTTTTTTAGGGCCGAATCTAGTCTCATTCAATCGAGCTGTCGTTCCTTTTATTCGAGTTATCGTTCTTTACGAAATCTCAAAAGTTAACTTCCGCGTAGAAACAAAAATTCTTGTCAGTATGTCAGAAGAGATTTAATAAATAAAAAAATATCAATATAAGTAAAACAAGCTAGCAAAATGACTTTTATTACACACGGGTTCCGGGTTTCAGTGGTATCGGACGTACGAGAGAGAGTACGAGACTTCAGGATCACATTTGCGCTTTATGTTAAGAAGATCTTCATTAGTTGAGTGTGTTAGTGTGTTACCCGGAAACCGGTGTTTACAAAACGTAGATTTTTTTTTTCTTCGACAATATGTTCAACCATGTTTGTTAAAAAAAATCCTAAGTACACATTTTATACCATAAAGAGCTCGCTTAAGCTCGCATATTATTATTGTTATTCATTCGGATGTGTCACCTCGTGTTTAGAGCAGGAGAACTAGTTGGAGGAAATATGTCACCATGTTATTGCTCAATTACAGAGTGCACCAAGCACAGTGCAAAGGCATGTTAAAATTAATTAAGAAGAAATTCAGATCAAACCCAGTAATATGTGTTTTTCTTTAAATTTATTCTATTTATTTAGAAATATTATCAATTTATATTATATTTCTCCTTTCTAAACATGCCAGCCCGTGCACAGTGTAAAAGAGCAATTATTTAATTATATTGTGCTTTGTTTTATCAAATTACAAATACTGGCTAGAATTTCCTCATTTTCATTATTAAGAAGCCAATATAATTTCTGTTCTGGATTGAGGGCATGAAAGTTTTGACAGATATTATTGATCCTGCTGAACATTTCTGTTCTTATTACAGGACATGTAGAACATGATATTAGAATATTAAAGGACGAAGTCCTTCTAACGGTAAGCTGTCCGATTTTTCTTTCTATATTGATAGCCAAAAATCTGTTCACCGGAAGTTTAAAAAATAGATCAATTGATAATTTAGAAACGCAAAAGAAATCTATTTCAATGAAAAATTCCCAAATTCTTTAATTATTTACTCTATGCAAAATCGTAATAAACTTTTAATAAAATTCTAATAAAATAATCATTCTACGAAACTCCCGACAGGAAGAGCGGCGTACAGTAGGTAAAATGAACGCAACAGCCATAACAAATCGGCTACACAATTCATTCAAAATGAAAGATAATAGCCTCACCGTACGCAATTACGAACGGACACAATTACGAACGAAATAAAAAGTATGTCCCCTAATTGTTCCTTCAAAACATGAATTAAAAAAATGCTTTTATAAATAGATACCCCGCTAAATTACTCGTGTTTTGGGAAAAAATTATTCATGCGCAGTTGTTGAATGTTGCAGACGACGGGTTTTCATATTTGTAAACAGAAAACGATCGACAATTGCACTTGGAATCTATCGCTAAAATTCATTGAGGTACGCATATTTTGTTATCTTTTGCCTGTAATTGGAAAGAATATGATCTCCTGGTTCTATGCATATGTAGAACACATTGAAATTAAAACAAAAACAGTCAATATAATACATTTTCCTTACCTTGATCTATCCCAAAATGTCAAAATCCGTGATGTACCTTATTCACTGAAGAGTCCAAGGAATTCCGAATGCAAACTGGCACACATTTATGGTATGAATAAAGGAAAGGTTTTTATTTCATGTGTATTATATACAAATGGATATGTGAACGTAAATGAATGAATGCTCTTGCAATTTTAACAGTTGTCATTAAATAATTTACACTAGAAAGGTTATTATGATGACGTTCGAAATTGTGTCCGGATCTAGGTCACAGACTGACTAGAACGGGGTCATGAAAATCTGTTTAAAACCCGTAACAATGCATTGAATACTATATGGGCTATGATTCAAAAGGAATATTGGTGTTTAATCTGAAATATGAACATGCAATCAGCTTCATAATTTGGTCAAATTTAATATCAAATGTCAATATCATCGAAATTGTTTTTGCGTCCGGTGAGGCTAACGTGTACGGATCATCGTATTATTGAAATTTTAGGACTTCGTCCTTCAAACAGGTTGCCTGTCTCATATTATTTTGAACCATTGTTTGTACATGCACCCGATATCATTGTTTTCTTGAAATTTCTTCTAGGTACATGCACGTTAATAAAATATGTTGATATTGTAAATGCAGAACTGATAGAAAGTACACCGAAACAAACAATAATGTGTAGCTATTTTAATGATTGTTTATGGCTCTCGAAATATAAAACATGTTGCGTGCATCTAATATTTAGTGATTGCTTCATTTGATTGATGTTCATATTAAAAAAAATATAGATAACAATTCTTCTCTTCAAAAATAGGTTTACGATTTACGACTTACGAGTACATTCCACCACTCTTAACTTTGCGATCACTTTTTATTTTAAGTCGTAAATCCTAACTATTAGTGAAACGGTCGTAACTCTCAAGAGTACACTTACGTCTACGTTTGAGACTTACGACCTTTAGTGAAACTGTCGCCAGGGGTCGGTAACTATTTAACGGGAAGAAAAGGGAAATCTAAGATTGAAAAAAAGGTGTAACACAGAACGTTCTTAGCCTATCCTTTACATGTCCACATCTTCCTCTAAGATGATGTCGTACTAACATTATAGTTAAGAACCCTTAGTCGTTTTACGGGGTTTCCGTTATTGGATCCACGCTTAGAAATTAGTCTCTCCCCTTAAGATTGTCAATACGATCACTGAGACGTTTTAATGCATGATGTATAATATTACCACACAAGTATTGTTTTCTAAATGAGTAAAATGACCAGGAATAAAACAACTTCGGGAGTCTGAAAAGCAAACAAAATGTTTTCCAAGTTCAGAATCTACATGCAGTTTGTCCAGTGAAACGTCTATCAGTTGTCAACCAATACAAAAAAGATCTACTTGTATGATTCAAGTATCCAAAGATTTAATCATGACGATTAATGATTTCCACGAAAAACTGATTATTTTACTGAAAAGCATTTGACATTATTCTTTTATTAAAAGACATGGACATTCTTAAATAGTTTTTCCCAGTAGATTATTTAATTGCCCATTTAAGCGTTTCATATTTCAGAATCACTCAGAAAACAACAATAAAAAAAAATTAACTTACTTTGTTTTTATAGTCATTGCAATTTGAATAGAAAAAAACCAATGATATTTACAAAACATTTAACTTTCTGTTTTGAAAAAATGTATTAAAGGAGCTTGAATTGTTTTTCCTGTAGATACGTTTATTCATTCATTTAAACATTTCATATTTGGGAATCACTCCCAAAAAAAATAGAAGAAAACAAAGGATTATTAAGTTCCTTTGTTTTTATAAATTTTGCCATTTTTTTTCAAGAATAATACTCAACTAAAGAACTATTTTACTTGCTCATTTTTTGCTTGTTTTATTAATTATATTTCTTGCTATGTTTTGTTTCAATTTTATTCTTGTTATGTTTTATTTCAATTTTATACTTGTTATCTATTATATTAATTGGTAAACAGAGGATGCCAATAAAAGGTTATTAAAACGAATATTGCTTGAATCATTAAATGACATATAATTCCGTATGAGTCGAATCCTGTGATGGGGGAAAAAGAATCTACAACAACCTCAGATCATTTGCCATCTGGGTAACGGACATCGAAAAAGAATCTACAACAACCTCAGATCATTTGCCATCTGGGTAACGGACATCTCGTAACTACGAGATGAGATATCCGTTACCCAGATGGCAAATGATCTGAGGTTGTTGTAGATTCTTTTTCCCCCATCACAGGATTCGACTCATACGGAACCTGATCATGGACAAGCCCTTTAACCGGCGGGTGTATTGCAATAGACATGAACAGCTTCCTATTCCGGAACACCTGAGTTCACTCCTGATTCATCGGGAGTTCGTGTTGTTCATGTGTATTTGTAAATTTTTGTGTTTTGTCGGTCTTTGTTAATTGTTGTTTATTTCTGTGTTTCCAGGGTTTGTATTTTGTCCTCAGATATTGTTCATTGATTTGCCCCTTCGGTTTTTCTATTTTCTTCTTCCTTCATTATACAATTAATTAAACTTTTTACAGTCTTTTTTTGTAATTTGTTTAGCTCATGAGCTATTGTAATCACTAAAAAGAAGGGATGCTATTGCCACAGACAAAATCTTCTCCAAGAAACTACAACGAATAAACCACCCAGATGTCACTCAAGGTCTTCAACACAGTTGAAACCCACACCAGGAAGTGAGCTCTGGATTGCCACAATTTGCAACTAGGTCACTGTTGTCTACATTGTGAATTGTTTTCAAAGGTCTCTTCTGAAACTTTAGGTTATCTTCTATAAAGTTTTTGTTTTGTTTTTTGTAATGGTAAACCTGCTAATATGGGCGTCTATGTCTGCAGTCAGTCTCTAAATGAAATGGATCAACAACCATGCAATTTGGTATGAAGCTGCATCAGTCACCACGTGCACTTAACTTACATACAAAACAATTGATTGCACGACCTTTACTTTCTGGTTGAATGGCTTTGGTCAAATGACATAGGAAAGATTGTTAAATTTTGTCCTGTCTGCAACAAATAATCACAGAAGTGAGACTTGGGTATGATTTCACCAGCTACAGTGGTGCATTTTTTAATTACCATGATGATTAAGTTCGTTGCATTAAATTATTAACAATATTTGGTATGTAGACGCAATAGTACCAGTCAGTTTTACATGTGCAATTTGATCTGGACCTTGTTTTCCAAATTAAGAATATAGAGATGTGAAATAAATTTCCATTAGACAACGATCCACAAAAATACAATGTCTCATACAGAGATCGCCCTACAGTCTTCAACAATGTACAAATGTCCATACTGCACAGCAATCTGTATGTGCCCCTAGACAAGTCAAAAATGAATGTGAATACACCAAAACCACTAGAAAATATCCAAGGGAAGACTTCATTCTGACAAAAAAAGACAAAAGTTAGAAACAGGCAAGCAAAGACTCTGGTAAAAGGTTCCTCGCTTAAGACAGGCTCATTTAAAAGTTGCAGGCTTAAACCAGCCCCCCCCCCCCCCCCCCCCCCCCCTTTAATACCATTGTCAGAGATAAATATTAAAACATATTTACAGAGATATATATAGTAGAGCATAGAACAGGCACGACCTATTTTAGTGTCCACTCTTGTTGCGTTCAAGTTCATTATTACAGTACTTATGGCATACTTTCATGTAAGAAGAGAAACGGACATCTTGCTGACTTCATGGGTATCGCCGATTACGTTCATGTAACTTCCACTGGCATAATATCGTAAAGCTATCATGATTTAAAGAGACACGGGTTAAGTGATCGAGATCTCTTGGTTGATTTTTCCAAATCCTCTCGAAGCTCGTCACATAATGTATATATGCCCTCCCTGTCAAGGCGATAGTTTCTTATAATTTGCTGATCAAACAAGAAGTCTAAGGGATTTGTACAGTCTCTGAATAATCGCCTCGTAAATTGTTGTTGTCGTTGTCTTTGTCGATTTTGCAAATGAAGCAGCAACGCCATTGCTTGTAGCCAAAGTACAACTATAAATCCACTGCTAAGAGTAGTCAGGACCACTCTTAGAATATGTGATATAAAAAACTTGTTAGTGATACACCCTTAAACCCTAAAGATTATGCAGAGTTCTTAATAATGCTTCAAAAAAGAGTAATTTACGAGAGCGCTAAGAGAGCATCTTAAATCGTGGTGGTTTTCAAAAAGTTAAGGACTGTCAATCATTCTAATAATGGTGCAAGAGTGCTTCTTGTTACACTCGTAACGGATAAGGGTAGCTAAAGAGTATCTTAAGCCCTAAGAATGCTTCTTGTTACCGGCTCGAGGTCTTTAGGTAATACAACTTTCAAGTAGGACGTTCGTACTCGTACCCCCAAAATCTTCAAATCAGACTTTGAAATATAGTTGAAAGTGGCGTTAAACATCATAAACCAAACCTAAACCATCAAATCAGAACTACTTTGTATATTGGATTCACTGTCTGATTGGCTGTTTTTTTTTAGTATGAATACAAAAAACATACTCAAAAAGTTTTATGATGATAAGGCCTGATTATTTAAATCCCTTGAGCTCTATATACTGAATAATACCATTCTAAAAATTAAGTATAAGCTATGATTCTAAAGGGTTTAAAATGAATATATAATTTTTATTTTTCGTCCAATTTTGATGGTCTTTTTTGTTGTTGAATTTATTGACCGAAAGGGACCAAGGAGGTGGATTTATATAAGCAATTGCTCATTTATTCATAATTGTTTGACACCTTTAAAATGTTCTATATTCTTTTCAACAATAAAATAATGTTTAACGCAGCAAACAAAAGCTGAATTCATTTTTCCATCCAAGTTTAATGCAGTTTTTAGCAAAATGAGCATCTTCATGGCTTATTGATGGGTCGTAAAAAAAATTGCTACATTTTTGTATTTTATTTCGACAAAGGGATCTAAAGAGCCGAAATTCCAAAATTTCTCATTTTTGGAAGGTATATAGAATTTTTATTTTTCATCCAATTTTTATCTATGAATTAGAGCTTCGGGTGGTATTTCAATACATTTTTTCCCATCTCTCACGGATTCAGAGATAAACTCAACTGAATGGTACAGAGAAAATCGTAAAGAAAATATGTATTTCTACAAGATAAATATCTCCTATATCTGTTGTACAAAGGAATATGTGTATATCAATAAAATCATTATTGTTTTCATTAAACAACAAACAAAAGAAGTTTTTATCAGAAAAACACCTGAATTAATATAAAATTTGTTAAATAACATTGTCAGTATTTTGTCCTTATAAAAGACTAATTAAAATAATTTTGTATTCTTTTCTTCACAGGAAGTTTCTTTGATGATCTCGGCGATAAATTACGGAAGATACCATTCGTCGGAGATAATAGGACATTTCGTACTAGGCTCCTCGTCCATAGGGAAATTACAGACACACTGGAGTGATATGTTTAAAAAAAAAATGGAAAGTACATAGTCCAGTGGCATCCACTCCTGGAAGGAACAACTAATTTAATGAGGATCCCAAAAAAGAATTGCGTCTACAGTTGAATCTTGTTATGTCAAATTCGGTTTATTCGAAATTTCAGTTAAGTCAAATTTTTCTGAAGTCCCATTCTAAATTTTGATAACATTTCAACAATTTGTCAGATTGCCAATCAGCTTTTACAACAGAATAATGAAAGATTTGTTTTTATTAGTGGTCAATTACATATTGCTGTATTATGTATGTACATGATGTAATCAAATGCATGTTTCTTTTTTATCTCGAAGTTTCCTGACAATTATTGAATGTATACTTGGTAAGATTCAGATAATAACACATCATCAGAGAATTTTTTTATTTATATTTTTTAAAATCAATACTTACGCACATGCTAAAATACGTATACAATACGTACAATCCACATTTTCCAAACTTACCTGACAGAGTTGCCTGTCTTACTTAATACCTTACTTCCATTAAGTCGAATTTCGGATCTCTTCGAAATTTTGCAACGGTTCCGTGTACTTCCATATAACGAGATTCAACTGTATTTTGCATAATATAATTTTCTCTTTTCCCTTGTGGGTCGATATTTTTGGTAATAAAATTTATTTGATTTGATTTGTTGATTTCACTGTGCTCAAGCTTAAGAGTGAAGGGCAACAACATGGCAGAGAACATCTCCTGGTTCTGGGTGAAGGGCAATGGGGGTTAAAAGAAAGCATTAAAATCCACCATTCATATTGCAAAAGTTGATATCCTCCCATGTGCATTGAGCCCATGCCATTTGAAAGACAACGTTTGAACGGACAAGAGATGACCCCAGAGGAAAGGACATTGAGAAAAAAATGGTTACTTAACGAAAATTTAAAACCACACAAACCTCCAAATTCAGTTGAAGCGTTAGAAACAAATGTTTTAGTGAATCCTATTAAAAGAATGTTCAGAATGCCCATAGATGCCACATTTACAATGTTTACACCCGTAATTGGTAAAAGAGCTGCAGTGAATAGTAGATGTTATGTTCCAAATATTTTGAAGTCTCTTGTTATAGCATGGGTATTTTGGTACCATGCACAGTATCATCCAAATACTTGGGAACATACTAATGGATGGGACATATTTGGAGAAAAAACTGCATCTTTTGGTTATAAATCTCCAGATAAGAAACCAGATGATTTCATTGACAGAAGATTAAAGACTAGAACAGCACTTAGATATGGCAAAACCAGTTTTAATTCAGTTTTGGCTTGTTAATGGAAATAGAAATGATAATTGACTTAATTTACTTGATGTAAGTTTTAGATTATTATATACATGTTAAAAGAATAAAACAGATCTGTATTTATTTTATAGAATATAAACTAAGACTGATTGATTGATTGGTGTTTAATGCCAACAATAGCAATATGTCAGCTATATCGTGGTATAGACTAAGAAAATTACTGCTACATTCTTAGAAAAAAGATTTGATTTGTTGTATGGTTTAATTTCGTCCCATCATGACACGGCATCGGTGGTGTAACGGTTGGCATGCGCGACTTGAGTGCAATAGATTGTGAGTTCGAGTCCCTGTCAGGTCAAACCAAAGACATATAAAATTGGTATTTGTTGCTTCTCAGGTAAGCACTCAGCATTTAAGGAGAAAGAGCAAAGACTGGTTGGCTGGGAATCAGGATAATGTGTCCGAGTGGAGTGACATGTTTACCCACTGACTGTTGTTTCAGAGAGCTAGCACTATACAAATTCAACTAAGCCTGTTGGTCCAGTACAAAGGAGATATCACAACTAGTTCTCGCCATGATATAGCTGGAAAATTGCTCATTTGGCATTAAACAACAAACACTCACTCATTCTTCCTGATGGTTCATCAAGACTTTTCATGGTGAAAGATAGTAGAGTCACCTCTCTATCCATCCTCCTTGTAATTATAATTAAAGTCACACACATCAAATATATTCCAATGTATCGTCGTGCAATTCTCAGGACTCATATCCACAGAGCTGCTCAGCACGTTCCTGGGTGGTGGATAGGATCGATGGAGGTTGTCAGTGTAAAATGCACATCTATTATGTTTGAATGGGATGAATAATATCTACGATTTCCTTTCATTTTTTTTTTCAAATATTTTAAGCTGAAAACTACCATAATTTCTTTTCATTTTTTTCTTTCGGTTACTTTGTTCTATATAGAACAATAAACCGAGTTGTTTTTAAGCTACTGATATTTTCCAATTTTATGTCAGTTTGACATTTTCAACAAGTAAAAGGATGGGATACAAAATCATGTAGGTTTCTGGAAGACAAACGTGTTATATATGAAGAATAAGCGCCTTTCTTTAGAATTTAAGATGAATTATCACCCACTTGTGAATAACAAAAGTATTGTACATTCGTGGACAATAAAATATAGCCATTTTGGGTAATTGGATCATTTACAGAATAGTTACTAAGATATTCTCCTTTATATTGGTCTTGATGTGATTCAAGATTTTATAGCTTGATGTATTCCGATATATCACTAGTCATTACAAAAATTATTTACAGCCGTCTCCATAAGGATTTGATTTGATGAGTAGTGGCGTTCAGAAAGTGTTTTAATTTTTACTTGTTTCCGTTTGCTATGTAAGAAAATAGATTAATTACACTTTCCTGAAAATGTAAGGAGGAGTTCCTGTTATAAGAAATCTAAGGATTAAAAAGAAAAGAAATAAATAGACATATTGTTGTTTTAGGTATTGATGACCTTGTCCTCTTCCTGAATATTGTAGGGCCGTCGTGGTCGTGATCGTATGGTTGTTGGATTTACAACTACATGTGCAATCAATGCCTATCACTACTAAAGTTGCGAGTTCGAATCCCGTTCATTGCGAAGTGTACTCGATACAACATTATGTGATAAAGTTTGTCAGTGACTTGCGACAGGTCGGTGGTTTTCTCCGGGTACTCCGGTTTCCTCCACCAATAAAACTGACCACCACGATATAACTGAAATATTATTAACAGAGGCGTTAAACACCATAAACCAAACCTAAACCTGAATATTGTTGAAATATTCTCGTTTGATTTTAAGCTAATAATCAATCAACTACGTCAGTTGGTTATTGTTGCTTAACGTCACTGAGGTTGGTAAGGAATAATTCAGTTACATGCATGACAAAGCAATCCTAGAAACAAAAACATGTAGATGAAAGAAAATGAAAGTGGCACCAACTCCGAACTAACAGCTGCTGCCAAATGTATTTGTGTGAACGTAGCGTTGCATTCTCCAAAACACAAGGCATATATCTAAGTACGACCCATAAGGAAAAGTTTCCTTTTTGTTTTGTCACGCACAGCTAGAACCAAAATCATATTTCTGACTTGCTGTCCTTTACTACTATGTCACGGCGTGGTAGATCTGAGGAATACCCATTAAGGGCTTCATGTGAGTGACATTATGTTAAAAATGTATAATGATGTAATAGATATGTTGATGTCCATTTTCGAACAATAGGAATGATCGTAGCATGTAAAACAACTTAGTAACATTTTCATAGTCTCGTAATAGCCATTTTCATTGGACGGCACATAGGGTTAATTGCATGTTACTCGTAATTAGGTTTCCTCAGATATCACACGCCGGAACATATCAGTAAAGGGGAAACAAGTGAGAATCCTGATATCAGATTGAACTAGAACAAAACCATTGATGATGCTGTACTCGGCAGCCGAGACACTTTGGCATATTGTTATACCCCGAATAAATATGGATAATAAATTAAACGTTAGAGAATACCGAAGGAACAATCAAAAATGAACAATCCAGAGAAACTGGCAACACAGAGCACACAAGACGAAGAAAAACAAAGCAAAACACAACACAATATGTGTTGGACACCACCACACGCAAACAAATACAAACAGCGTAAACAAGACATGATCCCCCTACAAACAACAGGACGTAAAGACGAACCGAACGTCGTTTTATACGGAAATCGTAACGGATATGTGTTAATGGTAGATAGATGTATTGTGTGGCTTCTACCGAATTATAATGTTATACTAATATCACCTTTTTTTTAATATTTTGAACTATTATAGAGGATAAGAAGAAATAGGGTTAGGGTGATGGTGTTTAACGCCACTTTCAAGAATATTTCAGATATATCGTGGCGGTCAGCTTTATTGGTGGAGGAAATCGGAGTACCAGAAGAAACCACCGATCTTCCACAAGTCACTGACAAATTTTATCATATAATGTTGTTTCGAGTATACCTCGGCATGAGCGGGATTCGAACTCACAACTTTAGCGGTGATAGACAGTGATTGCATATAGGTAGTTGTAAATCCAACTACCATTCGATCACGACCACG
The DNA here is from genome assembly GCA_963383655.1 of Bathymodiolus septemdierum. Lineage (NCBI taxonomy): Eukaryota > Metazoa > Mollusca > Bivalvia > Mytilida > Modiolidae > Bathymodiolus > Bathymodiolus septemdierum. Next base: position 15,006,699 of record OY726523.1, read on the forward strand.
ATAGCCCCAATAAAAATTCAATTAACGCACATCATTATTAAGTTAGTGGTGTACATATTCAATGTACAGTCTAGTTATTTGATAAATAATTTTTACACAAGAAACAATTCATTCTTCACCATAATCTGTATCATTTATAACACATCTTTACAAACGACATATTACAATATATTTCTAAAACTTGCCAGCTATCTCAGCTTGGGGCCGTCGTGATCATGATCGTATGGTAGTTGGATTTACAACTACAACATGTACCTGTGCTTTCAGTGCAGATCACCACTGAGTTCGAACCCCAAGGCGTGCTTGATACAACATTATGTGATAAAGTTAGTCAGTGACTTCCGACCGATTTTGTGGTTTTCTTCAGGTACTCCGGTTTCCTCCACCAATAAAACTGACCGCCACATTATAACTGAAATATTGTTGAAAGTGGCGTTAAACATCATAACCCAAGCAATTCCTAAGCATAATCTGTATCATTATAACACATCTTTACAAGCGACATATTACAATATATTTATACAAATCTCGTCAGCTATAAATATCAGCTTAAGAAATTTTCTCTGTACTAATCTATTTATGTGCTATAGCAAAATAGGTATATGTCGGTGTTAAGTGCAGCTAAATTCTTAGAAAGCGTGACAACAATAAATAATTCAGGATCATTATGGAACTGAAGCAAATCGTTTAATGTAAAATATATTAATATTTTAAATCTGAAAATTAAACCAAACAGTGTTAGAATTAGATTTTAGAGCTGTCAAATTTTTGTTCTTCCCTCGACTGGATTTGAACTCACATCATTGATACACTGCATCGCCATTCGCGTAGCCTTACGTCCAGCGCAATAGACCAATCGACCACATCCACTCCCTATAAAAGGAGCTTCAATAATCGTAGTGTTACATTGTCTCGTATAGCAAATCTAGAGATAGACATAAGACATGTGTATAAGCGTGTGTAGATGGTACATATATACTTTCAATATTATAATTTGCCAGCAATCTAACTCAGCAATATATATATATAGTATATAACTGACAGATCGTCTAAAGATCGAGTATATTTGTGGATGTTTGTTCGTGGAAATATTTAATACATTTGAAGGTAAGTCTTTATATGTTTCATATCTATATAATTTGTTCATCTATCATAATTTGCGTTCATATTGGTCATTTGCACTAGCCCATAATGAGCTGTCTGTTGGTAATAGCCGTCGTTGGCCCGTTGCAATGACGGTATATCTTTATATGCTTCATATTTTTATTTATATTAATATATATATATATATATATATAAAAGTCAAATGAAATCCGTATGCTGGTACATATAAAAGAAATTAGTAAAAAAAGAACAAAACGGATTTTTCACAACATTCTTGTACTAACGTTTTCACTGCTGTTGCAGATCTTCAGGTACAATGTTTATTATATGTTATTCAGCTATCAGACATTTATATACCCTGTCTGATAGCTGAATAACAGATATATTACGGATTTAACCATTGTTTTTTTTTAAATACAACATCCAACTGTATTAAATAAATTTGTCTCTTTTATTTTCATTTTCCGTATCTCTAGATGTCCGTTTCCGTACCTTTGACGTCATTCTTCAATGACGTCAAAATATGTGTCGCGTCATATTTCATGTATGGGGTGTCTCATGAAGGAAAATACTGTACTAAATTTCTAAATCAATACAGTTTCATATGTAGTAAATTTTATAAACTTTATAAATATAACATCAATACATCACATAACAAAACAACGGCTTTGCGAAACAGTTTCAATAATTTAAATGTTAACAACATGTAAATACAATCTTGGTGTGGCCCCATGACGGCGAAAGTTTTCAAGGCTCAACGTTTTGTTTATTTGTTATGGTACAGCCGTGGAACATAGGAGTTTGCTGAATCGATCAGGTATTTGTGACGGAATTAACCGTTGTAATATTTTGTTTGTTCATGCTGCCGTTTTGAGTATAAAAACAGCATTTAATTTATTATAATTACATTACTTCCGTTTTTCATTGAAATGTGACAATATGATTGGTTATGAAGTGGTCACATGATAATAAAAGTGATGTTTCACATCCCAATGAAACTCAAATCCGAACTTGCACGTGCCTCCACGACGACGTCAGATGTAAACAATCAATGGCGTAGTAATTTTCAACAGCAAATAATCTAACACAAATAAAATTCACAACGAAAAATTCAACTATATTAAATTTTGGTGTGATTTAAATATAATTATAAGAATTGAATGCATTCTTTTGAAGTTTCATTGGGGTATGAAAGCGTTGATCGAACTACATTTTCAACATGAAGCACTACCGTGCTTCATTGAAAATGTACTTCGGTCAACACTTTCATACCCCAATGAAACTTCAAAAGAATGCATTTAATTCTTAAAAAAATACATTTATTATTCCGTATTACACCATTGATTCAGTGAAGCGTAATGTTTTGTCGTCCATGTTTTAATCATTTTTGGGGACTGAAATATATACCCCGTCTGTTTTCCGAATATATGCTGACATTCAGGGCTGAAGAACCAATGAAAATATGTGTAACAAACTAAATTCGTAATATAAGTGTATACATATGACGTTAACAATAGTGTGACGTTAACAATATAAAGGGAGACTATGATGTTACGTTTTCGCGGTAAAATATATTACCTATAAAATTAATGAACATCTTTAAAGTTGTTATAAGATTAATAAAAATCTTTAAAGTCATAGTAAGATTAACGAAAATCTTTAAAGTCATTTATCATTTAACGAAGGTTTAAGAATATTAATAAATAAAGTTTCTTTTCTTCTTCTTAAAAAATCACCCTCTGTATTAACTTTATACAGCGTGAATATTTTGAAATGTCCACCAGAACAATCATGGAAATGTTCATTAGCTCTTATTATAGTAAGGTCCTGGTGCCTTGTTTGTTGTCTATGAACAGTCATTGGAGTCCGCAATTCAGTTTTGGTTTCACCTACATAGAATTCTCCACAATTAGAGCAAATAATTACGTATACAAGATTCTTAGCTTTGCATGATATATCTTGCATAACTGTAAAAGTCCGTCCATTTTTAAATGTAAACGAGGTTCCTTCTATAAAATTCTAGATCGTCCCTTATAAAACTAGGTACTTCACAACATAGTAGCTTAAGTATAATGTCTATAAAATGGCTTAATCGTTGAGTGACGCAATTGGGTCCGCCAACAATTTGAAAAATCAACATGGTATACAGAAAGCGTTGGAAAAAGGACCGATACATACGGAACTGCGGGAACAAGTACATGTAACCTCAAATCAAAATAATATAATTCCGTTTGTAGCTACTTATAATCCAAGGGATTACAATATTTTCCATTTTATGAAACAATTTGAATTTAACTTAAACTATTTCCTCCGGATATTGTTGATTTTTCAAATTGTTGGCGGACCCAATTACGTCACTCAACGATTAAGCCATTTTATAGACTTAACCACTATGTTGTGAAGTACCTAGTTTTATAAGGGACGATCTAGAATTTTTAAATCATTTGCCGACGACCGTAAATCCAAATTCTGAACTCATCAGTTTTGATGTTGTAAGTCTTTATACAAATATTCCGCACGATTTGGGAATTTCTGCAATAACATTTTGTTTGGAAAATAAACGAAACATTGTAAAAGATCGCTTTTCTAAAGAATTTATTCTTGAAACCGTGAAAATTATTCTTGAAAGAAATGTTTTCTATTTTGACGGTAAGTTTTACCGACAGAAAAGAGGAACCGCAATGGGAACTAAAATGGCGCCAACTTACGCTACTCTTGTTCTTGGATACCTTGAACATATTTTATACGAACAACTTTTGAATAGCTACAGACAAGAATTTGCATCGTATGTACGACAAAACTGGAAGCGTTTTCTTGACGATTGTTTTATTATATGGAACTCTGACATTCCCGTTGAAATTTTTCATACCGAACTTAATTCTTTAAATGACCATATTCGTTTCACCATAAACAGAAGCAAAATAGAAATGCCGTTTTTAGACGTTTTAATTCGTATATCAACAAATAACAACATAATAACGGACATTTTCTCGAAAGATACTGACACCCATATGTATCTTAATTTCAGATCCAGTCACCCGAAACATATTAAAATAAACATTCCGTTTAATTTGGCTTCGAGAATTATAACGAACACAAACACAGAGGAGTGGAGAGATACGCGACTACGAGAACTTAGATTGTATTTGAAAAATCAACAATATCCGGAGGAAATAGTTGAACATGGTATACAGAAAGCGTTGGAAAAGGGACCGATACATACGGAACTGCGGGAACAAGTACATGTAACCTCAAATCAAAATAATATAATTCCGTTTGTAACTACTTATAATCCAAGGGATTACAATATTTTCCATTTTATGAAACAAATTGAATTTAACTTAAACAGTAGCGAACGTATGAAAAATGTATTGCAAAAAAAGAATATTATAAACAGCAAATGGCAGCCGAAAAATCTGAAAGGCTTCTTGTCATCATCAAAATTTAATTTTCATGAATCATCACCATCTGTTAAGAAATGTACCGACAAGAGATGTATGACATGTCCGAGTTTAATAGAAGGAACCTCGTTTACATTTAAAAATGGACGGACTTACAGTTATGCAAGATATATCATGCAAAACTAAGAATCTTGCAATTATTTGCTCTAATTGTGGAGAATTCTATGTAGGTGAAACCAAAACTGAATTGCGGACTCGAATGACTGTTCATAAACAACAAACAAGGTACCAGGACCTTACTATAATAAGAGCTAATGAACATTTCCATGATTGTTCTGGAGGACATTTCAAAATATTCACGCTGTATAAAGTTAATACAGAGGGTGATTTTTTAAGAAGAAGAAAAGAAACTTTATTAATTAATATTCTTAAACCTTCGTTAAATGATAAATGACTTTAAAGATTTTCGTTAATCTTACAATGACTTTAAAGATTTTTATTAATCTTATAACAACTTTAAAGATGTTCATTAATTTTATAGGTAATATATTTTACCGCGAAAACGTAACATCATAGTCTTCCTTTATATTGTTAACGTCACACTATTGTTAACGTCATATATATACACTTATAAACATTGTACCCGAAGATCTGCAACAGCAGTGAAAACGTTAGTACAAGAATGTTGTGAAAAATCCGTTTTGTTCTTTTTTTACTAATTTCTTTTATATATGTATATATATATATATATATATATATATATATACGTCTGAAAATTAAACCAAACAGTGTTAGAATCAAAAATTTGACAGCTCAAGGCTAAGCGAATGGTGCTGCAGTGTTTCAATGGTGTGGGTTCAAATCCCGTCGAGGGAAGAACAAAAATTTGACAGCTCTAAAATCTAATTCTGTAAGGCTAAGCGAATGGTGCTGCAGTGTTTCAATGGTGTGGGTTCAAATCCCGTCGAGGGAAGAACAAAAATTTGACAGCTCTAAAATTTAATTCTAACACTGTTTGATTTAATTTTCAGAAGTATATTTAATATTTAGTATTAACCTAGTATCCTTAGTAACTTTGAGATCCAGTGGGACAGATATATTGTATGGTTGTCACTTGCTTCTAGACGTTGATATATATATATATATATATACATATATATATATATATATATATATATATATATATCATATTTTCATCTGTCATAATTTGCGTTCATATTGGTAATTTTCAGAGCAGCCCCTACTAAGCAGTTTATTTGGTGTAGCCGTCAATGGCACGTTGCAGTGAGCAATAGTATCTTAGTAGTCTTTGGTGGCCCATTACAAGACATTTTCTTATCCTATCCATCACCTCTTATTCTCATTCGAAACATTCGCCCATAGGCCACCAGACACCATCTGTTACTCAAGAGAGTGTTTGGGTTTATAATGTTTAACGCCACTTTCAACAATTTTTCAGTTATATCGTGGCGGTCAGCTTTTTTGATGGAGAAAATCGGGAATGCCCGGAGAAAACCACCGACCTGTTGGAAGTCACTGAGAAACCTTATCACATAACGTTGTATCAAGTACACCTCGCCTGAGCGGCTCACTATTTCAATGGTGATAGGCACTGATTGCATTGGCAGTTGTAACTACCATACGATCACGCCACGACGTAATCGTCATGAATATATCAGAGAAAAGCTTGAAGGTATCAATGGACAAGCAATAACATATGCACATACTTCACTGAATTTGGTACTGCTTTGACAACTATTTTACCTATTTTGTTCCAGTATTGTTATAAATACTGTTATAGTGACAGCCGGAACCTTTGAGCCGCAATGAAAGCGAGAGGTTTGGTGTTTTAAAATCTGATTCAACCCACCATTTCTTTAGAAATGCCTGTACCAAGTCAGGGTCATTACGGTTTTCACAGTTTTCCGGTTGTTGACTGATTTTGTCTGTTTATATACATATGAGTTTTGACTTTCCCTTTGTAAGATTGTTCGGAGTTCGGTAATTTTGTTATTACCCTTATTTTCAGTAAGAGATGATTGTTCGTATTGTTAAGAGTGGTTGAGTTTTTGAATACAGTTATTTAGTCTTGTTTCTCATATTTTATGTAATCCAAATTTTAGATGGCTTAAGCAGTTTTTTTTATATATATTACCATGATAAACAAAATTAATGGTTTTATTGCGTGGATTTGTTGTTTATTGTTGATCAACTTGATGACAGTGTTTGTACGATGATTGTTATTGTATATTTGTATACATATATACACGCTTAGACACATGTCTTATGTCTATCCCTAGATTCGCCTTACGAGACAAGGTAACACTTCGGCTATTGAATCTATATTTTATATTGCGGATGTGACCGAGCGGTCTAGGGCGCTGGAAATAAAACTAAGCGATCGATGCTGCAATGTATCAATGATGTTAGTTCAAATCCCGTGAGGGAGAACCAACATATTTACAGCTCAAAAATCTCATTCTAACACTGCTATGTTAATTTTTCAGACATATATATATATATATATATACCCTCATATATTCGAACGTTGGACCCTCCCCATTTTCTGGACGACAACCACCTTGTTTTTCAATAAGGCACCAACCCATTCAAAATATCATTTTATTTTAAAGATAAATGAGTTAAACTTGTTGAAATGGCCCTTATTGACATTATCCTTTAAGTAAGTGATTGTTGTTTAAAGCCAAAATGAGCAATTTGTCAGCTATCTCATGGCGATAACAAGTTACATTCGTTTTCTTTGTACTGTACCAACACCCATATACATAAATATTTTGCATGTACTAAAATATTCGAGTCCACATAAAGAAAACCAACGTCTATGTATAAAAACTAGACAACTGTATGTTGTCATATAACAAATAGAGTCAAACACAAGTTGTAACCTACTTATTAAGTCATACTAATAATCCCTCGATACTTTTTTTTCAATTAAATATGCTAATATTTTATTTCAGAACAGTTGTGATTATTTGATAAAATTAATGAAATATATTGATCATTGGTGTGTATCATTTTGTAAATTATTCTTTTGAAGTTAATCATGAATATTGAAACACATGATGTATTGATAGATTATCATAATTACTTCCTGATGAAACACCGATCTGCATCTTTAAATACTAAATGTGTAAATGTCATTTAGATATGCCTATCACAGAGTAAAGGGTCATATGTCCATAATAGTTACATGTGAAGGGAAGATATGTTTAATATAACACTTCCAAGACAATAACGTTGAAATTAATATATACTCTACCTATACCTCAGGCAAACGTGATATCTTTAGTTTATAATTTTTAGTTTATAACAATTTGATTTGCTCATAGAGACAAAAAGGATAAGACACTAGTCTTACCAACTTATGAAGTCTTCTCCTTGTAATTACATAACAAATATAACACATGTACATATGAAAAAGAGCAGGCACAATAATGAAAGTATACCAGTAACAATTAAACACGTAAAAGAGAACAGAAAAAACAGCGAAAAAAAGGGGGGAAAAGAGTTATATGTGGAGACGATGATCATGCTGGATATATTTATAAGTTTATACAATGAGGAATCGCTTAGATCTTCTAATAAACTTGTAAGCTTCTTTAAAGATTAGACAGTTATCTTCATAAGTTAGATTTTGGCTACCTCTAGTTAATAAAGAAAGATCGATTTTCATTCTAAATCGATTTACAAAAATTAACAGATCCTTCCTAATATCAGTGTATTTACTACATTCAAAGAAGAAATGAAATGCATCCTCTCGAGGAACACCACAAGCACAATTTGGACTAGATACTATATTTGATTTAAATAAATCGTTGTTCAAGAAAAAAGCTGAACATAGAAGTTGTGTTAATATCACATACAACTTCCGTGGACCATACATGAAATGTTTGGGAACAATATTTATTTCATTTCTATTGTTTAGTAACGCACATTTGAATATTAAAGGGGTGTCAAGATTACGGACAGAGTTCTCAAGTTTATTCCATTCTCTAACAGAAGAAGAAATGAATGATGAATTCGTCGAAGAAAGTCTACATTAGAAGTGTGTTTTAGTTGTAGATTGTGTATCTTATCTGTGTGTTCCCATCCTACCCAATTTATGAAAAACACAGGTAAAAAAGACCTTGGGCACAGTGGGAATTGTTTTTTATGGGCGTACTAATTAAACCAATTAAAGATGAAACGAAATTACCTATAGTCTGCTAACACATAGTCGTTTGATGAAAAAAAACATTAAGCATACCGGCATCTTTTATTCCTGTTATTTCATATCAGGACTTTGGTTATAATAAGCATTTTTACCTTTACGCCAGCCATAATATAAAGAGGGAAAGTTTGATGCTTAAGAAAAAAAGAACAAAGTTAACTCTAAATTCGACAAAGTAAATTAACACTGGTTTGATTAAGAATCAGGTAGATGTAGTCATTCTATATACAGAGATACTTAATTAATAATAATATTTACAAAAAACAATTCATTCATCAACAGGGGCCGTCGTGGTTGTGATGGTATGGTAATTGAATTTACAACTACCTATGCAATCAGTGTCAATCACCACTAAAGTTGTGAGTTGGAATCTCGTTCATTGCGAGGTGTACTCGATACAACTTTATGTGATAAATTTGTCAGTTACTTGTGGCAAATCGGTGTTTTCTTCGGTTTCCTCCACCAAAAAAACTGACCGCCAGATATAAATGAAACATTGTTGCAAGTGGCGTTAAGCATCATCACAACCTCAACCATTCCTCAACACAATCTTTATCGTTATAACGCATATTACAAACGAAATATTACAACATATAATGTGACATTCCCGGCTTATGATATATATTCTCTTCGGCTGCGCCTCAGGGAAGATAGATCCTAAGCCGGGAATGTCACATTATATATCCTGTCTGATAGCTGAATAACATATAATATTTACAAAACTTGTCAGCTATATGTATCAGCTTGAGAAAGTTTCCTTGCAATAATCTCTTTCTGTGCTACAGCAAAACAGTAAATATGTCGGTGTTAAGTGCATTAAAATTGATAGCGAGCATAATTACAAGTGATTAATTAGCATCTTTATGGTACGTTATGCAGAAAAAAATCGTGTAATGTAAAAATAATAATATGTTGAATGATGCAACTAACAGATCACCTGAAGATCGAATACCGTTGTATGTACGTGAAAACATTTAATACATTTGACGGTAAGTCTTCATTTATTTATTTGATCATATTCTTATCTGTCATAATGTGAGTTCTTATTGACCACTTGCAGCAGCTCTTAATGAGCAATATTTTGGTTGGAGTAGTCGTTGGTGGCCATTACATTGAGCAACAGTTTTTGCTTAGTAGTTGTTGATATCCCGTTGTCATTTAATATCAGGACTTGGTTCATTTTAAGATGAAAACAATCAACGATTCATTCACACCGGTTCTTTCCTGTTTTTTTATATTCTTGTTAACTACTTACATATCAGGACTTTGGTTACGATAATGCTTTTGGCTTATACGACAGTCATAGTTTTAAAGATGGTAGAGGGAAAGTTTGATAATTATGAGAAAAAAAGAACAATGTTAACTCTAAATTCGTGAAAGCATAATACAACTAGTTTGATTACGAACCAGGTAGGTGTAGATATTCTATGTACAGAAATACTTAATTAATAATAATCTTTAGACCAAACAATGCATACATCAAGATAATCTTAATCACTATAACACATCTTAACAGACGACATATTATATTATTTTAGCTTACATAGCATTTTACTATATAAAAGTAATAAGACAATGTGGATGTTTTACGGAAAATTTGATGACGAAGGAGACAACCAGGTGGACAACCAATGTATGTAGAGAGAAACAACCAATAAATGTAGAGTGAAACAACCAATAAATGTAGAGAGAAACAACCAATAAATGTAGAGAGAAACAACCAATGTATGTAGAGAGAAACAACCAATCAATGTAGAGAGAAGCAACCAATAATTGTAGAGAGAAACAACCAATGTATGTAGAGAGAAACAGACAATGTATGTAGAGAGAAACAACCAATAAATGTAGAGAGAAACAACCAATAAATGTAGAGAGAAACAACCAATAAATGTAGAGAGAAACAGATAATGTATGTAGAGGGAAACAGACAATGTATGTAGAGAGAAACAACCAATAAATGTAGAGAGAAACAACCAATGTATGTAGAGAGAAACAACCAATCAATGTAGAGAGAAACAACCAATAAATGTAGAGAGAAACAACCAATGTATGTAGAGAGAAACAGACAATGTATGTAGAGAGAAACAACCAATGTATGTAAAGAAAAACAACCAATAAATGTAGAGAGAAACAACCAATAAATGTAGAGAGAAACAACCAATGTATGTAGAGAAACACAACCAATAAATGTAGAGGGAAACAACCAATGCATGTAGAGAGAAACAACCAATGTATGTAGAGAGAATCAGACAATGTATGTAGAGAGAAACAACCAATAAATGTAGAGTGAAACAACCAATAAATGTAGAGTGAAACAACCAATAAATGTAGAGAGAAACAACCAATAAATGTAGAGAGAAACAACCAATGAATGTAGAGAGAAACAACCAATGTATGTAGAGAGAAACAACCAATGTATGTAGAGAGAAACAACCAATGTATGTAGAGAGAAACAGACAATGTATGTAGAGAGAAACAACCAATAAATGTAGAGAGAAACAACCAATAAATGTAGAGAGAAACAACCAATAAATGTAGAGAGAAACAGATAATGTATGTAGAGGGAAACAGACAATGTATGTAGAGAGAAACAACCAATAAATGTAGAGAGAAACAACCAATGTATGTAGAGAGAAACAACCAATCAATGTAGAGAGAAACAACCAATAAATGTAGAGAGAAACAACCAATGTATGTAGAGAGAAACAGACAATGTATGTAGAGAGAAACAACCAATGTATGTAAAGAAAAACAACCAATAAATGTAGAGAGAAACAACCAATAAATGTAGAGAGAAACAACCAATGTATGTAGAGAAACACAACCAATAAATGTAGAGGGAAACAACCAATGCATGTAGAGAGAAACAACCAATGTATGTAGAGAGAATCAGACAATGTATGTAGAGAGAAACAACCAATAAATGTAGAGTGAAACAACCAATAAATGTAGAGTGAAACAACCAATAAATGTAGAGAGAAACAACCAATAAATGTAGAAAGAAACAACCAATGAATGTAGAGAGAAACAACCAATGTATGTAGAGAGAAACAACCAATGTATGTAGAGAGAAACAACCAATGTATGTAGAGAGAAACAGACAATGTATGTAGAGAGAAACAACCAATAAATGTAGAGAGAAACAACCAATAAATGTAGAGAGAAACAACCAATAAATGTAGAGAGAAACAGATAATGTATGTAGAGGGAAACAGACAATGTATGTAGAGAGAAACAACCAATAAATGTAGAGAGAAACAACCAATGTATGTAGAGAGAAACAACCAATCAATGTAGAGAGAAACAACCAATAAATGTAGAGAGAAACAACCAATGTATGTAGAGAGAAACAGACAATGTATGTAGAGAGAAACAACCAATGTATGTAAAGAAAAACAACCAATAAATGTAGAGAGAAACAACCAATAAATGTAGAGAGAAACAACCAATGTATGTAGAGAAACACAACCAATAAATGTAGAGGGAAACAACCAATGCATGTAGAGAGAAACAACCAATGTATGTAGAGAGAATCAGACAATGTATGTAGAGAGAAACAACCAATAAATGTAGAGTGAAACAACCAATAAATGTAGAGTGAAACAACCAATAAATGTAGAGAGAAACAACCAATAAATGTAGAGAGAAACAACCAATGAATGTAGAGAGAAACAACCAATGTATGTAGAGAGAAACAACCAATGTATGTAGAGAGAAACAACCAATGTATGTAGAGAGAAACAGACAATGTATGTAGAGAGAAACAACCAATAAATGTAGAGAGAAACAACCAATAAATGTAGAGAGAAACAACCAATAAATGTAGAGAGAAACAGATAATGTATGTAGAGGGAAACAGACAATGTATGTAGAGAGAAACAACCAATAAATGTAGAGAGAAACAACCAATGTATGTAGAGAGAAACAACCAATCAATGTAGAGAGAAACAACCAATAAATGTAGAGAGAAACAACCAATGTATGTAGAGAGAAACAGACAATGTATGTAGAGAGAAACAACCAATGTATGTAAAGAAAAACAACCAATAAATGTAGAGAGAAACAACCAATAAATGTAGAGAGAAACAACCAATGTATGTAGAGAAACACAACCAATAAATGTAGAGGGAAACAACCAATGCATGTAGAGAGAAACAACCAATGTATGTAGAGAGAATCAGACAATGTATGTAGAGAGAAACAACCAATAAATGTAGAGTGAAACAACCAATAAATGTAGAGTGAAACAACCAATAAATGTAGAGAGAAACAACCAATAAATGTAGAAAGAAACAACCAATGAATGTAGAGAGAAACAACCAATGTATGTAGAGAGAAACAACCAATGTATGTAGAGAGAAACAACCAATGTATGTAGAGAGAAACAGACAATGTATGTAGAGAGAAACAACCAATAAATGTAGAGAGAAACAACCAATAAATGTAGAGAGAAACAACCAATAAATGTAGAGAGAAACAGATAATGTATGTAGAGAGAAACAACCAATAAATGTAGAGAGAAACAACCCATGTATGTAGAGAGAAACAACCAATCAATGTAGAGAGAAACAACCAATAAATGTAGAGAGAAACAACCAATGTATGTAGAGAGAAACAACCAATAAATGTAGAGAGAAACAACCAATAAATGTAGAGAGAAACAACCAATTAATGTAGAGAGAAACAACAAATAAATGTAGAGAGAAACAACCAATAAATGTAAAGAGAAACAACCAATAAATGTAGAGAGAAACAACCAATAAATGTAGAGAGAAACAACCAATAAATGTAGAGAGAAACAACAAATAAATGTAGAGATAAACAACCAATGTGTGTAGAGAGAAACAACCAATGTATGTAGAGAGAAACAACCAATAAATGTAGAGAGAAACAATCAATAACTGTAGAGAGAAACAACCAATAAATGTAGAGAGAAACAACCAATAAATGTAGAGAGAAACAACCAATGTATGTAGAGAGAAACAACCAATAAATGTAGAGAGAAACAACCAACGTATGTAGAGAGAAACAACCAATGTATGTAGAGAGAAACAACAAATAAATGTAAAGAGAAACAACCAATAAATGTAGAGAGAAACAACCAATAAATGTGGAGAGAAACAACCAATGTATGTAGAGAGAAACAACCAATGTATGTAGAGAGAAACAACCAATAAATGTAGAGAGAAACAACCTATGTATGTAGATAGAAACAACCAATAAATGTAGATAGAAACACCAATAAATGTAGAGAGAAACAAGCAATAAATGTGGAGAGAGACAACCAATGTATGTAGAGAGAAACAACCAATGTATGTAGAGAGAAACAACCAATAAATGTAGAGAGAAACAACCAATGTATATAGAGAGAAACAACCAATGTATGTTGAGAGAAACAACTAATAAATGTAGAGAGAAACAAGCAATAAATGTAAAGAGAAACAACCAATGTATGTAGAGAGAAACAACCAATAAATGTAGAGAGAAACAACCAATGTATGTAGAGAGAAACAACCAATAAATGTAGAGAGAAACAACCAATAAATGTAGAGTGACACAACCAATAAATGTAGAGAGAAACAACCAATGTATGTAGAGAGAAACAACCAATAAATGTAGAGAGAAACAACCAATAAATGTAGAGAGAAACAACCAATAAATGTAGAGAGAAACAACAAATAAATGTAGAGAGAAACAACTAATAAATGTAGAGAGAAACAACCAATGTATGTAGAGAGAAACAACCAATAAATGAAGAGAGAAACAACCAATGTATGTAGAGAGAAACAACGAATAAATGTAGAGAGAAACAACCAATAAATGTAGAGAGAAACAACCAATAAATGTAGAGAGAAACAACCAATAAATGTAGAGAGAAACAACCAATAAATGTAAAGAGAAACAACCAATGTATGTAGAGAGAAACAACCAATAAATGTAGAGAGAAACAACCAATGTATGTAGAGAGAAACAACCAATAAATGTAGAGAGAAACAACCAATAAATGTAGAGAGAAACAACCAATGTGTGTAGAGAGAAAGAACCAATGTATGTAGAGAGAAACAACCATTAAATGTAGAGAGAAACAATCAATAACTGTAGAGAGAAACAACCAATAAATGTAGAGAGAAACAACCAATAAATGTAGAGAGAAACAACCAATGTATGTAGAGAGAAACAACCAATACATGTAGAGAGAAACAACCAACGTATGTAGAGAGAAACAACCAATGTATGTAGAGAGAAACAGCAAATAAATGTAAAGAGAAACAACCAATGTATGTAGAGAGAAACAACCAATAAATGTGGAGAGAAACAACCAATGTATGTAGAGAGAAAGAACCATTGTATGTAGAGAGAAACAACCAATAAATGTAGAGAGAAACAACCAATGTATGTAGATAGAAACAACCAATAAATGTAGATATAAACACCAATAAATGTAGAGAGAAACAACAAATAAATGTGGAGAGAAACAACCAATGTATGTAGAGAGAAACAACCAATGTATGTAGAGAGAAACAACTAATAAATATAGAGAGAAACAAGCAATGTATATAGAGAGAAACAACCAATGTATGTTGAGAGAAACAACTAATAAATGTAGAGAGAAACAAGCAATAAATGTAAAGAGAAACAACCAATGTATGTAGAGAGAAACAACCAATAAATGTAGAGAGAAACAACCAATGTATGTGGAGAGAAACAACCAATAAATGTAGAGAGAAACAGCAAATTAATGTAAAGAGAAACAATCAATGTATGTAGAGAGAAACAACCAATAAATGTGGAGAGAAACAACCAATGTATGTAGAGAGAAAGAACCATTGTATGTAGAGAGAAACAACCAATAAATGTAGAGAGAAACAACCAATGTATGTAGATAGAAACAACCAATAAATGTAGATAGAAACACCAATAAATGTAGAGAGAAACAACAAACAAATGTGGAGAGAAACAACCAATGTATGTAGAGAGAAACAACCAATGTATGTAGAGAGAAACAACTAATAAATGTAGAGAGAAACAAGCAATGTATATAGAGAGAAACAACCAATGTATGTTGAGAGAAACAACTAATAAATGTAGAGAGAAACAAGCAATAAATGTAAAGAGAAACAACCAATGTATGTAGAGAGAAACAACCAATAAATGTAGAGAGAAACAACCAATGTATGTAGAGAGAAACAACCAATAAATGTAGAGAGAAACAACAAATAAATGTAGAGAGAAACAACCAATAAATGTAGAGAGAAACAACCAATGTATGTAGAGAGAAACAACCAATGTATGTTGAGAGAAACAACTAATAAATGTAGAGAGAAACAACCAATAAATGTAATGAGAAACAACCAATGTATGTAGAGAGAAACAACCAATAAATGTAGAGAGAAACAACCAATGTATGTTGAGAGAAACAACCAATAAATGAAGAGAGAAACAACCAATACATGTAAAGAGAAACAACCAATGTATGTAGAGGGAAACAACCAATAAATGTAGAGAGAAACAACCAATAAATGTAGAAAGAAACAACCAATAAATGTAGAGAGAAACAACCAATGAATGTAGACAGAAACAACCAATAAATGTAGAGAGAAACAACCAATGTATGTAGAGAGAAGCAACCAATAAATGTAGAGAGAAACAACCAATGTATGTAGAGAGAAACAACCAATAAATATAGAGAGAAAAACAACCAATAAATGTAGAGAAAAACAACCAATAAGTGCAGAGAGAAGCAACCAATACATGTAGAGAGAAACAACCAATAAGTGCAGAGAGAAGCAACCAATACATGTAGAGAGAAACAACCAATAAGTGCAGAGAGAAGCAACCAATACATGTAGAGAGAAACAACCAATGTATGTAGAGAGAAACAACTAATGTATGTAGAGAGAAATAACCAATAAATGTAAAGAGAAAAAACGAATAAATTTAGAGAGAAACAACCAATAAATGTAGAGAAAAACAACCAATGTATGTAGAAAGAAACAACCAATAAATTTAGAGAGAAACAGCCAATAAATGTAGAGAGAAATAACTAATGTGCGTAGAGAGAAACAACCAATGCATGTAGAGAGAAACAGCCAATAAATGTAGAGAGAAACAACCAATAAATTCAGAGAGAAACAACCAATGTATGTAGAGAGAAACAGCCAATAAATGTAGAGAGAAACAACCAATAAATGTAGAGAGAAACAACCAATGTATGTAGAGAGAAGCAACCAATAAATGGAGAGAGAAGCAACCAATAAATGTGGAAAGAAACAACCAATAAATGTAGAGAGAAACAACCAATAAATGTAGAGAGAAACAACCAATAAATGTAGAGAGAAACAAGCAATGTATGTAGAGAGAAACAACCTATAAATGTAGAGAGAAACAACCAATAAATGTAGAGAGAAACAACCAATGTATGTAGAGAGAGACAACCAATAAATTTAGAGAGAAACAACCAACAAATATAGAGAGAAATAACCAATGTATGTAGAGAGAAACAACCAATGTATGTAGAGAGAAACAACAAATAAATGTAGAGAGAAACAACCAATAAATGCAGAGAGAAACAACCAATAAATGTAGAGAGATTCAACCAATAAATGTAGAGAGAAACAACCAATGTATGTAGAGAGGAACAGCCAATGTATGTAGAGAGAAACAACAAATAAATGTAGAGAGAAAAAACCAATGTATAGAGAGAGAAACAACCAATAAATGTAGAGAGAAACAACCAATAAATTTAGCGAGAAACAACCAATGTATGTAGAGAGAAACAACCAATAAATGTAGAGAGAAACAACCAATAAATGGAGAGAGAAGCAACCAATAAATGTGGAAAGAAGCAACCAATAAATGTAGAGAGTAACAACCAATGTATGTAGAGAGAAATAACCAATGTATGTAGATAGAAACAACCAATAAATGTAGAGAGAAGCAACCAATAAATGGAGAGAGAAGCAACCAATAAATGTGGAAAGAAACAACCAATAAATGTAGAGAGAAACAACCAATAAATGTAGAGAGAAACAACCAATAAATGTAGAGAGAAACAAGCAATGTATGTAGAGAGAAACAACCAATAAATGTAGAGAGAAACAACCAATAAATGTAGAGAGAAACAACCAATGTATGTAGAGAGAGACAACCAATAAATGTAGAGAGAAACAACCAACAAATATAGAGAGAAATAACCAATGTATGTAGAGAGAAACAACCAATGTATGTAGAGAGAAACAACAAATAAATGTAGAGAGAAACAACCAATAAATGCAGAGAGAAACAACCAATAAATGTAGAGAGATTCAACCAATAAATGTAGAGAGAAACAACCAATGTATGTAGAGAGGAACAGCCAATGTATGTAGAGAGAAACAACAAATAAATGTAGAGAGAAAAAACCAATGTATAGAGAGAGAAACAACCAATAAATGTAGAGAGAAACAACCAATAAATTTAGCGAGAAACAACCAATGTATGTAGAGAGAAACAACCAATAAATGTAGAGAGAAACAACCACTAAATGTAGAGAGAAACAACCAATGTATGTAGAGAGAAGCAACCAATAAATGTAGAGTGAAACAACCAATAAGTGTAGAGAGTAGCAACCAATGTATGTAGAGATAAACAACCAATGTATGTAGATAGAAACAACCAATAAATGTAGAGAGAAGGAACCAATAAATGGAGAGAGAAGCAACCAATAAATGTGGAAAGAAACAACCAATAAATGTAGAGAGAAACAACCAATAAATGTAGAGAGAAACAACCAATACATGTAGAGAGAAACAACCAATGTATGTAGAGAGAGACAACCAATAAATGTAGAGAGAAACAACCAATAAATATAGAGAAAATAACCGATGTATGTAGAGAGAAACAACCAATGTATGTAGAAAGAAACAACAAATACATGTAGAGAGAAACAACCAATAAATGTAGAGAGAAACAACCAATAAATGTAGAGAGATTCAACCAATAAATGTAGAGAGAAACAACCAATGTATGTAGAGAGAGACAACCAATAAATGTAGAGAGAAACAACCAATAAATATAGAGAAAATAACCGATGTATGTAGAGAGAAACAACCAATGTATGTAGAAAGAAACAACAAATAAATGTAGAGAGAAACAACCAATAAATGTAGAGAGAAACAACCAATAAATGTAGAGAGATTCAACCAATAAATGTAGAGAGAAACAACCAATGTATGTAGAGAGGAACAGCCAATGTATGTAGAGAGAAACAACAAATAAATGTAGAGAAAAAAAAACAATGTATGTAGAGAGAAACAACCAATGTATATAGAGAGAAACAACCAATAAATGTTGCGAAAAACAACCAATAAATGTAGAGAGAAACAACCAATAAATGTAGAGAGAAACAACCAATAAATGTAGAGAGAAACAACCAATGTATGTAGAGAGAAACAACCAATGTATGTAGAGAGAAACAACCAATAAATGTGGAGAGAAACAACCAATGTGCGTAGAGAGAAACAACCAATGCATGTAAAGAGAAACAACCAATAAATGTAGAGAGAAACAACCAATACATTCAGAGAGAAACAACCAATGTATGTAGAGAGAAACAACCAATAAATGTAGAGAGAAACAACCAATAAATGTAGAGAGAAACAACCAATGTATGTAGAGAGGAGCAACCAATAAATGTAGAGTGAAACAACCAATAAGTGTAGAGAATAACAACCAATGTATGTAGAGAGAAACAACCAATGTATGTAGATAGAAACAACCAATAAATGTAGAGAGAAGCAACCAATAAATGTAGAGAGAAGAAACCAATAAATGTGGAAAGAAACAACCAATAAATGTAGAGAGAAAAAACCAATAAATGTAGAGAGAAACAACCAATAAATGTAGAGAGAAACAAGCAATGTATGTAGAGAGAAACAACCAATAAATGTAGAGAGAAACAACCAATAAATGTAGAGAGAAACAACCAATAAATGTAGAGAGATTCAACAAATAAATGTAGAGAGAAACAACCAATGTATGTAGAGAGGAACAGCCAATTTATGTAGAGAAAAACTACAAATAAATGTAGAGAGAAAAAAACCAATGTATGTAGAGAGAAACAACCAATGTATGTAGAGAGAAACAACCAATAAATGTTGCGAGAAACAACCAATAAATGTAGAGAGAAACAACCAATAAATATAGAGAGAAACAACCAATAAATGTAGAGAGAAACAACCAATGTATGTAGAGAGAAGCAACCAATAAATGTAGAGAGAAGCAACCAATAAATGTAGAGAGAAGCAACCAATAAATGGAGAGAGAAGCAACCAATAAATGTGGAAAGAAACAACCAATAAATGTAGAGAGAAACAACCAATAAATGTAGAGAGAAACAACCAATAAATGTAGAGAGAAACAAGCAATGTATGTAGAGAGAAACAACCTATAAATGTAGAGAGAAACAACCAATAAATGTAGAGAGAAACAACCAATGTATGTAGAGAGAGACAACCAATAAATTTAGAGAGAAACAACCAACAAATATAGAGAGAAATAACCAATGTATGTAGAGAGAAACAACCAATGTATGTAGAGAGAAACAACAAATAAATGTAGAGAGAAACAACCAATAAATGCAGAGAGAAACAACCAATAAATGTAGAGAGATTCAACCAATAAATGTAGAGAGAAACAACCAATGTATGTAGAGAGGAACAGCCAATGTATGTAGAGAGAAACAACAAATAAATGTAGAGAGAAAAAACCAATGTATAGAGAGAGAAACAACCAATAAATGTAGAGAGAAACAACCAATAAATTTAGCGAGAAACAACCAATGTATGTAGAGAGAAACAACCAATAAATGTAGAGAGAAACAACCAATAAATGGAGAGAGAAGCAACCAATAAATGTGGAAAGAAGCAACCAATAAATGTAGAGAGTAACAACCAATGTATGTAGAGAGAAACAACCAATGTATGTAGATAGAAACAACCAATAAATGTAGAGAGAAGCAACCAATAAATGGAGAGAGAAGCAACCAATAAATGTGGAAAGAAACAACCAATAAATGTAGAGAGAAACAACCAATAAATGTAGAGAGAAACAACCAATAAATGTAGAGAGAAACAAGCAATGTATGTAGAGAGAAACAACCAATAAATGTAGAGAGAAACAACCAATAAATGTAGAGAGAAACAACCAATGTATGTAGAGAGAGACAACCAATAAATGTAGAGAGAAACAACCAACAAATATAGAGAGAAATAACCAATGTATGTAGAGAGAAACAACCAATGTATGTAGAGAGAAACAACAAATAAATGTAGAGAGAAACAACCAATAAATGCAGAGAGAAACAACCAATAAATGTAGAGAGATTCAACCAATAAATGTAGAGAGAAACAACCAATGTATGTAGAGAGGAACAGCCAATGTATGTAGAGAGAAACAACAAATAAATGTAGAGAGAAAAAACCAATGTATAGAGAGAGAAACAACCAATAAATGTAGAGAGAAACAACCAATAAATTTAGCGAGAAACAACCAATGTATGTAGAGAGAAACAACCAATAAATGTAGAGAGAAACAACCACTAAATGTAGAGAGAAACAACCAATGTATGTAGAGAGAAGCAACCAATAAATGTAGAGTGAAACAACCAATAAGTGTAGAGAGTAGCAACCAATGTATGTAGAGATAAACAACCAATGTATGTAGATAGAAACAACCAATAAATGTAGAGAGAAGGAACCAATAAATGGAGAGAGAAGCAACCAATAAATGTGGAAAGAAACAACCAATAAATGTAGAGAGAAACAACCAATAAATGTAGAGAGAAACAACCAATACATGTAGAGAGAAACAACCAATGTATGTAGAGAGAGACAACCAATAAATGTAGAGAGAAACAACCAATAAATATAGAGAAAATAACCGATGTATGTAGAGAGAAACAACCAATGTATGTAGAAAGAAACAACAAATACATGTAGAGAGAAACAACCAATAAATGTAGAGAGAAACAACCAATAAATGTAGAGAGATTCAACCAATAAATGTAGAGAGAAACAACCAATGTATGTAGAGAGAGACAACCAATAAATGTAGAGAGAAACAACCAATAAATATAGAGAAAATAACCGATGTATGTAGAGAGAAACAACCAATGTATGTAGAAAGAAACAACAAATAAATGTAGAGAGAAACAACCAATAAATGTAGAGAGAAACAACCAATAAATGTAGAGAGATTCAACCAATAAATGTAGAGAGAAACAACCAATGTATGTAGAGAGGAACAGCCAATGTATGTAGAGAGAAACAACAAATAAATGTAGAGAAAAAAAAACAATGTATGTAGAGAGAAACAACCAATGTATATAGAGAGAAACAACCAATAAATGTTGCGAAAAACAACCAATAAATGTAGAGAGAAACAACCAATAAATGTAGAGAGAAACAACCAATAAATGTAGAGAGAAACAACCAATGTATGTAGAGAGAAACAACCAATGTATGTAGAGAGAAACAACCAATAAATGTGGAGAGAAACAACCAATGTGCGTAGAGAGAAACAACCAATGCATGTAAAGAGAAACAACCAATAAATGTAGAGAGAAACAACCAATACATTCAGAGAGAAACAACCAATGTATGTAGAGAGAAACAACCAATAAATGTAGAGAGAAACAACCAATAAATGTAGAGAGAAACAACCAATGTATGTAGAGAGGAGCAACCAATAAATGTAGAGTGAAACAACCAATAAGTGTAGAGAATAACAACCAATGTATGTAGAGAGAAACAACCAATGTATGTAGATAGAAACAACCAATAAATGTAGAGAGAAGCAACCAATAAATGTAGAGAGAAGAAACCAATAAATGTGGAAAGAAACAACCAATAAATGTAGAGAGAAAAAACCAATAAATGTAGAGAGAAACAACCAATAAATGTAGAGAGAAACAAGCAATGTATGTAGAGAGAAACAACCAATAAATGTAGAGAGAAACAACCAATAAATGTAGAGAGAAACAACCAATAAATGTAGAGAGATTCAACAAATAAATGTAGAGAGAAACAACCAATGTATGTAGAGAGGAACAGCCAATTTATGTAGAGAAAAACTACAAATAAATGTAGAGAGAAAAAATCCAATGTATGTAGAGAGAAACAACCAATGTATGTAGAGAGAAACAACCAATAAATGTTGCGAGAAACAACCAATAAATGTAGAGAGAAACAACCAATAAATATAGAGAGAAACAACCAATAAATGTAGAGAGAAACAACCAATGTATGTAGAGAGAAACAACCAATAAATGTAGAGAGAAATTACCAATAAATGTAGAGAGAAACAACCAATAAATGTAGAGAGAAACAACCAATAAATGTAGAGAGAAACAACCAATCAATATAAAGAGAAACAACCAATGTATGTAGAGAGAAACAACCAATGAATGTAGAGAGAAACAACCAATAAATGTAGAGAGAAACAACCAATGTATGTAGAGAGAAACAATCAATAAATGTAGAGAGAAACAACCAATGTATGTAGAGAGAAACAACCAATAAATATAGAGAGAAAAACAATCAATAAATGTAGAGAGAAACAACCTAAAAATGTGGAGAGAAACAACCAATGTATGTAGAGAGAAGCAACCAATGTATGTAGAGAGAAACAACCAATAAATGTAGAGAGAAACAACCAATAAATGTAGAGAGAAACAACCAATAAGTAAAGAGAGAAACAACCAATAAAGGTAGAGAGAAACAACCAAGAAATGTAGAGAGAAACAACCAATAAATGTTGAGAGAAACAACAAATAAATGTAGAGAGAAACAACCAATAAATGTAGAGAGAAACAACCAATAAATGTAGAGAGAAACAACCAATAAATGTAGAGAGAAACAACCAATGTATGTAGAGAGAAACAACCAATAAATGTAGGGAGAAAACAATCAATAAATGTAGAGAGAAACAACCCAAAAATGTGGAGAGAAACAACCAATGTATGTAGAGAGAAATAAGCAATGTATGTAGAGAGAAACAACCAATAAATGTAAAGAGAAACAACCAATGTATGCAGAGAGAAACAACCAATAAATATAGAGAGAAAAACAATCAATAAATGTAGAGAGAAACAACCTAAAAATGTGGAGAGAAACAACCAATGTATGTAGAGAGAAACAACAATAAATGTAATGAGAAACAACCAATAAATAAAGAGAGAAACAACCAATAAATGTAGAGAGAAACAACCAATAAATGTAATGAGAAACAACCAATAAATAAAGAGAGAAACAACCAATAAATGTAGAGAGAAACAACCAATTTATGTAGAGAGAAACAACCAATAAATGTAGAGAGAAACAACCAATAAATGTAGAGAGATACAACCAATAAATGTAAAGAGAAACAACCAATAAATGTAGAGAGAAACAACCAATAAATGTAAAGAGAAACAACCAATGTATGTAGAGAGAAACAACCAATGTATGTAGAGAGAAACAACCAATGTATGTAGAGAGAAACAACCAATAAATGTAGAGAGAAACAACCAATAAATGTAGAGAGAAAAACAACCAATAAATGTAGAGAGAAACAACCAACAAATGTGGAGAGAAACAACCAATGTATGTAGAGAGAAACAACCAATGTATGTAGAGAGAAACAACAAATAAATGTAGAGAGAAACAACCAATAAATATAGAGAGAAACAACCAATGTATGTAGAGAGAAACAACCAATGTATGTAGAGAGAAACAACAAATAAATGTAGAGAGAAACAACCAATAAATGTAGAGAGAAACAACCAATAAATGTAGAGAGAAACAACCAATAAATGTAGAGAGAAACAACCAATGTATGTAGAGAGAAACAACCAATAAATGTAGAGAGAAACAACCAATAAATGTAGAGAGAAACAACCAATAAATGTAGAGAGAAACAACCAATAAATGTAGAGAGAAACAACCAATCAATGTAAAGAGAAACAACCAATGTATGTAGAGAGAAACAACAAATGTATGTAAAGAGAAACAACCAATAAATGTAGAGAGAAACAACCAATGTATGTAGAGAGAAACAACCAATAAATGTAGAGAGAAACAACCAATGTATGTAGAGAGAAACAACCAATAAATGTAGAGAGAAACAACCAATGTATGTAGAGAGAAACAACCAATAAATGTAGAGAGAAACAACCAATGTATGTAGAGAGAAACAACCAATAAATGTAGAGAGAAAAACAATCAATAAATGTAGAGAGAAACAACCCAAAAATGTGGAGAGAAACAACCAATGTATGTAGAGAGAAATAAGCAATGTATGTAGAGAGAAACAACCAATAAATGTAAAGAGAAACAACCAATGTATGCAGAGAGAAACAACCAATAAATATAGAGAGAAAAACAATCAATAAATGTAGAGAGAAACAACCTAAAAATGTGGAGAGAAACAACCAATGTATGTAGAGAGAAACAACAATAAATGTAATGAGAAACAACCAATAAATAAAGAGAGAAACAACCAATAAATGTAGAGAGAAACAACCAATAAATGTAGAGAGAAACAACCAATAAATAAAGAGAGAAACAACCAATAAATGTAGAGAGAAACAACCAATTTATGTAGAGAGAAACAACCAATAAATGTAGAGAGAAACAACCAATAAATGTAGAGAGATACAACCAATAAATGTAAAGAGAAACAACCAATAAATGTAGAGAGAAACAACCAATAAATGTAAAGAGAAACAACCAATGTATGTAGAGAGAAACAACCAATGTATGTAGAGAGAAACAACCAATGTATGTAGAGAGAAACAACCAATAAATGTAGAGAGAAACAACCAATAAATGTAGAGAGAAAAACAACCAATAAATGTAGAAAGAAACAACCAACAAATGTGGAGAGAAACAACCAATGTATGTAGAGAGAAACAACCAATGGATGTAGAGAGAAACAACAAATAAATGTAGAGAGAAACAACCAATAAATATAGAGAGAAACAACCAATGTATGTAGAGAGAAACAACCAATGTATGTAGAGAGAAACAACAAATAAATGTAGAGAGAAACAACCAATAAATGTAGAGAGAAACAACCAATAAATGTAGAGAGAAACAACCAATAAATGTAGAGAGAAACAACCAATGTATGTAGAGAGAAACAACCAATACATGTAGAGAGAAACAACCAATAAATGTAGAGAGAAACAACCAATAAATGTAGAGAGAAACAACCAATCAATGTAAAGAGAAACAACCAATGTATGTAGAGAGAAACAACAAATGTATGTAAAGAGAAACAACCAATAAATGTAGAGAGAAACAACCAATGTATGTAGAGAGAAACAACCAATAAATGTAGAGAGAAACAACCAATGTATGTAGAGAGAAACAACCAATAAATGTAGAGAGAAACAACCAATGTATGTAGAGAGAAACAACCAATAAATGTAGAGAGAAACAACCAATGTATGTAGAGAGAAACAACCAATAAATGTAGAGAGAAAAACAATCAATAAATGTAGAGAGAAACAACCAAACAATGTGGAGAGAAACAACCAATGTATGTAGAGAGAAATAACCAATGTTTGTAGAGAGAAACAACCAATAAATGTAGAAAGAAACAACCAATGTATGCAGAGAGAAACAACCAATAAATATAGAGAGAAAAACAATCAATAAATGTAGAGAGAAACAACCTAAAAATGTGGAGAGAAACAACCAATGTATGTAGAGAGAAGCAACCAATGTATGTAGAGAGAAACAACCAATAAATGTAGAGAGAAACAACCAATGTATGTAGAGAGAAAGAACCATTGTATGTAGAGAGAAACAACCAATAAATGTAGAGAGAAACAACCAATGTATGTAGATAGAAACAACCAATAAATGTAGATATAAACACCAATAAATGTAGAGAGAAACAACAAATAAATGTGGAGAGAAACAACCAATGTATGTAGAGAGAAACAACCAATGTATGTAGAGAGAAACAACTAATAAATATAGAGAGAAACAAGCAATGTATATAGAGAGAAACAACCAATGTATGTTGAGAGAAACAACTAATAAATGTAGAGAGAAACAAGCAATAAATGTAAAGAGAAACAACCAATGTATGTAGAGAGAAACAACCAATAAATGTAGAGAGAAACAACCAATGTATGTGGAGAGAAACAACCAATAAATGTAGAGAGAAACAACAAATAAATGTAGAGAGAAACAACCAATAAATGTAGAGAGAAACAACCAATGTATGTAGAGAGAAACAACAAATGTATGTTGAGAGAAACAACTAATAAATGTAGAGAGAAACAACCAATAAATGTAAAGAGAAACAACCAATGTATGTAGAGAGAAACAACCAATAAATGTAGAGAGAAACAACCAATGTATGTAGAGAGAAACAACCAATAAATGAAGAGAGAAACAACCAATACATGTAAAGAGAAACAACCAATGTATGTAGAGGGAAACAACCAATAAATGTAGAGAGAAACAACCAATAAATGTAGAAAGAAACAACCAATAAATGTAGAGAGAAACAACCAATGAATGTAGACAGAAACAACCAATAAATGTAGAGAGAAACAACCAATGTATGTAGAGAGAAACAGACAATATATGTAGAGAGAAACAACCAATAAATGTAGAGAGAAACAACCAATAAATGTAGAGAGAAGCAACCAATACATGTAGAGAGAAACAACCAATGTATGTAGAGAGAAACAACTAATGTATGTAGAGAGAAATAACCAATAAATGTAAAGAGAAAAAACCAATAAATTTAGAGAGAAACAACCAATAAATGTAGAGAGAAACAACCAATGTATGTAGAGAGAAACAACCAATAAATTTAGAGAGAAACAGCCAATAAATGTAGAGAGAAATAACTAATGTGCGTAGAGAGAAACAACCAATGCATGTAGAGAGAAACAGCCAATAAATGTAGAGAGAAACAACCAATAAATTCAGAGAGAAACAACCAATGTATGTAGAGAGAAACAACCAATAAATGTAGAGAGAAACAACAAATAAATGTAGAGAGAAACAACCAATAAATGTAGAGAGAAACAACCAATGTATGTAGAGAGAAACAACCAATAAATGAAGAGAGAAACAACCAATGTATGTAGAGAGAAACAACGAATAAATGTAGAGAGAAACAACCAATAAATGTAGAGAGAAACAACCAATAAATGTAGAGAGAAACAACAAATAAATGTAGAGAGAAACAACCAATAAATGTAAAGAGAAACAACCAATGTATGTAGAGAGAAACAACCAATAAATGTAGAGAGAAACAACCAATGTATGTAGAGAGAAACAACCAATAAATGTAGAGAGAAACAACCAATAAATGTAGAGAGAAACAACCAATGTGTGTAGAGAGAAAGAACCAATGTATGTAGAGAGAAACAACCATTAAATGTAGAGAGAAACAATCAATAACTGTAGAGAGAAACAACCAATAAATGTAGAGAGAAACAACCAATAAATGTAGAGAGAAACAACCAATGTATGTAGAGAGAAACAACCAATACATGTAGAGAGAAACAACCAACATATGTAGAGAGAAACAACCAATGTATGTAGAGAGAAACAGCAGATAAATGTAAAGAGAAACAACCAATGTATGTAGAGAGAAACAACCAATAAATGTGGAGAGAAACAACCAATGTATGTAGAGAGAAAGAACCATTGTATGTAGAGAGAAACAACCAATAAATGTAGAGAGAAACAACCAATAAATGTAGATAGAAACACCAATAAATGTAGAGAGAAACAACAAATAAATGTGGAGAGAAACAACCAATGTATGTAGAGAGAAACAACGAATGTATGTAGAGAGAAACAACTAATAAATGTAGAGAGAAACAAGCAATGTATATAGAGAGAAACAACCAATGTATGTTGAGAGAAACAACTAATAAATGTAGAGAGAAACAAGCAATAAATGTAAAGAGAAACAACCAATGTATGTAGAGAGAAACAACCAATAAATGTAGAGAGAAACAACCAATGTATGTAGAGAGAAACAACCAATAAATGTAGAGAGAAACAACAAATAAATGTAGAGAGAAACAACCAATAAATGTAGAGAGAAACAACCAATGTATGTAGAGAGAAACAACCAATGTATGTAGAGAGAAACAACTAATAAATGTAGAGAGAAACAACCAATAAATGTAATGAGAAACAACCAATGTATGTAGAGAGAAACAACCAATAAATGTAGAGAGAAACAACCAATGTATGTTGAGAGAAACAACCAATAAATGAAGAGAGAAACAACCAATACATGTAGAGAGAAACAACCAATGTATGTAGAGGGAAACAACCAATAAATGTAGAGAGAAACAACCAATAAATGTAGAAAGAAACAACCAATAAATGTAGAGAGAAACAACCAATGAATGTAGACAGAAACAACCAATAAATGTAGAGAGAAACAACCAATGTATGTAGAGAGAAACAGACAATGTATGTAGAGAGAAACAACCAATAAATGTAGAGAGAAACAACCAAAAAGTGCAGAGAGAAGCAACCAATACATGTAGAGAGAAACAACCAATGTATGTAGAGAGAAACAACTAATGTATGTAGAGAGAAATAACCAATAAATGTAAAGAGAAAAAACGAATAAATTTAGAGAGAAACAACCAATAAATGTAGAGAGAAACAACCAATGTATGTAGAAAGAAACAACCAATAAATTTAGAGAGAAACAGCCAATAAATGTAGAGAGAAATAACTAATGTGCGTAGAGAGAAACAACCAATGCATGTAGAGAGAAACAGCCAATAAATGTAGAGAGAAACAACCAATAAATTCAGAGAGAAACAACCAATGTATGTAGAGAGAAACAGCCAATAAATGTAGAGAGAAACAACCAATAAATGTAGAGAGAAACAACCAATGTATGTAGAGAGAAGCAACCAATAAATGTAGAGAGAAACAACCAATAAATGTAGAGAGAAACAACCAATAAATGTAGAGAGAAGCAACCAATAAATGGAGAGAGAAGCAACCAATAAATGTGGAAAGAAACAACCAATAAATGTAGAGAGAAACAACCAATAAATGTAGAGAGAAACAACCAATAAATGTAGAGAGAAACAAGCAATGTATGTAGAGAGAAACAACCAATAAATGTAGAGAGAAACAACCAATAAATGTAGAGAGAAACAACCAATGTATGTAGAGAGAGACAACCAATAAATTTAGAGAGAAACAACCAACAAATATAGAGAGAAATAACCAATGTATGTAGAGAGAAACAACCAATGTATGTAGAGAGAAACAACAAATAAATGTAGAGAGAAACAACCAATAAATGCAGAGAGAAACAACCAATAAATGTAGAGAGATTCAACCAATAAATGTAGAGAGAAACAACCAATGTATGTAGAGAGGAACAGCCAATGTATGTAGAGAGAAACAACAAATAAATGTAGAGAGAAAAAACCAATGTATAGAGAGAGAAACAACCAATAAATGTAGAGAGAAACAACCAATAAATTTAGCGAGAAATAACCAATGTATGTAGAGAGAAACAACCAATAAATGTAGAGAGAAACAACCAATAAATGGAGAGAGAAGCAACCAATAAATGTGGAAAGAAACAACCAATAAATGTAGAGAGTAACAACCAATGTATGTAGAGAGAAACAACCAATGTATGTAGATAGAAACAACCAATAAATGTAGAGAGAAGCAACCAATAAATGGAGAGAGAAGAAACCAATAAATGTGGAAAGAAACAACCAATAAATGTAGAGAGAAACAACCAATAAATGTAGAGAGAAACAACCAATAAATGTAGAGAGAAACAAGCAATGTATGTAGAGAGAAACAACCAATAAATGTAGAGAGAAACAACCAATAAATGTAGAGAGAAACAACCAATGTATGTAGAGAGAGACAACCAATAAATGTAGAGAGAAACAACCAACAAATATAGAGAGAAATAACCAATGTATGTAGAGAGAAACAACCAATGTATGTAGAGAGAAACAACAAATAAATGTAGAGAGAAACAACCAATAAATGCAGAGAGAAACAACCAATAAATGTAGAGAGATTCAACCAATAAATGTAGAGAGAAACAACCAATGTATGTAGAGAGGAACAGCCAATGTATGTAGAGAGAAACAACAAATAAATGTAGAGAGAAAAAACCAATGTATAGAGAGAGAAACAACCAATAAATGTAGAGAGAAACAACCAATAAATTTAGCGAGAAACAACCAATGTATGTAGAGAGAAACAACCAATAAATGTAGAGAGAAACAACCACTAAATGTAGAGAGAAACAACCAATGTATGTAGAGAGAAGCAACCAATAAATGTAGAGTGAAACAACCAATAAGTGTAGAGAGTAGCAACCAATGTATGTAGAGAGAAACAACCAATGTATGTAGATAGAAACAACCAATAAATGTAGAGAGAAGGAACCAATAAATGGAGAGAGAAGCAACCAATAAAAGTGGAAAGAAACAACCAATAAATGTAGAGAGAAACAACCAATAAATGTAGAGAGAAACAACCAATACATGTAGAGAGAAACAACCAATGTATGTAGAGAGAGACAACCAATAAATGTAGAGAGAAACAACCAATAAATATAGAGAAAATAACCGATGTATGTAGAGAGAAACAACCAATGTACGTAGAAAGAAACAACAAATAAATGTAGAGAGAAACAACCAATAAATGTAGAGAGAAACAACCAATAAATGTAGAGAGATTCAACCAATAAATGTAGAGAGAAACAACCAATGTATGTAGAGAGGAACAGCCAATGTATGTAGAAAGAAACAACAAATACATGTAGAGAGAAACAACCAATAAATGTAGAGAGATACAACCAATAAATGTAGAGAGATTCAACCAATAAATGTAGAGAGAAACAACCAATGTATGTAGAGAGAGACAACCAATAAATGTAGAGAGAAACAACCAATAAATATAGAGAAAATAACCGATGTATGTAGAGAGAAACAACCAATGTACGTAGAAAGAAACAACAAATAAATGTAGAGAGAAACAACCAATAAATGTAGAGAGAAACAACCAATAAATGTAGAGAGATTCAACCAATAAATGTAGAGAGAAACAACCAATGTATGTAGAGAGAAACAACCAATGTATGTAGAAAGAAACAACAAATACATGTAGAGAGAAACAACCAATAAATGTAGAGAGATACAACCAATAAATGTAGAGAGATTCAACCAATAAATGTAGAGAGAAACAACCAATGTATGTAGAGAGAGACAACCAATAAATGTAGAGAGAAACAACCAATAAATATAGAGAAAATAACCGATGTATGTAGAGAGAAACAACCAATGTACGTAGAAAGAAACAACAAATAAATGTAGAGAGAAACAACCAATAAATGTAGAGAGAAACAACCAATAAATGTAGAGAGATTCAACCAATAAATGTAGAGAGAAACAACCAATGTATGTAGAGAGGAACAGCCAATGTATGTAGAGAGAAACAGCAAATAAATGTAGAGAGAAAAAAACAATGTATGTAGAGAGAAACAACCAATGTACATAGAGAGAAACAACCAATAAATGTTGCGAAAAACAACCAATAAATGTAGAGAGAAACAACCAATAAATGTAGAGAGAAACAACCAATAAATGTAGAGAGAAACAACCAATGTATGTAGAGAGAAACAACCAATGTATGTAGAGAGAAACAACCAATAAATGTGGAGAGAAACAACCAATGTGCGTAGAGAGAAACAACCAATGCATGTAAAGAGAAACAACCAATAAATGTAGAGAGAAACAACCAATACATTCAGAGAGAAACAACCAATGTATGTAGAGAGAAACAACCAATAAATGTAGAGAGAAACAACCAATAAATGTAGAGAGAAAAAACCAATGTATGTAGAGAGGAGCAACCAATAAATGTAGAGTGAAACAACCAATAAGTGTAGAGAATAACAACCAATGTATGTAGAGAGAAACAACCAATGTATGTAGATAGAAACAACCAATAAATGTAGAGAGAAGCAACCAATAAATGTAGAGAGAAGAAACCAATAAATGTGGAAAGAAACAACCAATAAATGTAGAGAGAAAAAACCAATAAATGTAGAGAGAAACAACCAATAAATGTAGAGAGAAACAAGCAATGTATGTAGAGAGAAACAACCAATAAATGTAGAGAGAAACAACCAATAAATGTAGAGAGAAACAACCAATAAATGTAGAGAGATTCAACAAATAAATGTAGAGAGAAACAACCAATGTATGTAGAGAGGAACAGCCAATGTATGTAGAGAAAAACTACAAATAAATGTAGAGAGAAAAAAACCAATGTATGTAGAGAGAAACAACCAATGTATGTAGAGAGAAACAACCAATAAATGTTGCGAGAAACAACCAATAAATGTAGAGAGAAACAACCAATAAATATAGAGAGAAACAACCAATTAATGTAGAGAGAAACAACCAATGTATGTAGAGAGAAACAACCAATAAATGTAGAGAGAAATTACCAATAAATGTAGAGAGAAACAACCAATAAATGTAGAGAGAAACAACCAATAAATGTAGAGAGAAACAACCAATCAATATAAAGAGAAACAACCAATGTATGTAGAGAGAAACAACCAATGAATGTAGAGAGAAACAACCAATAAATGTAGAGAGAAACAACCAATGTATGTAGAGAGAAACAACCAATAAATGTAGAGAGAAACAACCAATGTATGTAGAGAGAAACAATCAATAAATATAGAGAGAAAAACAATCAATAAATGTAGAGAGAAACAACCTAAAAATGTGGAGAGAAACAACCAATGTATGTAGAGAGAAGCAACCAATGTATGTAGAGAGAAACAACCAATAAATGTAGAGAGAAACAACCAATAAATGTAGAGAGAAACAACCAATAAGTAAAGAGAGAAACAACCAATAAAGGTAGAGAGAAACAACCAAGAAATGTAGAGAGAAACAACCAATAAATGTTGAGAGAAACAACAAATAAATGTAGAGAGAAACAACCAATAAATGTAGAGAGAAACAACCAATAAATGTAAAGAGAAACAACCAATGTATGTAGAGAGAAACAACCAATGTGTGTAGAGAGAAACAACCAATAAATGTAGAGAGAAACAACCAATAAATGTAGAGAGAAACAACCAATGTATGTAGAGAGAAACAACCAATAAATGTAGGGAGAAAAACAATCAATAAATGTAGAGAGAAACAACCCAAAAATGTGGAGATAAACAACCAATGTATGTAGAGAGAAATAAGCAATGTATGTAGAGAGAAACAACCAATAAATGTAAAGAGAAACAACCAATGTATGCAGAGAGAAACAACCAATAAATATAGAGAGAAAAACAATCAATAAATGTAGAGAGAAACAACCTAAAAATGTGGAGAGAAACAACCATTGTATGTAGAGAGAAACAACAATAAATGTAATGAGAAACAACCAATAAATAAAGAGAGAAACAACCAATAAATGTAGAGAGAAACAACCAATTTATGTAGAGAGAAACAACCAATAAATGTAGAGAGAAACAACCAATAAATGTAGAGAGATACAACCAATAAATGTAAAGAGAAAAAACCAATAAATGTAGAGAGAAACAACCAATAAATGTAAAGAGAAACAACCAATGTATGTAGAGAGAAACAACCAATGTATGTAGAGAGAAACAACCAATGTATGTAGAGAGAAACAACCAATAAATGTAGAGAGAAACAACCAATAAATGTAGAGAGAAAAACAACCAATAAATGTAGAGAGAAACAACCAACAAATGTGGAGAGAAACAACCAATGTATGTAGAGAGAAACAACCAATGTATGTAGAGAGAAACAACAAATAAATGTAGAGAGAAACAACCAATAAATATAGAGAGAAACAACCAATGTATGTAGAGAGAAACAACCAATGTATGTAGAGAGAAACAACAAATAAATGTAGAGAGAAACAACCAATAAATGTAGAGAGAAACAACCAATAAATGTAGAGAGAAACAACCAATAAATGTAGAGAGAAACAACCAATGTATGTAGAGAGAAACAACCAATAAATGTAGAGAGAAACAACCAATAAATGTAGAGAGAAACAACCAATAAATGTAGAGAGAAACAACCAATAAATGTAGAGAGAAACAACCAATCAATGTAAAGAGAAACAACCAATGTATGTAGAGAGAAACAACAAATGTATGTAAAGAGAAACAACCAATAAATGTAGAGAGAAACAACCAATGTATGTAGAGAGAAACAACCAATAAATGTAGAGAGAAACAACCAATGTATGTAGAGAGAAACAACCAATAAATGTAGAGAGAAACAACCAATGTATGTAGAGAGAAACAACCAATAAATGTAGAGAGAAACAACCAATGTATGTAGAGAGAAACAACCAATAAATGTAGAGAGAAACAACCAATGTATGTAGAGAGAAACAACCAATAAATGTAGAGAGAAAAACAATCAATAAATGTAGAGAGAAACAACCAAACAATGTGGAGAGAAACAACCAATGTATGTAGAGAGAAATAACCAATGTTTGTAGAGAGAAACAACCAATAAATGTAGAAAGAAACAACCAATGTATGCAGAGAGAAACAACCAATAAATATAGAGAGAAAAACAATCAATAAATGTAGAGAGAAACAACCTAAAAATGTGGAGAGAAACAACCAATGTATGTAGAGAGAAGCAACCAATGTATGTAGAGAGAAACAACCAATAAATGTAGAGAGAAACAACCAATAAATGTAGAGAGAAGAAACCAATAAATGTAAAGAGAAACAACCAATAAATGTAGAGAGAAACAACCAATAAATGTAGAGAGAAGAAACCAATAAATGTAAAGAGAAACAACCAATAAATGTAGAGAGAAACAACCAATAAATGTAGAGAGAAACAACCAATAAATGTAGAGAGAAACAACCAATGTGTGTAGAGAGAAACAACCAATGTATGTAGAGAGATACAACCATTAAATGTAGAGAGAAACAATCAATAACTGTAGAGAGAAACAACCAATAAATGTAGAGAGAAACAACCAATAAATGTAGAGAAACAACCAATGTATGTAGAGAGAAACAACCAATAAATGTAGAGAGAAACAACCAATAAATGTAGAGAGAAGAAACCAATAAATGTAAAGAGAAACAACCAATAAATGTAGAGAGAAACAACCAATAAATGTAGAGAGAAACAACCAATAAATGTAGAGAGAAACAACCAATGTGTGTAGAGAGAAACAACCAATGTATGTAGAGAGATACAACCATTAAATGTAGAGAGAAACAATCAATAACTGTAGAGAGAAACAACCAATAAATGTAGAGAGAAACAACCAATAAATGTAGAGAGAAACAACCAATGAGTAAAGAGAGAAACAACCAATAAAGGTAGAGAGAAACAACCAAGTTATGTAGAGAGAAACACCCAATAAATGTAGAGAGAAACAACCAATAAATGTAGAGAGATACAACCAATAAATGTAAAGAGAAACAACCAATAAATGTAGAGAGAAACAACCAATAAATGTAAAGAGAAACAACCAATGTATGTAGAGAGAAACAACCAATGTATGTAGAGAGAAACAACCAATGTATGTAGAGAGAAACAACCAATAAATGTAGAAAGAAACAACCAATAAATGTAGAGAGAAAAACAACCAATAAATGTAGAGAGAAACAACCAATAAATGTAGAGAGAAAAACAATCAATAAATGTAGAGAGAAACAACCAATGTATGTAGAGAGAAACAACCAATATATGTAGAGAGAAAGAACCAATGTATGTAGAGAGAAACAACCAATAAATGTAGAGAGAAACAACCAATAAATATAGAGAGAAACAACCAATGTATGTAGAGAGAAACAACCAATGTGTGTAGAGAGAAACAACCAATAAATGTAGAGAGAAACAACCAATAAATATAGAGAGAAGAAACCAATAAATGTAAAGAGAAACAACCAATAAATGTAGAGAGAAACAACCAATAAATGTAGAGAGAAACAACCAATAAATGTAGAGAGAAACAACCAATGTGTGTAGAGAGAAACAACCAATGTATGTAGAGAGATACAACCATTAAATGTAGAGAGAAACAATCAATAATTGTAGAGAGAAACAACCAATAAATGTAGAGAGAAACAACCAATAAATGTAGAGAAACAACCAATGTATGTAGAGAGAAACAACCAATAAATGTAGAGAGAAACAACCAATAAATGTAGAGAGAAGAAACCAATAAATGTAAAGAGAAACAACCAATAAATGTAGAGAGAAACAACCAATAAATGTAGAGAGAAACAACCAATAAATGTAGAGAGAAACAACCAATGTATGTAGAGAGATACAACCATTAAATGTAGAGAGAAACAATCAATAACTGTAGAGAGAAACAACCAATAAATGTAGAGAGAAACAACCAATAAATGTAGAGAAACAACCAATGTATGTAGAGAGAAACAACCAATAAATGTAGAGAGAAACAACCAACGTATGTAGAGAGAACCAACCAATGTATGTAGAGAGAAACAACCAATAAATGTAAAGAGAAACAACCAATGTATGTAGAGAGAAACAACCAATAAATGTAGAGAGAAACAACCAATACATGTAAAGAGAATCAACCAATGTATGTAGAGGGAAACAACCAATAAATGTAGAGAGAAACAACTAATAAATGTAGAAAGAAACAACCAATAAATGTAGAGAGAAACAACCAATAAATGTAGACAGAAACAACCAATAAATGTAGAGCGAAACAACCAATGTATGTAGAGAGAAACAGACAATGTATGTAGAGAGAAACAACCAATAAATGTAGAGAGAAACAACCAATAAATGTGGAGAGAAACAACCAATACATGTAGAGAGAAACAACCAATGTATGTAGTGAGAAACAACTAATGTATGTAGAGAGAAACAACCAATAAATGTAAAGAGAAAAAACCAATAAATTTAGAGAGAAACAACCAATACACGTAGAGAGAAACAACCAATGTATGTAGAGAGAAACAACCAATAAATGTTGGGAGAAACAACCAATAAATGCAGAGAGAAACAACCAATGTATGTAGAGAGAAACAACCAATAAATGTAGAGAGAAGCAACCAATAAATGTAGAGAGAAACAACCAATAAATGTAGAGAGAAACAACCAATGTATGTAGAGAGAAACAACCAATAAATGTAGAGAGAAACAACCAATGTATGTAGAGAGAGACAACCAATAAATGTAGAGAGAAACAACCAATAAATATAGAGAGAAATAACCAATGTATGTAGAGAGAAACAAGAAATAAATGTAGAGAGAAAAATCAATGTATGTAGAGAGAAACAATCAATGTATGTAGAGAGAAACAACCAATAAATGTTGCGAGAAACAACCAATAAATGTAGAGAGAAACAACCAATAAACGTAGAGAGAAACAACCAATAAATGTAGAGAGAAACAACCAATGTATTTAGAGAGAAACAACCAAGAAATGTAGAGAGAAACAACCAATAAATGTAGAGAGAAACAACCAATAAATGTAGAGAGAAACAACCAATAAATGTAGAGAGAAACAACCAATCAATGTAAAGAGAAACAACCAATGTATGTAGAGAGAAACAACCAATGTATGTAGAGAGAAACAACCAATAAATGTAGAGAGAAACAACCAATGTATGTAGAGAGAAACAACCAATAAATGTAGAGAGAAACAACCAATGTATGTAGAGAGAAACAACCAATAAATGTAGAGAGAAAAACAATCAATAAATGTAGAGAGAAAAACAATCAATAAATGTAGAGAGAAACAACCAAACAATGTGGAGAGAAACAACCAATGTATGTAGAGAGAAATAACCAATGTATGTAGAGAGAAACAACCAATAAATGTAAATAGAAACAACCAATGTATGTAGAGAGAAACAACCAATGTATGTAGAGAGAAACAACCATTAAATGTAGAGAGAAACAACCAATAAATGTAGAGAGAAACAACCAATAAATGTAATGAGAAACAACCAATAAATGTAGAGAGAAACAACCAATGTATGTAGAGAGAAGCAACCAATAAATGTAGAGTGAAACAACCAATAAATGTAGAGAGAAACAACCAATGTATGAAGATAGAAACAACCAATAAATGTAGAGAGAAGCAACCAATAAATGTAGAGAGAAGCAACCAATAAATGTGGAGAGAAATAACAAATAAATGTAGAGAGAAACAACCAATAAATGTAGAGAGAAACAACCAATAAATGTAGAGAGAAACAACAAATAAATGTAGAGAGAAACAACCAATGTATGTAGAGAGAAACAACCAATGTATGTAGAGAGAAACAACAAATAAATGTAGAGAGAAACAACCAATAAATATAGAGAGAAATAACCAATGTATGTAGAGTGAAACAACCAATGTATGTAGAGAGAAACAACAAATAAATGTAGAGAGAAACAACCAATAAATGTAGAGAGAAACAACCAATAACTGTAGAGAGATTCAACCAATAAATGTAGAGAGAAACACCGAATGTATGTAGAGAGGAACAGCCAATAAATGTTG
This sequence comes from Bathymodiolus septemdierum, assembly GCA_963383655.1. Lineage (NCBI taxonomy): Eukaryota > Metazoa > Mollusca > Bivalvia > Mytilida > Modiolidae > Bathymodiolus > Bathymodiolus septemdierum. Next base: position 15,046,007 of record OY726523.1, read on the forward strand.
CGAGAAACAACCAATAAATGTAGAGAGAAACAACCAATAAATGTAGAGAGAAACAACCAATAAATGTAGAGAGAAACAACTAATGTATGTAGAGAGAAACAACCAATAAATGTAGAGAGAAACAACCAATAAATGTAGAGAGAAACAACCAATAAATGTAGAGAGAAACAACCAATAAATGTAGAGAGAAACAACCAATCAACGTAAAGAGAAACAACCAATGTATCTAGAGAGAAACAACAAATGTATGTAAAGAGAAACAACCAATAAATGTAGAGAGAAACAACCAATGTATGTAGAGAGAAACAACCAATAAATGTAGAGAGAAACAACCAATGTATGTAGAGAGAAACAACCAATAAATGTAAAGAGAAACAACCAATGTATGCAGAGAGAAACAACCAATAAATATAGAGAGAAAAACAATCAATAAATGTAATGAGAAACAACCAATAAATAAAGAGAAAAACAACCAATAAATGTAGAGAGAAACAACCAATTTATGTAGAGAGAAACAACCTAAAAATGTGGAGAGAAACAATTAAAGTATGTAGAGAGAAACAACCAATAAATGCAGAGAGAAACAACCAATAAATGTAGAGAGAAACAACCAATAAATGTAATGAGAAACAACCAATAAATAAAGAGAAAAACAACCAATAAATGTAGAGAGAAACAACCAATTTATGTAGAGAGAAGCAACCAATAAATGTAGAGAGAAACAACCAATAAATGTAGAGAGATATAACCAATAAATGTAAAGAGAAACAACCAATAAATGTAATGAGAAACAACCAATAAATGTAGAGAGAAACAACCAATGTATGTAGAGAGAAACAACCAATGTATGTAGAGAGAAACAACCAATGTATGTAGAGAGAAACAACCAATAAATGTAGAGAGAAACAACCAATAAATGTAGAGAGAAAAACAACCAATAAATGTAGAGAGAAACAACCAACAAATGTGGAGAGAAACAACCAATGTATGTAGAGAGAAACAACCAATGTATGTAGAGAGAAACAACAAATAAATGTAGAGAGAAACAACCAATAAATATAGAGAGAAATAACCAATGTATGTAGAGAGAAACAACCAATGTATGTAGAGAGAAACAACAAATAAATGTAGAGAGAAGCAACCAATAAATGTAGAGAGAAACAACCAATGTATGTAGAGAGAAACAACTAATAAATGTAGAGAGAAACAACCAATAAATGTAGATAGAAACAACCAATAAATGTAGAGAGAAACAACCAATAAATGTAGAGAGAAACTACCAATCAATGTAAAGAGAAATAACCAATGTATGTAGAGAGAAACAACAAATGTATGTAAAGAGAAACAACCAATAAATGTAGAGAGAAACAACCAATGTATGTAGAGAGAAACAACCAATAAATGTAGAGAGAAACAACCAATGTATGTAGAGAGAAACAACCAATAAATGTAGAGAGAAACAACCAATGTATGTAGAGAGAAACAACCAATAAATGTAGAGAGAAACAACCAATGTATGTAGAGAGAAACAACCAATAAATGTAGAGAGAAAAACAATCAATAAATGTAGAGAGAAACAACCAAACAATGTGGAGAGAAACAACCAATGTATGTAGAGAGAAATAACCAATGTATGTAGAGAGAAACAACCAATAAATGTAGAGAGAAACAACCTAAAAATGTGGAGAGAAACAACCAATGTATGTAGAGAGAAACAACCAATGTATGTAGAGAGAAACAACCATTAAATGTAGAGAGAAACAACCAATAAATGTAGAGAGAAACAACCAATAAATGTAATGAGAATCAACCAATAAATGTAGAGAGAAACAACCAATAAATGTAGAGAGAAACAACCAATTTAAGTAGAGAGAAACAACCAATGTATGTAGAGAGAATCAACCAATAAATGTAGAGAGTAACAACTAATGTATGTAGAGAGAAACAACCAATGTATGTAGATAGAAACAACCAATAAATGTAGAGAGAAGCAACCAATAAATGTAGAGAGAAACAACCAATAAATGTAGAGAGAAACAACCAATGTATGTAGAGAGAAACAACCAATGTATGTAGATAGAAACAACCAATAAATGTAGAGAGAAGCAACCAATAAATGTAGAGAGAAGCAACCAATAAATGTGGAGAGAAACAACAAATAAATGTAGAGAGAAACAACCAATAAATGTAGAGAGAAACAACCAATAAATGTAGAGAGAAACAACCAATAAATGTAGAGAGAAACAACCAATGTATGTAGAGAGAAACAACCAATGTATGTAGAGAGAAACAACAAATAAATGTAGAGAGAAACAACCAATAAATATAGAGAGAAATAACCAATGTATGTAGAGAGAAACAACCAATGTATGTAGAGAGAAACAACAAATAAATGTAGAGAGAAACAACCAATAAATGTAGAGAGAAACAACCAATAAATGTAGAGAGATTGAACCAATAAATGTAGAGAGAAACACCGAATGTATGTAGAGAGGAACAGCCAATAAATGTTGCGAGAAACAACCAATAAATGTAGAGAGAAACAACCAATAAATGTAGAGAGAAACAACCAATAAATGTAGAGAGAAACAACCAATGTATGTAGAGAGAAACAACCAATAAATGTAGAGAGAAACAACCAATAAATGTAGAGAGAAACAACCAATAAATGTAGAGAGAAACAACCAATAAATGTAGAGAGAAACAACCAATGTATGTAGAGAGAAACAACCAATAAATGTAGAGAGAAACAACCAATAAATGTAGAGAGAAACAACCAATAAATGTAGAGAGAAACAACGAATCAATGTAAAGAGAAACAACCAATGTATCTAGAGAGAAACAACAAATGTATGTAAAGAGAAACAACCAATAAATGTAGAGAGAAACAACCAATGTATGTAGAGAGAAACAACCAATAAATGTAGAGAGAAACAACCAATGTATGTAGAGAGAAACAACCAATAAATGTAGAGAGAAACAACCAATGTATGCAGAGAGAAACAACCAATAAATATAGAGAGAAAAACAACCAATAAATGTAGAGAAAAACAACCTAAAAATGTGGAGAGAAACAACCAATGTATGTAGAGAGAAACAACCAATAAATGTAATGAGAAACAACCAATAAATGTAGAGAGAAACAACCAATAAATGTAGAGAGAAACAACCAATTTATGTAGAAAGAAACAACCAATGTACGTAGAGAGAAGCAACCAATAAATGTAGAGTGAAACAACCAATGAGTGTAAAGGGTAACAACTAATGTATGTAGAGAGAAACAACCAATGTATGTAGATAGAAACAACCAATAAATGTAGAGAGAAGCAACCAATAAATGTAGAGAGAAGCAACCAATAAATGTGGAGAGAAACAACAAATAAATGTAGAGAGAAACAACCAATAAATTTAGAGAGAAACAACCAATAAATGTAGAGAGAAACAACCAATAAATGTAGAGAGAAACAACCAATGTATGTAGAGAGAAACAACCAATGTATGTAGAGAGAAGCAACAAATAAATGTAGAGAGAAACAACCAATAAATATAGAGAGAAATAACCAATGTATGTAGAGAGAAACAACCAATGTATGTAGAGAGAAACAACAAATAAATGTAGAGAGAAACAACCAATAAATGTAGAGAGAAACAACCAATAAATGTAGAGAGATTGAACCAATAAATGTAGAGAGAAACACCGAATGTATGTAGAGAGGAACAGCCAATAAATGTTGCGAGAAACAACCAATAAATGTAGAGAGAAACAACCAATAAATGTAGAGAGAAACAACCAATAAATGTAGAGAGAAACAACCAATAAATGTAGAGAGAAACAACCAATAAATGTAGAGAGAAACAACCAATAAGTGTAGAGAGTAACAACTAATGTATGTAGAGAGAAACAACCAATGTATGTAGATAGAAACAACCAATAAATGTAGAGAGAAGCAACCAATAAATGTAGAGAGAAACAACCAATAAATGTAGAGAGAAACAACCAATGTATGTAGAGAGAAACAACCAATGTATGTAGATAGAAACAACCAATAAATGTAGAGAGAAGCAACCAATAAATGTAGAGAGAAGCAACCAATAAATGTGGAGAGAAACAACAAATAAATGTAGAGAGAAACAACCAATAAATGTAGAGAGAAACAACCAATAAATGTAGAGAGAAACAACCAATAAATGTAGAGAGAAACAACCAATGTATGTAGAGAGAAACAACCAATGTATGTAGAGAGAAACAACAAATAAATGTAGAGAGAAACAACCAATAAATATAGAGAGAAATAACCAATGTATGTAGAGAGAAACAACCAATGTATGTAGAGAGAAACAACAAATAAATGTAGAGAGAAACAACCAATAAATGTAGAGAGAAACAACCAATAAATGTAGAGAGATTGAACCAATAAATGTAGAGAGAAACACCGAATGTATGTAGAGAGGAACAGCCAATAAATGTTGCGAGAAACAACCAATAAATGTAGAGAGAAACAACCAATAAATGTAGAGAGAAACAACCAATAAATGTAGAGAGAAACAACCAATGTATGTAGAGAGAAACAACCAATAAATGTAGAGAGAAACAACCAATAAATGTAGAGAGAAACAACCAATAAATGTAGAGAGAAACAACCAATAAATGTAGAGAGAAACAACCAATGTATGTAGAGAGAAACAACCAATAAATGTAGAGAGAAACAACCAATAAATGTAGAGAGAAACAACCAATAAATGTAGAGAGAAACAACCAATCAATGTAAAGAGAAACAACCAATGTATCTAGAGAGAAACAACAAATGTATGTAAAGAGAAACAACCAATAAATGTAGAGAGAAACAACCAATGTATGTAGAGAGAAACAACCAATAAATGTAGAGAGAAACAACCAATGTATGTAGAGAGAAACAACCAATAAATGTAGAGAGAAACAACCAATGTATGCAGAGAGAAACAACCAATAAATATAGAGAGAAAAACAACCAATAAATGTAGAGAGAAACAACCTAAAAATGTGGAGAGAAACAACCAATGTATGTAGAGAGAAACAACCAATAAATGTAGAGAGAAACAACCAATAAATGTAGAGAGAAACAACCAATAAATGTAATGAGAAACAACCAATAAATGTAGAAAAAAACAACCAATAAATGTAGAGAGAAACAACCAATTTATGTAGAGAGAAACAACCAATGTACGTAGAGAGAAGCAACCAATAAATGTAGAGTGAAACAACCAATGAGTGTAAAGGGTAACAACTAATGTATGTAGAGAGAAACAACCAATGTATGTAGATAGAAACAACCAATAAATGTAGAGAGAAGCAACCAATAAATGTAGAGAGAAGCAACCAATAAATGTGGAGAGAAACAACAAATAAATGTAGAGAGAAACAACCAATAAATTTAGAGAGAAACAACCAATAAATGTAGAGAGAAACAACCAATAAATGTAGAGAGAAACAACCAATGTATGTAGAGAGAAACAACCAATGTATGTAGAGAGAAGCAACAAATAAATGTAGAGAGAAACAACCAATAAATATAGAGAGAAATAACCAATGTATGTAGAGAGAAACAACCAATGTATGTAGAGAGAAACAACAAATAAATGTAGAGAGAAACAACCAATAAATGTAGAGAGAAACAACCAATAAATGTAGAGAGATTCAACCAATAAATGTAGAGAGAAACACCGAATGTATGTAGAGAGGAACAGCCAATAAATGTTGCGAGAAACAACCAATAAATGTAGAGAGAAACAACCAATAAATGTAGAGAGAAACAACCAATAAATGTAGAGAGAAACAACCAATGTATGTAGAGAGAAACAACCAATAAATGTAGAGAGAAACAACCAATAAATGTAGAGAGAAACAACCAATAAATGTAGAGAGAAACAACCAATCAATGTAAAGAGAAACAACCAATGTATGTAGAGAGAAACAACAAATGTATGTAAAGAGAAACATCCAATAAATGTAGAGAGAAACAACCAATGTATGTAGAGAGAAACAACCAATAAATGTAGAGAGAAACAACCAATGTATGTAGAGAGAAACAACCAATAAATGTAGAGAGAAACAACCAATGTATGCAGAGAGAAACAACCAATAAATATAGAGAGAAAAACAACCAATAAATGTAAAGAGAAACAACCTAAAAATGTGGAGAGAAACAACCAATGTATGTAGAGAGAAACAACCAATGTATGTAGAGAGAAACAACCAATAAATGTAGAGAGAAACAACCAATAAATGTAGAGAGAAACAACCAATAAATGTAATGAGAAACAACCAATAAATGTAGAGAGAAACAACCAATTTATGTAGAGAGAAACAACCAATAAATGTAGAGAGAAACAACCAATAAATGTAAAGAGAAACAACCAATAAATGTAGAGAGAAACAACCAATGTATGTAAAGAGAAACAACCAATGTATGTAGAGAGAAACAACCATTGTATGTAGAGAGAAACAACCAATAAATGTAGAGAGAAACAACCAATAAATGTAGAGAGAAAAACAACCAATAAATGTAGAGAGAAACAACCAACAAATGTGGAGAGAAACAACCAATGTATGTAGAGAGAAACAACCAATGTATGTAGAGAGAAACAACCAATAAATGTAGAGAGAAACAACCAATAAATGTAGAGAGCAACAACCAATGTATGTAGAGAGAAACAACCAATAAATGTAGAGAGAAACAACCAATAAATGTAGAGAGAAACAACCAATGTATGTAGAGAGAAACAACCAATGTATGTAGAGAGAAATAACCAATAAATGTAGAGAGAAACAACCAATAAATGTAGAGAGAAGCAACCAATAAATGTAAAGAGAAACAACCAATAAATGTAGAGAGAAACAACCAATAAATATAGAGAGAAACAACCAATAAATGTAGAGAAACAACCAATGTATGTAGAGAGAAACAACCAATAAATGTAGAGAGAAACAACCAATGTATGTAGAGAGAAACATCCAATGTATGTAGAGAGAAACAACCAATAAATGTAGAGAGAAACAACCAATGTATGTAGAGAGAAACAACCAATAAATGTAGAGAGAAACAACCAATGTATGTAGAGAGAAACAACCAATAAATGTAGAGAGAAACAACCAATGTATGTAGAGAGAAACAACCAATAAATGTAGAGAGAAACAACCAATAAATGTAGAGAGAAACAACCAATAAATGTAGAGAGAAACAACCAATAAATGTAGAGAGAAACAACCAATAAATGTAGAGAGAAACAACCAATGTATGTAGAGAGAAACAACCAATAAATGTAGAGAGAAACAACCAATAAATGTAGAGAGAAACAACCAATAAATGTAGAGAGAAACAACCAATGTATGTAGAAAGAAACAACAAATAAATGTAGAGAGAAACAACCAATAAATGTAGGGAGAAACAACCAATAAATGTAGAGAGAAACAACCAATAAATGTAGAGAGAAACAACCAATGTATGTAGCGAGAAACAGCCAATAAATGTAGAGAGAAACAACTAATAAATGTAGAGAGAAACAACCAATAAATGTAGAAAGAAACAACCAATAAATGTAGAGAGAAACAACAAATAAATGTAGAAAGAAACAACAAGTTGTCGCCCGGTCTACAAATTCCTCACAACCAGAAGTGTGTTGAAAGTCCGTTTTTAGTCCGGTTCGAATATTGAATTTTCTATACCGGAAATTATTTTGTTGTCTTCTGCTAAACAAAACATTCAAGTCTTCAACATCTTAGAGTAGCTTAGGTATAATAAAACAGTTATTGTCTTCATATGAGGTAAATATCAAGTTGTCAACCCCCGAGAGGTTGTTTTCTCTGAGGGCTTGACAACTTTCGATGTTAACCTCACATGAAGGCAATAATTGTATGATATATTTATAAAACTTGCCAGCTATATATCTCAGCTTAAGCAAATTTCACTCCAATAATCTTTTTTTTCTGTAGCAAATATTTAATATGATGATGATAAGTGCAAAGCGTAACTAGAACTGATAATTCAAGATCATTACTGAACGTGCTGACACAAATCGTGTAATGCAAACAAAAATAATATTACATTTTGCAATTACGGCCTTCATGAAAAGTAAGGAAATATAATGATTAAATTGAGAAGGAATTATTTTCCAAAGCTCGAAGGTCTGTGGAAAATAACTCTTTTAGAAAATTGATTAGGGTTTGGGAAACAACTTCTTCTCAACTTGATAATTATGGGTATTAATTGTTCATGAAAGACATAATGACATTTTTTCATATTGCACTAATCACCAGAGAAGAAACAAGTCGAAGTTGAAGAATATATATTTTTTTATTATTTTGAATGCATTGTGCAAATAATCATTGATTAATCATGAAATCCCACTTAAATCGGGTAATAGATTAGATTTAATTAAAATTCTATTAACATGGACATTGATTGGTTGGCTGGTTTATTGTGTTTAACGCCACTTTCAACAATATTTCAGTAACATCATGGCGGTCAGTTTTTATTGGTGAAGGAAACCGGAGTGCACGGAGAAAACCACCGACCTGTTGCAAGTCACTGACAAACTTTAATAATATAATTGAAAGGGAATGTTGTAACGCACGGGATTCGAACTCACAACTTTAGTGGGGATAAGCACTGAGTGCACAGGTAGCTGTAAATCCAACTACCATGCGATCACGACCACGACGGCCCCTAAAATGGACAATGAAATTCACCACACACCCATCTGAACACTCCTCTATCAATGACGACACTTTTTGTTTACTGGTAGATTAGTTTGACGTACAGTCGCCAAAGTCAAACAGTTTCTTTTCGAAACGTCCATGTTCCCGAACAGATATAAGCTGTACGTGCAATATTTCCTGCGGGAATATAGTTAGTTGTGGCTGTGCGTCAAGAAATAGGCAGTTATTAAATAACACATTTATTTCGTTCTCTGTTACTAAGAACACATTACATGCATATTGTGTTGGTACAACTGTTTGTATCATGTCCAGTAAGATGTGTAAACAAGATCACTACGACACGCATAGCGTCGAGCAGAGATGCAGTTTATATAACTGACGAGACATGATACATGATGGTAATACTATTAACTTTCATCAATATATTTAATTTTGTAAGAAATAACTTTCTCAAATTCAAAATAGTTCTATACGTTCTCAAGAAAAGGATTGAAAATTAGCCCAAACCTTTAATTCCAGCTTCCGTTATATAGATGATGTTCTGTCATTGAACAATTCTCGATTCGGTGATTATCTGCATCACATCTATCTAAATGAGCTTGAAGTAAAGAATACTTCTGACACTAAAAAATCTGCTTCTTACTTAGACCTTCACCTTGAAATCGACAACGGAGGACAATAAAAACAAAACGCTACGATAAACGTGATGACTTCATTTTTCCAATTGTGAACTTCCCCTTCATCAGTAGCAATATTCCAGCATCACGAGTATATGGAGTTTATATTTCACAACCCATACGTTATTCTGGAGCTTGTGTCCAGTACAGTGATTTTCTGTACAGAGCTCAGCTGCTGACGCAAAAGGTACTCAAGCAAGGCTACGTTGTTCCTAGGTTGATGTCATCGCTACAAAAATTATACGTTCATCAGAATCTGATTGACTCTCTGTACGTAGATTGTGTCTTTCCGTTATCACTGTGAAGCACCTGGGTTCATCCCCAGTTGTTGGTGGGATCCGTGTTGCTCATCTTTTTAGTTTTCCGTCTTTTGTGTTGTTTGTCTTCGTCCTTTGTCTTATGTACACAATGTTGCCAGTTTCTCTCGATTGTCCTTTCTTGACTGCACTTCGGTTTCTCTCAGGTTTTTTTTTTTTTTTTTACAGATTTACGTTTCGCCACAACATTCATTCAAACGTTTCATTCATCAATCGCTGCCAATATCCGAATACACAACTGTTCTTCTACTTTGTTTTGCAATATGAAATGAACGTATATAGTCTTATTTTGAACTATTCTTCAATGACATTTTGTATTTATTAAGGAATACGTTAATGGAGTTTTCCCGCCTTCCAAACCGAAGATGTTCCGAAAGTAGGACCGAGTAAAGTACATCTTGTATCACACATATATCTGTTACATTGTTTTATATCAGATAGGTTGTATCCAATGGTTAATGTCCTGTATTTCTATAAATACATAATAATGTTAGGTAAAGTATAATAATAAATGAAGTAACAGACAGATCATCTAAAGATCGTGAATATCTTTATGTGTTTCTTGGTGAAAATATTTAATACATTTGACAGTAAGTCTTCATATATTTATTTTCCTTGTGTTCTATATCATTTTCCTATCCTTTTTGTTTTATTTAATACATCTAGTGAACATAAATGCCCCCTATTCAGTGAAGGGGCCGTCATGGTCATGATTGTATAGTACAGTCAAACCTGTATTAAGAGGCCACCTTTGGGACAAAGAAAAAGTGGCCTTATAAGACAGGTGACCTCTTAAAAGAGGCTCAATTCACATGAAATTTTCTATGACAGGATAAGAAAAAGGTGACCTTTTAATACAGGAGACTGCTTAATAGATGTGACCGCATGGGCAGGTTTAGCTGTAGTTGGATTTATAACTACCTACGCTATCAATGCCTATTACCATTAACGTTGAGTTCGAATCCCACTCAGACTGAGAAATTTTGTACATTTCTAAGCAAGATTTTAGAATCAGAATGATTTTTGTTTTTTTTATCTTTTGAATTATATATCAAGGACAAACATTCAAATGGTGTGCAATTTAGTAATGGTGATTGTTATATAATTTGGTGTCATAAATAATACCTTAATTACAAATTTTATCAGGTAATTATCTTCTAGTTTATTATCCCCTTTAGACTTTCACAGGATGCTTGAAATTATGTGATATATATTATTAAAATGTGCAAATGTATGTTATAATATTTACTAATAGTATAAGATGGAATCAATATTGGTCATATATAAGAGAAGACATATTTTATGAATGATAGGAAAATGAGAATTGCTGTTTATAATTTACAATGTACTGTTTGTTATTGCATGTAATGATCACATTACAACTGAATTGTAATTCATAGTTCTGACTAAGAGATACATTAAAAAAAATAAGAGATATTGGACAGATGCACACGAGACAAAATAACATAAAACACTAATGTATTGGTTGTCATGACATTAAATGTAATCAGTAATGTAATCGATTACATTTGAAAGTAATTGACCCCAAGTCTGGACAGTAAGTCTTCATATATTTATTTTCCTTGTGTTCTATATCATTTTCCCATCCTTTTTGTTTTATTTAATACATCTAGTGAACATAAATGCCCCCTATTCAGTGAAGTGGCCGTCGTGGTCATAATTGTATAGTACAGTCAAACCTGTATTAAGAGGTCATCTTTGGGACAAAGAAAAAGTGGCCTTATAAGACAGGTGACCTCTTAAAAGAGGCTCAAATTTTCTATGAAAGGACCAGAAAATGCTGACCTTTTAATACAGGTGACTGCTTAATAGAGGTGACCGCATGGGCAGGTTTAGCTGTAGTTGGATTTATAACTACCTATGCTATCAATGCCTATTACCATTAACGTTGAGTTCGAATCCCACTCGGGTGATGTGTACTCGATACAACATTATGAGATAACGTTTGTCTGAAGAGCCTAACGAGTAACGGTTGGTTGAAGTAGTCGTTAATAGCCGTTGCAAGGCAAATTTTATGATCCTATCCATAACCTGTTATTCACTTTCAAAGCATAGTTGTGTACCTGAAGAAACCCCATCTTAGGCCACATTTTCCGTCCAATGACAATGACGCACACAAGATGAAATAAAACTTAATAATTTACCAGTTTGTTTTCTATGGGGAATCTAAGTAGCCGAAAAAGTTCATATCCCCTATTTATCAATTCATTAAATATTCATAACATAGGGTCCCTCATATATTACCCATAACTGCGGTTCTTTACATCTCCCACGCAGCAACAAAGCAATGAAGAAGTACAAGGCATAGAGAGATATGCGATTTTCATCAGATTGATGAGTTAAGGAAAACTTAACTCAAACTTGTGTATTAAACGGCAAGGAAAACACAAAAAGATTGATTAATTGTTGTTAAATTTTAAGTGATAAATATTTCAGCGATGCATTTATATTTACGCGAGTAGAAGTTTATATATGATATATCATGTAGGTAATAAGTGTCACTGGGATGGGCTTTTAGAAGAGCAAGGAGGACGATAGTGGAAAGGTGCGGAAACATTTGCATTGAAACTGGCAACCCCATCGGTGGTGTAATGGTTAGCGTTCTGGCCTGGAGTAACACAGCAGGACAAAGAGCAGATGATGGTTGGCTTGGAATCATGATAATGTGTCCGAAGTGATTGTTGTTTCAGTACCTGTTTCTTGTTGATCTAAATTTTAAATTTGCTTTGTAGTGTTACATGGTTTTTGACTTGATTACTAATAAAGAGGCCAAGAAGAAATAAAATCCATGCTCATTATTATCAAGTAGGGTTTCCAAATTCTATGTACCAAGCAGCAGAGAAACAGATGTTTTACCTGCAATAAAATGATCCCTTTGCTTTGTCTCGCCGATTTCTACAACATTGTAGTGTGTAATTAAACAGTAGACAAAACTAAAGGGGCAATGAAGAACGGACAATCCAGAGACAGACATTGGCAAAATTGGACACACAAGAAACAGAACAATGACAAACAATACAAAAACAAAAACAAAAAACACAATACAGAAAACTAAAAAGATGAGTAACACGGACCCCACCAAAAACCGATGGCGGACCCAGGTGCTCACGAAGGGTGCATGATTATATGGGTTTTGACATAATTACTATTAACGAGGACAAATATAAGAAATAAAATCCGTCCTCATTATCATCAAGTAGGTTTTCTACATTCTATGTACAGTAATATGAATCCGTCCTCGTTAGTATCAAGTAGGTTTTCTACATTCTATGTACAGTAATATGAATCCGTCCTCGTTAGTATCAAGTAGGTTTTCTACATTCTATGTACAGTAATATGAATCCGTCCTCGTTAGTATCAAGTAGGTTTTCTACATTCTATGTACAGTAATATGAATCCGTCCTCGTTAGTATCAAGTAGGTTTTCTACATTCTATGTACAGTAATATGAATCCGTCCTCGTTAGTATCAAGTAGGTTTTCTACATTCTATGTACAGTAATATGAATCCGTCCTCGTTAGTATCAAGTAGGTTTTCTACATTCTATGTACAGTAATATGAATCCGTCCTCGTTAGTATCAAGTAGGTTTTCTACATTCTATGTACAGTAATATGAATCCGTCCTCGTTAGTATCAAGTAGGTTTTCTACATTCTATGTACAGTAATATGAATCCGTCCTCGTTAGTATCAAGTAGGTTTTCTACATTCTATGTACAGTAATATGAATCCGTCCTCGTTAGTATCAAGTAGGTTTTCTACATTCTATGTACAGTAATATGAATCCGTCCTCGTTAGTATCAAGTAGGTTTTCTACATTCTATGTACAGTAATATGAATCCGTCCTCGTTAGTATCAAGTAGGTTTTCTACGTTCTATGTACAGTAATATGAATCCGTCCTCGTTAGTATCAAGTAGGTTTTCTACATTCTATGTACAGTAATATGAATCCGTCCTCGTTAGTATCAAGTAGGTTTTCTACATTCTATGTACAGTAATATGAATCCGTCCTCGTTAGTATCAAGTAGGTTTTCTACATTCTATGTACAGTAATATGAATCCGTCCTCGTTAGTATCAAGTAGGTTTTCTACATTCTATGTACAGTAATATGAATCCGTCCTCGTTAGTATCAAGTAGGTTTTCTACATTCTATGTACAGTAATATGAATCCGTCCTCGTTAGTATCAAGTAGGTTTTCTACATTCTATGTACAGTAATATGAATCCGTCCTCGTTAGTATCAAGTAGGTTTTCTACATTCTATGTACAGTAATATGAATCCGTCCTCGTTAGTATCAAGTAGGTTTTCTACATTCTATGTACAGTAATATGAATCCGTCCTCGTTAGTATCAAGTAGGTTTTCTACATTCTATGTACAGTAATATGAATCCGTCCTCGTTAGTATCAAGTAGGTTTTCTACATTCTATGTACAGTAATATGAATCCGTCCTCGTTAGTATCAAGTAGGTTTTCTACATTCTATGTACAGTAATATGAATCCGTCCTCGTTAGTATCAAGTAGGTTTTCTACATTCTATGTACAGTAATATGAATCCGTCCTCGTTAGTATCAAGTAGGTTTTCTACATTCTATGTACAGTAATATGAATCCGTCCTCGTTAGTATCAAGTAGGTTTTCTACATTCTATGTACAGTAATATGAATCCGTCCTCGTTAGTATCAAGTAGGTTTTCTACATTCTATGTACAGTAATATGAATCCGTCCTCGTTAGTATCAAGTAGGTTTTCTACATTCTATGTACAGTAATATGAATCCGTCCTCGTTAGTATCAAGTAGGTTTTCTACATTCTATGTACAGTAATATGAATCCGTCCTCGTTAGTATCAAGTAGGTTTTCTACATTCTATGTACAGTAATATGAATCCGTCCTCGTTAGTATCAAGTAGGTTTTCTACATTCTATGTACAGTAATATGAATCCGTCCTCGTTAGTATCAAGTAGGTTTTCTACATTCTATGTACAGTAATATGAATCCGTCCTCGTTAGTATCAAGTAGGTTTTCTACATTCTATGTACAGTAATATGAATCCGTCCTCGTTAGTATCAAGTAGGTTTTCTACATTCTATGTACAGTAATATGAATCCGTCCTCGTTAGTATCAAGTAGGTTTTCTACATTCTATGTACAGTAATATGAATCCGTCCTCGTTAGTATCAAGTAGGTTTTCTACATTCTATGTACAGTAATATGAATCCGTCCTCGTTAGTATCAAGTAGGTTTTCTACATTCTATGTACAGTAATATGAATCCGTCCTCGTTAGTATCAAGTAGGTTTTCTACATTCTATGTACAGTAATATGAATCCGTCCTCGTTAGTATCAAGTAGGTTTTCTACATTCTATGTACAGTAATATGAATCCGTCCTCGTTAGTATCAAGTAGGTTTTCTACATTCTATGTACAGTAATATGAATCCGTCCTCGTTAGTATCAAGTAGGTTTTCTACATTCTATGTACAGTAATATGAATCCGTCCTCGTTAGTATCAAGTAGGTTTTCTACATTCTATGTACAGTAATATGAATCCGTCCTCGTTAGTATCAAGTAGGTTTTCTACATTCTATGTACAGTAATATGAATCCGTCCTCGTTAGTATCAAGTAGGTTTTCTACATTCTATGTACAGTAATATGAATCCGTCCTCGTTAGTATCAAGTAGGTTTTCTACATTCTATGTACAGTAATATGAATCCGTCCTCGTTAGTATCAAGTAGGTTTTCTACATTCTATGTACAGTAATATGAATCCGTCCTCGTTAGTATCAAGTAGGTTTTCTACATTCTATGTACAGTAATATGAATCCGTCCTCGTTAGTATCAAGTAGGTTTTCTACATTCTATGTACAGTAATATGAATCCGTCCTCGTTAGTATCAAGTAGGTTTTCTACATTCTATGTACAGTAATATGAATCCGTCCTCGTTAGTATCAAGTAGGTTTTCTACATTCTATGTACAGTAATATGAATCCGTCCTCGTTAGTATCAAGTAGGTTTTCTACATTCTATGTACAGTAATATGAATCCGTCCTCGTTAGTATCAAGTAGGTTTTCTACATTCTATGTACAGTAATATGAATCCGTCCTCGTTAGTATCAAGTAGGTTTTCTACATTCTATGTACAGTAATATGAATCCGTCCTCGTTAGTATCAAGTAGGTTTTCTACATTCTATGTACAGTAATATGAATCCGTCCTCGTTAGTATCAAGTAGGTTTTCTACATTCTATGTACAGTAATATGAATCCGTCCTCGTTAGTATCAAGTAGGTTTTCTACATTCTATGTACAGTAATATGAATCCGTCCTCGTTAGTATCAAGTAGGTTTTCTACATTCTATGTACAGTAATATGAATCCGTCCTCGTTAGTATCAAGTAGGTTTTCTACATTCTATGTACAGTAATATGAATCCGTCCTCGTTAGTATCAAGTAGGTTTTCTACATTCTATGTACAGTAATATGAATCCGTCCTCGTTAGTATCAAGTAGGTTTTCTACATTCTATGTACAGTAATATGAATCCGTCCTCGTTAGTATCAAGTAGGTTTTCTACATTCTATGTACAGTAATATGAATCCGTCCTCGTTAGTATCAAGTAGGTTTTCTACATTCTATGTACAGTAATATGAATCCGTCCTCGTTAGTATCAAGTAGGTTTTCTACATTCTATGTACAGTAATATGAATCCGTCCTCGTTAGTATCAAGTAGGTTTTCTACATTCTATGTACAGTAATATGAATCCGTCCTCGTTAGTATCAAGTAGGTTTTCTACATTCTATGTACAGTAATATGAATCCGTCCTCGTTAGTATCAAGTAGGTTTTCTACATTCTATGTACAGTAATATGAATCCGTCCTCGTTAGTATCAAGTAGGTTTTCTACATTCTATGTACAGTAATATGAATCCGTCCTCGTTAGTATCAAGTAGGTTTTCTACATTCTATGTACAGTAATATGAATCCGTCCTCGTTAGTATCAAGTAGGTTTTCTACATTCTATGTACAGTAATATGAATCCGTCCTCGTTAGTATCAAGTAGGTTTTCTACATTCTATGTACAGTAATATGAATCCGTCCTCGTTAGTATCAAGTAGGTTTTCTACATTCTATGTACAGTAATATGAAT
This sequence comes from Bathymodiolus septemdierum, assembly GCA_963383655.1. Taxonomy (NCBI): domain Eukaryota; kingdom Metazoa; phylum Mollusca; class Bivalvia; order Mytilida; family Modiolidae; genus Bathymodiolus; species Bathymodiolus septemdierum. Next base: position 15,062,854 of record OY726523.1, read on the forward strand.
CCGTCCTCGTTAGTATCAAGTAGGTTTTCTACATTCTATGTACAGTAATATGAATCCGTCCTCGTTAGTATCAAGTAGGTTTTCTACATTCTATGTACAGTAATATGAATCCGTCCTCGTTAGTATCAAGTAGGTTTTCTACATTCTATGTACAGTAATATGAATCCGTCCTCGTTAGTATCAAGTAGGTTTTCTACATTCTATGTACAGTAATATGAATCCGTCCTCGTTAGTATCAAGTAGGTTTTCTACATTCTATGTACAGTAATATGAATCCGTCCTCGTTAGTATCAAGTAGGTTTTCTACATTCTATGTACAGTAATATGAATCCGTCCTCGTTAGTATCAAGTAGGTTTTCTACATTCTATGTACAGTAATATGAATCCGTCCTCGTTAGTATCAAGTAGGTTTTCTACATTCTATGTACAGTAATATGAATCCGTCCTCGTTAGTATCAAGTAGGTTTTCTACATTCTATGTACAGTAATATGAATCCGTCCTCGTTAGTATCAAGTAGGTTTTCTACATTCTATGTACAGTAATATGAATCCGTCCTCGTTAGTATCAAGTAGGTTTTCTACATTCTATGTACAGTAATATGAATCCGTCCTCGTTAGTATCAAGTAGGTTTTCTACATTCTATGTACAGTAATATGAATCCGTCCTCGTTAGTATCAAGTAGGTTTTCTACATTCTATGTACAGTAATATGAATCCGTCCTCGTTAGTATCAAGTAGGTTTTCTACATTCTATGTACAGTAATATGAATCCGTCCTCGTTAGTATCAAGTAGGTTTTCTACATTCTATGTACAGTAATATGAATCCGTCCTCGTTAGTATCAAGTAGGTTTTCTACATTCTATGTACAGTAATATGAATCCGTCCTCGTTAGTATCAAGTAGGTTTTCTACATTCTATGTACAGTAATATGAATCCGTCCTCGTTAGTATCAAGTAGGTTTTCTACATTCTATGTACAGTAATATGAATCCGTCCTCGTTAGTATCAAGTAGGTTTTCTACATTCTATGTACAGTAATATGAATCCGTCCTCGTTAGTATCAAGTAGGTTTTCTACATTCTATGTACAGTAATATGAATCCGTCCTCGTTAGTATCAAGTAGGTTTTCTACATTCTATGTACAGTAATATGAATCCGTCCTCGTTAGTATCAAGTAGGTTTTCTACATTCTATGTACAGTAATATGAATCCGTCCTCGTTAGTATCAAGTAGGTTTTCTACATTCTATGTACAGTAATATGAATCCGTCCTCGTTAGTATCAAGTAGGTTTTCTACATTCTATGTACAGTAATATGAATCCGTCCTCGTTAGTATCAAGTAGGTTTTCTACATTCTATGTACAGTAATATGAATCCGTCCTCGTTAGTATCAAGTAGGTTTTCTACATTCTATGTACAGTAATATGAATCCGTCCTCGTTAGTATCAAGTAGGTTTTCTACATTCTATGTACAGTAATATGAATCCGTCCTCGTTAGTATCAAGTAGGTTTTCTACATTCTATGTACAGTAATATGAATCCGTCCTCGTTAGTATCAAGTAGGTTTTCTACATTCTATGTACAGTAATATGAATCCGTCCTCGTTAGTATCAAGTAGATGTAGACAGTTATAGTTAATTTAATAATAAATTACACAACAAATATTTCATTCATCAAGATTATTATTACTATATATAACTACACGAACGAACAACATATTACAGTACATTTACACAGCTTGTCATCTATATATATGTATCAGCTTTAGAAAGTTTCCCTACAATAATTTATTTCTGTGCTGTAGGTGAATATGTTGATGTTAAGTAGATTTAAATTGTTACAAAGCGTGACTACAATTGATTAATTAGAATCATTATAGAACTTAATGCTGGATTATATCATGCAATGTAAAAAATGATATAATATATGGTGTAACTGACATATAATATAAAGATAGAGTACAATTTCATGTAATCATTCTGGAAAATATTTAATACATTTGACGTTAAGTCTTCATATATAGATGTTTGCATGAATTTAATATCAGTGGCTTGTTTATTTTAAATTTATTTTCTTATCTGCTGTTCACAGGAGCTCGTAATATTAGCAACAAGTTGCTATCAGTTGTTCATAGGAAATTTTTCGACCTTATCAATAAAAACGTAGATATCAAAGTTAGTGCGCACGACCTGTTTCTGGAATAACCTTCATCTGGTACGCTCAAAATCGAAAAATTGAAAAGTTATGTTCAAATCAACACTTCGAATGTTTTACGGTCGCTACCATGACTTGGTTGACCGCTATGAAATATCTGTGTCACAAATGACCACTTATATGTTCCACTTGGCGTAAACACTTCCCCGTTCTTTCCTCATCCATAACTTGTCACCGGGTTTGTAACTAGATTAATACGACTAGTGCCACTAGTGGAGCAGGAACTGCTTACCCTTCCGAAGCACCTGAGCTCACCCCCGGTTTTTAGTGGGGTTCGTGTTACTCGATCTGTAGTTTTATGTGTATGTTTTGTAGATCGTTGTTTGTCCTTGTGTACTTTTTCTTTTGGCCATTGTGTTGTCTGTTCTTTTTCGATTTACGGATTCTGATTACCCTTTTGGTATCTTCAAACTCTTCTTAAAGATTTGGGAGCAATAAATCCAAAGATATTAAAATGGATAGTCAATATCTAATAACTTATAAATAGGTTCATCTTAGCTCCACCTTATATCTACGTCATTTGTCAATGTGTGCAAGCTTGATCTCGTCATGAAGATAACTGAAATGCTGTTTAGTTGACCTTAAACAATAAGTAATTGTGCTAATGGCCACCCATCGAGTGTATGTTGTTTTTTCTAATTCCCGTGATATCGTGACATCTGTTACTATAGTGTTTATGGCTGCTTAGACCACTGCCATCTTGTATATATGCAGGAAAGAAAGCTTGTATACATTTGGAAAAATAGAACAATGGCAACTATGAATTTGAGCAAATTAATTCTTTTGTTTGAAAACAATTTTTTTTAGGAAACGTTTCCTGCTATATATAGAATGTACGTAACCAAGACAAAAACGCCATTGGTGGTGTAAAGGTTCTCGTGCTACGATCGAGTGCGTTAGATCGTGGGTTATTTCCCAGGTCAGGTCACACCCAAGACTATTAAATTGGTATTTGTTGCTTCTCCACTTAGCACGCAGCTTAATGTATAAGATCAAAGACTGGTTGGCCCGGAATCAGAATAATGGTTAGGAGTGGAGCGACATGTCTCCCCGCGGACTGTCGTTGCAGTGAACTAGCACTATGCAATTCCCACTAAGAATGTTGGTCATCTCATCGAACGTAATTTGTTCTCATCACGATACAGATGACAAATTACTTATTCGGCGCCATAATATATCACTTATTCTAATACAAAAGTAATATATCAATAAATGCATTCCCTTATTCCTGGTGGACATTTCTGTAACTGGAGTGCCATATCTCTCGCATGCCTTTTCTATGTCGAATAATTAAAAAGTCAATATCTTCAAAATGGCGGAGTGTATTACTAAGAAACATATTTTTGTCATAGAAAAGGACAATAAAATAGACGAGACAAGAAAGAAATTCTACTCCTTTTACAGAGATATTAAACGTTGATGTCTTATCTCAAACATATTTATTTTAATTTTCTGCTGATATCAAACAATTAATGTGACTGGTACTCGGATTACATTTTCTTTAATACAATTCATTGATAGAAAGAGTTATGAATTGACACAACGTCGATATCACTGTCAATTAATATAATGACGTTTGTTGATTCCAGCGAATGCACATATATTCGTCAGAACTCGAGATATGTTTGAATTTTATTTGTTTTCAATCCAAATGTCAGGTTTATCATTTTTGAAATAAAAAAAACATATATAAAATACCAGTATATATTATGCTTTAATTACTGTATTAGGAGAGGGCTTCATAAGTTGTGATAAATTGTGCCCAATCTATTTAAACTTTTAATGAATAAAATAAGGGTAAGTCATTAGAAACCATACAGAAAATCAGACTTATCTTCTAGTTCGTAGCTGCAAAAATGCATACGTATTTGTTTGTAGTGTTGCTTCATATGTAGATTTGTCGATCTCGGTATGATATAAACCATGTAGCTATTGGGTTTTAGCCTCGGTATGGTAAAACCTAAAAAAGTAAAATTGGCATTTGTTGCTTCTTCGCTAAGAACGCAGTATTAAGTTTTAAGAGGTAAGTGCAAAAACTGGTCGGTTCGGAATCAGGATGTGTCCGAGTGGAGTGAAACATGTACTCGAGGACTGTTGCTCCAGTATGCCAGCACTATCACATGCAACTAAACGTGTACATTTGTAAGTCTGTACAAAACGGGATGTATCTTGTTCGTTTTCGCCATTATACATGTATACCTGATAAATTGTTCACTTGGAATTAAACAACAATCTCTAACTTATCATGCGAATACGATGAACGAGATTTTTCTAGATATTAATTCGAATAATAAAATATGATGTTCCACACTCTCCTCCATAAAATTATTTGTAGCGTAGATCAAAGCAGAAATAATTCAACCGATATATCAAAACTAGGGAAAATAGCTAATACATGACGTCATTACAAAATGGGCTTTTTATTACCAGGCTGAAATTACTATTAAATTGAGATACAAGATAATCGCCATAATATCCAATAAATATAAAATTGTTAATTGTGACATTTTCTAGCAAAAATGCACGTTATGTTGCAACAAATTTAACAGGCATGACATAAAATTATTTGTTTCGTCTGTGTTGATAACTTTGATAACAGACGCAAGTAAATCATTTTTACATTAAGTTAGTCAATAACACGTGGTATTTAACTTGAAAGTGTTTCTGCTATTGATATGCACTTTATATATTTCTGCTTCGAGGGATTCTCTGCAGTATACCTTACAGTAAAAGCATACATTAAGATCGTGAGGAAAGGTGACTTCCTGTTGAAAACCAATATAGCAGAACAACCGTGAAGTAAACAAAAATCAGGATTTGATTATTTTTCGAGATTCTGGGATTGCTATAGCCATTTAAAAAAGAACTAGAAGGGAGGCGATGTTGGATAGTGCAGAGAGCTAAATTAAGTTAATAATTTTTACCGGTTTTACTGGAAAAACATAATTATGACCATGCACGTTATAAAGATTTTAACCTTATTTTGTTTCAGTGCAGATGTTTTCAGTATTTCGTTTTTTATAATTGTGGTGAATCCATAATTTTTTTACACTCACAAATATAACATTGGAAGGAAAACAGCCAATGTCCAATGATCTCAAGATTAGTTTAAATTTGACTTGTGTTCGCAGAATTAAATCTATTTATACAATACGTTATGACAAGAAAGTTTAAATAGTGATGACCAACAATTCCACCAATATCAACAAAACAAAAAACCACCTCTCATCTTAGCTAAACTCACCGAACACAAAGAAAAGAAGAAGACCAAGTTGAAGCTGTGTACTTGATTCCTACAGTGGCTGGCTTCAAAAACGTCAACAACATTTCTATCAACTTTAAACTCTAAAACACAGAAAAGACAGTAAAAAACTGAATGCAAACATACTTTCTGGCTTGGAATATCTAGATAACTGAACCGGGATCCAAACCCTCTACTGTAACTCGATTAAACAAGTTAATGACGACACAGGCTTACCCTCTTGTTGTTTTGTTGATTGTGGTATTCACAATAATCTTACTGGAAAACTTTTAAACCTAAGTAAGAAATGATTGAAGAAACCAACAAAAAATAAGAGAAAGGAAAAGGATGATCTGCAAAACATTACACAGAAACCTAACGATTGAACATCACGAATTCCACTAAAACCGGGTGAATTCAGGTGCTCCGGATAGGTTAACAGTTTCCTGCTCCACTAGTAACATCACAATTAAAAAGAGGACATTCAACTTAAACCAAATGACATTCCATTATTCATAAAAGAAAATATTAGTATTACATTTATATTCAATCCTATAAGCGATTTTATTAACAACGGAAGTAAGTAATCAGCTGATCACCGGAAGTTTAAAAACTACACTAACTACCTAGCTACAAATATTTACCCAAAGTGTGAAGATGTTAAATTAGGTTCACATGACTGATGATTATATACATAAATTGATACAGGTGCTGATTTCATGTTTTATTTTTCATCAACACTTAATTATATATATAATTTGTGGATTACCCCAAGGGGAAGTAACTCATTTTTGTTCAATCATCCCAAATGTCAAGACAATTATATTATGATAATACAATGGCAATACATTTGATATTAAATAATGATAGTCATTGTGATTTTGGTATGCATTTGGTAAGTACAAATTTATTATATGTACACTGTAGAAAATATTTAATCATGTAACTTTTGTAACCATTAAGGTAGCACTATACACAAATTGATATTTTTTCATCACAAATTGTTTAATCAATTTTTATTTTATTATAATGTTCTTGATACACAGGTGAAAAAATAATTCAGATATGATGTACTATTAATGAGCATTACGTTTAGTTAGTTTTGCAAACAAACAGATGTGCTTGAATCAGAGATGATAAAAACAAGTGGGCGTCCTTAATTGTTTATCTATTGGATAATTTGATAGTTTTATGACTACTGACCATTTTTTTGAAAGATTCCATTAAATGAAGGGGAAAGCAGCATGGATGTAGCTAACTTTTCATCAATACCAAAAGAAATAAATTAGTTATTTGCAATGGAATTTATTTCAAAATATCTATTGTATAATTTTCATTTAGTAAAATCCAACTAAAAGGGAAGAATCACATAATGAGCAAACTAAGGTTCCAGGTGATTCCTATTATAATTAGTGGTTCACTCTGGTCAGTGGAGGTGGTGTTTTGCCCTTTTCAGTAGGAAGTTAACCTCAAGCTAGGTCAAAGTGATGTAACTTCCCCCGCCATATATTAAAACGTGCCAACTATATACACAATTGTTTTTCAAATGTCAAATGTAGAAAACGTAAACACATTATTTGTAGGTATACGTCTTAATATCTGTTAGCTGTACAATGATCCTGAAAAATAGGTCAGTCGTACGTTTGTATGAATCTGTAGGGAATAAGCATTATCTCTAACAGAACATTTAAATTGCTTAGATTAGATGATATACAAAACCTCATGGTACCATAAAGTCAGAAATTAAAAACTTTGGAATTAATTTGTTGTCGAAGTAGCATAACAGGTGATGAGTTTGTAGACCGTGTTGAAGTTTATCTGAAAGAGTGAGATGTTTACTTAATGTAGCGTACAAACATCTACGACCTGTTTAATATAGATGTACATTTTGTATATTTGAATATATAATGATTGATGCAGGATTAAGCTATATTGTTTTACATCGTGAACTCCCTTCCTATAATGAAGGATTAACTGGGTGGTCTTGATTTCGTAAGTACTATTTAAACACCTATATATTGCACACACATTTGGTTTGTGGTTATGGTTTATGGTGCTTAACGCCACTTTCAACAATAGTTCAGCCATATCGTGGCCATCAGTTTTATTGGTGGAGGAAACCGGAGTACCGGTAGAAAACCACCGATCTGCAACAAGTCACTGGCAAACTTTCTCACATAATGTTGTTTCTAGTACACCTCGCCATGAACGGGGTTCGAACTCACAACTTTAGTGGTGATAGGTACCTGATTGTATATTTAATAAGTCTTTTTGATACATGTAAATGCTCTATCTTTAGTTATCTGAGTAGTGTTTTGTCTATCACTGTTTGGCTTTTTTTTAGCTGCTATGGCATTTTCTGTCGTTCGTTTACGGCCCCTTTGGTATCTTCACATTTTCCTTAAAGCCTCACATCGTGTGTGGTAGATCGCTGGTTCGATTCCTAGTCAAATCAAACTAAATATTCTAAAATTATGTGTTGCTCTTCTATTGAACACACATTATTAAAGACCAAAAACCATGACTAACGATAATATTTCCGAGTGAACTGTTTTCAATGAGCTAGAACTAAAAAATGCAGTCTGCGTGTTGTTATTTTTCAAAACATCATCTCATCTCATCAAAATGTAACTTCTCTCGCAAAGATATAGTGGATAAAGTCTTGACATGTCAGAAAGGAACGAAATGATGCAAAAACTCCCTAACTTTATATAAACAGTACAAAGATTTCATAAAAGCATATCTGTATACATGTACCGATCGTTTTCGATATTCATACTGCAATCAAAATGCATTACATGTATTGAATTTTGTTTTCTTTATACAGTCACTGATAGTAAATCACTTTTTCTATTACCTCACAATAAGTTGACTTAGGATTTCACTTATGACGTAGTCAAGCGTTGATTTAGCGTTTTTGTTGTGTCAATCTTTTCTTGTTGATTTTCTTGCAATATTTTCTGGCATTTTAGATAAATTTATAATGCTGCAGGATTAACAACAAGCAATAAGTTGTCTTATAAATACCACGGGTCTTACGAGTTAACTTATTTATACAAATGAATCCTAAGTAAGAAGAGTTTGAAGATACCAAAGGGGTAATCAGAATGCGTAAATCAGAGAAGGATAGACACGTAGTATGTATGTTTAGTAACAGAAACAACATGATTGACATTAGGCACGGAGCTTAGGCTAAGATACAACATACAGACCCGCATGTTATACCTTGGTATAAGCTCCACCTATTTGCATTGCTTCAAGAAAGTTTTAATCAATTCCAGATAATAGTTAATGATTTTCTACAAACACATTTTAAGATGAATAATTCATAAAAATTTCAAACGGAAACATGTGATTTATATTATGCATCTTTTTGGACACGCATGAAGCAGGTGAGAAATCATACTTCGTAGTTTATTAAGTAATATATTTTATATTCAGAGACAAGTTATGTCTATTCTATAAATATAATACTGTTATATATTCTATATTAAACGAACAACTGTTTAATGAATTAACATCAATCGTAACGGTAAATATAGTTTTTAAGCTATATTTATAACTAATTTGTCTTAACAATGCAGCGTAACGTATGAACAGGATCTCATTTCTGAAAGTAGCTCAAAGGGACAGCTCTAAAATTGATGATAAGCGTAATGATTTCCTGTTTTTTCATAGCAGTATTCGCACTTATAACTACTTTGTTTGTTTTGCAATCTCTTGATTATGAGTGCGCATGACGATGATTATTCCAGAAACGCGTAGTGCTTACTTAATTAGATATCTCCGTTTTTTGCTTACCTGGGCGAAAGGTCATGTGAGGTTTTGTCATCACGTGGCGTCTGTCGTCCGTTAACTTTTCATATTATTGTGATGTCCGTTATGATTTCCGCATTACAATGACGTTCGGTTCGTCTTTGCTTCCGGTTGTTTGTAGGAGGTCTCATGTCTTGCTTACGTTATTTGTGTTTGTTTGCGCATAGTGGTGTCCAACACATATCGTGTTGTGTTTTTGTTTTCTTTTTCTTCGTCTCGTGTACCCTATGTTTCCAGTTTGGATTGTTCATTTTTGATTGCATTTTGGGTATTCTCTAACGTTTGTTTATTTCGTATATCGCCTTATGGAAAAACCTGGCAGTTGATATATTCTGGTAAAACGTATAATAATTATATATATGCAAATATATTTCCTCTGATAACGGTAACCACGTGTCCTTTGATATTGAGTTAGATAACTTTTTCAATTTTAGCAAAGTAATCTTGATTGTCTATAACCTTGCATACATTTTCAGATAATAATGGTATTCTGACGCGTAACATTCACCTGCTAAAATCAAGCATACGATAACGTTTTATAAAAAAAAACCACGACACAAATATGATTTTTATGATAAAATGGTAAATGTATTACTCTGCTCGATGAGACGATATATACAATTATATTTTATTTATCAGTTTTTGTCTGCGCATCATGACACCACCCACAGAAGTGTTATAGATAGCACATTCCCTGTCTGTGTATTAAATGTCAGTATTAATTCTAGCATTTTATTAATTCAGGTTTATAACTGGATAATGCCAGGATCACTTTAGGTATAAATCTAGATTCTATAAAGCTGATGGTTTTTAGGGTACAAGGTAAGTACTAACAATTATCATTGCACAACTAAAATTGAAAAATATTCAAAAATGTTTTTTCATGTAGGAAAACAATGTACATCTTCTCGTCGAATGGATATTCACAATTTGTCAAGGAGATACAAATTAATAATTAAGAATTTCTTGACTATCCATTGAGTTCCATAGTCGTACTAGAACACCGACCAATCAGACATCCTGCTAATATACATTTCACTACTCCGGCGTTCTAGTGAGATTCGTACAGATAGAAAAAGAGACCAATTAGAACACGGTGCCTGCTACATATAAATTTCTCGACGCGGAATATCTATTTAGTTTTGTACTCGTACAGATCGAGAGGACCAATCAGAACACAGTATCCGGCATTATAGGAGTACGAGTGCAAAGCGATTATTTAAGAATTGAATGTAATGTTGTAGTTTTATTTGTGTATGAAAGCATTGACTGAAGTACATTTTGTATGAGGTAGTATCGCTTCATATTACATTTTTATATTCTTTAAATGCAATTGAAATGATTAATATTTGTTTTAATATTCCACATTTTCAACTGTTGTTTTGTGGGTAGATACAAGTTTTTATGACATTCGAAGAGTTCGGGGAAGTGGGCGTTATAGAATTGTAAGAAGAATTTGAAGATACCAAAAAGGGCAACTAGAATCCATATATCGAAGAAGAACAAGAGAACACAATGGCCAAAAGAAAAAGTACAAAAGGACAAACAACGATAACCAAGACATACATATATTACTAAAGATCGAGTAACACGAACCCCACTAAAAATCGGGGGTGAACTCGGGTGCTCCGGAAGGGTTAAGCAGCTCCAGGAGGGTAATGCGCTTCATCGACTAATAAAGTTTCAATATTGATGTCACGGGTCAACCTTCTGACTAATCACATAGGACTTTCGAAAGTAAATAAACACATATTATACATTTATTGCATGCTGGTGAGGGTAATATGTTGCCCTCTGGGAATATGATACTCTTGGGTGAATAAATTTTCATATTTCCTGATCCCGTATGCTATAAATGTTTTATTATACTGAATGAAACCAAGAAAACACATACATGTAAAATACTGCTGGCATGCATATTTTAAGTCCATTCAAATTAATCTATTTATGGTAATTAATATATGTGATGTGTTCCGAGTGCCTCTGATCGATAACTCTGGCGGGAAAACCCGTGAGGTTTCCGAGGGGTGGAATATGATTTTCATTTCACGGAATATGATTTTTGTGATCACGTCTTCTGATTTTTACCAATTGTCCAATCAAATTAATCTATTTATGGTAATTAATATATGAGGTATAATAATATGAATTATTATCTTACCATTAGTGCATCTTTCAATTGCGATTATGACATTCCAATCGATACATTGATCAAACAATTTCTTTAATACAATTATATTTATTATAGATGAATAATTCAACCAGCTCTGCGTATGGTGACTGGACTGAAAGCTGTACGCCAGAACTACGCTTTGATGTAAGTAAAACTAATTGAGAATAAACTAACAAACAATAAAACATATATAGGTACAAGGTAGAGCTTTGTGGTTGGAAGACTTGATAACCACAAGAGAAGGGGAAAAATTGTGAATATGATTTTAACAACAATTGTCTGGCAACTGGTAGACACCAACTACTCTTAGCAATCTATCCCTCTGATGTGTGTCGCTGATAAAGTTTGAATCACTGAACTGACCTTGATCCACAAAAATATTAGGTCAGTTCGTAACTCGCACGAGCAAGCTTAACGGTCAATCTGACGTAAAACACAGTATGACGTAACCGATAAGAATTATAACGGCCTCGACAGATATTGTCACACATATCCCAGTTCGTCCTGTCGGACTCGTTGAGATATTCTTGATGATGTGTGTCTCAACCTTCAAAATTGCCGTTATTCTATAGCTATTGTTTATTTGGAGCTGCTGTATGCATAGAGTGTGGCATTCTCCAAACACGTCGGATATATACAGAATATTAGGCATTTTCTTTTTGGTACTGACTTTATCACGGGGTATATCAGGTAAGCCGAAACGGCGAGCCTGATATACCCCGTGATAAAGTCTGTCTCAAAAACAAAATGTCTAATATTCTGTTTATTGGTAATTTATAATTAACTTTCAAAAAAATAATAAGATGAATTCTTTAAAACGATATTTTGATGGGATTATTTTTTTGCTGATGGATCTGGTTTTGTAAATGTGATTCGGTTCTGGCGCGCGAGGTTCATTCAAAAACTAGTTAGCGAGGCGGCAAGATGTGTTTTTTACTATTTGACGTGTATTATACATTATGATGGTTTTGTTGGATTTAAGTGTGTTTTGGAAATTATAATGTTCGAATATGATACCGGTAAGTAATTTTTGTCATAAAAACTTGTGCTAAAACCGTATCGAATACGTTTCACTGAAATATTCTGAATGTAGGTCAAATCAATTTACATCCATAATAATCCCACTCGGAAGGCATTTAAGATTTTATGTTATTAATTTTAGAAAATTAATTAATATATATATATTTGCATATCCAGAATACAGAAGTTTTAGTTCAGTCTTCCCTGTTATTGATCAGTGCTATGTTGTATTAAATTTTAGCTCTTTTCAGGAATTGGATTGATTTCAATCTTAAATCATCATTAGATATTGCAGTGTATATACAATGTAAGCCTAAGGATGTTCAATCTTTGCAAAGTAGTTATTTCTTGGTTTTCTATCATTTTGGTTTTGAGTCCACAACATTGACCTTTTCCCGTATTATTGATTTTGATGACGCAACCAATCTTTTTCTAAGACAATTATATTCATGCGCAGTAGTTGACGCATGCCTAATACGGATTGACCTAATAATTTTGATATCACGACCAGTACGTTGAGATAAGCTTTATCAATCGACACACTTCAAAGGAAAACTACACAAATTACCGATAAACTTATTTACATCCGGTGGACAAGATATCTATGTAATTCCAATATGTTACAGCGGACTACTCCTTCAGAAGGATTGAACCATACAATGTAGAAACTATCCTACATATTTGCAACACGTAGTTCATTCGTGGGAAATTTACTAAAGTCAACACAGGAAATTTTGTATGTTCCCGATGTAAGGATATAACCTTACATGATATGTAATATGAGGACACCACAACGGGTGCTGTGTAAGGTGCTGGATTATCTTACTTCTTAGAATTAACTAATGTCGATCGCAATTCTTGTTGTTCTCGTATATCTCAAATGTGTTGGATATTGTCATGTCCAGAACTATTTCCGTCGTAAAACAAATTCAACCAATATTAACAAAGGGTGCCACTAGTGGAGCAGAAACTGCTTTCCTTTCGGAGCACATGAGTGAGGTTAGTGTTGCTGGTCTTTAGTTTTCTGTGTAGTGTTAGTAGATCATTGTTGGTCCTTTTGGCCATTGTGTTGTTTGTATATCGTGGATTTATGAATTCTGATTACCCCTTTGGTATCTTTCAAACTCTTCTTAACAAAAACGAACAACTACTTCAAACCATTAAATACAAGGAAGATAACAAAATTTTTCGGTAATTTGTGTAGTTTTCCTTTGAAGCGTGTCGATTGATAAAGCTTATCTCAACGTACTGGTCGTGATATCAAAATTATTAGGTCAGTCCATATTAGGCACGCGTCAACTATCGCGCATGAATATACTTGTTTAAAAAAAAGATTGGTTGCGTCATCAAAATCAATAATACGGGAAAAGGTCAATGTCGTGGACTCAACACCAAAATGATAGAAAACCAAGAAATAACTACTTTGTAAAGATTGAACATCCTTAGGCTTACATTGTATATACACTGCAATTTCTAATGATGATTTAAAATTGAAATCAATCCAATTCCTGAAAAGAGCTAAAATTTATTACAACATAGCACTGATCAATAACAGGGAAGACTCAACCTAAAACTTCTGTATTCTGGATATGCAAATATATATATATTAATTAATTTTCTAAAATTAATAACATAAAATTTTAAATGCCTTCCGAGTGGGATTATTATGGATTTTAATTGATTAGACCTACATTCAGAATATTTCAGTGAAACGTATTCGATACGTTTTAGCACAAGTTTTTATGACAAAAATTACTTACTGGTATCATATTCGAACATTATAATATCCAAAACACACTTAAATCCAACAAAACCATTATAATGTATACCACACGTCAAATAGTAAAACACATCTTGCCGCCTCGTTAACTAGTCTTTGAAAGAATTTCGCGCGCCAGAACCGAATCACATTTAAAAAACCAGATCCACCCGCAAAACAATAATCCCATCAAAATTTCGTTTTAAAATATTGTTATAAATACTGTTATAATGACAGCCGCAACCTTTGAGCCGTAATGAAAGCGGGAGGTTTGGCGCTTTAAAATCTGATTCAACCCACCATTTCTTTAGAAATGCCTGTACCAAGTCAGGATCATTACGGTTTTCACAGCTTTCCGGTTGTTGACTGATTTTGTCTGTTTATATAATCATGAGTTTTGACTTTCCCTTTGTAAGATTGTTCGGAGTTCGGTAATGTTGTTATTACCCTTATTTAAAGAATTCATTTTATTATTTTTTTGAGTTAATTATAAATTACCGATAAACAGAATATTAGACGTTTTGGTTTTGGGACTGACTTTATCACGGGGCATATCAGGCTCGCCGTTCCGGCTCACCTGATATACCGCGTGATAAATTGTCAGCGAGCCTGATATGCCTCGTGATAAAGTCAGTCCTCCCAAAAAAGCCTAATATTCTGTATATAACGTTGGGATTCTAGACCCTTTCTTGATTAAACTGGCAAATGAGATTTCAAACCCCCTTGACATATGATTTTCTCATGATATTTTGTAATTTTGTTTCCTTTTCATTTTGTGTTTCAATGGTGTTTTATTTTAAGCATATTTTATTTGCCAATTAAATAGACAAAACAGATTAGACACAAGTTAAACAAACTGATGAAGTCTTCTCCATATTACAATTTGTTACATTAAAGAAGTACATAAAAGGCATGCATTACTATATATAGTACTACAGTAATAACGAATCAATGATGATATTCACAAACAAAATG
The DNA here is from genome assembly GCA_963383655.1 of Bathymodiolus septemdierum. Classification (NCBI taxonomy): domain Eukaryota; kingdom Metazoa; phylum Mollusca; class Bivalvia; order Mytilida; family Modiolidae; genus Bathymodiolus; species Bathymodiolus septemdierum. The sequence goes on from OY726523.1 coordinate 15,078,052, forward strand.
GAAGGAAAAATAAAATTAAGATGGATTCGTATGATGTGCATGTTCACCCAATTCAATTCCAGCTATAGGATAAGGAATCTTCTTGAACATTTAATGTAATCAAAAACATATTTAAATATAATACAATTTTGTTCACAAGTTAAATTATCATTGCCGCATGTCAGAAATTTGATATCTAGAGTGTAGCAGGTTGTAACCCTGTTGATATTACATATCAATGTAGTTCTGGCTTGTAGGTATATTGGACAATCCAACAAGAAATGTTTTATAATTTCAAGAGCAGCTCCACATCGACAAGATGGGTCAGATACAATTCCCACTCGAAATAAAGCATAATTCAAAAAACGAAGCTGAGCGTCTTAGCTGGGTTAAAGTAATTTTTAATTTGCGAAGACAATAGAAATAATGTTTAGGGACATAATGATTTTCAGTTAATCGATTTTCTTTAATTCCGATTTAAATTTTGATAAGGTATCAACATTTCGAATATTATTATTTAAATTATTCCACATTTTTATTGTGGAGGGGATAAAAGAATCACTAGTAGAAGACAGTCTACAGAAAGGTAAAATAATACCATTCCCATTTCTCACCGACATACGTTGTATGGTAGGGGTATGAATTTACAAAGATACTTAGGGGTATTTTTATTAACTATATTATAAAAAGGTTGAAGTTACTTTCTCTTCCGTCTCACAGATAATAATTCACAACCTGTTTCTCTATATAAAATTTCAGTTTTTGTGAAAATAGATAAACCTGTAACAATTCTGGCAGTTATCCCATAGTTCACAGACATATTCAAAAAGTGGTCTAATGTACACAATGTTTGTATTGGTCCTATGTTTTGTGTACCCTATGTTGCCAGTTTCTCTGGATTGTCCATTTTTTGATTGCCCCTTCAGGTTTCTCTAACGTTTAATTACACACTACAATGTTGTAGAAATCGGCGAGACAAAACAAAGGTAATTTAACATTTAGACCAACCATCAACAGGTATTTGACGTTCATTTTTGTTCCGGGTCTAAAATCAGTTTCTCTGCTGCTTGGTACAGCCTTTCAGAAAGGGTCAGATTCCTTGTTGTGCAAGACAATTTAAATACCCATCACGTCCGTACGGTTTTCACTCATGTTTATTTCCAACGTAGTACGCCGTGGTCGTTTTTGTGCTCAGTGAGTTCAGTTATGATGAGAGAATATTGTTCGTTTTGTAGATATTGGTGGAATTCATGACCATCACTGTTTAAGCTTTCTTTTGTTTTGTAGATATTGGTGAAATTCATGACCATCACCGTTTAAACTTGTTATTCATACTTTATTTTTAGATCTATATTTCCGGGTGGATCGTTGCAGCTGAAGGGATTTTAACAATTCTGTTGAATGGAGCTCTAATAACACTGTTATTACTAAGGAAGAAAAAGTCAAACCATGCATTCCTGATACTGAATTTAGCCATAACAGGTAACTTAAAAAAAAGTAGATTAATTTCTCTTTAGCCATTATTGTGCAATACAATTAAAAACACAATATACCAAACTGTCGGACCAGTTCCAAAACTCAATAAAAAAAAATCGTAGAAAGAGGCAAAATCGACACATCTAACACACGAATATTTTACCGCTAATTTCCTGTATTGGTACAGGTACTTTAATAAAAAGTAGCAGGTTAAATTAGTTTTATGGACCTACACCATCCCTCGTAGTAAAATGATGCGGTCATGTAAGTGTTTCCCATATATGAGTTAAATGTCAACGCTCGGATATAACTGTACGAACAGGTTGCCATAGAGAACGCTTTAAGTCGAACGTTAACACATTGGATATACTATTTACATTGTTGTATGTACCCATGGCAATACAGTTGTTGACCAGGATGCAGAGGACCCAGCAGTGGATAACTCAATATCAAATTGTTCTTTTCCACATCCTGATTTTAACTAAGCCTTTCATAATGAAATATATTATAAAAAGCTGACAGTACAGTTGAGACCAGCAACATAATAACAATAAGAATACCAAAGGGGCAATCAGAATCTGTATATCGAAGAACAGACAACACAATGGCCAAAAGAAAAAGTACAAAAGGACAAACAACGATGTACAAAACATACATATAAAACCAAAGATCGAGTAACACGAACCCCACTAAAAATCGGGGGAACTCGGGTGCTCCGGAAGGGCAGGCAGTTCCTGCTGCACTAGTGGCACCCGTCGTGTTAATCTAGTTACAAACCAGGTAATAAGTCGTGAATGAGGAAAGGACCGGGAAGTGTTTACGACAAGTGGAAAATATCCGTGGTAATTGGTGACACATATTCCATAACGGTCAACCAAGTCATGGTGGCGACCGTAAAATTTTCGAAGTGATGACTTCAACTTTACGAAAGAAACCCTTGGTTCAGTAGCTTCCTTGTTAGCAACAACCCTCCATCAAGGAAATCCTGATAGGAACCACAAGCTCTGGAATATCGTATCATCTGAGAGATATATACTCCATTTGCAGGTGCTGCTGGAATATTGCTACATATAAATGGAAAGTTCACAATGAGAAAATTGATATCATCTCTTTTGTCGTAAAGTTTCGTTCTTAACCGCCCCTCACTGTCGATTTCGAGGTGTAGGTCAATGTACGAAGCAGACGTATCTGTATCTGTAGTATCTTTTATTTCAAGCTCAATGGGATAGATGCGATCAACAAAATCATCAAACCTAGAAGGACATCATCTATATAGCGGAACGTGAAATTAAAGGATCGGGCTAGCTTCTTTTCGCTTTTCTTGAGAAACCCCTGTATGAAGTCTGCCTCAAACGAATAAAGGAACAAATCGGCGGGAAGAGGAACACAGTTTGTACCCATAGGTATGCCGACTGTCTATTGAAAAACACGTCCACCAAGCATAACAAATATGTTGTCAATCAAAAATTCGAGCATGTTGAAGATATCAGTTTCAGAGAACGCTTTGGTAGAATCAGAGTGGTGTTTTACAAAATAAGATCTGTCTCTTCCTAGCATAAGGTATTTGTATCTACACATTTGGACCAGCTCCCTTAATTTATCCTTCAGCTTAGAGTGAGGAATAGTAGTGTAAAGGGTAGAGAAGTCAAATGGTTTAATGCTATTGCAGGAGGAGAGGGACCTATATTGTATGTACTCTAACAGATCTTTAGAGTTCTTCATAATCTGATTCACACCACCCCTCGAGTAGCTAGTGTCACAGTAACTCTGAAGCCCGGTTTTGACCGCCGATAGAATACATGTTAATAATTTGGAAAGAGGTTTCGTGGAGCATTTGGCAGACCAAGCAACATAGCGCTGTTTGAAAAGACACTTGTGTAATCTAGGAATCCAGTAGTAATGGTAGATCTAGTTCTTCATCTTTGATTGAAAACTACACGATATACATTTCGTAGTTGTGCAAGGATCTTTGTTCTTACGGTCAAACTCACAAAGGTCAAGTAGTATTGACCTTGGATTGTTCATAGTATATTAACACATAGTATATTAACACATAGTTATTTCCTAAACAATGAGGATCGACCGGAATGTAATATTCCAATTATTCACTGAAACATCCGATTGTTTAGATATTTCTGATGTTCGTCGGACATTTTACAATGTCAGCAAATTAACTAATTGGTGTATTCGAAATATAGAATGCTAATAATAAATAATGAATGAATACTTATTTTATTTTTTGCATAGTTGTTTATATATCTAATATAAGTATATTTTTCCTGTTTCTCTGTGTGTAATGATTTATAAATAGGTGATGATTTTTATTGTGTAAGTTACATGTCTGACTCTGTGCATGATACCTTTTGTTGTAAAACAGGGGCCCTTGGTTGATCCTGAACGACCAAGGTGCATTGCTAACAGGTAATGATGAATAAATGTATATGATTAATAAATAAAACTAAAAAAAAAACTAATTTGTTTTCAAATGTTGCAAACGACACAATTTTGAAATGTTCAAACAAATTAATTTATATACTAAAATATAAATAAATAACATAAGTTTTAAATTATATGTTTTTGTATCTTTTTAGTTTTTCTTTTACTTGTGCATAGAACCCGATTTTTCTTTTCATAGATAAAAATATGTCTTAGTTCTAAGGATCTTCTAGAGGAGGAATTTAATTTATAAATTTAATTTATAAAATTTAATTTATAAAATTTAATTTATAAACTTTGTACGTGTCACGATATTGCTGATACATTGGGTTAATCATCAATCAATCAATCAATCAATCAATCAATCAATCAATCAATCAAGATATGTGTACATGCATTCTATTTGTTATTGGTTGTCTATTTTGTCCTGTTTCAAAAGTTAAACAGATCTTTCCGTATATTGTATATGTCCTTTTTTAGACTTAGTTAATATGAGGCGCTCCAAATATGGAAGTGAATGACTGTTGCGGGTTTTGGTGAGTGTCACACATGTGGGAATCCAACCTGGGGACATTAAGCACGAATATTTAAATCAAGCAACCTTCAATTAGAGTAATATGCTCCATGTGTACAAACAACTATATAGTTCCAACCTCTATTCTTTAAGAGCTTAACTTATCTTGATATATCTATTTGGTACACACCATCCGAGATGAGCGTTTGATAGTTGTACGGAGCCAAGACAATAAAACTACTTAGTAACTTGAGTTGTAAGAACAGCATGCACAAGACTGTTTAATACTTTGTAACACATTTATATAATAAATAGGGATATGGTTAGAGTTATGGTGTTTAACGTCACTTTCACCAATATTTCACTAATATCGTAGCTGTCAGTTTTATTGGTTGAGGAAACCGGAGTATCCGGAGATGAGAGGGATTCGAACTCACAACGTTAACGGTGATAGGCACTGATTGCATAAGTAGTTGTAAATCAAACTACCATACGATCACCACCACGACGGCACCTTGTATAATAAATAATATCTTGAAACAAATACAAGACTATTAATCAAAAGTTTAAATTAACATATTACTCAACTCTAATATCATCAGTTGTCTCAATGTTAATATCCATGAGATATTGTCTTATACCAAATTAGTTTGAATTGAAAATGTTATTACGCATTGAAATTACAAATATAAAAATGTACTCCGGATATTGTTAATGCCATACTATATATAAATATAATGGTGTGCCAATAGACGGGAATCTGAAATGGTAACCAATCATCTATCAAAGTCTACTACGGATATAAAGTTGAAACGCGGTCAGTTATGATCGTTTTTTCTCACAACCTATAGGTAACATAGAATCCAATTAAGGTCAATGGACAGTCACTGGTGTGATCAATCATACTCAGGTAAATCTTTGCATCAAAACAAGAACTGCGTTTGATGATATATTATTAGTCAGAAAATAAAATGAAAAGCTAAACACACCACACCGTCGGAACAATTTAAATATCTAGAAATAGAAGCAATAACAACGTAAATATAAGCACACCACATCGTCGGAACAATTCAAATATCTAGAAATAGATGCAACAAAAGCGTAGATATTAAATTTAGTGCGCACGACACAAAATCGATACCCTTAACACATTTATGCATGATCGGTCACTTTCCTGGTTTGGTACAGGCACTTCAGGAAAAAATGGCGGCTTTAAGCTCAGTAATGTTATTAAATTTGTATATTTACAGATACAATGTACATTACCGCTCACTTTCATGGCTTGGGACAGACACTTCAAAAAAAGTGGTGGAGGTTAAAAAACTGATGTTAATAAATTTGTATATTTCCAGATACAATGTACATTACCGCTCACTTTCATGACTTGCTACAGGCACTTTAATAAAACAAGTGGCGGTGTTAAGCTCAGTGATGTTAATAAATTTGTATGTTTCCAGATGCAATATATATTACCGTTCACTTTCATGACTTAGTACAGACATTTTAGTAAAAGGTGGCGGGGTTAAGCCCAGTAATGTTATTAAATTCGGGTATTTCCAGATACGATATACATTACCGCTCACTTTCATGGCTTGGGACAGACGCTTTAATAAAAAGTGGCGGGGTTAAGCTAAGCAATGTTATTAAATTTGTATATTTTTTTCCAGATACAGCAGTTGCATTGTTTCATGACTTTCCGAGAATGGTACAGCATCATTATCCTTGGACGTTCGGAATTGAACTCTGTTTAGTCTTCCAGTATACACAACAAATTTCACTATTTGCTTCAACGTACATTTTGGTAGCTTTAAGTGTTGACAGATTGCTAGCAATAATTACACCTCTATCACCGAGAAGACGTAATAGATGGTATAGACGAATACTGATTTTTATACCATGGTTTTTGGCGGCCATCTTTAGTTTACCGAAATTAAAGAGTGTAGTTGATTCAGATTGTGGGGATTTAGAAAACGAAGTAAAATTATGGTGCATTGTGGACTTCCGGGGACAGTATGGCAGAGTTAGTATTTGCATATGATTTATATCGTACTTAGAAAAAAACTCTTTTTTCTATTTGTCGTCAAAATATGCAATTTATCTTTTGTAAGAATGGTTGGTTAAAGGGAGTTTAGCGTCACTTTCAACTATATTTCAGCTGTATCACTTTTATTGGTGGAGGAAACGGATTACCCGAAGAAAAAACACCGATCTGTTGCAAGTCACTGACAAACTGTATCACATGATGCTGTATCGAGTACACCTCGCCACGACCGGGATTCGAACTCACAACTTAAGTGATGATGCCCCTACAGTTTTCTCTAATACCTTTTCTCTAAATGTCTTACATTTTAACTTGGATGAAGTTTATTGAACAAACATTATAAGCACCATATCAAAAATAAATTGTGACTTAATTCTTTTTTCAAGTTTTACATGTATATATTAAAAAAAAACTTTTTAGTGCATAAGGTGCCAGACCAAATGTGTCTAAATCTATCTTAAATTCTACATTACGATAACAACAATTACAATATGACTCTGAAATGCGATAGGTCATTAATGATATTTTCTTTTCCAGGTAATGGTACCACTAATATCCATATTATTAATTGTACTTCCAGTCATTCTTATGATGTCCATGTATGGATATATATTTTACTTTGTCAAAAAAAGATTTTATAATGACGAAACAACTAATACTAATAGGAACACGTGTAAGCTATTAATTATAGTACTCCTAAAATTGGGAGCACTCTTAAGTATATTACTCCATCAAATAGAAACACATACAAGCCATTAGTTATATCAATCTACCTTCATTGTGCAGTAGTTGATGGCTCATATTTTAGTAGTCAAACTTGGCCATGCGGTCACCTCTATAAAGCAGTCACTTGTATAAAGAAGTCACATTTTTTTTTATCATGTCATGGAAAATTTCATATGAATTGAACCTCTTTTAAGAGGTCATCTGTCGTATAAGGCCACCTCTTCTTTGCCCTAAAGGTGACCTCTAAATACAGGGTTGACTGTATATTACGTACATAGTCTTCAGGATTAAGACTCGGACTTCCTTATCAGGAAGCTGCTCAGCCAGTTATATGTGAGGCACGGCATTTTACACACGCCTGGACAACCTTTCCATGGCCGCATCATGTCAGTAAGTGGACATGTCGTTCCTCTCGGACACATTATTCCATACTTCGAGCCAGCCAGCCTTTGTTTTTTGATGTGTGTTTAGCAGAGAAACAACAAATACCAATTGCATAGTCTTTGGTTTGACCTGACCGCAGCTCGAACCCACGATCTACCGCTATCGAGGCAAATACGTTAACGATTATACCATTGATGCGGTATCTAGGGATGAGAATGAGCAGTCGTGGATAAGTGTGTATCGATCTCCCCTTTTTCTCCGATAATACTGATTGGACTTTATAATTATTCTGACGGTGTGGTTGTTTTTGTTTTCATTTCATTATCTTCTTCTGGTCTAGATCTGACAAGCAAATTGAAAGTCGTATTCTCTAATCAACTATTAAATTAACTGTCAAATGGGACAACTAACACATGTTTACATTCATAAACAAATAGTATATGCCTTAACTGTTAAGACATAAACAAAATCTTTATTCATGGAACGCTATAAAATATGATCGAGCAATAACAGAGATAAAAAAATATATATTTTAATAAGAAGCATGGCTAATTGTGTGGATCGCTTAACAAGGCTAAAACTGTTGCTATAACCGCATCGGTGGCGTAATGCTTAGTGTGCTCGCCTCGAGTGTTATAGATTGTGTGTTGGAGCTAGGGTCGGGTCAAACCAAAGACTATAAATTGCTTCTCTGCTAAACACGCTTGGAATAGTGTGTCGGAGTGGAACGACATGTTTACCCGCGGACTGTCGTTAGTACAATCAACATTTAACTAAGCGCGTTGGTCTAGTACAAAACTCACATCATAATTATCTCATCGCTCATTTGGCGTTTGTTAAACAACAATCACCCACTCATTCACTAAAAAGGCTGTTGAGTACTGGTTCTGTCCCAGAACTTTGAAGATACCAAAGTGGTAATCAGAAGTTGTAAATCGAAGAAGTACATATATTACAATGACCAAAAGAAATGGAACCAAAGAACAGACAATGATACTAAACAGAAACCTAAAGACGGAGCAACACGAGCCCCACTAAATACCGGGGGTGAACTAAGGAGCTCCGGAAAGATGAGAAGTTTCTGCTCCACATATGTCACCCGTCATGTTACTCTTGTTACGGTGATAAGTCAAGAATGAGTAAAGAACCGAATTGTGATTACGATTACGATTGTGATTGTACATTATTTGTCATATTCTATTGTTATATGTTTCAGGTGTTTTACGTTCTAACCAAGCACAATTATATGGTAGTGCCAAGAAACGAAGTCTTCTGATAACAGTTGTTGTTGGCGTAGGTAAGTATAGAAACACTGATATAAAGTCTTGTTACAGGTGTTTTACGTTCTAATCAGGTACACTCACTGGGTGGGGGTATGGCGTTTAACAATATTTTCAACAATATTTCATTTATATCGTGACGGTCAGTTTTATTTGTGTAGGGAATCTGAGTATCCGGAGAGTATCACCGACCTGCCGCAAGTCACTGATAAACTTTATCACATAATGTTGTATCGAGTACACCTCGTCTGAGCGGTATTCGAACTCACAACGCTAGTGGTGATAGGTCCCTTCATAAAACAAAGCATTCTAATTTCATTTTTTGTTGGCTTAGGTAAGTATATAAACATTGATCATGAATCTTCAAATAACAATTAGCAAGAAAATATTTGAATGTAAGACTAATCAGTTTGGCTTTTCATTCTATTGACTTGGTGCTTATCTGATGAAGGTTATTCAAAAATACGCGTCCTGCGCACTAATTCGATATCTTCTTTTTTTAAATTACATTTGGCAGAAATAAAAGTAAATGAATGGTGCTGATATAACCGTTCTACATTTCACATTTACAGTAGGGTCTTCAAAGACGACTATAATTCATACCCTAACATGAAGGTGGCACGGCTCCTAGCCTACAGTTGAGTGGTACTCTGTAATGAAGGTGAAACGGCTCTTAGCCTACAGTTGAGTGGTACTCTGTAATGAAGGTGAAACGGCTCTTAGCCTACAGTTGAGTGGTACTCTGTAATGAAGGTGAAACGGCTCTTAGCCTACAGTTGAGTGGTACTCTGTAATGAAGGTGAAACGGCTCTTAGCCTACAGTTGAGTGGTACTCTGTAATGAAGGTGAAACGGCTCCTAGCCTACAGTTGAATGGTACTCTGTAATGAAGGTGAAACGGCTCCTAGCCTACAGTTGAGTGGTACTCTGTAATGAAGGTGAAACGACTCCTAGCCTACAGTTGAGTGGTACTCTGTAATGAAGGTGACACGGCTCCTAGCCTACAGTTGAGTGATACTCTGTAATGAAGGTGAAACGGCTCTTAGCCTACAGTTGAGTGGTACTCTGTAATGAAGGTGAAACGGCTCCTAGCCTACAGTTGAGTGGTACTCTGTAATGAAGGTGAAACGACTCCTAGCCTACAGTTGAGTGGTACTCTGTAATGAAGGTGACACGGCTCCTAGCCTACAGTTGAGTGATACTCTGTAATGAAGGTGAAACGGCTCTTAGCCTACAGTTGAGTGGTACTCTGTAATGAAGGTGAAACGACTCCTAGCCTACAGTTGAGTGGTACTCTGTAATGAAGGTGACACGGCTCCTAGCCTACAGTTGAGTGGTACTCTGTAATGAAGGTGAAACGGCTCTTAGCCTACAGTTGAGTGGTACTCTGTAATGAAGGTGAAACGGTTCCTAGCCTACAGTTGAGTGGTACTCTGTAATGAAGGTGAAACGACTCCTAGCCTACAGTTGAGTGGTACTCTGTAATGAAGGTGACACGGCTCCTAGCCTACAGTTGAGTGGTACTCTGTAATGAAGGTGAAACGACCCCTAGCCTACAGTTGAGTGGTACTCTGTAATGAAGGTGAAACGGCTCTTAGCCTACAGTTGAGTGGTACTCTGTAATGAAGGTGAAACGGCTCTTAGCCTACAGTTGAGTGGTACTCTGTAATGAAGGTGAAACGGCTCTTAGCCTACAGTTGAGTGGTACTCTGTAATGAAGGTGAAACGACTCCTAGCCAACAGTTGCATGGTACTCTGTAATGAAGGTGACACGGCTCCTAGCCTACAGTTGAGTGGTACTCTGTAATGAAGGTGAAACGGCTCCTAGCCTACAGTTGAGTGGTACTCTGTAATGAAGGTGAAGCAGCTCCTAGCCTACAGTTGAGTTGTACTCTGTAATGAAGGTGAAATGACTCTTAGCCAACAGTTGCATGGTACTCTGTAATGAAGGTGACACGGCTCTTAACCTACAGTTGAGTGGTACTCTGTAATGAAGGTGAAGCGGCTCCTAGCTTACAGTTGAGTTGTACTCTGTAATAAAGGTGAAACGGCTCCTAGCCTACAGTTGATTGGTACTCTGTAATGAAGGTGAAATGACTCTTAGCCAACAGTTGCATGGTACTCTGTAATGAAGGTGACACGGCTCCTAACCTACAGTTGAGTGGTACTCTGTAATGAAGGTGAAGCGGCTCCTAGCTTACAGTTGAGTTGTACTCTATAATGAAGGTGAAACGGCTCCTAGCCTACAATTGAGTTGTACTCTGTAATGAAGGTGAAACGGCTCCTAGCCTACAGTTGAGTGGTACTCTGTAATGAAGGTGAAACGGCTCCTAGCCTACAGTTGAGTGGTACTCTGCAATGAAGGTGAAACGGCTCCTAGCCTACAGTTGAGTGGTACTCTGTAATGAAGGTGAAGCGGCTCCTAGCCTACAGTTGAGTTTAACTCTGTAATGAAGGTGAAACGGCTCCTAGCCTACAGTTGAATGGTACTCTGTAATGAAGGTGAAGCGGTTCCTAGCTTACAGTTGAGTTGTACTCTGTAATGAAGGTGAAATGGCTCCTAGCCTGCAGTTGAGAGGTACTCTGTAATGAAGGTGAAACGGCTCATAGCCTACAGTTGAATGGTACTCTGTAATGAAGGTGAAACGGCTCCTAGCCTACAGTTGAGTGGTACTCTGCAATGAAGGTGAAACGGCTCCTAGCCTACAGTTGAGTGGTACTCTGTAATGAAGGTGAAACGACTCCTAGCCTACAGTTGAGTGGTACTCTGTAATGAAGGTGACACGGCTCCTAGCCTACAGTTGATTGGTACTCTGTAATGAAGGTGAAACGGCTCATAGCCTACAGTTGAGTGGTACTCTGTAATGAAGGTGAAACGGTTCCTAGCCTACAGTTGAGTGGTACTCTGTAATGAAGGTGAAACGACTCCTAGCCTACAGTTGAGTGGTACTCTGTAATGAAGGTGACACGGCTCCTAGCCTACAGTTGAGTGGTACTCTGTAATGAAGGTGAAACGACCCCTAGCCTACAGTTGAGTGGTACTCTGTAATGAAGGTGAAACGGCTCTTAGCCTACAGTTGAGTGGTACTCTGTAATGAAGGTGAAACGGCTCTTAGCCTACAGTTGAGTGGTACTCTGTAATGAAGGTGAAACGGCTCTTAGCCTACAGTTGAGTGGTACTCTGTAATGAAGGTGAAACGACTCCTAGCCAACAGTTGCATGGTACTCTGTAATGAAGGTGACACGGCTCCTAGCCTACAGTTGAGTGGTACTCTGTAATGAAGGTGAAACGGCTCCTAGCCTACAGTTGAGTGGTACTCTGTAATGAAGGTGAAGCAGCTCCTAGCCTACAGTTGAGTTGTACTCTGTAATGAAGGTGAAATGACTCTTAGCCAACAGTTGCATGGTACTCTGTAATGAAGGTGACACGGCTCCTAACCTACAGTTGAGTGGTACACTGTAATGAAGGTGAAGCGGCTCCTAGCTTACAGTTGAGTTGTACTCTGTAATGAAGGTGAAACGGCTCCTAGCCTACAGTTGATTGGTACTCTGTAATGAAGGTGAAATGACTCTTAGCCAACAGTTGCATGGTACTCTGTAATGAAGGTGACACGGCTCCTAACCTACAGTTGAGTGGTACTCTGTAATGAAGGTGAAGCGGCTCCTAGCTTACAGTTGAGTTGTACTCTGTAATGAAGGTGAAACGGCTCCTAGCCTACAGTTGAGTTGTACTCTGTAATGAAGGTGAAACGGCTCCTAGCCTACAGTTGAGTGGTACTCTGTAATGAATGTGAAACGGCTCCTAGCCTACAGTTGAGTGGTACTCTGCAATGAAGGTGAAACGGCTCCTAGCCTACAGTTGAGTGGTACTCTGTAATGAAGGTGAAGCGGCTCCTAGCCTACAGTTGAGTTTAACTCTGTAATGAAGGTGAAACGGCTCCTAGCCTACAGTTGAATGGTACTCTGTAATGAAGGTGAAGCGGTTCCTAGCTTACAGTTGAGTTGTACTCTGTAATGAAGGTGAAATGGCTCCTAGCCTGCAGTTGAGAGGTACTCTGTAATGAAGGTGAAACGGCTCATAGCCTACAGTTGAATGGTACTCTGTAATGAAGGTGAAACGGCTCCTAGCCTACAGTTGAGTGGTACTCTGCAATGAAGGTGAAGCGGTTCCTAGCTTACAGTTGAGTTGTACTCTGTAATGAAGGTGAAACGGCTCATAGCCTACAGTTGAATGGTACTCTGTAATGAAGGTGAAACGGCTCCTAGCCTACAATTGAGTGGTACTCTGCAATGAAGGTGAAACGGCTCCTAGCCTACAGTTGAGTGGTACTCAGTAATGAAGGTGAAGCGGCTCCTAGCCTACAGTTGAGTTGTACTCTGTAATGAAGGTGAAACGGCTCCTAACCTACAGTTGAGTGGTACTCTGCAATGAAGTTGAAACGGCTCCTAGCCTACAGTTGAGTGGTACTCTGTAATGAAGGTGAAACGGCTCCTAGCCTACAGTTGAGTGCTACTCTGTAATGAAGGTGAAACGGCGCCTAGCCTACAGTTGAGTTGTACTCTGTAATGAAGATGAAACGGCTCCTAGCTTACAGTTGAGTTGTACTCTGCAATGAAGTTGAAACGGCTCCTAGCCTACAGTTGAGTGGTACTCTGTAATGAAGGTGAAACGGCTCCTAGCCTACATTTGAGTGGTACTCTGTAATGAAAGTGAAACTGCTCCTAGCCTACAGTTGAGTGGTACTCTGTAATGAAGGTAAAACGGCTCCTAGCCTACATTTGAGTGGTACTCTGTAATGAAAGTGAAACTGCTCCTAGCCTACAGTTGAGTGGTACTCTGTAATGAAGGTAAAACGGCTCCTAACGTACAGTTGACTGGTACTCTGTAATGAAGGTGAAACGGCTCCTAGCCTACAGTTGAGTGGTACTCTGTAATGAAGGTGAAACGGCCCCTAGCCTACAGTTGAGTGGTACTCTGCAATGAAGGTGACACAGATCCTAGTGTACAGTTGAGTGGTACTCTGTAATGAAGGTGACACGGCTCCTAGCCTACAGTTGAGTGGTACTCTGCAACGAAGGTGACACGGATCCTAGTTTACAGTTGAGTGACACTCTGTAATGACGGTGAAGCGGCTCCTAGCCTACAGTTGAGTTGTACTATGTAATGAAGGTGAAACGGCTCCTAGCCTACAGTTGACTGGTACTCTGTAATGAAGGTGAAACGGCTCCTAGCCTACAGTTGAGTGGTACTCTGTAATGAAGGTGACATGGATCCTAGCCTACAGTTGAGTGGTACTATGTAATGAATGTGACACGGCTCCTAGCCTACAGTTGATTGGTACTCTGTAATGAAGGTGACACGGCTCCTAGTCTACAGTTGAGTGGTACTCTGTAATGAAGGTGACACGGCTCCTAGCCTACAGTTGAGTGTTACTCTGTAATGAAGGTGACGCGGCTCCTAGCCTACAGTTGAGTGGTACTCTGTAATGAAGGTGAAACGGCTCCTAGCCTACAGTTGAATGGTACTCTGTAATGAAGGTGAAACGGCTCCTAGCCTACAGTTGAGTGGTACTCTGTAATGAAGGTAAAACGGCTCCTAACGTACAGTTGACTGGTACTCTGTAATGAAGGTGAAACGGCTCCTAGCCTACAGTTGAGTGGTACTCTGTAATGAAGGTGAAACGGCCCCTAGCCTACAGTTGAGTGGTACTCTGCAATGAAGGTGACACGGATCCTAGTTTACAGTTGAGTGGTACTCTGTAATGAAGGTGACACGGCTCCTAGCCTACAGTTGAGTGGTACTCTGCAACGAAGGTGACACGGATCCTAGTTTACAGTTGAGTGACACTCTGTAATGACGGTGAAGCGGCTCCTAGCCTACAGTTGAGTTGTACTATGTAATGAAGGTGAAACGGCTCCTAGCCTACAGTTGACTGGTACTCTGTAATGAAGGTGACACGGCTCCTAGCCTACAGTTGAGTGTTACTCTGTAATGAAGGTGACGCGGCTCCTAGCCTACAGTTGAGTGGTACTCTGTAATGAAGGTGAAACGGCTCCTAACCTACAGTTGAATGGTACTCTGTAATGAAGGTGAAACGGCTCCTAGCCTACAGTTGAGTGGTACTCTGCAATGAAGGTGACACGGATCCTAGTTTACAGTTGAGTGGTACTATGTAATGAAGGTGACACGACTCCTAGCCTACAGTTGATTGGTACTCTGTAATGAAGGTGACACGGCTCCTAGTCTACAGTTGAGTGGTACTCTGTAATGAAGGTAACACGGCTCTTAGCCTACAGTTGAGTGTTACTCTGTAATGAAGGTGACGCGGCTCCTAGCCTACAGTTGAGTGGTAATCTGTAATGAAGGTGACACGGCTCCTAGCCTACAGTTGAATGGTACTCTGTAATGAAGATGACACGGCTCCTAGCCTACAGTTGAGTGGTACTCTGTAATGAAGGTGAAACGGCTCCTAGCCTACAGTTGAGTGGTACTCTGTAATGAAGGTGAAACGGCTCCTAACATACAGTTAAGTGGAACTCTGTAATGAAGGTGAAACGACTCCTAGCCTACAGTAGAGTGGTACTCTGTAATGAAGGTGAAACGGCTCTTAGCCTACAGTTAAATGGTACTCTGTAATGAAGGTGAAACGGCTCCTAGCCTACAGTTGAGTGGTACTCTGTAATGAAGGTGAAACGGCACCTAGCCTAGTTGAGTGGCACTCTGTAATGAAGGTGAAACGGGTCCTAGCCTACAATTGAGTGGTACTCTGTAATGAAGGTGAAACGGCTCCTAGCCTACAGTTGAGTGGTACTCTGTAATGAAGGTGAAACGGCTCATAGCCTAGTTGAGTGGCACTCTGTAATGAAGGTATAACGGCTCCTAGCCTACAGTTGAGTGGTACTATGTAATGAAGGTGACACGGCTCCTAGCCTACAGTTGAGTGGTACTCTGTAATGAAGGTGACACGGCTCCTTGCCTACAGTTGAGTGGTACTCGGTAATGAAAGTGACACGGCTCGTAGCCTACAGTTGAGTGGTACTCTGTAGTGAAGGTGAAACAGATCCTAGAATACAGTTGAGTGGTACTCTGTAATGAAGGTTACACAGCTCATAGCCTACAGTTGAGTGGTACTCCGTAATGAATGTGACACGGCTTCTAGACTACAGTTGTTGAGTGGTACTCTGTAATGAAGGTGACACGGCTCCTAGCCTACAGTTGAGTGGTACTCTGTAATGAAGGTGACACAGCTCCTAGCCTACAATTGTTGAGTGATACTCTGTAATGAAGGTGACACGGCTCCTATCATACAGTTGAGTGGTACTCTGTAATGAAGGTGACACGTCTCCTAACCTACAGTTGGGTGGTACTCGGTAATGAAGGTGACACGGCTCCTAGCCTACAGTTGAGTGGTACTCTGTAGTGAAGGTGAAACAGCTCCTAGCCTACAGTTGAGTGGTACTCTGTAATGAAGGTGAAACGGCTCCTAGCCAACAGTTGAGTGGTACTCTGTAATGAAGGTGGAACGACCCCTAGGCTACAGTTGAGTGGTACTCTGTAATGAAGGTGAAACTGCTCTTAGCCTACAGTTGAGTGGTACTCTGTAATGAAGGTGAAACGACTCCTAGCCAACAGTTGCATGGTACTCTGTAATGAAGGTGACACGGCTCCTAGCTTACAGTTGAGTGGTACTCTGTAATGAAGGTGAAACGACTCCTAGCCTGCAGTTGAGTGGTACTCTGTAATGAAGGTGAAGCAGCTCCTAGCCTACAGTTGAGTTGTACTCTGTAATGAAGGTGAAATGACTCTTAGCCAACAGTTGCATGGTACTCTGTAATGAAGGTGACACGGCTCCTAGCCTACAGTTGAGTGGTACTCTGTAATGAAGGTGAAGCGGCTCCTAGCTTACAGTTGAGTTGTACTCTGTAATGAAGGTGAAACGGCTCCTAGCCTACAGTTGAGTTGTACTCTGTAATGAAGGTGAAACGGCTCCTAGCCTACAGTTGAGTGGTACTCTGTAATGAAGGTGAAACGGCTCCTAGCCTACAGTTGAGTGGTACTCTGCAATGAAGGTGAAGCGGCTCATAGCCTACAGTTGAGTGGTACTCTGTAATGAAGGTGAAGCGGCTCCTAGCCTACAGTTGAGTTTTACTCTGTAATGAAGGTGAAACGGCTCCTAGCCTACAGTTGAATGGTACTCTGTAATGAAGGTGAAGCGGTTCCTAGCCTACAATTGAGTTGTACTCTGTAATGAAGGTGAAATGGCTCCTAGCCTGCAGTTGAGAGGTACTCTGTAATGAAGGTGAAAAGGCTCCTAGCCTACAGTTGAATGGTACTCTGTAATGAAGGTGAAACGGCTCCTAGCCTACAGTTGAGTGGTACGCTGCAATGAAGGTGAAACGGCTCCTAGCCTACAGTTGAGTGGTACTCAGTAATGAAGGTGAAGCAGCTCCTAGCCTACAGTTGAGTTGTACTCTGTAATGAAGGTGAAACGGCTCCTAACCTACAGTTGAGTGGTACTCTGCAATGAAGTTGAAACGGCTGCTAGCCTACAGTTGAGTGGTACTCTGTAATGAAGGTGAAACGGCTCCTAGCCTACAGTTGAGTGCTACTCTGTAATGAAGGTGAAACGGCGCCTAGCCTACAGTTGAGTTGTACTCTGTTATGAAGGTGAAACGGCTCCTAGCCTACAGTTGAGTTGTACTCTGTAATGAAGGTGAAACGGCCCCTAGCCTACAGTTGAGTGGTACTCTGTAATGAAGGTGAAACGGCTCCTAGCCTACAGTTGAGTGCTACTCTGTAATGAAGGTGAAACGGCGCCTAGCCTACAGTTGAGTTGTACTCTGTTATGAAGGTGAAACGGCTCCTAGCCTACAGTTGAGTGGTACTCTGTAATGAAGGTGAAACGGCACCTAGCCTAGTTGAGTGGCACTCTGTAATGAAGGTAAAACGGGTCCTAGCCTACAATTGAGTGGTACTCTGTAATGAAGGTGAAACGGCTGCTAGCCTACAGTTGAGTGGTACTCTGTAATGAAGGTGAAACGGCTCATAGCCTAGTTGAGTGGCACTCTGTAGTGAAGGTATAACGGCTCCTAGCCTACAGTTTAGTGGTACTATGTAATGAAGGTGACACGGCTCGTAGCCTACAGTTGAGTGGTACTCTGTAGTGAAGGTGAAACAGATCCTAGCCTACAGTTGAGTGGTACTCTGTAATGAAGGTTACACAGCTCATAGCCTACAGTTGAGTTGTACTCCGTAATGAATGTGACACGGCTTCTAGACTACAGTTGTTGAGTGGTACTCTGTAATGAAGGTGACGCGGCTCCTAGCCTACAGTTGAGTGGCTCCTAGAATACAGTTGAGTGGCTCCTAGCCTACAGTTGAGTGGCTCCTAGCCTATAGTTGAGTGGTACTCTGTATTTCTGACGATAAAGGATATATCTTAGTATCTAATGCTTGAGGATAGCTGTTCAATTTATTCGTCCCGCACAACTATAGAGCACCTCTTTCGGATGGGGTGTAGAATACCGTCGAGAAACCATACCCAGGCTTCCTTCTGTGTAAATAATGTAAACAATGATATATTCTTGATATCTCTGGATTTTTATTATAAAAGTAGATCATCGAAAATATTCGAAAACAATCATGCAGGTAGCAGTCTAAAGCGATCACCGACATGTTTGACCTGGTATATGTTGAAAAGACCATTGTTATTTTATCATCATGAACATATCCGGTAAAAGTCTTGCTGGGAAAAAATCATAAAAAAGCACATTGCTATTGGCGAAATACAGACAAAATAATCAAAAACCAGATAGGTAAAACAATATTAGTGAAACATACACTCAGGATGCGCATATATTTTTTAACTGCGTCTTTATCACATGACTCAAATTCATATTTTGTCTTCCCTTTGTCCCAGACTAATAATTATAATGAATAAGTCCCATTTGTTTTAATACTAATTTCACCCTTTCTTAATTCATGACTTACTACTGGATTCTTGACAAGACTAACACGACGGGTGTCACTAATGGAGTAGGAAATGCTTACCCTTCGGGAGAAGCTGAGATCACCGCGCTTTTTTGTGGTGTTCGTGTTGCTAAATATTTTTATTAGTTTTTCTGTGTAGGGTTTTGTAGATCATCGTTTGTCTTTCTGTCCCTTTTCTTTTGGCCATTATATTGTCTGTCCTTTTCCGACTTACGGCTTCCGATTATCTCTTTGATATCATGCAAACTTATCGTACTTACAATAAAGCTGCCCATAGAGGTTTCCATTTTAATGATTGTATTTCTGTATGTAGATCTAAATGTCCCCCTTTAAAAAATAAATAAAACTAAGATTCTCCTCCCTCATACATATTTAACTATAACCGATTTTGGCTATTCTGTTTAGATCCTTTGGTTTTATTGCTCCCAAATTTTGAATTACTTGTCTTTTACTTTTATTTTAAGCGTACATGATGAAGGTTATTCCAGAAACGTAGTGTGCGCACTAAATTTGATATCTACATTTTTATTGAATATATAATTTCCTTTGAATCTTCTCACCTTTCTACCTACAATAAAGGTGTCCATTGAGCTTTCCGTTTTAATTATTGTATTTGTGTCTGTAAATCTAAATGTCCTCTTTTTTAAATATATGATTTCGTTTGAATCTTTTCAGCGTTCATTGTATGCTGGTTGCCGCCAACGTTAGCTACGTATATAACTTTGACAGGACTTGATATAAAACTCGGAGGAGCTTTCTACATAATGCAGGCATTGCGTCCATTGAACAGTTGCATTAATCCAATTATAATTCTTGCATTTAACTACAAGATGTTTAAAACAGATCGGTCACAGAACAACAGACATACTTTAATAACAATAACTACCTCTGATGAAAACAGATCGTAAAAGAAAAGGTTGTGAGAAGCAGTGACAGTACTTTTAATTTTCACATTGTTTTACGTTAATTCGGTATTAGTCGAGATGCAATACAGACAGAGAAGGTGTAACTTTACATGTTGAAATATTCCATGGATTTTGTATACAATGATTCAGTATCAGTTATTCTACTGAGGAGGAATACAGACAGAGAA
Organism: Bathymodiolus septemdierum; assembly: GCA_963383655.1. NCBI lineage: Eukaryota > Metazoa > Mollusca > Bivalvia > Mytilida > Modiolidae > Bathymodiolus > Bathymodiolus septemdierum. Next base: position 15,097,971 of record OY726523.1, read on the forward strand.
CGTGTAACTTTACATGTTAAAATATTCGATGGGTTTTGTATACAATGATTCAGTATCAGTTATTCTACTGAGATGGAATACAGACAGAGTACGTGTAACTTTACATGTTAAAATATTCGATGGGTTTTGTATACAATGATTCAGTATCAGTTATTCTACTGAGATGGAATACAGACAGAGTACGTGTAACTTTACATGTTAAGATATTCGATGGGTTTTATATACAATGATTCAGTATCAGTTCGATGGGTTTTGTTTTCTAAATAAATATTGTTTAAATTAAAATATTCGATGGGTTTTGCATGCAATGATTCAGTATCAGTTATTCTACTGAGATACAATACAGACAGATTACGTGTATCTTTACATGTTAAAATATCCGATAAGGTTCGCATACAATGATTCAGTATCAGTTATTCTACTGAGATGAAATACAGGCAGAATACGTGTATCTTTACATATTAAAATATTCGATGGGCTTTGCATACAATGATTCTGTATCAGTTATTCTACTGAGATACAATACAGACAGATTACGTGTATCTTTACATGTTAAAATATCCGATAAAATTTGAATACAATGATTCAGTATCAGTTATTCTGCTGAGATGGAATACAGACAGAGGATGTGTATCTTTACATGTTAAAATATTCGATGGGTTTTGTATTCAAGGATTCAGTTTTAGCTGAGATGCTACAGACAGAGCACGTGTATCACTGTTCGGTTGGTTTTGTATACAAAAATTCAGTATCTGTTATTATACTAAGATGGAATACAAACAGAGTACGTGTAACTTTACATGTTAAAATATTCGATGGGTTTTGTATACAATGATTCAGTATCAGTTATTCTACTGAGATGGAATACAGACAGAGTACGCGTAACTTTACATGTTAAAATATTCGATGGGTATTGTATACAATGATTCAGTATCAGTTATTCTACTGAGATGGAATACAGACAGAGTACGTGTAACTTTACATGTTAAAATATTCGATGGGTTTTGTATACAATGATTCAGTATCAGTTATTCTACTGAGGTGGAATACAGACAGAGTACGTGTAACTTTACATGTTAAAATATTCGATGGGTTTTGTATACAGTGATTCAGTATCAGTTATTCTACTGAGATGGAATACAGACAGAGTACGTGTAACTTTACATGTTGAAATATTCGGTGGGTTTTGTATACAATGATTCAGTATCAGTTATTCTACTGAGATGGAATACAGACAGAGTACGTGTAACTTTACATGTTAAAATATTCGATGGGTTTTGTATACAATGATTCAGTATCAGTTATTCTACTGAGATACAATACAGACAGAGTACGTGTAACTTTACATGTTAAAATATTCGATGGGTTTTGTATACAATGATTCAGTATCAGTTATTCTACTGAGATGGAATACAGACAGAGTACGTGTAACTTTACATGTTAAGATATTCGATGGGTTTTATATACAATGATTCAGTATCAGTTCGATGGGTTTTGTTTTCTAAATAAATATTGCTTAAATTAAAATATTCGATGGGTTTTGCATGCAATGATTCAGTATCAGTTATTCTACTGAGATACAATACAGACAGATTACGTGTATCTTTACATGTTAAAATATCCGATAAGGTTCGCATACAATGATTCAGTATCAGTTATTCTACTGAGATGAAATACAGGCAGAATACGTGTATCTTTACATATTAAAATATTCGATGGGCTTTGCATACAATGATTCTGTATCAGTTATTCTACTGAGATACAATACAGACAGATTACGTGTATCTTTACATGTTAAAATATCCGATAAAGTTTGAATACAATGATTCAGTATCAGTTATTCTGCTGAGATGGAATACAGACAGAGGATGTGTATCTTTACATGTTAAAATATTCGATGGGTTTTGTATTCAAGGATTCAGTTTTAGCTGAGATGCTACAGACAGAGCACGTGTATCACTGTTCGGTTGGTTTTGTATACAAAAATTCAGTATCTGTTATTATACTAAGATGGAATACAAACAGAGTACGTGTAACTTTACATGTTAAAATATCCGATAAAGTTTGTATACAATGATTCAGTATCAGTTATTCTACTGAGATGGAATACAGACAGAGTACGCGTAACTTTACATGTTAAAATATTCGATGGGTATTGTATACAATGATTCAGTATCAGTTATTCTACTGAGATGGAATACAGACAGAGTACGTGTAACTTTACATGTTAATATATTCGATGGGTATTGTACACAATGATTCAGTATCAGTTATTCTACTGAGATGGAATACAGACAGAGTACGTGTAACTTTACATGTTAAAATATTCGATGGGTATTGAATACAATGATTCAGTATCAGTTATTCTACTGAGATGGAATACAGACAGAGTACGTGTAATTTTACATGTTAAGATATTCGATGGATTTTGTATACAATGATTCAGTATCAGTTATTCTATTGAGGTGGAATACAGACAGAGTACGTGTAACTTTACATGTTAAAATATTCGATGGGTTTTGTATACAATGATTCAGTATCAGTTATTCTATTGAGATGGAATACAGACAGAGTACGTGTAACTTTACATGTTAAAATATTCGATGGGTTTTGTATACAATGATTCAGTATCAGTTATTCTACTGAGGTGGAATACAGACAGAGTACGTGTAATTTTACATGTTAAAATATTCGATGGGTATTGTATACAATGATTCAGTATCAGTTATTCTACTGAGATGGAATACAGACAGAGTACGTGTAACTTTACATGTTAAAATATTCGATGGGTATTGTATACAATGATTCAGTATCAGTTATTCTACTGAGATGGAATACAGACAGAGTACGTGTAATTTTACATGTTAAAATATTCGATGGGTTTTGTATACAATGATTCAGTATCAGTTATTCTACTGAGGTGGAATACAGACAGAGTACGTGTAACTTTACATGTTAAAATATTTAGAGGTCGTAAATCGAAAGACATACAATACAACGACGGAAGGAAAATGAATAAGAAGACAATGATCCACAAAACACTGAATGTGCCTAAACATGTACCGAGCTCCAGTTGAGAATCTCCTTAAACATATGTTTAATAACCGTAAATTAAGAGAAATAACACTTAAAAAGAAACATATTTTACCAGATTAATGTAACCTTGATGAGTTTTATTAGCAAAAGACAATATTTCCACTGATAATAGTTGATTTTTTATATAATTGATTTTATCCAGGAAAGATTGATTGTTCATTTTTAAAACACTTTGACTTCAATTTGATCAATTTACGTAATGTGTAATAAATCATTTGTACATTCGCACTTCATGCCAAAATTATACTCTTTTAACAAGACGAGTTTGAAGATACCAAAGAGGTAATCAGAATCCGTATATCGAAGAAGAACAGACAACACAATGACTAAAAAAGAAAAAGAACAAAAAGACAAACAACGATCAGCAAAATATACATACACAACTAAAGATTGAGTAACACGAACCCCACTGAAAACCGCTGTATTACCCTTACGCCGGGGAACAATCTACCCGTTCCATGCAAGAGCAAATTAAAGGAAATGACACAGAATTTGTGTATATTTTTCTGATAATTTATACATATTTGACCTTGTAAAAAGTCAGAGGATTATTTATTTTATCGCAAATTAGTAATCCACAAGTTACTACAACATTAATATTTGTATAGATTACGAACACAAAATGTATGTTATTTTCGTTGAGCTTTGTATGTAAAGGGACCATTTTGCCAACATTGAAGGAAAATTACTCCTGTCAAAAAGGTATGATCTTAGAAGCAAATCGGGATAAGCTAGCACAAAATGAGCAATTGTTCAGCTATATTATGGCGAGAACGAATTACATTTAATGAGATGATACTGATGTCCACTTTGTATTAGACGAACACTCTAAGATGGATTTTTAAAGTGCTATATCATTGAAGCAACAGTATGCGGACAGACATGTCGCTTCACCCGGACACATTATTCAGATTTCGAGGCAACCATTCTTTGTTCATTCTTAGTGTTCCGTGGTCAACGGAGAAGGAAGTTTATTAACTGATTCCGAAAAGTTATTGCATGCCATTTCGTCTATGCGCGTAAGTATATTACACACCACTTCGTGAATTTCCGGAAAACTCTGTTTACAGACATGGAGGACAACAGTGCAGACGATACTGCACCATATGTGGATTCATTGAAAAACACCAACACTAACAGGAAAAACAACAGGTACAATTTTAACCTTTAATCAAATTGCATTATAGAATATTGACACTGAAAATTATTAACTGCCAATTTTCTCTCTTATGAAATTAAAAGTGCTTAAAAAGTGCATTTTTTGGATTTACATATTATTAACATGCAAATCCAAAAACAATAAATTTCTTATAACTATGAATTTGATTCTAGACAAAAATGACTATACATTTTGGTACAAATCAGTTATTTTCTGTATTGAAGTATGCCTCGAGGCTATCGGCTCTCTGGGTGAAATCATGACTTAGGGCTGATAAAGAGTATGATATGACAAATGCCATGTAACAATCTATATTTATAATACCTCGCATATTATAAATTAATACGATTGGCTTTGATAGCACCATTTTTTTATTCGGGTATTTTTTTTCCAAATTTTTGACTGCCGTGGGATAACCCGTTATCACCCGGAAAATAACCATACCAGTTCCGTCAAGGGGAGATAATGATTGCATCAGTCGTTTGCAGAAAAATGGATGTCGGAGATCTGAGATTTGGTCAGTCTTCAGATGACGAGATATTACATTTGTTAGATGAAACAAACACACAGAGATCAACAAGCGCAATGTTTTGTTCGAATACATAGTGGCTACAAACAGTACCATACATCTGGATTCGTGTCAAAACTTGTCGGTACCTTTTATGCTGACGCACGTAAAAATGATGGAAACTAATGTAAACTTTCTGCATTGAAATCAATGAGATTTGGTCTAGCCAGACAAAGAACTGGGTAATATTGAATATACTGAAGTCTTTGAAGAAGATCCAGTTTTAAATTCACTAGTAATACACATAGGGGCTCGTGGCACGGAATTACCACCTCTTTAAATCATTGTATACAAGTCTCGTATTCAACACAAACACACGAACAGTTCTACTAACCAAGGTGTAGCTTGACATTTTGTATCTTCTGAGTAGACTTGGGAGAGAAATCCTGAGGAACATGACTAAAGAGACATTTGGTATATCCACAGACGCTAAAGGCAGGAAATACATATTCCAAAAACTTGATGAGATGGATAAGAAATTTAAGAACCACAGGGAAAACTGTAACATCCTAACTGAGGCTTTTATGTATGCTGTCTCATATAATTAAAATACAACAAAATAGATTGATTAATTAAAAAAATATTCCATTTACATGGACCCGGGTGGCTCAATGAGTTAGATAGTTGGATTACCTAACAACTCATACAAGCCATTCACCAATACGGCGTGGGTTCGCTCCCGCCTTTGTAGATTACAAAAAGGGTGCACTCGACACGCAACCGCAAGGGAAAACGTTTACCAATTGCTTCCCATGGTCGGTGGTTCTCTCCGGGTCCTCCGGCTTATTCCACCACTAAAACTGGTCGCCATGATTTTTCCATAAAATGTCCGGAAATGGCGTTAGAACACCAACAATCAATCAAATCAATCATTTCATTTACATCCATATATGAGTAGTGCATGGGAGTAATAAAACACTTGATTACTCTCAGGTAGTGCCAAAACAATTATTATAAAAATGAAATATACAGAAACACACAATAAGTAATCAAAATTCAAACATCTAAACAAGAGCAGCAATTAAAAAAGTCAAGTCCGGTAAATGTACCACAAAATATTCGGTTGGAAAACTGTATTAAAATCAATAGTGAGTTGGAAACTTTTCCCACAACAACGGTTGTATGCAAAGTTTGTTTTCTAGTGCACATTTATCGGCCATATTTAGACAAAAGTGTATTGTAATTAAAAGTAAGACTATTTGATACTTGAATCATTGTCCTGTAGATGAAAGAAGGGTTGCCCCTTAAATTATATATATTTTAAAAACATATAAATCAGCAAAAAAATATTCGATTACAATGTTATTTGATCTTGAACAATTGAAGACATGTAGTAAATTCATATATGTGAATATCTGTACTTCAAGCTTTGGAAGAGTAGTTTAGATTGAACATAAATCTATGTTACTGCACTAACTAAACTACTGATCAGTTCTTAGTTTTATATTTCAGTATGGCCAAATCAAAATCTCAACGCATGAAAGAATACAGAACCAGGAAGAAAGAAAAACTTGGAAAGCGATAGGTGAAAATGGAAAGGGAGCGAATCAAGGGATACTTTCGGCCAAATGAGATGCTGGCTGATGAAGAAAAAGAAAAGAGGCGTGACAAAAACCATAGAGCAGCACATATATTTTACAGAACGTACAAGACAGACAAGAACAATAATGCCGATTTTGGAGATGTGAATGAAAATCCAAATACAATAGAGCCAGTGGCAAGTGGAAGCAAGGAAAGCGATGATAACGAACTGAGCACGACAAACGAACTGAGTTTGACAGTAACAGTTTTTTTTCATCATTCCAGTAGAAGTCAGTGTAAAGGGGGGAAGCAGAGAGTTTCTCATGCCCTAACGAGATCTTACAAAACAATATCAACACTGAAAGATAAAAATGACAATTTAAGGAAAACAATTAAAACAACACAAAAGCGTCTATGCAGAATTCAGACTAGGACAGCAAACCTACAAACACCTAGAAGCAAAACAAACCTTATGCTGAAGAAATCAGGAATAGACCCAAAGAATTTACTGGACATACGGAAGCGTCTCATATGCAATGAATGCTTGACCGAGGAAGTTCAGATAGCCGTAGATGACAACCCAACCAGGAAAAAGGCTGTTCATAAAGTCGTATTTGGAAATATAGTTATAAAGAATAGATTGAAAACTCTTATGCAGAGCATGACCTCGTTGAACAATCGCAAGTTGTTTTCAGGATTTCAGGATGAAGAAGACACCACTTTTGAAACAAAAAGCAGACAGATTGAGACAAGAAAATGTGGGTTTTCTAATCAGAGACGACTCCTCTCATATCTTACCAGGAAAGACAGACACTGTGAGAGTAGGAAAAGGTAAATACAAAAACGAGTACTGAATGATTATATACACAACCTACATCTGAAGTACAAAGCCGAATCGAATTTCTCAATATCTCTCTCGACGTTCTGCCGACTACGTCCAAAACATATCAGCCTTGTCAATTTTGCGTCTAGAAGTATATGCTTGTGTGCAAAGAATCTGAACTTCAGTTTCAAGTTAAGAACATTGAAACATCTTGGGTAATCGACTGTGATGAGCCCAGACACTTTTGTAGATACGGATAAAGATTCTGAAGATACGTTAGAGGAAATGTTTGAAAAGATCCCCGACTAAAACATCAAGTTCCATCAATGGAAAGGAACGCATGCGAATTGTAGAAATTCATTGAACAAAAAGCGAATTCACAGCAACCATGAAAGATGAAATTTCAGAATGCGTTACCCATGTAGAGAGAGTGGCTCAACAGTACAAGTGTGTAAAACAAATGAAAGATGAACTACATGAAAACCATGCTCTTATTCAAATGGATTTCAGTAAGAACTGTGCCTGTCAGACAATTGAGAAGATACAATATGTGTATTGGAACGGGTCAAAGGTAACACTCCATCCTACTATCATTTATTTTAAAGATGATAACAACACAACAGTCTATGTCATAAAAGTTTGGTGTTTGTATCGGAAGTATTGCACCACAATGCCCCAATTGTGTATGCGATTGTGAACAAATTAGTTAATACGGTAAATAACTACGTACCAGAACTGAAGCATGTACATTTTGTGACAGATTCCCCGTCATCCCAATACCGAAATAAGTCTGTGTTTGATTTGATAAGTAGGTTTGAAGTTAATCATGGATTGCAAGCGTCATGGCATTACTTTGAATCGGACCATGGAAAGAGTGCGTGTGATGGAATGGTTGGCACCATCAAAAGGGACGCGGGTAATGCAGTAAAACAGGAAAAAGCGGTAATTCAAGATGCCATGGATTGTATTGCTTAGACCACTCAGTCTGAGGATGAGATCCAATACAAACTGATCATTACTGATGGATGCGAGATGACAAAGGCCGAAATCGAAGAAAGGAAAGTGGTTATTAAACCAGTAAAGGGAACGATGACTTTGCATGCTATTGCAACAGATAATCATGGCAATTTGATAAAAAGAAACACCACCTGCACATGTTGTAACTGTTATAATAATGCAGATGGATTTCATGGAATATGTGCAAACGGGTGGGACACCGTTGACTTGCTAAAACAGACTGAACATCCCATGCATGATACACACATTGGTTTGATGATAACAATGCAACTCCTGTACAGAATGAAGAAATTACATGTTGCAAGGGCGATTATGTTCTAGCTGCTTATGAAAGAATCGGCTACACCGGACACGTTTTAGAGGACGACGTTAGTGATAAGACTCTACATATTGACTTTATAGTTGAGAGCGAGAAGGTAGTGAGCAGATTTCGTTGGCCAAACAAACAGGACACGTCATGGATTAACAGCAACATATATTCTTCGTAAAATCCAGCACCCAATAGCTACTGGAAAAGGAGGGCGGCTGTTCCGTCTTTCTGATGATGTCATGGAGTTTATGGAGGCATTCAACTGTAACCAACCTACGGGACAAGTCGTTTTCACTATTGATGACAATCTAAACTCTATTTGACTGTTATCAAAGTATTCAAATTGTGTATTTTGTTCGCGAAACAAAGATGTTTCCAGTAAATATTTACTTTTGAAAAGATTTTATGAGTTTGATTTTTATTAATGTTGTGGACCAAGGAAGACCATCATCTTGTCTGATTTCTGTTAAGCAGTAGAACGGTAACATTTCTCTAAAGACCACTTTTGTTTGTTTTTTCTGAAGTACAAACATTTTGCAAAGTAATAATGTACGGGATGGCTCTTCAATTTACCTGACAAGGTTGATAAATACGATCATTGTTTTGTTCTTCAATTTAAAGATTTGGTGTCTGATCTGGTAAATAAAGGACTATTACAAGGTTTCTATAGCTACTTATTTATTTAATATATTATCAGGGTGAAATTATAAGGCAAATCAAAGGTAACAGCATTTTAAAAATTAACATTTCCTTGTTCTATTCATATTATTGAATTTAATTTTAATTTCTGTCATTTGTCTAAAGTTAATATATAATTATTAATATGAGAGGTGGATTTAGTTACGGGTAAATATTCATCGTCCATTTCAACAATTGTTAAGGACTTTCAAACTTGCGAGGAGAGTCACGTAGAGGTATGAAGAACTTATCGATGACCCTCCCCTTATCTGGACCCTATGTAGGTGTATTGAAACCATAGCATTTTAGGTGGGTAGCGCGGAGCAAACCTACGTCAGTCATATTTAGTCTTGTGGTTACAACTCAACGACATTAACCACTCGGTTTTCCCAGGTCCCTTTAATCTTAAAAGAAAAATCAAACCATGTTGTGTTACATAATATAATTCATATCATACATAATCATTTCTGAGTAAAGGATCCAGGAAGTAATATACTGCATGTGGTATTAAAAAAAAAACTGTTTATCATATTTCATTGAAAACCGGTATTTGATCATGAAATACACGCCTATGCGCATAAAATCTGCACCACAGATCGAGAGCACTTCAGATGAAGACGTCCAGTAAATTATTGGATTCACTCTCTTCCTAAGGTAAACTAATCTTTTGCTTTTTACTGAAAAACATACTTTATTATTGTTATTTACAGAGACGTGCAAAAATTATTCGGTCACTGTAATTTTTTACTATATATTTCATATAAAACCACATTTATTTAAATCATTATTCCAAAGTCGACTCTAGTTCGATTTTGATGATTTTTTTTTACCAACAAAGGCAGAATTAAATGTAGTTTTACACTGTAATTCTAGCATAATTTTATAATCTATAAAATTTATGAGTTGAGTTAAACACAAAACTAAATTTTGAACGTTAAAAAATACAATACAATGATAATACATTTGAAGACAAATAATTTAAGTTTGTGTTTAAATCATGAATATCTGTACTTCAAAAAAATATGTTAAAATAATCATAGAAAACTACATACGTTCTCGCTTCTATTAGTAAACATATCATCAAAATCGAACACGAATTGACTTTGGAATAATGTTTTGAAAAAATGTGTGGTTTTATATGAAATATATAGAAAAAAATTACAGTGACCGAATACTTTTTGCACGTCTCTGTACCTTATATATTATCAATAATAATTACATGTTATTTTCGGAGTATTATAATAATGTATTTGAAAACGTATTTTTTATTGTATTCTTGTTATTTGTAAGTTGTGGTTATTTCATGTCCAATCCGTTTATCGTATACTTACTAAAGAAGTACATATGTTTAAAGTTTGAGGACGAACTCAAATTGGTATTTGTTTTTGAGAGACAGTCTTAGCTTCAATAATTAATATATCTTTCCTTGGAAAACAATTTGAAGGGAATTATATGATAAATATCCATAAAACGTAGATATCAAATTTAGTGCGCACACCGCATTTCTGGAATAACCTTCATCAGGTACGCTCAAAATCGACATTTATGTCCATTTGCATATCCAAGTTCAAACCAAAGACTATAAAATTGGTATTTATTGCTTCTCCGGTAAGCACGGTGCAGTGAGGAGAAATGGCAAAAACTGATTGGCTCGGAATCAGTATAATTGTGTCCGAGTGGGGCGACATGTCTATCCGCTGACTGTTGTTTTAGTAAGCTAGCGCTATAAAATACAACTTAACGTCTTGACCTAGTACGAAGCGGACCTCATCATCATCTCATTGAAAATTAACCTGTTCTCGCTATGATATATCTGAAAATTGCTAAGTTGGCGTTAAACATCAATCACTCACCCATATCATAAGTAGCGATGTCTCATTCCTGGATAATTTAATGTACTTAGAATAGTAGTAATATCTATGCTTTCACCAAACCCTGGACAGGAGTGATCTTTACATGGTGTTTTAGTCTGTCAGAATAGTCAAGAATTGTTCCAACCCATTGCATTGAAATACAACATTTTGGTTTTGTGTTGCTTGTACCATCTGCATTATTTTGTCATTTAATGTACAACGATACTAAGAATATAGTTGATCCCTGGATTAAAGAAAGAGGATATGTTTCAGCGATACAACAAAGAACCTGCATTTTCTATCAATAACAGTTGAACCATGGGGTAATGCAATATGACACGTTTCTCAGACACAACAAAGAACCTACATTTACCATATTCATTAAGAGATTGTAAGATAACATTATAAGGCCACTCAACAGAACTAATTACGTAATAGTTAACATAAACACACTACATACTGATCATTATTACGTAATAGTTAACATAAGCACACTACATACTGATCATTATGACGTAATAGTTAACATAAGCACACTACATACTGATCATTATTACGTAATAGTTAACATAAACACACTACATACTGATCATTATTACGTAATAGTTAACATAAGCACACTACATACTGATCATTATGACGTAATAGTTAACATAAACACACTACATACTGATCATTATTACGTAATAGTTAACATAAACACACTACATACTGATCATTATTACGTAATAGTTAACATAAGCACACTACATACTGATCATTATTACGTAATAGTTAACATAACCACACTACATACTGATCATTATTACGTAATAGTTAACATAAGCACACTACATACTGATCATTATGACGTAATAGTTAACATAAACACACTACATACTGATCATTATTACGTAATAGTTAACATAAACACACTACATACTGATCATTATTACGTAATAGTTAACATAAGCACACTACATACTGATCATTATGACGTAATAGTTAACATAAACACACTACATACTGATCATTATGACGTAATAGTTAACATGAACACACTACATACTGATCAATAGGCAAAGGAGTTCACTTGTTGAAATGTATTTGTTAAAAAAAAAAAACCATGAGTTAATCATAACAAAAATCTAACTTTAAGGGTGAATGATTGATTGAAAGTTGCTTATTATAAAGTGGCCCCAATGGAACACTAGGGTTATCGAAACATATCTAGGTTTGGTTTCTCTACTATGGGGCCCCACTATTTCTATGCCACGAATCAAATAACAAAGCTGGCCTTAAGACAGAGTGGAAAGTGTCTCATACATTGCTATTGCCACGATCCATGCACTTAAATGACACACCACAGTTGCTCATATTCTAAAAACTGCGAAGGGGGCAGCAAAACAGCAAAAAATTATGAAACACAATAATCACTGTTAAATGAATACAGGTGTGCAGAAATGTGTTCTCTAAAATACATCAATGTACTAACAGTATATTATATTATATACTGAGTAAAAAAAGACTTAGCAACAACAAAAAATTTCTCTAAAAAAACTGCGGATATAAATATTATATACATCACTTGGTTAATCAATACATAAGACAGGTACAACAATATTTTACCTGAACCATTTCGCACAGAAAGTCGGCTGTACGCATAGTAGAGGTGTTTTACCTGTCTTATCTGTTTATGCTTTCCAAAAGTTGATTTCATCGATAATTTGTTCTTGAGTAAGGTTCAAAACAGAATAAAAGTACTTTTCTTGTAAGCTTTATAGGCCGCCATAGAGAACTTCCACAGAATAACCACCATCGGAATGACGGTAAGCGATGTTGCTGTGTCATTTGGTGTTCACCGTACAATTATATGGAGGTGAGCACAACATTTCAGGATCACTGGATAAGCCAAGATCCGTTAGTCCAAAACGTTTCACTCCTAGAAAAGAACGTTACATCAGGTCGTGAATGCTTCTTACCAGCAACAAGGATTGTCGAGAGAGTACGGAGAGCAACTTGAGTCCGCATATCCGCGGAAACTTAAAGCTTGTCGTTTGAAATCAAAGAAGATCACATAAAGGTATGGAGCTAACTGTCCGCCACAAAAGACAGCTACGCGCATGGGCAAATCAACACATGCACCGAAACTGAAGGACAGTACTTTGTTCGGATGAAACTGGATTCACACTTAAATTTGTAGATGGTCGCATTCGTATCTGGAGACGGCCTGTTGAGCGCTTTGCGGAGGTTTGTGCTATGTCAGTTGACCGCTTTGGTAGTGGTAGTTTCATGGTGTGGAGAGGATCACATGACGCAGGAAAGAACAACTTGATTATGATAAGACAAACACTGAATGCACAGCGCCCTGTTGTGGTGCCGTTCATACCCAAATACAATTGTGTAATATTTCACCAGGACCATGCACAGCCACACACCGCTCGTCTCTCCGTGAACTTTTTACAGGCCAACAAATGTTAATACCTTGCCCTGCCCGAGTCGTTCTGCGGATCTGACTCCTATCGAACATGCTTGTGACATGCTAAACAGACGAATTCGGAACGCTATTCCACAGTACAAGATAAAAAACATCATCAGAGACATGCATAAAAGATATAGAACCACCATTACTGCCAACGGGGCATGGTTAAGGTACTGAAATTGTTGATTTTTGTGTGAATTCATCATGTGTCATGCATTGCATTCTGTAAATCCGGAAGTTTGTGAATGACGATTTTGTGCACGTTCATGTTGCTCTTTACTCTTGTTATTGTTTCTTATGACAATATATTTATTGTTAGGAATTGAAATCTAAATTAGTATTGATAATATAAAATTAAAAATATTTGTTGCTAAACCGTTTTGCTCAGTATAGTATAGTAATGAAATATACTATAGTATAGTAAAGTAATAAATTATAGTATAGTGTATTTTAGCTATGGTATATATTGCTATTGTCGATTTTAGGTCCACATATTTCCTAAGGTGAAAGCGAAACAGCGAAAACGAACTAACCCGATTGTTCCCCCAAAGCACAAGCACCGCAATCAGACTAAGCGAAAGATGCTTGCAGGTGATTCCGATGGCCAACAGAAAACTAGTTTGCAAGGTGGTCAACAAACTGATCAAGACTGTAAGTAATATAAAACGCTGATATATAACATAGTGCGCTCTACACTCTGCTAGACTAGCCGTCATCGGGTACGCCAAAGTTAAAAAAAAATGAAAAGACATATAATGAAGAAATGTTTGGGAGCAATGCAAATTAAGGGGTAAAACATAATAGGCCAAATCATATAAGGTTATGCATGCCTGCTGTTTATGATGTAATCACCAATCAAATCATATATATCGAGACACACAATATAAAAAAAACAACAAATGTATGAACAGATTATTCGTTTTTTTGATCATGTACAAATTGACTATATATTATTATTCCGCTCAAGAGCCCTTCTCAGTGCCACCTGTAGATTTACCTGATTTATTGCTGCATGTAAATTTGATCTCTTCCTGAATATAGTTGACATTAAAACAACATCGATAATGTTGACAGCTTTCATTTTGGAGCTTTAGAATTGTCAAGATATGTTTTTATCGGACACCCACGAAAATATCCCTAAAACAGTATGCATAAACATGCATCTTTTTCAAAATTTCGGATAATAAAAATACCTCACGAGGGAAGATATAACACTAAAAAAGATATTGTCTGAGCTGATTTATTGTTTGTGATTTTGTCCTCTCCCTGAATATAGCTGAAATACTTCTCACTTGACGTTAAACAACAAATATCATGTCGACAGCTTTAATTTTGGCGTTTTAGAACGATAGACTGTTATCAGAAACCCATGAAAATAACCTTCAATACAGTATGCATAAAACATACATTTTTTAAATTTCAGATGAGGGAAGACATATAAACACTAGGTAAATAATTGTCTCTTTTCCCTATTTTACTTTTTGCATGATAAACAAATGACACAATCATCTACTTGTTGGAAAGCGGTCAGTATTTGATAGACGTAAACGAGATTTCTTATAAAAGTATGTAATGAGACTGTCAGCTGCATGTTTTTTTTTTCAAATTTGTACAAAAAGAGAAATGTGTTAATATATAAAACGCCTAATGATAACACATAATTTATTTGTAGGGTTAGGTATTGGTAACACACCGATTACCAAAGAAATACGAACGACACCTCTCGCATGCATATGGGGAAGGCCATTTCCGGTGAACGGACAGGGAGTGTTTATATTTAATACTGAGGATACGAGCCGAATGTTTTTTTCTGTTGAGGATAAAAACGGCGAGAACAGTCTCGGCATTTATATAGCCGAAGACAAAGCATATTTGATCAAATATGATCTACCTTGTCAAATACTGGAGACGTCTAAAAGTGGAGGCGGATTAGAAAAGGGCAGGGTTGCATATTGGTATAGCTACGATAGAGATAACCTGGTTCTTAAGTATGGCAAAGGATACATAATGGAAGAAACAACAATTTTGATACATGACTTCTTGAAAGGCGTCCAACCCGAAGACCAAGACAAAGTAAGAAAAGACATGTATCCTTACTTCAACCCAGAGAAAAAGAAATACGTACGGAAGTATGATAATTTTGTTCCTTTGTCAGGTATGTATTTTAATATTTAAACTAAATAGTGATGGTCTTGTCAACAATGCCACCAATATCAACATATCGAACAACCACCTCTCGACACCTCAAACAACTGAACGCAAACACACCACCACATATGGCGTTGGGAATCCTGGTCCTAGCTTGGAAGAGGTACAAAAATGTTGAGGTTTTCAAATATACTTAGTAACTTTACATTTCTGAAAGCAGAGGTAAAATAGGTATGTCATCAAATTTCAAGATTTTTATTTCTTTGGTTTAAATCCTGGAAAATTCTCCCACTTATTTGTTTCTGGGGAAAAACTAGCAATCGTTAATTTTTAGAACCAAAAGAAAAATATCTGCTATATGGTACGATTAGATAAAAAAAAAATGGAATTCCAAGTTTGGTTATTTTCCTGGAAGACTCTCTGATTTATTACTTTTCAGAAAAGTATCTTAGCAGTCAAATATTTTTGAACCAGAAAAAATAGCTGTTACAATAAAGAAATTGGGTTTCAATATATTAGAATTCCACTGTTAATTTTTGTCCTCTCAGACCTAGTGTTTGGTAAATAACTAATATATTGATCGTACATGAAATGTGGTCATTATAATATCATCTATAGGTTTTCTTGGGCCAAAGAAGAGAAGAGAAGAGTATGTGTTAGTTCCTCCAGTTATTCTTGGAATGAACTATTTTTATGAAATGCACAGTAAAAATCACCATGTCCATGGGTTCAAATATCAAAATAGACTAAAATATGGAAATGTCACAAATGACAGTTATTGTCAAGTGTAGATTCAAGTTTTTATCAACTTAGGTCGCAGGGTATATGATTTCTGACCCCTTGTGATCGAAAGTTTAAATTGCCCTGCAATGGAAAAATAACTTAATATGTTCCTCTTAAACATCTGTAATATTTTCAGTGATCAAGCATCTCACCTTTTGTTCTAGTTTAGTTATTAAACATGTATGTGTTTATGTTTATCATATCAGTACAGTCTATTTATTACAAATACAACGTTTCTACCTATATAAAGTTACATTAGAACGTGGAGGGTAGGTTTGGTCTCATAAAATTAGTTTAACCCTAATATTCTAAATGACTGTACCAAATCAGGAAAGTGAGCCGTCAGGTAAATGTGTGTTCCAATACATAACCATGGAAACGCAAATGCCGTTATTAAAGTTCTACATGGTTCTATACGTGTCTGTTTCTATCATTTTTCTTTTATATTTTTAAACTGTTCCGACAGTGTGGTATGCATATTTATTTTCATTTTATGATATTTACGAACATTGTTATTTTGACAGGTGGACTTAGAGAACCCAAAGTGCAGTTTGTTAAGAATCCCTTCATGTGTAACCTGCCACCTTTAATTCTCGACAGTTCGAAGACCAATCTGTTTGTTTTAGACCAATCAGAGTTCGTGTTTTCTGCCAGTCTACCGGTAGCATGCAAAGAACTGTATGATAATATCATTCACTGCAATCTGAACTACCCCGAAGAAGTAGAATCTGTATTGCTTTCCGATGCAATTCGCTACAGCATTGAAACTAAAGAGTGTGTTCTTTACAAGAAATTGGAAGAGAAATCTTCAGAATTTAGCGATGACCCGCACGAAACGTATCTCCGTATCACACTTGGACACAGTCTAGGAAAGTCCCCTGGAATTCCATATGTTTTGGAAATTTGGCCAAAGAGCAATTACAGTCCAATACATAACCATGGAAACGCAAATGCCGTTATTAAAGTTCTACATGGTTCCATACGTGTCAAGGTATATAATAAACATACAAAGGATCCCGAAGCTGAACCGATCAAAATGCTTGACCTGCGCAAAGATGATGTCACATGGATAGATGGAAATTGGTACCAAACACACCAACTTCAAAATGTCAGCGATGATTACTGCGCAACGATTCAGTGCTACAAATATGACAGTGGCGACACCACACACTGGCCATATTTTGATTACATTAGCGCAAATGAAACAATTGCAGAATTCATTCCGAATTCTGATTTCGGATTTCATGAAATGAGAAATCAGGTTATGGCCGAATACAAGAAACATAAAAAATGTTAAATGAATGTGTTGAATGTCATTTACATGAGTGGAATCGACAATATAATTATCGACAATAGAAAATCCGGTGTAAATCATAAAATTATCAAAACTTTAATTAAGTCTAGCTTTTATACAAATCAATAGAACTAGTTTAGTGATATCATTTTATTATCTTTTCCTTTTATACTTACACATCTTTTTTTTACACGAGAATTATATGTGTATTATTAAATAAAATTTGGAAATGACATTTTTACAATTTTGTTACCAAATTACAAGCGATGTAAGAAGAGTTTGTAGAAACCAAAGGGGTAATCAGAATTCATATTAGAAGAAGAACAGACAACACAATGGCCAAAAGAAAAAAGACACAAGGACAAACAACAATCTACAAAACATACACAAAAAAGTAAAGATTGAGTGATACGAATCCCACTAAAAACCGGGGTTGAACTCAGATGCTTCGGAAGGGTAAGCAGTTCCTGCTGCACAGCTGGCACTAGTCGTGTTAATCACTAAGAGTTATACACCCCGCGGGAACACCCGGCCATTGAAATAATACCTAGGTTGCTATGTGTGGGATGCAATACTTCCGTAAAGGGCGTCCACTTTTGTGTGGGACGAAACAAATACACATCTCGCCCATCAGAACGTGTAATAAGAACTTCGTGTATTGGGAATGAGACCCTTCTTGCTCGTAAAAGACAACATTCAGTAACGTCTAATGAGCAATCACTTATTATGAGTGGTCGTAGGTGGTACGTTGTAAGTAATAATTCCCATGTGCTATCCATTATAGTCTCTTTGTTGTATGTTACTTATATCTATAGACCCCTCTGGGTAGGAGCCTTTAGCGGGCAGGACAGTATTGTTGGTGTAATGGTTAGTGTGCTCGCCACGAGTATGATAAATTGTGGGTAGGAGCCTTTAGCGGGCAGGACAGTATTGTTGGTGTAATGGTTAGTATGCTCGCCACGAGTATAATAAATTGTGGGTAGGAGCCTTTAGCGGGCAGCACGTATTGTTGGTGTAATGGTTAGTGTGCTCGCCACGAGTATGATAAATTGTGGGTAGGAGCCTTTAGCGGGCATCACAGTATTGTTGGTGTAATGGTTAGTATGCTCGCCACGAGTATAATAAATTGTGGGTAGGAGCCTTTAGCGGGGAACACAGTATTGTTGGTGTAATGGTTAGTGTGCTCGCCACGAGTATGATAAATTGTGGGTAGGAGCCTTTAGCGGGCAGCACCGTATTGTTGGTGTAATGGTTAGTATGCTCGCCACGAGTATAATAAATTGTGGGTAGGAGCCTTTAGCGGGCAGCACAGTATTGTTGGTGTAATGGTTAGTGTGCTCGCCACGAGTATAATAAATTGTGGGTAGGAGCCTTTAGCGGGCAGCACAGTATTGTTGGTGTAATGGTGGGTGTGATCGCCACGAGTATAATAAATTGTGGGTAGGAGCCTTTAGCGGGCAGCACAGTATTGTTGGTGTAATGGTTAGTGTGCTCGCCACGAGTATGATAAATTGTGGGTAGGAGCCTTTAGCGGGCAGCACACTATTGTTGGTGTAATGGTTAGTGTGCTCGCCACGAGTATGATAAATTGTGGGTAGGAGCCTTTAGCGGGCAGCACAGTATTGTTGGTGTAATGGTTAGTGTGCTCGCCACGAGTATAATAAATTGTGGGTAGGAGCCTTTAGCGGGCAGCACAGTATTGTTGGTGTAATGGTTAGTGTGCTCGCCACGAGTATGATAAATTGTGGGTAGGAGCCTTTAGCGGGCAGCACAGTATTGTTGGTGTAATGGTGGGTGTGCTCGCCACGAGTATGATAAATTGTGGGTAGGAGCCTTTAGCGGGCAGCACAGTATTGTTGGTGTAATGGTTAGTATGCTCGCCACGAGTATGATAAATTGTGGGTAGGAGCCTTTAGCGGGCAGCACACTATTGTTGGTGTAATGGTTAGTGTGCTCGCCACGAGTATGATAAATTGTGGGTAGGAGCCTTTAGCGGGCAGCACAGTATTGTTGGTGTAATGGTTAGTGTGCTCGCCACGAGTATAATAAATTGTGGGTAGGAGCCTTTAGCGGGCAGCACAGTATTGTTGGTGTAATGGTTAGTGTGCTCGCCACGAGTATGATAAATTGTGGGTAGGAGCCTTTAGCGGGCAGCACAGTATTGTTGGTGTAATGGTGGGTGAGCTCGCCACGAGTATGATAAATTGTGGGTAGGAGCCTTTAGCGGGCAGCACAGTATTGTTGGTGTAATGGTTAGTATGCTCGCCACGAGTATGATAAATTGTGGGTAGGAGCCTTTAGCGGGCAGCACAGTATTGTTGGTGTAATGGTTAGTGTGCTCGCCACGAGTATGATAAATTGTGGGTAGGAGCCTTTAGCGGGCAGCACAGTATTGTTGGTGTAATGGTTAGTGTGCTCGCCACGAGTATGATAAATTGTGGGTAGGAGCCTTTAGCGGGCAGCACCGTATTGTTGGTGTAATGGTTAGTATGCTCGCCACGAGTATAATAAATTGTGGGTAGGAGCCTTTAGCGGGCAGCACAGTACTGTTGGTGTAATGGTTAGTGTGCTCGCCACGAGTATGATAAATTGTGGGTAGGAGCCTTTAGCGGGCAGCACAGTATTGTTGGTGTAATGGTGGGTGTGCTCGCCACGAGTATGATAAATTGTGGGTAGGAGCCTTTAGCGGGCAGCACAGTATTGTTGGTGTAATGGTTAGTATGCTCGCCACGAGTATGATAAATTGTGGGTAGGAGCCTTTAGCAGGCAGCACAGTATTGTTGGTGTAATGGTGGGTGTGCTCGCCACGAGTATGATAAATTGTGGGTAGGAGCCTTTAGCGGGCAGCACAGTATTGTTGGTGTAATGGTGGGTATGCTCGCCACGAGTATGATAAATTGTGGGTAGGAGCCTTTAGCGGGCAGCACAGTATTGTTGGTGTAATGGTTAGTGTGCTCGCCACGAGTATGATAAATTGTGGGTAGGAGCCTTTAGCGGGCAGCACAGTATTGTTGGTGTAATGGTTAGTGTGCTCGCCACGAGTATGATAAATTGTGGGTAGGAGCCTTTAGCGGGCAGCACAGTATTGTTGGTGTAATGGTGGGTGTGCTCGCCGCGAGTATGATAAATTGTGGGTAGGAGCCTTTAGCGGGCAGCACAGTATTGTTGGTGTAATGGTTAGTGTGCTCGCCACGAGTATGATAAATTGTGGGTAGGAGCCTTTAGCGGGCAGCACAGTATTGTTGGTGTAATGGTGGGTGTGCTCGCCACGAGTATGATAAATTGTGGGTAGGAGCCTTTAGCGGGCAGCACAGTATTGTTGGTGTAATGGTTAGTGTGCTCGCCACGAGTATGATAAATTGTGGGTAGGAGCCTTTAGCGGGCAGCACAGTATTGTTGGTGTAATGGTGGGTGTGCTCGCCACGAGTATGATAAATTGTGGGTAGGAGCCTTTAGCGGGCAGCACAGTATTGTTGGTGTAATGGTTAGTGTGCTCGCCACGAGTATGATAAATTGTGGGTAGGAGCCTTTAGCGGGCAGCACAGTATTGTTGGTGTAATGGTGGGTGTGCTCGCCACGAGTATGATAAATTGTGGGTAGGAGCCTTTAGCGGGCAGCACAGTATTGTTGGTGTAATGGTTAGTGTGCTCGCCACGAGTATGATAAATTGTGGGTAGGAGCCTTTAGCGGGCAGCACAGTATTGTTGGTGTAATGGTTAGTGTGCTCGCCACGAGTATGATAAATTGTGGGTAGGAGCCTTTAGCGGGCAGCACCGTATTGTTGGTGTAATGGTTAGTATACTCGCCACGAGTATAATAAATTGTGGGTAGGAGCCTTTAGCGGGCAGCACAGTATTGTTGGTGTAATGGTTAGTGTGCTCGCCACGAGTATGATAAATTGTGGGTAGGAGCCTTTAGCGGGCAGCACAGTATTGTTGGTGTAATGGTTAGTGTGCTCGCCACGAGTATGATAAATTGTGGGTAGGAGCCTTTAGCGGGCAGCACCGTATTGTTGGTGTAATGGTTAGTATGCTCGCCACGAGTATAATAAATTGTGGGTAGGAGCCTTTAGCGGGCAGCACAGTATTGTTGGTGTAATGGTTAGTGTGCTCGCCACGAGTATGATAAATTGTGGGTAGGAGCCTTTAGCGGGCAGCACAGTATTGTTGGTGTAATGGTGGGTGTGCTCGCCACGAGTATGATAAATTGTGGGTAGGAGCCTTTAGCGGGCAGCACAGTATTGTTGGTGTAATGGTTAGTATGCTCGCCACGAGTATAATAAATTGTGGGTAGGAGCCTTTAGCGGGCAGCACAGTATTGTTGGTGTAATGGTTAGTGTGCTCGCCACGAGTATGATAAATTGTGGGTAGGAGCCTTTAGCGGGCAGCACAGTATTGTTGATGTAATGGTTAGTGTGCTCGCCACGAGTATGATAAATTGTGGGTAGGAGCCTGTAGCGGGCAGCACAGTATTGTTGGTGTAATGGTGGGTGTGCTCGCCACGAGTATGATAAATTGTGGGTAGGAGCCTTTAGCGGGCAACACAGTATTGTTGGTGTAATGGTTAGCGTGCTCGCCACGAGTATGATAAATTGTGGGTAGGAGCCTTTAGCGGGCAGCACAGTATTGTTGGTGTAATGATAAGTGTGCTCGCCACGAGTATGATAAATTGTGGGTAGGAGCCTTTAGCGGGCAGCACAGTATTGTTGGTGTAATGGTTAGTATGCTCGCCACGAGTATGATAAATTGTGGGTAGGAGCCTTTAGCGGGCAGCACAGTATTGTTGGTGTAATGGTTAGCGTGCTCGCCACGAGTATGATAAATTGTGGGTAGGAGCCTTTAGCGGGCAGCACAGTATTGTTGGTGTAATGGTTAGCGTGCTCGCGACGAGTATGATACATTGTGGGTAGGAGCCTTTAGCGGGCAGCACAGTATTGTTGGTGTAATGGTTAGCGTGCTCGCCACGAGTATGATAAATTGTGGGTAGGAGTCTTTAGCGGGCAGCACAGTATTGTTGGTGTAATGGTTAGTGTGCTCGCCACGAGTATGATAAATTGTGGGTAGGAGCCTTTAGCGGGCAGCACAGTATTGTTGGTGTAATGGTTAGCGTGCTCGCCACGAGTATGATAAATTGTGGGTAGGAGCCTTTAGCGGGCAGCACAGTATTGTTGGTGTAATGGTTAGCGTGCTCGCCACGAGTATGATAAATTGTGGGTAGGAGCCTTTAGCGGGCAGCACAGTATTGTTGGTGTAATGGTTAGCGTGCTCGCCACGAGTATGATAAATTGTGGGTAGGAGCCTTTAGCGGGCAGTACAGTATTGTTGGTGTAATGGTTAGTGTGCTCGCCACGAGTATGATAAATTGTGGGTAGGAGCCTTTAGCGGGCAGCACAGTATTGTTGGTGTAATGGTTAGTGTGCTCGCCACGAGTATGATAAATTGTGGGTAGGAGCCTTTAGCGGGCAGCACAGTATTGTTGGTGTAATGGTTAGCGTGCTCGCCACGAGTATGATAAATTGTGGGTAGGAGCCTTTAGCGGGCAGTACAGTATTGTTGGTGTAATGGTTAGTGTGCTCGCCACGAGTATGATAAATTGTGGGTAGGAGCCTTTAGCGGGCAGCACAGTATTGTTGGTGTAATGGTTAGTGTGCTCGCCACGAGTATGATAAATTGTGGGTAGGAGCCTTTAGCGGGGAACACCGTATTGTTGGTGTAATGGTTAGCGTGCTCGCCACGAGTATGATAAATTGTGGGTAGGAGCCTTTAGCGGGGAACACCGTATTGTTGGTGTAATGGTTAGTGTGCTCGCCACGAGTATGATAAATTGTGGGTAGGAGCCTTTAGCGGGGAACACCGTATTGTTGGTGTAATGGTTAGTGTGCTCGCCACGAGTATGATAAATTGTGGGTAGGAGCCTTTAGCGGGCAGCACAGTATTGTTGGTGTAATGGTTAGTGTGCTCGCCACGAGTATGATAAATTGTGGGTAGGAGCCTTTAGCGGGGAACACCGTATTGTTGGTGTAATGGTTAGCGTGCTCGCCACGAGTATGATAAATTGTGGGTAGGAGCCTTTAGCGGGGAACACCGTATTGTTGGTGTAATGGTTAGTGTGCTCGCCACGAGTATGATAAATTGTGGGTAGGAGCCTTTAGCGGGGAACACCGTATTGTTGGTGTAATGGTTAGTGTGCTCGCCACGAGTATGATAAACTGTGGGTAGGAGCCTTTAGCGGGCAGCACAGTATTGTTGGTGTAATGGTTAGTGTGCTCGCCACGAGTATGATAAATTGTGGGTAGGAGCCTTTAGCGGGCAGCACCGTATTGTTGGTGTAATGGATAACGTGCTCGCCTGAAGTGTGGTAAGTGGTGGGTAGGAGCCCGGTCGAGATACACCGCACTGTTAGTGTAATGGTTAGTGTGCTGACCTCAAGTATGATAAATTGTGGGTAGGAGCCCGGTCGGTTAAAAACAAAGAATATAAAATTAGTATTTGCTGCTTCTCGACAAAGCACTCCACATTAATGAATAAGAGCAAAGACTGGTTAGCTCGAAATCGGGATAATGTGTCCGAGTAGGATCTATACGGCATGTCTACCCATGTACCATTGCTTCAGTGAGCTAGTACTATCAACATACAATTAAGCATGTTGGCATAGTACAAAGCAGACAATATCGTCTCATTGAAATGCAACCTGATCTCGCCTTGAAAATTGTTCACTTGGCGCTAAACAACAAATCACCATTATAATAATGTCATTGTGACGCGATCAAAATCGCAACTTCGTGCGCAATAAATTTGATATCTACGGTTTTATTACTATCACTGGGTTGATACCACTGCAGGTGGCCTATTTTTCACCGAGGGTATCAACCGCCCAGTAGTCGGTACTTCGTCACTGACATGGTTCATAAGATATATTTATTGTTGAAATTTACAGTACATATCAAAACAAAGGTTCTCTCCCCTCAGACATAGGTGACATTAGCACATTTTGGCTATTATGTTTAGGCCCTTGGGCTTTATTGATCCCAAACACTTCTTAATGATTTGGCCCTCCAATCTTTTGATCTTGTACGTACCTGATGAAGGATATTGCAGAAACGAGTCAAGAGCACTACATTTCATATCTACGTTTTTATTACAATATACTTTTGTATTTGTGGAAATAAAATTCACAGTTAAACTCTACAATTCAGGACTTCCTGTCAAATGTTAATAAAATGTTAAGTACTATTAGATAATAAATGAGATACTTAAACTTTTACAAAAAACAATTTCAATATTACTCTGATTTTATCGGTGATTTTAAACTTTATAAACATCCGGAGGAAGCACTTGTAGATATGTTTAGTCATGTAATGTAATTTTAAAAGCGCATTTTCACATTTTAATTTCGACTGCGTAGATTTTAATTTTCTTTTTCTTATTGATTTTCGTTCTAATTGCTTTGATTTTTTTTTTTTTTTTGATTTTTTTTATTTCATTGAGGCTTTATTGAATGTTTCAGTGTTTTATGGTATACTTTTCACACAGTATAATTTTATTAGATATATTTATATGGTTTACATGTTAAATTGTTTTATGTTTTAGATTGTAAAGCTCTTAGATTAATTTTTAATTAGATAATGCGCTATATAAATACTGTAAATAATAATAATAATAATAATAATAATAACGATTATGTAACAAAATTAAAAACACAAAAACCACACTGTTGGTTGTTTGGGTTATTGTAAACAATATGTATTGAATAAATTGCATTAGTTATAACAATAGTACATACATAGGGATCAGAAAACAAGTGACGCAAATTCTTCTCCCAGATACCAAAAAAGAAAAGAAAAGAAAAATACATATAAGATGGATAGGACATGCACATTAATAATACACACAATTGTTTAAATAAGCATATGAAGTGAAAGGGTGACAATTTGTACAATGAACAATAAAATGGCAGATCTAATATTATGCAACAAGTAAAAGTATGATACATTTATATTCTAGGTGTAAAACGTTTAGATTTTATTATAAAATCTTGAATTACAAGGAAATTACTTTCATTTTCACAATCTGGGAGGTTAGAATCACCAAAGAGTAGATTATTAATATTCAAATGAGAAGACAGGTTAACAAATAAATCGTTTCTTAACCTTTCATACAGAGAACATTTTAGTAAAAAATGCTCGGACGTTACTACCAGTTTACAACTACAGTAGGGATTAGCTTCGATATATTTTTTATAAAGATGATCCTTAAGCGCACTACTCTCAGTTCGAATTCTAGTATGTAGTATTTGATCAATTCTAGAACCTGCTAGGGTTGTGGTGTTTAACGCAACTGTCAACAATATGTCAGTTATATCGTGGCGGTCAATTTTATTGGTGGAGGACACCGGCACTGGTATTAAACTGATGTTCGTAACTTTAGTTACCTACATCCCAACATAGCGGACACGGAAAATGGTAAATTAGAATATCCTTGTTTTCTCTTTATCAGTAGTATTTATTAGTAAGTCCATACAGTATGATTACAGGTGGGAATATTAGACACTCAAATGCATACATAAAAATGACGAAACTCTTATGAGAACATTGAAATATTAACTTGAAAAAAATTGAAGGATATACGTAACTCTTTGAAGTGATGTTCGTAACGTTAGAAAGATATTTAAAGAGATGTCCGTAACTGCAGATTTCCATAACTATTAAATAATAAGAACGTGTCTAATTGCTCGTTAAGAAACAGTTTGAGAGATTGAATCTAGTTTCTGCATCACTGATCAAATGGTGGTCTTTCATAAATTTTATTTTTAGTACTGGTTTTAAGTAGATTTTATTGGTCCTCTCTCATGATCAAATATGCAATAGTTTGTGGTGTATGTTTTAGTTTCGTCTACAAAAACTGTTATAATAATGCAGATGGATTTCATGGAATATGTGCAAACGGGTGGGACACCGTTGACTTGCTAAAACAGACTGAACATCCCATGCATGATACACACATTGATTTGATGATAACAATGCAACTCCTGTACAGAATGAAGAAATTACATGTTGCAAGGGCGATTATGTTCTAGCTGCTTATGAAAGAATCGGCTACACCGGACACGTTTTAGAGGACGACGTTAGTGATAAGACTCTACATATTGACTTTATAGTTGAGAGCGAGAAGGTAGTGAGCAGATTTCGTTGGCCAAACAAACAGGACACGTCATGGATTAACAGCAACATATATTCTTCGTAAAATCCAGCATCCAATAGCTACTGGAAAAGGAGGGCGGCTGTTCCGTCTTTCTGATGATGTCATGGAGTTTATAGAGGCATTCAACTGTAACTAACCTACGGGACAAGTCGTTTTCACTATTGATGACAATCTAAACTCTATTTAACTGTTATCAAAGTATTCAAATTGTGTATTTTGTTCGCGAAACAAAGATGTTTCCAGTAAATATTTACTTTTGAAAAAAAATTATGAGTTTGATTTTTATTAATGTTGTGGACCAAGGGAGACCATCATTCTGTCTGATTTCTGTTAAGCAGTAAAACGGTAACATTTCTCTAAAGACCACTTTTGTTTGTTTATTCTGAAGTACAAACATTTTGCAAAGTAATAATGTACGGGATGGCTCCTCAATTTACCTGACAAGGTTGATAAATAAGATCATTGTTTTGTTCTTCAATTTAAAGATTTGGTGTCTGATCTGGTAAATAAAGGACTATTACAACGTTTCTATAGCTACTTATTTATTTAATATATTATCAGGGTGAAATTATAAGGCAAATCAAAGGTAACAGCATTTTAAAAATTTACATTTCCTTGTTCTATTCATATTATTGAATTTAATTTTAATTTCTGTCATTTGTCTAAAGTTAATATATAATTATTAATATGAGAGGTGAATTTAGTTACGGGTAAATATTCATCGTCCATTTCAACAATTGGTAAGGACTTTCAAACTTGCGAGGAGAGTCACGTAGAGGTATGAAGAACTTATTGATGACCCTCCCCTTATCTGGACCCTATGTAGGTGTATTGAAACCATAGCATTTTAGGTGGGTAGCGCGGAGCAAACCTACGTCAGTCATATTTAGTCTTGTGGTTACAACTCAACGACATTAACCACTCGGTTTTCCCAGGCCCCTTTAATCTTAAAAGAAAAATCAAACCATGTTGTGTTACATAGTATAATTCATATCATACATAATCATTTCTGAGTAAAGTATCCAGGAAGTAATATACTGCATGTGGTATTAAAAAAAAAACTGTTTATCATATTTCATTGAAAACCGGTATTTGATCATGAAATACACGCCTATGCGCATAAAATCTGCACCACAGATCGAGAGCACTTCAGATGAAGACGTCCAGTAAATTATTGGATTCACTCTCTTCCTAAGGTAAACTAATCTTTTGCTTTTTACTGAAAAACATACTTTATTATTGTTATTTACAGAGACGTGCAAAAATTATTCGGTCACTGTAATTTTTTACTATATATTTCATATAAAACCACATTTATTTAAATCATTATTTCAAAGTCGACTCTAGTTCGATTTTGATGATTTTTTTTTACCAACAAAGGCAGAATTAAATGTAGTTTTACATTGTAATTCTAGCATAATTTTATAATCTATAAATTTTATGAGTTGAGTTAAACACAAAACTAAATTTTGAACGTTAAAAAATACAATACAATGATAGTACATTTGAAGACAAATAATTTAAGTTTGTGTTTAAATCATGAATATCTGTACTTCAAAAAAATATGTTAAAATAATCATAGAAAACTATATACGTTCTCGCTTCTATTAGTAAACATATCATCAAAATCGAACACAAATTGACTTTGTAATAATGTTTTGAAAAAATGTGTGGTTTTATATGAAATATATAGAAAAAAATTACAGAGACCGAATACTTTTTGCACGTCTCTGTACGTTATATATTATCAATAATAATTACATGTTATTTTCGGAGTATTATAATAATGTATTTGAAAACGTATTTTTTATTGTATTCTTGTTATTTGTAAGTTGTGGTTATTTCATGTCCAATCCGTTTATCGTATACTTACTAAAGAAGTACATATGTTTAAAGTTTGAGGACGAACTCAAATTGGTATTTGTTTTTGAGAGACAGTCTTAGCTTCAATAATTAATATATCTTTCCTTGGAAAATAATTTGAAGGGAATTATATGATAAATATCCATAAAACGTAGATATCAAATTTAGTGCGCACACCGCATTTCTGGAATAACCTTCATCAGGTACGCTCAAAATCGACATTTATGTCCATTTGCATATCCAAGTTCAAACCAAAGACTATAAAATTGGTATTTATTGCTTCTCCGGTAAGCACGGTGCAGTGAGGAGAAATGGCAAAAACTGATTGGCTCGGAATCAGTATAATTGTGTCCGAGTGGGGCGACATGTCTATCCGCTGACTGTTGTTTTAGTGAGCTAGCCCTATAAAATACAACTTAACGTCTTGACCTAGTACGAAGCGGACCTCATCATCATCTCATTGAAAATTAACCTGTTCTCGCTATGATATATCTGAAAATTGCTAAGTTGGCGTTAAACATCAATCACTCACCCATATCATAAGTAGCGATGTCTCATTCTTGGATAATTTAATGTACTTAGAATAGTAGTAATATCTATGCTTTCACCAAACCCTGGACAGGAGTGATCTTTACATGGTGTTTTAGTCTGTCAGAATAGTCAAGAATTGTTCCAATCCATCGCATTGAAATACAACATTTTGGTTTTGTGTTGCTTGTACCATCTGCATTATTTTGCCATTTAATGTACAACGATACTAAGAATATAGTTGATCCCTGGATTAAAGAAAGAGGATATGTTTCAGCGATACAACAAAGACCCTATGCATTTTCTATGAATAATAGTTGAACCAGAGGTGATGCAATAGGATCTGTTTCTCCGACACAACAAAGAACCTGTATTTTCTATCAATAACAGTTGAACCATGGGGTAATGCAATATGACACGTTTCTCAGACACAACAAAGAACCTACATTTACCATATTCATTAAGAGATTGTAAGATAACATTATAAGGCCACTCAACAGAAATAATTACGTAATAGTTAACATAAACACACTACATACTGATCATTATTACGTAATAGTTAACATAAACACACTACATACTGATCATTATTACGTAATAGTTAACATAAACACACTACATACTGATCATTATTACGTAATAGTTAACATAAACACTACATACTGATCATTATGACGTAATAGTTAACATAAACACACTACATACTGATCATTATTACGTAATAGTTAACATAAACACACTACATACTGATCATTATGACGTAATAGTTAACATAAACACACTACATACTGATCATTATTACGTAATAGTTAACATAAACACACTACATACTGATCATTATTAGGTAATAGCTAACATAAACACACTACATACCGATCATTATTACGTAATAGTTAACATAAACACACTACGTACTGATCATTATTACGTAATAGTTAACATAAACACACTACATACTGATCATTATGACGTAATAGTTAACATAAACACACTACATACTGATCATTATTACGTAATAGTTAACATAAACATACCGATCATTATCACGTAATAGTTAACATAAACACACTACATACTGATCATTATTACGTAATAGTTAACATAAGCACACTACATACTGATCGTTACGACGTAATAGTTAACATAAACACACTACATACTGATCATTATGACGTAATAGTTAACATGAACAAACTACATACTGATCAATAGGCAAAGGAGTTCACTTGTTGAAATGTATTTGTAAAAAAAAAAAAAAAACATGTGTTAATTATAACAAAAATCTAACTTTAAGGGTGAAAGATTGATTGAAAGTTGCTTATTATAAAGTGGCCCCAATGGAACACTAGGGTTATCGAAACATAACTAGGTTTGGTTTCTCTACTATGGGGCGCCACTATTTCTATGCCACGAATCAAATAACAAAGCTGGCCTTAAGACAGAGTGAAAAGTGTCTCATACATGGCTATTGCCACGATCCATGCACTTAAATGACACACCACAGTTGCTCATATTCTAAAAACTGCGAAGGGGGGCAGCAAAACAGCAAAAAATTATGAAACACAATAATCACTGTTAAATGAATACAGGTGTGCAGAAATGTGTTCTCTAAAATACATCAATGTACTAACAGTATATTATATTATATACTGAGTAAAAAAAGACTTAGCAACAACAAAAAATTTCTATAAGAAAACTGCGGATATAAATATTATATACATCACTTGGTTAATCAATACATAAGACAGGTACAACAATATTTTACCTGAGCCATTTCGCACAGAAAATCGGCTGTACGCATAGTAGAGGTGTTTTACCTGTCTTATCTGTTTATGCTTTCCAAAAGTTGATTTCATCGATAATTTGTTCTTGAGTAAGGTTCAAAACAGAATAAAAGTACTTTTCTTGTAAGCTTTATAGGCCGCCATAGAGAACTTCCACAGAATAACCACCATCGGAATGACGGTAAACGATGTTGCTGTGTCATTTGGTGTTCACCGTACAATTATATGGAGGTGAGCACAACATTTCAGGATCACTGGATAAGCCAAGATCCGTTAGTCCAAAACGTTTCACTCCTAGAAAAGAACGTTACATCAGGTCGTGAATGCTTCTTACCAGCAACAAGGATTGTCGAGAGAGTACGGAGAGCAACTTGAGTCCGCATATCCGCGGAAACTTAAAGCTTGTCGTTTGAAATCAAAGAAGATCACATAAAGGTATGGAGCTAACTGTCCGCCACAAAAGACAGCTACGCGCATGGGCAAATCAACACATGCACCGAAACTGAAGGACAGTACTTTGTTCGGATGAAACTGGATTCACACTTAAATTTGTAGATGGTCGCATTCGTATCTGGAGACGGCCTGTTGAGCGCTTTGCGGAGGTTTGTGCTATGTCAGTTGACCGCTTTGGTAGTGGTAGTTTCATGGTGTGGAGAGGAGCACATGACGCAGGAAAGAACAACTTGATTATGATAAGACAAACACTGAATGCACAGCGCCCTGTTGTGGTGCCGTTCATACCCAAAAACAATTGTGTAATATTTCACCAGGACCATGCACAGCCACACACCGCTCGTCTCTCCGTGAACTTTTTACAGGCCAACAATGTTAATACCTTGCCCTGCCCGAGTCGTTCTGCGGATCTGACTCCTATCGAACATGCTTGTGACATGCTAAACAGACGAATTCGGAACGCTATTCCACAGTACAAGATAAAAAACATCATCAGAGACATGCATAAAAGATATAGAACCACCATTACTGCCAACGGGGCATGGTTAAGGTACTGAAATTGTTGATTTTTGTGTGAATTCATCATGTGTCATGCATTGCATTCTGTAAATCCGGAAGTTTGTGAATGACGATTTTGTGCACGTTCATGTTGCTCTTTACTCTTGTTATTGTTTCTTATGACAATATATTTATTGTTAGGAATTGAAATCTAAATTAGTATTGATAATATAAAATTAAAAATATTTGTTGCTAAACCGTTTTGCTCAGTATAGTATAGTAATGAAATATACTATAGTATAGTAAAGTAATAAATTATAGTATAGTGTATTTTAGCTATGGTATATATTGCTATTGTCGATTTTAGGTCCACATATTTCCTAAGGTGAAAGCGAAACAGCGAAAACGAACTAACCCGATTGTTCCCCCAAAGCACAAGCACCGTAATCAGACTAAGCGAAAGATGCTTGCAGGTGATTCCGATGGCCAACAGAAAACTAGTTTGCAAGGTGGTCAACAAACTGATCAAGACTGTAAGTAATATAAAACGCTGATATATAACATAGTGCGCTCTACACTCTGCTAGACTAGCCGTCATCGGGTACGCCAAAGTTAAAAAAAAATGAAAAGACATATAATGAAGAAATGTTTGGGAGCAATGCAAATTAAGGGGTAAAACATAATAGGCCAAATCATATAAGGTTATGCATGCCTGCTGTTTATGATGTAATCACCAATCAAATCATATATATCGAGACACACAATATAAAAAAAACAACAAATGTATGAACAGATTATTCGTTTTTTTGATCATGTACAAATTGACTATATATTATTATTCCGCTCAAGAGCCCTTCTCAGTGCCACCTGTAAATTTACCTGATTTATTGCTGCATGTAAATTTGATCTCTTCCTGAATATAGTTGACATTAAAACAACATCGATAATGTTGACAGCTTTCATTTTGGAGCTTTAGAATTGTCAAGATATGTTTTTATCGGACACCCACGAAAATATCGCTAAAATAGTATGCATAAACATGCATCTTTTTCAAAATTTCGGATAATAAAAATACCTCACGAGGGAAGATATAACACTAAAAAAGATATTGTCTTAGCTGATTTATTGTTTGTGATTTTGTCCTCTCCCTGAATATAGCTGAAATACTTCTCACTTGACGTTAAACAACAAAGATCATGTCGACAGCTTTAATTTTGGCGTTTTAGAACGATAGACTGTTATCAGAAACCCACGAAAATAACCTTCAATACAGTATGCATAAAACATACATTTTTTAAATTTCAGATGAGAGAAGACATATAAACACTAAGTAAATAATTGTCTCTTTTCCCTATTATACTTTTTGCATGATAAACAAATGACACAATCATCTACTTGTTGGAAAGCGGTCAGTATTTGATAGACGTAAACGAGATTTCTTATAAAAGTATGTAATGAGACTGTCAGCTGCATGTTTTTTTTTCAAATTTGTACAAAAAGAGAAATGTGTTAATATATAAAACGCCTAATGATAACACATAATTTATTTGTAGGGTTAGGTATTGGTAACACACCGATTACCAAAGAAATACGAACGACACCTCTCGCATGCATATGGGGAAGGCCATTTCCGGTGAACGGACAGGGAGTGTTTATATTTAATACTGAGGATACGAGCCGAATGTTTTTTTCTGTTGAGGATAAAAACGGCGAGAACAGTCTCGGCATTTATATAGCCGAAGACAAAGCATATTTGATCAAATATGATCTACCTTGTCAAATACTGGAGACGTCTAAAAGTGGAGGCGGATTAGAAAAGGGCAGGGTTGCATATTGGTATAGCTACGATAGAGATAACCTGGTTCTTAAGTATGGCAAAGGATACATAATGGAAGAAACAACAATTTTGATACATGACTTCTTGAAAGGCGTCCAACCCGAAGACCAAGACAAAGTAAGAAAAGACATGTATCCTTACTTCAACCCAGAGAAAAAGAAATACGTACGGAAGTATGATAATTTTGTTCCTTTGTCAGGTATGTATTTTAATATTTAAACTAAATAGTGATGGTCTTGTCAACAATGCCACCAATATCAACATATCGAACAACCACCTCTCGACACCTCAAACAACTGAACGCAAACACACCACCACATATGGCGTTGGGAATCCTGGTCCTAGCTTGGAAGAGGTACAAAAATGTTGAGGTTTTCAAATATACTTAGTAACTTTACATTTCTGAAAGCAGAGGTAAAATAGGTATGTCATCAAATTTCAAGATTTTTTTTTCTTTGGTTTAAATCCTGGAAAATTCTCCCACTTATTTGTTTCTGGGGAAAAACTAGCAATCGTTAATTTTTAGAACCAAAAGAAAAATATCTGCTATATGGTACGATTAGATTAAAAAAAAATGGAATTCCAAGTTTGGTTATTTTCCTGGAAGACTCTCTGATTTATTACTTTTCAGAAAAGTATCTTAGCAGTCAAATATTTTTGAACCAGAAAAAATAGCTGTTACAATAAAGAAATTGGGTTTCAATATATTAGAATTCCACTGTTAATTTTTGTCCTCTCAGACCTAGTGTTTGGTAAATAACTAATATATTGATCGTACATGAAATGTGGTCATTATACTATCATCTATAGGTTTCCTTGGGCCAAAGAAGAGAAGAGAAGCGTATGTGTTAGTTCCTCCAGTTATTCTTGGAATGAACTATTTTTATGAAATGCACAGTAAAAATCACCATGTCCATGGGTTCAAATATCAAAATAGACTAAAATATGGAAATGTCACAAATGACAGTTATTGTCAAGTGTAGATTCAAGTTTTTATCAACTTAGGTCGCAGGGTATATGATTTCTGACCCCTTGTGATCGAAAGTTTAAATTGCCCTGCAATGGAAAAATAACTTAATATGTTCCTCTTAAACATCTGTAATATTTTCAGTGATCAAGCATCTCACCTTTTGTTCTAGTTTAGTTATTAAACATGTATGTGTTTATGTTTATCATATCAGTACAGTCTATTTATTACAAATACAACGTTTCTACCTAAATAAAGTTACATTAGAACGTGGAGGGTAGGTTTGGTCTCATAAAATTAGTTTAACCCTAATATTCTAAATGACTGTACCAAATCAGGAAAGTGAGCCGTCAGGTAAATGTGTGTTCCAATACATAACCATGGAAACGCAAATGCCGTTATTAACGTTCTACATGGTTCTATATGTGTCTGTTTCTATCATTTTTCTTTTATATTTTTAAACTGTTCCGACAGTGTGGTATGTATATTTATTTTCATTTTATGATATTTAGGAAAATTGTTATTTTGACAGGTGGACTTAGAGAACCCAAAGTGCAGTTTGTTAAGAATCCCTTCATGTGTAACCTGCCACCTTTAATTCTCGACAGTTCGAAGACTAATCTGTTTGTTTTAGACCAATCAGAGTTCGTGTTTTCTGCCAGTCTACCGGTAGCATGCAAAGAACTGTATGATAATATCATTCACTGCAATCTGAACTACCCCGAAGAAGTAGAATCTGTATTGCTTTCCGATGCGATTCGCTACAGCATTGAAACTAAAGAGTGTATTCTTTACAAGAAATTGGAAGAGAAATCTTCAGATTTTGGCGATGACCCGCACGAAACGTATCTCCGTATCACACTTGGACACAGTCTAGGAATGTCCCCTGGAATTCCATATGTTTTGGAAATTTGGCCAAAGAGCAATTACAGTCCAATACATAACCATGGAAACGCAAATGCCGTTATTAAAGTTCTACATGGTTCCATACGTGTCAAGGTATATAATAAACATACAAAGGATCTCGAAGCTGAACCGATCAAAATGCTTGACCTGCGCAAAGATGATGTCACATGGATAGATCGAAATTGGTACCAAACACACCAACTTCAAAATGTCAGCGATGACTACTGCGCAACGATTCAGTGCTACAAATATGACAGTGGCGACACCACACACTGGCCATATTTTGATTACATTAGCGCAAATGAAACAATTGCAGAATTCATTCCCAATTCTGATTTCGGATTTCATGAAATGAGAAATCAGGTTATGGCCGAATACAAGAAACATAAAAAATGTTAAATGAATGTGTTGAATGTCATTTACATGAGTGGAATCGACAATATAATTATCGATAATAGAAAATCCGGTGTAAATCATAATATTATCAAAACTTTATTTAAGTCTAGCTTTTATACAAATCAATAGAACTAGTTTAGTGATATCATTTTATTATCTTTTCCTTTTATACTTACACATCTTTTTTTTACACGAGAATTATATGTGTATTATTAAATAAAATTTGGAAATGACATTTTTACAATTTTGTTACCAAATTACAAGCGATGTAAGAAGAGTTTGTAGAAACCAAAGGGGTAATCAGAATTCATATTAGAAGAAGAACAGACAACACAATGTCCAAAAGAAAAAAAGACAAAAGGACAAACAACAATCTACAAAACATACACAAAAAAGTAAATATTGAGTGATACGAATCCCACTAAAAGCCGGGGTTGAACTCAGATGTTCCGGAAGGGTACGCAGTTCCTGCTGCACAGCTGGCACTAGTCGTGTTAATCACTAAGAGTTCTACACCTCGCGGGAACACCCGGCCATCAGAACGTGTAATAAGAACTTCGTGTATTGGGAATGTGACCCTTCTTGCTCGTAAAAGACAACATTCAGTAACGTCTAATGAGCAATCACTTATTATAAGTGGTCATAAGTGGTACGTTGCAAGTAATAATTCCCTTGTGCTATCCATTATAGTCTCTTTGTTGTATGTTACTTATATCCATAGAATCCTCTGGGTATGAGCCTTTAGCGGGCAGCACAGTATTGTTGGTGTAATGGTTAGCGTGCTCGCCACGAGTATGATAAATTGTGGGTAGGAGCCTTTAGCGGGCAACACCGTATTGTTGGTGTAATGGTTAGCGTGCTCGCCACGAGTATGATAAATTGTGGGTAGGAGCCTTTAGCGGGCAACACCGTATTGTTGGTGTAATGGTTAGCGTGCTCGCCACGAGTATGATAAATTGTGGGTAGGAGCCTTTAGCGGGCAACACCGTATTGTTGGTGTAATGGTTAGCGTGCTCGCCACGAGTATGATAAATTGTGGGTAGGAGCCTTTAGCGGGCAACACCGTATTGTTGGTGTAATGGTTAGCGTGCTCGCCATGAATATGATAAATTGTGGGTAGGAGCCTTTAGCGGGCAACACCGTATTGTTGGTGTAATGGTTAGTGTGCTGACCTCAAGTGTGGTAAATGATGGGTAGGAGCCAGGTCGAGCAACACCATACTGTTAGTGTAATGGTTAGTGTGCTGATCTCAAGTGTGGTAAATTGTAGGTAGGAGCCTGGTCGAGCAACACCGTACTGTTAGTGTAATGGTTAGTGTGCTGACCTCAAGTGTGGTAAATTGTAGGTAGGAGCCCGGTCGAGCAACACCATACTGTTAGTGTAATGGTTAGTGTGCTGATCTCAAGTGTGGTAAATTGTGGGTAGGAGCCCGGTCGAGCAACACCGTACTGTTAGTGTAATGGTTAGTGTGCTGATCTCAAGTGTGGTAAATTGTGGGTAGGAGCCCGGTCGAGCAACACCATACTGTTAGTGTAATGGTTAGTGTGCTGATCTCAAGTGTGGTAAATTGTGGGTAGGAGCCCGGTCGAGCAACACCGTACTGTTAGTGTAATGGTTAGTGTGCTGATCTCAAGTGTGGTAAATTGTGGGTAGGAGCCCGGTCGAGCAACACCGTACTGTTAGTGTAATGGTTAGTGTGCTGATCTCAAGTGTGGTAAATTGTGGGTAGGAGCCCGGTCGAGCAACACCATACTGTTAGTGTAATGGTTAATGTGCTGACCTCAAGTGTGGTAAATGATGGGTAGGAGCCTGGTCGAGGAACACCGTACTGTTAGTGTAATGGTTAGTGTGCTGACCTCAAGTGTGGTAAATGATGGGTAGGAGCCCGGTCGAGCAACACCATACTGTTAGTGTAATGGTTAGTGTGCTGACCTCAAGTGTGGTAAATGATGGGTAGGAGCCCGGTCGAGCAACACCATACTGTTAGTGTAATGGTTAGTGTGCTGACCTCAAGTGTGGTAAATGATGGGTAGGAGCCTGGTCGAGCAACACCGTACTGTTAGTGTAATGGTTAGTGTGCTGACCTCAAGTGTGGTAAATGATGGGTAGGAGCCTGGTCGAGCAACACCGTACTGTTAGTGTAATGGTTAGTGTACTGACCTCAAGTGTGGTAAATGATGGGTAGGAGCCTGGTCGAGCAACACCGTACTGTTAGTGTAATGGTTAGTGTGCTGACCTCAAGTGTGGTAAATTGTGGGTAGCAGCCCGGTCGAGCAACACCGTACTGTTAGTGTAATGGTTAGTGTGCTGACCTCAAGTGTGGTAAATGATGGGTAGGAGCCTGGTCGAGCAACACCATACTGTTAGTGTAATGGTTAGTGTGCTGACCTCAAGTGTGGTAAATTGTAGGTAGGAGCCTGGTCGAGCAACACCGTACTATTAGTGTAATGGTTAGTGTGCTGACCTCAAGTGTGGTAAATTGTGGGTAGGAGCCTGGTCGAGCAACACCGTACTGTTAGTGTAATGGTTAGTGTGCTGACCTCAAGTGTGGTAAATTGTAGGTAGGAGCCCGGTCGAGCAACACCAAACTGTTAGTGTAATGGTTAGTGTGCTGACCTAAAGTGTGGTAAATTGTAGGTAGGAGCCCGGTCGAGCAACACCATACTGTTAGTGTAATGGTTAGTGTGCTGACCTCATGTGTGGTAAATTGTAGGTAGGAGCCCGGTCGAGCAACACCGTATTGTTGGTGTAATGGTTAGTGTGCTGACCTCAAGTGTGGTAAATTGTAGGTAGGAGCCCGGTCGAGCAACACCGTACAGTTAGTGTAATGGTTAGTGTGCTGACCTCAAGTGTGGTAAATTGTAGGTAGGAGCCTGGTCGAGCAACACCAAACTGTTAGTGTAATGGTTAGTGTGCTGACCTCAAGTGTGGTAAATTGTAGGTAGGAGCCCGGTCGAGCAACACCATACTGTTAGTGTAATGGTTAGTGTGCTGACCTCAAGTGTGGTAAATTGTAGGTAGGAGCCCGGTCGAGCAACACCGTACTGTTAGTGTAATGGTTAGTGTGCTGACCTCAAGTGTGGTAAATTGTAGGTAGGAGCCCGGTCGAGCAACACCATACTGTTAGTGTAATGGTTAGTGTGCTGACCTCATGTGTGGTAAATTGTAGGTAGGAGCCCGGTCGAGCAACACCATACTGTTAGTGTAATGGTTAGTGTGCTGACCTCATGTGTGGTAAATTGTAGGTAGGAGCCCGGTTGAGCAACACCGTACTGTTAGTGTAATGGTTAGTGTGCTTACCTCAAGTGTGGTAAATTGTAGGTAGGAGCCTGGTCGAGCAACACCGTACTGTTAGTGTAATGGTTAGTGTGCTGACCTCAAGTGTGGTAAATTGTGGGTAGGAGCCCGGTCGGTTTAAAACAAAGAATATAAAATTGGTATTTGCTGCTTCTCGAGAAAGCACTCCACATTAATGAATAAGAGCAAAGACTGGTTAGCTCGAAATCGGGATAATGTGTCCGAGTAGGATCTATACGGCATGTCTACCCATATACCGTTGCTTCAGTGAGCTAGTACTATCAAAATACAATTAAGCATGTTGGTCTAGTACAAAGCAGACAATATCGTCTCATTGAAATACAACCTGATCTCGCCGTGAAAATTGTTCACTTGGCGTTAAACAACAAGTCACCATTATAATAATGTCGTTGTGACGCGACCAAAATTGCAACTTCGTGCGCAACAAATCTGATATCTACGGTTTTATTACTATTACTGGGTTGATACCACTGCAGGTGGCCTATTTTTCACCGAGTGTATCAACCGCCCAGTAATCAGTACTTCGCGACTGACATGGTTCATTAAATATATTTATTGTTGAAATTTACAGTTCATAGATATATAAGTTTTATCAAAACTAAGGTTCTCTCCCCTCAGACATAGGTGACATTAGCACATTTTGACTATTATGTTTAGGCCCTTGGGTTTTATTGATCCCAAACACTTCTTAATGATTTGGCCCTCCAATCTTTTGATCTTGAACGTACCTGATGAAGGATATTGCAGAAACGAGTCAAGAGCACTACATTTCATATCTACGTTTTTATTACAATATACTTTTGTATTTGTGGAAATAAAATTCACAGTTAAACTCTACAATTCAGGACTTCCTGTCAAATGTTAATAAAATGTTAAGTACTATTAGATAATAAATGAGATACTTGAACTTTTACAAAAAACAATTTCAATATTACTCTGATTTTGTCGGTGATTTTAAACTTAATAAACATTCGGAGGAAGCACTTGTAGATATGTTTAGTCATGTAATGTAATTTTAAAAGCGCATTTTCACATTTTAATTTCGACTGCGTAGATTTTAATTTTCTTTTTCTTATTGATTTTGGTTCTAATTGCTTTGATTTTTTTGATTTTTTTTTTTTTTTTTTTTATTTCATTGAGGTTTTATTGAATGTTTCAGTGTTTTATGGTATACTTTTCACACAGTATAATTTTATTAGATATATTTATATGGTTTACATGTTAAATTGTTTTATGTTTTAGATTGTAAAGCTCTTAGATTAATTTTTAATTAGATAATGCGCTATATAAATACTGTAAATAATAATAAAAATAATAATAATAATAATAACGATTATGTAACAAAATTAAAAACACAAAAACCACACTGTTGGTTGTTTGGGTTATTGTAAACAATATGTATTGAATAAATTGCATTAGTTATAACAATAGTACATACATAGGGATCAGAAAAAAAGTGACGCAAATTCTTCTCTCAGATACCAAAAAAGAAAAGAAAAGAAAAATACATATAAGATGGATAGGACATGCACATTAATAATACACACAATTGTTTAAATAAGCATATGAAGTGAAAGGGTGACAATTTGTACAATGAACAATAAAATGGCAGATCTAATATTATGCAACAAGTAAAAGCATGATACATTTATATTCTAGGTGTAAAACGCTTAGATTTTATTATAAAATCTTGAATTACAAGGAAATTACTTTCATTTTCACAATCTGGGAGGTTAGAATCACAAAAGAGTAGATTATTAATATTCAAATGAGAAGACAGGTTAACAAATAAATCGTTTCTTAACCTTTCATACAGAGAACATTTTAGTAAAAAATGCTCGGACGTTACTACCAGTTTACAACTACAGTAGGGATTAGCTTCGATATATTTTTTATAAAGATGATCCTTAAGCGCACTACTCTCAGTTCGAATTCGAGTATGTAGTATTTGACCAATTCTAGAACCTGCTAGGGTTGTGGTGTTTAACGCAACTTTCAACAATATGTCAGTTATATCGTGGCGGTCAATTTTATTGGTGGAGGACACCGGCACTGGTATTAAACTGATGTTCGTAACTTTAGTTACCTACATCCCAACATAGCGGACACGGAAAATGGTAAATTAGAATATCCTTGTTTTCTCTTTATCAGTAGTATTTATTAGTAAGTCCATACAGTATGATTACAGGTGGGAATATTAGACACTCAAATGCATACATAAAAATGACGAAACTCTTATGAGAACATTGAAATATTAACTTGAAAAAAATTGAAGGATATACGTAACTCTTTGAAGTGATGTTCGTAACGTTAGAAAGATATTTAAAGAGATGTCCGTAACTGCAGATTTCCATAACTATTAAATAATAAGAACGTGTCTAATTGCTCGTTAAGAAACAGTTTGAGAGATTGAATCTAGTTTCTGCATCACTGATCAAATGGTGGTCTTTCATAAATTTTATTTTTAGTGCTGGTTTTAAGTAGATTTTATTGGTCTTCTCTCATGATCAAATATGCAATAGTTTGTGGTGTATGTTTTAGTTTCGTCTACAAAAACTGTTATAATAATGCAGATGGATTTCATGGAATATGTGCAAACGGGTGGGACACCGTTGACTTGCTAAAACAGACTGAACATCCCATGCATGATACACACATTGATTTGATGATAACAATGCAACTCCTGTACAGAATGAAGAAATTACATGTTGCAAGGGCGATTATGTTCTAGCTGCTTATGAAAGAATCGGCTACACCGGACACGTTTTAGAGGACGACGTTAGTGATAAGACTCTACATATTGACTTTATAGTTGAGAGCGAGAAGGTAGTGAGCAGATTTCGTTGGCCAAACAA
Source organism: Bathymodiolus septemdierum (assembly GCA_963383655.1). NCBI lineage: Eukaryota > Metazoa > Mollusca > Bivalvia > Mytilida > Modiolidae > Bathymodiolus > Bathymodiolus septemdierum. Next base: position 15,140,287 of record OY726523.1, read on the forward strand.
ACAGGACACGTCATGGATTAACAGCAACATATATTCTTCGTAATATCCAGCACCCAATAGCTACTGGAAAAGGAGGGCGGCTGTTCCGTCTTTCTGATGATGTCATGGAGTTTATGGAGGCATTCAACTGTAACTAACCTACGGGACAAGGCGTTTTCACTATTGATGACAATCTAAATTCTATTTGACTGTTATCAAAGTATTCAAATTGTGTATTTTGTTCGCGAAACAAAGATGTTTCCAGTAAATATTTACCTTTGAAAAAAATTTATGAGTTTGATTTTTATTAATGTTGTGGACCAAGGGAAACCATCATTCTGTCTGATTTCTTTTAAGCAGTTAAACGGTAACATTTCTCTAAAGACCACTTCTGTTTGTTTTTTCTGAAGTACAAACATTTTGCAAAGTAATAATGTACGGGATGGCTCTTCAATTTACCTGACAAGATTGATAAATACGATCATTGTTTTGTTCTTCAATTTAAAGATTTGGTGTCTGATCTGGTAAATAAAGGACTATTACAAGGTTTCTATAGCTACTTATTTATTTAATATATTATCAGGGTGAAATTATAAAGCAAATCAAAGGTAACAGCATTTTAAAAATTAACATTTCCTTGTTCTATTCATATTATTGAAACCAATATTTTGAAACAAAATCAGCGCTTCAGCGATGGAACATTGGTATATATGATGTCGAGTGGTCTAGGGCGCTGGACGTAAGGCTAAGCGAATGGTGCTGCAGTGTATCAATGGTGTGGGTTCGAATCCCGTCGAGGGAAGAACAAAAATTTGACAGCTCTAAAATCTAATTCTAACACTGTTTGGTTTAATTTTCAGACGTATATATATATATATATATATATATATATATATTTCCTTTTCTTTTATTGTGGATCACTTCTAGTCATATTTTTCTTACCTCCATTCAAAACAATATGCTAAATTTAATGTACAACCAGAACAAATAAATAAGTGTAGGTCTACTTTCAAATTTACTAAGAAATTGTTGCTCCAGTGGTTGGCTGTCGGTACATATTATTATGATAACATCAGCAAACGTTGAAATATTTAGGGTTTTAATGGCCAGAAAAGTCACTTTCCTGAAGACAGCCGGTTTTTCTTGAGAATTTATTTTGATAGCTTGTACCCTCCAATTGTCGCGGTTCCGTGAGAATGAGTGGGCTATTTTTCAGATATATTATGGCGAGAACAGGTTTCATTTCGACGAGACGATGCTGCCTGTTTTTTTTACTAAAACAACATGCTTTTTTGCATTTTTATAGTGCTAGCTCACTGACACAGCGGTGCGTGCGGTAGACATATCGTTCCTACTCGGACACATTATCCCGATATCGAACCAACCAGTCTTTGTTCTTACTCCTTAATTTTGCATGCTTGGCCAAGAAGCAACAAATACCAATTTTATGTTCTTTGGTTTAATCCCCCGGGACTCCTACCCACGAGACGATCACGCTAACCCTTACACTAACAATACGGTGTTGTTAACACAGAGTATACACTAATAGTTTAACATATTGAACGTTTGTTGTGAGCATCATTTACGTATCCCACACATAGGAAACTGGGTCATATTTTAATGGCCCGGGGTTCCCGCGGGGTGCATAACTTTTAGTAATGCTTTAAATCGCTTGTAATTTGGTAATAAAACTGAATTAATGTCATTTCCACATTTTATGTGATAATATACATATAATTCTGGTGTAAATAAAGATATGTAAGTATAACAAGGATAAGATAATAAAATAATATCACTAGGCTATGCCTACTGATTTGTATAAAAGCTAGACTTAATTAAAGCTTTGATAATTTTATGATTTACACTGGATTTGCTACTGTCGATTCCACTCATGTAAATGACATTCAACACATTCATCTAATATTTTCTATGTTTCTTGTATTCGGCCATAACCTGATTTCTCATTTCATGAAATTCGAAATCAGAATTCGGAATGAATTCTGCAATTGTTTTATTTGCGCTAATGTAATCAAAATATGGCCAGTGTGTGGTGTCGCCACTGTCGTATTTGTAGCACTGAATCGTTGCGCAGTAATCATCGCTGACATTTTGAAGTTGGTGTGTCTGGTACCAATTCCGATCTATCCATGTGATATCATCTTTGCTCAGGTCAAGTATTTTGATCGGTGTAGCTTTGGAATCCTTTGTATGTTTATTATATACCTTGACACGTATAGAACCATGCAGAACTTTAATAACGGCATTTGCGTTTCCATGGTTATGTATTGGACTGTAATTGCTCTTTGGCCAAATTTCCAAAACATATGGAATTCCAGGGGACTTTCCTAGACTGTGTCCAAGTGTGATACGGAGATACGTTTCGTGCAGGTCATCGCCAAATTCTGTAGCTTTCTCTTCCAATTTATTGTTAAGAACACACCCTTTAGTTTTAATGCTGTAGCGAATCGCATCGGAAAGCAATACAGATTCTACTTCCTCGGGGTAGTTCAGATTGCAGTGAATTATATTATCATACAGTTCTTTGCATGCTACCGGTAGACTGGCAGAAAACAAGAACTTTGATTGGTCTAAGAAAAACAGATTAGTCTTCGAACTGTCGAGAATTAAAGGTGACAGGTTACACATGAAGGGATTTTTAACAAACTGCACTTTGGGTTCTCTAAGTCCACCTGTCAAAATAACAATTTTCCTAAATATCATAAAATGAAAATAAATATACATACCACACTGTCGGAACAGTTTTAAAATATAAAAGAAAAATGATAGAAACAGACAAAATGGATACCCGGAACACACATTTACATGGCGGAGCACACATTTACATGACGGTTCACACATTTACATGGCGGAACACACATTTACATGGCGGAACACACATTTACATGACGGTTCACACATTTACATGACAGCTCACTTTCCTGATTTGGTACAGTCATTTAAAATATTAGTGTTAAACTAATTTAATAGGACCAAGCCTCCTCTCCACGTTCTAGTGTAACTTTATGTAGGTAGAAACTTTGTATTTATAATAAATAGACTGGACTGATATGAGAAGCATAAACACATACATGCTTAATAGCTAAACTAGAACAAAAGGTGAAATAGCTTGATCACTGAAAATAGGACAGACGTTCAAGAGGAAACATATTAAGTTATTTTTCCATTGCAGGGCAATTTAAACTTTCGATCACAAGGGATCAGAAATCATATATTCCCTGCGACCTAAGTTCATGAAAACTTGAATCTACACGTGACAATAATGTTTCCTGTCATTTGTGACATTTCTATATTCTAGTTTATTTTGGTATTTGAACCAATGGACATGCTGATGATTTTTACTGTGCATTTCATAAAAATAGTTCATTCCAAGAATAACTGGAGGAACTAACACATACGCTTCTCTTCTCTTCTTTGGCCCAAGGAAACCTATAGATGATAGTATAATAACCAATTTCATGTACGATCAATCTATTAGTTATTTACCAAACACTAGGTCTGAGAGACCAAAAAATAAGAATGGAATTCTAATATATTGAAGCCCTATTTCTTTATTGTAACAACAATTTTTTCTGGTTAAAAAAATATATGACTGCTAAGATACTTTTCTGAAAAGTAATAGATCAGAGAGTCTGCCAGGAAAATAACCAAACTTGGAATTCCATTTTTTCTTAAATCTAATTGTTCCATATAGCAGATATTTTTCTCTTGGTTCCAAATATTAACCATTGCTAGTTTTCTCCCAGAAACAATAAATGAGAGAGTTTTCCAGGATTTAAACCCAAGAAAAAAATCTTGAAATTTGATGACATACCTATTGTACCTCTGCTTTCAGAAAAGTAAAGTTACTAAGTATATTTGGAAACCTCAACATTTGTGTACCTCTTCCAAGCTAGGACCAGGATTCCCAACGCCATATGTGGTGGTGTGTTTGCGTTCAGTTGTTTGAGGTGTCGAGAGGTGGTTGTTCGCTATGTTGATATTGGGGGTATTGTTGTCAGGACCATCACTATTTAGTAAACTTTTCAACAAATTAAACACCACAACTAAGAATCAACCAAAATCTAAATCTCAAAATTCAAACTGGACCTTTTTCTCGTGGATCGTGGCATTGGGTTAAAAATTTCAGAGCATTTGTTGCAGTGGCATTTTATTTCTCACATGAAAACTAACTTGTGACGGACTAGATGATCCCTATTATATCCCGGAATTTTTTAAATACATACCTGACATAGGAATAAAATTTTCATACTTCCGTACGTATTTCTTTTGCTCTGGATTGAAGTATGGATACATGTCTTTTCTTACTTTGTTTTGGTCTTTCGGTTTGACTCCTTTCAAGAAGTCATGTATCAAAATTGTTGTTTCTTCCATTATGTATCCTTTGCCATATTTTAGAACCAGGTTATCTCGGTCATAACTATACCAATATGCAACTATGCCCTTTTCTAATCCGCCTCCACTTTTAGACGTCTCCAGTATTTGACAATTCTGATCATATTTAATAAAATATGCTTTGTCTTGGTCTATATAAATGCCGAGACTGTTCTTGCCGTTTGCATCCTCAACAGACAAAAACATTGGGCTCGTATCCTCAGTGTTAAATATAAAGACTCCCTGTCCGTTCACCGGAAATGGCCTTCCCCATATGCATTCGAGAGGTGTCGTTAGTATTTCTTTGGTAATTGGTGTGTTACCAATACCTAACCCTACAAATAAATTGTGTGTTATCATTAGGCGTTATTTATATTAACATATTTCTCTTTTTGTACAAACTTGCGAAAAAAAAATGTGGCTGACAGTCTCATTGCATATTTTTATAAGAAATCTCGTTTACGTCTATCAAATACTGACCGCTTTCCAACAAGTTGAGGGGCCCGGATGGCTCAATGAGTTAGGTCGTTGGATCTAACAACTCATACAAGCCTATCATCAATACGGCGTGGGTTCGCGCCAGGCTTTGCAAATTACAAAAAGGGTGCACTGGACTCGCAGCCACAAGTGATAAAGTTCACCAGTTGCTTGCCCATGGTCGGTGGTTCTCTCCGGTTACTCCGGCTTCCTCCACCACTAAAACTGGTCGCCATGATATAGCTGCAATATTGCTGAAAGTGGCGTTAAGCACCAACATTCTTCCAATTCCCACCAGTTGAATATTGTGTCATTTGCTTACCATGCAAAGAGTAAAATAGAAAAAGAAACAATTTTACGCATACTATTTTAGGGATATTTTCGTGGGTGTCCGATACAAAAATATCTTGACAATTCTAAAACTCCACAATGAAATCTGTCAACATGATTGATGTTGTATTAATTTCAGCTATATTCAGGAAGAGAACAAAATTGCAAGCAATAAATCAGGTAAACCTACGAGTGGCACCGAGAAGGGCTTTTGAGCGGAATAATAATTATATAGTCAATTTGTACATGATCACAAAAACGAAGAACTTGTTCATACATTTGTTGTTTTTTTATATTGTGTGTCCCGATATATATTATTTGATTGGTGATTACATCATAGACAGCAGGCATACATAACCTTATATGATTTGACCTATTATCTTTTACCCGTTAACTTGTATTACTCCCAAACATTTCTTCATTATTTGTCTTTTTATTTTGCTTAGCTTTGGCGTACCCGATGACGGCTAGTCTAGCAAAGTGTAGAGCGGACTATATTATGTACCCACGTTTTATATTACTTACAGTCTCGATCAGTTTGTTGACCACCTTGCAAACTAGTTTTCTGTTGGCCATCGGAATCAACTGCAAGCATCTTTCGCTTAGTCTGATTACGTTGCTTGTGCTTTGGGGGAGCAATCGGGTTAGTTCGTTTTTGCTGTTTCGCTTTCACCTTAGGAATTATGTGGACCAAAAAGTCTACAATAGCAATATATATCATAGCTAAAATACACTATAATATAATTTATTACTATACTATAATATAATATACTTCATTACTATACTTTATCCTGCAATTGTGTTATTTTTTTGTCTTAATAAATAGGTTGAAATAAACTGTTGCTTTATCATAACAGTGTCATAGTAACACTTTTCACATTAGCCTAATAAAGATATTAAGCCACACCCTGTAATAACACTTTTCAAATTAGCCTAATAAAGCTATTAAGACACGCCCCTTTACCGGAACAACTATTGAGGTTTCAATGGGGTTTCAGGTATCTTTTTTTCATTTTTAAATTAAATAACCTTTTTTTGCAAATTGTATTGCAGGATAAATACAATAGGGCGCTGTGCATTCAGTGTTTGTCTTATCATAATCAAGTTGGCCTTTCCTGTGTCATGTGCTCCTCTCCACACCATGAATCTACCACTACCAAAGCGGTCAACTGACATACTACAAGCCATCGCAAAGCGTTCACCAGGCCGTCTCCAGACACGAATACGACCATCGGCAATTTAAGTGTGAATCCAGTTTCGGTGCATGTGTTGATTTGCCCGTGCGTGTTACTGTCTTTTGTGGCGGACCTTTATGCGATCTTTTTTTTTATTTCAAACGACAAGCTTTAAGTTTATTACGGACTGTTTGCGCGGATATGCGGACTGGAGTTGCTCTCCGTACTCTGTCCACAATCATTGAAGCGGTCACGACCTGATGTTTTTTTCTAACGGACCTTGGCCTATCCTAACTGCGTCAGTGGTCATGAAGCGTTGTGCTAAGCTCCATATCGTTGTAGGGTGATCACCAAATGACACAGCAACGTCATTTACCGTCATTTACCGTCATTCCGATGGCGGTTATTCTGTGGAAGTTCTCTATGGCGCCCCATAAAGCTTACAAGACAAGTGCTTTTCGTCTGTTTTGAACCTTACTCAAGAACAGAGTGTCGATGAAATCAACTACTGGAAAGTATAAACACCCTAAAAGTTAGATTTTTGTTATAATAAACACATGTTTGTTTTTTTTTACAAATGCATTTCAACAAGTGAACTCCTTTGCCTATTTATATAATAATGTTGTATAGCAATGACTATGTCAATATAGTGGTTATTGCTAACACAACATTATTATTATTATCATGCTGACTGTTATATGTAGACAACATATATTGAGAACTATTACAATAAAGGAGGTCCTGATATTGGTGACTAATATATTGGATCAGATAATCTTGAAAGTGTGAGAATATTCTTTGTTTCATTTAAGGCTTTAAAAATATAAATTTTTTTGAAGCTTGAAATTTAATTAACAACAGTAACAAGTATTAAAAAACAGTAGCATGAATAATAGATGACTATGATAGATTGACAGATTGGATCCGCCCCCTTGCACATGGACTAGCTATATATAGCTTGACAGACAGCTGAAAACCCAACCTTCCCCGCGTGAAACTGGCATAGTAGATGTACTATTTCCGCATAGTATATCAACGCTATATAATTCTTTGTGATATATGCCAAAATATTGTATGAACTTATATTACAGAAGAAATTTACAGAAAACATAATAATGATCAGTATGTAGTGTGTTTATGTTAACTATTACGTAATATTGATCAGTATGTAGTGTGTTTATGCTAACGATTACGTAATAATGATCAGTGTGTAGTGTGTTTATGTTAACTATTACGTAATAATGATCAGTGTGTAGTGTGCTTATGTTAACTATTACGTAATAATGATCAGTGTGTAGTGTGCTTATGTTAACTATTACGTAATAATCATCAGTATGTAGTGTGTTTATGCTAACTATTACGTAATAATGATCAGTATGTAGTGTGTTTATGTTAACTATTACGTAATAATGATCAGTATGTAGTGCGTTTATGTTAACTATTACGTAATAATGATCAGTATGTAGTGTGTTTATGCTAACTATTACGTAATAATGATCAGTATGTAGTATGTTTATGTTAACTATTACGTAATAATGATCAGTATGTAGTGTGTTTATGCTAACTATTACGTAATAATGATCAGTATGTAGTGTGTTTATGTTAACTATTACGTAATAATGATCAGTATGTAGTGTGTTTATGTTAACTATTACGTAATAATGATCAGTATGTAGTGTGTTTATGTTAACTATTACGTAATAATGATCAGTATGTAGTGTGTTTATGTTAACTATTACGTAATAATGATCAGTATGTAGTGTGTTTATGTTAACTATTACGTAATAATGATCAGTATGTAGTGTGTTTATGTTAACTATTACGTAATAATGATCAGTATGTAGTGTGTTTATGTTAACTATTACGTAATAATGATCAGTATGTAGTGTGTTTATGTTAACTATTACGTAATAATGATCAGTATGTAGTGTTTATGTTAACTATTACGTAATAATGATCAGTATGTAGTGTGTTTATGCTAACTATTACGTAATAATGATCAGTATGTAGTGTGTTTATGTTAACTATTACGTAATAATGATCAGTATGTAGTGTGTTTATATTAACTATTACGTAATAATTATCAGTATGTAGTGTTTATGTTAACTATTGCGTAATATTGATCAGTATGTAGTGTGTTTATGTTAACTATTACGTAATAATGATCAGTATGTAGTGTTTATGTTAACTATTACGTAATAATGATCAGTATGTAGTGTGTTTATGTTAACTATTACGTAATAATGATCAGTATGCAGTGCGTTTATGTTAACTATTACGTAATAATGATCAGTATGTAGTGTGTTTATGTTAACTATTACGTAATAATGATCAGTATGTAGTGTGTTTATGTTAACTATTACGTAATAATGATCAGTATGTAGTGTGTTTATGTTAACTATTACGTAATAATGATCAGTATGTAGTGTGTTTATGTTAACTATTACGTAATAATGATCAGTATGTAGTGTTTATGTTAACTATTACGTAATAATGATCAGTATGTAGTGTGTTTATGTTAACTATTACGTAATAATGATCAGTATGTAGTGTGTTTATGTTAACTATTACGTAATAATGATCAGTATGTAGTGTGTTTATATTAACTATTACGTAATAATGATCCGTGTGTAGTGTGTTTATGTTAACTATTACGTAATATTGATCAGTATGTAGTGTGTTTATGTTAACTATTACGTAATAATGATGAGTATGTAGTGTGTTTATGTTAACTATTACGTAATAATGATCAGTATGTAGTGTGTTTATGTTAACTATTACGTAATATTGATCAGTATGTAGTGTGTTTATGTTAACTATTACGTAATAATGATCAGTATGTAGTGTGTTTATGCTAACTATTACGTAATAATGATCAGTATGTAGTGTGTTTATGTTAACTATTACGTAATAATGATCAGTATGTAGTGTGTTTATGTTAACTATTACGTAATATTGATCAGTATGTAGTGTGTTTATGTTAACTATTACGTAATTATTTCTGTTGAGTGGCCTTATAATGTTATCTTACAATCTCTAAATGAATATGGAAAATGTAGGCTCTTTGTTGTGTCGGAGAAACGTGTCATATTGCATTACTCCATGGTTCAACTGTTGTTGATATAACATGTAGGTTCTTTGTTGTGTCGGAGAAACGTGTCATATTGCATTACCCCATGGTTCAACTGTTATTGATATAACATGTAGGTTCTTTGTTGTATCGGAGAAACGTGTCATATTGCATGACCCCATGGTTCAACTGTTATTGATAGAAAATGTAGGTTCTTTGTTGTGTCGGAGAAACGTGTCATATTGCATGACCCCATGGTTCAACTGTTATTGATAGAAAATGTAGGTTCTTTGTTGTGTCGGAGAAACAGGTCATGTTGCATTAGCACTGGTTCAACTATTATTCATAGAAAATGTATAGGGTCTTTGTTGTATCGCTGAAACATGTCCTATTTCTTTAACCCAGGGATCAACTATATACTTAGTATCGTTGTACATTAAATGACAAAATAATGCAGATGGTACAAGCAACACAAAACTAAAATGTTGTATTTCAATGCGACGGGTTGGCACAATTATTGACTATTCTGACAGACTAAAACACCATGTAAAGATCTCTCCTGTCCAGGATTTGGTGACAGCATAGCTATTACTACTATTCTAAGTACATTAAGTCATCCAGAAATGAGACATCGCCACTTGGATATGAGTGAGTGATTGATATTTAGCGCCAACTTAGCAATTTTCAGATATATCATGGCGAGAACAGGTTAATTTTCAATAAGATGATGATGATGTTCGCTTTGTACTAGGTCAAGACGTTAAGCTGGATTGTATAGTGCTAGCTCACTGAAACAACATTCAGCGGATAGACATGTCGCCCCACTCGGACACAATTATACTGATGCCGAACCAATCACTTTTTGCCATTTCTCCTCACTACACCGTGCTGAGCGGAGAAGCAATAAATACCAATTTTAGTCTTTGGTTTGAACTTGGATATGCAAATGGACATACATTTCGATTTTGAGTTTATCTGATAAAGGTCATTCCAGAAACGTGGTGTGCGCACTAAATTTGATATCTACGTTTTATGGATATTTATCATATAATTCCCTTCAAATTGTTTTCCAAGGAAAGATATATTAATTATTGAAACTAAGACTGTCTCTCAAAAACAAATACCAATTTGAGTTCGTCTTAAAACTTTAAACATATTTACTTCTTTAGTAAGTATACGATAAACGGATTGGACATGAAATAACCACAACTTACAAATAACAAGAATACAATAAAAAAAGATGTTTTCAAATACATTATTATAATACTCCGAAAATAACATGTAATTATTATTGATAATATATAAGGTACAGAGACGTGCAAAAAGTATTCGGTCACTGTAATTTTTTTCTATATATTTCATATAAAACCACACATTTTTTCAAAACATTATTCCAAAGTCAATTCGTGTTCGATTTTGATGATATGTTTACTAATAGAAGCGAGAACGTATGTAGTTTTCTATGATTATTTTAACATATTTTTTTGAAGTACAGATATTCATGATTTAAACACAAACTTAAATTATTTGTCTTCAAATGTACTATCATTGTATTGTATTTTTTAACGTTCAAAATTTAGTTTTGTGTTTAACTCAACTCATAAAATTTATAGATTATAAAATCATGCTAGAATTACAGTGTAAAACTACATTTAATTCTGCCTTTGTTGGTAAAAAAAAATCATCAAAATCGAACTAGAGTCGACTTTGGAATAATGTTTTAAATAAATGTGGTTTTATATGAAATATATAGTAAAAAATTACAGTGACCGAATAATTTTTGCACGTCTCTGTAAATAACAATAAAAAAGTATGTTTTTAATTAAAAAAACAAAAGATCAGTTTACCTTAGGAAGAGAGTGAATCCAATAATTTACTGGACGACTTCTTCTGAAGTGCTCTCGATCTGTGGTGCAGATTTTATACTAGGAAACGAATTAATATTAAGAAATGGGTTAATTTTAGGAAACGGATTAACATTAGGAAACGGATTAATATTAGGAAACGGATTAATGTAAGCGTTCCGCTTGTTTCTGAATTCTGTTTTATTGTATTATGTAAAAAAAATTATATGCTATTTATCAATAAAATATGCTTAAATTAAATACTGACCACTTTCAATAAGTTGACGATTGTGTCATTTGTTTATTATGCAAAAAGTAAAATAGGGAAAAGAAACAATTATTTACTTAGTGTTTATATGTCTTCTCACATCCGAAATCTAAAAAAATATATGTTTTATGCATACTGTATAGAAGGTTATATTCGGGTGTTTCTGATAAAAACCTATCTTGAAGATTCATTTCAAAACGTCAAAATTAAAGCTGTCGACATGATCTTTGTTGTTTAACGTCAAGTGAGAAGTATTTCAACTATATTCAGGGAGAGGACAAAATCACAATCAATAAATCAGATAAGCCAATATGTGTCACTGAAGATAGCTCTTGGTCAGAGTAGCAATACATAGTCAAATTATACATGATCACAAAAAACGCGAAATATTTTCCTTCCTGGTGCAGATTTTATGCGCATAGGCGTTTATTTCATGATCAAATTCCGGTTTTCAATGAAATATGATAAACAGTAGAGTGTATCTGGCTTGAGCTTCGGTTTAAAACCAAAAATATCTTTACGGAACCTTTTATATTCCACCTAATAGTAATGCGCAAGTATGGGAAGATATAGAGCAGTCTATTGATCTTGCATTGACATGTAATATTGATATTATTGTAACTGGTGATTCTAATGTTAACATGTTACGGAATACTTCTAACGATAAAATTAGCAACCTGAAAAATCAATTCAGCTTACATCAGTTGATTTCCTACCCCACATACGTTACTGAGCATAGTACATCGTTATTCGATCTTATTCTTGTAAATAATCCTAGAACTATTTTGTTGTCAGAAGTAGGTATTCCGTTACTGGATCAAGTCCGATACCATTTACCTGTGATTGGTGTAATCGATCAACCATGTAAATTAAATAATTCATTTAAACGTAAGGTATATTTATATGACAGAGCTGATTTCAGTTCTTACCGAAAACAACTCTCACAGGTTAATTTTGACAACTTGTTTGCATCAGATGATATTGATTCTATAACTCGTTCGATTGTACAGATACATATAAATGAAGCAGACAAAGCAATACCGAACCGAATAATTACAGTAAGGAAAGACAATCCTCCTTGGTTAACCACAGAAATAAAAAAAAATATCCGTAAAAAAACTAGACAACACAAACGGGCAAAAAGAAGTGATTTGGCAGATGACTGGGCAAAATTTCGACGAATTAGGAACAAATGCAACAAACTTGTGATTACCTCAAAAAAAGATTATTTTACAAAATTATCGTCAAAAATTGCTTCCGAATCACGTGGTAGTAAGCAATATTGGAATATAATAAAATCGTTGATGAACTATGACTCTACCGATAGCCGATATATTCCCCCCCTTACAAGTAGACGGAGATTTAATATGTGACAACAAAGAAAAAGCCAATATTTTTAATGATTTCTTTTGTAGTCAATCTGACCTTGATGATAGTAATATCCCCACCCCAAATATATTACTTAGACAACAGGGAAGTCGTGAACATATAGTTATTACTGAGAACAAGGTTGAAGATATACTAATTTTTTTAGACATATCCAAAGCTTCGGGACCTGATGCTGTTCGTCCAAGATTATTAAAAGAAGCTACCCAAATTTTAAAATACCCCCTTTGTAGACTTTTTAATTTATCTCTTAGAACTGGAATAATTCCTACTAATTGGAAATGTGCCAACGTCACTCCCATTTTCAAAAAAGATTCCCCAAATAACTATAAAAATTACAGATCTATATCTTTAATTAGTGTAATAGGAAAGGTTATAGAGAGATGTGTATGCAAACACATTCATAATTATCTACTTGAAAATAATATTATTATAAACAACCAGTCTGGATTTACGAAAGGTGATTCGGCTATTTATCAACTTATTAATATTACAAATGAGTTTGGTAAGGCATTGGATGAGGATAAAGAAGTTAGGGTCATATTTTGCGATATTAGTAAGGCATTTGATAGGGTTTGGCATCGGGGTTTACTAAAGAAATTAGAGTCAATTGGTATAAGAGGGACTCTTTTGGATTGGGTTCAAAATTATCTGTCTGGAAGGAAACAAAGTGTGGTGATCAACAATGTATCGTCTAACTGGGGTTTCATTAAGGCGGGAGTGCCCCAAGGGTCGATTCTAGAGCCGCTATTTTTTTTTAATAAATGACATCGTTATAGACATACAGTCTACAATTAAATTATTTGCTGATGACACGAGTTTATATTTAATTATAGACAATCCACAAACGACGGCAGACATTCTAAATAGTGACCTAGATAAATTTCATACTTGGTCAACAAACTGGCTGGTTTCATTCAATACACAGAAAACTGAAACCATGACTATTTCATGAAAAAAACAAAAAAACAAAAACGCATCATCCTGACATTTTTATGAATGACACTCCTATAGCCAAGGTTCCTAATCACAAACATCTCGGACTGAATATTTCGAAAGACAGTACTCACCATACTTATATTGACTTAATAACAGAGATAGCGTACAGACGATTAAATATTTTACGGAGATTTAAATTTGTTCTTGACAGAAAAATGTTGGAGACCATATATCTGACTTACACAAGACCATTATTAGAATATGCTGACGTTATTTGGGACAATAATATCACATACCTAGTTGATAAGATCGAGAAAGTACAAATGGAGGCTGCTAGAATCGTAACTGGGGGCACTCAGTTAGTCTCATTAAATAATCTATGCTTAGAAACAGGGTGGGATAAACTAAAGAACCGTCGGGAAATGCATAGACTGGTTTATTTTTACAAAATGAAGAACAACATTTCGCCACAGTACTTATCAGACTTAGTTCCAGATTCTCTTAATAGTATACATAGTCATCGCACAAGAAATTCTTCTATTATTCCCCCTATAAGGACACGAACTAGTTTATACACGAATTATTTCTTACCGGTTACCATACGCTCTTGGAATCTTTTACCTGAACGCATCAAGTCTAGCACTTCGGTCAATTCTTTCAAATCTAATCTGAAATCCAATCATCCACAAAAACCGCCCTATTATTATATTGGAAAACGACTTTGTCAAATTCTACACTCTAGACTTCGTATGCATTGCAGCTCTTTAAACCAGCATCTTTACTCAAAAAATATTGTTGACTCCCCGCTTTGTCAATGTGGTGCTATTGAAACAACAGAACATTACTTGTTATACTGCCCCCTCTACAACGTACACAGACAGCTTTTTATTGAGCCCTTTTTTGACGATCCTCTGATTTCATATGATCATTATCTTTTTGGATCGCCCGAGTTCAGTTACGAACAAAACGTTGAAATTTCTTGGCAGTGCAATCCTTTATTATCAACTCGAAACGAATTAACAGAAATTAGAGTTGTCAATTGAAAACGACGACTTGTCTTTTGACACATGACACAAACAGTGCATGTGCTCACTTTATTTTCTCTTTATATCATATTTCTTTTCATTATTTAATTTCACATATAACTGTATATTATTATATCAAGTTTAATTTGTCTTAATTATTATATTAATTCATTATAATTTCTCCCATTTGAGCATATATTCTGCTTTGTAAATTTAATTTCTTCAGGAAACGGATTAATATAAGTTTTGTAACTTGCTTCCGAATCCTATTAGTGTAAACAATATTTATTGAAAAACTTGCATGAGTTATAACAATAGTACATTCATAGGGATCAGAAAACAAGTGACGCAGCACTTATATAAATTCTTCTCCTGTCCTATTAATGATTCATCGGA
Source organism: Bathymodiolus septemdierum (assembly GCA_963383655.1). Classification (NCBI taxonomy): domain Eukaryota; kingdom Metazoa; phylum Mollusca; class Bivalvia; order Mytilida; family Modiolidae; genus Bathymodiolus; species Bathymodiolus septemdierum. The sequence goes on from OY726523.1 coordinate 15,155,568, forward strand.
ATAGTTTGTGCATATCCATGCTTGTATTGTCTTAATGAATTACTTAATAAAATATGTTTACACTAAAAGTTTTTTTTTAAATACCACATGCAATATATTACTTCCTGGATTTTAAATAGATACGATTAACTATCCTGTACTCAGAAACGATTATGAATGATATGAATTATATTATGTAACACAACATGGTTTGATTTTTCTTTTAAAATTAAAGGGAACTGGGGAAACAGAGTGTTTAATGTCGCCGAGTTGTAACCACAAGACTAAATATGACTGAAGTAGGTTTGCTCCGCGCTACCCACCTAAAATGTTATGGTTTCCATACACCTACATAGGGTCAAGATAAGTGGAGGGTCATCGATATGTTCATCACACCTCTACGTGACCCTCTTCGCAAGTTTGAAAGTCCTTAACAATTGTTGAAATGGACGATGAATATTTACCCGTAACTAAATCCACTTCTCATATTAATAATTATATATTAACTTTAGACAAATGATAGAAATTAAAATTAAATTAACCCATAACAAAAAAAATGAAATCTAGAAACACAATATTAATATACACTAGAATAGAAATGTCAAATATGACAGGGAACATTATTGTCATGTGTAGATTCAGGTCAGGGTCAAGGTTATGGCGTTTATCGCAACTTTCAACAACACTATTTCAGTTATATCATGATGGTATGTATAGATTCAATGTCACACGGTCTGTGATGTCTGAGCCCTTGTGGTCGAAAGTTGAAACTGGGCTGCAATGGAAAGAAAAAAAAACCGTGTCCTTTCAAAGTCAACCTTATTACCTGAAGCATGGAATATACAGGGCGGGGGTATATCACTCCAGTCTTCTTGCTATCAATACAAAGTTTATACCTATATATAGTTACACTCATATGTTGAGGGGAGGTATAAACTAGCTTAGTTTAAACCTAACATTTTTAAGTACATGTACCAATTCCGAAAAGTGTGCGACCATGTTAATGTGTGTTCTGGGTATCGATTTTGCCTGTTTTTACGAATTTTCTGTTAGATTTTAAAACTGTTCCGGCAGTGTTGTATTTCAGAATTGTTCCGACAGTGTTGTATTTCAGAACCGTTCTGACAGTGTTGTATTTCAGAACTGTTCCGACAGTGTTGTATTTCAGAACTTTTCCGACAGTGTTGTATTTCAGAACTGTTCAGACAGTGTGGTGTTTCAGAACTGTTCCGATATTGTGGTATTTTTAAAAGTTTCATTTTATTACGTTTAAAAAAAATTGTTATTTTGAAGGTGGACTTACAGAACCCGAAATGCAGTTTGTTAAAAAATCCCTTCATGTGTGACCTGTCACCTTTCATTCTCGACAGTTCGCAGACCAATCTGTTCATTTTAGACCAATCAAAGTTCGTGTTTTCTGCCAGTCTACCAGTAGCCTGCAAGGAACTGTATGATAATATCATTCACTGCAATCTGAACTACAAAGGAGGAAGTAGAATCTGTATTGTTTTCCGATGCGATTCGTTACAGCATTGAAACTGAAGGGTGTCTTCCTAACAAGAAATTGAAAGACAAAGCTACAGAATTTGGCGATGACCCGCACGAAACGTATCTCCGTGTCACTCTTGGACACAGTCTAGGAAAATCCCCTGGAATTCCATATGTTTTTGGAAATTTGGCCAAAGAGCAATTACAGTCCAATGCATAACCATGGAAATGCAAAAGCCGTTATTAAAGTTCTGCATGGTTCTATACGTGTCAAGGTGTACAATAAACATACAAAGGATTCCAAAGCTAACCAATCAAAATATTTGACCTGTGCACAGATGATGTCACATGGATAGACTGCAATTGGTACCAGACACACCAACTTCAAAATGTCAGCGATGACTACTGCGCAACGATTCAGTGCTACAATTACGACAGTGGCGACACCACACACTGGCCATGTTTTGATTATATTAACGCAAATGAAATAATTGCAGAATTTATCCCGAATTCTGATTTCGGATTTCATGAAATGAGAAATCAGGTTATGGCCGAATACAATAAACATTTGAAGTACATAATGGGAAATGACTGTGTTAAATGTCATTTACATGAATGCAATCGGTTAAAGAAAATCCCAGTGTAAATCATACAATTATCTAAACATGATTTTAGTCAAGTTTTTATACAAATCAATAGCTCTATTTTAGTGATATTATTTTATTATCTTTTTCTTTTTATACTTACATATCTTTGCTTACACCAGAATTATATGTATATTATCAAATAAAATGTGGAAAGGACATTAATGCAATTTTGTTTCCAAATTACAAGCGATTTAAAGCATTACTAAAAGTTATACACCTCACAGGAACCCCGGGCCATTGGAATAAGACCTAGAGTTTCCTATGTGTGGGGTGCAATTTCTCCGTAAAGTAAAAGGCGTTCACTAATTGTCTGAAACGAATCAAATGCACACCTCGCTCATCGGGACGCGACTGTAATAAGAACCTCGTGTATTGGAAATATGACGTTTCTTGCAGTAAAAGACAAAATTCAGTAACCTCTAATGAGAAATCTCTTCTTATTGTAAGTTGTTCGTGCCCGTTGCAAGGCAGAATTTCCCGTTCATATCTATTTCATTGTTTCTTTTGTTTGCATGTTACAACCCTAAACTTCTATCCATAGGCCCCTCCTAATGTCACTTTTTCATGTTACAATCTAAACTTTTATACATAGACCCCTCATAGTGTCACTTCGTATTGTTAGTGTAATGGTTAGCGTGATCGTCTCGTTGGTAGGAGTCCCGGTCGGGTTAAACCAAAGAATATAAAATTGGCATTTGCTGCTTCTTGGCTAAGCATGCCGCATTAAGGAGTAGGCACAAATGTTGGTTGGCTTGAGATCGGGATAATGTGTCCGAGTGGAACGGCATGTCTACCCGCGGACTTTTGTTTCAGTGAGCTGGCACTACAAAAATCCAACTAAGCCTGTTGGTCTAGTACAAAGCGGACGACATCGTTTCATTGAAATGCAACCTGTTCTCGCCATGAAAGAACTGGAAAATTGCTCAACGAGGGCCTAAATATCGTGAGCTTAAGTCCATAAACTTGAAACATAACTTTGAAATGCTTATGGATTCCGTCGTGGATTATGCCAGACAATGGGCAAAGCGTGAAAAAGAGGACTTAGATACTCTTTCCGAATGGGTAAAGAGTGTAAAGTCGCTGAAACAAATTAGAATTAAAAAAACTCAATGGGTCTATGAGCACTCGCGCATATTATTATTTCAGCCCACAAGGCCCCTAATAATATTGCTTTTGTATGTAAATAACATCACGTACACTGCTTGATTAAAGGAATTAGGTATTGACAATGCACTTGGCAAGCCTACATATACCCCGACAACACTTACGAAAGAGGAAATCCTGGACAATCATCGGTCTGTTTTATGTTCCTTTGGAATTTCAACTGGATCGACCGTCACTTTACTGGATTCCTAAATGACACAATTCTCCTTACAAACAGCGTTATATTGCAGGGTCTACCAAATGTTCCACAAAACCTTTTTCCATATTATTAACATACATTCTATAAGCGTTCAAAACCGGGCTTCGGAGTTGCAATAACAATATTTACACAAGGGGTGGTGTGAATCAGATGTAGATTCTGAAGAACTCTAAAGATCTGTTAGAGTACATACAATACAGGTCCCTCTCCTCCTGCAATAGCATTAAAACATTTGATTTCTCCACCCTCTACACAATTATTCCCCTATCTAAGGCGAAAGACAGATTAAGGGAGTTGGTCCAACTGTGTTTTATCAAAAAAGAATGGCCAACGTAGATACAAATACCTTTTGCTAGGTATTTGACAGATGTTATTTTGTTAAAAAAAAACAAAAAAACCTACTTCGATTCTACCAAAAAGTTCTCTGAAACTGATATCATCAACTTGCCCGAGGTTTTTATTGACACCCTGTTTGTAATGTTTGGTGGACGTATTTTTCAGCAGACTGTCGGCATACATTATGGGTACAAACTGTGCTCCTCTTCTCACCGACTGGTGTTCCTTTATTCGCATAAGGCAGTCTTCATACAGGGACTTCTCAAGAAAAATGAAATAATTTTATGCTTGGTAGTGTCGTTGATAGCATCTATCCCATTGAGCTTGAAATAAGGGATAACATAAAAACATATAAGTCAGCGTCATAACTTGACCTAAACCTCGAAATTGACTGTGAGGGGCGGTTTAGAACGAAATTTTACGACAAAAGAGATGATTTAAATTTTTGCCATTGTGAACTTATGTATGCAACATTCCAGCAGTACCTGCATATGGAGTATATATCTCTCAGCTGATACAATATTCCAGAGCTTGTGGTTCCTATCAGGATTTAGGATTTCCTTGATAGAGAGTTGCTGCTAACAAGGAAACTACTGAACCAAGTGTTCCTATTGGTTAAGTTGAAGTCATCACTTCGAAGGTTTTACGGTCGCCATCATGACTTGGTTGACCGCTATGGAATATCTGTGTCACAAATGACCACGGATATGTTCACTTGTCATAATCACTTACCGATCCTTTCTTCAAATCATGACTAATCACCGGGTTTGTAGCTAGATTTATACAACGAGTGCCACTAGTGGAGCAGGAACTGCTTACCCTTTCGGATCACCTGAGATCACACCCAATTTTTTGTGGGGTTCGTGTTACCCAATCTTTAGTTTTATGTGTGTGCTTTGTAGATCGTTGTTTGTAGCTTTTATCCACTTTCTTTTGGCCCTTTTGTTTTTTGCCCTTCTTCAGTTTACGGATTCTGATTACCTCTTTGGTATCTTCAAATTCTTCTTACAAAAATAGCATATCAACATGAATGTACATTTGTATATCAAAACAGTTTAATCTAAGAAAACTTGGAGAGCAACCAGGCTGGTAAAATGGGATGTGGGGCAATTTATTTTTAAGTTAAATTTTTAAATGGCAGAGAAAAAAGACAATATAATCCCGAGTGTATAGGTAAATTATATCCTGATTCCTTTTTAAAAGAAATGTATATTTAATCCATTAAAAAGCTTTTTAAAAATCGTTGTAGCGATTTATAGACTGCATCCAACAAATTCCACCAAGGTTGTAGTGAACAACACCTGGGTCTGTACATTTATGATGATTTACAAACTCTGGTGCTGTAATGTTTATGTTGTCGTTACTGTAAATGTGTCTGGGTTTTTGAGTTGAAGTGAATCTGTGAAAGCTTGTTTATTATTTGCTTATTTCAGTTTCACAATGGAGATGTGAAAACAAAGAGGGAAGGATTAGGATACCATTAATTTAAACAGGTTGTACTGTACTTGATTAATATAGAAAATGCTACATACAAGAACAAAGTAGGATTGCTTGAGTGGGTTTGCAGGTAAAACTATCCATCCCAATTGTGCAGTAAGATCTGTTCAACCGATACATGATTGTATTTAAACCCTATGTCATAAATCAAACCAAGTTGAGCGATTCATTGCAATATATTGTAGACTACAATAGACATAGTTCTGGGAAGGACATTTCACGTAACGTTACATTATCTATATATTTATTTTATTTTATGAACTATTAATTCGGAATGTGTTGAACACAAAATATCTAGATTTTATTTTTTGCTATGGATGAAATTAATTTTCTGTCTGGTCTAAAGTTAATATATAATTATTAATATGAGAGGTGAATTTAGTTACGAGTAGTCATCAATTTATAAGGGCTTTCAATCTTGCTAGGAGGATCACGTAGAGGTATGAAATACTAATCGGTGACCCCCCCCTTTCCCGGAACCTATGTAGGTGCATGGAAACCTCAACATTTGAGGTGGGTAGCGAGGAGCAAACCCATGTCAGTCATGCTTAGGCTTGTGGTCATAGCCCAGTGACCTTAACCCCTGCGTTACCCAAGCCCCTTTAATTTTAAGATGAAACATCAGACCATATTATAATGATTTTATGTAATCAGTTTAAGGAAATAAAAGCAATTCATTATTCAACAAACGTTTACAATAAAAGTATTAATTTCTAAAAGTAAAAATTTACCGTTTAATGTATATACTGCAACCAACTAACTCAACCCATCGTGTAGTGTACAACACATGGATCGGTAAATGTGTCTAGTCATTTTATTTGAAGTGAATCTGGGAAAGATCCGTTCGCCATAGCTCCTATCGCCTAACTAAAGCATTCATTTCTTATCCTTTGTTTTCATAAAAAATAATCTGCTGCTACTCATTGATTGTTTATAAATAGATACGTCTTGTTATTTTGTCATTAGCTTAGGAAACAAATACATACAATGTAAATATTTTTCTTTAAAAATACCATGGAATAAAAACAGAGTTATTTTATTTAGTGAACACGACGCATTTCTAGAATAATAACAACGTAGTTATTATATTTAGTGCACACGACACCTTTCTAGAATAATAACAACGTAGTTATTATATTTAGTGAACACGACGCATTTCTAGAATAATAACAACGTAGTTATTATATTTAGTGAACACGACGCATTTCTAGAATAATAACAACGTAGTTATTATATTTAGTGAACACGACACCTTTCTAGAATAATAACAACGTAGTTATTATATTTAGTGAACACGACGCATTTCTAGAATAATAACAACGTAGTTATTATATTTAGTGCACACGACACCTTTCTGGAATAATAACAACGTAGTTATTATATTTAGTGCACACGACACCTTTCTAGAATAATAACAACATAGTTATTATATTTAGTCCACACGACGCCTTTCTGGAATAATAACAACGTAGTTATTATATTTAGTGCACACGACACCTTTCTATAATAATAAAAACGTAGTTATCCATTTAGTGCGTACGACGCGTTTCTGAAATAACCTTGATCAGGTAAGCTCAAAACCACAAGACAATTGAAAAATCTTTGACAGCAAGAAAACCACATTTATCAGGTATGCTCAAAGTCAAAAGATTGGAAGCTTTCTATTTGATGTACTAATATGCAGATTAAGTAGGAATGACAGAAATTTGGTTAAAAGGTATTTGCTTTTTATCTCGACAAATAAAAATGTTCATAAATGATCTTGAACATTAGGGCCAGTTTTTGAATTTGGAAAAGACATATATTCGGTTGATACAGGCTAAATTAACGCGTATTTCCTACATTGGAACTTGATTTAAAGTTAACTTTATACGGGATTTCGTGTTAACCAGGGTTCAATTTAGACAGGTTTTACTGTACTTGCTTAATGTCGAAAATGTTACATACAATGGGTTTCCAGGTAGAAAAGTGGGTGGTTCGGCTTCCAGGTAAAACTACCTATCTCAATAGTGCAAGTAAGATCCGTTCAACCGATAAATGATTGTATGTAAACCCTATATCATAAATCAAACCACGTTGAACCATTCGTTGCAATATCTTGTACCCTGAAACAGACATAGTTCTTGGAAGAACATTTCACGTAACGTTACATTATATATTTATTTAATTTGATTTTGTGAACTATTAATTCGAAATGGATTGAACACAAACTATCTAGATTTTTTTTTGTTTGTTATGGATGAATTTAATTTTCTGTCTTGTCTAAAGTTAATATCTAATTATTAATATGAGAGGTAGATTTAGCTACGAGTATTCATCGTCTATTTCAGCAATGTATAAAGACACTTAAACTTGCGCTTCCTCCACCAATAAACCTGACCACCACGATATAACTGAGAAATTGTTGAAAGTGGCGTTAAACACAACCAAACAAACAAACAAATTTTAAACTTGCAAAAAGGATCACGTAGAAGTACGAAGAACTGATCGGTGACCTCCCCCTTCCCCGAACCATATGTAGGTGTATGAAATTTACCATTTGAGGGGGTAGCGCGGAGTAAACCCACATCATCAGTCATGCTTAGGCTTGTGATCAGAATCCAACGACCTTAACCACTCGGTTACCCAGGCCCCTTTAATAACAATGTAGTTATTATATTTAGTGCACACGACACCTTTCTGGAATAATAACAACGTAGTTATTATATTTAGTGCACACGACGCCTTTCTAGAATAATAACAACGTAGTTATTATATTTAGTGCACACGACACCTTTCTAGAATAATAACAACGTAGTTATTATATTTAGTGCACACGACACCTTTCTAGAATAATAACAACATAGTTATTATAGTTAGTGCACATGACGCATTTCTATAATAATAACAACATAGATATTATATTTAGTCCACACGACGCCTTTCTAGAATAATAACAACATAGTTATTATATTTAGTCCACATGACACCTTTCTAGAATAATAACAACATAGTTATTATATTTAGTCCACACGACGCCTTTCTGGAATAATAACAACGTAGTTATTATATTTAGTGCACGCGACAGCTTTCTAGAATAATAAAAACGTAGTTATTATATTTAGTGCACACGACACCTTTCTGGAATAATAAAAACGTAGTTATCCATTTAGTGCGTACGACGCGTTTCTGACAATTGAAAAATCTTTGACAGCAAGAAAACCACATTTATCAGGTACGCTCAAAGTCAAAAGATTGGAAGCTTTCTATTTGATGTACTAATATGCAGATTAAGTAGGAATGACAGAAATTTTGTTAAAAGGTATTTGCTTTTTATCTCGACAAATAAAAATGTTCATAAATGATCTTGAACATTAGGGCCAGTTTTTGAATTTGGAAAAGACATATATTCGGTTGATACAGGCTAAATTAACGCATATTTCCTACATTGGAACTTGATTTAAAGTTAACTTTATACGGGATTTCGTGTTAACCAGGGTTCAATTTAGACAGGTTTTACTGTACTTGCTTAATGTCGAAAATGTTACATACAAAGGGTTTCCAGGTAGAAAAGTGGGTGGTTCGGCTTCCAGGTAAAACTACCTATCTCAATAGTGCAAGTAAGATCCGTTCAACCGATAAATGATTGTATGTAAACCCTATATCATAAATCAAACCACGTTGAACCATTCATTGCAATATATTGTACCCTGAAACAGACATAGTTCTTGGAAGAACATTTCACGTAACGTTACATTATATATTTATTTAATTTGATTTTGTGAACTATTAATTCGGAATGGATTGAACACAAAATATCTAGATTTTATTTTTTTTGTTATGGATGAATTTAATTTTCTGTCTTGTCTACAGTTAATATCTAATTATTAATATGAGAGGTAGATTTAGCTACGAGTATTCATCGTCTATTTCAGCAATGTATAAAGACACTTAAACTTGCGTTTCCTCCACCAATAAACCTGACCGCCACGATATAACTGAGATATTGTTGAAAGTGGCGTTAAACACAACCAAACAAACAAACAAATTTTAAACTTGCGAAAAGGATCACGTAGAAGTACGAAGAACTGATCGGTGACCTCCCCCTTCCCCGGACCATATGTAGGTGTATGAAATTTACCATTTGAGGGGGTAGCGCGGAGCAAACCCACATCATCAGTCATGCTTAGGCTTGTGATCAGAATCCAACGACCTTAACCTCTCGGTTACCCAGGCCCCTTTAATTTTAAGAAAATAAATCAGATCATGTTGTGTTACACAATATAATTCCTAGTATGCATAATTGTTTCTGGGTAAAAGATAGTTAATCGTATGTATTTAAATACCAGGAAGTAATATACTGCATGAGGTAATTTAACAAAAATCTTTTCATCATATTACATTGAAAACCGTAACTTGATAATGCAATTTAGGTCTATGCGCATAACATCTGCACAACAGATCGAGAGCACTTCAGAAGTAAACTGATCTTTAATGAAAAATACTCAGTTGCTGTTGTTTATATCATATTATGGATAATGATTTATTGTAATTGCTTTGAGCATACTAATAAATTTATTGCATTTGAAAAAGTCTTTTTGTTGCATTCTTGTTAGATATGAGAGGATAATTACAAGGTTACTTCATGCCCAATTTGATTTTCGTACATATTATAGAATTAAAAAGTTTAAGGATTAAGTATGAACTCAAATTGGTATTCGTTTGTGAAAGAGTGTCTACTCTTCAATAATTAATACACCTTTCACTTGACAGAAAATAATTACGTAATAAATATCTTTTCTTAATACACACAAACCAATAGGTAAAGGAGTTGATTTTAAAATGACATGTGTAAATAAATGTGTTAACCATAACAAAAATATGTGACATTTTGTGTCAAAAAGTTGAAGGGTAAATGAATGAGCAGGAGTTATTAAATGTCAAATGAAATGAACAAATGGATCCCTGTGGTATCGAAAAAAAGACCAGGTTGAAAAATACACACGTTCCGAAAACCAATAATAAAATTGCAGAAAGAGGCAACATCGATACCCCAAACACACATACGCATGACTGATATTTTTTTCTGGAATGGTAAGGCATTTCAATAAAAAGTGGCGGGATTAAGTGAAATAATGCTGCCATCCAAGTGTTTTCCATATGTGAGTAATACAATTGCAGAAAGAGGCAACATCGATACCCCAAACACACATACGCATGACTGATAATTTTTCTGGAATGGTAAGGCATTTCAATAAAAAGTGGCGGGATTAAGTGAAATAATGCTGCCATCCAAGTGTTTTCCATATGTGAGTAATGCAATTGCAGAAAGAGGCAACATCGATACCCCAAACACACATACGCATGACTGATATTTTTTCTGGAATGGTAAGGCGTTTCAATAAAAAATGGCGGGGTTAAGTGAAATAATGCTGCCATCCAAGTGTTTTCCATATGTGAGTAAAATGCTAACCAGTGCATATAACCGGGAAAACAGCGTTACTATAAAGTACAAGACAACTTAAAGCGGTTCATAATGAGCAACAGTTTGTATAACGGGTGGTTTGTGTGGCCCTATCCATTATATCTCTTTTCCTATGGCAAGATAAACCTTTTTTGGTTAAAGGGGAAGGAGCAAATCAGTGGGTGCTCCTTTTGATTTTCGCGGTAATTTTGTGTTCGTTAGCGTCTCACTGGACATTCGACAATACTCTACAATCATTCAATCAAATGATAAAAAGCCGTTAATAATTACAACGCCCGAAATTTAAAATTGACATTAATTTTATTTTTATTATAAAAATATTATGTATTCAGTTTAAGGAAATGAAAGCAATTCATTATTCAAACAAACATTTACAATAGAAATGTTATTTTTTTAAAGTAAAAATTACCCGTTTAATATTAGTACCGATTAAAAAATGTTATGTAAATAAATGTTGTTTTTTTTTCAACTAAAATCTTTATTCGAAAACTTTACATTTGTTAGTCAGAGAAATATAAAAAACCATGCAAATAAATGTTAGAGAACACCGAAAGGGCAATTAAGAAAATGGACAATCCAGAGAGACTGGCAACATTGGGAACACAAGATACAGGACGAAGACAAATACCCCCCCCCCCCAAAAAAAAAGCACACACACACTGCTATGCGCAAACAAAAACAAATATGGTAAAATAAGACATGGCTATTGAGCGGAAACGATATTGATGTACAGATGGCAATGCATAACACGTAAGTGTGTCTCCTATTATCGGAACATACTTAGGTATGTCACCTATTTATGAAACATACTTAGGTATGTCACCTATTTACGGAACATACTTAGGTCTGTCACCTATTTACGGAACATACTTAGGTCTGTCACCTATTTACGGAACATACTTAGGTATGTCACCAATTTACGGAACATACTTAGGTCTGTCACCTATTTACGGAACATACTTAGGTATGTCACCTATTTACGGAACATACTTAGGTATGTCACCTATTTACGAACATACTTAGGTCTGTCACCTATTTACGAACATACTTAGGTCTGTCACCTATTTACGAACATACTTAGGTCTGTCACCTATTTACTAACATACTTAGGTCTGTCACCTATTTACGAACATACTTAGGTCTGTCACCTATTTACGAACATACTTAGGTCTGTCACCTATTTACGGAACATACTTAGGTATGTCACCTATTTACGAACATACTTAGGTCTGTCACCTATTTACGAACATACTTAGGTCTGTCACCTATTTACGAACATACTTGGGTCTGTTACCTATTTACGAACATACTTAGGTCTGTCACCTATTTACGGAACATACTTAGGTCTGTCACCTACATGTATTTACGGAACATACTTAGGTCTGTCACCTATTTACGAACATACTTAGGTCTGTCACCTATTTACGAACATACTTAGGTCTGTCACCTATTTACGGAACATACTTAGGTATGTCACCTATTTACGGAACATACTTAGGTCTGTCACCTATTTACGGAACATACTTAGGTATGTCACCAATTTACGGAACATACTTAGGTCTGTCACCTATTTACGGAACATACTTAGGTATGTCACCAATTTACGGAACATACTTAGGTCTGTCACCTATTTACGGAACATACTTAGGTATGTCACCAATTTACGGAGCATACTTAGGTCTGTCACCTATTTACGGAACATACTTAGGTATGTCACCAATTTACGGAACATACTTAGGTCTGTCACCTATTTACGGAACATACTTAGGTATGTCATCTATTTACGAACATACTTAGGTCTGTCACCTATTTACGGAACATACTTAGGTATGTCACCAATTTACGGAACATACTTAGGTCTGTCACCTATTTACGGAACATACTTAGGTATGTCACCTATTTACGAACATACTTAGGTCTGTCACCTATTTACGAACATACTTAGGTCTGTCACCTATTTACGGAACATACTTAGGTATGTCACCAATTTACGGAACATACTTAGGTCTGTCACCTATTTACGGAACATACTTAGGTCTGTCACCTATTTACGAGCATACTTAGGTCTGTCACCTATTTACGAACATACTTAGGTCTGTCACCTATTTACGGAACATACTTAGATATGTCACCTATTTACGAACATACTTAGGTATGTCACCTATTTACGAACATACTTAGGTCTGTCACCTATTAACGAACATACTTAGATCTGTCACCTATTTACGAACATACTTAGGTCTGTCACCTATTTACGAACATACTTAGGTCTGTCACCTATTTACGGAACATACTTAGGTCTGTCACCTATTTACGAACATACTTAGGTCTGTCACCTATTTACGGAACATACTTAGGTCTGTCACCTATTTACGGAACATACTTAGGCATGTCACCTATTTACGAACATACTTAGGTCTGTCACCTATTTACGGAACATACTTAGGTATGTCACCAATTTACGGAACATACTTTGGTCTGTCACCTATTTACGGAACATACTTAGGTATGTCACCTATTTACGAACATACTTAGGTCTGTCACCTATTTACGAACATACTTAGGTCTGTCACCTATTTACGGAACATACTTAGGTCTGTCACCAATTTACGGAACATACTTAGGTCTGTCACCTATTTACGGAACATACTTAGGTCTGTCACCTATTTACGAGCATACTTAGGTCTGTCACCTATTTACGAACATACTTAGGTGTGTCACCTATTTACGGAACATACTTAGGTATGTCACCTATTTACGAACATACTTAGGTATGTCACCTATTTACGAACATACTTAGGTCTGTCACCTATTTACGGAACATACTTAGATCTGTCACCTATTTACGAACATACTTAGGTCTGTCACCTATTTACGAACATACTTAGGTCTGTCACCTATTTACGGAACATACTTAGGTCTGTCACCTATTTACGAACATACTTAGGTCTGTCACCTATTTACGGAACATACTTAGGTCTGTCACCTATTTACGAACATACTTAGGTCTGTCACCTATTTACGGAACATACTTAGGTCTGTCACCTATTTACGGAACATATTTAGGTCTGTCACCTATTTACGGAACATACTTAGGTCTGTCACCTATTTACGGAACATACTTAGGTCTGTCACCTATTTACGAACATACTTAGGTCTGTCACCTATTTACGGAACATACTTAGGTCTGTCACCTACTTATATTTATGCTATTCAAAACTACTTTTTCCATTAGCCGTTTAACTTTCTCCAGCTGAAATAGAATTAAACTCGGTAGTGATGATCCTTGGTAGGAGAAGATTACGTTTTATACAAGTGAAGTTGGTCATTCCATTGTAGACTAGTATAGATGTAAATTAAGTCAATCTTAAAAAAAAAAATTTTCAAGAACCAATATTGTTTGTTGTGCTTTAAGATTTTCCTAACCAGTTATAGGTATGCAAATATAAATGACGTAAATCATCATTTTACTACACAATTTCAACCCCTACTTAGATATCCTTTTTGTAATGCGTTAGGGCTAGGGCTATGGTGCTTAGCGCCACTTTCAACAATAGTTTAGCTATATCGTGATGGCTAGTTTTGCTGGTGGAGGAAACCGGAGAAAACGACCGACCTGCAGCAAGTCACTGAAAACTTAATCACATAATATTGTATCGAGTACACCTCACCATGAACTTACAACTTTAGTGGTAATAGGCAATGATTACATAAATAGTTGTCAATCCAACTGCCATACGACCACGACCACGACATTCCCTTTTGAAGCGGAGATTCAACGTATACAAATGCAGGTCTTAGTTAATATGGGTGTAAAGTTTAATATGGACTACAATGAGATTTTATTTAAAATGATTTTAATTGAGAACCTGATAATGAAGTTCAACTGTAAATTCTTGATTCATTATTGTTATCAACAGAATCAAATTTGTACAGATGATTGATTTTTAATTGATTAATTGATTTATTGTGCTTAACACCACTTTCAGCAATATTTTAGCAATATTATGGCGACCAGTTTTAGTGGTTGAGGAAGCCGGAGAATCCGGAGAGAACCACCGACCATGGGCAAGTAACTGGTAAACTTTATCGAGTGCACCCTATTTTGTAAATTACAAAGCTGGGCGCGAGCCCACGTCGTATTGGTGATAGGCTTGTATAAGTTGTTAAGTAATCTAACTACCTAACTCATTGAGCCACCCGGGACCCTTTGTACAGATGTACGCTATGAGAGGCAACAACATCTTCTTTACCAACTGAGTACTACAAGCTCATGTGAGCCTATTCTTAATTTTATAATATATATGTACATATCATTAATCACATGAGTGCATTATCAAATGCACTTCAAAACTTATCCGACTCCTTATGATATTTCACATGACTCTTGCATGCTTTGTAGAACAGATAGTCGAGACAGCAACCACATTAGTCAGTCACTGTGTGCTCATAAACCATTTGTGTGGTCTTAGTGTTTGTGAAGTGTGTCCTGTTGTGCATCACCTCCTACGCTACAATTACTACTTAGTGCATACAGGTGTACAGTAATGTGTTGTCTAAAATATATACATTTGTATATTACAGTACATGTAAACTATGACGTCATTTAGAATTTACGCCAACATAATGTCTAAGGCGAAATCAAAACTACCAAAATGGAATAACCTGTTTGCTGACCACAGACAAACACGACGTAGCCTGACTACAAACCAGGTTCTTCCAGTTTATTTCGGTGTCCAGCAGAAAACTAGTTTGCAAGGTGGTCAACAAACTGATCGAGACTGTAAGTAATATAAAACGTTGATATGCAATGCAGTACAAACAACGCGTTTCTGAAAAAACCTTCATCAGGTACACCGAACGTTAAAAGCTTGGAACGCCAAATAATTTACAAATCTTTGGGAGCTAAAACATGATAGACCAACATATAAGGATAATTATGCCTGCAGGATATCATGTAATCACCAATCGAATAATATATCCCAGGACACACAATATAAACAAAACAAAGATAGGAAACTATTTTGCGCTTTTGTGATCATGCACATGTTATTTTTTGCAGTTATTCCACCCAAAAGCTTTTCTCAGTGCCACATGTAGGTTTACCTGATATATTGCTTGTAATTTCGTTCTCTTCCTGAATAAATGTTAGAGAATACCGAAGGGCCAATAAAAAAATATGGACAACTCAGAGAAACTGGTAACATAGGGTACACAAGACGAAGAAAAACAAAACAAAAACACAACACAATATGTGTTGGACTCCACTATACGTACACACATTTTGGCGTTTTCGAGCGAATCGTCAGTGTATATGCTTTTATCAGAAACACACGAATATAACCCTTTATACAGTATGCGTGAAATATACATTTCTTTTTTTAAATTTCGGATGGGGGATGACATAAAAAACACCAAGTAAATAATTGTTTCTTTACCCTATTTTACTTTTTGCAAAATAAACAAATGACACAATCGTCATCTTTTTGAAAGTGAGCAGTATTTGATAGACGTAGATGCGGTTAAAAGTATATAATGTTTGTTCTTATGTTTGTGACAATCAGCTGTTATGTTTTTTCCTTAATTTGTACAAAAAGAGAAATACTTTAAGTATACATAACGCCTAATCACAACATATGTTTTATTTGCAGGGTTAGGTATTGGTAACACACCGATTACCAAGCAAATACAAAATACAACTCTCGCATGCTTATGGGGAAGGTCATTTCCCGTCATAGGACAAGGAGTCTTTATATTTAATACAGAGGATACGAGTCCGATTTTTCTGTCCGTTGAGGATGCATGCGGAGACAACAGTCTAGGCCTTTATATAGACCACGACAAAGCATATTTTATGAAATATGTTGATGCAGATTGGAATATTCTGGAGACGACTAAAATTGGGGGCGGATTAGAGAAGGGAAGGGTTGCATATTGGTATAGCTACGATAGAGATAACCTGGTTCTTAAGTATGGCAAAGGATACATAATGGAAGAAACAACAGCCTTGATGCATGACTTCTTGAAAGGCGTAAAACTGGAAGACCAAGACAAAGTAAGAAAAGACATGTATCCATACTTCAATCCAGAGCAAAAGAAATACGTACGGAAGTACGATAAAGTTGTTCCTTCGTCAGGTATGTAATGTAAATAAACGTTATAGAATACCGAAGGGGCAATTTAAAAAGGGACGATCCAGAGAAACTGGCAACAAGACGAAAAAAATCAAAGCAAAAAAACACAGCACAATATGTGTTGTACAACACTATGCGCAAAAAAAAAAAAAAAAAAAAAAAAATAAATAAGACATGCGTCCCCCTACAAACAACTGGAGGTAAAGACGAATCGAACATCGTTATTATGCGGAAATCGTAACGGACAACACAGCATTAGGATATATGAAGGGATCATCTTGTCAGTCACACAAGTTAATTTTCATGTGATAAATAAAATATAGCTGCACCAAATGTTCTTATATTTTAACACAATATGATCAACAAAATAATGGTGAAGATCAAAATTAGATTTTGGCTGCTTTTCAGTAGTGGCCATTGATTTGCTTTATGGTTTCGTAGTTACATTGTACACCATTAGTTTGTTGAAACATGTTGTTTTATTTTTTTTTATTTTTTTTTTTTTTATTTTTTTTTTTTTTTAATGTTTCCAGATAATGAAATAAAATATTGCTGCACCAAATATTCTAAAATTTGAACACAATACAGGTCAAGTTTGAAATTGACGAGTTTGATTTATTGCTGGTCACGATTTATTGGCCTTGGTTTATTGAAAATAATGATTGTTATGGTTATAAATAAAATATCCCTGCTAAGAGTTGGCTTAAAATTTTACACACTATCATGATGCACGAAATACAAGTTAATGAAGATTTAGTCTGCTACAAATGAAAATCAATATTAAAATGCACTAGAATAGAAATGTCACGTATGACAGGGAACATTATTGTCATGTGTAGATTCAGGTCAAGGTCAAGGCGTTTATCGCAACTTTCAACACTATTTCAGTTTTATCATGGTGGTATGTGTAGATTCAAGGTCACACGGTCTATGATGTCTGAGCCCTTGTGGTCGAAAGTTGAAACTGGGCTGCAATGGAAAGAAAATAAAATGTTTCCTTTCAAAGTCAACCTTATTACCTGAAGCATGGAATATACAGGGCGGCGGTATATCCCTCAAGTTTTCTTGTAATAAATACAAAGTTTATACCTATATATAGTTACACGCATATGTATAGGGGAGGTATAAACTAGTTTAGTTTAAATCTAACATTTTAAAGTACCTATGCCAATTTCGAAAAGTGTGCGGTCATGTTAATGTGTGTTCTGGGTATCGATTTTGCCTGTTTTTACGAATTTACTGTTATATTTTAAAACTGTTTCGACCGGTGGTATTTTTCTTTTTGATTTTAAAACTGTTCCGACAGTATGGTATTTTTCTTTTAGATTTTAAAACTGTTACGACAGTGTTGTATTTCAGAACTGTTCCGACATTGTGGTATTTCAGAACTGTTCCGACATTGTGGTATTTCAGAACTGTTCCGACATTGTGGTATTTTTAAAAATTTTCATTTTATTACGTTTAAGAAAATTGTTATTTTGAAGATGGACTTACAGAACCCGAAGTGCAGTTTGTTAAAAATCCCTTCAGGTGTGACCTGTCACCTTTAATTCTCGACAGTTCGCAGACCAATCTGTTCGTTTTAGACCAATCAAAGTTCGTGTTTTCTGCCAGTCTACCAGTAGCCTGCAAAGAACTATATGATAATATCAGTCACTGCAATCTGAACTACAACGAGGAACTAGAATCTGTATTGCTTTCCGATGCGATTCGCTACAGCATTGAAACTGAAGGGTGTCTTCTTAACAAGAAATTAAAAGACAAAGCTACAGAATTTGGCGATGACCCGCACGAAACGTATCTCCGTATCACTCTTGGACACAGTCTAGGAAAATCCCCTGGAATTCCATATGTTTTGGAAATTTGGCCAAAGAGTAATTACAGTCCAATACATAACCATGGAAACGCAAACGCCGTTATTAAAGTTCTGCATGGTTCTATACGTGTCAAGGTTTACAATAAACATACAAAGGATTCCAAAGCTAAACCAATCGAAATATTTGACCTGTGCACAGATGATGTCACATGGATAGACCGCAATTGGTACCAGACACACCAACTTCAAAATGTCAGCGATGATTACTGCGCAACGATTCAGTGTTACAATTACGACAGTGGTGACACCACACACTGGCCATATTTTGATTACATTAGCGCAAATGAAACAATTGCAGAATTCATTCCGAATTCTGATTTCGGATTTCATGAAATGAGAAATCAGGTTATGGCCGAATACAAGAATCATTTGAAGTAAATAATGTTAAATGACTGTGTTAAATGTCATTTACATGAATGAAATCGGTAAAAGAGAATCCCAGTGTAAATCATACAATTATCTAAACATTATTTTAGTGAAGTTTTTATACAAATCAGTAGCTCTAGTTAGTGATATTATTTTATTATCTTTTCCTTTTTATACTTACATATCTTTTACACCAGAATTATATGTATATTATCAAATAAAATGTGAAAATGACATTAATACAATTTTGTTTCCAAATTATAAGCGATTTAAAGCATTACTAAAAGTTATACACCCGCAGGAACCCCGGGCCATTGGAATAAGACCTAGAGCTTCCTATGTGTGGGGTGCAATATCTCCGTGAAAGGTGGTCACTAATTGCCTGGGACGAATCAAATACACGCCTCGCTCATCAGGAAAGGACTGAAATGACAACCTCGTGTATTGGAAATATGATGTTTCATGCAGTAAAAGGGAACATTCAGTAATCTCTAATGAGCAATCTCTTCTTATTGTAGGTTGTTCGTGGCCCGTTGCAAGGCAGAATTTCCCGTTCATATCTATTTCATTGTTTCTTTTGTTTGCCTGTTACAACCCTAAACTTCTATCCATAGGCCCCTCCTAATGTCACTTTTTCATGTTACAATCTAAACTTTTATTCATAGATCCCTCATAGTGTCACTTCGTATTGTTAGTGTAATGGTTAGCGTGATCGTCTCGCGGGTAGTAGTCCCGGGGGGTTAAACCAAAGAATATAAAATTGGCATTTGCTGCTTCTTGGCTAAGCATGCCGCATTAAGAAGTAAGCACAAAGGTTGGTTGGGTCGAGATCGGGATAATGTGTCCGTGTGGAACGGCATGTCTACCCGCGGACTTTTGTTTCAGTGAGCTGGCACTATTAAAATCCAACTAAGCCTGTTGGTCTAGTACAAAGCGGACAACATCGTCTCATTGAAATGGAACCTGTTCTCGCCATGAAAGAGCTGGAAAATTGCTCAACGAGGGCCTGAATATCGTGAGCCTAAGTCCATCAACTGGAAACATAACTTTAAAATTCTTATGGATTCCGTCGAGGATTATAAGGGTAATAACAAAATTACCGAACTCCGAACAATCTTACAAAGGGAAAGTCAAAACTCATAATTATATAAACAGACAAAATCAGTCAACAACTGGAAAACTGTGAAAACCGTAATGACCCTGACTTGGTACAGGCATTTCTAAAGAAATGGTGGGTTGAATCAGATTTTAAGGCGCCAAACCTCCTGCTCTCATTACGGTTCAAAGGTTCGGGCTGTCACTGTAACAGTATTTAAATACAGGAACAAAATAGGTAAAATAATTGTCAAAGCAGTACCATATTCGGTGACGTAAATGTCAAAAATATTTTTACGTCACACATTGACAAAAAAAATATACTTGACATTTTTGACTTCTTTATCTTTATACATTTTCACTATATGAAAATGCATCGCTTATAATTTTTTCTGCAGAGACGGAATATATTTCGACAAGATATTGGTATCGGAATATAAACTTTTTAAGAGATCGAATAAGGCGAATCTTTTTATAGCCCTGGTCCAGTAGCCTGTTTCTCAGATGAAGATGACGTTTCAGGAAATAAGAATAATTGCTACTGGCCCTTGCATAGCGAATCAATTGCGAGATGTAAACACCATATGCAGGAGAAGCTGGTATATTGCTGCACATGTTTGGAAAATTTATGATTTTAAAATTGATGTCGTCCCGCTTATCATAAATTTTAGTACTGAGCTGACCATGGGCAAAACGTGAAAAGGAGGACTTAGAGACTCTTTCCGAATGGGTGAAGAGTGTGAAGTCGCTGATACAAATTAGAATTAAAAAAACCTCGATGGGTCTATGAGCACTCGCTCTATATCAATATTTAAAGACCCACATATTGCTAAACACCTGTCTCTCCTCCATGACACTCGTGTTATTATTTTCGACCACAAGGCCCCTAATAATATAGTTTTTGTGTGTAAATAACATCACGTACACTGCTTGATTAAAGGAATTAGATATTGACAATTCACTTGGCAAGCCTGCATATACCCCGACAATACTTACGAAAGAGGAAATCCTGGACAATCATAGGTCTGTTTTATGTTCCTTTGGAATTTCAACTAGATCGACCGTCACTCTACTGGATTCCTAAATGACACAAGTCTCCTTACACACAGCGTTATATTGCAGGGTCTACCAAATGCTCCACGAAACCTTTTTCCATATTATTAAGATATACTAGTATTCAATAAGCGTTCAAAACCGGGCTTTAGAGTTACAATAACACTATTTACACAAGAGGTGGTGTGAATCAGATGTGGATTCTGCAGAGCTGTAAAGATCTGTTAAGAGTACATGCAATCTAGGTCCCTCTCCTCCTGCAATAGCATTAAAACATTTGATTTCTCCACCCTATACAACTATTCCCCTATCTAGGGTGAAAGACAGATTAAGGGAGTTGGTTCAACTGTGTTTCATCAAAAAAAGAATGGCCAACGTAGATACAAATACCTATTGCTAGGATGGGACTGATCGTATTTTGTAAAAAAACCAAAAAGCCACTTCGATTCTACCACAAATTTGTTGGACGTATTTTTCAGCAGACGATCGGCATATATTATGCGTACAAACTGTGCTCCTCTTCTCGCCGACTGGTGTTCCTTTATTCGTACCAGGCAGACTTCATACAGGGACTTCTCAAGAAAAAGAAAGAAAGCTAGCCTTAAATAATTTTATGTTTGGTGATTTCGTTGATAGCATCTATCCCATTGAGCTTGAAATAAGGGATAGCATAAAAACAGATAGGTCTGCGTCATAACTTGACCTAAACCTCGAAATTGACCGTGATGGGAGGTTTAGAACGAAACTTTACGACAAAAGAGATGATTTCTATTTTCCCATTGTGAACTTATGTATGCAACATTCCAGCAGTAACTGCATAAGTAGTATATATCTCTCAACTGATACAATATTCCAGAGCTTGTGGTTCCTATCAGGATTTTCTTGATAGAGGGTTGCTGCTAACAAGGAAACTACTGAACCAAGGGTTCCTATTGATTAAGTTGAAGTCATCACTTCGAAAGTGTTACGGTCGCTACCATGACTTGGTTTGAATATCTGTGTCACTAATGAATAAAGAATAGACAACTCGTGATATTAAAGTTGAGCAATGTGTTGGTGTAAGCTTTCCATGAATGACTAATGTATTCGTTTCAACACTTCCCGGTCCTTTCCTCATTCATGACCTATCACCGGGTTTGTAACTAAATTGACAGGACGGATGCCACTAGTGAAACCGGAACTGCTTACCCTTCGAAAGCACATGAGTTCACCCACGTATTTAACTCGATCTTTAGGTTGATATGTATGTTTTGTAGATCGTTGTTTGTACTTTTGTCCTTTTTCTTTTGGTCATTGTGTTGTCTGCCTTCTTCGGTTTACGGATTCTGATTACTCCTTACAAAAATATCATAAAAACATGAATGTAGATTTGTATATCAAAACAGCTTAATCTAAGGCAATTTGGAGAGCAACCAGGCTGGTAAAATGGGATGTGGGGCAATTTTTTTAAAGGTTTTTTAATCAAACAAGTTCCATTTTTAAATGCGAAAACAAAACAAAACCAGTATAATCCCCAGTATATGGGTAAATTTTATCCTGATTTCTTTTGAAAAGAAATGTATATTTAATCCATTGAAAAGTTTAAAAAAAAAATCGTTCTGACTATTTATAGACTGCAACCAGCAAATTCCACCAGACTATGATGAAGTGCATCTTGGAACGTTTGTTTATTCTTTGCTTTGACATTGTTTGACATGTTTGACATTGAAGATGTGAAAATAAAGAGGTACGGATTGTGATCTCATTAATTTAGACAGGTTTTATTGTATTTGATAACGAAATTGATACATACAAGAACATAGCAGGATTATTGGAGTGAGTTGTTGGGTTTCCAGGTCTAAAACTACCCATCCCAATAGTACAGTAAGATCCGTTCAACCGATAAATGATTGTATATAAACCCTAAATCATAAATCAAACCATGTTGAACCATTTATTGCAATCTTTTGTTTACTGAAATAGACAGTTCGTGCAAGGATATTTCACGTGACGTTATTTATTTTATTTTATTTTATTTAACAATTAATTCGCAATGTGTTGAATGCAAACTATCAAGTTTTATTTTTTTTTGCTATGGGTAAATTTAGTTTTCTGTCTTTTGTCTGACGTTAATATCTTATTATTAATATGCGAGATGGATTTAGTTACGGGTATTTCAGAAATTTTAAAGATCTTTCAAACTTGTGAGGTGTATCACATAAAGGTATGAAGGACTGATCGGTGACCCCTTCCCTGGACCCTATGTAGGTATATGGAAATCTTAACATTTGAGGTGGGTATCCCGGAGCAAATCCACGCCGGTCATGTTTCGGCTTGTGATCACAACCCAACGACTCGGTTACCTAGGCCCCTTTAATTTTAAGAAAATAAATCAGACCATGTAGTGTTACACAATGTAATTCTTATCATACATAATTGTTTCTGAGTAAGGGATAGTTAATAGTATCTATTTAAATTCATTTCGGGAAGTAATAAACTGCAGGTGGTAATTTAAAAGCAAATGTGTTATCATATTTCATTGCAAACCGGAAATTGATAACGAAATACATGCCTATGTGTATAAAACCTGCACAATAGATCGAGGGGACTTCAGAGGTGGACGTCCAGTAAATTATTGGATTCATTCTCTTCCTAAGGTAAGCTGATCTTTCATGAACAATACTCAGTTGCTGTTGTTTACATCATATTATGGATAATTATGTATTGTACATTTTTAAAGTGTAATAATAATGCATTTCAAAACGTATTTTTTATTGCATTCTTGTTATCTAGGAGAGTGTTTATTGGAAGATGTGGTTACTTCATTTTCAGTTCGTACTTACTAAAATAATTAAAATATTTAAGGTTTAGGCATATTGTTATTCGTTATAGAAAGACAGTCTACACTTCAATAATTAAGATATATTAGAGTTTACGTCGCCATAATGCCTAAGGTGAAAGCGAAACAACCAAAACGGACTAACCCGATTGATCACCAAAGACACAAACAACGTAATCAGACTACAAAACAGGTTCTTCCAGTTGATTCCGATGTCCAGCAGAAAACTAGTTTGCAAGGTGGTCAACAAACTGATCGAGACTGTAAGTAATATAAAACGTGGATATATAATTCCGTGCACACAATGCGTTTCTGGAAAAAAATCATCAGGTACGTCGAACGTTAAAAACTTGGAATGTCAAACAATTTACAAATCGTTGGGGGCTAAGGATAGGTCAAATCATAAAAGGATACTTATCCCTGTGGGATATGATGTGATCACCAATCGAATAATATATCCCGGGGCACGCACTATAAATAAAACAAAGGAAAGAAAATATTCTGCGTTTTTGTGATCATGTACAATTTGACTATGTATTGCTATTCCGCCCAAGAGCCATCTTCAGTGCCACATATTGGCTTATCTGATTCATTGTTTGTGAGTTTGTTCTCTTCCTGAATATAGCTGAAATACTTCTTACTTGACGTTAAACAACAACGATCATGTCAACAGCTTTAATTTTGGCGTTTTAGAGCGATAGGCTGTTATCAGAAACCCACGAAAATAACCTTCTATGCAGTATGCATAAAACATACATTTTTTTTAAATTTCGGATAAGGGAAGACATAAAAACACTAAGTAAATAATTGTTTCTTTTCCCTATTTTACCTTTTGCATAATAAACAAATCACAATCGTCAACTTATTGAAAGTGGTCAGTATTTGATAGACGCAGAAGATGTTACTTATAAAAGTATGCAATATGTCAGCTACATTTGTTTTATTGTTACCAAAAAAAGAAATTAGCTAATTTACATAAACACATTATATTTTTGCAGGGTTAGGTACTGGTAACACACAGATTACCAAACAAATACGAAATACAACTCTCGCATGCATATGGGGAAGACCATTTCCGGTCAACGGACAAGGAGTATTTATATTTAATACTGAGGATAAGAGTCCAATATTTTTATCTGTTGAGAATGCAAATGGCGATAACAGTCTAGGCCTTTATATAGATCAAGACAAAGCATATTTTATTAAATATGCTGATCCGGATTGGCAAATACTGGAAACGTCTAAAAGTGGAGTTGGGCTAGAAAAGGGCATGGTTGCATATTGGTATAGTTACGACCGAGATAACCTGGTTCTTAAGTATGGCAAAGGATACATAATGGAAGAAACAACAGCCTTGATACATGACTTCTTGAAAGGCGTAAAACCGGAAGACAAAGACAAAGTAAGAAAAGACATGTATCCATACTTCAACCCAGAGGAAAAGAAATACGTACGGAAGTATGATAAACTTGGTCCTTTGTCAGGTATGCATTGTAAATGAACGTTAGAGAATACCGAAGGGGCAATGAAAAAAGGGGCAATGAAAAAAGGGACAATCCAGAGAAACTTTCAACAAGACCAAGAAAAACAAAACAAGAAACACAACACAAGATGTGTTGCATACCTCTATACGCAAACAAGCACAAATAAGATATGCGTCCTCCTGCAAACAACTGGAGGTAAAGACGAATCGAACATCGTGCATGCGGAAATCATAACGGACATCACAGCATTAGGGCATATGAAGGGAGCATCTTGTCCGCCACAAGTTAGTTTTCATGTGATAAATGAAATACCGCTGCACCAAATGTTCTTTTTTTTCTTAATTTTTTTTAATAACATAATACTTTATTGTTTGACTCGCCTGTTAAAAAAACTCCTTAGATGCCCAGGTAAGCAAAAATAATCTAAGGTTCCCTGTTTTACAATAGATCTCTTATCCAGGGTTAAAAAGAGATTAAATAGAGTCCACATGATCCCATTTCAAAAATACAACTAAATTTATCAATAATAAAATCAACATGTAAGTCAATCTATATCGGCATTTTATGATAGCTTCAACATAATTTTTTATAACATTTACATACATGCATTGTACTCCTATATATTATAACTACTTACTAATCACTGATAGAATTGTCAAGATTTTGGCTTTATCTATTGTATCATTACAATTGGCCGTTAGCAAAAGTTTTAGGTCAGATTTTAAAGTCTATTTCCATATATTACAAAGTACATTCTGATTGATATGAATTTTGTCATATTTAGCTTTGTTTCTTGCCTTCCAAATAGACCACTTAGATATAAAAATTAATGTATTTAATAGAAATTCATGTTTACCCCTCATATTGAACCCAAACATCATATTTTTCTCATTTAAGTTAACAGTTCCCACATTTAAAGTGTTTATTAAAATTGTGATGTTTGATATGGATCGGTTAGATATAATGCATTTAAAAAACAAATGTTGG
This sequence comes from Bathymodiolus septemdierum, assembly GCA_963383655.1. Lineage (NCBI taxonomy): Eukaryota > Metazoa > Mollusca > Bivalvia > Mytilida > Modiolidae > Bathymodiolus > Bathymodiolus septemdierum. The sequence goes on from OY726523.1 coordinate 15,182,155, forward strand.
AGATCTTCTTTAATGTTCGATTCTTTACAAAGGTGACATCTTCCATTGGATAGGTTCATTTTTCTAAGTCTACTTTCGGTGTAAATAATGTTATGGGTGCATTTCCATTGGAATTCCTTAATTGTATTACTGATGTCCAGTCTTTTAAGATTATTCCAAATTTTTGGCCAGTGAAATTCTTCATTATAAACATTATTCCATTTATCTTGACATTTTGGTATTGATTTTTTATTCAATATTTTTGGTATAATTTTAATCTTCACGTCTTTTGTATTAATAATTTTGCCTCTAATATCTGTAAGTTTTAAATTATTTAACAATTTCATTTTATTTCTACTTTTAGTTTTGTTATCTATATCATTATTTTCATTTTTTAAGAACTTTAAGTAGTCTTTTGGAATACATTTCTTAATTTTAGAGTATTCTGAGATACAGTTTCTCCTGTCTATGCACCAAATGTTCTTATATTTTAACACAATACCATGATCCACAAAATAAAGGTGAAGTCTAAATTTAGATTTTGGTTGTTTTTAAGTAGTGGTCATTAATTTGTTGAAATAATGATGGTTTATTTATAGTTACACTCATATTTGGAGAAGAGGTTTGGTTCCATAAAATTAGTCTAACCCTAACATTTTAAGTAACTGTCCCAAGACTGGAAAGTGTGCGGTCATGTACATTTGTGTTCTGGGTATCGATTTTGCATGTTTTTGCGGATTTTCTTTTTATAATTTTAAACTGTTTCGATAGTGTGGTATCTTTCCTGTAGATTTTAAAACTGTTCCGACAGTGTGGTATTTTTCTTTTAGATTTCAAAACTGATCTGACAGTGTGGTATTTGAGAACTACTCTGACAGTGTGGTATTTTAGAACTACTCCAACAGTGTGGTATTTGAGAACTACTCTGACAGTGTGGTATTTTAGAACTACTCCAACAGTGTGGTATTTTAGAATTACTCCGACAATTTGGTATTTTAGAACTACTCCGACAGTGTGGTATTTCAGAACTACTCCGACAGTGTGGTATTTTAGAACTACTCAGACAGTGTGGTATTTCAGCACTGTTCCGACAGTGTGATATTTTAAAACTGTGCAGACAGTGTGATATTTTAGAACTGTGTAGACAGTGTGGTATTTTTAAAAATTCCAATTTATTATATTTAGGAATCTCTTTTATTTTGACAGGTGGACTGAAAGAGCCCGAAGTGCAGTTTGCTAAAAACCCCTTCATGTGTAACCTGTCGCCTTTAATTCTCGACAGCTCGCAGACCAATCTGTTTGCTTTAGACCAATCAGAGTTCGTGTTTTCTGCCAGTCTACCGGTAGCATGCAAAGAACTGTATGATAATATCATTCACTGCAATCTGAACTACCCCGAGGAAGTAGAATCTGTATTGCTTTCCGATGCGATTCGCTACAGCATTAAAACTAAAGGGTGTGTTCTTTACAAGAAATTGGAAGAGAAATCTTCAGAATTTGGCAATGACCCGCACGAAACGTATCTCCGAATCACACTTGGACACAGTCTAGGAAAGTCCCCTGGAATTCCATATGTCTTGGAAATTTGGCCAAAGAACAATTACAGTCCAATACATAACCATGGAAACGCAAATGCCGTTATTAAAGTTCTACATGGTTCTATACGTGTCAAGGTATATAATAAACATACAAAGGATTCCAAAGCTACACCTATCAAATTACTTGACCTGCGCAAAGATGATGTCACATGGATAGATGGAAATTGGTACCAAACACACCAACTTCAAAATGTCAGCGATGACTACTGTGCAACGATTCAGTGCTACAAATACGACAGTGGCGACACCACACACTGGCCATATTTTGATTACATTAGCGCAAATGAAACAATTGCAGAATTCATTCCGAATTCTGATTTCGGATTTCATGAAATGAGAAATGAGGTTATGGCCGAATACAAGAAACATAAAAAAAATGTTATATGAATGTGTTGAATGTCATTTACATGAGTGGAATCGACAATATAATTATCGACAATAGAAAATCCGGTGTAAATCATAATATTATCAAAACTTTATTTAAGTCTAGCTTTTATACAAATCAATAGAACTAGTTTAGTGATATCATTTTATTATCTTTTCCTTTTATACTTACACATCTTTTTTTTACACGAGAATTATATGTGTATTATTAAATAAAATTTGGAAATGACATTTTTACAATTTTGTTACCAAATTACAAGCGATGTAAGAAGAGTTTGTAGAAACCAAAGGAGTAATCAGAATTCATATTAGAAGAAGAACAGACAACACAATGTCCAAAAGAAAAAAAGACAAAAGGACAAACAACAATCTACAAAACATACACAAAAAAGTAAATATTGAGTGATACGAATCCCACTAAAAGCCGGGGTTGAACTCAGATGTTCCGGAAGGGTACGCAGTTCCTGCTGCACAGCTGGCACTAGTCGTGTTAATCACTAAGAGTTCTACACCTCGCGGGAACACCCGGCCATTGAAATACTACCTAGGTTGCTATGTGTGGGATGCAATACTTCCGTAAAGGGCGTCCACTTTTGTGTGGGACGAAACAAATACACATCTCGCCCATCAGAACGTGTAATAAGAACTTCGTGTATTGGGTATGTGACCCTTCTTGCTCGTAAAAGACAACATTCAGTAACGTCTAATGAGCAATCACTTATTATAAGTGGTCATAAGTGGTACGTTGCAAGTAATAATTCCCTTGTGCTATCCATTATAGTCTCTTTGTTGTATGTTACTTATATCCATAGAATCCTCTGGGTATGAGCCTTTAGCGGGCAACACTGTATTGTTGGTGTAATGGTTAGTGTACTCGCCACGAGTATGATAAATTGTGGGTAGGAGCCTTTAGCGGGCAGCACCGTATTGTTAGTGTAATGGTTAGCGTGCTCGCCACGAGTATGATAAATTGTGGGTAGGAGCCTTTAGCGGGCAGCACAGTATTGTTGGTGTAATGGTTAGTGTACTCGCCACGAGTATGATAAATTGTGGGTAGGAGCCTTTAGCGGGCAGCACAGTATTGTTGTGTAATGGTTAGTGTACTCGCCACGAGTATGATAAATTGTGGGTAGGAGCCTTTAGTGGGCAGCACCGTATTGTTGGTGTAATGGTTAGTGTGCTCGCCACGAGTATGATAAATTGTGGGTAGGAGCCTTTAGCGGGCAACACTGTATTGTTGGTGTAATGGTTAGTGTGCTCGTCACCAGTATGATAAATTGTGGGTAGGAGCCTTTAGCGGGCAGCACAGTATTGTTGGTGTAATGGTTAGTGTGCTCGCCACGAGTATGATAAATTGTGGGTAGGAGCCTTTAGCGGGCAGCACAGTATTGTTGGTGTAATGGTTAGTGTGCTCGCCACGAGTATGATAAATTGTGGGTAGGAGCCTTTAGCGGACAACACTGTATTGTTGGTGTAATGGTTAGTGTGCTCGCCACGAGTATGATAAATTGTGGGTAGGAGCCTTTAGCGGGCAGCACAGTATTGTTGGTGTAATGGTTAGTGTGCTCGCCACGAGTATGATAAATTGTGGGTAGGAGCGTTTAGCGGGCAACACCGTATTGTTGGTGTAATGGTTAGCGTGCTCGCCACGAGTATGATAAATTGTGGGTAGGAGCCTTTAGCGGGCAGCACCGTATTGTTGGTGTAATGGTTAGCGTGCTCGCCACGAGTATGATAAATTGTGGGTAGGAGCCTTTAGCGGGCAGCACAGTATTGTTGGTGTAATGGTTAGCGTGCTCGCCACGAGTATGATAAATTGTGGGTAGGAGCCTTTAGCGGGCAGCACAGTATTGTTGGTGTAATGGTTAGCGTGCTCGCCACGAGTATGATAAATTGTGGGTAGGAGCCTTTAGCGGGCAGCACAGTATTGTTGGTGTAATGGTTAGCGTGCTCGCCACGAGTATGATAAATTGTGGGTAGGAGCCTTTAGCGGGCAGCACAGTATTGTTGGTGTAATGGTTAGCGTGCTCGCCACGAGTATGATAAATTGTGGGTAGGAGCCTTTAGCGGGCAGCACAGTATTGTTGGTGTAATGGTTAGCGTGCTCGCCACGAGTATGATAAATTGTGGGTAGGAGCCTTTAGCGGGCAGCACCATATTGTTGGTGTAATGGTTAGCGTGCTCGCCACGAGTATGATACATTGTGGGTAGGAGCCTTTAGCGGGCAGCACCGTATTGTTGGTGTAATGGTTAGTGTGCTCGCCACGAGTATGATAAATTGTGGGTAGGAGCCTTTAGCGGGCAACACCGTATTGTTGGTGTAATGGTTAGCGTGCTCGCCACGAGTATGATAAATTGTGGGTAGGAGCCTTTAGCGGGCAGTACCGTATTGTTGGTGTAATGGTTAGCGTGCTCGCCACGAATATGATAAATTGTGGGTAGGAGCCTTTAGCGGGCAACACCGTATTGTTGGTGTAATGGTTAGCGTGCTCGCCACGAGTATGATAAATTGTGAGTAGGAGCCTTTAGCGGGCAACACCGTATTGTTGGTGTAATGGATAACGTGCTCGCCTGAAGTGTGGTAAATGATGGGTAGGAGCCCGGTCGAGCAACACCATACTGTTAGTGTAATGGTTAGTGTGCTGATCTCAAGTGTGGTAAATTGTGGGTAGGAGCCCGGTCGGTTTAAAACAAAGAATATAAAATTGGTATTTGCTGCTTCTCGAGAAAGCACTCCACATTAATGAATAAGAGCAAAGACTGGTTAGCTCGAAATCGGGATAATGTGTCCGAGTAGGATCGATACGGCATGTCTACCCATGTACCGTTGCTTCAGTGAGCTAGTACTATCAAAATACAATTAAGCATGTTGGTCTAGTACAAAGCAGACAATATCGTCTCATTGAAATGCAACCTGATCTCGCCGTGAAAATTGTTCACTTGGCGTTAAACAACAAGTCACCATTATAATAATGTCGTTGTGACGCGACCAAAATTGCAACTTCGTGCGCAACAAATTTGATATCTACGGTTTTATTACTATTACTGGGTTGATACCACTGCAGGTGGCCTATTTTTCACCGAGTGTATCAACCGCCCAGTAATCAGTACTTCGCCACTGACATGGTTCATTAAATATATTTATTTTTGAAATTTACAGTTCATAGATACATAAGTTTTATCAAAACTAAGGTTCTCTCCCCTCAGACATAGGTGACATTAGCACATTTTGGCTATTATGTTTAGGCCCTTGGGTTTTATTGATCCCAAACACTTCTTAATGATTTGGCCCTCCAATCTTTTGATCTTGTACGTACCTGATGAAGGATATTGCAGAAACGAGTCAAGAGCACTACATTTGATATCTACGTTTTTATTACAATATACTTTTGTATTTGTGGAAATAAAATTCACAGTTAATCTCTACAATTCAGGACTTCCTGTCAAATGTTAATAAAATGTTAAATACTATTAGATAATAAATGAAATACTTGAACTTTAACAAAAGCAATTTCAATATTACTCTGATTTTGTCAGTGATTTTAAACTTTATAAACATCCGGATGAAGCACTTGTAGATATATTTAGTCATGATAACGATTATGTAACAAAATGAAAAACACAAAAACCACACTGTTGGTTGTTAGAATTAGTGCAAACAATAGGTATTGAATAAATTGCATTAGTTATAACAATAGTACATGCATAGGGATCAGAAAACAAGTGACGCAGCACTTATATAAATTCTTCACCCAGATACCAATAAAGAAAAGAAAAGAAAAATACATATAAGATGGACAGGACATGCACATTAATAATACACACAATTGTTTAAATAAGCATATGAAGTGAAAGGGTGACAATTTGTACAATGAACAATAAAATGACAGATCTAATATTATGCAACAAGTAAAAGTATGATACATTTATATTCTAGGTGTAAAACGTTTAGATTTTATTATAAAATCTTGAATTACAAGGAAATTACTTTCATTTTCACAATCTGGGAGGTTAGAATCACCAAAGAGTAGATTATTAATATTCAAATGAGAAGACAGGTTAACAAATAAATCGTTTCTTAACCTTTCATACAGAGAACATTTTAGTAAAAAATGCTCGGACGTTTCTACCAGTTTACAACTACAGTAGGGATTAGCTTCGATATTTTTCTTATAAAGATGATCCTTAAGCGCACTACTCTCAGTTCGAATTCGAGTATGTAGTATTTGATCAATTCTAGAACCTGCTAGGGTTGTGGTGTTTAACGCAACTGTCAACAATATGTCAGTTATATCGTGGCGGTTAATTTTATTGGTGGAGGACATCGGAGTACCAGGAGAAAAAAACCAACCTGCTGCAAATCACTGAGAAACTTTATCACATAATGTTGTATAAAGTGCACTTCGTCATGAGTGTGATTTGAACTAAGAACGTTAGTGATGATAAGCACTGATTGAATAGGTACTTGTAAATTCAACTACCCTACAACCACGACGGCCCCTCCACACTGTTGGAACAGTTCCAAAATCCAATAGAAAAATCATAGTTGGAGACAAAATGGATAGTCTCTCACTTTCCTGGCTTGGTACGGACGAGGTTAAACTAGTTTTATCGCCATAAACCCATATACATTGCCAAGTGGGTGAGTGGTGATGACACAATATGTGACGATATACCACCGTGTCATGATAATACAATATACAACAGTCCCTAATAAAGTACAAAAACCAGTGACTCTTGTCTAGAGATTACCGGATGTACATGTACACGGTACGTTAAATAGATCTTACAACAATCATCTCAAACCCATTTAATTATCTCCTATTATAACTGTACGTTTGATTTAGAAGAGTTTGAAGATACCAAAGGAGTAATCAGAATCCGTAAATCGCAGAAGAACAGACAACACAAAAAAATAAAAAGGACAAAAGGACAAACAACGATCTACAAAACATACACATAAAACTAAAGATCGAGTAACATGAACCCCACTAAAAACCGAGGGTGAACTCAGGTGCTACGGAAGGGTGAGTAGTTCCTGCTCCACTAGTGGCACCCGTCGTGTTGATCTAGTTACAAACCCAGTGATAAGTCATGAATGAGGAAAGGACCGGGAAGTGTTTACGACAAGTGGAACATATCTGTGTTCATTTTGGACACAGATATTCCATAACAGTCAACCAAGATAATGACGTTTAATGACATGATTGATTATTGGTTACCGTTAATTGACCAATACTTCAGATGTATTCATAATGGCTTCTCACTACCCTTTTTTTGTATCCTCAAATTTTGATTATGGGTTCCTAATATTTCTGATAGAAATGAAATTACATTCGAAGAAATTTGAAGCAGTAGACAACAAGATTTGTTATTAAAATTTACACTTCCTGTGTAATGTAATTATTATTAATAATAAGGCTCTCATCCCTCATGCATAGGTGACCTCAGTTGATTTTGGCGATCCTGCTTAGGCCCTTTGGTTTAAGTGCTCCACAAACTTTTAGAATTATTTGGCTTTCCAATCTTTCGGTTATTCCAGAAACGCGTCGTGCGCACTAAATTTGATATCTTAAAATTACAAACATGTCACCTTTCTTCGTAAAAAAAAAAAATACCAACAGATGTAGTAGAGAAGTAATATTTCTCAAAAATAAAAATCGGATATTCATATATTTCAGGAAATCACATTATCTAAGACGAGTTTGACGATACCAAAGGAAATCGTATATCGTATATAAGGACAGACAATGCAATTGCCAAAAGAAAGGGGAGACTAAAGGACAAATAACGATCTACAAAACACTACACAATAACTAACGCTTGAGCAACACGAACCCCACTAAAAAGCGAGGGTGAACTCGGTAACACCGGAAGGGTAAGCAGTTCGTACACCCACTATTGGCACCGGTCGAGTTACTCTCGTTACCAATGTAGTTTGTGTGGTATTTAAAACATGTATAGTGTGTGCTAGGTGTATCGATTGTACCTTTTTGTGATTTTTCTGTTAGAATTTGGTTGATTCATCGATCAGCATTGAATGCCAACTTTAGTAGTATTGAAGCTATATCGTGACGCGAACAAATTTTAAAATAAATTTCCACATCTACCAGACTCTTTGAAATAAACAATTGTGTTATATATACAAATAAAATTAAAATTAAAAGGATAAAAACATATTATTTAGAACTTATGTTATACATTTATATATCATTATATAAAGCAATTTCTTTTTAAAATTTTAAAATTGTATCGCCTACGACATTTGTAAATAAATCATATCAATTGTTGACATTGTAGAATGTCTGACAAATATCAGAAACATCCAGAGGCAGTCAATTGAAATTTAGATTTTGGAACTTCTGATTAGGTGGTGTTTCTTGACTTTCGTTTTATTAGGGCTTACTAGGTAGCTCTAGTAAAAACAATGTTTTGCTTTCAATAAGAAATTGCAATAAAGAATATGTTACGACATAACCCAGGAAGATACGATCAGTTTTTGAAATAATGTAAGTTTTTATATGAAAAATTATGGATTTTTAAGAATTGATTCTTACTCTTTCTTAGATTTGAGTTCATTCAATTTTATGCTCTTTAGAAAGAAATAAGAAAAAAATCAAATCATCCGCTGACCTTGAATTATTGGCGATAACTGTTTTATTGCTTGAAACTTTGAACACGTCAATCTCGTTTTTACTGTCGTAGAAAGAGTTTATATATACTACTTGTCACATGATCGATTTAAAAAAAAATGGTTAGTTATTTTCATATGTTAATTATAATGTTATACTTCATCACAAGGTCAATTGTCCATGTTTTATATTCTTCCTTTACAATTTGAATGACTGAATATGTCCTTTGTTTTCTCTATAGAGATTTTACATCATATGGGCACCATATTTGTTTATAATCATTTAAAAATTTGCATCTACATTGTCAATAACAACTTTCTGTTGTTTTGCCATCTTTCGGCGTTCATTTATCTGCAGGTTGAAATTTAAGAAAGATTCCGAGGACACTCGACCAAATTCACCCATGCGTGACTTCTGGAATGAACAATGACCGAAAATTCAATGTTGTATCTTCTGTGATATGCAAATAAACACATATACAAGCGAATCAAGAGAAGGATATGTTACTATGGAATTTAAGTAGCACAATGATTAATCGCTCGGATACACGTTAGCTTGACACACGTGATATGTAGTTTTCACTTTCCATTGTTTCAACAGATGAGAGAACCTGGTCACACAGAGCACAGTGATGTAAAGCTTCAGATTAAATATTAATACGGCATTCTAATATGGCGTGTTGCTTTCGCTTTGTAAACAAAACTATTCTCTAAATAGCACAACTGTTTTTAGCACATGCGCGAAGTCCTATCGGTGATTTCCAGTGTTTTTCACTCTCTGGTCGCATAAACCAGCAATTAAAGTAATACAAATAGAATTTATAATGTTTTCTTTGAATCTTAATTGTATATTTGTCTTAACTATGTTTAAAAAGTTATATTTTCTTAAATGAGCGGTACTCCACAAACGGCTTTTACGGTTGTTCCGTTAACTTCGCAACACTCCATTGAAAAAGCACACGTTGTTGTGTCATCTTCTGCTCCGTTTACAAACAACATGCACGACCGTGGTGCATACAAGCATAAAATTCTTGTATTGTTTCTTGACAGACAATTTTTTTGAACTTTTCTTGCCCTATCATTGAAGTAATTGCAATAGGAGTTCTGGCACTAGACTTCAACTCTACTTCCGTCATCAGAAAAATTCAAGCAATAAATGAGTGAAAATCTTAAATTCTGGAGAACTGAGCTATCGTGTGTACAATACAAGAACAGAGGCGAACATGTACGTCTTTTAGGAATTGATACATGTACTAGTTTGAATGACATAATGGAAATAAGGTGCATTAAATGTACCCGAAGCGAGCAGGTGTACGATGTTTAAACTTTCGGAGTTTATTGCATTGTGGATAATTAGTATATATAGATGTTTGTATAATATACTTTATTTCCTGTGACTGTATAATGAATTCTTCATTATCCTATTCAATATATTAAAAATTGCTGAGCTAGATTGCTGTCAAATTATAATATTAAGTATATATGTACCATCTACACACGCTTAGACACATGTTTTATGTCTATCTCTAGATTTTCCTTACGAGACAAGGTAACTCTTCGACTATTGAAGCTATATTTCTATATAGCGGATGTGGTCGAGTGGTCTAGGGCGCTGGACATAAGGCTAAGCTATTGGTGCTGCAGTGTATCAATGGTGTGAGTTCTAATCCCGTCGAGGGAAGAACAAAAAGGACTGGGAGCTATAAGGGCCAAAATCGGCCCCACCTCAGATGTCGATAAAATTTTCTTCAAAATGTATTCACAATATGTGCTTTTCAGAAATAAATACAGTTAGTTAATATGTGCACCTAATTCCTCGCAGTGGACTGACACAGTCAGGTAATGCAAAGCACCGAACGTCATTTTTTTCAGAATACAGAACGTACGTACCATTGTATTATAATGCATATCTTTTTAAACAAAAACAAAAACAAAGCATAATAAAACTCAATAAACAAAGCATAAGTTTAACTTAATATGCAATGTGGATTGATTTCAGGAATAAAAACATGTTCCGAATCTGTATTATGAAATTAAAGTGAACGAATAGTAATGTCGCAACGTCACTCATTTTCGACGGTCTCCTGTTTTCGACGGTTTGTTTCACGTGATAAAATCTCTCATTATTTTGATCGCTTCATTTGTCAGAGGTTATATTATGATGCTGAAATTGCATGAATGATCTCAAGAAATCTTTTTGGTTTCATCGTCTGCTATGACATTGATAATGCACATATTGAGGTCATATCAATTCAGAAACCTTTTAACATTGATTGTCGAAAACTGGTCGAAATTTGGGTATTAACCTTAAAGAAGTAATATATAGATTTATTTGGACAATAGAACTTTGTCATATTTGAAAATTTTTTAACCGAACTTTATTCTTAGCGAAAACCAATGCGATGATATATTCCAGTACTTTTTACGGACAACCATCATAAATCTATCAAAAAAAAAATGCCAAGGTGCGGGTTGAGAAAAGTCCAATATTTAAAGATCGGTTTTTTTGTTTATAATATGGAAATATTTTGGGAAATGGTGTAAAGCAAAATGTTTAATGTGTAACGATTTTAGCTACATGTAGGAACCTGTGAGAATTATTTTTGTTTTTTTTTTGATAAACTGATAACAAGCCTTGGAATCAGATATACCATGGAAAGTGGTTGCCGATAGATAATTGTTTTACAATCAAGTATTTCATTATATATTTATGATGAGAACAAGTTTACAACCATATGATTAATCGTGTAGGTAAAATGTGTGTCGCTGCCATGAGGCTATGTATGATTCTTTTGCTTGTCACTAGAAAAAGAGGAGATGGTAGATATTATTTTGCTTTGTGACAAACCAACAACAACACTCCTAATAGCGAGCATCGCAAGATGCGAGCTAAACAGCAACATGTGTGTAAGGAGATGAATCAATATATGATCAATACCAACCGGAAATGGATTAAGTTTCGGCATAGAATGGACAATCGGAGTGAAGTACAGGAAATAGCCTTTTAATTTGAATACAAAATAACTATCCAGTTTAAAAATAACCAAAGCAAAAATTAGAAAGGAAACCGTACAGCTTCTTTACATGAAACGATTAATTTATTTAAAAAATGGACAATCGTTAGACCTTCTTGTTTCGCCCCTAAAGAACGATCGGCCCTAAAAAAATATCGTCCCCGATTTATTTCGGCCCAAAAAATCTCCTTTGCAATATAATTAACTGGGTAAGTCGAATTGAAGAACAAAGAAAAATAATCAAGATTAATGAAGAAAAGAACCCAAGACTACAATTTGTACATGTACATGTTTATACGTAGATGCGATGCTCGCCTGTAGGATTTAATAATATTAACTATATGGGTATGAAATTTTCCATTGCTGTCAAAAGTAATACCCAAATGTTTGTGACAGGTAACAAATTCTACTAATTTGTCTTGGAATGTTATTTCTACATCGTTGGGAAGGTCAATGTTGGAAAATACCATTGCTTTAGTTTTTTGAGGATTACAATTTACTAACCATTGCTTAGACCATATAGATATAGATTCCAAATCACTATTTATTACATCTTCTATAGTATATGGACTTTGACTAGAATATGAAAGAGAAATATCATCTGCAAACAGTCTAGTAAGACTTAAAAGGTTATCTGCAATATCATTAACATATAATAAGAAAAGTAGAGGACCAAGCACTGAACCCTGTGGGACTCCTGCATTTGGATTTACTAAGGGGGATTTGGAGTTGTTTATAAATAGACATTGTTTCCTACTGGAAATATAGCTTTCAAACCATTTAAATGATTTACCATCTACCCCGTAAGCTTTAAGTTTCAGTAAAAGCCAGACCCGATCAAATGCTTTAGAAATATCACATAATATAAGGGTAGTAATACAATGATCATCCAGAGACATACATATTCTGTAATAGATTTCTATTAGCTGATGAACGGTAGAGTGACCTGGGATGATATTTGATTGAAATTTATACAATAAGTTATTTGATATTAAATGATTAAATACTTCCTTAAAAACAATTCTTTCGAATACATTGCCAACTACTGATAGTAATGATATTGGTCTATAGTTAGATATTAATGATGTGTCTCCCTTTTAGAAGAGTGGCATAACAGATGCGGTTTTCTAATGCGTTGGAAATTCCGATTTAGAAAGCGATAATTTAACCAAGAGAGAGAGGGGAACACAAACAGTATTACACGTTTTCTTAAGAATTTGATGACTAAGGGAACGACCATTTAACTTGAAGGGGGGGGGGGGGGGGGGGGGGGGGGTTATGTTTTTTTTCTAAAAAAATATTCTGATTCCCGATGTTGTTGAAAAAAATATTCTGATTTTGGTGGAGGGAAAACAAATATCTGATTCAGAGTTTTTGTCATATAGCCTAATGTTGAATTCTGGGAAAAAATTAATATTCTAACTCTTGTGTTGTTCGAAAAAAATATTCTGAACGAAACAAAAAACCATAACCCCCCCCCCTTCAAGTTAAATGGTCGGTCCCTAACGGACTCCAGACCTTACGCTTTTCCAAGTTTTAAAATTTGTAAAATATCAAGGACTTTACTCGGAGTAATTTTAAAGAAATCTAGTGTTGCATTTGTTCTGACAGGAAAGTCGGGTTTTGATGCATTAATCATTTAATGTAGATATAGAACAGAAATAATTATTTAGAAGACATGCTTTTTCATATTCATCTGAGATGAGGTCATTATTTTCTTTTTTTAATTGACTAATTGGTGACATATCACCAGACGATTTAACCAATTTGTTAATCAATGACCAGTAGGATTTTGAATTTGAACTTGAAAAATCATCTAGTAAAGTATTAACATTAAAATAAAATTGTTCTTTAGCATGCTTTTTTAAATTATTTACATGATTTCTTTGCTTCTTGTATTTATTGATATTGGAATCACTATTAGATCTACGAGCCAGTTTTCAAAGTCTGTCTCGTTTTCTTATTTCCCTTCTTAATTCGGAATTGAACCAAACTTTATCATTTAGTCTTATTGTAGCTTCTTTTTGGGGCACACAATTTTTAATTATTTCAATAAATTGATTTGTAAATGTTTGACAGTTTTCATCCATACTATTTTCTGGAGATATAATTGAGCTCCAATTTAAGGAGGATATATACAATCGTTGCAGGTCTCAATATCAGCATTCCGATAATCCCAAACTAATCGTTTATAAGTATTGATTGATTTAAGAGGGACTTTTAGGTAGACAATTGTTGCTTCATGGTCACTATATTTTCTATCTACTTGAATTACATACGACTCAAGGACATTACAATTATCAGATACTAAAACAGGGTCAAGCAAAGATTGACGCGTGTTACATGTTCTGGTAGGTTCAGTAATCATGTTTTTCAGATCATTCAACCTCATAATATCAAATAATTTGTGAGAATGTTCACTAAGAAAATATACATTTAAATCTCCCGTTATCACAACGTTTGACGAGTAATTCGTGGCGTTTTCCACGGACTGTTGAAACTTATCCCAGAATGGATAGTTCGCATTAGGTTGGCGATATACAACACAAAGGAGCATTTTATATGCAGGAAAAACAATTTCCAGCCAAATAGCTTCACTATCAAAATTTAAATCTGTTCTGGGTTGGACAATTAGATGATTACTAAAATATACTATTACACCTCCCCCTGAATTATTTCGATCAATCCTAAATGGATCGTTGCAGTATCCCTCTATAAAAATGCCATCATTTGTTATATTTAGATCAAGATGTGTTTCTGTTAAACATATAATATCTGCTTCACTACAAATGTTTTCTATGTAATCTAATTTAAGACGTATACTTCTAGTGTTTAAATGAAAAATTGAGAGTTCACCTTCCTTTGTAGGGCCTGGGCTTAGCTCAACATCATTAGTAAGCAGTATCAGCAATAACATTATAAATGTTGAAACTGGATTCTGTAATAGAAGTTCCAGATAAATTGAATGACAAAAATTAACAAATCTTTGAAAACATATTCTAATTATTAACATTAATAATATATATAACGCTAAATGATTATTTGATCTAAAAAAATAATTCTTTTTGAAAAACCCAGAATGTGTATTGAAGTTAAAATGACCTATCGAAGCGCGGTATGACTGTAAGTCATTATCCATTGTCAAATATATCTAAATTACATATGAAAACACAAGATAGGTCAATAAACAACTCATAAACAAATATGAACAAATATATACAATGCATAACTAAAAAGTAAGTAAGGTACATACATGAACCAGATAGTCAAAAGATACATGGATTGTGACAATAGAAAAACAACAGCTAATTCAAGCTGTATCATTGATATGGTAAGGGCTTTGTACAACATAGCTAACATATAATTATTTTGGGGAGGGGGGGGGGGGGGGTATTGAAAAATTTAAAGAAAAAAGGAAATGAAAAAAACAAACAAACAAAAAACATGATTAACATTATTCAAAAGAATGTCTAATTTTCCATTAAAAGCAGAACAAATATGGTTGTTATGGTGATTTGTTTATCAATAGTGATCGATGATTTGGTAACATGGAACACGTGGTTCGCAATTAATTATGTGTTCGGAATTACACAATTTTTTTTATTTATTTTATTTATTATTATTCTTTTATTTTTTTTTATGTAGGAACAATAACTTATATTTAAGACAACCGTCTTTAGTTTTTTAACAAGTTCTTTAAATAAAAAAAATAACAACAAATAAAACCAAACAAACCCGGTAATATTGATTTTAGAAGTTAGTGTTTGGAATCGAGTGCTCCTTTTCAATCGGTCACATGCAAAACACGTGTACAAAGGTAAATAAATAAAAACCACGTGTCGACTATACAATGTTGGTTGACAAAATGATTATAACAGTGAACATATATTTAATTACTTGGATATAATACATGAAGTAGGTAAGTAAGAATATACATATATCTAATTTATCAAGTAAACTATTTCAAGGAGCAATTAAAGTAGATATACTGATATTCATGTAAATTAATAAAGCAAGTTTTGGATAATACTGACAACAAATTGGTTGTAAAAATCAAAAGTCCGAATGTTCCGTATTTGAAAAACACAAAAGTCGATGTTTTATTCGGAATTTATCAGATTATCAATATCCCGAACACACTTGATGAACTGTTTTCGACCGTTTGCATCCTTTTTTGCGAAAATACGGCCCTCAAAAGTCCAAAACGAATGAATCTTGTTATCTCGCTTTTGAGTGTTGAGTTTTTTAACAATAAATTGACGAGTTTTTGTCAGGTCCTCTGTGATAAATATCTTCTCAGGGTTGTTTTTCAGATTTTTTTTTGACATGTAGATAGCATTTTTAATTTTCCAATTTTTAAATCTGCAAATGAGTTGACCTTTGCCATTGTTGATGGTTCCAATGATATGAGATCTATTTATATCATCAACACAAAGTGGTGGAGTGATTTTCAGTTTTTTATTGACAATGTCCACAATTAGTTGGTCGGTTTTTTGGAAGCCCCCTTGCACTATCGGAATGTTATGAAATCGGAGCGATGTTCGGCGTCCGTATTGTTCCAGTTGTTCAGTATTGCCGTTTAGTTGCGACACTTCATCGATGAGCTTTAGATTGTCGGATTTTAGCTTTTTATTTTCAGCAATAAAAGTGGCGGTGTTATTTGTCACATTTCTGAATTTTTCGTATCTGGCTTCGACGCTGGCTATGCTGGATTTTATATGTTCTTTTAATTGGTTATTTTCATTTTCGAGACATTTGATTTGATTTTGTTGGTTATTAATTAATTGACGGAGGGGGTTGACCGCTTCTTCAATGGCCTCTGCTACTTTTAATATGGATGGAACAATATTTTTGATCAAGTCTGGTTTTAATAAAGTTTTTTGGACTAGTTGTGATATATATTTTTTCGTTTTATTATACATTTTAGGTTATGAGAAAAAACAGTTCAGTTGCAATTGTTGAAATAAAAATATGGTTGTGATCGTCTTCCGTAATTAAAATCGTCAAAATGAAATACAACCGAATTGATATCAAATGGTAACTTGTTTCAACCTCATTTAAAATATACCTTGACATTCTTTCAAACTTTTACATCACGTTATTACAACACTATTTCACTTAAGTGTACATTTTGTTCCTGTTCTAGTTAAAGGACTTTATCAAACAGAATCATGCAGTTTACATGTAATGCAGTTAATACGCATTTAAACCACAGAAGAATATTTATATTTCCACACTTTGTGGTGTGGGGTCGCTATTGTGCATGCGGAATATTAATTGCAAGTCCCAGTTGTCTAGAATATTTTATTTTTTTCTCGATCGACCGTTCAGAAGCTAGAAAACAATATGATGAATATTGTCTGTCAATCATGCAAACAATAACTTATCCACATGACAGAACGCATTTTCAAGGCACCGGATGGATAGTTTCCTTTGATTTAAGAGAATGGAACTGATAGAAGTTAAAAGTTTAATTTGGGCGCAAAAGGGGAAACTTTATATAATTTATGAAAAGGTGGTGTGAATTTTAGGGATCCTCAGATTCAAATCCATTCATCTACTTTTCTACACTTTTATACATATTATGCATATGTATATTTCAAATGATAGTAATGTTATTTTAAAATATTTCCACTTTGTTTTTCTTGTCGTTTTCTTTTAAGAGCCCCAGTTTTATACTGCTCATGCTCAGCAACGAACCACCTTCGTCAATTGTTTTAGCTCATCGATGATCATGAGATTCACTAAGATAAATAACACGGTCCGTGCAATATTCATTTATTTATTTATTTATTTATGCTTTGGTGTCAGTGTTTCAGCGGTTGACAGAGTTTTACATTCAACATGTGTAGACTTATAGAAAGTGTGTAATCGTAATATTCAGTGGCCAACCATCCCAATCTGGTGGCAAAAGAAAGAGTATTGTTCTGATATGCCTAGCGTTGTGTCTGCAATTGACGGAACTTCACATGAGATACAAATTCCATCCAATCAATCCCAGCAAAAACATACTTTCAGCAAACCAATTATTTTTATTGATTGATATGAAAAGAAAGTTTATAAATGGAGAATATTATATGGCTCTTTCCGTATCACATCCTGTATCAACCCGAGACACCAATATCATCCCGAGAGCTTTAGCTTGAGGGATGATATTGGTCGAGGGTTGAAACGGGATGTGATACGGAAAGAGCAATATCATATCATGTTTATCATATACTTAAGCATGAGAAAGTCTTGTTCTGTATTATGAACCTTTAGTCACGTGATCAATATCATTTTAAGGGGTATGATAAAGGGGTGATGATATCGATATCAGTCACGGCAGACAAATACAGTCGTAATGTTCTTTCAGTATTATATATGCAAATTTCCTTTATTTAATACTAAGTATTTCCTGAAACGTCATCTTCATTTGAGAAACAAGCTACTGGACCAGGGTTATAAAAAGATTCGCCTTATTCAATATCTTAAAAAGTTTATATTCCGATACCAAGATCTTGTCGAAAAATATATTTCGTCTATGCAGAGACGATGATAAATGATGCATTTTCATATAGTGAAAATGTATAAAGATAAGGAAATCAACAAAAATGTCAAAAATATTTTGTTATCAATGTGTGACGTAAAATTGTTTTTGACATTTGCTACTGCTTTGACAACTATTTTACCTATTTTGTTCCAGTATTGTTATACATACTGTTGGAACCTTTGAGCCGTAAGGTTTGGCGCTTTAAGATCTGATTCAACCCACCATTTCTTTTGAAATGCCTGTACCAAGTCAGGGTCATTACGGTTTTCACAGTTTTCCGGTTGTTGACTGATTTTATCTGTTTGTATACCTATGAGTTTTGACTTTCCCTTTGTAAGATTGTTCGGAGTTCGGTAATTTTGTTATTACCCATATAAACAGTGATAATAATAAATTCCACCAATATCAATAAAAGAATTACCTTTCATCTTAGCTGAACTTGAGCCGTCATGGTTGTATCGTAGTTGAATTTACAACTACCTGTGCAATCGTTGCTTATCACCACTTAAGTTGTGAGTTTGAACCCCATTCATGGCGAGGTGTACTCGATAAAACATTATGTGATAAAGTTTGTCAGTGACTTGCGACAGATCTCTGGATTTCTCTGGGTACTCCAATTTCCGCTACAAAAGTAGTAACTGAAATATCTTTGAAAGTGGTGTTAAACACCTAACCTCCAATGGACAAATGATGGATGAAAAGTTTGTGTATGTAGTGCATAACATAAAACACCTTTGGGTCATAATGTGACATATCTTTACAAGTATCAATAATACTACAACAATAATGTTTCCCACACAATTATGGGAACTGCTATACACATGTCATGTCATTAAACAATGTACTGACAAAGAAGCAACTTCACTTTCAAATTTCACACAAGTTTAAAATACAAAAAAATGCATGTTTTGTGTCAACATATTTAACTAGAGACTTCATATTCAGAGAAATATATAAGATTGTTCATCATTGACGCAATATCGTGCGCAACGTCACACGCATTGTCGTTTGAACTCAAAAGGAATGGAACACATTTTGAAATAGTCAATAAACCACAATATCCGATAATAGCCGCAGATCCATTGTAAATGAATGTATCAATATGAAAATCATAAAAACGAGGAAGGACTACAGAGAAATTAGAAGGTCTCTATCCTAAAAGAACACTTCTTTCACTGTCATTAGACATCTTATTACTTATCATTTAATCAAACAAGTTATTACATTTACGATCTATGCAGGTATATAGTACGTTTGACTCCTATAAATCTCCAGAATAAAAATTCTTAAAGGTTTAAGTAGAAGTAATTGGTAAGTATTTTAACTAATATTCCGTCGTCTCCGGGAATTTAATATTTCTTTTTTTTCTTTTGGTCAGCTAATCCAGATTTTTGTATTTTTGTTTATGTATTCGAATGTAGCAAGGTTTATTTGTGGTTGTACAGTTCTAATTTTTATTTAATTGATGCATTTAGAAAAATAAAATAATTAACATATGTTTCCGGGTTTTTCCCCCACATCGTTCCTTCTATGAGCGGGATAATAAACTAACCCCATGTCTAATCGAAATGAAATTCTTGGATAATGACCCTGGATATGTTCCACTTGTCTTAAACACTTCCCGGTCCTTTCCTCATTCACGACTTATTACCGGGTTTGTAACTAGATTAACAAGACGGGTGCCACTAGTGGAGCAGGAACTGTATTTAAAATAAATACAATTATTTACAGAAACATAAGTTATTTATTGATGAATTTCATTACTTGAAATGAATTATAAAATGTACAGAGATTGTGTATATATACATAATGGTCTCTTATATACAATCAGAAGGGTGAACATGTTGATTTTAAGGGTCTGGCCGAGATTATAAATAAATTAATATCTAACAACCTCCACAATTCTCCACGAACAAAATATTTTGATACAATCATTAGCCCTCTATACTCAAAATAACTGCTCAATTTGGTGTTGGTGGAAGACTGTGGAGGTATATAAAATAGCTAAAATGTACATTGAATATGTCATTTATAGTCTATTTTTAGCATTATCCGTCTAATTAGGATGTCATTATGACGTCATAGCGCACCCAATTTCACGGAAAGATATATTTTTTAAAAATGTATGTATATAACAATTAAATTAGTAAATTGTTTTTATTCTATGTCGAGCATTATTTTCTAATAAAATGAGGGGCCAATTTTGCACCTTAGCACCTCTCCGTCTTTGACAGTTCAAAGATCTAATTCTAACACTGTTTGGTTTAACTTTCAGACGTATACAATATTTAGTATTAACCTAGTATCACAAGTAACTTTGAGATCCAGTGGGACAGATATATTGTATGGTTGTCACCTGCTTAGATGTTTGTATAATATACTTTATTTCCTGTGACTGTATAATGAATTCTTCATTATCCTATGGAATATATTAAAAATTGCTGAGTTAGATTTCTGTCAAATTATAATATTAAGTATATATGTACCATCTACACACGCTTAGACACATGTCTTATGTCTATCTCTATATTTTCCTTACGAGACAAGGTAACACATCGACCATTGAAGTTATATTTTAATATATAGCGGATGTGGTCGAGAGATCTAGGGCGCTGGACATAAGGCTAAGCGATTGGTGCTGCAGTGTATCAATGGTGTGAGTTCAAATCCCGTCGAGGGAAGAACAAATATTTGACAGGTCAAAGATCTAATTCTAACACTGTTTGGTTTAAATTTCAGACGTATATATATATATATATATATATATATATATATCATATGTATAAAGTCTAAGAAAATCTATCAACCAGAGAACTTAATGAGTAACGGATCGTCGAGACATGACGATGCAGCACGAACAAAATAAATTATAGAAGTCTGGAAGATTGTGCAACGATACCGATAAAGATGTTACAAAAAATATATTGACACAATTTTCGATCAACAAATGACCTTCTTCAATGTCTTTCAAAATTAGACTGGGTTTGTAAAGATTAGATGGTATAATTACAACTCACTAAATAGTCAGGTGACAAAGTGTGACGCATTTGAGAATGTTAAAGGTCATTTGTTGATCGAAAATTTTGTCAATATATTTTTTGTAACATCTTTATTGGTATCGTTGCAAAATCTTCCAGACTTCTATATCTATATATTTATATATATGGTCGACACATACCTTTACTATTATATATGCATAGGATGAGACACAATTTTCATTAGCATTCCACCACATGCACCCATATTTTGACCTGAATAAAAATCAAAGAGGACACACGTACTAACACATGGACTTTAAACCTTTCGGTATTAGAATATATTACAGGGTACGAGACAAAGAAAATAATGGCTGCAAGCTTTAAAAATAAAACATTTAAATCTATTGGATGGTCACTCGACCGAAAATATAGCGTTTCTGAACATGTGACAATTTTTTAAAGGTTAAAAGAAAATATAACGTATATCACTGTTTTGTCGACATGTGTTGCTGCCGATGAATCGTAAGTATATTTTGATAAACGGAAAACGTTATTTCATTTTCGTAATTAGTAGATACATTGTAGATTATAGGGTGTTGTGATGTTTAACGCCACTTTCAACTATTTTCCCGTTATATCGTGGCGGTTATTGTAGATAATACTACTCTTAGGTAAATGAAAATAGTCTTTCTTGTATTTAATCGATCTCTTGTAAAATTCCAAGAGGAAATTTGAAATATCTGATTTATTGCATGGGAGTATATAATTAATTTGAGAATTCTTTTACCGGACTGCAAATGCTATTTTTAATCGCATTTTTATTTTAGAAGCCATATTGTGAACCTATATTTGTTCCTTTGGAAAAAATATTATTAACAACTCCATGATATATAGTTCTTCGTTGTTGAACACCATAAACCTAAGCCATTTATGACGAAAAAACGTTTACATCTAGTAGGTAAAAAATGTGGCTCTTTGGGCTGAAATTTAGATTGCTGTAGGAAAACAACGATATATATTGGATAAGTTTTTTTTCTAATTTTACCTTGCGAGCGCTTCTAACAGCAGCTACTACAGAAAGCGTACACGATGGACTGATTTAATCCCGTCCTAAGGGCAAGTTGTATATTTGCTTTCACATGCATAGCTAGCGAAAGCTTCTTTTGGGAAGTGGGGCAAGAAAGGGGGGGGGGGGGGGGGGGGCTTCTACCACGCAGCGGATAAAGTAAATCTTTGCTTAAGCCATGGGTTTTCATTGGAAAATGCATATATTCCGACGGTCAGCATCCAAATGAAACTGTTCGAATCAGTAATTGAACCAATATGTCTATATGGTTCCGAAGTATTGGGTTATGAAAACTTGAATTTAGTCGAGCAAATAAATAAATACAAGTTATTTTTGTAAAAGAAAACATGAAAGTTGGAGCAACCTCCTTTTTATATGAGGACCTTGACAGGGAGTGTATATATAATTTAAGTAAAGAAGAAGAAAAAAAAACACAGAATGGGGTCATATTGGAGAGAGAAAATGAACTAGTCAAATTAAATTAAACAAATCAACTGATCAGCTGTTATTGACACTGACAAACAGAGGTGCATATATACACATACTAGTGAAAGAATGTTATTTAACCATTCATGTCAGGGGTATATCTTATTACCAACCCAAATTACTGCTATTTCCTAAATGTCAAATAATCAAGTATTGTAAGATCACTGTTGTCACGAAGAAGAAATGATCAATGCAATTTTAATTCCTCTCATGATCAATCTCCACAGCCACTTGTTAGGGGCGGATCCAGTAGGGGGGGGGGGGGGTGCGCACCCGCCTAAAATTGGGAAAAAATAAGATTTTTTGGCGTAAAATCGTGATTTTTCACACGAAATACCCCAAAAATTTCGCGTGCACCCCTAAAATTGGAAAAAATATGATTTTTTGGCGTAAAATCGTGATTTTTCACACGAAATACCCCAAAAATTTCGCGCGCCCCCCTAAAATTGGAAAAAATTAGATTTTTTGGCGTAAAATCGTGATTTTTCACACGAAATACCCCAAACATTTTTGCGCCTTCCTCCGCTCGGCGCAAATTGTTTAACTGCGCCCCCCCCCCCCTAACTTGAAATCCTGGATCTGCCCTTGCTTGTTTCTATCAATGGGAAGGTCGACTAATCATGTGGAACAGCAACAATACAAGCGTTTTTCTGTGTATAAGTGTAAAGTTAGATAGTTTCTCATGTTCATTTATATCCATACACTTTTTTTTTACTTATTGATATAAGAGGAAGTGATATTAATGTATTTTAAAGACGTATCCATTTCAAAGGTGTTTTTTTTTTTGCATAATAATAAATCAAATTTGTCCCGCTGCACGCCATTTTCTTCATTATATACAAATGTATGTATATTCAAATTGCAAGATTTTATAGAATTCACCCCTAATGATTATTAAATGTAATCTTATACACTAGAGTGTGTGAACTCTACCCAAGTTAGATGTAATAAGAGTTTCTCTGTATACACTCATTTTTGTAACAATGTAGACATGTACAATTGCAATAAAAGCGTACCTTAATTTGTTTCTAAGTGCAATGTTGGATAGTCTCTCATGTTCATTTACATCTATATCATTGCTTACTAATGCATATAGCTCCGATACAGACTTAATAATAAAGTAAAATATCGTGGCTTTTCAATTTTACAAAGTGAAAACGCAAATTAATTTCAACTCGTGTTTTTTTTCTTCACGTTTTCGCTCTGCGAAAATTAAAAGTCTCAAAACCCTAATCCGCGAAATAGTCTCATCCGGCTTCCATAATTCAACCAGAAATGAAACTATACTGCTTCCACGTACGATACGACATATGCGAACCGTTGCTAATATGTTTGCTTGTTTGTTTATTTGGTGGTGTTTAACGCCACTTTCAACAATATTTCAGCTATATTGTAGAGGTCAGTTTTATTGGTGGAGGAAACCGGAGGACCCGGAGAAAACCACCGACCTGTCGCAAGTCACTGACAAACTTTATCACATAATGTTTTACACCTCGCCCTGATCGAGATTCGAAATCACAACATCAGTGGTGATAGGCACTGATTGCATAGGTAGTTATAAATCCAACTGCCATACGATCACGGCTACGACGGCCCCTCCGTTCCTAATATATCGTGTGGGTAGTTTAATACGAAATTGTATAACTGACTTGTGAAACTTCAGCCATGGGGTGGCGTCTAGAAACATCAAGACTTGAGGTGGAATCCGTGTCAGTTTTGTTGGCTTGTGATCAGAAGCCACTACTTGAATGTAAAGCGTTTGATGACTTTATTAGAAATACGGAATGAACGATGAATAACACAATAAATCAAGCGTTGGTTACAGTGTATTTATGGGTAAACTGTTTTGGTCTTGTTTTTTCTTCTTCTTATATATCCCGTTTAACAATACATGTTATTCAATCCGATATTTGTTAATATATTTTAAGGATTTTATGTAGGGTATTAAAGATCAGAAAAAATGAAAACGAAATCACTAGCATGTCAACTAGTAGTAAGAGATCTGGTAATAAAAGTCAAAGAAAAGACTATCCTTAATGGAGTGAACAGTATGGCCGGAAGTGGTGACTTGTTAGCTATCATGGGCCCAACTGGTAAGAACAATATATAACACAATGAATTAAAAAAAATCATTGGGATCCTGGTGTTTGAAATAGTCAACATAAATTATTAGTATCGAGAAGTTCTTAAGGGTGTGGGGGGGGGGGGGGGGGGGGGGGGTGCGGTTTAGTGGATAGTGCAATTGTAGTTATTTTCCAGGGGACGGGACAAGGTTTATCAACAAAAACTATAGCAAATAATGTTAGCTACGCGTTGAAAAAGTATCAGAATAGAAAAATTACGTTTGTTCCTCTATTTGTTGACAATTTGTTTGCTTTACCGTTTCAAAATCACAACTCATCTTATGTCGCCAGTGTTGTGTTCGATTCTGTTAGAAAGTTTCCTGTCCGGTTATCGTGAACTCCATCTTCTGTCCAATCCGAACCTCGTTGTGAAGCTGAAGTAAATCAGCCAATCAGTTAGTCGATATAGGGTTGTACTTAATTTTAAATGTTCTATTTGTAAACAGGTAGATTTGGGACATACTATTTCTAACCGGAAGTAAGAACATCAAAGGCACGATTTACCACATTTAGCAATCAATTATTTATTTTCCAAAGATTTTCAACACAATCTCCACATTTAACAATCTTTAAGTTATATTGTGCCGGTCAGTTTTATTGCTTATGTTGGTGAAGGAAACAATCGACCCGCCGTAAACCACTGATAAACCTTAGCACATGTGCGGAAATCGAACTCAGATCTTTATGCTAGTGCTGATACATTTGTAATAAACACTGATTTTATATTCAGAGGTCGTAAATCAGACAGAAAATACAATGGCACAAAAAACTAAAGATTGAGTAACACGAACCCCACAAATAACAGGGTGAACTCGGGTTCTCCGGAAGGGTGAACAGTTAATGTTCCATGACGTCGTTTTTGTCCGTCCGTATATTTTCAAATTTTTGTTAATTTTTTTTATGCATATTTTCAAAATAAACCTCAGTGAAAGTTTTGTCTATGTACAGCTACTTTCCAAGATCAAATATGATTTGGCCATTAAATGAATGTCTTTTTACCAGGATCTGGGAAGACAACTTTACTAAACGCAATAGCTGGACGAGTTCAAACTACAACAGGAGAGATAACTCTAAATGGACATAGTTTCAATAAACAACTTAGAAGGAGACTAGGATACGTTTTACAAGAAGATGTGTTTATGTCGAGATTGACGCTTTACGAGACATTGTATGTAAGTAAAGCTAAATAAACCGGGACCGGGGTATAATTAGCTGTGGGCGGAGCAAACATTTAGATTGTTCGTTATTTTGACCACGGTTATCTCGAGGAGAAAAAAACAATGATACATAGTTTCACAGTTACTTTTGAAGCAAAATATTTGACAGGCATGGTTACTAGTGTTCCTCCCTACGAAACTTTTAGTCTTATTATAAAATAATATTCTTCATCAGTCTACAAATTACAAAAACCACTTCGAAAATTCAAATTTCTGAGGTATGTGACCTTTAGGTCACGTTGGTCATGTGACATACAGTTTCATAAATATGCTGTTCAAATCAACTGGGATTTTTGTGTATCATTTTATTAATAACACAATACCCTGCGTGATCTGATGATTAGCTCCTCCCACAAATTTTGTCGGTAGGTACTACCGCAAATGCCGGTTTAAAGTTAAACAAATGTGTATTTGATTGTGTTAGAATGTGTTCTGTTTCTGTATCCTTTTCCGACACTTCTGAGTAAGTGTCTTTTTCAGAAGTTTGAATTATGAAGAAACTTGTGATACGGGAAAGAGAGGCATGTGCTCTACAACATTTATATCTTAAATTGTATCTTGGGACAGATATATTTCCTAGTACGACTTGTGGTTCTATTATATTATTATGGACATAATGATATATGTTTTAACACAACACAAGTACGTGAAAAAAAAGGGGGAAGGGCTACTGATGGATAGGTCGATATAATTGTCCTTGCAGCGGGCAGTGAACTACCACAATTACCATTATGCTGTTGGAAATATATGTTAGAGAATATCGAAGGGGCAATGAAAAAGGGAAAATCCAGAGAAACATGGCAACAAAGGGCACACAAGACGAAGAAAAACAAAGCGAAAACACAACACAATATGGAAGATTTCATTATTCGACATGTAGCGAGCTATTATCTAAACATGAGAAATCCATGTACATCCAATATTTATGACTAGTTGTGTATTTGATTCATCCGGTGATCATCACATTTGAAGAGATTGTAACATGTCGACATTAACCATGATTGATTGGTTGTTGTTTAGCGTCAATAGAGCAGTATTTCTGTTATATTCATTCATGACGTATGACGAGAGCAAACATACAATAAATAAAACATGTATGGTCATACATTTCTATGTTTTGGTTGTCGCATGAAAATGAGAGCTGATGAATACAGTCGGAGTACTTGCATTGCAACAGGCGGCTACGACCACTGATTAGCGTATGGATCGTCTCCATACACAAAGCTCACACTTACAATTCGTCTTAAGGGGACGTGTATTTAATTAGTACTGAACTTATATCGGACATCTTTTCGGAGGGGTTGTAGCTCGCAGCCGAAAAAACAAACAGTTCCATACTCCGAGGTTCCTACACGAATAATGAAATGAAAAACAAAATCCCACACTTTCGGAACAGTTCCAAATTCGTAGGAAGAGCCACAATCGATACCCCTAATACACATACATGATCTCTCACTTTTCGGGCTTGATACAGGCACTTCAATAAAAAATAAATGGCAGGGTTAAACCAGTTTTATGGGCCCAAACCTCCCCTCGTAGTGAATGTTAATATATATTGAGAAATGTCATTCCGATTTGTTCGTCAAATCTGTTTAAGGTTTATTTAAGGGTTAGGGTTATAGTGTTTAGCGCCACTTTCAACAACAGTTTAGTTATATCGTGGCGGTCAGTTTTATTGGTGGTGGAAACCGGAGAAAACACCGACTGCCTCAAGTTCTAAAAACTTTATCACATAATGTTGCATAGAGTAAACATCGGGATTCGTACTCACAACGTTAATAAATCTGTTTAATGTACGGTCGTCAGTAGTATATCGTATTCAATTGTCAATATAATTTGGTTGTAGAACCACTAATCCTATTAACCCTATTTTCATTTCTTTATTGGACACCTCAAGTTCACAGCAATGGTTCGTATTCCTGAGTCAGTTGTATGGGAAGAGAAACATAGAAGGATTCATGAAATCGTTGACGCATTGGACATGAACAAATGCTTACACACTGGTAAATGTCAATTTTCATTGTTAAAAATATACTTTCCCAATACAAATTTGATTTATGCAATATTTATTGGAGAAAAAACATGAATAATCCATAATATACAATGATACCAGAATGTGGACTTGGATACAAGCTGAAAGCTTATGTTAATCAGTCTCCAACAATACTTATATAAATATCACATTATATGAGTAGACGTTTGGCTTAAACAATAAGTATTCGAGAAAAACATAAATAATACATGACATATAATGATTACAGAATGTGAATTCGGAAACAAGCTCAAGCCTTATGTTAATAAGTCTCCAATAATGCTTTCATAAATATGACATTGTATGAATATAGCACACTCAAGAATAATATTAATAAATTTGTTGTAGATATAAACACTAAAAATCACCTGACACTTTTCAGCAAACAATCTATCAGTAATTTGCTGATCTTGTATTAGTTAAAATAACATCTATTCGAGAAAAACATAAATAATATATTATATACAATGATTAAAAAATGTAGATTCGGAAACAAGCTGAAAGCTTATGTTAATCAGACTTCAATCTCCAAACACAAGTAATACAAACCTAAATATCAGACTTAGGGCGCACGACTCGTCTCTGGAATAACCTTCATTAGGTACGCTCAAACTAATATCTTTGTTTTTAAATGGGATTGTTTATATTTAAGTAAAATTTTCAGCTCTAATGTTAATTATGAAACATCTGGTATCGTGAATAACATTGCACACATTCCGAACCAATAAGATATGATGTACAATTCATTTTACTCCTTTAAATCACGTATTTGCTTGTGTGTAGTGGTATCCCTCACATATTGCGCTGTTTTGTTTTTCCTCATCCTGTGTACCCTATGTTGCCACTTTCTCTGGATAGTCCATTTTTTGATTGCCCCTTCGTTATTTTCTAATGTTTACCCACAGTATATTTTGCTGTAGATGTTTGTATAAACAAAGTTTGGCAAATCTATTTCTTTGTTGTTTCGTTGTCGTGTAAAGGCCTACGTGTTATGGTTCAGTGTTATTAATAAGAAAACTTTGAAAGTATCAAAGGTGTAACCAGAATCCATAAATCGAAGGACAGAAATCACAATGGTCAAAAGATGAAGGACAAAAGGACAAACAATACATTACATAGAAAACTAAAGTTCGAGCAACACGAACACCACTAAAAATTACAAACCTCTTTCCTACGAATATAAGAGAAACGAAATGCCAATACCATTCCTCTTTTAATTTATTGATTGATTGTTTGTATTTAACGTCATGTGGGCAGTATTGCAGCTATAGTAATGACGAGAAAAAATATACACACAAATGGTAAAACACTCGTATTGAAACATTAGATTGATTGATTGATTTTTGTTGTCTAACGAAACTTTCAGCAATATTTCGGCTATATCATGGCGACCAGGTTTAGTGGTGGAAGAAGCCGGAGTACTCGGAGAGAAGCACCGAGCATGGACAAGCAACTGGTAAGCTTTATCACTTGCGGATGCGAGTCGAGAGCACTCTTTTTTGTAATTTACAAAGTCGAGCGCGAACCCATGCCGTCTTGGTGATAGGCTTGTGTGAGTTGTTTGGTAATCCAACTACCTAACTCATTGAGCCACCCGGGCCCTATTGAAACATTAGAATTATATGATGATGCATACAATTTTAAAGACTAAATGTTTGTTACTGCAGATCATGCTAAAGCATAAAATTTGGTCAAACAAAATTAATTAGGTAAGAAAACTTAGCCTTCATCGACACTGGTTTATTGGCTATTGCCTAAGCTACAAGGCTAACTGCATGTATGCAAAGACAGGTAGGAAGAAACGCCATTTAGTATTAACCTTTTTTTTACTTCACACTACACATTATATCTGCGTATTGTCTTCGGGTATGACGCACATTTCTTAGTGTTCCATTATTATTGATGATGCATAGCTGCATACTGGGAGAAAATACCCTACTTGTCTACAGCAATGACACCATAAATTCTGCATTAAAATAGAAAAGATGGCGTTGGAGTATACTTCTCTTGATGTATTTCTGGTCAACGAACCAGTCTACCAATAAAAACATAGATATCAAATTTAGTGCGTACGACGCGTGTCTGGAATAACCTTGATCATGTACGCTCAAAGCCAGCATATTTGAAAGCCAAATAATTTAAAAATCTTGGAAGCAACAAAACCAAAAGGACCTAATCAGGATAGGCAAAATCATCTAAAGTCATCTATGCCTAATCAGGAGAGGCAAAATCGTCTAAAGTCATATATGTCTAATCAGGAGAGCCAAAATCGTCTAAAGTCATCTATACCTTATCAGGAGAACCAAATTCGTCTAATGTCATCTATGCCTAATCAGGAGAGCAAAAATCGTCTAATGTCATCTATGCCTAATCAGGAGAGCCAAAATCGTCTAAAGTCATCTATGCCTAATCAGGAGAGCCAAAATCGTCTAATGTCATCTATGTGTAATCAGGAGAGCCAAAATAGTCTAAAGTCATCTATGCCTAATCAGGAGAGCTAAAATCGTCTAAAGTCATCTATGCCTAATCAGGAGAGCTAAAATTGTCTAATGTCATCTATGCCTAATCAGGAGAGTCAAAATCGTCTAAAGTCATCTATGCCTAATCAGGAGAGCCAAAATAGTCTAAAGTCATCTATGCCTAATCAGGAGAGCCAAAATAGTCTAAAGTCATCTATGCCTAATCAGGAGAGCTAAAATCGTCTAAAGTCATCTATGTCTAATCAGGAGAGCCAAAATAGTCTAAAGTCATCTATGTCTAATCAGGAGAGCCAAAATAGTCTAAAGTCATCTATGTCTAATCAGGAGAGCCAAAATAGTCTAAAGTCATCTATGTCTAATCAGGAGAGCCAAAATAGTCTAAAGTCATCTATGTCTAATCAGGAGAGCTAAAATCGTCTAAAGTCATGAGTGAGGAGTACCTTAGTTTTAAATTATTACATGATTTAGGAACTGTAAAATTTTATATAAAAATATATCTAATAAACAATGTCAGTGCCACAGCATTAACTTATTTCTGCCGCACAAGGATGAATTTGTCTTTATGACAAACGTGTTAATGCTATTTACAGAGGTAGTTAATTTGAAACCCTTTTTAATAGTTAGAAGAATAAGTAAGCAATACATGTTTTAATTAGATCATATGTAGAATGGTACATTTAAATTTCAGTAATTGGAGACATGTTCAGTCGGGGATTATCAGGAGGAGAGAAAAAGAGAGCGAACATTGCCTGTGAATTATTGACAGATCCGGATATTATGTTAATTGATGTAAGTTAAGTGTTCTATACATGTTTCACACTCATTTTAAGGTACGAATATTACTCATAGCTGAAACCTCGACAGTGACTGAAATGTAGAACAGCAAAAAAAAGGGATGTTCCGTTACTTTAATTTGTGTCTTAAGTGTAAAGTTAGATAGTCTCTCATTTTCATTTAAATTCATATCCTTTTTTACTAATGTAGCTAAGAATGGTTGTTAAAGTTTTTGATATTAAGCAACGTAGGGTTAGGTCCAATTGTTTTATTCATTATTGTTTGACGATAGGTAAGAAGTATTCTAATTCTAAAAGCCCGGGTATATATATTGGATCAAGTTTCATTGCAGTGAGGAATAATCCTTGCGAAAGTTCAATCGTTGGTAATTAAAGAATCAAACACACATCTCCCAAATATATTGTGCGAGTAGCGAAGAAACTAGGTCACATAGGCCGAAGAAAATTGTCTAACGTTAATGTTATTGGTGTTTATCGTCACTTTCAGCAATCTCGTTACAATCAAGAATTGACAATCCAGAGACACAAGACGAAGTCAGATAAAACAATAGAACAAAAACCAACACAACATAGAAAACTAAAAAGACGAGTAACACAGACCCCACCTAAATACCACTGGTGAAGCCAGGTGCTCGCGAACAGCATTCCAATACCAATTGATTTAGTCACTGCCGTTTCATATTATGAAAATACCAAAATCCAATAATGTAATACTTTGTACCAAAAATGGGTAAATGGCGAGTCAGGTAATATTAAAATTATATACTTTGTAGGAGCCAACATCAGGGTTAGATTCCAGTACAGCACATAGTCTGATGATACAACTTAAGGGCTATGCTACACATTACAACAAGACTATAATAGCTACCATACATCAGCCTTCCAGCCAGGTGTATCACCTGTTTTCTACATTGCTATTACTAATGGACGGCAACGTAAGTTACAACTTTATTTAGTATATGTAATAGCTACCACACATCAACCGTTCAGCCAGTTCTACCCCAGTTTTGAACATTGCTGTTACTAATGAACGGTAACGTAAGTTACAACTTTATTTAGTTTGTATAATATCTACAATGCATCAACCTTCCAGCCAGGTGTATCACCTGTCTTGAACATTGTTGTTACTATGGACGGTAACCTAAGTTTATATAATACCTACCATACATCAGCCTTCCAGTTAGGTGTATCACATGTTTTCAACATTGTTATTATTAATGAATGGCAACGTTGCATCTTTAATTAGTTTATATTTAATCTACCACACATCAACCTTCTAACCAGGTTTACCACATGTTTTAAAGTTGTAGTTATCAATGGACGTAACGTAAGTTACAACGTTATTTAGTTTATATAATAACTACCATAAATCAACCTTTCGGCCATATGGCACAAATGAGAACTCTTAAAGTTGTATCTTTCTATTTATTCCAGCGAATGTATGTGGATTTCCATGTTGTTCCAAGAGATCAATAGCGAAATATAAAAACACAATATTATGCAATTGTTTAATCTTTTATGATTACAGTTTTTTTTACTTGCTTTTGTTTTCTATTAACCTCTTTTTCTGCCATTACTTAATTTGTTCTGTACAATAAAGCTGAATATTTTCTGAATATTGCTTACACACAAAGCGCGTTCAATCAATTTTGACACGTATATATATGCTTCAACTTTTAAGGTTGCCTATTTTGGAAAAGCTGGTGACGCGTTAGATTACTTCGAAGGTCTTGGATTCCCATGCGCAATCCACTTCAATCCTGCAGACTTTTTACGTAAGTATATGTTCTGTTATATAGCATTAAAATGAATAACAAAAAATAACAAGTGGCCGTCGTGGTCGTGATTGTATTTTTTGGTCGTTGGATTTATAACTACCTGTGCAATTAGTGTCTATCACCTCTAATGTTGTGAGTTCGAACCCCGCTCAGGTGAAGTGAACTCGATACAACATTATGTGATAAAGTTTTTCAGTGACTTGCGACAGGTCGGTGGTTTTCTCCGATTTCCTCCACCACAAAACTGACCGCTACGATATAACTCAAATATTGTTGAAAGTGGCTTTAAGTACAATAACCCTAACCCTAGTTCTATATAATATGAAAATGTAACCCAACATTGTTAGAATAATATATATATGTATCGCAACATCAATCGTAAATATTTTCGAATATAGTGAAAGTGGCGTTAAACACCATAAACCTCAAAACCAAAACTTAATACACTGTTGGAGCAGACCGTAGAAAGAAGCAACATCGATTCCCTTAACACAAGCACATGACCGCCCACTTTCCTGACTAGGTACAAACACTTCAATGAAAATGAGGATGTTGACCTAGTTTTTTTGTATTTGCTATTAATCTAGTGACATATGTATGTCCATAGCATTATCATCAGATACAAAAACGAGGTTTTATTTTTGTGACTATCAGTGCATTTTATAATATTTGAAATGATACAAGATATAAAATATATTATATGATTAGTTCCTATTTGATGTCACGCGAGTAGTGTGTCAGCCATATTCCATAATGAGAGGGGGGTGAAGGTTATAGTATTTAACTGCCACTTTCAACAATTTTTCAGTTATATCGTGGCGGTCAGTTTTATTGGTGGAGGAAACCGGAATACCCGGAGAAAACCACTAACCTGTCGCAAGTCAATGACACACTTTATCACATAATGTTGCAGCGAGTACACCTCGCCTTGACACTATTCAAACTCATAACGTTATTGGTGAAAGGCTGTGATTGCATATGTAGTTATAAATCCAACTGCCATACAGTAACGAACCAATGATGAGAAACTAGTTTCCAAACTATAAATCATTTGGGTAAATAGTGGCATTCTAATGGGCTTACATATGTATCGAAACAGTTGTGAATTCATTTGATTATTTATTTTAACCCATTTTGAAAGTAGGATGATAAAACGTGTTTTATTTATTATTATTTGTAAATATATCCATGTGCTTAGTAGCGTAATGTATAGTTCTTTTCAAATTTGTAGTTGCTCTGATGAAGTCGGACGAGGAAACTGCTAAAAAGATACTAATGGCTGCTGAGTCGAACAGGTAATATCAAAAACTATATAATGCAATTTTTGCGTTATGATATTCTGCCATCTTTGTTAATTTTACTGTAATAGAATGTACTAATGCTGAAAGCTAATAACAAAGGCCCACCACTCCTTCCTTAATATTCTGAACACGTATCCTAAGCCATATTCCAATTTGATATACGTGATGAAATGTATGGGGGTCAAATGGGATAAAGATTCAAGGATTAGAACATTACAGTCATTCTAGTCTTATCAATAAACGTTAGTGAGTACCGAAAGGGCAATCAATGGACAATCCAGAGAAACTGACAGCATAGGGTACACAATACAAAAAACGAAGACAAACAATACAAAAACACATCACAATATGTGTTAGACTCAACTATTAACGAATTCTAGACTAATTTAGAAAATTGATCTGTGCATAAAAATGGTGTTACACAAATCTATGATTACTGAATAATCACATCCTATACTGAATAGAGGTAATTCGGAAAATAATGTGATTGGCCAAACTTGTTTTTCGTGTCTTGGTTTGCTTAAGCCATTCGTTACTGGACTGTTTATTTTATAGGGACGGTATGACCAGTTACCATCTCTGTCAAATGTATGGAATGGAACACAAAATAGCTACTGACACCGATAGTCTCAGAGCATTAATAATTTCATAGAAATAAAAAAAAAAACATTATTTAGGAAAAACATGATAACCTCGATTTGCCAATTTTTAATGTTGCTGTCTTTATTTCGATCGTTTATGTCCTTCTTGCTTACGGGTGTTTGTATCACAATTTATAAGCTATTATATACGTGTTGCATAGTGAAGTTTTTTAACATGGGTTATTCTTCTATGTCTAGTTACTCTAAGAAGTTCACACGTCAACAATTCTGTGATCGCCATCATGAAATTCCCGATCCTTACGCAATTCTTTTGTATCAACTGATTACTGTTTCGTGTAAGAACTTGAATATATCTGTTTCCAGTCATGGCTTTTGACTAGCCATGCAAATATCAGTCCCGTTCTCTGAAGGAGTGAGTGTATGAGTAATTGGTGGTTTTAAAGATTTAACAAGCTTAGAATGGACAAATAAATCTTTGATTTCCATCAAACTTGGTAACTACTAGTACTTGTATATTATTAATAGAAATTATAACTGTTAAATATTTTCTTGCAATTTCAATATCTTCCAGAAAATTTGAGACTATGATAGAACAACATCCGGTTGAAAATGGTAAGCATATTCACCGTAGTCATGCCTCTGTGGAATCATCTGATACAAATATTTCTATGTTGGAATTTAGGAAGAGTGGTGAGTACAATTTATTTTAGCTATTATAAGAACTAACATGTGTCTATGGATCATTATCTTAGGTTTCTCAGGTTGTTGCACTTGCATATACATCTTTGAATTTGATTTGTAAATATTCGGTTTGGCTTAGGTTTATGGTGTTTAACGCCAATTTCAACAATATTTCGGTTATATCGTGGCGCCACTTTTATTGGTGGAGGAAACCTCACTATGGGAAATTTCGTTTTTTCCTACACTTGCAATTAGGCACTTGTAAAGGATTCCAGGGTACAATCCCATAGAGTCCCTCATCGCGTCTGGTTAAGGGAGTCCTCTAGATGGGATTGTTATACTATAATGCGGAACGCCTGACCGCGGACCATAGAGGGTAGCGTGTTTGGAGAGTGAGACGCGCCCTGCATGTTAATAAATCTTTTATAGATTTCGTAAAAGAATAAGGGCATTGTAGCCGCTACAATAGACTATTTTTTCGGCCATATTCGAAACTTCATACTTTTCAGGTGACAGTCAAAATTCATTGCTCTGGTTGGCCTATCCCACTCTCATTTTTGTATTATTTTTATATATTGTTGAAATTGCTGTCGTCCTGAATATAACTGAAATATTGCTTGCTGGACGTTAAGCAATAATCAATCAATCACTCGATTTGGAAATATCAATACTTCACTGGCATCTTTGTAAACATACATTGATTAAAAGCATCAAAGGTGCAAAAATTGATTGATTGATATTTATCGCCATCTTTAGAATTATTTCAGTTGTATCGTGGCGTAAGATGTAAAGAGAAATATAATAGCAACCTCTCATTTGTGTAATATGAACATTTTCAGTTATAATATTCTTTTTTAATTCCCTGTTTTATTGTAGAATCCACACAATCTTTTATTGACGTGTGTACAGTCGACATAAATGAAGCAGACAAAATCTACGCTACTGAACACATTTGGCCAACCTCGTTCTGGACACAGTATCAGATGTTAGCATGGCGTCAATTCAAACAGTCACGTGGACATATTTTGCATAAATTTGATATTATACACTCT
This sequence comes from Bathymodiolus septemdierum, assembly GCA_963383655.1. Taxonomy (NCBI): domain Eukaryota; kingdom Metazoa; phylum Mollusca; class Bivalvia; order Mytilida; family Modiolidae; genus Bathymodiolus; species Bathymodiolus septemdierum. Next base: position 15,218,883 of record OY726523.1, read on the forward strand.
TTATTCATTGCATTAATTGTTGGAGCAGTTTATTTTCAAACTGAATTATCGTATAGAACATTAAGGGATAAAATGGGAGCTGTAAGTAGAATAGAAAATGGTATATGCAGTTAGTTCGATTTGATATTTAGCTGACATCACTCAATAGGTCAGAGTTGTGGTGGTCGAGATCGTATGGTAGTTGGATTTATAACTATCTGTGCAATCAGTACCTATCACTACAAAAATTATGAGTTCCAATTCCGCTCATGGCGAGGTCTACTCGATACAACATTATGTGATAAAGTTACTTTGTGAGTGACTTGAGACAGGTCGGTGGTTTTTCCCGGGCCCTCCGGGTTCTTCCACGAATCAAATTGACCTGTACGATATAACTAAAATATTGTTGAAAGTGGCGTTAAGCACAATAAACCAACCCAATGTCCGAATAGGTCACAAACTGTGTTTTAGGTCGATTGGAAATCTAAGATAGCTGCCAACACTGGACATAAGTAAGCATAAGACACAATAGCAAACATGCAACATATGCATGTATCCTTTTCAGAGGGAGCTGTACTGATGGAATTTAAACTGCTACATTAATGATATATTGATGATCTTTAAACATAATTTTGTTCTTTCATTGTCGTTTAGAAAAAAAAACAATATGACCGCCACCCCTGGCCATAGATCAACAAAGGAACATATTGGACAAACATTTAAATAGCCTTTTGAGAAAATTTCTAATTCATGAAACCAAAGCAATAAATACATGAGTGATCATTGGATGAACCATTCAATATTAGATTTTCATTTGCAGATAAAAAAAGGAAAATCTTAAATAGCTGCAATTGCTATCTGTAGATATATGTAAGAAGAGTTTGAAGATACCAAAGGGGTAATCAGAATACGTATATGGAAGAATCTCAACGGCCAAAAGAAAAAGTACAAAACGACAAACAACGATCTTCAAAACATACACATAAAACTAATGATCGAGTAACACAAACCCCAACTAAAAACCGGGGGTGAACTCAGGGTAAGCAATTCCTGTTCCACTAGTGGCATCCGTCGTGTTCAAATTATATATGGAAAGTCCAAATGTGTATTTCTTAGAGACTGGATTAATGACTTTAATGAAAGGTCCTTTATTGATGAGCTGCATACAGCTTAGTTGTTATGGAATTATTTTTCATCCAATAATCATACAGTAATTACAAAATCATTTGTCTTTCCAATCGTTCAACTTAGGACATAGCTAATGAACATTATTTCCTATGAAACAAGAATCTTGCAATCTGATTGGTTAGTTACCCGGGTGTAAATAGCACCCCTCCCTAGCTAAACCATTTACACCCGGGATAAAATAAAAAAAGTAACTTTGAACTACGCACAGCAATATTATGATATCATAAGAAATAAATTCGTTATCTTGGTGTAATCAGGGGTGTAAAATTCTGTACACCCCTGATTACACCAAGATAACTAATATTATTCCAGAGACGCCAATTTAATATCTACTTTTAATTGTAGTTATTCGCTATCTATTTACATGTATTTTTTCTGTGACCTTCTCGTTGCTATCCGCCATCTATTTTTAGGTCTGTAACCTTTCCGTAATTATTCGACAACTTTTTTTAGGTGTTTTTGTCTGTGACCTGTTCGTAGCTATAGTTATTCGCTATTTTTTTTCAGGTGTTGTTTCTGTAACCTTCTCGTAATTATTCGCCATCTAATTACGGGGTGTTTTATCTGTGACCTGCTCGTAGTTATTCGCTATCTTTTTTCAGGTGTTTTTTTCTGTAACCTTCTCGTAATTACTCGTCATTTTTCTTAAGGTGTTTTTTTCTGTGACCTGCTCGTAGTTATTCGCTATCTGTTTTCAGGTTGTTTTTTCTGTAACCTTCTCGTAATTATTCGCCATCTTTTTTAAGGTGTTTTTTCTGTGACCTGCTCGTAATTATTCGTCATCTTTTTTAAGGTGTTTTTTTCTGTGACCTGCTCGTAATTATTCGCTATCTGTTTTCAGGTTTTATTTTTCTGTATCCTTCTCGTAATTATTCGCCATCTTTTTTAAGGTGTTTTTTCTGTCACCTGCTCGTAGTTATTCGCTATCTTTTCTCAGGTGGTTTTTTTTCTGTAACCTTCTCGTAATTATTCGACATATTTTTTAAGGTGTTTTTTCTGTGACCTGCTCGTAATTATTCGCTATCTATTTTCAGGTGTTTTTTTCTGTGACCTGCTCGTAATTATTCGCTATCTATTTCATGTGTTTTTTCCTGTAATCTTCTCATAATTATTCGCCATCTATTTTCAGGTGTTTTCTTATGTAACCTTCTCGTAATTATTCGTTATCTATTTCCAAGTGGTTTTTTTTCTGTGACCTTCTCGTAATTATTCGTCGTATCTTTTCAGGTGATATTTTTTGTGACCTTCTTGTAATTATTCGCTATCTATTTTCAGGTGTTTTTTTTACTGTGAACTTCTCGTAATTATTCGCAGTATCTTTCCAGGTGATATTTCCTGTGATCTTCTTGTAATTATTCGCTATCTATTTTCAGCTGGGTTTTTTCTGTGACCTTCTCGTAATCATTTGCTATTTATTTTCAGGTGGGGTTTTTTCTGTGACCTTCTCGTAATTATTCGCCATCTATTTTCAGGTGTTTTTTTGTGTTCTTCTCGTAATTATACGCCATCTATTTTCAGGAGTTTTTACTGTGACCTCGTAATTATTCGCTATCTATTTCCAAGTGGGGTTTTTTTCTGTAACCTTCTCGTAATTATTCGCTATCTATTATCAGGTGGTTTTTTTCTGTAACCTTCTCGTAATTATTCGCATTATCTTTCCAGGTGATATTTTCTGTGACCTGCTCGTAGTTATTCGCTATCTTTTTTCAGGTGGTTTTTTTCTGTGACCTTCTCGTAACTATTCCCTCTCTATTTCATGTGTTTTTTTCGGTAACCTTCTCGTAATTATTCGCCATCTATTTTCAGGTGTTTTCTTCTGTAACCTTCTCATAATTATTCGCTCTCGATTTTCAGGTGTTTTTTTTACTGTGACCTCGTAATTATTCGGTATTTATTTCCAAGTGGGTTTTTTGTTACTTTCTCGTAATTATTCGCGTATCTTTCCAGGTGATATTTTCTATGACTTTCTTGTAATTATTCGCTATCTATTTTCAGGTGTTTTTTTCTGTAACCTTCTCGTAATTATTCGCTATCTATTTTCAGGTGGGTTTTTTCTGTTACCTTCTCATATTTATTCGCTATCTATTTTCATGTTTTTTTTCTGTAACCTTCTTGTAATTATTCGCTATCTATTTTCAGTTGGTGTTTTTCTGTAACCTTCTCGTAATTATTCGCCGTATCTTTCCAGGTGATATTTTCTCTGACCTTCTCGTAATTATTCGCTGTCTATTTCCAAGTGGTTTTTTTCTGTAACCTTCTCGTAAATATTCGCTATGTATTTACAGATTGGTTTTTTTCTGTAACCTTTTCGTAATTATTCGCTGTATCTTTCCAGGTGATATTCTCTGTGACCTTCTTGTAATTATTCGCCATCTATTTACAGGTGGGGTTTTTCTGTGACCTTCTCGTAGTTATTCGCTATCTATTTTCAAGCTTTTTTTCTGTTACCTTCTTGTAATTTTTTGCCATCTATTTTCAGGTGTTTTTTTCTGTGACCTTCTCGTAATTATTCGCTCTCTATTTCCAAGTGTGTTTTTTTCTGTAACCTTCTCGTAATTATTCGCTCTCTATTTTCAGTTTTTTTCTGTTATCTTCTCGTAATTTTTCGCCATCTATTTTCATATCTTTTTTCTGCGACCTTCTCGTAGTTATTTGCCATCTATTTTCAGGTGTTTTTACTGTGACCTTCTCGTAATTATTCGCTATCTATTTCCAAGTGAGGTTTTTTCTGTAACCTTCTCGTAATTATTCGCTATCCATTTTCAAGTGGGTTTTTCTGTGATCTTCTCGTAATTATTCGCTATCTATTTTCAGGTGTTTTCTTCTGTAACCTTCTCGTAATTATTCGCTCTCGATTTTCAGGTGTGTTTTTCACTGTGACCTTCTCGTAATTATTCGGTATCTATTTCCAAGTGGGTTTTTTGTTACATTCTCGTAATTATTCGCCGTATCTTTCCAGGTGATATTTTCTATGACTTTCTTGTAATTATTCGCTTTCTATTTTCAGGTGGGTTTTTTTCTGTGACCTTCTCGTAATTATTCGTTCTCTATTTTCATTTGTTTTTTCTGTGACCTGCTCGTAATTATTCGCTATCTATTTCATGTGTTTTTTTCTGTAACCTTCTCGTAATTATTCGCTATCTATTTCTTGTGTTTTTTTCTGTAACCTTCTCGTAATTATTCGCCATCTATTTTCAGGTGTTTTCTTCTGTAACCTTCTCGTAATTATTCGCTCTCGATTTTCAGGTGTTTTTTTTACTGTGACCTCGTAATTATTCGGTATCTATTTCCAAGTGGGTTTTTTGTTACCTTCTCGTAATTATTCGCCGTATCTTTCCAGGTGATATTTTCTATGACTTTCTTGCAATTATTCGCTATCTATTTTCAGGTGTTTTTTTCTGTAGCCTTCTCGTAATTATTCACTATCTATTTTCAATTGGTGTTTTTCTGTAACCTTCTCGTAATTATTCGCTATCTATTATCAGGTGGGTTTTTTTCTGTAACCTTCTCGTAATTATTCGCAGTATATTTCCAGGTGATATTTTCTGTGACCTGTTCGTAGTTATTCGCTATCTTTTTTCAGGTGTTTTTTTTCTGTGACCTTCTCGTAATTATTCGTTCTCTATTTTCATTTGTTTTTTCTGTGACCTGCTCGTAATTATTCGCTATCTATTTCATGTATTTTTTTCTGTAACCTTCTCGTAATTATTCGCTATCTATTTTCAGGTGTTTTCTTCTGTAACCTTCTCGTAATTATTCGCTCTCGATTTTCAGGTGTTTTTTTTACTGTGACCTCGTAATTATTCGGTATCTATTTCCAAGTGTGTTTTTTGTTACCTTCTCGTAATTATTCGCCGTATCTTTCCAGGTGATATTTTCTATGACTTTCTTGCAATTATTCGCTATCTATTTTCAGGTGTTTTTTTCCGTAACCTTCTCGTAATTATTCGCTATCTATTTTCAGGTGGGCTTTTTTTGTAACCTTCTCATATTTATTCACTATCTATTTTCAGGTTTTTTTTCTGTAACCTTCTTGTAATTATTCGCTATCTATTTTCAGTTGGTGTTTTTCTGTAACCTTCTCGTAATCATTCGCCGTATCTTTCCAGGTGATATTTTTTCTGACCTTCTTGTAATTATACGCTGTCTATTTCTAAGTGGTTGTTTTCTGTGACCTTCTCGTAAATATTCGCCATGTATTTTCAGATTGGTTTTTTCTGTAACCTTTTCGTAATTATTCGCCGTATCTTTCCAGGTGATATTCTCTGTGACCTTCTTGTAATTATTCGCCATCTATTTACAGGTGGGTTTTTTTCTGTGACCTTCTCGTAGTTATTCGCTATCTATTTTCAAGCTTTTTTTCTGTTACCTTCTTGTTATTTTTCCCCATCTATTTACAGGTGTTTTTTCTGTGACCTTCTCGTAATTATTCGCTCTCTATTTCCAAGTGTGTTTTTTTCTGTAACCTTCTCGTAATTATTCGCCATCTATTTTCAGGTTTTTTCTGTTACAATCTTGTAATTATTCGCCATCTATTTTCAGGTCTTTTTTCTGCGACCTTCTCGTAATTATTCGCTATCTATTTTCAGGTGTTTTCTTCTGTAACCTTCTGGTAATTATTCGCTCTTGATTTTCAGGTGTTTTTTTCATTGTAACCTTCTCGTATTCGGTATCTATTTCCAAGTGGGTTTTTTGCTACCTTCTCGTAATTATTCGCCGTATCTTTCCAGGTGATATTTTCTATGACTTTCTTGTAATTATTCGCTATCTATTTTCAGTTTTTTTTTCTGTAACCTTCTCGTAATTATTCGCTATCTATTTTCAGTTGGTGTTTTTCTGTAACCTTCTCGTAATCATTCGCCGTATCTTTCCAGGTGATATTTTTTCTAACCTTCTCGTAATTATTCGCTGTCTATTTCTAAGTGGGTTTTTTTCTGTAACCTTCTCGTAAATATTCGCTATGTATTTTCAGGTTGGTTTTTTTCTGTAACCTTCTCGTAATTATTCGTCGTCTCTTTCCAGGTGATATTCTCTGTGACCTTCTTGTAATTATTCGCCATCTATTTACAGGTGGCTTTTTTCTGTTACCTTCTTGTAATTTTTCGCCATCTATTTTCAGGTTTTTTCTCTGTTACCTTCTCATAATTATTCGCCATCTATTTTCAGGTTTTTTCTGTTATTTTCTCGTAATTATTCGCCATCTATTTTCATGTCTTTTTTCTGCGACCTTCTCGTAGTTATTTGCCATCTATTTTCAGGTGTTTTATCTGTAACCTTCTCGTAATTATTCGCTATCTATTTTCAGGTGGGTTTTTCTGTGACCTTTTCGTAATTATTCGCTGTCTATTTTCAGGTTTTTTTCCTCTTACCCTCTCGTAATTATTCGCCATCTATTTTGAGGTGTTTTTTCTGTGACCTCGTTATTATTCGCCATCTATATTCAGGGATTTTTACTGTGACCTTCTCGTAATTATTCGGTATCTATTTCCAAGCGTTTTTTTCTGTAAGGTTCTCGTAATTATTCGCTATCTATTTTCAGTTGTTTTTCCTGTTACCTTCTCGTAATTATTCGCCGTGTATTTTCAGGTGGGGGTTTTTCTGTGACCTTCTCGTAATTATTCGCCATTTATTTTCAGGTGTTTCTTCTGCGACCTTCTCGTAGTTATTTGCTATCTATTTTCAGTTGTTTTTATACTGTGACCTTCTCGTAATTATTCGCTATCTATTTCCAAGTGGTTTTTTCAGTCACCTTCTCGTAATTATTCGCTTTCTATTTTCAGGTGTTTTTTTCTGTAACCTTCTCGTAATTATTCGCTATCTATTTCCAAGTGGGTTTTTCTCTGTAACCTTCCCGTAATTATTCGCTATTTATTGTCAACTGTCTTTTTACTGCGACCTTCTCGTAATTATTCGCCATCTATTTAAAGGTGGGTTTTTTTCTGTGACTTTCTCGTAGTTATTCGCTATCTATTTTCGGGCTTTTTTTCTGTTACCTTCTTGTAATTTTTCGCCATCTATTTTCAGGTGGGTTTTTCTGTGACCTCGTAATTATTCGCTGTCTATTTTCAGGTTTTTTTCCTCTTACCCTCTCGTAATTATTCGCCATCTATTTTGAGGTGTTTTTTCTGTGACCTCGTTATTATTCGCCATCTATATTCAGGGATTTTTACTGTGACCTTCTCGTAATTATTCGGTATCTATTTCCAAGCGTTTTTTTCTGTAAGGTTCTCGTAATTATTCGCTATCTATTTTCAGTTGTTTTTCCTGTTACCTTCTCGTAATTATTCGCCGTGTATTTTCAGGTGGGGGTTTTTCTGTGACCTTCTCGTAATTATTCGCCATTTATTTTCAGGTGTTTCTTCTGCGACCTTCTCGTAGTTATTTGCTATCTATTTTCAGTTGTTTTTATACTGTGACCTTCTCGTAATTATTCGCTATCTATTTCCAAGTGGTTTTTTCAGTCACCTTCTCGTAATTATTCGCTTTCTATTTTCAGGTGTTTTTTTCTGTAACCTTCTCGTAATTATTCGCTATCTATTTCCAAGTGGGTTTTTCTCTGTAACCTTCCCGTAATTATTCGCTATTTATTGTCAACTGTCTTTTTACTGCGATCTTCTCGTAATTATTCGCCATCTATTTAAAGGTGGGGTTTTTTCTGTGACTTTCTCGTAGTTATTCGCTATCTATTTTCGGGCTTTTTTTCTGTTACCTTCTTGTAATTTTTCGCCATCTATTTTCAGGTGGGTTTTTCTGTGACCTCGTAATTATTCGCTGTCTATTTTCAGGTTTTTTTCTCTTACCCTCTCGTAATTATTCGCCATCTATTTTCAGGGATTTTTACTGTGACCTTCTCGTAATTATTCGCTATCCATTTCCAAGCGGTTTTTTTCTGTAAACTTCTCGTAATTATTCGCTATCTATTTTCAGTTGTTTTTCCTGTTACCTTATCGTAATTATTCGCCGTGTATTTTCAGGTGGGGGTTTTTCTGCGACCTTCTCGTAATTATTCGCCATCTATTTTCAGGTGTTTTTTCTGCGACCTTCTCGTAGTTATTTGCTATCTATTTTCAGTTGTTTTTATACTGTGACCTTCTCGTAATTATTCGCTATCTATTTCCAAGTGGTTTTTTTCAGTAACCTTCTCGTAATTATTCGCTATCTATTTTCAGGTGTTTTCTTCTGTAACCTTCTCGTAATTATTCGCTATCTATTTCCAAGTGGGTTTTTCTCTGAAACCTTCTCGTAATTATTCGCTATTTATTGTCAGCTGTCTTTTTACTGCGACTTTCTCGTAATTATTCGCCATCTATTTTCAGGTGTTTTTTTTCTGTAACCCTCTGGTAATTATTCGTTATTTATTTTCAGGTGTTTTTTTGTGATCTTCTCGTAAATATTCGCCATCTATTTTCAGGTGTTTTTTGTAACTTTCTCGTAATTATTCGCTATCTTTTTTCAGGTGTTTTTTGTCATCTTAGTAATTATTCCCTTTCTATTTTCAGGTGTTTTTTCTTTGATCTTCTCGTAATTATTCCCTATCTATTTTCAGGTGTTTTTCGCTGTGTCCTTCTGGGGATTTACTTGTATAATTATGACTATAACTAGTTGTAAGTAATTATAATTACTATAGCATGTATTTGCACTAGTAATATATCTAGTACATCTACAGTTAAGTGTATCATTGTGGTACGGCTATGTTTGATATTCCTTTGCACTGATTACGTAGGTAGTTGTAAATTCTATTTACATACGATCACGACGGTCCCTTGTATATATGTATATATTTGTTTTGTACCATGTTATTCAAATTGTTAAAGTGCTATCATATTGACTAACCTAATTGTTTTTTTTTTGCTTACGTCAGGTATGTGGTATTTCAGCTATATTCATAAAGAACAAAGCTTACAAAATATTAAGAAGAGTTTTGATAGAGTAACGCGAACCCCACTAAAAACTGGGGGTACACTCAGGTGTTTCGGAAGGGTAAGTAGTTCCTGCTCCAATATTGGTACCCATCGTGTTAAAAGATTGGAAAGTCAAACGATTTTGTGATTATTCTAATGAATTTCATAGACAAATATTCATAAAAAAATCATGTTATAGTTCCAGCTGAAAGAGGTGTTATAAATAAAGAAAGAAATGCTGGTGCTTACCGTCTTTCTGCCTACTACGTTGCCAAGATAACCAGTGATCTCCCTTTGATTCTTCTTGTTCCCGTGATATTTTACAGCATTGTCTATTGGATGTCAGCCATGGGAGATGCCATTTTATTTTGCATTTTTCTTGGAATTAATCTACTGCATTGTCTCGTTGCACAGGTATGATAGATGATTGTTGAGAAACGTGCAATCTTGAAAAGACTATATAATTCTACACTAAATTAATTAATGAATCACACATCATCTGAAACAGCTTGTAATCTACTATAGGCTATAACATCTAATATTGGGAACGATATTAATCGTGTTAATGGGGGGTTATGGTTTTGGTGTTTAATGCCACTTTCTGTCAACAATATTTCAGATATATCGTGACGGAAATCGTGTTTATGAAAAGAAAGTGTAAACAATAATGGTCAACTAGTACACCTATGTCAACAACACGAACAACGATCTCTCACCTCAAATTATTTAATACAAAAAAGACCATGGATTTTGCCCCAGGAAATAAAAGGGCTGTGTTTGGGACAAGCACAACAAGTTCCATCAGTTCGTGTTTTATTTGTAATGCTATTTCTATTAAAGATATTTTAACATAAATGTCATTCTTCATGCGTGTTCATGTAATTCATTTTTCATTTTGAATTCTAGATATAGATATTTAGAAAGAAGTATTTGTTCCAATGTTTATATTACTATTTGCAGAGTATTGGTCATATACTAGGTGCAGCAATTACAGATATTAAACTGAGTTTAACTGCTGGGAACACGTACATGTTGTTTTCTTTACTACTTAGTAAGTAATGTTAGGTGCAGCAATTACTGATATTAAACTGAGTTTATCTGCTGGGAACACGTATATGTTGTTTTCTTTGCTACTTAGTAAGTAATGTTAGGTGCAGCAATTACTGATATTAAACTGAGTTTAACTGCTGGGAACACATACATGTTGTTTTCTTTACTACTTAGTAAGTAATGTTAGGTGCAGCAATTACTGATATTAAACTGAGTTTAACTGCTGGGAACACATACATGTTGTTTCCTTTGCTACTTAGTAAGTAATGTTAGGCGCAGCAATTAATGATATTAAACTGAGTTTAACTACTAGGAACACATACATGTTGTTTTCTTTACTACTTAGTAAGTAATGTTAGGAACAGAAATTACTGATATTAAACTGAGTTTAACTGCTGGGAACACGTATATGTTGTTTTCTTTACTACTTAGTAAGTAATGTTAGGAACAGAAATTACTGATATTAAACTGAATTTAACTGCTGGGAACACGTATATGTTGTTTTCTTTACTACTTAGTAAGTAATGTTAGGCGCAGCAATTACTGATATTAAACTGAGTTTAGCTGCTGGGAACACATACATGTTGTTTTCTTTACTACTTAGTAAGTAATGTTAGGCGCAGCAATTACTGATATTAAACTGAGTTTATCTGCTGGGAACACATACATGTTGTTTTCTTTGTTACTTAGTAAGTAATGTTAGGAACAGAAATTACTGATATTAAGCTGAGTTTAACTGCTGGGAACATGTATATGTTGTTTTCTTTTCTACTTAATAAGTAAAGTATTACGATGAAACCTCTCTAAATCGAACCCGAACAAACCGGAATTCTGTATAAACCGAATTTTAGACCAAGACTCAATGTATGACATTTGTGTTAAAATAACCTGTATAAACAAAACTTCTTTCTATTATGGAAACTCAACTTGGTCCCATGGATATTCAGTTCATTGTATGATATAATCTGAGAAACATTTATGTATATAGAAAACGTTGTGGCTACGTTACTATGGTAGCTCTATTTATATCTGTCTAAGGTGAATTCGATTTCAACCTATGTCAAGGTATGCTCGATGCAACTTTATGAAATAAGCTTTGTCAGTAGTTACTTATGGAAAATATGTGATTTTGCTGGGTACTCGATGTCCTCTGCCTTTAAAATGGCCACTACGATATCATTGATATAGTCTTTAAAATAGAATTAAACCTTCATAGCCAATTTAGATAATTGAAAGTTTGCTATTAACTGAAAGTTTGATACACAATAAAGCAATCGATAGCCATAATTCAATTGTTATGCCTGACGTGATACAGTTCTTGTGCACAATGATCAGTTTTCATTCTTTAATTTCAAAACAATATACATCTGGATGTATATAAAGTATCAACGCGACGAGTCTCTTGTACCTGTTCCTACTCGAGATGATAGGTCGTACAAATTGATGAATATATGTATATCATCAATCCATACCAGGCTCAAGCTAGCGACCAATTTCTAGCGACCAATAAGCTAGCGACCAATAAGGCGATATGTCTCAAAACCAAAAAAAGAAATAAGAGCAAAATGTACTTTTAAAGATTTCTAGCTACCAATAATAAATATATTTCTGTAATTGCACATTCAACACATTAAATCGACATCCGGGCATACAGGAAATATTTCTGGACCCCCCACCCCCCTCCACAATACAAAGTTGACATTTGACACACTACAGTGGAAATAAGGCGCAGAATCTCACACAGACACTCATGTGAGTAAAAGACAATACATTTTATGTTCTATTTCCCATGTTCACCCGTACATAAAATATGTCTTCTCTTTACTGAGCTTAATAATGAAGACAAACATATATTTAGGGATAGCGAGCTTACAAAACAGTCGGCCAACTTTAAGCAAACACAGCGTAAACAAATAATATACTTTCATGTAAACCGTTATATAATTTGGATTTGCCAGCGCTTTGTCAAACAAAATAAAGTCCTAAGATTCCCCGTTCACATGAAGACGTCTCATCAATCTACAAAAAAATGTAAATATAGAACGTTAGAAAAATATAGCAATACGTATTATCAAAATAAACAAAATATAAACCCTGCATGTGCGTGTAACATTTATTTAATAAATAGTATTATTTTGTTTTATCTATTTATTTTTAAATTGTGTTTTTTAAGGTGTCAAACAACTAATTTAATTCCCCAATGCACTTAAGTCAGGTAAAGGCCCAGGCAATACTTTTGATTTAAACCCCAAGTGGCAGTAGGGTCCCCCCCAAATCCAAATATCAAAGTTGATATTTGACACCCTGCTGTGGGCTTGAGGTGCATTATCCCATTATCCCACCTAGGCACTTAAGTCAGTTAAAGACCCGGGCAATACCTTCGACATAAACCCAGAGTGGCAAAGAATTTTGCCGTCCTTCGGTAATTCTTAATGGAATATGTATAGGGTCCCTCCCAAATCCAAATATCAAGGTTGATATTTGACACCCTGCTGTGGGCTTGAGGTGCATTATCCCATTATCCCACCTAGGCACTTAAATCAGTTAAAGGCCCGAGCAATACCTTTGACTTAAGCCCTAAGTGGAAAAGAACTTTGCCGTCCTTCGGTAATTTTTCATGGGATATGCATAGGGTCCCCCCAAATCCAAATATCAAGGCTGTAATTTAACACCCTGCTGTGGGCTTGAGGTGCATTATCCCACCTAGGCACTTAAGTCAGTAAAAGGTCCGGGCAATACCCTTAGCCTAAGCCCAAAGTGGGCAAGAGCTTTGCCGTCCTCGATATTATTTTTATGGGATATTTATAGAGACCACCCCCTCTACAAATTTTTTTCAAATATCAAAATTGATATTTGACACCCTGCTGTGGACTTGAGGTGCATTATTCCACCTAGGCACTTAAGTCAGTTAAAGACCCGGGAAATACCTTTAACTTAGCCAAAAGTGGGCAAGAACTTTGCCGTCCTTGACATATTTTTATGGGATATTTATAGAGACCCCCCTCCACAATTTGTTTTCAAATATCAAAGTTGCTATTTGACACCCTGCTGTGGGCTTGAGGTGCATTATCCCACCTAGGCACTTAAGTTAGTTAAAGACTCGGGCAATACCTTTAACCTAAGCCCTAAGTGGGGAAGAACTTTGCCGTCCTTGATATATTTTTCATGGCATATTTATAGAGACCCCCTCCACAATTTGTTTTCAAATATCAAAGCTGATATTTGACACCCTGCTGTGGGCTTGAGGTGCATTATCACACCTAGGCACTTAAGTCAGATAAAGACCCGGGCAATATCTTTATCATAACCAAAAATGGGCAAGAACTTTGCCGTCCTTGATATATTTTTCATGGGTTATTTGTAGGGTGTCCCCCCCCCAAATCCAAATATCAAAGTAGTGTATCGGGATAGCTCAAGGCATAGTTCAGGGGAGCAAAGGGGAGCGGGCCATTACGCATGCGTTATTGGAAGTGACGTCACTGGAAGCGGCCCTGACCGGAATGAAGTCACGTGACCGGAAGTGACGTCATTACCGGAAGTATGTTCTGCGCATGTCCGGAAGTGCATCTCCGCCTTTTTTTCTTACTATTGTAGTAGTACAAAATGTACCATTGCTCATGACCGAAAATAGCATGGTTACCGGATGTGACGTGACCGAAAGTGACGTCACAAGAAGTGACGTCATAATACCGAAAGTGGATGATTCCCCTTGGGTGTGATCTTAATTGTTCGAGGTGTTGTATAGTGCGCCAAGGGTCACCCAATAGAAGGTTACTGCATTTATCCAGGCTTGTGACTGGCTCTATATAGAGGTTGCATTAACCTTCTTCTTTTTTTTTTTTTCCTTTTTACTTTACTTTTCTTTTCTTTTTTTCATACCACATGTTCAACAAGTAGCAACACAAATTTCTGTACAATGCCCGTCGCTTCCACGGGATTTTCTAAGAGCCTGGTGACGTCTATCATACTATGTCCTGCACATCGATGAATGAGGTAAACAATGCAATGAAGTCCGCACACGATAGATCCTTCTTCTTGTGCTCGAACGGTATTGTAAGTCCATTGAAGGCAATGTTTGTTCATGACATTTGACATAAGCGGATTCGTGCGGTGGACGTCCGGTTGGATCGTAGTATTCCCCTCGTGAGTTGGCGTCGATGTATATAGCGCCCCAGTGTTGTCACATTCGATGGTCTGGAACCGTATTTCCCACAAGGGCCGAAGGTACGTTTAATAGTCTGGGTAAACTGTTTCTGGCATAGACCCCCTTAAACACAGGTCTGGAGTGGGGATGTTTTTTCAATAGAGTGTCAATCTTTAGCGTATTCATTATGCACTGTAGTCAAACAAGATTTGTCTGTTTCTACCGATTTCGATCACGTTGTCAAATTCTGCATACAGGACGACGTTGATGGTCCCTGCCAGAGCTTCGGTGAAATGAATCTCCATACGTAAATTGCCCTGTTTTATCAGCTGAAACGTTCTCACTTCCGACATATCCGGAGTCAGATCGAATCCAAATAAGGTGTTTGCTTTAGCGAATTCCTCTCTGGAGATGGTATTTCCTTCGTCTTGATACATCTTTCCCGTACTGGTATAGAGTCCGATATAACTGCAAATATAACCTGCGTGTTCAAAGTCGGATTGTAACGTTTGGCGGGAATCTGTCGTCCGCCCACGTTCAGTGCCACAAAATTGATCTTGTAGTGTCTAAAATCGAAAGGGATTTTCGTAATAGTCCCATTTAAGGCATCACTGTCCACGCAACCAATCACCAGTCTTTTCGGCAACTGTCCCAAAAACATGTTGTCCTGGACGTAATTCATGTTTCCACGGGGAACCGTATCTACTTTGACTTCTACACGTCGGATGGGGTATTTACAGCTGGTCTTTTCAAAAACTTTGACGTGATCCATTCTTACGGCAGGACTTAACTGTACATTTCTCACAAATAAAGCGAGATCCTTGATTTTGATCTTATAGTTGTCGACATCGGCCATTAGGGCGAACACGTCTCGACTTCGTCGTAATTTGATTTTCAGATCGACGTGATTCAGTAAATATTTCTCTTGACAAAATAAATCCAAGTGTAGTTTTCCCGTCATCTGTACAGCCTTGCTTTGGGCCGCCAATGCTTTCCGGGACGTGAATCCTTTGTTATCGGTTGTTCTCTTATCTTGATGTCCCGGTGTATCCTTGTACAACATGACTCCCGTTAATTGAGATTCTTTGGCAGCTGGGCCATAGCTGAGTAATATTTCTATGTAAGCTCTGTAAGGGTACAAGCTGGTCGGTGGTGAAACCAGATTTTCGTTCAGGCTAACACTGACATCACTAAAGAGGGAATGCATCCATAAGTTGACAGGTCCAACGTCAGCTCCGCCATTCAATGCAGTATCGTCGTCATCCATGATGTGTGCTTCCACAAACAGGTAAGCATTAGCCAAGTCGATATAGTTGTCCCCCGCCCCACTGACGGCAAATTCGTAAGATCCTTGATCCGTTAGAGCCGATGTCAATCCTTTCTGCTCCCAATACCCATAAGCCACACTGGTCTGTGTAGGTTGAACTTCAAATAAATCCAGTTTTGATTTCGTGCATTCGCATGAGTTGGGATGTACAAGTGCCATTCTTATCCGAAATGTCATTCGATGTGTTCCGCTGCTTGGTCTGCTGACGTCTGGTCTTTTTTCGCTTGGCAGGTCCTTTTATAACTCGTTGTCCTGGGGTCCTACCGTGTCCATAGCTTTCTGGAGTAAGTTTTCTCCTGTTGATTTCAATCGTGATTTTCCTGCCTGTTTGATATTTCTTCCTTGTACGACATCTCCGGCAATATCTAATCCCGTTTTTAAAGCCTCTCGTTCTACGGTCTTTGCTCCCTTTTTCAACAAAGGCATGGCTGCTTTAAAGAGTCCCCCAAAGATACTGCCAAGTCCATGTCCTCTTTGATATCGTCTTCCCGCAAATACCGGATATCCTTTTCATGCTTGATGTATGTAATAATCGTGGTAAGCTTTCGCATCGTAACGATGAGTTGGTTTCATTCTAGAGAAAATTCTTTTCGTTTTCTACAGTGAAGTGTCACCACCACTCGTCCTTTATTTATATGTCCACGGTCTGAAATCGTCGTTGTAACAGGGGACATTACTGTATCGGATCAATCACTCTGGTGATCATTTCTCCGTCTCTTCCTTCCACCGGTACGATTCTCAATAACGGTACTTGGGCATCTCCCACCATTCTCGGTTCCACCAAGGGACAATACATGTACAGAGAATGTAATCCTTTCTTGTAGTCCGCTACCCAATCTGAAGCATACTCCCCCCCCCCCCTCCGGAAATATAGCTTGTCTGAATCCTAACATGGATTGTAATAAAGGACTGATGATGACTTGATAATCTTTTTTCACTTTCATATCGATTTTATGATTGATTTCATTGAAACCAATGTCGAATTTATTCTTCAGTTCCTTCATGTGCCTTTTCCCCTCGATAGGGAATCCTTTTGGCCGAGGAATAGTACCCATCTGCTAACAAGACCAAATGCTGTGAGGATACTGTATCTCTGCCAATCCGATTTCCCATGTTCCGTCCAGATCCGTTATTTTCGGAAATTTCGTCGTGTAATGAGTTAAAGTATTGTTCGCACAGTAATTCATGGAACTGTTACTAGGCAAAGTCAGGTAAAACATGCTTCGTCTTGATCGTGGGGTTAGGTAGCAGGTATCCCAGACAACTGCTCAACAAGGCCGTCCACAAGGTACTGTTCTCCGATTCGACCGTCAAGTTGTAAATGCTGACTACGATAACCGTGTACAGGATGAGTACCTGACACAAAAATACGACCTCCGAACGTGGAGTCTTCTTTCCACAAGTCACCCAAGACGATACACTGTCCGTGTCACTCGGTGCCATTCGCAAGACTGACACCTCAAACCGCGACGCTTCGCTTTTGTAGGTCCTGTTTAAAGATCCAGCTGTTGAAGGACTCTTGATATCCAAGTCACTTGACTAAATACTGAACACTTCGGCCCTTTTTTCTCTTTTTCAAAATGGGTTCAATCTTGTATACGTCGTCTGTCTTAATGACTTTCTGTAATTCTTCGGCATAGAATGTTCCTTCCAGAATTTCACCATGGTCGTCTTTGACTAAGCATACCGGGGGTCTGGTTTCGATACATTTCACTACCATAAACAATTCTTCAGTCCAATTGGGTAAATATCCTTTCTTGAACGTACGTTTGGCTTTGCTGAGTCGCACTCTATCTCCGGGAGAAAATTTGCATGATTTTTTGGGTCCCTTTCTTCCATATAGCCTCTTGGACACCGTTGTTTGGTTAGCCCACGTGACTTCTGCAGGTGGTATGTCTATGGTTCTGTGAACGGTGTGGTCATAAGATGCGACCATCTCGGATAGAACGTCTACGTAGGTTAGGGTTTCTCTGTGTGTGAAATACTTCCACATCTTGGTTTTCAATGTTCTGTTAAAACTTTCAACGATACTGGCTTTGGTCTCCTCGTTGTAAGTGGTAAAGAAGTGCATGTCGTGTTCTTTGAGAAACGTTTGAAATACTCGGTTGATAAATTCAGTTCCTTTGTCAGTCTGTAAACGTATCGGAAGCCGCCCCGATTTGAAAATGACCTGAAGCGCATCTTTTAAAGTCTTCCCCGTCTTGTCTGTCAATGGAACGACCCATTGATATCGGGATAACACGTCTATACATGTCAACAAGTACTTGAATCCTTTGTTGTAAGAAGACAATTTTGCCAGATCCACTAAATCCGCCTGCCACTGGTGGTCAATTCCATAGACTACAACGCGTCTCCTGGGAAATCGTCGTCTAGTTGATTTATGCAAAGTGTACGTGTCCTGAGACTGTAACCATTCTCTGACTTGTTTTTTCGCATAGCCTTTCGGCTCAAATTTACTCAATCCTCCATAACTGGCGGGAGCTAAAAGGTTGTAATAGGTCGATTTCATGCTTACAACTGCCCCTTCGTGGTCTCAACCTCTGTTTTAAAAGTCGACCTAGTTCTGGACTTCTTTCCTTCTGTTTCTTGGTGTTTTGGGGGAGTACGGTCTAATAGGAGATGGACTCTGTTGTCGTTTGCGAGATCTCGGTGTTCTTTTGGTCTGAGTAATGTATCTCCAGCGGTCCTCGTGACCAATCAAATCTTGTGGAACATTTGCTTCTCTTAAGGCTTCTCCGAATGTTTCCCATCCTCGTGGGTTGAAATATTTCCTTTTGCTCAGCACGTCGTTGACTAACTCCATCACGTTGCTTTCTTGAACGGTTTCTCCCTTGTATTTCAGTTCCTCTTTCTCGTTCCAGCTAATGTCGGGACTGCTCTTCATTTTTTTCAACAAGAGTTGTACTTTGCCCTTCATTGTTTTTGGTACGCTTTCCAAAATTTCGTTGTCGATCAGGTCCTGTTTCACGGGTTCAGGTGCGACTGACACGGGTCTGGGTATGTAATCGTCGTAGACGTTCAAATATCGAGTAAACGATTGGTCGTATAGCTTGAGACGTTCGTCTTCCGACAGGTCTTCTCTTTCTAGTATGGTTTGCATTTTCTTATTCAAGGTGTCCAAGACTTTCACGTGTTGTTCCACTGGAGGTTTTGGGCGCTCTTGGGTCTGTTGGTATCTATTTATTAAGGTTAGTTCCTCCATTGAAACAATGCAGAGAGCAACGGTGCTACTATAGATGCAATCGGTGCTAGTAGGGATTCCAAAAATCCACCTTTCTGTAAGATCGCTTTCTTCTTTTTGAGAGAGACCGACTTTTTCGTCAGTGCTCTCAATCCGGCCTTATTTCTCTTGAGTTTTTCCTTCTGCAGTTTAGTTAACGGGACGTTGCCTCTTAAAAATTATCGGCACACTCACACAGACAGTCGACGAGACTGCGATCCGCTTTGGTTATGAGGTGTTTACGAATACATGGTTTCGTCTTTTGTAAGTATACTATATCACTGCCGTGCTTTTGCAAGCTCTGAGAGACCATGTTATTCCCTCAGCGTCTGATGCAAGAGTGGCAAGAAACGGGATGTAACATCCTTTTTATGACTCGACATACGCTTTCTGTTCCTCACCGGGAAAGATGAAGGTTCTTAATCTCAGGATATCCGGCGTGTTTTGTTTCATATCGATCACCATGTAGCCGTGAGGTCTGGCCGTAGCTCGGGCAAAGGCTTCCAGGAAAAATTGCGTTCTCCTGTGATACATTTGGTGTGTTAGCGCCATGATCTGCGATACGTCTGTCAGGTTTTTGAATAGAACCATGTAATGGGCATTGCGACTTATGATTCTATGGTATTTTCCTCGATGAAACAGATTCTGAACGATATACATGACGCTGATGTTTTTGTGGTGACTCTTTTTCGTAAACAGTGAATCCACCCTTTGATCCTTTTCGTCCATGAGATCGTCCAAAATGATGAAATGCTTTTCTCTTGGATCGATCTAAATTATCCAGATCCGGTAAACCTTGTTGAAATTATATCCCTTCTACGATTCCATACAACGTCTGATATTCACCATGACACCATAAGATCCGATCTGGCTTGGGAGTCATCATGTGTTTGATGTTGGGAACGAACTGTCGGACAAGCATCGATGTTCCACTGCCTGTAGGTCCTGCAATCATACTGGTAAACGGATGTACCCATGGAATGAAATGATCGGGATCGTATCCGTCTGGAACCCCCAAAAAAACCGGATTATGGGTTTTCAAAATATAATAGGGTTCTTCTTCATTACTCTGTAGGTATTGCTGCAGCTGCGTCGACGGTGGCATATATCCCTCTGTCATCAGCGGCGGTGTATATCCCTCAGTCAACGGCGGCGGCGGCGTATACTCCTCGGATAATGCATCTCAAGCCCACAGCAGGGTGTCAAATATCAACTTTGATATTTGAAAACAAATTGTGGAGGGAGGTCTCTATAAATATCCCATAAAAATATGTCAAGGACGGCAAAGTTCTTGCCCACTTTTGACTAAGTTAAAGGTATTGCCCGGGTCTTTAACTGACTTAAGTGCCTAGGTGGGATAATGCACCTCAAGCCCACAGCATGGTGTCAAATATCAACTTTGATATTTGAAAACAGATTGTTGAGGGGGGTCTCTATAAATATCCCATGAAAAATATATCAAGGACGGCAAAGTTCTTGGCTATTTTTGGCTAAGCTAAAGGTATTGCCAGGGTCTTTAACTGACTTAAGTGCCTAGGTGGGATAATGCACCTCAAGCCCACAGCAGGGTGTCAAATATCAATTTTGATATTTGAAATAAATTGTGGAGGGGGGTGTCTATAAATATCCCATAAAAATATATCAAGGACGGCAAAGTTCTTGCCCATTTTTGGCTAAGTTAAAGGTATTGCCCAGGTCTTTAACTGACTTAAGTACCTAGGTGGGATAATGCACCTCAAGCCCACAGCATGGTGTCAAATACCAACTTTGATATTTGAAAACAAATTGTGGAGGGGGGTCTCTATAAATATCCCATAAAAAATATTTCAAGGACGGCAAAGTTCTTGCCCACTTTAGGCTTATATAAAGGTATTGCCCGGGTCTTTAACTGACTTAAGTGCCTAGGTGGGATAATGCACCTCAAGCCCACAATAGGGGGTTAAATATCAACTTTGATATTTGAAAACAAATTGTGGAGGGGGGTGTCTATAAATATCCCATAAAAATATGTCAAGGACGGCAAAGTTGTTACCCACTTTTGGCTCAGCTAAAGGTATTGTCCGGGACTTTAACTGACTTAAGTGTCTAGGTGGGATAATGCACCTCAGGCCCACAGCAGGGTGTCCAATACCAACTTTGATATTTGAAAACAAATTGTGGAGGGGGGTCTCTATTAATATCCCATAAATAATATGTCAAGGACGGTAAAGTTCTTGCCCATTTTTGGCTAAGTTAAAGGTATTGCCCGGCTCTATAACTGACTTAAGTGCCTAGGTGGGATAATGCACCTCAAGCCCACAGCTGGGTCTCAAATACCAACTTTGATATTTGAAAACAGATTGTGGAGGGGGGTCTCTATAAATATTCCATAAAAATATATCGAGGACGGCAAAGTTCTTGCCCACTTTAGGCTTTTATAAAGGTATTGCCCGGGTCTTTAACTGACTTAAGTGCCTAGGTGGGATAATGCACCTCAAGCCCACAACATGGTGTCAAATATCAACTTTGATATTTGAAAACAGATTGTTGAGGGGGGTCTCTATAAATATCCCATGAAAAATATATCAAGGACGGCAAAGTTCTTGGCTATTTTTGGCTAAGCTAAAGGTATTGCCAGGGTCTTTAACTGACTTAAGTGCCTAGGTGGGATAATGCACCTCAAGCCCACAGCATGGTGTCAAATACCAACTTTGATATTTGAAAACAAATTGTGGAGGGGGGTCTCTATAAATATCCCATAAAAAATATTTCAAGGACGGCAAAGTTGTTGCCCACTTTTGGCTAAGTTAAAGGTATTGTCCGGGACTTTAACTAACTTAAGTACCTAGGTGGGATAATGCACCTCAGGCCCACAGCAGGGTGTCAAATATCAATTTTGATATTTGAAAAAAAATTGTAAAAGGGGGGTCTCTATAAATATTCCATAAAAATATATCGAGGACGGCAAAGTTCTTGCCCACTTTAGGCTTATATAAAGGTATTGCCCGGGGCTTTAGCTGACTTAAGTGCCTAGGTGAGATAATGCACCCCAAGCCCACAGCAGGGTGTCAAATATCAACTTTGATATTTGAAAACAAATTGTGGAGGGGGGTCTCTATAAATATCCCATAAAAATATGTCAAGGACGGCAAAGTTCTTGCCCACTTTTGACTAAGTTAAAGATATTGCCCGGGTCTTTAACTGACTTAAGTGCCTAGGTGGGATAATGCACCTCAAGCCCACAGCAGGGTGTCAAATATCAACTTTGATATTTGAAAACAGATTGTTGAGGGGGGGTCTCTATAAATATCCCATGAAAAATATATCAAGGACGGAAAAGTGCTTGGCTATTTTTGGCTAAGTTAAAGGTATTGCCAGGGTCTTTAACTGACTTAAGTGCCTAGGTGGGATAATGCACCTCAAGCCCACAGCAGGGTGTTAAATTACAGACTTGATATTTGAATTTGGGGGGATCCTATGCATATCTCATGAAAAATTACCGAAGGACGGCAAAGTTCTAATCCACTTAGGGTTTAAGTCAAAGGTATTGCTCGGGCCTTTAACTGACTTAAGTGCCTAGGTGGGATAATGCATCTCAAGCCCACAGCAGGGTGTCAAATATCAACCTTGATATTTGGATTTTGGGGGGGGGGGGGGGGGGGGGAACCCTATACATATTCCATGAAAAATTACCGAAGGACGGCAAAGTTCTTTACCACTCGGGGTTTATGTCGAATGTATTGCCCGGGCCTTTAACTGACTTAATTGCCTAGGTGGGATAATGGGATAATGTACCTCAAGCCCACAGCAGGGTGTCAAATATCAACTTTGATATTTGGATTTGGGGGGGGGGGGGGGGAGGGACCCTACTGCCACTTGGAGTTTAAATCAAAAGTATTGCCTGGGCCTTTACCGGAATTAAGTGCATTGGTGAATTAATTTAGTTGTTTGACACCTTTAAATACACAATTTAAAAATAAATAGATAGAACAAAATAATACTATTTATTAAATAAATGTTACACGCACATGCAGGGTTTATATTTTGTTTATTTTGATAATACGTATTGCTATATTTTTCTGATGATCTATATTTACATTTTTTTGTAGATTGATGAGACGTCTTCATGTGAACGGGGAATTTTAGGACTTTATTTTGTTTGACAAAGCGCTGGCAAATCCAAATTATATACCGGTTTACATGAAAGTATATTATTTGTTTACGCAGTGTTTGTTTAAAGTTGGCCGACTGTTTTCTAAGCTCGCTATCCCTAAATATATGTTTGTCTTCGTTATTAAGCTCAGTAAAGAGAAGACATATTTTATGTACGGGTGAACATGGGAAATAGAACATAAAATGTATTGTCTTTTACTAACATGAGTGTATGTGTGAGCGTATGCACCTTATTTCCACTGTAGTGTGTCAAATGTCAACTTTGTTTTGTGGAAGGGGAGTGGGGGGGGGGGTCCAGAAATATTTCCTGTATGCCCGGATGTCGATTCAATGTGTTGAATGTGCAATTACAGAAATATATTTATTATTGGTCGCTAGAAATCTTTAAAAGTACATTTTGCTCTTATTTCTTTTTTTTTGGTTTTGAGACATATCGCCTTATTGGTCGCTAGCTTTTTGGTCGCTAGAAATTGGTCGCTAGCTTGAGCCTGGTTCAATCCATTCGTATTTTATGTATCAAGTTAACAAGGGGAAAGAAACTTTTATGCATGTGAATTGACAGACGGAGTATTTATGATATATGTGATAAATTAAGATAAAAGCTACTACTCTGTCGTCCATGGTAACGATTTTAATGTATTCGAAATTACGGCTGCATTTGATATTTGTGCAATAATACTCCCAGCCATGTTATTGTAGATGTGGCCTCTAATATCAGTTACATACCGCCGATAGAGGCCAATGTTACAGGTCGATATGTTTGCAGTTCTTTTTATGAACGAGTTTAAGAATTTGACTAATGTTGTAATAGAAAAATTAAGTACACTCGTTGACAAACAAAACTGTTTTCACGATTTCGTTTTATTTTTTATGAATTATAGAATCATTATTGTACAAGTTAGATACATTACTATTGAAACAAAAGAAGTTGTCCGTATTGGATACTAACGGGTTTCATTTGTTTCAATAGTACTGTATCTTATACATGTACACGTGATTGCTATAAAGGGTACGTTGGGTGTTTGAATGTGATTTGCGAACACGCTTGCAAAATAAAAGCATACTCTTTTCTATTTCAGGTGGATTTTTTAACGCACATCTCCCGGTTTGGATGCAGTGGGCAAAATATTTATCTATTCTCCACTATCCTTATGCCTGCCTTAATATATTAAGTACAAGTGATCTGCCAGTTCTCTGGTATGTATAGTTATGCATAATAATGGGGAAATACAATGGAAAAGTGCATACATGTTAGAGAAACCCGAAGGGGCAATCAATGATGTACAATCCATATATACAGAAAACATTGGTCGCAAGACACAGAACGACCACATTCTAAAGAAAAACACAACACAGAAACCTATGAAGATGAGCAACAAGAACTCCAACAAAAAAAGGGGGGGGGGTGAATTGAGCTCCGGTGCTCGTGAAGGATAGACAGTTCCTGCTTCTTTTAAGAAACCCATGTGTTATTCATATAGTCAAGTCAGGTAAGAGTATTGTCGTTGAAAGAGGAAAGAAAACATCTACGTAAAAGAGAAAATACCCAGAGCCATTTGAGAAAAATTTGTTTGTAGGTAGTGTTATTGACTGAGATATGTTTTTCCTTTCAGGTGCAATACAACATCAGCCGAAGTTTTCCCATCATGCAGTGGTAATTCTACATTTATAACAAGGAAGGAAGTTTTAGAAGACTTCGGAATAGATATTCCATATTTTTGTTACATAGCGTCTATGGGAATCCTGTTTATTATTTTTCGTATTTTAGGATATTATGTTTTAAAGTTTAAACGACGATAATTTACATACAGTGTACATTTCCCATGTGTTCAAATATATCACTATGGAAATATGGTGCTTGTCATCCAGGAATGTTGAGAGACTAGAAGTCCGGCAACCAAACCGAAGCAACAGTCATTAATCATAAACAATATTGAAAGTATCTTGCGACTTACCTTACACAATCTACGAACTTTTGTTTCGGGGAAATTCTAATGGTAAGGTCATGCAGGTTCCAGGAGCTACCATTAGAACAATTATAATGTCAGTTGTGTGGCCGTCTTAACGCATGGGCACGCTGACCAGTTGTCCGGGGGCCCCACGAGCATAGGGGCACCATGCTAATCTTTGTATATTGTGTACGGCATGTTTTTTAAATGCTTAAATATTGATTTTGTTGGAAGTACCAATACAATAAATATATGTTTAATTTTATCGACAATTACATTTTTATTTCTGTGAGTGGTTGTGTAGGTAGAGGCCCCAGTGCTAGGAATTTCCCGGGGGAGTATAATGGTGTGAAGTAGGCTCTGTGCTAAATGAAGTATGCACATAAAGTAACTTAATATGGAAAGTCATCATTTGTAGGTTCAAATGATGTGCACGCAAGGGTGTTTTGTGTTAATGTAGTTACGCCCTGTATGTCTCCCAGAAATGCATTGCATTCTGAATTATCTGTACTATCAGTATCATAACTTTTTACTTCAAATATTTCAAATATTTGTTTTAGATTTGTTTTCAAATGAAGAGAATTCCCTGTAATAAGGGATATTTGAGTCGGGGTAAACTAGATTTAAAACAGCAACGATACTACCGTAACAGGGAAAAAAACACCAGTACATTGGAAAACAAAACGTCGTTCAAAAAGATCACTCACACAACCTATGGTGTTAAATGCCACATTTAGCAATATTTCAGTTATATCATGGCTGTCAATTATATCATGGCTGTCAATTATATCGTGGCTGTCAGTTATATCGTGGCTGTCAGTTGTTTTATTGCTTGAGAAAACCGAAGTACCCGGGAAAAACTGCCGACCTCCAAGTCACTGACAAACTTTATCACATAATGCTATATCGGGTACACCTCGCCATGAGCAGGATTCGAACTCGCAATGTTAGCGATGACAGGCATTAATTTCATAGGTATTTGTAGATCGAACTATCATCCGATCACGACCATCACGGCCCCCAGGGATATTAGAAAAATACCAGTACATTGGAAAACAAAAAGTCGCTTATAAGGATCACTTCAATAACCTATGAAATTGTCACCAGCTTGTCTGGTAAATATACCAAAGTTATTTGTATATGCAATCTGCTGATCTCTTACAACACCGACAGAGAAAGTTTATTGTATATGCAGTCTGCTGATCTCTTACAACACCGACAGAGAAAGTTTATTGTATATGTGGTCTGCTGATCTCTTACAACACCGACAGAGAAAGTTTATTGTATATGCAGTCTGCTGATCTCTTACAACACCGACAGAGAAAGTTTATTGTATATGTGGTTAATTGTTAAATTTCAAGGAGTAAATACTGCAACTACATTCATGATTAAAACAAGTTTACAAATTATAAAAAAAAAATATATGAAAAATGATGGCACTGGACGTATGGTTTGAGTAAGAAGAGTTTGAAAAGGGTAATCAGAATCCATATGTCGAAGAAGAACAGACAACACATTGGCCAAAAGAAAGAGGAGATTAAGAATATGATTGGATAAGAAAAGTTTGATATGGAACGAATCAAGAACCAGAACTCTTTAGAAAACAAACACCAGGCACTCGTTTGTACTATCACGTAGTTAGAACGTATGTGTATTTCGGTGTACATTACGCGAACACTACTCTATTATGCATAGCCTATTATTAGGACACTTTATTATTTACTATGAGCCTCTGGGGATATAAAATGGTTAGCGTGCTGTCCTCATGTACGGTAGACCATGGGCTTGATTCACGGTAGGCTCAAACCAATAGACATGAACACATTACATGGAAATTAATTACCATAACTAGCGTATATTTAGTGAATTAATACATCGTGGTTTGAAACCTAAATTCTCAAAACCAATTTAGGAAACGATCGATTTGTTGATTCTTATTTGATGTCAAGTGAATTTAACGGACTTGACTAAATGAATAACACGGCGACTGTCATTTAAGAAGCAGAAACTGCTTACCCTTCGTGATCACCTGAGTTCACCTCCAGTTTTATATGGGGTTCAAGTTGCTTATGATATTAGTTTTCTGGGTTGTGTTTTGTTGTTGTTGTTGTATCTGTGAATGTATTGTCATAAGTAAAATTTTGACATACCAAAAAGGGTAGTCAGCAGCCGTGTAAATCGAAGGACAATTCAATTGCCAAACGAAAAAATGCTAATAATGATTTACAAAGCTATACACAGAAAACTAGAGATTGACACAATACAAGCTCTTAAAAAATGAGGATGAACTCAGGTCTACCGGACGGTTAAATGGTTCCTGCTCCATTAGTGTCACCCTGTAGGGTTACTCTTATGAGAAACTATTTTATAAAATGTAAGACATGAATATGAAAAGACCGGAAATGCGAAAATGCAAAACGGAACATATTCGTTGTCATTTGTGACACATATATTCCGTAGCGGTTAACGAAGTCAAGATGGCGACGGGAACATGATGACTTCATATCTTTTACAAATAAAAATGCCAAAAGTCTGCTATATGAAAAAAGACGTGAAATGACGTCAATTACCGGAGTTCTTGCTTTCTATGTGAGGCAGACAAGTTTGGTACAGCGTCGTGCAGTTTCGTGCAATTTGGGACCTGCTGATCATATAGAAATCGATATCCAATCAATGATGACCAATCGTACTCTTGACAAAATAATAAAAAAAAGTTTGAATGATAATTTCTGTCATGAATTAACAAACAATTAATAATTGTATACATTTTACATAAAAATAAAAACAATAACACGTTCGATTGCCAAATTAATCGCAATATGGCGCTAGTTGGAGAGTTTGTCACACAACACAGAGATCGACTAATTTATCCGTATAACATAAAGCAACTGTTTGTAATCTATGATTCCAGAAACAAATATCACATAAGGAATATGTGTATATAAGTAAGTTTGCATGACATGTCCTGAAAAGATGTAAATTATGAAGTGCATGTTGATCTCGGCGGCGACAACTAAAGGGAACATCTCAAAATACACAAAAATGTATTGCGATTCATCAGTAACACAACAATATTACATAACAATTATATCACGAATAATACTATTCTCATTGTTAGAAAACTTATTTACTTCAGAAATAAAATTTCCAATATCATTTGATGAGAATTTCCGAAATAGAAACTATAAATAAAAAAATTAATTCCGAATTTCACAATATAAATTATGAAAATGTTCAAAACAATACTATGCCAGATTTCACATTATGAAGTTATATATACGTGTTTTTTCTTATTCGTACTATCAAATTTTTTTTTGCCACATGTAGACTGATAATTCTGGTTCAGAGAATAATAAGTAGAAACCAATCACGAGTACTTAAAAAAACAATTAATAGTTCTGAGTTGGGGAAATACATAAAAATGAAATTATACTATATATTTTAAGTGAGAACGATCTAATTACTTCGATTCCAAATAATTTTCACAAGTATTATCTATTTGATAGTTAGTTGGGGGATCCCATTAACCGGTTTAACACCGCAACATTTTTGTGCCTGTCCCAATCCAGGACCTGGATTTCAAACGTCATATGTCGTGGTCGTTTTTCTTGTTCAGTGAATAAGGGTAATAACAAAATTACCGAACACCGAGCAATCTTCCAAATGGAAAGGCAAAACTCATAAGTCAACAAACAGACAAAATCAGTCAACAACCGGAAAACTGGGAAAACCGCAATCGCCCTGACTTGGTACAGGTATTTCCAAAGAAATGGTGGGTTGAATCAGATTTTACGGCGCCAAACCTCCCGCTTCCATTACGGTTAAAAGGTTCCGGTTGTCACTATAACAGCATTTTTAACAATACTGGGACTGATTCCAGGTGAGAAGTGATTGTTCGTTTTGTCGATATTGGTGGAATTGTTGACCATGACTGTAAAACTCTCTTTGCATAGGTGTTGCGTACATAACTAATGAAATTATATTTAGTACGCACATAAACTAAATCACAGAATTTTTTGTGAGAAACGTCATATAAACAAGGTATATTCGTAACACAGAGTAAACATTCATTATCATCCTTTCCTCTCGCTATATCTACCTGCTGACTCCATAAGCAAAACTCGTATCAAAGTTCGCGTGAGTTGAGCTGGACTTATCAACAGTGAGCAGGAGTTATCACCAAATTCTCCCAACATTTAAACGATAATTCATATGAAGATGACAAAAATAAATAAAATTCAGCAACACCATTAGCTAGTTAACATTTTATTTTTTAAACATATATCAAATTAGGAACATTCGTGTCAGCAATATCAACAAACATCGTCCTACAAAAATGTACTTGTCACAATTCTTGATAACCTCTGCTGAGACGTCATAATTTTTACGTCATAGGCGAGGTCGTGACCTTTATGTTTTCCAAAACGGAACGGCATTGGTAAACAAAACTGGTGAATTGCCGACTTTGATGTTTGTAATAAAAAAAAAAAACAATGAATATCACCATTAAAGGAAAAATTCAACAATCTTAACATTTATATAAATCTGTAAAAATGAATGGTATATTTGCAAACTACTTATGAACTATGTTTTGGGGAAGCGTATTTTGAATATTTTGAATCATATGATTTTTCCCGCGAAAATACAAATATAGATGTATCCGTGTTTATGTTTGATTTAAGGATGATAAACATGTCATCTGAATGTGAATATGATTGATACTGAAAAATATCAGCCTGCTCCACAGCATATAAAGTTTGTGACTCGTTCGCTTCGCTCACTCGCCACCAAACTTCATATTCTGGCTCGGCAGGCTGATATGTTCGGTATCAATCAATTCACATCCAGATAACATATACTTATCGTCTCCACTTTAGAACATAATATCCTAAGATATGTAATATGATGAAAAATATTCCCATTGATGCTATATAACAATAATATGGATTGTCTACTCCTGCTTCGCGTAGAATTTCCTTCCGGGTTACAAACGTCACATTGCTACTGCATATTGGGTAGATTTCCGGTGATGTCGTATTACACCTGAATAAAAACAATAAGATGTTTGATTAAGCACCCACGTTCACCTCATGTTTACGGTGTGTTCTTGTTGCTAGATCTTTAGTTTTCTGTAAAGAGTTTTGTAGATCATCATTTTTTTCTGTTGGCCATTGATTTGTCTGTCCTTCGATTTACGGCTTTCTGATAACCACTTTGGAATCTTCAATTTTTTTCTTAAACGTTTCATCGCAAACACAAAAATAACGTTGCCACGACATTTTTTTCACAACATTTCAATTACTTTGCAGTGTCATATATTAACTATGATAGTATTTGTATATTATCTATCCTCAATATTAGGTGTAGTGTAAGAGTTATGATGTTAAACGCAACTTTCAACAGTTATATCGTGGATGTTAGGTTTATTGGTTGAGGAGACCGGAGTACCAGGAGACAAACTTTAGCATATACTATTGTATCGAGTACACCTCACTCCTCAATATTAAAATGGTATATTTTTGTAAGATATTTGAAATCAGTGTTTGTAGATCTTGTATTGTTTGTATTCAATTATTGCATGTACTACGGAGTTTCAGGAATATCATACTTTATATATACTTTGACTTCCGAGTTAGGGGTCATGGTGTTTAACGCCACTTTCAACAATAGATATGTAAGTGGAATGATAGAAAATATGTAATAAAAATCACAATCATTTTCAAAACTTAAAAAAGGAAAGGAAAATGGGAAGAAGAAAATAATTACATATGTAAAGAAGCTTCATTACTATACATCAAGAACCGCATCGGTGGTGTAATGGTTAGTTTGCTCGCATCGAGTGCCGTATATTGTTTGCTTGAGCCCCGATCGGGTCAAACCAAAGACTATAATATTGGAATTTGTTGTTTCTCCGCTAAGCATGCATCATTAAGGAGAAAGAGCAAAGACTGGTTGGCCCAGAATCAGGATAATGTGTTCGAGTGGGGCGACAAGTCTATCCGCGGACTGTTGCTTCATTATAAAAATCGAACTAAGACTATTAGTCTAGTACAAAATTGAAAATTAACTTATTCTCGCCATGATATAGCTGAAAAATTGTTGAGTTAGCGTTAAGCAACTCAATCACTCATTCACTCTATATACCAAGCTATGACAAACTTTATCCTGAACAGTTTTAAATCATTCCCAGTGTTTATGATATTTTCCAGCCATAAAAGTGTGTGTATTATGGCGATTTATTTCTGGTCGATTCAAATACAGTTTAATTCTACCACACTGTATGCTTGTCAGGACCTAATACTGCGGCATGTGCCTTTTTTATATTTATTTTGTTGAGGTTTCCCAGAAAGTGGTCTATGTATTTTGTGGGGGGGGGGGTTTAGAAAAGAAGTTTAAACAGTGATGGTAATCAATAATTCCAATATTGACAAAACAAACAATCGTCTCTAATTTTAACTGAAATCACTAAATAAACCAAACCACGACAAGTGATGATGGAGAAAAGCAATGTCATGGCTTGAGACAGACATAAACATGTGGCGGGTTTACACCAGCAATACATATACATAGATAAACCTCCGAATATGTAGGTTAATGATCATCATTTTTTAGACAAGCAAAAATTATAACTGATTATTATAGCAGATTTAATATCAAATCATGACTTATCACCGGGTTTGCAACTAGATTATCACGACGGGTGCCACTAGTGGAGTAGAGATTGCTTACCCTCCGGAGCACCTGCGTTTACCACCGGTTTATAGTGGGGTTCGTGTTACTCGATCTTTAGTTTTATGTGTCTGTTGTCCTTTTTCTTTTTGGCCATTGTGTTGTCTGTTCTTCGATTTACAGAATCTTATTATCCATTTGGTATATTCAAACCCTTGTTGGTCATGTTGTATTGATGACCATAACTGTTTAAATATTTTCAATATCCGCGGTATATTTTGAACATATATTACATTCATGAAAACCTCGGGGAGATATAAGTTTACTTGATAGATTATGTTCAATTTTTGTTAAGTATTTTTTTTTAAAGTTACATACCAGAGAATGGATAAATCTTCCGTACACAATATATGTAGACTGGCATAAGCATAGTGAATAATGGAGAAATATTTTAACCACTCTAGATAAGGCGGTATGTGGGCATTAAAGTAACCACCTGTAATAAAATATGTAATGAAGTAACAATAGAATAATGAACAAATCCTATAAGTTTATGGTTTATGGTGTTTAACGCCACTTTCAACAATGTTTCAGTTATATCGTGGCGGTCAGATTTATTGGTGGAGAAAACCGTAGTACCTGGAGAAAACCACCGCCCTGCCGCAAATCACTGACAAACTTTATCACATAATGTTGTATCGAGTACACCTCGTCATGAACGGGGCTCGAGCTCGCCATCTTAGAGGTGATAGGCACTGACTGCATAGGTAGTTGCTTATCTAACCACCATACGATCACTACCACGACGGCCCATGTAAGCTTATGGTAGCAGTGAACATTGATTGATTGGTTCACTGATTTATTGGATGGCTTACTAATGGATTGATTGATTGCTGCTTAAGGTCATATTTGTTGCTTTACGCAGCATTAAGGAGAAAGAGCAAAGACTGGTTGGCTCGGAATCAGGATAATGTGTCCAAATAGGGCAACATGTCTATCCGCGGACTGTTGTTTCAGTGAGCTAGCACTATAAAAATCCAACTAAGCGTGTTGGTCTAGTACAAAGCGGACTTATCATCATTTTATTGAAAATTAACTTGTTCTCTCAATGACATAGCTGAAAAATTACTGAGTTGGCGTTAAAAAATAATAACCCACTCACTCACTCAATACAAATTTCCGAGTATGTATTGACTTATAGTCATTGTCGCGGTTTAATCTACTTGCCTCCATTAGATATGTCATAGCGATGTATGCTAATCGTGCTAGTATTATTTTTAGACATGCACTTTTGATAATATGTAATAAATTACATGTACTTACTAACTATAAATGAAGACAGTATGTATGTTGTTCCAGTTTTCAGAGAAAGATACGGATGAAAATTAGCAAATCCTATCACATGACCAATACACTGCAAACAGTAGTATCATTTAAAACATACATTCTGGGAATTCCTTTTTATTCGTCGATTACCAATGTTCTTTGGTATCATCAAACCACGACATTAAGAGAAGTTATGAGCAAATATAAAAAGCACAAAGTCAAATGTCAACGAATATCTTAAATTTTATGTGCACGTTTTGTAGATTGTTGTTTGTCCCTTTGTCCTTTTTTCTTTTGACCATTGTGTTGTCTGTTCTTCGATTTTCGGATTCTGATTACCCCTTTGGTATCTTCACTGTATTTATAGGTTATATAAATTAGCATTTGAGAGAGGAGATATCAGACTTGAATGTTTCAACAAGGCAACTGATAACAATGGGCTGTGGTATGTCTTTCTTCTTTTCAGAATTGGTACTTTTTTCATTTCCTATTCTATTCACCGTGACAACAACATGAGCCTGGCACTACCGTTGGACCAGTTCGAGTGTGTTCCGCATACGGATGTTGAACTGATGCTAAGGGTTTGACGTAGGAAGTGTTTCACTTGGCTTCGTGAAGACGTTGTTTACGGATTCAGATTACCTCTTTGATATATTCACACTCTTCTTACATGATTTTTCCACTTTAAATCTTGTCTGATCATTAGACCGAGATATTTGGCTTCTTCCAAAGACTGGAGTGGATGAACATGGAGGGTGGAGCTAAATGTGTTCGTTTTGCTTTAATTCGATTGACAGACAGGACGTTACATTTGTTAGGATGAAGAGGCATTATCCACTTCCTTCCGATATTGCCCGTTTGGCGAGATATTGTTGAAAATGCTTGGCATCGATGGTGGATTTTTTACAAAGCCATGAATGCGATGGTGTCGTCTGCAAATAGTCGCATGGTGGAGCTTAGGCCGACTGGCATATCGTTTATATAACTCAGAAATAGATTATGGTGTAAGACTAACCTTACCAATTATCACAGCCTATGTCCTTTTTGTTAAACAGTAAGAATTCAATCCAGGAATTTACTTTACATTAGATCCAGTACTTTTTTAATTCATGTAGATGGTTGGTTTCATGTTGTTTAACGCTTCTTTCAACAATATTTCAGCTATATCGTGGCGGTCAGTTTCATTGGTGGAAGAAACCGGAGGACCCGGAGAACACCACCGACCTGTCTCGAGTCACTGACAAACTTTATCACATAATGTTGGACACCTCGCCCTGATCGAGATTCGAACTCACAACATCAATGATAATAGGCAATGATTGCACAGGTAGCTGTAAATCCATCTATAATACGATCACTGCCACGACACCCCCCTTAATATTTAGAGGTGTATATAAACGTGATATTTGCACAAAAGGGGATGTAGTATGGTAGTTTGAGCTACATATGGAATCTGTGGATATCACCACTACAGTTATGTTTCTGATCAGTTTATAATCTTTGTTACGTATCTTCATAATTGACCAATCGCACTGCAACTTGGAATCTTCATAATTATGAGTTCGTCTTTCTACTTTGACGTGGTTGTAAGTCCGGTTGTTGACTCCAGCTTCCTTCACAAATAAAACTGACCGCCATTACTAAAATACTGTTGAGAGTGGCGCATATTATTGTCTGTCCTTCGATTTACGGCTTCTGATTGCCCCTTTGGTATCTTCAAACTTTTCTTAAATAAAATGATAATAACAATTACCTGAACAATGAGACAATATAACAAGTTAACGGCCACGAAAATAACATATAATGTGGCGTCTCCTATCCCTACCATCCAATACAGAATACTGAAGAATATTAAAGGAACACATAGTATTAAAGGCAGTTCACTTGTTATCTTCGACATATAATAGGCAGACAAGCGGTAAGCACCGGCGTCTCGCTCTCTGCGGATGATTGCTCTTTCTGGTGGGACTACAATGTATAATTCAGAACGTTGTTATTGACATTCTCGAACAGGTTTATTTACATGTGCATGTTGGTGTCATCCGATTTCCCGCAGGACCCAATACGATATTTTACAATTGCTAATATTAAAGTTTGGCAATTCTAACCTTTGCCGAAAACCTGGTATTTATTTTTCTGAGTGAATGAGTGATTGTTGTTTAATCAATGAGTTGATAAGGATGTCCGCTTTGTACTAGTTTAAAATGCTTTGCTGAATGCTTATAGCACTAGCTGTCCGAAACAGCACTCATACACATTATCATTATTCCGAGACAGCCAGTCTTTGCTCTCACTTATAATGCTGCATACCTAACGGAGAAGAACTAAATACCAATTTTTTAGTCTTTGGATTTACCCGAACGGAGCACGAAGGCACGCTGTACCACACTCACTGCGAACACCCTATCCATTACACCATGTCCTATTTCTTGTCTGTTGTGCTTTGGTGTTCATAAGGTAAGAGTTAAGGGGCCGTCGAGGCCGTAATCGTATGGTAGTTAGATTTACAACAACTTATGCAACCAGTGCCTATCACCACTGATATTGTGAGTTCGAATCTCTATCAGGTCGAGGTGTACAACATTATGTGATAAGTTATATACCAGCAAACAAACACAATAAAAACGTCAAGACAAAAGTGGTTTTGTTGCTTCATTTTGTCAATGTTGTATCTGAGTTGTACTTGCAGTATAAGTATTTTGACGTTCTTTTATTTAGTATACAAACATTATCCTAAAACCTAATATCATTGTGTCATAAATTATGATTATTATGACTGACTTTGGGAATACATGTATGTGTAGTTATATATGGAATCGAACATGTATAAGATACAGTACTATTGAACCAAAAGAAGCGCCGTGTTGGATATAACGGGTTTCCTTTTCCGCCTGAGTATAAATGCGAAAAAAGAAGCCCGTTATATCCGATACGGGTAACTTCTTTTGTTTCAGTAGTAATGTATCTAACGTCATGTACAAGAATGATGTTATAATTTATGAAATAAAATAAGTCATGAAAACAGTTTTGTTTGTGAACGAGTTTATCTAATTGTCCTATTACAACATTGGACATATTCTTAAGCGCGTTCATAAAAAGAACTGCTAAAAAGTCGGCCTTTCGGCCTGTATCAGCGGCCTGTAACTAATATTAGAGACCGCATTCACAATAGCATTACTGTGGGCAATATTGTTAAGTTAATATATCATGCAATTTTTGTTGTTGTTGGTTGGTTTTTTTTTTGGGGGGGGGGGGTGTTGTTATATGTTTGTGTTTGTACTTAATACATGGTATCCTCATTTTTGTATTCAAATCATACCTAGTTAACGTCTGTTGGGTTCTCATTCTCCGTCTTAGTGTGCACAGTGGTTTCGTGTTTTTTTTTAATTTGATATTCAGTTGAAATGAGGTATATTGTCTGATCGCCTAACATTACAAATATCAAATAAATACTTACAACTGGTTACCACCAAAATCATAGAATACAATCCCTGATACAGCAAACATAAAACAATCTATAAATAGACATATGTATTAATAGCATACAGAAACAAGTAGACAGTCATTGAAGGGCCATCGAAGTAGGCTAATGATGGTTGGTTGGTTGGCTTAGAGTGTTTAACGCCAATTTCAACAATATTTCTGTTTAGTTTATAATTATTTTATTTGATCAATGATACAAAGAGGATCGGACACAAGTTTTACCAACTTATGGAGTCTTCTCCTATATTTACAATCATTTTTACATTATATTGAGAATGCACAAGAAAACAAGAAAAATACAATTGTATCATATAATATAGCTGAACATAGTAAACGAATAAAAAGAAATGAGGAAAAAGTATGTGTGTGTGTGTGTGTGAGTTTGGATGCTGGATGGTGTTTGGTTAGTACATTAAACGATTAGAAATCGTTTAGACCTTTTTATGAATCGAAAAACTGAATCAAAAATAAAGCAATGATCTGCATAGCTTAAGGTCTCACTTCCTGATGTGAGAAGTGAAGTATTGATCAATTGAGACAAATCGCTTATACTGAGAAACAGATCATTTCTTATTTCAGAATATTTGGTACAAACAAAAAAGAAGTGGTTCGCATCTTCTTGGGGGGCAGCGCAGCTACACGCTGGGTTAGATAGAATATGAACCTTGTCTAGATCATGGTTTAGGAAAGAAGCTGTACTTCTCACTTTTGAGACAGACCAATTCCTATTTTTAGCGATGTGAGATTTTCTTATCTTGCACTAGTGCAAGACAAAAAAATCACGTGTGTTTTACCGGCAAATGCATGCTGTACAGTTTATGTCAACTGCCCCCCTATTCTCCATGCTTTTCCTTTTTAAAATAAACAATTAACCACGATTCTACTACATAAGTATTTTTAAATTCATTTATGTATTATATTCTGCTAGCTAACGTGCACCTTTCACGGTGTTTGATTCTTTTTTCAGGCTCTCTTCCAGTCAATGTTTGTTTACTTTGAGTAAATAATATATTCTGCTAGCTAACGTGCACCTTTCACGGTGTTTGATTCTTTTTTCAGGCTCTCTTCCAGTCAATGTTTGTTTACTTTGAGTAAATAATAGAGTGCTCTCCCTTGTTAGTAACTAACGTAAAAAAAAGAAATGATCTCCCTTTGACCAAATTCAAATATTGTTTTACAGGTATTCATCTCTGTTGTAGTAACATTTATAACATATTTATTACATACATTGTACTTTATGATGAAATACATTTGAAATACTGCCGAGATACGGATGCTTATGGATAAATCGAATATTTACTTCAGCAATGGAAAAATATATTGCGGGAAAACGCTCGATGGAATGTAAACAAAACAATTAGGTGTTTAATGAGAAATAAAATCAAACACCGGTAAAAGTACAAGATAGGGAAATCTCCGACACCCTTGGGTAAGATTACAATCGTTCTCTAACTCGGCAAGCCTCGTAAAGAGAACGATTGAAATCTTACCCTTGGGTGTCGGAGATTTCCCTATCTTGTACTCTCCCCGGTGTTAGATTCTATATATATAATTTCGGTTATATCGTGGCGGTCAGTTTTATTGGAGGTAACCGGAGTATCCGAGAAAACCACCGACCTGTCGCAAGTCACTGACAAACTTTATCACATAATGTTGTATCGAGTACACCTCGTCTGTACAGGATTCGAACTCACAATGTTAGTGGTGATAGGCACTGATTACATAGGTAGTTTTAAATCCAATTACTATACGATCACGACCACGACGGTCCCTAGTATGCTAATGGAAATGGTTGTTTACTATAGTCAAATGTCATGCATATAGGAATACTTTTTACATCAATTTCAACTTCACCGCTTTCAGTAATAGGTGCAAACAACGATCCCTTTTTCATCGACTGGTACCTCTATTCATATTCCAGTTTTCGTGCAGTAGTTTCTCCCGAAAAGCGAAATACACAGAGATATTTTAGTCCTTTAATTTTACGTTCCGCTATTTAAATGATGTCCTTTCAATGCATAAGTTTAGGTTTGGAGATTATGCTGATCGCATCTATCCCACTGAATTTAAAATAAAGGATATCAGTGTCATACCACACATACAGCTAGGTCTGCTTCTTACCTTGACGTATATATAGAAAATTACAGTTTTAGGAACGACACTTTTCAACAGTGTAATATCTCATAATTGGTATGGTCAAGAAGTTTGGTCATTTCATAGTCGAGAGTTATCTTTCTTTTAGTGTAATATAATAAATTGTGAATTCTGGTCTATTGTAATCCGGATTCTGATTTGTATGTTATGTAGCTTTTGCTTAAGCGGGTTTTAAAATAGATTATTTCTGAACAGACGTGTTTTTCATTGTGCTAATATTTCAAAATATTTATAATGACTGCATCTCGGCAGCATTACAACAGAAGACATGATTTCAATCTTCACAATGCGAACTTTCCGGAGGTTTTTTGCAGCAATATTGCAGCAGCGCATGTATATAGACTATTTATCTCAGTTGAGACGATATTCCAAAGCTTGTGGTTCCTATCATTATTTCCTTGATAAAGGATTGCTGCTATCAAGAAAGTTGTCGATCCAAGGGATCCTAGTACTAAGTTACGTGAAGTCATGACTTATACAGTTTTACATCATTTCGGAATATCTGTGTTTTCGATAACCACGGATATGTTCTGAAATCCCATCATTCTGTCATCGTAAATGATATATCACCAAATATAGTCATGCTCCAATATGACATCCATTAATCATCGGATTTATTTTAATATGAATATAACGACGGGTACCACTAGTGGACTACGATCAACCTACCCTTCCGGAGAACCTAAATTTTGTGTTGCTCAGATTTTAGTTTTCTGTGTAATATATTGTGGACATGGTTTAAGTGTTTAAAATGCATGTCGGTTTAATAAGCTCATGAGAGCTTTTGTTTGTACTGTTTGTAAATGTACTGACTTTAAATAAAACTTTTAATTTGATTTTATTTTATTTGGACAATTATATGTCATTTTGTCCTTTTTTCTTTTGGTCAATATATTGTCTGTCTTTCGATTTACAGCTTCGGTGTAACCTTTTGGCATCTTCAAACATTTCCGAGGATTCAAAGTGACATTGTAGTTGTAAATTGATCACGTGTCACCAACTGACCACTCTCATTGCAGGCAGTTGTAAATTGAGCTTGTGTCACCAACTGACCACTCTTGTTGCGGGCAGTTGTAAATTGGGAAGGTGTCACCAACTGACCACTCTCATTGCAGGCAGTTGTAAATTGGGAAGGTGTCACCAACTGACCACTCTCATTGCAGGCAGTTGTAAATTGGGAAGGTGTCACCAACTGACCACTCTCATTGCAGGCAGTTGTAAATTGATCATGTGTCACCAACTGACCACTCTCATTGCAGGCAGTTGTAAATTGGGAAGGTGTCACCAAATGACCACTCTCATTGCAGGCAGTTGAAAATTGGGAAGGTGTCACCAACTGAACACTCCCATTGTAGATGTAAATTGGGAAGGCGTCACCGACTGGCCACTCCCCTTGTAGTGGTAAATTGGGAAGGTGTTACAAACTGAACACTCCCATTGTAGATGTAAATTGGGAAGGCGTCATCGACTGACCACTCCCCTTGTAGTTGTAAATTGGGAAGGTGTTACAAACTTACCACTCCCCTTGTAGTTGTAAATTGGGAAGGTGTTACCAACTGAACACTCCCATTGCTTTTGCAAATTAAGCAAGTGTAATCAAATGACCACTCCCATTGCAGGCAGTTGAAAATTGGGAAGGTGTCACCAACTGAACACTCCCATTGTAGATGTAAATTGGGAAGGCGTCACCGACTGGCCACTCCCCTTGTAGTGGTAAATTGGGAAGGTGTTACAAACTGAACACTCCCATTGTAGATGTAAATTGGGAAGGCGTCATCGACTGACCACTCCCCTTGTAGTTGTAAATTGGGAAGGTGTTACAAACTTACCACTCCCCTTGTAGTTGTAAATTGGGAAGGTGTTACCAACTGAACACTCCCATTGCTTTTGCAAATTAAGCAAGTGTAATCAAATGACCACTCCCATTGCAGTTATAAATTCATCATGTGTAACCAACTGACCACTCCCATTGCAGTTGTAAATTCATCATGTGTAACCAACTGACCACTCCCATTGCAGTTATAAATTCATCAAGTGTAACAAACTTACCACTCCCATTTGATCCCTTAACGTTCTAAAAGATAAGTCAATCTGAAAGAACACTGTCCCAACAAGTA
This sequence comes from Bathymodiolus septemdierum, assembly GCA_963383655.1. Lineage (NCBI taxonomy): Eukaryota > Metazoa > Mollusca > Bivalvia > Mytilida > Modiolidae > Bathymodiolus > Bathymodiolus septemdierum. Next base: position 15,259,542 of record OY726523.1, read on the forward strand.
TGGCCACGAACATACACTGTACAATGTCATGTTTATTCATGATATGTCCTTTAGATTGTTTGAAAGTACGCCATGTTAACATCCGATACTGAGTCCAGAATGAAGTTCGCCACTTCTGTTGAGTCTCCGATAACAACTCTTCCGTGCTATTAACATCAACTGCACATAATTCAATGGCAGACTGTGTAGAACCTATTAAAATGAAAATAAATTAAAAAAAATGCCAAACAGTTCCAAAATTCAATAGAAAAATCGTAAAAAGACATTTATCTAATTCCACTAAAAGATAAAAGAAAAATACTCAGTTAGCTATATATATAGTCACAGATGACTAGAGATGGTATCTACAATTTTATTTTTATTCAAATTCATCATTGTATCCCAATTATTTCTTCCGATGGTTGGTTGGATTCATTGCTTATCAACAATATTTCAGTTATATCGTGGCGATGAGTTTTATTGTTGGAGGAAACCGGAGTACCCGGAGAAAACAACCGACCTGCCTTAATTCACTGACAAACTGTTTTACATACATTTGCATCGCCCGAGCGATATTCGAACTCACAACCTGAGTGATGATAGGTACTGATTGCATAGCCTGGGTAGTTGTAAATCCACTACCACACGATCACGACGGCCTCCACCTCAATAGGAGATTAAAAGCTTTAGATTCTATATTTTAATTTTGTCTTTTATAAGTTTTCGCATAAACTTTGCTAGGTACTGGTGAGGGGACCACAGGGCACAAGCCCACATAGCTACTCTGTGCGTCCCTTGTGGAAATAGCGTAAAACATAATAACATTTGTAGAAATGACAACATATTGTTAAAAGAGGAACAACAGCATCGATCTTCAGAATATACAATGCATTTTACCTACCATTTGTTATGCAGCTCAAAACGTGTTTTCCGCGGTCATGTGTGGCAATCGAGAGAAGACTATGATGGACAGCTTCGTCTTTTCTAGCTGTCCTTTGCTCTATCATATATTCAAATGTTCTGAAATAAATCAAATTTTAATTTTATATAGTCAGACATGAAGTCGTAAATATTAGAAGGAATATTGTTTTAATCAATGCATTTACATTATTATTTATATATATGTTCATGCGGAAAGGTTGGGAAACACTTATTTTTATAGAGTTGCAAGTACACTATGTTCTTCACCAACACAGCAACACGATCATTTGAATGTTGAGTAGAGCATGCACTAAGACGATCATCCTAATATTGAATATACGGCAATAAGATCATCTGAATATTGAGCAAGCAGAAAAACAATATCATCTGAATATTGAGCAAGCAGAAAAACAATATCATCTGAATATTGAGCATACATCATACATTCATACATTAATGCGGTCAACTGAATATTGGGCATGCTGCATACGAATTGTCTGAATATTGAGCATATAGCAATGGAATTTGCAGAATATTGATTATAAAACAATATACTCATTTGAAAATAGAGCATACAGTAATGCTGTTGTCTGAATATTGAGCATGCAGTAAAACAATCATCTGAATATTGTACTTGCAGTAAAACAATCATCTGAATATTGTACTTGCAGTAAAACAATCATCTGAATATTGTACTTGCAGTAAAACAATCATCTGAATATTGTACTTGCAGTAAAACAATCATCTGAATATTGTACTTGCAGTAAAATAATCATCTGAATATTGTACTTGCAGTAAAACAATCATCTGAATATTGGGCATTCATGATTTGAACAGTATGCAGTCTTAATTTTGATATACAATTCGTGTTAAACACAGTTTTTGATATTTGTCGGTTTATCCAGCAAAACTCCTTTAATCACGACACTTTTTATTGAAGTACGTGTGCTGAGCCTGGGAAATTAGCAGTCATGAGGTTTCGATTTTTTCGATTAGATATTCGGAACCATTCCAACTGTGTGGAATCTTTTGTTAGTTGTTTGTTTGTTTTGTTTTTCATTTTATTTTATTGGTATTGTTTTAGTCAATAAGGGTAATAACAAAATTACCGAACACCGAGCAATATTCCAAAGGGAAAGGCAATGCTCATAAGTCAATAAACAGACAAAATCAGTCAACAACCGGAAAACTGGGAAAACCGCAATGGCCCTGACTTGGTACAGGCATTTCCAAAAAATGGTGGGTTGAATCAGATTTTACGGCGCCAAACCTCCCGCTTCCATTACAGTTAAAAGGTTCCGGTTGTCACGATAACAGCATTTTTAACAATACTGGGACAAATTAGGTATAATAGTAGTCAACAGAGTACTTTAAGAAAATCCATCGTTTATTATCGTCTCTGCAGAACGGTTTAACTAAACGGTCATCTTCTTACACAATTTGATTTCAAATGAGATGTTGATCGCACAGTCATTTAAATAATGACAAGAACATATCTAAGTTTTAATTGTAAAAGGTATTAACAACTTGTCTTACACTATATAATCAGATAAGTATGATTTACCTGCTTGACTTGGCTTCCCTTAAGATCTTTTTCTTTGTTTCGTCGTCTGATTTCAGTAGAGTAACTGCAAATTCGAAAAGTATTTATCATTTGACATATCGACGCGTTTCTGGAATAGCCTACGTCAGGTATGTTCATAGTAAGAGTTTGGAAATCTAAATAATTAAAAAAATAAGGAGCAAAACACACAACGTGTCTAGACAGGATGACCAACATCTACTAAGATTATATATACCCGGGGGATATGAAACTTGGTTTAAAATACCCCTGCCATAGTAAATTTATAAGAACTGTCAATGTTACAGAGAACAGGAATTGCCACAATTATAAGAGATGTATAAGTTAAAGTTTTGAAAGGCTAAATATAAAGATTATATTAATACAATTATGATATGACAACAAACTAAAAAAAAACATGTTATATTAATACGATAATTTTACAATAGTTTAGCAAACAGTTCTAATATTCATATAATAAAAAATAAAATGGAATGCTTTTGATGGTTTATTATCAATTCACCACACACATTTTTTTCTGAATTACCAATTAAGTAAACATGAATTAAAATTAGTTAAAGTGTGATGATATTCACTCTTGCATGCTGTTTTACAGTATGTAGAGGTTATTACGCCTTTAAAATGTACCATAGTATACTTTGATTTATATACTACAATGAGAGTCACTGATACAAGTCGTCTTTCAGTGTAAAAAAGGATAGAATTTACATCAATATAAACAAATTTAAATACGACATTTTATCTACATATTCTAGTAGTTCAATAATATAGTACGTTCACCCCCCAATCCCCCGGTTTTAGTGGGGTTCGCTGTTACTCGAGCTTTAGTTTTGTGTGTATGTTTCGTAGATCGTTGTTTGTCATTTATTTTTTAGCCATTGTGTTGTCTGTTCTTCTTCGGTTTGTGGAGTCTGAGTAACCCTCTGGTATCCTCAAACTCTTCAGATATGAACCTATCATGTTTTGTTTTAATATAGAGCTTTTGGTGTACGTACGTAAAAAGTCTGCAGGATTGAAGTGAATTGCGCATGGTAAGCCTATAGCTTCAAAGTAATCTAACGTGTCAGCAGCCTTTCCGAAATAAGCAACCTTAAATATAGAGAAATATGGGTAAGCATAGTTTGTATCTATATTATACACTATGTATATATTTCATATCTGAAAGGACAATAAACAAGAATGCAAATTAATAAAATGAGATGAAAACTGTACTACACGCAATGTTTATGATTGATATAACCCAAAACTTAACTAACTGTAGTTTTGTAATTACAAATGGTTAATTGTGTTATGGCTGTTTAATGCTGCTTTCAATCAATTTCAGTTATATGCTGGTGGTCCGTTTTGTTGGTGGTGGGAATCAGAGTACCCTGAGACAATATACATGCCAAATGTCACTGACAAACTATATCATGTGATGTTCTATCGAGTACATGTGCACCTCGCCATGGGTGTGAATTAAACTCACAGTTTTAGTGTTGAAAGACAATGATTGCTTATGTAGATGTGACTATACCGTATGTTCACGGACATGATGAATAGCTGTCATCAAGTAAACAGTTATCTTATTATAAAACTGAGAATTTATTCATCTGATATCCAAATTTGTATTGTGGTATACTTACATGGCAATACATCAGCATGTATGGTAGATTTTTGATTTATTTTTGATTTTTGGTGTTTTAACGCCACTTTCAGCAATATTTCAGCTATATTATGGCGACCAGTTTTAGTGATGGAAGATGCCGGAGTATCCGGAGAGAAGCACCGACCATGGGCAAGCAACTGGTAAGCTTTATCACTTGCGGCTGCGAGTCGAATGCACCTTTTTTTTTCTAATTTACAAAGCCGGGCGCGAACCCACGCCGTATTGGTGATAGGCTTGTATGAGTTGTTAGGTAATTCAACTACCTAACTCATTGAACCACCCGGGATCTTGTATGGTAGATATTATATAAACTAAGTAAAGTAACTTACGCTACCATTCATCAACAATAACAATGTGGAAAACATGTGGTAGATCTGACTAGAAGGTTGGTGTATGGTAGTTATTATTGTCTTGTTGTAGTGTGTAGCATAGCTCTTAAGTTGTATCATCAGACTATGTGCTGTACTGGAATCTAACCCAGACGTTGGCTCCTACAAAGCTTGCATATACCAGTATATTGATTCAAAATGAACAATATAGCAATGTAAAGAGCACAAAGACTAAAAACACAGACAACTAAAGTGTATATTGATTGATTAATTGATTGGTACTTAACACAAAAGATAGCAGCATTTCAGCTCTATCATGACATGTAAAAATGATGCAAATGTATAAATCAATGTTCATTACTAAAGGATCCCTAGAAATAAGACAAACATGTATTTCAAACAAACATTTTATGTTATTTACACAAATAAAAGAACGATTAAAATGTAAAAAAAAAACACTAAATCCATTTTCCTTCATATATTCGATTATTTTATATTGTAATACAATTTCTATAAATTTGTCATTAAATTAAATTATATTCATCAACTTTTCCTCTTTCTATGATTTGCTATAGGATTTTGATACTGTTCCGATAGTGCGATGGTTGTTTTTTTTTTTTTTTTTTTTTTTCATTTTCAAGATATTTTTCATATTTCATTTTAAACAGAATTTATATATTAGCTTAAATCATAAGCAAACACTACAATTTCATGTATCCATTATCAAACCCTAACATGGCTACTTTACATCAACTAGCATGATATCTGGGTCCGTCAGTAATTCACAGGCAATATTAGCTCTCTTTTTCTCTCCCCCAGATAATCCTCTTTTCGACATGTCACCAATTACTGAAAATATAAGGTGTACTGTTTTTGGTTGACGTATATCATATGGTTAGCAGGGGTGTAGAGGATTTGTATTCTACTTTAAAGCCGTCTCGGTTCTGTAATGGATATGGGGGCCGTCGTCATCATGATCGTATGGTAGTTGGATTTACAGCTACCTGTGCAATTAGTGTCTATCACCACTAAAGTTGTGAATACGAATCACGTCATGGCGAGATGTACCTGATGCAACATTTGTCAGTGACTTGCGACAGGTCGGTGGTTTTCTCCGGTTCTCCTCTAATAAAACTGACCGCCACAATATAACTGAAATATTGTTGAAAGTGGTATTAAACACTATAATCCCCTGTAATGGATACTCGTCTGGGATGTGGTATATCGTGGGTACGATCTCTGCTTGGGTCAAACCAAAGACTATAAAATTCTTCATGTTTCTACCATTTTTCTACTCGATTTTATAAAAAAAATTCAGACAGTGTGATATTTTTTGTTTTTCATTTTATCAGATAGGTTATATGTTTATACAAACTAAATACCTACCTGTATGTAAACATTTCTGAATGTCTAATGCGTCAACTATGTTTTGGATTCTCTTTTGTTTTTCGTCAAATGTTACCGACTCTGGAATGCGAATCATTGCAGTGAACTACAATATAATGCATAATAGCAATTATAAACGATTAATATACATGTAAGTATCCGGGGATATTCATACACATAATATTTCTCGGTTTTATCAGTACAGTGAAGCCTGTCAAAACCGAAACCTTAATACAACGAAATCCCGTATAAACCGAATATTAAACACAGTCGTAATATAGGACATCGTTGTTAATTTAAACTGTATTAACCGAACACCTGTCTACTCCGAACTCCGACATGTTGTTTCCTTGGATAACTCGAAGTAAAAATATTATTCGTTCGGAGTAGTCTGTAGCTGGATTTTCATAAATAATTCAAATATTCGGTTATTTTGAAGTGAAGTCGAAGTAAGAATATGATCCATTCGTGGTAATTATCGGCTGATTTTATACTTATATCTAGAATATTCGGCTAATTCGAATTAAATGAGTGTCAACAGTAGATCAAGATCTCAATATAGCTAATGCCCATTACTTATAATTGTAATCACGTGATGCAGTGATCAATATTTATGAAATAAGTCGGTGTTTGGTTCTATTGTCTCGTGCATTGCCTACATATTTAAAAATCTGACTTGTCTGAAATGATGTGAAAATCAATCAATCAATCACTGTTTGATCTTACGCTTTTCATTGTTGCTTAATTTCGTCTATATTGTTTCATTTTTCAAGCCGGAAAAATACAAATCGGTACAAATGCCCATGGCTAAACCATAGGGTTAATTGGTGTGAAAATTTTACCTCCATTCATAACCGGAAATAACATCAGCTACTCAAGAAGAACGAATCATCTCAAGAAAAATGGGTTCATGGGATAAAACTTGTAAAACTTATAAAACTTAATTAGTCTAATTTTTGATAAAGCAGTTTGCCATTTGAATTTCTTATCTAATGATAAGCAACATTCATAGGGTATATGTTTATCGTGTAATATTTCTTCATCAAAATCTTTACTTGCATACAGTGTCTAGATGTGATATTGCATGGATTCATGTTGCTTGTCGTAAACACTTCCCGGTCCTTTCCTCGTTCATCTCTTATCACCGGGTTTGTAACTAGATTAACACGACGGGTGTCACTAAAGGAGCAGGAACTGCTTACCTTTCCGGAGCACCTGAGTTCACCCCCGGTTTTTAGTGGGGTTCATGTTACTCGATCTTTAGTTTTATATGGATGTTTTGTTGATCGTTGTTTGTCCTTTTGTACTTTTTCTTTTGGCCATTGTGTTGTCTGTTTTTCTTCGATATACGGATTCTGATTGCCCCTTTGGTATCTTCAAACTCTTTTTACAAATCATTTATGCCACGGCTTTTCGGAAAATCTCGGAATAACCTGGTATTAATACTAGATAGTCCATATCAAATGCCAGGTAACAGTATGCGGTTACATGTATCAAATATAATTATGCTATTTATGTTTATTATGTTCATGATCCAAATGGTTTTTATCGGTGCTCGCCTCGAGTGTGGTAGATCGTAGGTTGGGAGCCTCAGTCTGTTCAAACCAAAACAATATAATTTGTACATACTGTTTCCCCTCTCAGCATACAGCATCAAAGAGCAATAGCAATGACTGGTTGGATCGAAATCAGAATAATCCGTCCGAATGGAATGACATGTCTACCCCCGGATTGTTGTTTCATTGGGTTAGCACTATAGAAAATACAACTAAGCGTGTTGGTCAGAAATAACTGATATCATCATCATCTCATTAAAGTGTGATTTGTTCTCGCCATGACATAACTCAAAATATTATCACTCGGTGTTAAACAACAATCACACACTCATTCCTTTTATTAAAATATCATGCTACTTACATACAATGTTTCGTAAAGAGTTAATCTCGTCATTAAAGCATCTTCTTGGTGGACGTATCCCATACGACGTCTTAGCTGTTTGTTGTATCTCATTCCATTCAGAGTTATTTCCCCTGACGCTATATTTATTTTTCCTGCTATTGCATTTAGCAATGTGGTTTTTCCAGATCCTGCAAAAAACAATAAATTTCATTTCACCATCTTTATTTCCTGCTTCATGCTTGTCACATTTTTGTACTATGAATATTATTTAGAATATATATACATTACATTATATATTTTATCATGTGGAATTTTATCGTGGTAATAAAAATGGGTCGCCTGAAACATATACAGTACGGTTTTAATAACAAACCCTCCCCGTAATATCGTAAAAAACCCTGTTTACTTTTTTATCACGCTATGATGAAAACGTAGATATCTAATTTAGTGTGCACAGTGCGCTTCTGTAATTACCTTGATCGGGTACGTTCAAAGTTAAAATTCTGGAACGGAAATAAGTTAAAATTCTTTGGGGCCAAGTAAAACCAAAGGGTATAAACAAGATAGCCTAAACCGGCTAAGGTTACCTATGTCTGAGGGAAGAGAATATTATATTTCACAAATAACAGAAGTATAGTTCGAGCAGTACAGCCCCCAAAAACTTGCACATGGCACATCGCACCTATCTCTATTTATAGCACACACCCCATAAACTTGCACATGACACATCGCACCTAGCTCTATTTATAGCACACACCCCAAAAACTTTCCCATGGCACATCGCACTTAGCTCTATTTATAGCACACACCCCATAAACTTGCACATGGCACATCGCACCTAGCTCTATTTATAGCACACACCTCATAAACTTGCACATGGCACATCGCACCTAACTCTATTTATAGCACACACCCCATAAACTTACACATGGGACATCGCACCTAGCTCTATTTATAGCACACACCCCATAAACTTGCACATGGCACATCGCACCTAGCTCTATTTATAGCACACACCCCATAAACTTACACATGGCACATCGCACCTAGCTCTATTTATAGCACACACCTCATAAACTTACACATGGCACATCGCACCTAGCTCTTATACTACTAATAGCATTATTTACGATTGTAAATTTTCAAGCATACATTTTGTAATTTAGAATATACATTACTCCAAATCTTTTATGACGTAGTTTTTATCGTGAAGCATAAAGCTTTTAAAACACACCCTCAGCATATAAGAATAATGTAATGAATTACTTTTTTAATCTTACTCTCCGTAATTGTAGTAGGTTTACTAATATTAGCAAATTGTTTCAACAGTCTAGGCATGAGAACTTACTACCGTTAAGCGAGTAAGCGACACAACAGTGGAAAACGCACATGTTCTCAAGATTAGCTAGAACAAGACGTGTGCCACTAGTGGAGCAGGAACTGTCTACCCAACAGGAGCACCTGAGTTTACTCTTCTATATACATGTACATGTACCTTTCCGGTCATCCCAAAGTAATTCTTGTTGTATAATCTTGAATAATAACGTTGGTTAAGAACAGTTCAAAGACATTAATGAAACCATAAATTGAAGTACAGACAATGCAATGGCCAAACGAAAAAACACAAACAATGGTTTACAAAACACTACACAGAAAACTAAAGATCGAGGAATACGAACACCACAATAAATGGGGGAAGGGGGGGGGGGGGGGGTGTAAGTAAACATCTGATTACAGAGCCGGTCTTAAATAAATTGGACCAATAGCTCCTAAATGGGCACGCGCTGGAGGTGTCATCTACTCTCGGCTGTTTAAGTACACACAACAACACACTGCAGGTTTTACAGAGAACAATTGGGTCCTGTGTCTTCTATCTTTAATCTTATTAACAGGTTATGTTGGGGTTTTTTTTATTTATGTTTACATGATAATTATTACAATGTATTCAATTGCAGGGATGATGTCGTCTTCCAATACATATATTATATGCTTATTGACTGGGTATGAGGGAATAGCAAGTGTGGTATCTCCGAGACTCTGACTATTGACCGAGGCGAAGCCGAGATCAATAGTCAGGGTCGAGGGAACAACAAACTTGCTATTCCCGAATACACAGTCTATAAGAATTTTATTATACCGAAAAACATTAGACTCATAGTTGAATGATCACCTCAAAATGATAAAGACCAATAAAATCACGCATCTTTTGCCAGTATTTTGCATTATAAATCTGAATATTGTCTCATGGACATTTTTATGCTATTTCCCCAGTCATTCATAAGAGCTTGATTCTTTTGAGAAAGTAGACTTGAACATAAATTTACATGGTGACTACAAGTCTTATGAAAATTTAGAATTTGTTTGAAATTTTAGAAATTTTGAAATTTTTAGAAATTTTTGAAATTTTGAAATTTTTAGAAATTTTTGAAATTTTGAAATTTTTAGAAATTTTTGAAATTTTAAAATTTTATGAAAATTTTGAAATTTTGAACTTTAAATTTATTTATTTTTTCAAATTTAGAATTTTGAAATTTTTTGAAAATTTTGAAATTTTATGAAATTTTTTAAAAATTTCAGAGTTTTCGTTAATAGACGATGAAGTCCGAGTGTTCCGAATAAATATAAAACTTTTATCCAATCCGGTCGCGGAACTAAAAATCCGCGAAAACGATTCACATTGCCGGTCCATAGTCCTAAAAACTATGGACCGCTCAATAGTAAAACAACTGGAAAAGGAGAAAAATAGCAATTTTAATGTAGAAAATTGTGTAGTGATGTTCATATACTGAGGTACAATAATGACATATAATACATTTCTCTGACGTTACACTCTTGTTCGAACAGTGGGTTATTTTTAAGAATCTACAGTTTGTTCTTTTGTTCTTGAATATATGAACTTTAACCTTTTAATGTTTTAGGCTTAAAAACGTTTTATGCATATTTTGGGATTTTCGGGTATCCAACCACTGCTTAGATTTTCAAAATCTACTTTAACTTTCAAAACTTCTATCTAACCACTCGGTTACGGTGAATACAATATTATACTCGATAATTAGTATATATGACTCTTGATAGTAAGCTTTGTTAAAAAAAAAATATCAACAATTTGTTTAAAAAAGCAATTGATCAATATATACAAGACACGATACAAGTATTTCAGATCTAGCACAATTTATGTTCAGAACTGACGAGTATGTGAACTTTTAAAATGTATTCTCGCAATACAAAAGCAACTAACGAACCGACCGCAAGTAATAACAAATCAGATAGACCACAGGTGAACATTTGGGAAATATCTAAATATAAACGAGAATCGAAAGCACGAATGCCGATAAAATTTTGATGTTTAATTTTGGTTAATTGTGGCTTATTTAGCTTTCTGAACATTAAAAAGGTAAAAATATAAAATGAAAACACGGTTGCAGATGGAAATGTATTATGTAAGAGAATACACTCCAACTTGTAGATTCTTAAAAATAATCAACGAGACCCTGTCGGGTCTCGTTGATTATTATTAAGAATCTACAGTTGGAGTGTATTCTCCATTACGTAATTAATCATATGGAACAAAATGGTACAACTTATATTAACATTAAAATTAGAAAAGCTGTTTGAAAACTACAATCTCCGACACACCCTAATATCAGATGAATTTCAATACCCGCTCCTTATCCAAGGTGAAAGAATGTACTATATGTACTGAAGTTAGTGGAAAAGTAATATAGGTAACAGGAGATTGCTTTATTACCTCCACGAGGTATATATAGGCCTGTTTTTTAATTCTGAACCATTAACCTGGTTTTAAACTTTTCTAAGGTTGAGGTTTTGTTTACGGTGTTGCTTTAACCATGCGGTTAAATGGTTTTTAAGAACATCTTAACCGGGATCGAAAGCGCGTTTGAATATGTTTGCACCTTGTTAATTATCAGTATATGTTTGTAATAGGAACATCTGTGTATTATAGACTCATTTCCAAGTTGTTTATTGACATTCTGCATTGTTGTATTTGTTTATAAAGAATTAAATTATTTTATTTGTTTATTTTATTATATTTCTGTGTGTTTAAGAGTTGAATTGTTTTATTTGTTAATGAAGAATTAATTTTACTTTGCTAAAAAATAATCAATGAACTAGAAAAGTTCTCTTAAATATTGTTCAACCATTGCGTTTTTTTATCTATCTTAAACATGTGTATGGTTCATGATTTAAACATGTTTCAGGTTGTTTTCAACCATAAACAAGTTTGAGAATAAAAAAACAGGCCTTATTTATTTCATGCGTGAGGTATTTCAATACAATAGAGTTCTTCACATAAATGTTTACTACCAAATAATGACGGCTTTAAAGGGAAACTTCGCAACAAAAAAAAATATATATATATTTTTGTCCTGATGTATAAATATGGATGGTTATATGTATATTAGCGTTTTATTATGTTGGATAAGGGAATGAAGTCGATTTAAAAATTCTGTCAACGATAGATGGATGTCGCCATTTTGATTACATCTCAATACCAAGTATCACGTGATGTCTAAATACCACCACGCCCCAAAACAAGCGTGACAAACCCGGGTCCTCATTCAGTGTCGATATGGCTTGTCAGGCGTACGGTTGTTTAACTCGACAAGGGTATGGCAAAAGCCTCTTTCGTTTTCCTGACCCCGTGAAAAAGAAAGAGCTCTACTTGACTTGGCTGACCAACCTCAGCATAGAAGAAAGCTTCACCAGTACTAAGCACAAATTGGTTTGCGAAGACCATTTCGAAACTCTTTTTATTTTTCTTATTATTCTAAATATATGAATTTTTTACACAATCACTTTTGGCAGATTTACGTTTTGTTTCTCTAGATATGCTTATGGCAAAACAAACGAATTGGGGGAAAAGGTCCGTCTTTAATGAGACACATTTACAAAAGATTTTTTTCCAAAATTGAAGAACTACGAAATTAATTGAAAAAAGAACGGACATTGGAACAATGCCATGAATTTGTAAAAAAATCAAAAAAGGCCTATACTACGGGGCAAAATTGTTTTAATGACATTATTCAGTAAGATCGCACTTTGTAATCGATCGTTCATGCATTACAATAAAGCTACACATAAGCTCTGCTTCTTAGCTAAAAGCACAAAAAGTTACAGGGTGTGAAGCCATAAAATTGAGAGGATTATGTAAACATATAATTTGTAATAGTTTTCATTTGACAATTACAGACGATGAATATTATAAATACTTTTAAAGTTTATTATACAAAACTTCGGGATACATCTTATAGTCGATTCAAAAGCTCATAAAAGCTTTTGTTATGTGTTATAGATATTTCGACTTTAAATAAAACTTATTTGGTTTGACATCTCTTACGTAATATAATAATTTGTTTATGGTAATACAATATTCGTATTCGCCAACAGTAAAAAGATTAATCTGTTTTCATAACGGTTATTTCTGATTTGAACAAAGCGTAACATATAATATGTCTCTGCGTAAAGAAAACATTTTTTGTTTATTTTAATCAGGTCTTTCGAACTGGCTATGGTTTTTTTCTAAAAAAAATATTCTGATTCCCAATGTTGCTGAACAAATATTCTGATTTTGGTGGAGGAAAAAAAAAATAATCTTATTCAGAGTTTTTGTCATATAACCAACCTAATATTAAATTATGGAAAAAAATTCTGAACGAAAAAAAAACGCCATAGTAAACTAGTAAACCAATAGTTCTTTGAAGGGTTAAAATATCGTGATCGATCAGTCATGAGTTGAACAATTCGCATCACGGTTGTTCAAAAAAAGTTTTACTTTAGGTTCTTATAATCTGACAAAAACATACTGTTAACAATTATCCGACAAAATTAACACTCAAGAAAAAAAAAATAATCTGATTTAGAGTTTTTGTCATATAACCTAATGTTAAATTCTGGAAAAAAAACTATTGCTGATGATCCCAGTCCTTGTTAAATCGATTTGGCTGAGAAATGTATGCTTTTCAAAGGTAGCAACAGCCTTGTTCAAATTTATCGATCGTTCGCCATAACCGGAAACTACGGAAGGCGGAGCTTTTCTAAATATGGTATTTCTTACTACGAAGCTTACTACCGTTGATGTAAACATTCACGCCTCAAATCGACAAATATGGTATCGACATCCAAATAAGGAAAATACCAAAGTGAGACCGGAAATGACGAAATTCAAAATGTCCAAAGAGAAAGAAAACATGGGTTTTTATTTTGTGGGAATTACATTCTAAAATACTGGTAGGTGATAAAAACTTGTTATAATACTGGACAAAAGGAAAGGTTATGTCTTATTATTGATAAATGCAGGCGTCAGAAACTCTGTAAGCGAGCGCAAAAAATCTCGACGGCTGCTCTATTACGTGTAATGGCATCCCGTTAAAACCCTTGCGAGTAAGCGAGCATTTGGGGTTTTATTATTAGAACTAGTCATTCCTCAAACTCCCAGAACTTCCGGGGGGTTTGACCCCCTGGGCCTCCTACCCGGGCTCTGCCCTGGACCCGCTGGGGACCGTATGCGGTCCCCAGACCCCTCGCCTACTCACGCCCCCCCTAACCACAAATCCTGGATCCGCCCCTGGATATATATATGACCAAAAAAAAATTGTAAATAAAAAAAAGGATATGACAATAAAAATGGATATGTAAAAAGTCATTGTAATTATTGTAAAAAAAAATTATATAAAATTTAACTTTAAAAGATATGAATAATTATTAAGAAAAAAAGATTGTTAATTGGACAAAAATCTAAAAAAAAAAAAAAAATTAGAATAATCCATGATAATTCCGCTAATAAACAATTTTCATAAAACCTTAATTCAAAATTCGACTTATTTCATAAAGTATGATATTAAAAGATATGTGCTTATAATGTACTGAATTATTTTTTTTATTTTCATAAATCCTGGGATAAATATGATAATAAAATATATCTTTACTTCCTACTTTATTGACTTCTACATTAAAAATCAATTGTGGACTTGGAGTACATTGATATCTCCCCCGACTTTACACTAATTAAACATGACTAGTCATGTTTATATAACAATTAACCTATTCAACCTATGCCAACATTTTTTCTTACATTTTTTTACCTATTTTTCAAAATGTTGGCATAGGTTGAATGAACCAAACTCATTACGCAATATTAAGTACCCTGCTGAGTGAAAATAAAAATAAGTAAATCTCGCCTTTCACTTCTTACTTCAGGAATTATTTGCCTTAATTTATTGAAGAATAAAATATTTAAAATTAAAATATGGTCTCTCGCTTCTGAAAATACATGAAAAATATAAGAAATATATTTTCCGCATAATATTTTACGTTTCGCTCATCAAAAATGACAAACAAAAACAGGAAAAGAAATTAACATTTTTAAGTCACTTGCTCGCTCCAACGTTTATAGCACAAAATCCGAAGAACAAGAAATAAATCTGGTGTGGCCTAATCTCTGTATATTTTGACTGCCCTTCATCTGTTTATACCGCTCATGATCATGATCTCTTCCGAACTTTGTCTGAATGAATATCAGTGGATATCAAAATTATAGGTCAAGTTTGTTTACGGGGTTCCGAGCTGATAAAATCATATATTTAGGTTTTGTGCTTTCTGGGGGTCACTGAGCAAAGAGGTTTTTTTTCTTTAAACAATACCTTTGTAAACTCAGTTGCCACCCGATCTCCTTACTTTTAATTTTTAGTTCTTTAGGCCATACCAAATTAATTTCTTGTTCGTCGGAAAAGGGCTTCAAGAAAAACATTTTGTTTTCTTCTTAAGCCCGCATCAGTCACGGAGCCGCCCGCATCTGTTCCGATATTTACAAAACACCATTTTTAATCTTTTGAGCGCTTTTATGCAGCCAATTATGCAGTGATTTTTAAGCGCAAAAACCATTGTTATTGAGAAAATTGTGCATTCGAACACCATGGCCGAGGTGTTTGTGGCCTCGGTAGTGTCTCCAGTGAAAATACTATTGTGTAACACGGCGGTAGAGTGTAACCCAACCTTCAGCTTTCTTCAGCTATTTCAGTTACTTCAGAAAAGACAATCGGACAGTAGTGATTCCATCCGTAGAACCACCGACCATGGGCAAGCAACTGGTAAACTTTATCACATGCGGCTGTCAGTCGAGTGCACCTTTTTGTAATTTACAAAGCCGGGCGCGAACCCACGCCGTATTGGTGATAGGCTTGTATTAGTTGTTAGATCCAACGACCTAGCTCATTGAACCACCCGGGTCCCTCCGTCTCGTTGACGTTTAGCCCAAATCTACTATTATTCATAAGAAAAAGAGAAATTAGAATTCAAACAGAAGACACTGTACAGTCTTCAACAATGATATGGCGTTCACACTGCATGGCAATCTCTAAATTAAATGGAAGTCAATGAATATCAAACAGAAAACATAAAAACGGATATGGGAAAATGATTAAAAACAAATGACAACAAGCCAAAACATATATTCAAGGGTCAAAGACGGCATGCTCCTGTACATCGGCTGGCATTTGTACAATAAGCGCTCTACAGTGAGATAATGGGGTCATGAGACAATATACAAAGCACGAAATCTATAAGACTAGTAAATAAGGAATTCTACAATAAACCGAATATGCTTAAGCATGTTTTATTAAATAAATAAATAATATATTATATATAATTGAAATCTTCATATTAGTTACAGTTTAATTATGTCCATTTTATTTTAAACTAGTCAGAATCTGATATATCACTTTCGCATGTACACTCTTTAAAACCTTCATAATTTCCATCTGGTGACGGAAACTCTTCCCTTATAGTATTGACAACGCAGGCTGGTAGGGTCACTCTGTATTCCTTGCCAAGTGGTTGACCTTTTCTGACCCAACAAACAAACTGACGATAAGCCATGAGTCTACTCTGTCGGTTAGTTAACACATCTAGAGCTCTTCCTCTGTGACGTTTGTACCTCAAAAAACTAATATAGCTTGTTTCAAGCACAACAGGGTTGAGACAAACCTTTCTAAAGTTGGTGTTATCGGTAATGCAGTCACTGGGTTCCAATTGACCATCACGCAATGAAAATTCGTGGCAGCACAGGCATTTCGACGGCAAAGGAAGTGAAATGCATTTTCAGCATGAGCACCAATTTGTGTCGTTCTGACGTGGGTTGTTCTCGATTTCCCGACGTTGGGCACTCGCTGCCTCTTCCATTTGTCTGAGTTCTTCTTCCGTATACTCTGGTTCAAGTTGGTAACCAAACTCCCCATAGTCGTCGAAATCTACATCACTTTCGCCAGTCACTTTCCGTACCTGAGCTCGACATATTTAAGCTATAGCTAAAACGTTAATTTCGGGGCTTTACATAGAAATGTTCCCAAACAAACAACACGTGTTGAACAAAAGAAAAGTACAGAAATATTGATTGAGTAAAATCATAATCCTTTGATTAAAATTAAATTAATTAAAGCATCGTTTATGAACATGGACTGTTAAAATAATGATTGAGTAAAATCATAATCATTTTTTTATTGTTAAAAAGAAAAATTCATTTCTAAACGTTTAGGCCTAAATCTTTTGATCTAAAATTAAAATTAAAACATCTTTTATGAACATCGATCGTTAAAATTGTGAATACATATTATTATGATGAGACAGCTATATATAGTTAGGCCAATTTGGCGCCTCTAATAATGAATACTTATAATTTCAAGGATGGTGTATACTTTTTTTTTTATCATCTAAAACATAATTACAATTATAATTGTTCCTGTTATTTCAACATTATATTTATTCTAATGTTTTGAAGATATTTTATCTTTAATAAATAATAAACGATCTACCAACTTGTCTTGGAAAGCAAATAGTGTGTATTCAAATTCCCATTTTATTATCAATGAATCATCTTTATTCTCATAAACCATATACAACGGTACAGAGAAGACATAAATATACACATAGTAAATACAGAATAGATATAAACATATATACAACAAAGACATGGGTGTGAGACAGCCTAGAGAACAAATTTAAAATTGACAGTTCATTTTTATCTTCAAAGGCTTTCTCTTGACATACAATAAAACACAATTTGTTTTTCACACGCTTTTTAACATCTGAATCAAGAAATGAATTGATACATTTACTAGTTTGTCATTGACCGTCAAAAGAACTGTTGTCGGGCTATTGGCTTGCAGTGTAAAAATGTCTGGCTCTAAGCCTAAAATTAAAGTTAGAACTTTGGATGAAATGTTTAAAAAGATAAGCTCCACACATTAACAGATCAGACAACTAATTCAATCGTTGATTCTTTTCGTACGAATATTGGCGACAGACAAGCGTTTCTTGATGAAGTTGCTAGGTGGAAAACACGCTGGAATATGGTTGATGGGCAACAACCACAAACATTACTGGATACACTCAATATCACAAACCAAGACTTGTACTGTACCCTAATATTTATGCAAGTTTTACAGTATTGATAACAATGCCAGTGTCTTTGGCGTCGCGCCGCGTAAAAAAACTGTCTTAGAGCTATAATGAGTGATGAGAGATTATCAAATTTATCGCTGTTACACATCCACAGAACA
The DNA here is from genome assembly GCA_963383655.1 of Bathymodiolus septemdierum. Classification (NCBI taxonomy): domain Eukaryota; kingdom Metazoa; phylum Mollusca; class Bivalvia; order Mytilida; family Modiolidae; genus Bathymodiolus; species Bathymodiolus septemdierum. The sequence goes on from OY726523.1 coordinate 15,277,860, forward strand.
AAAAATCTAAGCGTCGAAGATATTATCAACAAATTTGCAGTGAGAAAAACAGACATCTGGACTTTATCTAATTACCAGTCCGTTGTTGCTGGACATGCTGGCTGCATGTGCTTACATGAACTCTGAAACTTTATTCTTTGAATGTTTCGGAAATGTGTCTTTCATACATTTTGCATTTATGATCATCTTCGCTATAGATTCAATGCTTTGTGATGCTGAATTTTTGTAACTGTTAAAATTATTCTGAAAAGCGGTGTAGAAACATTCAGTCAAAAGTTCTCATATTCAGCAAAAATATATTAACAACTTCGATTTTTGCATTGTTTCCATGATAAAATAAGAATATATTTCATGTCTTTTATTGTTCAGATTTTGCCATTTGAACATCTATGTACGCTTAAAATCGTTTTCCGTTGGGGGTTTCGCCCTCCTAAACCCCGGTCTCACCAGGGCTCTACCCTGGACATGCTGCCGGCCCTTAAGCGTCCCCCGGACCGCTCGCCGCAAGTTGTGCCTACATTTCATTGTATACCTAGCTACGCTCGTGCCTGTATAATTTTACCCTCCGGCTAGAAAACACCCAAGCGGACATCTACATGCGGAGATCAAAAGAACAGTTAAACAACATGGCGAATAATGATTATAAGGTCAAACAGTCAAACAGAATCTAGAAATCAATACACAAGTTACGCGTTGTCAAAATTATCCATTATATTTTTCAGCACATTAGCAGTAAAAGAAAATGAACATAATTGTAAAAGGGATCCTATATATAGCGAATATAGGTGACTGTTGTAAAACACTCTTTCCGTTGTAAATATAAAGGAAATGAAACATTTTGTTCATTTAAAATAGTTGTTTGTCAAAAAGGTACGTAGCTGTTCACTTCAGTATTTAATTTTCCAACGGTTATTAGATTTAAATTACAGTCCTTTGAGCGCTTTAAATGAAGCGCATTTAACATCAGCGACCCAGATTTTAAATTTCAATCCCACAATGCATTATCGGGCAAAAACGTCACGACCCGATGACAAAAATAGATATTAAAATTACAAATTTCCGATTTGCTTCGTTATTTGTGGAAATATGTTGATTAAACTTTGTGAATATATATGTATTTTATATCACCAGGAACATATTTAGCTAACATGTAAAAAATCGCGAAGTTTCCCTTTAATTTCACTTCCTGTTTATCACAGAGAGAAAACAAGATAATACTAATAATGTGTCGTTTAACTTTAAGGCGTAAAATGAAGGTCGTATGGTAGTTGGATTTACAACTACCTATGCAATCAGTGCCTATCACCACTGAAACTGTGAGTTCGAATCTCGATCAGGGCAAGGTGTACAACATTATGTGATAAAGTTTGTCAGTGACTTGCGACAAGTCGGTGGTTTTCTTCGGGTTCTCTGGTTTCCTCCACCATGCAATAAAACGGACAGCCACGATATAATTGAAATATTGTTGAAGGTGGTGTTAAATACCATCAAACAATCAAACAATATATTGAGGATTTCGGGTATGTCAAAAACAGGAATGTGTTTCTCTTTGGGCTCGCTGGTGCGTTCACTATAACTTGACAATGTGTAACGTTAAGCTAATGACGGCACTGAATTATAAAACTTGAATGGTGCAAACATTGAAGCTTAACTAGTACAGCGCGGGTGGTATTACCTGTTAGAAGTATAGATTTAGTTGACGAGTATATGTAAAATAAAAGTAGTATCTTTAAGTCGCAAGAAAAGAGTTTTATTATGACCATATTAAGAAATAAAACGGACGTTTACAAGCCATATCGGCATGTACCTTGGTGTAGCCTATGCATGTTCATAAAAGGTGTACATGATGTTTGGTTACTCACACTGCAATACTGATGAACTTCATTCCAACATTTTAAAGTATACCTGAATTTCGGGAAATACTACCTCCAAGTGAACAAAATAGAATAATAAAATCCCTGTCTCCACATACAAAATTTTGAATTCTAATATGACGTCCCGTATTCGGTAAACAAATAAAGGCATATTTGAATAGCAATCAAATATAGGCCACACATGCGCGCTGAACTAAGAAAAAAAAGCACCTACATAAACACTCACTATTTTCAGAAAATTCTTCATGGTTAGCGATTTTTTTATTATAGTTTATCTAAAAATTGTTGAAATAAATGAAGTTAAAATTAAATAAATCCTAATCAAGTCTTATCATAATTAAACTCTTATAAACACGGCTTTGCTTACCTTTCGTACGTTCACTGTCTCCATGTTTATCTCCCTTTATCTCCGATCCGACTGGCTGCGTTCAACTGGTAATTTCGTTGTTAATCATTTAAAGTTGTTTATTTGTAATAAAATGTATACTGAACTTTGTCAATAAAATTCTTTTCGGTATTTTAAGCCACAGTTTCAACCACAATTTCGCTATCCATCTCTTAATTCCCAATTTTACCATTCTTAAAATTCCGTAGGAGATTGATCACCTTGACCGCTTCGAATTTTAAAATTACCGTATTTGTCCTATTAGAATCGAAATAATTCATGTCGGCCATCCTTTATTATTATTCAAATATGGGTAGGCATTATATTCATGAGATTTAACTCCTCGCTATCGCTCGTGGTTAAATATTCATGAATATAATGCCTACCCATATTTGAATAACAATAAAGTATGGACGTCATGAATTATTTCTCAATTAATACATATAGGTTTCTCTATATTTAGGCAATCTTCAAATCTAAATCACACTCTTTAAAATTATTTGGTACAAAATTATACAGATAATATATTTCTTACTTCGTGTAGTGTTTTTAACTGTTAAAGATTCGACAACAAGCGGGTTAATCATAGCATTTATTTTAGAAAGATTTTGAGCAGATGTATTATGAATGGCATAATAAATACTTAAAGGAAAAGGCCATGGTCTTAACAAGTTAGCGTGAAAATTTAATTGACAGTAAATAAAAGACATTTGTGCTAATGAATGCTAAAAATAGTATACCGTAAGGTAGAATTTGGTGATTGAAGTTGCCTGTAGCACCAAATAATGGGGATCGCCATTTTTCAAAACTCTTCAATGTGGAGGAGACAAAAGGCATAATCCATTCTCGGATTTATCCTGCCCGTGACGTCGTACAATCGGTAAGGTATAATATATCAAGTGCAATTTTATCATTAAAAATTATGTAAATCGTAAAATAACGTCGCATATTTATCTTTTGGTATTTACAATATCATTATGGATTCATGTCAAGCATTTTATTGCACTAACGAAAATGGAAAGTGTGAGAAGAATTTTTTTTTTTGTAATTACGGGTCAGGACTACCCTTGTCAACACATCGACCAGTGACTACGAAAAACACGGGAAAGTACGATAGCATTGGCGACAAAAAAGAAAAAAGCATGTGTACGCATAAAATAAGTTAAAATTGACAGTTATTTAACCTACGGACATTCACGTAAAACATGAAATTATACGTAGATACCCCCTCCATCTACAAATAAACTCATTTGTTTTATGAAAATGTAACATGGGATGGGAGTATTAAGAAAAAAATTAGGACGATATGCAATTGTAAACATTGTATTGCAGTTGATCTGATAATATAACACAACCAAAAGGGCACGATGCTGAGAAGAGTAAAAAATTATTTATTTATTCAACTAACATGATCTGACTGTGTGACGTCACATGAAGAGATGTCATGGCCGCTTACACTACGACAGGAAATTCCAAATATTCATATTTTTAATTGGGCATATTAATGTTAATAAAGGTGTTTTTTGTTTAATAATTAGTTATTTACAAGGTTACAATGTATTGAATTATAACAATTGTTCAACTGACTGGCATTTTCCTTTAGATAAAGAAAATTCGTTGTTTCTTACTATTTTAAATTATTTTCGACAGATTTTGGTAGCATTCAAATATTTTGTACAATCAGACTGGTTGATCATCATAAAAAACCTGGAACTGCTATACAATGTAAAACTAAAGACTCAAGTTGTCACCGACAGAGTTCCGTACGGGTTTTAAGTGGGATTCGTGCTGCTCAATCTTCAGTTTTCTGTGTAGTTTTTTTTGTAGACCACTGTTTATCATTTTGTCCTTTTTCGCTTGGCCATTGCATTGCCTGCCCTTCTTCGATTTATGACTTCCGACAACCCTTTTGGCATCTACAAACCTTTCTTATCTGTTGATCTATACACGCACCACTATACTATCCCAATTATCAAATTTATTTCATTGTAATATACATGTATATGTAAAAATATATTGAACATTACAATTATTTGGCATAATGAACTTTTTAATGGTAAAGGACTAAAGGCAAAGCACATGATTTTTGTAGGTTTATTCCATTATAATGCAGGTAAAAACGTTATTGATAACTTTAGTTAGCTACTTGTTATTGAAATGAACAGTCAAACGATATAAATAACAATTTCAGTAATGCTACGAAAAAAATCGGGAATTTGCATAAAACCCAGCGTTCTATACAATAAAAAAAAAAAAAAAACATAAAAAGATGTAAACGTACACGATTGGAAACGTACGGTGTTTAACACCACTTTCAACAAATTTCAGTGGTGGTCAGTTTTATTGGTGAGTAAAATGGAGAGCACAGAGAAAACCACGGACCTGCCACAAGTCACTGGCAAACTTTATCACATAATGTTGTATCGCCTGAGCTAGATTCGAACTCGTAACGTTAGTGGTGATAAGTACTGATTGCATAGGTAGTTGTAAATCCAGCTACCAAACGATCACGACCACGAAGGCCCCTTACGGATTACTGAGTTAAATATTGTAGAACTAGATAATATGGTAACTATCGTGATAGAACATTACATAATAAAAAAATATATACTTTATTTGGTATACTGTTCCCCTAATGAAGAATTTGTTAAATTTTGAAAATGAATTGATTGAAAATAGAAAATCGTGAATTTAATGGTAAAATGTGGGAAGGGAGGGGATGAGAATCTAAAAAGATTTTTTTGTGTGGCTTAAACTAAAAATTGAAACAAAAATGAGAAAAGGAAAATATGTTTCACAAATAAAACCTGTGATCATCTAAGTAAGGATTTGTATAGTATAACTACTATATAAATCCTTGATCTAGGTAGGGAAGGTCAATTTTTTCCCTTTCCGTAAACTGGATATATCATACAGATGAAGAATATTTTTTGCTGAAATTTTTTGAAAATAATCAGAAATGTGTTCCCTTTGGATTGTTAATTACAAACATAAATTTATTATTGCTATTATTTTTTTTTTATTATTGGCCGTTTTTATATTTATTTTGAATAAAGTCCCAACTATGCTACTTGAAAAGGTGTCTATACACACAGAAATTCTATTTGTTCATTGTTACAAGTTTTTTTTTAAATTATTTCGTGTTCTTTTTCTGTGCTTGTTGAAAATTGTATATTACTGCCTAAAGGTTTAAATGAATGTGTTGTGTTCCTGTGTATTGTACATGTATGGTTTTGATTTTTTATCCTTTTTACCCAGATTTTTATTATTAGTCATGTTTTTCAGGTACAAAAATGTAGCATCAAAATCTTTTTATCAGAATGAAATACAACCTTTTCCCATACTGCTAATGCAAAGAAATGAAATGTGATACATGTATATATACACCGTTAGGAATTTAATTAATAACCTAATATCCCTGTCGTTCTGTAGTCAACTGTTCCAGCCCAATGGTTGTAAGTTTAAGATACAGTACTATTACAAAAAAAGAAGCGTATTGAATATCCCGCAATACGGTAACTTCTTTTGTTTCATAGTAGTTTATCTAACTTGTACAATAATGTTATAATTTATAATATAAAAAAAAGTCGTGAGAACAGTTTTGTGTGTGAACGAATTTACAGAATTTTCCTATTCATGTTATAAGGGCATTATATATTGACATGTACTTGTACCTAACGTTAACAATTCAAGCGTCATCGAGATTAAAACGTTCCGCTAACCACTTATGGAACAACAGCGACGTCTGTCGAAAGAAATTTGATGAATGATCCCCATTAATGAATGACAGAAAGATAAATTGGCTCGAACGTTTTTTTTTTTTTTATTTTCTTAAATACAATTTGCGAACACAACCCTCGTAAAACATCAGGACAATATAATATTTGGTTATTAAACAAGTTAGGTATGATGATAATATTATTATGATAAACAAATAAACATATTTAAGTCCTTACCTGTTGGACCCATTACAGCCAGTAAATCTCCACTACGGGCCAAAGTATTCACTCCATGTAAAATATCTTTGTTTTTGATCGTTACGACAAGATCTTTAACAAAAAGTTAACTGGTCGACGGTTTCGTTTCCATTCTCAATTCAAAATGTGAAAAAAAAAAAAAAAAAAAAAAATTAAATACTTAATATAGCTAGAAAAAACCCCACATCACAGTTGTTTTTTTCATAGGCTAATAGTTATTGTGTCTGCATATAAAATGTTATATAATAATAAGGTGACTATTTTATTGCTTAAGCTAGACAACAATGATTTGCGTGACTAGTCTATGCATTACAGTAATTCTATAACATTATTATTACACACTTCTATTTAAATTAAGAACCAATGAAAAATTAGAATTGATATCACATGATTTAGTTTTATTTTAAACTAATGCACTCAATTGAATGAAATCCATGCCTTACAGTGCACTAGTGCACTTCGTATGATCGCTTTTTGGAGCAAGTTGGTTTTAAATGAAAAAAAATTAAGTAGTGTTTTGTATAGATTAATGTATCTTTTAAAACCAAACATCAGTATAGTTTCAAATGGTTAAATCATATAGAGTCTATATTCAATTCAACTGGCATGGGATTCATTTTTATAAACCAGTTTCCTATTTATGACAAGAGTGTATTTAACCAAATTTTACGAGACCAGTTTGTTCAAAAATGGCTTAGTGATGTATATATATTCCTCTTCTCGTGGACAATTTTACTCTGTTTTCAAAAAGGATTTTTGTATTGAGAACTATTTACTTAGATTGTCGGAACATTCCAGAATGTGGATAACTAAATTTAGAACGTCAAATCTGCATTTACCTATAGAAACTGGTCGTTGGCATAATATACCTCGAGAAGAGCGTATTTGCCATTTATGCAAAGAAACTATTGGAGACGAATATCATTTTTTATTAGTTTGTGAAAATGAAAACATTATCACCCTTAGAAATAAGTATTTGCCAAATTATTATCGAGCTTACCCTAATCATGCCAAATTTGAAGGTCTTCTTTCTATTTGCAATGCAGAACTTTATAAGCGATTATCAATTTTTATTAGAAAAGCTGCTGCCTTACTCTGATTATATGTAACTGCCTGTATTATGTTGTAACTTTATATTATATTTACTATCAGATTTATTATTTTTCATCGTATGTTCATCCTGTCATGTCTTGAATGTATATATTATTTAAAAAATGACCTCTTGTTACACTTGTATATGTGTCTGAGTGTTTTCAAATAAATCTTGAATCTTGAATCTTGGAACTAGTGCACGTCTTCGAAACTAGTGCACGGACATCATCAATGACGTCATATAACGCCGCATTCCAATTTTTTTTTTAATATAAAAAAAACATTGAAAAATAGACAAGATTACGGTAAACTTTAATACACGAAAATACATTATCACAATGTTATAAATACATTATAGAAACATTGTTTGATTGGTTTTATCGAATAATCACCAAAAAAAAAAACTCACCCAAAAAAATACGGAAGCGATTTTGTAACTTATATCTCTCGGAATTCGGAACAAAATTAATTGATGACGAAAGAGAAGAAGAAAAGTAAATGTATATGAGATAAAATTCCAATCTATATACAGGGAAACAAATAGCAAGAAAATAGCGCTTTCATTGTTGTTCTTCATCCTGATGCTTACGGCATACAAAGGAGAAGAAATAACATAAAATCACAAATATAAAATACAACATAGTACTGGAATTACAGTAAATGGTTTACCCTCTCCTCTGTTTAAGTCGGTGTAATAAAGTACTTAATAAATGCACGCTTGATCAATAGCGAGCTCTATTTTCCCAAGGGGTAGACTATTGACCGGGATGGATAAACTAGTGACCTCCGCTTCGCGTCGGTCACTAGTTCATTCGTCCCTGTCAATAGTCTACCCCTTGGAAAAATAGATCTCGCTATTGAACTCGCGTGCAGTTATTAAGTACATATTATATCCCGGAGATCCCTTGTGGTTCCCTCCAGGTTATCATTTTGGTAGAATATATTTTCATATGGCATATCATTATAATTAAATAATTAAACCATACCTAGCTAGGAGAGTATGGGAAATTAGATAATACTGTGACCTCCTTTTTATTCGATGAATACTAATTTTCGCGGCTTCGTTGGTTCAATCAAATCACGAATATATACTGTACAATGAATGGTATAGAAAACAAGAGGAGTCCTTTGCAAGTATCAAAACCATGAATTCAAATATCAACGAAAAACTCAGTTTCTGCCATTCCACGAAAAGAGACACGCCAAAGAACATAAATAGAAGCGCAGTAGTTATTTTCTATAACTTGTAGCCCTGTTATACAGAAGTAATAATCCTAATGGCATTTAACAAGGGGGTGTTTACTGCTTGAGGCATACACCACGTGCCGGATTTTGATGAAGAAAGACCCTAGGTGAATCCAATTGTGATTCTCCTCCCCATTCCCAACCCCACGACTAGAGGAAAACGGCAGAGTGAATTAAAAAATAAGTTGAATAAAGTCTAGGAGGATGAATATTTAACGTACGCGTTCTGCTATCTAAATTGGAGAACAAATTACTGAAGGATTGTTCATAGACTTCGGTGCACTATGGTAACATATGTATGATATGCCTATGACAGTGCCAAATATATTAGACACCGTTACCAAAGGCCCCCTAGATTTCGAGGCCCTAGGCTTCAGCCTGACAATGCATATTGATAAATCCGACACTGGATACATCCCATTGTAATTGGAAGGGGGTTCATGAAGGTTATTCCATAAATACCCGTGCGCACTAAATTTGATCTCTACGTTTGTATAGCTTTGACAAAAAATGCATTTCATACATTTGATCAACTATTTAGAGCAATAAGTTGTGTATTTGATTAATCCCGAATAATTATCGGAATACCCTCTCGTATAGATTGTACCCCGCAGTTAAGAAACCCCAGGCTCGCCCTCTATGAACTTATTTTATATGAAGTGTAACTATTATTGATAATGCGCACATAAATAATATGTGAGAGATATATTGAAGCAATAAATATATATTTTTTACCCTTAAGAACTTTATTAAACATTTTCAAGCAAGGAACACAATAATTTTGAATAAAATGAAATAAAAAAAAATTTGCTTTTAAATTGCTCTAAATAGTTAAACAAATGTATGAAAAACTATTTTGTTTGTCGTAAATATCAAGTTTAGTACGCACGAGTCGCTTCATCAGGTAAGCCCAATGTCAAAAGACTGAAAACCGTCACGTTTCCATATTATATGTGGGGATTTTATTCTAGTTTTTTATCTAATAATTTCATGTTTCACTGGTGTTGTGTCGTCAATTCGGATTATTTTTTTTCTTTCTAAAAGCCTTTATTAATGTTTTTATTATATATTTAAATTGTGTACAATATTGGTATTACCAGTATTGTGGGCGGCTGCTTCATATTATCCAAAAACTTAAATATCAAATAAATAGTGGATGTTGAAAACAGTTCAGTTTTGCCATAATTCAATCTAGGAGTTATGTGAACGTAGATGACGTGCAAAAAAAAAATCCAGAAAACAGAAATAAACAATATTTCAGTTCGGCAGTGTATGATAAGGGGCGAGGTTTAAATTAATTTTATAATCGGGTCTACGAAAATACACTAATAATTATTAGCAATTTGAAGTTTTAACCACACAGATTATACTTAAATTGTATTCTCTTATAAATGGAGCTTCAACACGACATGCAAGGAGGAAATATATTGTCAGTTACATAGGGTTTCGTCTTCTTTTTTTTCAACCAGATGCGAAAAAAAAGAAGTGTTTGCTAGTCATGGTCAGTTGTAGATTGATCACCATGGTCACATACGGTCAACCACTGACAAGAGGAGCGCTCGCTACAGGGTCATATTAGCCCGGTGAGTTTCAACTTCTGTAACCAATATATTTTGTTTTCAGTATAGCATATGTACAAAGGTATTATGTTTTGTTTTGCTTTGTTTTGGTTTTTTTATGTTGTTTTGTGCATTATCTTTCAACATAGAAATATTATTAATTGATTGTTACTAAACGTCACGTGAACAATATTCCGCAAGGAAAACCCACAGGATGAGAACCCGAGATGCTTAAATAGAACAGTGTATCTTTGCTGAGGGGCTCACTCCTTCTGCTTCTTATGCAGAATGAATCAGGTACACTATTCGCCCATAGAGCTGGGTGTATATTCGGGCGACATGAAAAAGGAGTGGAACTCCCCGGATACATAAATGACAACTTGTAGCAGTGGCTAATGAGCCACAGTTGCTAGGATTGGTTATGAATGGCCCGTGGAAGTTGAAACATAGCAATGACGGTATTTGTAAGATTATGTGCCATGTGCAGATTCATGCCAATTTTCTATGATTCCTCCAACAATAAAATTGACCGCCACGACATAGCAGAAATATTGTTGAAAGTGGCGTTAAACACCAAACCCTGGCCCAATTGTATTAGTTATTCTCATTTTTGACTATGAAATACAGAACAGCAATACAATCGCTATTTCTGTACTTTAATTTGTGTGACGTGTAATGTTGGATAGTCTCCCCTGTTCATTTGCATTCATATCCTTTCTTACTAATTTATATTTATGTGCTAAACAAAATTAGATCATGGGGGAAAATGCCGAAATATGAAAATCATTTAAGGTCTAATGGTGTTCATCAACTTCTTCCTGACATCATCTTTAGTCCCCAAAAATGAGGAACGGACTATTCACCCGTAATACGCTCTAGTAATATGACAGCTGGTTTTCATTGAATTGTATATGTACTAAAATGTACTACAGTATCAAAAATCAGTGAATTATAACATTTAAGGATTGATCGCAATATTTGTTCGGTTCTTGAAGAAATAACTTCGATCAGGTTGTACACACCGTGGTAGCGGGTTACGCAAGGGTGTGTACAACCTGATCGAGGTTATTTCGAATGAACCGAACAAATAATTTCGATCAATCCTTATAAATTAATTCAAACTTTTTTTGCTATGATATTGAAAAATATATTTATTTTTTCAAAATAAGGCAAATAATCGGAAATAAATTTAAATAACCCCAAAGGTGCCTCTTTTAAAGAAAATCACCCGATGACAACGGCACGCGACGCCTTGAGAACGACGTTTATTTTGATATTCCGTACATTGGAAAATAACCTCGACCTCAACACGTATAAAATGACATGTGACTCTAAAATTAATTTAATATGATAATAGGTGTTGCCTAACTTGGGACGAAGTTCAATATTTTTTTTAGACAATATTAACTCAGATATATGAACCTACATTTTGTTTTCAAAGTAGACCGGGGGCAGATCCAGACTTTCTCAAAAGAGGGGGCAAATAGGGGGACCGAAACCCAAATTTTCCGTCGTTTTTAAAGGTTTTTCGCCAAAACGGGGACCTGCCCCCTCCTGTAGACTGTGCACCCAGTCCGGTGTTGTATAATCCTGTACTCGACGTCTCAATTTCATAGAGAATACTATTTCGGACAGGAGGAGGAAGGAATGAAACTCTGTTTAATGATATTGTCAGTCCCATGCTATATGTTTAATGGGCTAGAACACACTGCGATTTTGAGTCATTATTTAACATTCATAACCGGAAGTAGTTCCAGATTACTGCGCATCCGATTTTCTGCAGATTTAACCCTGTATTGGTTTCCGGTGTGTCATTTTCGGTGCAAGGAATTTAATCCATTAGTAATATGGATCTGGAATCAAAATATTGCTATTTCTACCATAGTTGGGACTTCGTCCCATATTACAAAATAACCGTCATGCGTAGACTAGTCATGCAAATCATTTTTTATCTAGGTTAAAAATTAACATAGTTACCTTATATTATATTACAACAACTACAAGGTGATTTTCTGGTTTTATTAACTAGATACACATTTCTTTACATATTTTGAATTGAAAATGGAAACGAAATCATCGACCAGTGAACTTTTTGTTAAAGATCTTGTCGTCACGATCAAAAACAAAGATATTGTACATGAAGTGAATACTTTGGCCAGTAGTGGAGATTTACTGGCTGTAATGGGTCCAACAGGTAAGAACTAAGATGTTTATTTGTTCATAATAATAAGGTGACTATTTTATTTTTTAATTAGGAAATTAGGTAATACTGTGACCTCATTTTATTGTGTACTCAGTCAGCTGATATATGATGGACTTGTATGTAGCACGGGTATTACGTGTATGAATAGCGGGAATAGTTGTAATGGTTATTTAAATGTTATATGTTTGTCATTCGATGCTTGCCTTTCGTACAGTAGACGTCTCCAAGCTTGACAATATGTCCGATATTAACGAAGAACAACTTCTGCAAAATGATCAGTCTACGAATCGAAATCAGAATTCTACGCCTAACGATGAACTTCAAAATGCACCCAAGGATATACTTGATGCTTTTCAACTATTTAAGCAGTATATGAACGTTAAAGTGGATAAATTGGAGACTAAACTGATTGACGCGCAGGACTTAATGTCTAAAAAATTTAGGAGGATGTTTCAATCAAGTTCAAGCATGAAGGAAACAAGGTACAATACAAATTTCATGAAGAAACACTAGATGGCCTTAATAAACTTTATAAACAAATTCCACAATGTCAAACGCTGTCTGTTAAAACAACACTTGACCTGATTGAGAAAGTAAGATCTCGGAATAAACTGATCCGTATCGCTGACACTTCTCTAGCCGGGTGGTCCACGGTGCGGGAGTACGAAACCAATGACATAAGTGAGGACGAGAAGAAAATTCGACAGGCAGAAGGACGCGCCATGCGTAACATGAAATCTAAATCCAGGAGTGTTCCGTATAAAGTTCCGAATCAAAAACCTGCTGAGATCTACGGCAATCCAGCATACAGTAATCCATTCCAACGTCAGCCCTTTCGTGCAGGCGGCGCACGGTGTAAGCCGTGCACATGGGATGGGATATCTGTTTCCTGTGTAAACAGCAAGGACACTGGAGGAAAAATTGTCCGCTCAACAAATCAGGAGCCTTCATCAACACCAGAGGTGGTAGCAACACAACAGGACACAATGGTCAGAAGTAGAGAAACAGAAACAGTAGTCAATGATAAGTATAAAGATTTTGATTTTTGTACAATAGAACATCAGAATTCAAATGACATAGAAATTTGCTTAAGCCAAATTCAATATTTTGAAAAACGTAGTTATGAAAAAGTAAATTTTCATGGTGTAAAGGGTAGATTATCAAAACATGTAAAGTTTTGGGAAGAAATTGGGGCAAATTCTTTTGTTATAGATACTATCAGAGATGGTTACATTATTCCATTTATCGACACACCTAAAAGTATGAGATTAGAAAATAATAGATCTGCTTTGAAAAATTATGAATTTCTTACCAAATCAATCAATGAATTATTGACTTCCAGCTCTATTGTAGAGGTACCTTTTCAACCTCATATTGTTAGACCCCTCAGTGTTGCCACTCAAAAGTCTGGCAAGAATAGATTGATTCTCGATTTGAGCTTACTGAACAAGTCGATCAGAAAAGATAAGATTAAGTTCGAAGACTGGAAAACTGTTATCCAATATTTTCAGAAAGATGCATATCTCTATAAGTTTGACTTATCCTCAGGATATTTTCATATTGATATATGTCCTCAACAGCATACCTTTCTAGGTTTTGCATGGCAAGAAAATTTCTACTGTTTTACAGTGCTAGTTTTTGGTATCTGTACAGGGCCTTGCATTTTCACAAAATGTTTACGTCCGTTAATTAAATATTGGAGAGAAAACGGAATTAATGTTGTTTTATATTTAGATCATGGTTTTGGCATGTGCTTGGATAAGAAACAATGCATATATGAGTCAAAATTTGTGAAGCAATCTTTATTTGATGCAGGTTTTTTTTATAAATGAAGAAAAATCAGTATTTGATCCAGTTCAGTGCTTAGAATAGTTAGGTACAATTTGGAATTCAACAGAGTTCTGTTTACAAATATCCGACAGACGAATTTCAGATTTGATTTCAAATTTTAGTTGGGTTTTAAATGAATTTCCTCATATTTCTGCAAGAACATTAGCACAAGTCACTGGGAAGGTTATCTCCATGTCTCCAGTTGTTGGGAATGTAACTAGGATAATGACTAAGATATGTTACATAGCTATTGAATCTAGGTTCACTTGGGATAGAGTCTTGCAATTTTCTTTTCCTGGGCAAGTTCTTGCGGAACTAAAATTTTGGAATGAAAACATTAAAAATTTGAATTCTAAAAAGCTTATGAATTACAGCAAATCTTCAGTATTGATTTATTCAGGTGCCAGCAGTATTGGTGCATCTGTTTATTCAGTTGAATTGGAAAACAAAGTTTTCCATAGAATGTGGGAGTTATCAGAAACTTTAGAAAGCTCTTCATAGAGAGAATTAAGCGCTATTGAGCCGACTCTTTTGTCATTTAAAGATGTATTTGAAGGCAAAGTTATCAAGTGATTTACTGACAACCAGAATTGTATCAGAATTGTTCAGAGTGGAAGTATGAGTGAAAAACTTCATACAATTGCACTGTCCATATTTTCGACATGCTTTCAAAAATGCATATCTATAAATATTCAGTGGGTACCTAGGAAACAAAATGTTACGGTAGATTATTTGAGTAGGTTGATAGACCATGAAGATTGGGGAGTGTCGAAAGACTTCTTTCAGTTTATGAATAAACTTTGGGGTCCATATACGGCGGACGGATTTGCTAGTTCCTTGAATGCTAAAACTATCAAGTTTAACTCACGGTTTTGGAACCCAGGCTCATCGGGTGCAGATTGCTTTACTCAAGATGGGAGTAAAGATGTTAACTGGTTAGTACCACCCATTTATCTAGTGATAAGATGCATTAAACATTTGATTTACTGTATAGCCAAAGGCACATTGATTGTTCCAAGATGGAAGTCGGCAGCATTTTGGCCGATGATATTTGGTAAAGATTTGACTTACAGACCATATGTCAAGAATGTGATTGAGTTTAAAAATACAAGTGGTATTTTTGTTAAAGGTTGCAATAAGAATACTATATTTGGTTCAGAACCTTTCCTAACACCTGTTTTAGCGGTGTTGCTAGATGCAAACTAAAGTGTAGAAATGACATGGTCCTAATATACGAGCTGGTATATTGTAGTTGACGTGATCATAGATGTGACAAGGCCGAAAGTTGTTGACGGCATGGTCACAAAAATTTAATATTATATATTTATGCTTTTGATGTATTTTATTTATTGTCATTTTATATAATACATTTTGTAGATATTTTCTCTGTTGGTCAGTGGAAAAAGTTTGAGGCTAAAAGTGGTTTGGATCCAGTTCTGGATGATCTGTTAAAATTGCTACCATCGTATACTATGGCATCAAAAGCGAATACGATATTGAAGAAATATAGATATGCCTTCAACTCATGGTGTAAGTGGTCAAATTTACATTCCTTTCCTTCTTTGCCAGCGAGCCAATTTAGCTTAGCACTATATTTGATACATCTATCTGAATCGGCAAAATCAACCAATAAAATTGATGAAACTATGTATGCCATCAGCTGGGCACATACTCTTTCCGTTTTAGTGACCCCATGCAAATCAAACCTAGTTCGCTCAGTACGTGAAGGAGCTCACAGAAAAATAGGGCACATAGTTAAGAAAAAAAGAACCTATCACACCGGACACCTATCACACCGGACCTATCACACCGGACACATCACACCGGACCTAGCACACCTGACACCTATCACACCGGACACCTATCACAGCAGACACTTATCACACCGGACACCTATCACACGGACACCTACCACACCGGACACCTATCACATCGGACACCTATCACACCGGACATTCTACAAAAAATTGTATCAACTTACGGTTCTAATAATTGCACCTTGAAAGACTTGCGTATTGCTACTATGTTTCTAGTGAGTTATGCCAGGTTTCTAAGATTCGCCGAATTGGCAAATTTAAAAAGATCAAACGTGGTATTCTGTTCATCACATGTTAAATTTAATTTAGAAAAGAGCAAAACAGACATTTACAGGGAAGGTAAAGAAGTTATTATTTCTAGAACAGGATTAATTACTTGTTCTGTAGCTATTTTAGATAGATACCTAAAAATGGCAGACATTTCAGATACTTCTAGTGAATACATATTTAGATCAGTATATTACTGTAAATCTTCAGGTAGATATCAATTAAGGAAAACTGGTCCGATATCTTATACCAGAGCTCGTGAATTATTACTATCAGTACTTGAATGTATAGGCCTAGAAAAACACCACTTTGGTTTTCATAGTTTACGATCAGGAGGGGCAACTGCTGCTACAGCTACCGGTGTCAAAGATAGATTCTTTAATTGTGTACTCGGTCAGCTGATATATGATGGACTTGTATGTAGCACGGGTATTACGTGTATGAATAGCGAGAATAGTTGTAATGGTTATTTAAATGTTATGTTTGTCATTCGATGCTTGCCTTTAGTACAGTAATTTTTTGGAATAATTTATTAGTCATATGAAATTAGATACTGATATTGTATTTACTGATATTGAATTTTCTTTTGGAGATTGTGGGTTATAATGGCTATGTTAGAACTGTGCAGCGGTCATGATAGACAGTGGGCAGACAATTTGTATTTTTGTTAATAAAGAAGCTTTACTGTACTGCCAGGCGAGCTGATATCCAAAAGATAGTGTTTGTGTTTTATTAATAAATGATTTATGTTCGTTTTAAAGGATTATTAGAACATAAATAACAAGAGGAGTCCTTTGCAAGTATCAAAACCATGAATTCAAATATCAACGGAAAACTCTGTTTCTGCCATTCCACGAAAAGAGACGCGCCAAAGAACATAAATAGAAGCGCAGTAGTTATTTTCTATAACTTGTAACCCTGTTATACAGAAGTAATAATCCTAATAGCATTTAACAAGGGGGTGTTTACTGCTTGAGGGATACACCACGTGCCGGATTTTAATGAAGAAAGACCCTAGGTGAATCCAATTGTGAATCTCCTCTCCATTTTTTAATTCATCATAAGTTTTAAATTTATTTTCTTCATCTAAGATATCTTTGATAAATATGATATTATTATCAAACAATTCTTTGTAAAAAAGTGTTTTTCCTTCAATTGTTAGAGATGAATTATACCAAATAATACTGTCAACATTAAGAGGTATCTTTTTTTTTTTTTTTAATTCAAAGAAAAATTTCAACAAATCTGTACAAAATATATCTTTCATTGTTATGTTGTCAATATCAGATGTATTTAGATCACAATTAAAAATAAAATTTTGATTAAATATGTGATATCGCAGTTTTATAATATCCTTCCAAGAGCTTTCAAATGAACTATCCAACAACTTTTTTAACCACTGAAATTTCACAGATTTGCTGTAAGTATATATATCAGTGATGTTTAAACCTCCTTGATTTGTCTTTTGCAGAATTACTTCCCTCTTTATTTTTGGCGGTTTATTATCCCACAGAAAATTGAAAATTAAGCTATCAATATCTTTAAGGTAGTTTTGTCCTGGATTTGGTAATACAGATAAGAGATATGTTAGCTGTGGCACAATTAAACTTTTTATAATTGTTACCTTTCCAAATAAAGTCAAGCTTTTTTTACTCCACGACTGAATGATATTTTTTTATTTTTACCTTATCCTTACTTGGGCCCTGAAGGAGGTAGACTCGGTAGGCCTACATAGGCAGTCAGGCATACATGCTCCGGAAAATTAGTAATAGTTAAAATATTACGTTATATTAGGTCAGACATGTACACTGCGTCTTCAACAAATTAGAAGCTATTATATATTACCCAAAGCCCCAACTCGCCTAACACTGTCTTACACAGGTCACACAATGAAACAGTCAAACTTGATAAAAAGAGAACAGACAGAGCAGTCATTACAGCCAACATCATGTAATTAAATCTAAGCATCATTTAACGCAGTGGTTCTCAACTTTTTTTCCCTCGTGGACCTCTTTCACTCTTAATTTTTTTGGTGGACCGCCATAACCATTTGATGAAAAAGCTTATTTTATTTTTTACTAATAAATAATTTCAGGAATTGTATTATAGAAATAATAAATGTATATGCTTTATTTGGAGTAAAACTAATTTAATGAAAATAAACCTGTATTTAACAACTAAATTCTATGGATCATTTATGTACACTAGTAAAATAACTCATAATAAACCATTTTAACATACAGTAAAAATAACATGAGTTTAAAAAATAATATATTAACCATACGCCATATTGCTGGCAACATAATGACTAGTATTGAGACTGAGAATACATCAAACAAAATACCAAGACAGTATCGCTATCAGTAACCTTGCTTGTAACCTTTAGCGCGAGTGAGAGCTTGTTTGCAAGGACAGAGTGTATGAAGACAGTGGTGTTTGCTGCTCGCAAGAAGGAGGGAGTCGTGGTGGCCCCAGTAGACGTTACTAACAATATGACAGTTTGTTATGTCAGTGTCAATTAAATCTGAAAGTAGATTGTTGTTAACTTGTAGAACCCTTAATATCAGCAAGGATGAAGAGATTTAATATGGATAACAAAAACTTTGGATAACGCCATCATAAATAAACTGCAATTCAGAAAAAAGGTATATCGTGTGTATGTATGTATGTATGTATGTATGTATATACTATCAGTGGTGGTGTTGCAAATATGTTTTACCAGAGTTGTGCACAGATAGATAATAATCAACAGGTATATGAAACACAGATTCAGGTGCCAAGATGTAACAGTATCTTAAAGGCCGGTTCACACGAGTGTCAAAAGCTCAGGCCACTTCATCTTGATCGATGTACGTGTGAGCACACAGACCACAGTCCCAAGGCAACTCCTCTTAATGTCTGTATGTTGTCTTCCGTTTGGGCAAGATCTTGCTTTTGGATAGGTGTTTCCACCTCTCTCCAAATATGTCCTCATCCATTATTCTTATTTACACTTTATTTTATTATTATTATCACCATTTTTACTTTTATACTTTCAAAGGTTGCATACATCAGATACCGACCAAATTACTTGTTTAGCTTTCACATTTGTATTAAAAAAGGAATAACTACCCGTTTACTTTTTTTGTTTCAAGTTGGAAAGCAATCTTGATAATAAATTTCGGGATTTGCTGCAAAAGTAACGTCAGTTTTTCTTCTCATTAGATTGAAGCTTCTCTACATATGCAAGGACTTGAAGAATAAAGTTCTTAAAATAAATTTCTATCAATAGCTATTTTATGCTACTACATTCTATAAGTGTCCAAATTGAACAGAACGCCGTCAAATTTAAAATTGCACCACGTAAGCATGAATCCATCTTCAACCTTTTTTGTTGACAATAAACAGAGGCCCCTACTAATTTGGTTTCTATGCCACTGAGCCACTGTCATGACTGCCTGCGTTGTGGCACACTCCAATAGGCTATCAACTCTATCATTATGTCTGGAATCGCTCCGAAACAGAACGGCTTCAAATTTAAAATTGCACCACATAAGTAAAAATCCATCGTAAAAAAAATGTTGGCAGGAAGATGAGGCCCCCCTGACCAACGAGACCCTCTGTTTAAGCACACCTAAGCACAATGGTAAATCCGGCACTGTCTCTAGTTATCTATATAGCTTTTTAATATGGAGTACTTATCAGATCATTCACCTTTGATTTGGAGTGTGTATGTAGTTCATCTAATATTAGGGTGTTTGGGACAATCGTTCCACTTTTTTTTAAATAAAGGGTTAAGGTCATGATTTTTAACGCCACTTTCAAGAATATTTTCAGTTATGTCGTGATCGTCAGTTTTATCGTAGTTGAAAACGAAGTACCCGGAGAAAACTACCGACCTGCCGCAAGTCACTGAAAACTTTATCCTTGGGTTTTTATTTGCAGGATCTGGAAAAACCACATTGCTAAATACAATAGCAGGGAAAATTAATATAGCGTCAGGGGAGATAACTCTGAAAAAATGGAATGAGATACAACAAACAGCTAAGACGTCGTATGGGATACGTCCACCAAGAAGATGCTTTAATGACCAGATTAACTCTTTACGAAATATTGTATGTAAGTAGCATGATATTTTAATAAAAGGAATGAGTGGGTGATTGTTGTTTAACGCCATATGAGTATTTTTCAGCCAGATAATGGCGAGAACAAGTTACATTTGACGAGATAATGATGATGTCCACGTTGTACTTGGATGTTCATAGTGCTAGCTAAAACAACAGTCCGCGTATAAGTATGTTGCTCCACTCGGGCACATTATACTGATTCCGACTCCACCAGTCATTACTCTTGCCTCTTAATGCAGCATACCGAGTGCAGAAGCATCATATATAAATTTTATTGTCTTTGGTTTGACCAGACAGGGGTTCCAATCCACGATCTACCACACTCGAGGCGAGCACCGATAAAAACATTTGAATCATGGACATGATTAACATAATAGCATAATTATATTTGATTACATGTAACCGCATACTGTTACCTGGCATTTGATATGGAATATGTAATATTTATACCACGTTTTCCCGGAATACCGCTGAATAAATGATTTGTAACATGAAGCCATGCAATATTACATCTAGGTGGTTGGCTATTACACGGCTCTCTGTGAGTAATAAAACTACAGCCCAGATTTAAAGTGTGCAATATCTCGTATTTGCGTGTATTATTTCATAGTTCTTAGCTGTTGCTTACATTCTGGTATATAAACCATAAAAGGATCAAAGGGAAATAATCCATTCATGTTACAATACAAAATGTATTTTTTAATAACAAGTAATTACAAACTGTTATTGCTTTATTGCAAATTATACTACTTAAGTACAACAAATTTTAATCCAATTGGACCGTCGTGGTTGTGATCGTATGGTAGTTGGACTTACAACTACCTGTGCAATCAGTGCATATCACCACTTAATTTGTGAGTTCGAACCCCGTTCATGGCAAAGTGTATTAGATACAAGATTATATGATAAAGTTTGTCATTCACTTGCGACAGGTCGGTGGTTCTCTCCGGGTACTCCGGTTTCCTTCTCCAGTAAAACTAACTGCCACGATATAACTGATATAAACCCACCCACCCATTCTAATAAAGTTACTAAATGTTACAAAAAATTGTTTACATTGTATAACATCATTTGTATTGCCGACATATTTGATATATATTGAACACTTCAAAATAGCAGAATATTTGAGTTATTTGTGAACAATCAAGGTATTTGTACTTCGAATCACCGAATAAAATAACATACCTAAGTTCGAGTAAACGATGTAGGCTTACAGGAACAAAGTTGTACGTGTGGTTACTCAAAGTGGATACTTCTTTCATATGGGACCATAAAACTAGTTTAACGTCGCCACTCTTTATTGACATGCCTGGATCAAGCTAACAAAGTAAACTATCATGTCTATGTGTGTTTGGGGTATCGATATTGCTTGTTTTAGCGATATATTGATTAGATGTTGAAACTGAACTGGCGGTGCATTATCATTTGCATTTCATTTACCATTATCAGTTTGATAAAACTGAGAAATGGTGTGTTGAAATGTACCCTAGTCCAGTATTTTATCAAATGTACTTTTCCAAAATGAATAATTGTCACTATGATGCATTATTTGTATTTCACCGCAATGATTCGCATCCCAAATTTGGTAACATTTGACGAAAAACAAAAGAGAATCCAAAACGTAGTTGACTCGTTAGACATTCAGAAATGTTTACATACAGGTAGGTATTTAGTTTGTACAAACATATAACCTATCTGATAAAATGAAAAACAAAAAATACCACAATGTCGGAACATTTCGAAAATCGAGTAGAAAAATGGTAGAAACAGCGACAATTGTATAGTCTTTGATTTAACCCAAACGAGGATCGAACCCACAATCTACCACGCCCGCGACGATTACGATATCTATTATAGGGGTTTATTGGCTTCAATGCCACTTTCAAAAATATTTCAATTATATCGTGGCGGTTAGTTTTATTGGTGGAGGAAACCGGAGTACCCGGAGAAAACCACCGACCTACCGCAAGTCACTGACACATGTTGTATTGAGTACATCTCGCCATGAACGGGATTCGAACACACAACTTTAGTGGTAATAAACACTTATTGAACAGGTAGTTGTAAAGCAAACTACCATTATGTCACGACGATGACGCCCCCATATCCATTTCAGAACCAAGACGGTTTCAAAGTAGAATACATATCCTCTACGTCATTGTTCAGCATATTATGTACAGCAACTAGAAGCAGTACATTTTATATTTTCAGTAATTGGTGACATGTCGAAAGGAGGATTATCTGGGGGAGAGAAAAAGAGAGCTAATATTGCCTGTGAATTACTGACGGATCCAGATATCATGCTAGTCGATGTAGGTTAACCCTGTTTGGGTTTGATAACTAATAAAAGAAAATGTACTGTTTATGTACGACTTAAGTAAAATATATAAATTATGCATTTTAAAAAGAAATATAAAAAATACTTTGAATAAAATGAAGAGACAAAAAAAAACACCAAAAAAACCACACTATCGGAACAGTATCAAATTCCTATAAAAGTCGTAAAAAGAGGCAAAATTGATACCCCTTAATAGATGAATATTGTATAATAAAAATATTGACTGAAGTTGTATTTCAAGATGAATTATTTTGACATATGAAACAAAAATGGATGGATGGTTTTATCCGTTTAATTGTTCCTAGTTTTATTTGCGTAAAAAGCATAACAAGATTGTTTGAAAGATGAATTTGTTTTATTTTGTGATGAAAATTGATTTGTATCATTTTTACACGTCATTATAGAGCTGAAATGCTGTTAAATTTTGTGTTAAATACCAACCAATTACTCAATCAATATATATCAACCAATCAACCTTTGCTTACCTAAAAGAACACAATAGTTGTGTTTTTTAGTTTTTGTCCTCCTCGAATTGCTTTATTGTTCATTTTGAATTAACTGGTATATGCCTGCTTTGCAGGAACCAACGTCAGGGTTAGATTCCAGTACAGCACATAGCCTGATGACACAACTTAAGAGCTATGCTACACACTACAACAAGACTATAATATCTACCATACATCAGCCTTCTAGTCAGGTCTACCACATGTTTTCTACATTGTTATTGCTGATGGACGGTCATGTAGGTATACCACTATACAAAATCGTATATCATATAAATAAATGTAGTATTTTCATTGGATAATCAGTGTGTACTATTTTTGAACAGTACACTTGACAACGGGTAGCTATACCTAGCGACGGGAACTATACCAGTTTCAAAGATTTCCGCGGGCACTATACCTGTGGCATAGATTTTCCCGCGTAATTTTTATATATTGTTTTCAAGATTTATCTCCCTTAATGAACAAACTACAAGTCATGTAAACTGAAAACATATCTTAAAAACACTTTCAGTTACCCAGCATATAACTTCAGTAACTGCAATGTTACCATTAATTATCAACAGTAATTAATTCATACGGAAATGTTCCATTTCAATATATTGAACAAAAACTTGATACATGTACTTTTCTTCTGAAAAATTACAAAAAAGATGTGATTAGTTGATTTTTAGTTTTTTGTTATAAACGTTACTTTTATAATGTTACATTGTCAATTTTGTTGTTATTATTATTATAATGTTGAATTTGAGTGTGTTTTTCTTTTATGTCTAGAATGGGATGTTATGTACTAAATATATTATTGTCTTCTCCCTCGAGAACAGTTTTCCTATAGCGTTGTCTGGTGATGTATAGTGCTCTCGCCGTTGACTCGGGCACTATACCACACCAGACAACACTATAGGAGAACAGTTCCTTCAGGAGTAGACAATAATAGAATAGTAATGTTCAGTGTTATAATGTGATAACTGTTTACTCGATGACGGCTTTGCATCGTGTCCGTAAACATATGTTATAGTCATATCTACTTGAACAATCATTCCCATTTACCACTAAAGCTGTGAGTATAATTCATACCTATGGCGAGGTGCACCAATACTCGATAGAACGTTATGTGATATAGTTTGTCAGTGACTTGTGGCAAGTATATTATTGTCTTCGGGTACTATATTTCCTCCACCAATAACTGACCGGTCCGATATTACTGAAATGTCATTGAGAGAAGAGGTTGAAGCTACCAAAGGGAGGTAATCATAATCCGTATATCGAAGAAGGGGAGACAACACAATGGCCAAAAGAAAAAGTACAAAAGCACAAACAACGATCTACAAAATATACATATAAAACTAAAGATCGAGTAACACGAACCCCACTAAAAACCGGGGGTGAACTCGGGTGCTCCGGAAGGGTGAGTAGTTCCTGTTCCACTAGTGGCACCCGTCGTGTTAATCTAGTTACAAACCTGGTAATAAGTCGTGAATGAGGAAAGGACCGGGAAGTGCTTACGACAAGTGGAACATATCCGTGGTCATTTGTGACACAGATATTAACCATTTGTAATTATGAAACTGGCGTTAGTCAAGTTACGGGTTATATAAATCATAAACATAGCGTACAACACAGTTTTCATCTCATTTTATTAATATAAATACTTGTTGATTGTCCTTTCAGATATGAAATCAAAAACGTAGATATCAAAGTTAGTGTGCACAATGCGTTTCTGGATTAGCCTGCATCAGGTACTCTTAAAAATAGAAAGATTGGAAAGCCAAATAATTTTATTTTCTTATGGAGCAATAAAACCAAAAGACATAAACAGCATAGCCAAAATCGGCTAAGGTCACCTATGCCTGAGGGAGGAAAATTTTAGATTTATTCATAATTACATTCTTTAGCAACTGTAAATTGCAGTAATAAATATATATAATAAACCATGTCAGTGCCGAAGCATATATACACAGTATATAGATACAAAATATGCTTGTCTATATTTTTCTATATTTAAGGTTGCTTATTTCGGAAAAGCTGCTGACACGTTAGATTACTTCGAAGCTATTGGCTTCCCATGTGCAATTCACTTCAATCCTGCAGACGTTTTACGTAAGTAGACCAAAAAATAAACATGATAGGTTCACATCTGAAGAGTTTGAAGATACCAAAGGGGTAATCAGATTCTGTAGATAGAAGAACAGACAACACAATGGCCAAAAGAAAAAAGAACAAAGGGACAAACAACGATCTACAAAACATTATACATAAAACTAAAGATCGAGTAACACGAACCCCACTAAAAATCGGAGGTTAACGTTCTATATTATATGTAAGCAACATGTCCTAATATAAGTATTTAAATTTGTTTATATTGATGTCAATTCTACCCTTTTCATACACTAAAAGACGTCTTGTATCAGTGACTTTCTTTTTAGTATATAAATAAAAAGTACTAGGGTACACTTTAAAGGCGTAATAACATTTTCACACTGTAAAAATAGCATGCTAGAGTGAATATCATTACATTCTAGATAGTTTTAAATTGATGGTCTACTTAACTGATAATTCATAAAAAAAAAAAACGTGTGTGGTGAATTGATAATAAACCATCAAAAGCATTCAATTTTACTTTCTATATATGAATATTATAACTGTTTACTAAACTGCTGTAAAATTATCATATTATATAACTTGCTTTAGTGTGGTGTCATATCGTAATTGTATTAATATAATCTTCATAACTAACATTTCAAAACTTTAACATATCTCTTAGAATTGTGGCGGGGCCGTCGTGGCCGTGATCGTATGGTAGTTGGATTTACAACGTTGTGAGTTCGAATCTCGCTCAGGAGAGGTTTACTCGATGCAACATTATGCTATAAAGTTTGTCGGTGACTTGCGGCAGGTCGCTGGTTTTCTCCAGGTACCCCGGTTATCTCCACCAATAAAACCTACGGCCATGATATGGCTCAAATAATGTTAAAAGTGGCGTTAACACCATAATCCTAACCCCATAACCCCATAACCCCATAACCCCCTAACCCCATGACCCTGAGAATTGTGGCAATTCCTGTTAACCGTAACATTCATAGTGGTAGATATTTAAACGAGGTTTCATATCCCTCGGGCATAATGATTTTTTTATATTTTATTTTTAGTGTTTTAACGCCACTTTCAGCAGTATTTCAGCTATATCATGGCGACCAGTTTTAGTGGTGGAGGAAGCCGGAGTACCCGGAGAGAACCACCGACCCTGGGCAAGCAACTGGTAAACTTTATCACTTGCGGCTGTGAGTCGAGTGCACCCTTTTTTGTAATTTACAAAGCTGGGCGCGAACCCACGCCGTATTGGTGATAGGCTTGTATGAGCTGTTAGATCCAACGACCTAACTCATTTATCCACCCGGGCCCCTCCCTCATGGATTTAATACTCCTATTGTGACAATAACCAGCTGTAAGTACATGTACCTATGGTTTTGGAATGTTAGGCGAGCATGCAATATACCCCATTTCAACTGAAAATGAAATGAAAAAGTACCAATAAATGTTGTCAATTTTGTCTTAATAAAACGAGCAATTAATGAGAATGGAACAGACGATAACAAGGGATGATTTGAATACAAAAACACCATACATTTAGTGTAAACACAAATATACAACAATAATCTCCCCTAAGACAATAAATTAGGTTGGTTGATTTGTGGTGTTTTACACCACTTTCAACAAAATTTCAGTTAGATCTTTGCGGTTAATAAAATTGGCAATGGCTGCGTCTTCGTTAAGGGAGTGGTAGCAAAATCTGGTTCGCTTGGAATGAGGATAATGTGTCCGAGTGGAGCGACATGTCTACCCGCAGACTGTTATATCAATGAGCTAGTCCTATGAAAAAATATCCAACTGGTCGAGTACAAAGCAGATATCATTACCGTCTCATTGAAATGTAGCTTGTGTTTTCCATGATATAGCTGAAAAATTGCTCAAGTGATGCTAAGCAAGAATTACTCAGAAAAGAAATATCAGGTTTTCCAAAAGCGTTAGTATTGACAAATTTTAATATTAGCAATTGTCGTAAAATATCGTGCTGGTCCCAGCGGGAAACCTGATTACAACTAAAACCACATGCAACTTAACCTTCTTGAGAATGTGTCTATGAATGTTTTTATGCAATATTATATCAATATTAACAAACCATTATACATTGTAGTCCCACCTGAAAGAGCAATCATCCGCAGAGAGAGAGAGAGACGCCGGTGCTTACCGCTTGTCTGCCTATTATATGGCCAAGATAACAAGTGAACTGCCTTTAACACTATGTGCTCCTATAATATTCTTCGGTATACTTTATTGGATGGTAGGAATAGGAGACGCCACATTATATGTTATTTTCGTGGCCGTTAACTTGTTATATTGTCTTATTTTTCAGGTAATTGTTTTTATCATTTTATTTAACTTTATTTTATTTCAACAGTATTTTAGTTATGGCGGTCAGTTTTATTGGCGGAGAAAACCGGAGTCAACAACTGAACTGCTGCAAGTCACTGATAACTTTTTCATATAAAGTTGTGTCGAGTACACCTCGTTACGGTAGAAAATCGAACTCACAATCATTAAAATTTCAATTTATGTTGTGATTGATAAATTGTGAATACATGTAACCAACTTACAACTCCAAATACATCAACTGATCGAAAACTTAGCTTTAGTGGTGATAAACACATATTTCATATGTAGATCAAACTACCATACAGTCGGAGCTGAGACACCACCCATCTTTTTTTACCACCGAAATTATGTAACTTATGCAAAACTACAAATGTCACATGCATATATATATTCAGCTATGTCATTTCTTTTTTTATATATATATAAAACCATGCCGACAAATAAAATGATAAACTTAGAGAATACCGAATGAGCAATCAAAAATGGACAATCCAGTGAAACTGGCAACATATGGTACACAAGACGAAGAAAAACACAACATAATATGTGTTGGACACCACTGTGCGCAAACACATAAATAACGTAAATAAGACATGAGCCCTCCTACAAGCAACGGAGGTAACGACCAACCGAACATCGTTCTTAAGCGAAAATCGTAACGGACATCAAGACACGGAACTCAGAACGTAAAGACACATAATGTGACAATACAAAAAACTAGATTTTGAGCAACACGGACCCACCAAAAATTCGGGGGTGCACTGAGGTGTTCGAGAAGGGAAAGCAGTTCCTGCCTTTTATAAAACACCCGTCATGTTAATCGCTTAATCAATACACGTTGGACACCACTATGCGCAACAAACACAACTAACATAAATAAGAAATGAGTCCCCTATAAACAACTGAAGATAGTTGTTCATATGTTCTTCAAAGGAAAAGAAATGAATACTTTCATTAAGAGTCAAATTTAAATGTATAACTTGTAGATAATATGATCAAGAAATGAACCAACATATAGGTGTTGCCATCACAGAAACACAATCCTCACTTGCGCCCATTTTTTTCTGTGTCGTTCCGTATGAGATATAAAAATATCGTTACAAGTCAAAATCGCGGTCGTCAAATCTTCTCTGTGATGTAGATTGGCGCAGTCAGTGACTTCTTTTACGAAGTTCATGCAACGAAGTCGGTTTTGTTGGCATTTGAAAAAAATACTTGCATTTTACTGAGAGAGCAGATCATCTTAACTGAATTCACTAAGCACAATTCTATAGGTTCTGGCTTGCGACAGGCACAGTAATATGGCGGAATTAAACCGGCTAATGCGACCCCAAGTCTCCTATCTTGATAATATACATTCAAATTAATAAATATATTAATACACGTTTTCACCAATTACACAACTATTTGTAGTGTATTGGTAACGTGATAGGATCTGCTATTTTCCATCCACATCTTTCTCTTACAACTGGAACAACATAATGTTGTCATCACTTATAGTTAGTAAGTAATTTATTACATATTATTAAAAGCACTACATATCTCAAACATTAACACGATAGGCATGGCTGAATATGTCAAAAATTAGCACAATAAGCATACCTGAACATGTCAAATATTGTCATAGCAATTACTGATGGCGTTAATAGACAATGAATATAAGTCAATACATACTCGGATAAAAGTATTGTCAACCGTTCCAAAGAAAAAAAACTGCTCCAATAAGTCACAAAGACATGTTGTATCCATCTTTCTGTGTACATGTATCTTGGAATAAAATAACTATTGAATAAGAAATGTTATTGCTCTCTTACTTCTTCTCTGCTTGAGTATATCATTGTGTATTGTATTGCATGCTCTTTTAAAGAACATTTAATCAGTGAGGGTCAACAATATACCACCAATATAAATAAAAAAACGAACAACCACACAAGATACAAAGGGTAATCAGAAGATTGGTGGTGCATAGGCCACTGACGATAGTCCTCCACCTTGTTCTGTTTTGTGCCATACGTTCCAGATCTTGCCATCTATAACCCTCTATCTCCATCTCAGCAATAGAATCTCTCCTCCAGGTATTTCTTGGTCTTCCTCTTTGATTACAGAAACACTGAGCGAAAGACAGACAATACAATGGCCAAAATAAAAGGACAAAAAAGACAGACAATACAACGGCCAAAATAAAAGACAGACAATACAACGGCCAAAATAAAAAACAGACAATACAACGGCCAAAATAAAAAACAGACAATACAACGGCCAAGATAAAAAACAGACAATACAACGGCCAAAATAAAAAACAGACAATACAACGGCCAAAATAAAAGACATACAATACAACGGCCAAAATAAAAGGACAAAAACACAAACAATGAACTACAAAATATTACACAGAAAACTAAAGATAAAGCAACAATAACACCACAAACAACAGGGGTGAAGGCATGTGCTCCGGAAAGATAAACACTTCCTGTACCACAACTGGGATCCGTCGTGTTACACTTGTCACAAATCCGAAGGTAAGTTATAAAAGGGGAAAGAATGACGAGATTGTGACAACAACTCGCCTCAAATCATTGGGCACATATTTTATGTATTCAACCACGAACAAAATATTGTGCATATCAATAAAAACAAACATTGTATGATTGTATCTGTATTTTAAAAGACATGTAAGTATCTTAGAGCTTCATGGTACCATATATATTCTATAGTCGCCTTCCAAGTGAACAACGGCATTCGAATTAGGATCTAGTTTCTCCGTTACAAACCCTTAATGAAAGGCATCCGCTAGTTTTGGTGGCGGATCAAATAAAAAAAAACTTGCCTTTATGACGGAAAGTAAATGCGTGCATCGTGTGTGCAGAATGTCACAACTCTTGCAACTTCCAACTGGATGTGCAGATGTGGCAGAAAAAAATATTCCGATTTTAACATTATTTTTACTTTTTGGCAATCAAATCAGCCCATTTTTGACATACACGATTTTTAATTGTTA
Source organism: Bathymodiolus septemdierum (assembly GCA_963383655.1). Lineage (NCBI taxonomy): Eukaryota > Metazoa > Mollusca > Bivalvia > Mytilida > Modiolidae > Bathymodiolus > Bathymodiolus septemdierum. The sequence continues at coordinate 15,308,488 of OY726523.1, forward strand.
GTACTGAAATATTGTTTACATGACGTTAAACAGCAATCAATCAATTCATTAGTGGACCAATCAAGCAATCAATAAATATTCACTGCTATCTTACTCTGACATGATTCGTTCATAATTCGACTGATACGTGTATAACATGCAATGTTTTATGACTTATTTCAGGTGGCTACTTTAATGCACACATACCGCCTTATCTAGAGTGGATAAAATATTTCTCCATTATACACTATGCTTATGCCAGTCTATATATACTGTGTACCGAAGATTTGTTCATTCTCTGGTATGTAGCATTGACTTATATGTCCAGAAAATATAACATGATCTACAAAGTGGTTTTTAATCTTCCGTTGAGGTTTGACATGTGTATATATTAAGTACATGTTATGGACACCGGGACTGGCCTTTTCACGTTTTTGCCTTTTAATTTCTGCATAGCGAAAACGAGTTAGAAAAACCACGAGAACGCGATATGAAATTATTTCGAGTTTTGTTTTGTAAAAATAAAATGTTCAAACTCCAAATGGCCACTCCCTGCTTGCATGACATGATGAACATATTGAAAAATATTAAACAGAAATGATAATTAATTCAACATATCACAAGATAAATAGAGCAGTTTCTGGGAAATCTTAAAAATAAAACAAATCAAGCACACCGAAAAGCTCGATCTTGCCAGGCACACGCTGTGGCGGGGTTATGGTAGATATAAATCGACAAACAGATGTAAATCGCCATAATACAAACATTTGTATGACTGGAAATATCTAGAATTTTGCAATTATAAACTCGGGAAGTGATGTAAAGGTGTTAAGGTTGCATTCAATATCTAAAGTACTACATTTTCATATAAACTATATTGGTGTATGTAGAAGCTTCTCTTCATATGTAATTATTTTCATGAAAAACGTAGTGGCGGCGTTTTGCTTACGATGGAATATTTGTCAATAACTGAAACGTTAAGGTTGAAGAAAAAGGTTGAAGATACCAAAGGGGATAATCAGAGCCCATAAATCGAAGAAGGACAGACAATACAATGGTGAAAAGAAAAAGGACAAACCATTATCCATAAAATTACACAGAAAACTAAAGATCTAGCAACACGAACCCCACTAAAAACCTGTGGTAAACTCGCGTGTTTAATCAAACATCTTGTTTTTATTCAGGTGTAATACCACATCACCTGAAGTCTACCCGATATGCAGCGGCAATGTGACGTTTGTAACCCGGAAGGAAATTCAACATGAAGTAGGGGTAGACAATCCATATTATTGTTATGTAGTATCAATGGGAATATTTTTCATCATATTACGTATATTAGGATATTATGTTCTAAAGTGGAGACGATAATGAATGTTTACTCTGTGTTACGAAAATACCTTGTTTGTATGACTTTTCTCACAAACGAATTAGCATATTCTGTGAATTCGTGCATGTGTGTAATTTCATTAGTTCTGTACGCAACACCCATGGATATAAAGCTTAAACAGTGATGGTCAGGAATTTACCAATATCAACAAAACAAACAACTATCTCTCACCTTAAATCATTGAAAATGAAAAAGACCACGACATATGACGCTATAAATCCAGGTCCCGGCTAGGGTCAGGCACAAAATGTGGCAGAGTTAAACCGGTTAATAGTATCTCCCAACTATAGAGTAGATATTACTGGTGAAAATTATTTGGAATCAAAGTATTTAGATTCGCCATTAACCATGGAATAAAATTAATCACATTTAGAATAATATCGTTTCATATTAATGTATTTTCACAACATAGAACTCTTAATAGTTGCTCAAGTACTCATGATTGGTTTCTAATTATTGTTCTCTGGTCGAGAATTCTTAGTCCACTTATATATGGCAAGAAAACATGATTGCACGAATAAAGAGACAACACATGTACATATATCCAATAAACGTTAGAGAATACCGAAGGGACAATTACAAATGTACAATCCAAAGAAACTGACAACATAGGGTACACAAGAGGAAGAAAAACAAAACACAAACACATTACAATATGTGTTGGACACCACTATGCGCAAACAAACACAAATAACGTAAATAAGATATGAGCCCTCCTACAAACAACTGGAGGTAAAGATGAACCGAACATCGTTTTCATGCGTTTTTATGTGATATCACAACACGGAACTCGGAATGTAAAGACACACAATAGGACAACGCAAAAAGCTAAAAAAAATATGAGCAAAATGGACCCCTAAGAAAACCGCAAGTGAACTCCGGTGAAGGGCAAGCAGTTTTTGCTTCTTATAAGACACCCGCCGTGTTACTATATATACTGTCTAGTTTGGTAAAAGTCTTGGCAGTGGTAGAGGAAAGAAAGCATCACTTAAAAATTAAAGATTCATTGTCATTTGAAATATGGATATTTCGTAACGGTCAACCAGATTGTGATCACGACCGTATAATTTGCATAGCGATGTTTCATCATAGGAGCAACATAGCCTTGCTTGGATATATTTTGTGTGAGCAACTGAGCTCTATCCAGTAAACCACTATAATGGGCACAAACTTTAGAAATACGAATGATTGGGAAATGTAAACTGAATGCCCTGGTGATGCTGGAATATTGCTACTGATAAAGGGGAAGTTACCTATAGGAAACGTGAAGTCATCGCGTTTGTCGTATAGTTTTGTTTTTAAATTTCCTCAGATTTCAAGTTGAAGATTAAGGTAAGAAGCAGACGCTTGAGTATCAGAAGTATCCTTAACTTCCAGCTCATTTGGATAGATGCAATGTAAATAATCAGTAACAGAACTTTAACTATATAGCAGAGTCTGGTATTTAAAAATCTGGGCTAATTTTCTATCTTTATTCTTGACAAACCCTTGAAGGAAGTCTGTCTCATAATCATGTAGAAACAAATCGGCGAGTAGCGGATCACAATTCGTACCCATTGGAATACCCGTCCACCAAACATGACACATATGTTATCAATTTGAATGATCTCGCCTTGTTTATATTCATTATTGAATTTTGAATGGCTTTTGACAAGATAACATTTGTCTCTACCAATAACAAGATATATCGCCTCTGTTCTCCATTCTTCTTTGAGAAACAACGCTGAATAAATTCTTTAATTCTAGATTATAGTTGTGTTTGTGGGATGGCGGTATATTAGGTCGAGAAATAAAACGTTTAATGCTGCTACACACATACTGGGATCTAAAACTTAAAGTCTCCAGCAAGTCTTTTGCGGCATTTTAATATCCACATTTGATTAACGCCACTTATAGAAAAGATTGTATCATGATATTTCTAGAGACCCGTTTTGATAGCTGTTAAAATAGAATTTAAAATTTATAAGAGGATTGTAGAACACATGGCAGCTCCTGTGATATAAAGTTGTTTGTATGGACACTTGTGTAATTGTGGTATCCAATACTGTAAGGGAAGATCACAATCCTCAACCTTCATGGAAATACCAAAAAGAAGACAAGACTGACATGTGATTATCAATGATTTACTCTTTTTACAGCATAGTAGCTGTATATCTAGGATTAGCAATGTAATCCTTTTTTGCAGATAAAGACTATGTTCTTAGGGGCCTTATCTGCAGGAACTACAACATATGTGTCGTGAATAGTGGACATGGGTTCTGCAACCTCGGGATCTTTTAATACAGATGTTGCTTTTGTGCTCATTGACCTTCTGAATTTTCCAATTCGAATTTGAATCAATGACTTAACAGCTTTGATCCATTCTGAAAGGGTTTCAACCTCCACTTGTTCTCGTTTGACCTTTTTTTGCATAATCCTCCATATGGTCCATCCGAAGTTTGAAGTTAGACTTTCAATTATGGACTGTCGCTCATGATATTTTGGACCTTTAGCAAGAATGTTACGGAGATTCACATTGTCTATGATGCTCAAACTCCCGGTAATGACTTCATATAATACTAGATATTAAAGCAATGATACAATGAATAAATGTTTCACACGTGAAAAATAGAATAATCTCCCTTTGACTAGTCTTTGTATAAATTATTCGTCTGTCTAAAGTAATCTCCCTTTGATTAGTCTTCGTATATAAATTATTCGTCTCTCTAAAGTAATCTCCCTTTGATTAGTCTTCGTATATGGATTATTCGTTTGTCTATCAAAACCGCCAGGGACGACAGACTCTAAGAACTGAATAATAATTGACGTAAAAAGGAAAATAATAAAGAAGGAATAATAAAAAGGAACATAAACTGGTAAAATGTATACAATACAACACGACAGAGCCGATACTACTTTTATTGTTTCTGGAATGACTATCAATAGTAAAAGATTTGAAAACAAAATAATTTAAAAACGTTTGGCATCATGCAAGCCAAAAGTCCAAAACAGGACATTTAAAATCGACCATCAAAGAGACAAACCCTACCTTTGATATTAAGCATAGAGTTAACATTTCAGTAATCATACATGTACGGTATTCTATGTCTTGTACCCAATACAGCGATCTTTTGGAAAGTGTTTAGCCGCCTACGGAAAAGATACTCGAACAAGAATGTGTTGCTTTTATGTTGAAGTCATTGCTACGGTCGTCATCAAGAACTTGCAAACCGTTACGATATATCCATATCTCATATTGCAATGGATCATTACATTTTAAACATATCTTATTTTCTTTCCTCAACACCACTAAAACGCATAACGGATTCCACTATGAGTAACATTGTTCGTGTCTTATAATGAACAAGAACTGCTTACCCTGCTTACGGGTGTTACCTTCCGGAGCACCTGATATTTCAATTCGATTAGCTAAATGTTTAATTTTCTCTATTGTGTTTTGTTGTTCATTGTTTGTTATTTTATACCTGTACATTTGGCCATTGCTTTTTCTGTCCTTCGATTTACGTCTTCTGGTTACATGTGTGCACCGTTTGGAGTTTTCACACTTTTCCACGGATATGTTCCACTTGTCGTACCACTTAAAACACTCCCAGTCCTTTCTTCATTCATTACCTGGTTTGTAACTAGAGTAACACGACGGGTGGCACTAGTGGAGCAGGAACTGCTTACCCTTTCGGAGCATCAGAGTTCACCCCCGATTTTTAATGAGGTTCGTGTTACTCGATCTTTAGTTTTCTGCGTAGTGCTTTGTATATCGTTGTTTGTCCTTTTGTGCTTTTGTGTTGGCAATTGTGCTGTCTGTCCTTCGATTTACGGATTCTGATTATCCCTTTTGGTATCTTTAAACTCTTCTTAGATATCTGATTATCTGGGAAAATTGCAATATCCAAATGAATTGTGCGCGCTTAACGCAAAATTCACGTATGTTTCAGTGGCGGATGGTCATGTTATGTAGGATGTAATATTTTCTGTCATACGATCTTTAAATTGCTCTGACCTCGAGCAACATTGTTGTGGCTATGTTTTTAAATGATATATATACTGTGTTTATTAACTGCTAGGGGGCATTAAAGAGGAGAAAACTGAAAACAAAAACATAGGTAGTTGTATTTTAAGCTTCTGTCTTTTTAGAGCGGAAATAAAGCGATATCATGTTTCTTATTGGTATCCATAATTCCCACAACCAATAATTCCAATTTTCCAAACACAACTTATTCTGTTATTTTCACGATATTCAATTGTTAGTATATATATTTTGGCGATTCCTTCAAAATGTCCAAATTAAAAAATTCAAATAATACAATAAATTGATACTTGACCGTGACCTCGAAAGGACAAAATTAAAAATATAGACAGACGTGGTTTTTTTTCAAATCTTATTTATATAATCGTTACAACTAGAGACGTGAATAGACATGTCGCCCATTAGGACACGTTATCCTGATTCCGAGCCAACCAGTCTTAGCGGAGAAGCAACACATACGAACTTTATAGTTTTTGGTTAGACCCGATCGGGGCTCGAACCCACGATCTACCGGACTCGAGACTAACACGCTAACCATTACTCAATTGGATTCCAGTAGGATTCAGATTCCTTCTAGTACATATTGGAATTCCAGTATTTACTCGCGGTGGTTTTTTTTCAAATCTTATATGTATAATCGTTACAACTATTTATACAACCCATTAATATTGAGTTATGTTATCTCATGAGAGATCTACTACCCCCCATTTAATGTGTTGAGCGTTTTGTCGCATGAATGACATATTTTTAACTTGTTTCAGAAAGATAAGATAACCCTAAAGTCACTAATGTATATTTCATGTGGACACTGACACGGTAACATGAACCGTGGCCTTGAACACCTTGTAATTCACGCAAAAAATACTATGTGCAATTTTCTTTTTATCATATCATTCACAAAAAGTGGGTTCATCAGTTAGATGAAATATTTTATGATATTCTTCACGGATCTTCAAAAACATTTAGTCACCATGACCATTTGGTTGGTTTGTGGTGCTTAACGCCACTTTCAACAATATTTCAGTTATATCGTGGCCGTCAGTTTTATTGGTGGAGGAAACCGGAGTAACCGGAGAAAACCACCGATCTGCAGCAAGTCAGTTACAAACTTTATCACACAATGTTGTATCGAGTTCACCTCTGTATCTAATAAAAGAGGATTAGTGTTATGGTGCTTAATGCCACTTTCAACAATATTTCAGTTATATCTTGGCGGTCAGTTTTATTGGTGGAGGAAACCGGAATACCCTGAGAAAACCACCGGACATGTCGCAATTATATGTGTATGATATTTTGAGATATATACATTTGTATTGCTTAATGCCCAGCGAGCAGTATTTCATTTATATTCAGGACGATAACAAGTTCAATAATAAATACAAACTATATAGAAATGAGAGAAGGGGTGTGCTACTGAAAAGTCATGGAGAGCTGGGTATGGACGAACAATTTAGTCTTTTTAGTGGCTACCATACGTTTTCTTTATTGATTTTCATTAATAATCATTTACCGAAAGTACTTGTATTACAAATTGGCGGAAATAATATTGATTGTTGAAATTTTGACATATTTGTATTTTCAAGTGAATTGAGGAGATAATAAACATTAAATGGTTTATGGTTTGGTTTATGGTGTTTAACGCCACTTTCAACAATATTTCAGTTCTATCGCGGCGGTCAATTTTATTGGTGGAGGACACCGGATTACTCGGAGAAAACCACCGCAAGTCACTGGCAAACTTTATCACATAATGTTGTATCGACCACACCTCGCCATGGACGGGATTCGAACTCATAACTTTAGTGGTGATAGGCACTAATTGAACAGGTAGTTGTAAATTCAACTACCATACGACCACGACGGCCCCTACCATTGCCTGGTCTTTACGTAAAACAATAAGATCTAATTATTAAGATTTAAATGACGTATAATGTAATAAGTGGAGCAGGAACTACTTACCCTTCCGGAGCACCTGAGTTCACTCCCGGTTTTTAGTGGAGTTCGTGTTACTCGATCTTTAGTTTTATCTGTATGTTTTGTAGATCGTTGTTTGTCCTTTTGTCCTTTTTCTTTTGGCCATTGTGTTGTCTGTTCTTCTTCGATATACGGATTCTGATTGCCCTTTGGTATCTTCAAACTATTCTCAGTAACAACCTGAAATGTACATGACAGTACAATATTCACAATGCATAACGTTATGTTTTAATTTGGAGAACAAAAATCCAGGTATTAATCCTAGATATTCTTCGAGCGAATGAAAACAATATTATGATAATCGTCGACCCCCCCCCCCCCTTCACCTTGTAAAGTCCAGATGGTAGTTGAAACTTGAGTTATGACTATTTATGAGTCTTTCAACTCTAGTCGAATAATACTGGCTACGAGCCTGTACAATATATTACTTTTTCGCGATTTGAACTTATTGTATCGAAACAATTATCTTCTTGTCAATGATTTAAAAGTTTAAAGTTGAACAATTTTAATTTTGTTGTAGTTTTCTGTCAATGCAAATAAACGGAATAAACTACCATGAATATTTTGTTTGATTTATGGTTGCACCTGAGTTCATCCCGGTTTTTAGTGGGGTTCGTGTTTCTCGATCTTTAGTTTTATGTGTAGTGTTTTGTAGATCGTTGTTTGTCTTTTGTACTTTTTTTCTGTTAGCCATTGTGTTGTCTGTTCTTCGATATACGGATTCTGATTACCCCTTTGGTATCTTCAAACTCTTCTTAGTAGGGTTCGTGTTGGTCAATCTTTAATTATCAGTGTAATGTTTTGTACATTATTGTTTGTCCTTTTGTACTTTTTTTCTTTTAGCCATTGTGTTGTCTGTCCTTCGATTAACGGTTTCTGATTACCCCTTTGATATCTTCAAACTCTTCTTAACGAAATAACCAGGATAGATACCAGGATATTACAATTATTCGTTCTGTGAAAAATTTACAATATATCACAAGTAACAAGAAAAAGGTTTTGTATATGATCAGTGAGTGGGTTACATGTATGCCAAAGTAACTTGCAGGTAACGACAACTTGCAATATATGAGTTTCAGATAACTACGAATATGTTCTATTAGTCGTAGTCACACCTCCTTTCCTCTTTCATGGCTTACTACCAGTAGGACAGGAACTTGTTACTCTTTAGGAGCGCCTGAGTTCACTCCTAGTTTCCTGTGTAGTGTTTTGTAGATCATTGTTTGACCTTTTGTCCATTTTCTTTTGGCAATTGTGTTGACCGTCCTTCGATTAACGGTTTCTGATTACCCCTTTGGTATATCTTCAAACTTTTCCTGCGGTCTTTAAAAATCCTAACCCATTAAATTGTTCTCGTCTTGAATAATTCTTAATTACTATTTACTAATCGTTAATAAAACATCAACAATCAACCGGAAGTAACCATAACATTAATATGTCATTTTGTTTTTAATTGATATAATAATCAACACTATACTAGAGAGATCTTACACGAATTGTTCAACCTATTCTCTATAGTGTTGGAAGGAGGATGGATGATAACCAAATGTTACATTCAGGCCCACTGAGAGGGGGGATCAGCCGGTGCGGCGCCCCGGGGCCCATGACAAATAAACAAGTAGAAAGCTGTTTTCTAAATCACAATTCATCAATTCATTTGTGTTGTAATGATTCCTTGCTTATGACACACCGTGGTGGACTTTGTTTGAATATCATTATTTAGAGAATTGGAGGAGAGGGGCCAAGTTTCCTTTTGCCCTGGGTCCCAAAAATTCTCTTGGCGGCCCAGGTTAACTTATGTATCCTACAATTAACGTTTTAATATGTCAAAGGGGTAGTCAGAAGCTGTAAATAGAATGACAGACAATAGAAAGGACAAAAGAAAAGGGAGAGAAAAAACCAATGTTGACATAATACTATACAGAAAACTTTTGAGCAACACGATCCCCACAAAACTGGTTGTTGTAGGCTATCTTTGCAATTAATATGTGGCAGATGACAATTTAAGTCAATGTTGATGTTTACCAATATGCTGCGGAATGGTAAGCAGTTCGTACTACAGCAGTGTCTTCCATCGTGTTACTGTTAAGCTAATATTGACATCGTGTTGGACACCAGTATGCGTAAATAAATATTAAAAATAAACGCCCATCAAACAAACGAGAGTAAAGAAGAGCCGTTCTTCTTTTTAGTGCAGAAATCGCAGCGGACATCACTACACTGAATTAAAAACTTTTACCATCATATCGGAAATTTTGTAGTTAAAGATTTACGATGGGATATGACATTATAGTTTGCGGAGTCATCAAACTCCGGACAGTGTCCGTATCCACTCCGATAGGGTTTTCTCCACTGGAGAGTAGTATGCGTATCGGAGCGAAAATGGCAAGGTAGTTTGGGAAGTTACATGATCTAATAGTAAAATAACAGGCAATATTTCTGTCCAACAAGTTTTGTTGTTTACGTCTGTTTTTTCCTGAGGTACATGCTTGATGGTCTGTTGACATTTCCCATGTCCATCTCCATGTAAAAGTTGTAGTATTTTTTTTTTTTATTTTCATTTCCCTCAGATCTTTAAAGCTCGTTGATTGATGTTCTTTCTGTATGTAGTCACATTTTCCCGCAATTCTTGTATTCTTCGCTTTAAGTGAAGTCACACGTACCAAATTATGCTGTTAACAGAAATGTTCCTGCCGAGTTACAAAATTCTCAACATTTTTAAAATTAATTCTTTATCTAACAGTAACAAGAAAAAATGACAAATGTGTGAAAACCCGTCAGTTTGACATTTTTGTCATAAGTGCTGTGAAATTTGTGTTGAATATGTATTAGTTACTCTGTTAAATTAATCATATTCTGTAAATGAAACGAATATCAAAACAGTGAAGTTAGATTACCAACCTCACCACCCAAACGCTATCGTTACGGCATATCGGACGCGAATGAACCGTCACTGAATGCTGAAACAGAGGACGACTACCACCGAGTACTACAGTTACGCATGCGCGCTAAACATGGCGTTACAGCAAACAACATGGAAACCACGTTTCATACGTGAGTAAAACAGACGTTGAAATGTTTGACATAGTTGTTACAGTGTTATTGGTGTCGGGTTTAGCTGTATAATAATAATGACACCACGATGTATTTTCACAACTGCAAACTCGTTAATGTGGAACTTCAACATCGTCTCAATTAGGGGAAGAAATTAGTTACACACAACATAATTACTGAAAAACATATGCGAGAAAGCCAAGTTTTATTTATATAGAATAAAAGGGAAAGAGAAAAAAAGATATTAACAATTAAAAAAAGTTACTAATATAAGTACTAATTACCTTTTTGTAATGAAATAGACGTTAGAGAATACCGAAGGGGAAATCGAAACTGGACAATCCAGATAAATTGTCAACATAGGGTACACAAGACAAAGAAAACCACAACACAATGTGTGTTTGACACCACTATACGCAAATAAATACAAATAACGTAAATTAGTCTTTTTGTGTTATTATCCAATGCCGTTCACCTAATATATCAGAATCATTATTATAAATCGTTATCTATTTCATTGCTAGTCCAATTATTCTGGAACAACGAGAACTGTTCGGTGTTGCTACTATTGATATTTAAAACACAAGTAGGATTAAGGATAAAATCAAACGTTGGTATTGTCACCACAGCCCACTTGTTGGTTTGTCAAAACGTAAAGAAATTACCTGTTAAACACAATATCTAAATAGGGGGAGGGTTGTCGTGTTTAACGCCACTTTCAATTATATTTCAGTTATATCATGGCGGTAAGTTTTATTGGTGGAAGAAACCGGAATACCCAAAGGTCGCCGCAAGTCACTGACAAACTTTATCACATGATGTTGTATCGAGTACATCTCGCCATGAATGGTGTTCGAACTCACAACTTTAGTAGTGATAGGCTACTCTATTAATGATTATGTATGGTACCAACATGGAACATCCTTTTACGGGAAAATCGTGGCGTACAAAACTTCTGAATATAGTGTACTATATGCGTAAGAAAATATACTTATGGGGTTCTTTTTACTCGATGTTTAGTTTCATGTGTATGTTTTAGTTTTGTAGATCGTTGTTTGTCCTTTTGTACTTTTTTTCTTTTGATCATTGTGTTGTCTGTTCTTCTTCGATTTACGGATTCTGATTATCCCTTTGGTATCTTCAACCTATTCTTTTGCAGTACACAGTTTTTTTTTGGCATCAGATAACAATTCATAAATTTTTGAGAATATGGTGTTTTAGAACCACAAAATTAATTTTCATTTTTCCAAATGTAGTTAGTCAAATTTGCAGGAATAAAATTGGAGTGTCTTTCCTTAAATTATTTAATATTTAATATTTTTCGAATTATACCAAAATTCTTACAATTATATCAATTTTATGTGCATTATATAAATAGTCTATCCTGTTTAAACCCTTTGGTTTACTTGTTCCCAAAGACTTAAATTATTCGGTTTTCCAATCTTTTGACAATGAGTCTCCTTGATGAAGGTTATTCCAGAAACATGCCGTGCGCACTAAATTAGATATCGACGTTTTTATCTCAATATTATATAATTTTCAACAAACAAAAAAGAATTACCAGTTTACCAATATTTTAAGAATTGTTATTATTGGGTTTAAGTTAAGAGATTAGCTCTATAGTAACTATCGTATTAAAACTAGTAGAATTAACAGCTTTTCCTGAGATATCATTTTATGTATCTAGCCCTAATGTTAAAAATGTTAGTAAGAAGAGCTTGAAGATACCAAAGCGGCAATCAGAATCCTTATATCGAAGAAGAAGAACACAATGGCCAAAAGAAAAAGTACAAAAGGACAAACAACGATCTACAAAACATACACATAAAGCTAAAGATCGAATAACACGAACCCCACTAAAAACCGGGGGTGAACTCATGTGAGGGGTAAGCAGTTCCTAAGTTTTAAAATACCAAAGCAGTAATCAGAGACTGTAAATGGGAGAACAGACAATGAAGTGGCCAATAGAAAAAAAGACTCAAAAGGGCAAATAATAACTCATAAAACACACACAGAAAGAGAAAGATAGATAAATTGGAACCTTACTAATAATTGGGTTAAACTGCAATCGACGGAAGAATACGTTGTTCTTGTTCCACTATTGGCACCCGTCGTGTTACTCTTGCTTAAAAACCGGCGATATGTCATGAAAGAGGAAACGAGGGTGGAATTGTGACAACGAAAATCGGAACATTTATATTACAAGGCATTCCACGACAACAAACAAATTGCCTCGAAAGACCGTACGTTTCTCTCATTTCACTCAGTTATCCCGTCATTATATAACACTTATAACCTATTTATTAAAGATTTTGTTGTTCCGAAAGGGAAGCTAACTGGACCATTAAAATGTTTTATGCTCTGCATCTTACAAATACTCAAGTATATACGGATTCATCGTCGGTAACCCACAGCTGATCACGCTCCGATTGCTTTCCACTCGTCAATTATAGTTTTATATGAAATACATATGGGAAATATTGGAGGCGTCCGAAACTTTTGTCCACTCATATTTACATACAATGTTACCATTGCAAGTCGGTGTGAGCTTCATCAATCACAAACAATCTAAATCTCTTAGATTCTGTGCCAATCTGACATTACATTGGGACAGATTCGACACTGACGAGGAAAATAAGAATTGATAATTTTCATTACTACTGTCTTCATTGCCACTGAAAAGCCAAATGAGCAACATTTATGTAGATTAGATTATTAAAACGTTTCATTTTGCACCTTTTTAAGTGTCTACAATGGATGAAGAGCCTGGTAGCACAAATTTCCCCACTTTTGCAGTTTATACTGACAAACACACTTCTTGATCTTTCAACAAAGCTGCAACAGCTTCCGCCTGAAACGACTTACAGTGAGATATCCTACAGGTTAATATTACGTCTCGATATTCACTGCATGTCGTCATCTTAATTTGCAAGGAGTTCGGTCCCTTTTTTGATTTACATACATTTAAAAGGTGTGATTTGATTGGATATCAAGACAGTCGTCGAGACTAATTATCCGACCACACAATTATATCTTCATCTAAGCAAACAAAAATTATCATAGCGTCTATAAGCAAATAATACTTCACTTTTCAAGTAAAAAGTAAGCTTGTGTATGCTTGACTCAAGTGAATTTATCGCTACACAATTGCAAATACGTTGGCAATGCGGACCATTTTCGCATGCAGAAAATTAATTAAGCGCTTCTGAAATTTGGACTCACTACATATCAATTTCTAAGCTAGATTAACGAGCGCTTTCCGTGTACCACATATGTGACAGTTGGTGATGTTTGATATTAAATGCTAAAAACATTTTCACCGGAACTATTCGTCAGACTCTTATGTTAAATAAAGATATCCCCTCGCCTCACTCAAAAATACAGTCATATCAAAATATCTACAATTGATATAATTCCCGCCAGTTTGTAATACAAGAACATTCGATAACTGATTAGTAATGAGATTCATAAAAAAAAACGTTCTGACTCGTTTTTGAACTTCGATATCAGACAAAGAATCAGTTAAGTAATGAATGGACATTGTCTGTTTTAAATCAGCATCTATTGTAGGATAGGTATTGCATACCAATCGAAAATCTACCCGCAGAGGCCCTGGATTAGTCAGTGCTGGGAATTCCGATGTAAATTCTAATAATCGCTGTCGTAATTGACAGCACAAGCTCCATATTTCTGCAGAACATTCAGAAAGAGATCAATTTCATCAGCAGTTTTAGTGTTAGACTGTTAGTGGTACAATCCATCCCTTTAGTTTATGTCATTTTGTTATATAGCTGAACGGTCCGAGCTCTTAAAGGGCCGTCATGGTCGTGATCGTATGATAGTTGGATTTACATCTACCTGTGCAATTAGTGCTTATCACTACTAAAGTTGTGAGTTCTAACCCCGTTCATGGCGAGGTGTACTCGCTATAACATTATTTGATAAAGTTTGTCAGTGACTTGCGACAGGTCGGTGGGTTTCTCCATGTATTCCGATTTCCTCCACCAATAAAACTGACCGCCACGATATACCTGAAATATTGTTGAAAGTGGCGTTGAACACCATAAACAAAACAAAACCGAGCTCTTGAATATCCTGGCGGAAACATCCTGACAAACTTCTGATCAGTTCAAGCATGTACAGTTTTACAATCCCCACACAGCAAAAACCCAAACCTTACTGTTTATTTGTTTGACATGGAAAGGTATAGGGGCACAAATAAGTGTATTTGGGGCACGTGCAAGATCGTACAATCTTCGAACGTTTTCGTATACTTTCTTCTAGGATTTACGTGTATCTTCGAATCAAATCTTCATAGATATTTTTCTAAGATACATTTGAAAATGATTAAGAAACTAATTAAAAAGGTGAACACAAAAATGTGATGAATGAGAGATTTGCTTCCTTTTTTTTTTGCTATGCACATGGAATTTGTATTTGCCACATTTTTGTTATTTTATTTTTGTCATAATAAACAAGAAATATAAGTGTCGTCTGTTGTTTGACAAAGCAAAGCAAATCGAATGAAAATATATATATTTAGAGCCATTATGGAAAAATCGACCATTATCGTATTGAATTTAAATAAAAAAAACATTTACAAATACTATTTTAAAGATTCTACGATCTTGAACGCAAGCTTGACATAAAAAACGGCGGAACGGTCGTCTGCATATTTATCTCTTAAACCGATTAGTGAAATGAGATCACCAATGGTTAAATGATCTACCGGGTAGGGATACCATTTCGGACCACTTAAACACGGACTACGCTGAAAGCGATCTCTATGATTATCTAGAATCTCATTTTCATCCCTAAGATAAATATCTGGAAACCTTCAATGGTGGTATTATCGGAGGGAAAATTATCAATTTCGATTCAATACCCACTGACCATTCTTCTTTTGTGACATAGCACTAGGAAGTAAATTACTATTACTTGTCTATCTCAATGGTAATGAAGACCGTGCAAGGGGTCGATTCTCTTTCGAGATTTCAACTACACCATACACAGTTTGGAAATCTGTTATGTTCAGTATGAGGAATTATTTAATTATACAGAGTCATTCAAGATAAGTCATTGTTGGTCAACCTATATCCCTCTAGTTACAAGAGTTCTTTCTGTAACGATTCTTTATTATCTTGGCAGACTTTTATTTTTGTTTTTCGAACCGGAGCTATATTTTTCCCTTCATGTGGTTTACCAACGAATTACTAATCATCTTTAATATTTCTGAAGAAATTAAATTCCATCACATACACCCTTGACTGCCTCGGCTCTTTTTTTTCCTTTTAATTCTCTGTTCTCTTTTACATGTGTAATTAGCATTGATATACATACATTTATGTACATGATCTGTTCCATATGTATGTTTATTATGATTGTTATGTAATTCAAAGGAGAAGACTTCATAAGTTGGTAAAACTTGCGTCTGATCCTTTTTGCCTCTATGATCAAATACAATTATTATTTTAAAACTAAACTGGAAACTGGTTATTTGTATTCGTGATATCAAGCAATTATGTTTGTTGTAGCATTTTTGCAAGGAAGTAAATTAGAGATTTGCTATTATTATGTCATTTTCTTGTAATTTAATTGGCTTTATCTTATTCTTCCATATTGTGAGAGTAAATCGATCAAAATACACAGTAACATGCTCTACAACAATGAGATTCTTTAGTATGACATATTTTTTGTTGTTGGAATTTTGAAATTAAAATAGACAATTTTAAAACTACATTTACATAAAAATATTGAATAAAGATAATTTAAATATTATAAACAAAAATTACCTATTTTATGCTTGATTTAGCAGTAAAAATATAATTTAAATATTTGTTCCTGCAATAAACCTTTCTTTGTGTACTTGATAAGTAAAAACCAACATATAAACAAAACTATTTAATTATCCGATTCGTTTTTACTTTCTTGCAAATTACATTAGTAGTAAAATCTGTCAACGACAACAGAGCTAGTTTAATGAGATTATGCACAGCCTACAATATTTAACTATTAAATATGACAGGCATATGGAACTGCAGCCGATGTTTAACACGTTTATAAGAGGTTTTTGACAATAATTGGCGATACGTGTCTGTTCCGTACCTCGCGTTAATGTTGTTGTATTTATTATGAACCTCCAATCACTCAGCAACACTAATACAACTTTACTACTGTTTCACAAATGATAGTAAAATTCTACGCTTAATTTGATATGAAAAGAGGAGATTGGTGAAGCGAGTCTGTAAGATTCTGGTTATTGTTTTTGTTCAATTTTCCACAGACGTTGTTAGGGGTGTCTTCTGTCATCGCTATGTTTCTGTGTGGAATTTTTTGTTAATATTATATAAGCAAAAATGCATGTTTTTTGTTGGTTTTTTTTTGGAAGGAACGTTGCTTCTTTCATTAATGAATTTGTGAGTATAAAAAATTCAGAGGAAATTATTTTTCCGACGTAAGTGAAACAACAGAATAAGGTTAGAAAATAGTAAAAATAAAAAAAGTTAGCCGAAAATTTGACAAATTTATAAAAACAATCTTAGAATAAAAAGGCAATTATTAAACATTAATATTACATTAATACAAAATGACCTGTTCCTAAAATATTGCATATTTTATTATGTAAAATAATTATTTATTTAATAATAATAAATAATGCACATTATTTCGAGGAATTTAAAAAGGAGATGAAGGAGGATAAACATTAATTACAGTAAATCTGTAAATAAAATACATATAATGAAAAAAAAAATTAAAAATCCACGCAGTCAGAACATTTCTAAATTCTAAGTGAAAAATATAAAAATATTGATAAAAATAATTATCCCTTTCAGCCGATTGCCGTTATATAATTATATTTGATGCACATTTTTAGTGCAATAGTTTATTTTGGTTCATGTATTAGATGATAAGGCTGTATGACTTTAAGATTGCCGTTTTGATTTAACTTTAGAAATCTCGGTAGATTTACGATTCTCTGTGGACAGGCTGTCACGTCCAAAGTGTCTAATGCCAAACATTAAAATACTGACCAGATCTACTTGTTTATTTAGGTATGTTCTGTTAATTAAGATTAATTTCCTCGTCTATAATTATATGCCTCGTTATTTTACAACATTGGCAATTAATGAACGTCTAATCGTCGGTCATTATTGACCATAAAATTGGAATTTCACACGGAATAAAATTTAACAGTCGTTATTTAACGTTAATTTTGAACTACTTTTATTGCTCCTGTAATTAAGACATTTTACTGTTTAATTAATAGATAAATAAATCTCCCGAGCTTATAATGTACCAAACTGGCAAATAAATTCTGGAGACATTGAAAAATATTATGGATATAATTCGGGGTTCTAAACGCAGACTTCATCAATTATAATTCAATCATATCTTATCGGTCCGTTTTAAAAGTACAGAACAATTTAATACTCAGAGATAACCGAACGACATTCCGAATATATATCTTTATTTCTGGTGACCTTTGTTTACACAATGGTATACATAAAACAAATTAAAGTAAACGATCACTGGTCGTAGTCGAACGTAAAAACATTTGTGATTGGGATAAAATTAAATAAAATAGGAAATGTAATGGAAATCACTATAAAAACAAGATATTTAGCATAACAGATATTTAGCATAACAAGATATTTAGCATAACAAGATATTTAGCATAACAGATATTTAGCATAACAGATATTTAGCATAACAGATATTTAGCATAACAAGATATTTAGCATAACAGATATTTAGCATAACAGATATTTAGCATAACAGATATTTAGCATAACAGATATTTAGCATAACAGATATTTAGCATAACAAGATATTTAGCATAACAGATATTTAGCATAACAGATATTTAGCATAACAGATATTTAGCATAACAAGATATTTAGCATAACAGATATTTAGCATAACAGATATTTAGCATAACAGATATTTAGCATAACAGATATTTAGCATAACAGATATTTAGCATAACAAGATATTTAGCATAACAGATATTTAGCATAACAAGATATTTAGCATAACAGATATTTAGCATAACAAGATATTTAGCATAACAGATATTTAGCATAACAAGATATTTAGCATAACAGATATTTAGCATAACAGATATTTAGCATAACAGATATTTAGCATAACAAGATATTTAGCATAACAGATATTTAGCATAACAAGATATTTAGCATAACAGATATTTAGCATAACAAGATATTTAGCATAACAGATATTTAGCATAACAAGATATTTAGCATAACAGATATTTAGCATAACAAGATATTTAGCATAACAGATATTTAGCATAACAAGATATTTAGCATAACAGATATTTAGCATAACAGATATTTAGCATAACAAGATATTTAGCATAACAGATAATCTTTTTCAATATATTCATGCAAGTATCAATTTGGGCATAGGACATTTGAGCGAAAATATTTTTTTTCATGTGGACATTTGAGCGAAAACTATTTTCCATTTAACTGAGATTTTAGTAGGACATTTGAGCGAAAACTATTTTTCATTTACCTGAGATTTTAGTAGGACATTTGAGCGAAAACTATTTTTCATTTAACTGAGATTTTAGTAGGATATTTGAGCGAAAGTTATTTTTCATTTACCTCCGATTTTAGTAGGACATTGAGCGAATTTCATTTCATCATATCTTATGATATCTTCAGATATGAAATTAAAATAAATCATATTAAAATATAAAAAGTCATAAATAAATATAAGAAAAAAATAGAAATATTTAAGAAAAACGTTTCTTTACCATGACTGAACTCTGTTCAGCTACACAGAAATGTTCAACTCATACGATTGTTATATGTCAAGATGGAAGAAACTGTTATTGAGACAAATAAAGGACACACATCTATCTTATGTGAAGGTTTCCGATACAGATTGGATGTGGAAACTAAATCGGGAGATCTTTCCTGGAGATGTTCAGCAAAGGGATGCAAAGCTAGAGTACGAAATGATGCTGGTCCAACACTGGTTATTCAACAAAAGAATGACCATAATCACGATCCAGACGACAGAGGCAATGAACGTCATGTTCTGCGAGTAAACGCTAAGAGAAAAGCGGTAGATGATTTGTCCGCAAGGCCATCAAAAGTAATAAGGAGCGAGCTGCAGACAATGAATGAGAAAAGCTTGAAACCGAAAGATTTTAAATGTGTAGTAAAGGCAGTCTACAGAAGGAGGAGGAAAACCTACCCACCTTTACCCACGTCACAGCAAGAAACACACGAGAATCTGCAGAAAATGAACATCGAAGCAAACATGTTTGAAAATTTTCTTCAAGTGAATGATGCTGAAAACCGAATAATTATATTTACATGTATATCCAATCTACAGTGTTTATGTGATGTTTCAGAAATATTAATGGATGGTACTTTTAAGTGTTGTCCCAAGTTTTTTAAACAACTTTACACCATACATGGATATACAGATGGAAATTTTATACCGCTTGTTTTCATGTTGTTGCCAGGAAATTCCGAGGAAATCTATCATACTTGTATTTCTGCACTCATCAAACTTTGTTCCGAGAAGAATCTGCAGTTTCAGCCTAGTGTTGTTCACATAGACTTTGAAAAGGCGGTGATGACTGTAATAAGCCAATTATTGGCAGATTCAACTATAAAATGCCGTAAATTTCATCTCGCACAAGCTTGGTGGCGTCAAATCCAGAAAGTAGGTCTCAGTTCTGAATACAAAGATCCTGAGTCCGAAATAGGTCGATGGTTGAAGTCATTGTTCGGAATCGCATATCTGAGTCCAGATGAAGTAGAGGATTCATTTGTGGAGGACTACATGTCAGTGGCACCAGGTGATGAGAAAAGCACAATGCTTGCAGACTATCTAACCAATACTTACATGACACAGGAATCGTTGTTTCCTCCCTCTTGATGGGCTGAGGTACCTTCTGACTCGCAAAGGACAACGAATGGACCGGAATCTTTCCATGCACATTTTAATGGTCAGTTTTATTGCAGTCATCCGTCTATTTAGTTATTCCTGGACGTTGTTTTAAAACTGCAAACCACTAGCTATATCAAAATAAGAAGCATCAATGAAAAGGTACCTCTTTCAAGGGCTGACAAGGAAAAAGAACAGAATTTAATTGATTTACACAATCAATATGTAAGCGGTACAATTACCAGAGAAAAGTATACTCGGACACTTGGATACAAATATCAGGCGAGAACAGACATTTGAATTCACTAGATGTGACTAGAATTATGAACAGATCTGTTTTATGGAGGGTTTTAATTTTTCATAGTGTTTTTTATAACATGTAATATTGAATGAATTAAATTATATAGATCCTGCTCAAAATCCTACTTCCACCTCCCCGTGGTGAACAGGGGGCAACAGACATAAGTCTGGCTAACGGAATAGGTACTAGTACATAACATTTCGTTCAAAAGTCTTTTTGTTTCGCTCAAATGTCCATCTGGTTTATTAGATTTCGTTCTTTTGGATTATTTTTCTTTCGCTCAAATGTCCATCTGGTTTTTTAGATTTCGCTCTTTTGGGTTGTTTTTCTTTCGCTCAAATGTCCACATTTTTTCGCTCTTTTGGGTTGCCATTTCGCTCAAATGTCCTCCGCCGATCAATTTGACATTGCTTGTTTGAAAATATTTTAGTCAACCAGTTCCATTGTAATCGTATATTTTTTCTCATAATTTTTTATTAGTACATTTTGCCTTGCAACAGGACATCAACGACCATTCTTAAACACAGGAAATGTTGTAAGTTATCCGGCATGTATAGAGAGCAACGCGTTGCACATGTACTCTCCATAATGGATAAAGGTAAAAGATGGACTGAATCTTGAAAAACAAAATATAATAACATTGTAAAAAACGATAGAAATTAAAGCATCGAATGATAAAATAAGTTATAGCAATGAAAACAAAGTAAATAAATTCAGAACAAACCCATATTTTAGAATTCCTAAATAATGTAGTTAATAACACTAATGCTTTCCTCCTTAAGTCATAAGTAGCTTAAGCATATTTTATTGTCAAATAAATAGACAAAAGGATCAGATACAAGTTATGCAACTTAGAACATCTAACATACACCAGACCAGGAGCAGCTGATGTATCTTCTTTATTGTATTCCATTTGCAACTTTGATTTTGTCGTAACCATTGTTATTGTTCACATGTGCCGCCTGGCTTTTAAGAAAGGCCTCAGCAGATCACTACAAGAGAGATCACTTGACATAGGCAGAGCCTTAAAAAGCGTAACTTTAGTTCAGAGCTCACTAGACTGCAGAGAAAATGTTGAGCAATTCAACCACCAGTGTTTTGAGAGGAGTGTTAAAATATGTGAACCGCTAGACATAGTGGTTAAAAAAAAACCTAGAATATGAGGGAGACAAATAATGATAGATAATGTTCAAGCAGAGGGTCCGGAAGACTACTTTAGAAGTCAGTAACTGTACCTTTTCTCGACTATACGCTAAATGAAATGATAACAAGCTTTACCGACCTACACGCCAGAACTGCTTTGGGACTACAGTTGGTTCCATCTATCCCCCGTCAACAGAGTCTCTGGATCCGCCCCTGAGTTTCTCCATAGACGATCTTAGCCGATTTTGGCTATCCTGTCCAGGCCCTTTGGTTTTAGTGCTCTTAAATGTTTTTGAATTAGTTGGTTTTCCAATGTATTGATTATGAACGTACCTGATAAAGATTATTCCACAAACACGTCATGTGCACTAAATTTGATATCTACATTTTTAAAGGAGTACAGAAAAGATCCAGAGAGAGTGTTTTTATTCTTAATGAGGACGGATCACTCTCTTATAACAATACATGTATAGTGAAACCTATCTAAACCGAACCTTGAATAAACCGAAATCCTGCATAAACCGAACTTTAAATAGAGTCCTAAAGTAGGAAATCGTTGTTAATTTAACCTGTATAACCCGAACACCTATCTATTCCAAAGTTGGTCACAAGGAGGTTCAGTTTAGACAGGTTTCACTGTATATGTTATTAAATGAAGACTTGCACATGCGTGTAATGCGTCGTAGTAAAACTTATTTTGTCTTTACTCCTCACTAATTATTGGAATGAAATGAACACACATTTGTTTAAATAAAACAAATATATTCGTTGTCATTGGGTTTACTTTCTTCAATAAATCGTTGATTCACGGTACCACTTTGACAGACACAATTGTATTATTTTCTAATCAAAGGTGTCTATTTAAAACTTATTATTACAATTCTTATTTCGATATTTAGTTTCTTAACTCAAGACACACATATGTATTACAAGAGGCAATTAAGGAAAAACAGTAGTGAAGACGAAAGATAATCAACTCCAAATGTTTACTAAAAACCTTGTTTAAATATATTCCGATTATAATTTTCCGTGGTGTACTAAGCGAGAAATCGATAACAATCTATTTTGGCACACCTGTACGATTAGTCTAAAAATATCATAAAACTGGAAATGACATCACACGTGTGTTCCCTCTCAATTATAGCAGCATTGTTTACATGTGATCTCGCTTACCTGTGCTTCCAAAAACACGATTTCGGACCAGTATCTTTATATTTCTGGATAAAATACGCAGAGGAATCATTAATATTTAAGCATGCCAAAGGAAAAGTCATCAAAACGAGCGGAAAGTGACAGAACTGGAACATTTTGCGTGGCTGCTGGTTGTACCTCAACGCACATGGACAGCGTTTCCCTTCACGAGTTCACAAAGGAAAAAGACTGTCCAGAGATGCGAAGAAGTGGATAGATTTTGTAAAACAAAAGTGAAAGGACTTTGACTTGCCAACTCCACACTCCGTGCTTTGTGAAAAAACACTGTCCACCTGGTAGTTACCCCATGGAGTACGAGCTGAAAAAGAGCATGAATCCTGAAGTGCGCAAAAAAAGTATCCTTCCTCACGCAGTGCCGACCATTCAAACAGTTGGGAATGTTGATCAGTGCACCAGGACACCAAGATGAGGTCAGACGGACATTCCATCCAGTTCTCCTGTGATACATCAACACCTATCATTGGTACATGCACCCCTACTGTACATGTAGGTCTGTCACCACCAAAGAAGATGAGGGCTGCTTTTAGGAAAAGAGAATGTGGAAGGGTATGTGCATTAATTGTCTATTGTTATTTTGTGTATAAGTGAAGAAGAAATGTGCCAGTCTATTGAAATAAAGAACATATTATTGCAAAATTGGGGGGGGGGGGGGGGGGGGGGGGGTCTGGGAGTAGTGAATTATAGAATCTACTTCGCAAGTAAATTCATTATCTTGTCTTTATTTGCATTAATGTATCGCTGGAGGATCACAACGAATATGTACTTGAAAATGTGCAAGTAATTTGGTTGCAAACTAGGTACATTGTACATGTACATGTTGGGGATGGAGGAGGCGTTGGGTGTGAGACAACATATCTATCTAGGGGTTGTACTAAACTACGAAACGAAATCGAAACGCAACGAACGAAACGAAACGAAACGAATCGAAATATTACGAAACGCAACGAAATATACTAAAATGCGAAACGCAACGCAACGCAACGAAACGAAATTTACTATAATGCAAAACGAAATGAAATGAATACAACGAAACGAAACGAAATATACTAAAGTGCGAAACGCAATAGAACGAAACGGAATTTAGCGAAATGCGATGAAGTTTTCCCTATAATTATCATTCATTAGAAGCAAGGCAGTTCTCATTATCAATTAAAAACTCAGAATTCAATGTAATCTGATAGCTAATAGTTACAGTGACAATACTCGGCCTTTGAATTTCTCTGATAGGCATTGGTTACGGTTCCATCCTAATACTCGTAATTAACGGAGCAGCGAACATGTTTCAAGTACTATATACATTATCTGGCGTCAAAAGAAAATAAATATCTTAAGACACTGAGGATCATTTATTATGATGAAAACCCTGTCGTTTCACATGCAAACAAATAATGGGGTTTCCACAAACATGGGTATTGTCTATGTGGCCCCTGTCCAAAATAAAGCGGGCATACATTTCATGGTGAATTTATCAGACCACGAAGTGCAATGTCATAATAATAAAAATAGTTATTAGTGATAATAGTTTTTTCGAAACCTTTTGTTTGATCAATTGACCAAAAGGAGCTTCTGTGCTAGTACTGTAAAATTCAATGCTGATTTCACAAAAGGTACATCGCATTGATTTGATTGATTGATTTTGATTTTTGGTGTTTAACGCCACTTTCAGCAGTATTTCAGCTATTTCATGGCGATCAGTTTTAGTGGTGGAAGAAGCCGGAGTACCCGGAGAGAACCACCGACCATGGGCAAGCAACTGGTAATCTTTATCACATGCGACTGCGAGTCGAATGCACCCTTTTTTGTAATTTACAAAGCCGGGCGCGAACCCACGCCGTATTGGTGATAGGCTTGTATGAGTTGTTAGATAATCCAACTACCTAACTCATTGAGCCATCCAGGCCCTGGAATATCGTTTAAGAATATTTTAAACTCTAGGAATAGAGTTTAAAATTGGACCCTTTTGAAATATGTTACAAAAGAACCACTGCATGGATTGAAACCAAGCATGACAGAAATAGACTTTATACGGTCCTCATAACGTGTCCAACATGCATGTATTTATCAGCACCTTAGTTATCCCCGAGCAGCGAGGTTGCACAGGGTGCATTGTATCTGCATTGACTGTCCTCACTCACTGCATACCAATGCCAGTCATGTTGTGTGTCCGTCCATAACATTAATTCTTGTGGATATCCTGGATGTTTCTCAACCAATCTTAATCAAATTTAGTAAACATATTCAGTATAATAGCAGCAAACCCTATTCGACTGTCAAGGTCATAGGCTAAAGGTTAAGATCATGCATACATAATTGCTAAGTTTACAGCGTTGTGGACACAACATAGGTTGTTTTCCTTGAATTTCAATCGGACTTTGTTCCACTCTCTGAAAATATTTTTCATGGAGAGTGGAACAAACGAGTTGGTTTTCTACGTGTAGGTCAAATGTCCAATTCGTCGTCCTATTTTGCATTTCTTTAACAGCCATGTGAACACAACAGAGATTGTTTTTTCAACCGTCCGCAAGTTGGTTGCTTATTCCTGGCTCATAAGTTATTCCTTATTCATTACTTATTCGCTATTCCTTATTTCATTCGATGGATTTCAATTAAACTTGGAGAATATATCAACAACTGCGAATGCAAGTCGGCTTTTAATTTTTAAATTCAGAGGTCAGGGACATGGTGACATTTTGCCTTTTCATATATAGCCTAGCGGACACAACATAGCTTTTTTAATTGGTTTCGATCAAACTTGGTTAGAACATTAACCATGTAGAGAGCAAGAATTTTATCGTATTTTTAATGTCATAGGTCAAAATGCCAAGGTCCCCGTTATATTTTTAATTTCTTTTACAGCCTTGTTGACACAACAAAGCTTGTGTTTTTCAATGGATTTCAATCAATCTTGTAAATATTAATCGTTGAGATTGTATGAATGTTTATTTTCAATGCCAATGGTAAAATGTCGAGGTCAAAGTGACATTTTGCGGTCCTTAGATAAACTTAAGTAGTTACATATATGTATATCGAATCAAGAGAGGTCATGAAAAACCGCGATTCTAATGATAATCAATCTCAAAATCCAGAGACAAGGACAAGGTTAAGATAGCAATGACAAAGACGAAATTCAACACTCAAAAACTTGAAATTTACACAACAGAAACTAAATAGTAATCAGCAACTCGAACTCTGCCAAATATGTGGAACTTAGACCAGATGCACCGGTTGGGTAAGTGTTCTCTGCTTTTCATGAAACACCCACCACGTTGCTCGTGTCATAGTTCGGTAAGACGACAGAAAAAACTACGAGTTAATTAGGAAACTAATCAGTTCTAAATTGAAAAAAAAAACACTGCACTGTCCTTGCACCACAAAGGGATCCTCTAAAATTCAACATGTATTCTTCGTAATTCGAAACCGACTAAACATTATAAAAAAAAATGCGAATGTAAAATAACAACAAACGAAGTTTTTTTTTCTCGACTTTTGAGAAGATATCGTTTCCGTGGAAATGTTCTTAAGATATTCTATTAAGATATCATCGTGACTCTTATTAACTGTGGTTTCATTTAATTTCGATAAGTACCAATTTTCTAACGACCTGTTTATTCTAGTATTCTATAAAAGATGATCTGGTAGAATTCCACAAACCACGAAATTGAGTATCCACAACTTGCCATTTTTTTCAGTTTACGAAAATCGATACCCACAAAAATAATTGAATCCATAGTAATCGGATTTACTATAATAAATGATGTGTTATTACGTACTCTGTATGCGTATATCAAATATAAGTATATATGTACGTACTGAAATGTGCACGAATAATAAATTTGTTTCCACACTGATATGAAAACGTCTAGATCGATTGTGTGTCAGACGAATATGCATCTGATAATGCGAATCGAAAACGCTTTTAATTTTTGTGGTAAACTGATTCACTTTTACAACGAACGGATTTCTTTTCTTTTTTTATTGTGAAGAAGGAAAACGTGGGGCTGTCAGTTGACTTTCATTGAACGCTGTGGAAGTCAAGCAGACCTCTCATTTACTTGATGTCTGCAGGTTTCGGTTGTTCCTCTGACAGTTCGATAGTTTCTTTCGGAAACCCCTTGAGGATTTTCCGCTTTCCTCCATCTTTAATACAGCCGGTTTTGTACATAGTGCATGCACATCGGCATCAGTGGTATCTGGGGCTACTCGACTGGATAGTATGTAGTTGTTCAGATGGGTATTCCCCGTTACAGAGCCTTTTAATGTTTGGGGCTGAATTTGTCCCCCGGTCCATGGTTCTTTCCCCCGTTTGCACTACACTGTAAATAATGTTCACATCACTGTGGGGATGGAGTGGCATGTAAGTATTTCCTGCACCCCCTTTTAAGCTGTTAGACCAGACACATAGGCCCTGAGATCCGACTCTGGAAATACTACATAAACCCTGACATGAATGCCTGGATATCCTTCTTACCTCATTTATTGAGGGTGCTCCTTATAGAAAGGAGGATTCTACCTGGCATAATGGTCGTTGATAATTTTTATTTTGTTTGTTTTAACGAATGGTTCATAAATCTTATACATTAACTTTTTGTCTTGAAGAATGGTTCATAAATCTTTTTATACATGCATATCAGTATAACATTCTGCTTAAACTTTTTCATCACTTCTCGTTCCATTCATGTTGTTCTTATTGGATTTTAGTATATTTTCGTTTCGTTTCGCAATTTAGTATATTCCGTTTCGTTGCGTTTCGCTTCGCATTTTAGTATTTTTCGTTTCGTTGCGTTTCGTTTCTCATTTTAGTATATTTCGTTGCGTTTCGTAATATTTCGTTGCGTTTCGCAATATTTCATTGCATTTCGTAATATTTCGTTGCGTTTCGTAATATTTCGTTTCGTTTCGTTCGTTGCGTTTCGATTTCGTTTCGTAGTTTAGTACAACCCTCTATCTAGATCATACTGGAAGAAATATTAAAATTCTGTGCAGTATATGAATACGTTACATTGTGATGATTTGATTTATTTCACAGTACTTTTCTGTTTTTCACACATTAATGCAGGTAAACTTTTTTTTTCTCAAAAATACCAAGTACAAAATTTACATCTATTGTGACTCAAATTTTTAGGTTCTGATTGAGCATAAAGACCAATGTAAAGCTACAGACCATAACACAGACATTTTACCAATAGAGACGGACAAAGATAGGGATAAAGAGATACTTTTTACGAAATACTTGTGTATGCCTTTCCTAATTTGTATCGTTCTAAAAATTTTTTACAGTTACTCATAAGGCTAAAAAATGTCTTTCGTTGTAAGGTGGCACAAAATATAGAAGCAATTTGAAGTGTCACGTACAGAGATAGTTATAAAAATGTGAGTCCAGAAGTTTGGTGAGTCCCACCATTATGAGAATCCATAGTTTTGCAATTTTGATGAGTTCCAAGTTAAAATGGTGACTGAGTCTAGGACTAATTTAGATGAGATGCAAGGATCCCTGGCATAAAAAAAATGTTTTATGTTTTGTCGATCCTGTACAATATGCAATACAGTGCATTGTAACATCTGCATTGAATGTAATTTTTTTTTTTTTTGAAGAATGCTGAACCACTTAGAGGAACAGTTGCATTGCAATTCGGAGGAAGAAAACCACCAAGAAGGTCTGATAAAGTGCAGGCAAAACCCAAAACTGTTGATAAAGGTAAACAAGTCAAGTCCAAATTTCAGTATAAAAGTATACATTTTCCTGTTTACTATTAGAATAAGATGTCAAATTGAATACTGGTGAAATTTCCTTTTTCTTTGTAGTTTAGACCACAAGTAATTACACAGTAAAATGTGCATAACCTTTCTGAAATGATGCAGCATGTTTTTGTATACTCCTGTCTCTCTCCCACAGACACACACACATCAGTTAAGGTCAGACTGTATAACCTATGTTTCATTTCAGCTTTACAAGTAGATTTAAAAGATAAACCAAAGACCGTTACCATTGGAGTGCAGTGCAATAGATTCTTAGAAGGTACACCTGTAATTAAGCAAAGAAAATTACCCACTGTGTGTGATGATGATCAAATGGAATCTGGGAATGAAATTGACGATGATAAAAATGACAAAGATTATGCTCCAGAGTCTGAGGAAGAGCAAATATCAGGAGATGAATGTTCAGAAAATGGAAGGTATATTATTGAATACATGTAATCTGTATCCCACATAACATTGAATTTAAAAAATGTTTGTGCTCCAAATTTCTAATGCAACTTTTTTTAACAAACATTTTTGCCAATTTTATGGAGGTTAAATTCCTGTAGATATTTAACTCTAGGAAAATTGTATTGTTTATAGGCATTGACTTGCTATATACATGTAGGGTCCATAAATTCAATTACAATGTATCCCGCGGCTTCTTATGAATATAGAACAGTTCTTTTAAAGTCATATTTTCGTACAATATACACGAGAGCACTGTAGTGGAGATCTGTATTTTTGCTAACACTCCCTCTACTTTCACTATTCATATTAATATCGGCCATACTGATAAACACACGTGTGACGTCACACTAGAAAATCGATAAAAACCGGAAGTAGGATTTCTCTGCTTTATTGATATTACCGACAGGTGTAAATCGATAAGTTTAACACGCTGTATCTTTACAAGGAAAGGGTGTACGATCATCGAGTTTTCGGCATTTTCTTTTTTTTATACTTTTTATTTAAAAAAGGAAAAAAATCGATTAGAGGTAATGTTTTTCTTTAAGCATGAGTTTGTATAATAACATTCAAGTCAGGACATAAGCATATAAACACAAAGAAATCATAAGATATATTTTAAATTACAGATCCTCATTTTATACATGCTAAGTGTACAATTTACTTTTTTTTATGAATTTAGTTATAAAACATACACATATTGTGTTTCAAGTATTTTCTTCCTTTTTCTTATCAATACAGACAGACTTTTCAAATCTTTTACAAAGCAAAATAGGAACAAACATTTCTTTTTGTGTACCGATTTGCTTGCAGCGTAATATTTGGGGATTAATTTACATGTACATATATGGAAATTTCACATTGAAATAGATAATGAAATTCATTACCAATTCTGTTACCATTGGATAAAGTACATATTCGTTTATGGATTGAAACATTTGATCGTCTACATGTAACAGCTGGTAGCATAATTTTGGGTGTGCGCAACTAACAAACTATTATTCAGCAACCTTTATTGGGTTTCTGTAGATAGCTTTCCTAACCAAATTCTGTTTTGAAGAGCTTATATGGAAGTACAACGTTAGGAGGTTTCCCTTTTAGAGAACCAATTTTGATAAAACTCATCGACTAATAATTTCTGTCTATTTTCCCCATTTAAAAGAATTGATTGTTCCATATATAACTTAATCATATTTCATCAAATATATATTTTTACAGACTTTATATTTGTACTAAAGAAACTTAACATTAGGCGATATTAAATACTGGACATTACGACTTAATTGTTTTCCTTTTGTTTCAGATTTGAACATTCTTAATTTTGCTTGTATTTCTAGTGGAATGATACCAACTTCTCCATTTACCATTTAGTTTACAATTCTTAATCTCAAAAGTATTGTTTTTAATTAACTCTAGATATATTTTTTCGTTGCCATACCTCAGAAGCAATTAGCAAAATGGGAGCAACTTAATATCGAATATATAACAACATGTGATTATGAATGAATGTGAAGGAAATGCACAATATATAAACAGACTTAAAACTAATTAAATAATTCAAAAGTGCAATACTATCCCAAAAAGTTATGAAGAATTTTACCGGATATGAATGCGTACATATATTCACTATGAAAAGAAATATTAAACAGTGATGGTCAACCATTCCAGCAATATCAACAAAACTAACAACCACCTCTCATCTAAACTCACTGAACACACACAACACACAAAAATGACCACGACATATGACGTTGGAATTATGTCCTGTAAAAAAAGAAAGAACGGTTCTTCAAGAGCATTTATATATCTCCTTTCTGGATGAAATTAATTTAATAGTTACTTCGAGAGTGTAACACTACTTGATACATTATGTAAGCAAAATCAAAGTGCGATTGGAATTTGTCATATAAAAAAATATCATAATGTTTCAAAGGCATTTCATTGCCCCACGTGCTTCTTTGAAAAAACGTAGATATCTAAATTAGTGCTCCCGACGCGTTTCTGGAATATCCTTGACCAGGTACGCTCTCAGTCAAAGGATTGGAAGGATAAAAAATTCGAAAGACGCTTCAAGTAAGTAAACCAAGGAGCCTAAACAGATTAGACAAACTTCACTATGGCCGAGGTAGAATCAGGTTAGTTTTAATAATAAAATAATATTATTTAGGAACTGCAAATTTCAAAATTAAATATAAAAATGTATCTAATAAACAATGCCACTGCCGAATCACTAACTACTCGGCCGATGATACCGACAGGGACTACTAATGTTTGCGTCATGAATAGCGAAGGTTGAAAGCAAAACAAATTTATTTGTTGGCAATGTGTGAGAACTGAGAAGTAATAATAATGGTGCAAAAATACACATAAGTAAGACGTGATATTCATTCAATTACAGAAATATTAAACGCATCAATCTTAAAGCCCTGTCAATCAAACAAGGGAAATGATTGACACGGGAGAGATAATTAGCACACCAAGAATGCTCCTGGCTGCACGTATCTATTAAAACGTATCTTCCTAATTCCCATCGTATAATTAGAGTCCAGATAACTACGGTACTGGCCAGTGTTAACTTTACCGCCTTGTTATCTCTACCTGTCCGTCCGTCAAACATGTTTGTCATATTTTGATCTACAGATGGCCGTAGAGATACATTCTCATCATTGTTGTTATGTTAGCTTTTAAATCCATTAATACCACATAGGCACCAGATACCCCCACTCAGTGTTCGTTCTTACAGATAGCAATAGGTATGATAATTATTATTTCTGATATAATAAAGACCAGTGTGTGCATATTATTGAAAGAAAAGCTTAAAGTCATTTTTAATTCCTATACTTACATTTTATATCACTGCAAAAAACATTTCAGCTCGTCATAATGTTTTATAAATAAACGTAAGAGAATACCGAGGCGACAATCAAAAATGGACAATCCAGAGAATACCGAGAGGGCAATTACAAATGGACAATCCAGAGAATACCGAGGCGACAATCAAAAATGGACAATCCAGAGAATACCGAGAGGGCAATCACAAATGGACAATCCAGAGAAACTGGCAACATAAGATACATAAGACGAAGAAAAACAAAAACACAACATATTATGTGTTGGACATCACTGTGCGCAAACAAAACACAAATAACGTAAATATTAATAAGAAAGCAAACACCAACAATTATTTCATAAACGTGGTAATCACGTGGTATAGATAAAAGACATATTCTTACCGCTAAGTGGTACAACATCTGCGAAAGGGGGTTGGGACGAATTAAATACTCAAATCAACCTTAGATCGGGGTGTACATTAGTGTTTGCACTCGGTGCAGGAGAACGGCAACACGCAGTATCTCCTTATGAGCAACTTTTTTTTAGGAGTGGTCGTTTGTGACACGTTTCTCGGCAAAATTTTCCGACCTGATATATCAATAAGAACGTAGATATCAAATTTAGTGTGCACCACGCGAAAGATTGGAAAGCCAATGAAGCGTAGATATTAAATTTAGTGTGCATCACGCGAAAGATTGGAAAGCCAATGAAGCGTAGATATTAAATTTAGTGTGCACCACGCGAAAGTTTGGAAAGCCAATGAAGCGTAGATATTAAATTTAGTGTGCATCACGCGAAAGATTGGAAAGCCAATGAAGCGTAGATATTAAATTTAGTGTGCACCACGCGAAAGATTGGAAAGCCAATGAAGCGTAGATATTAAATTTAGTGTGCATCACGCGAAAGATTGGAAAGCCAATAAAACGTAGATATTAAATTTAGTGTGCACCACGCGAAAGATTGGAAAGCCAATAAAACGTAGATATTAAATTTAGTGTGCATCACGCGAAAGATTGGAAAGCCAATAAAACGTAGATATTAAATTTAGTGTGCACCACGCGAAAGATTGGAAAGCCAATAAAACGTAGATATTAAATTTAGTGTGCATCACGCGAAAGATTGGAAAGCCAATAAAACGTAGATATTAAATTTAGTGTGCACCACGCGAAAGATTGGAAAGCCAATGAAGCGTAGATATTAAATTTAGTGTGCATCACGCGAAAGATTGGAAAGCCAATAAAACGTAGATATTAAATTTAGTGTGCACCACGCGAAAGATTGGAAAGCCAATGAAGCGTAGATATTAAATTTAGTGTGCATCACGCGAAAGATTGGAAAGCCAATAAAACGTAGATATTAAATTTAGTGTGCACCACGCGAAAGATTGGAAAGCCAATAAAACGTAGATATCAAATTTAGTGTGCATCACGCGAAAGATTGGAAAGCCAATAAAACGTAGATATTAAATTTAGTGTGCATCACGCGAAAGATTGGAAAGCCAATAAAACGTAGATATTAAATTTAGTGTGCACCACGCGAAAGATTGGAAAGCCAATAAAACGTAGATATTAAATTTAGTGTGCACCACGCGAAAGATTGGAAAGCCAATAAAACGTAGATATTAAATTTAGTGTGCACCACGCGAAAGATTGGAAAGCCAATGAAGCGTAGATATTAAATTTAGTGTGCATCACGCGAAAGATTGGAAAGCCAATAAAACGTAGATATTAAATTTAGTGTGCACCACGCGAAAGATTGGAAAGCCAATAAAACGTAGATATCAAATTTAGTGTGCATCACGCGAAAGATTGGAAAGCCAATAAAACGTAGATATTAAATTTAGTGTGCATCACGCGAAAGATTGGAAAGCCAATAAAACGTAGATATTAAATTTAGTGTGCACCACGCGAAAGATTGGAAAGCCAATGAAGCGTAGATATTAAATTTAGTGTGCATCACGCGAAAGATTGGAAAGCCAATAAAACGTAGATATTAAATTTAGTGTGCACCACGCGAAAGATTGGAAAGCCAATAAAACGTAGATATCAAATTTAGTGTGCATCACGCGAAAGATTGGAAAGCCAATAAAACGTAGATATTAAATTTAGTGTGCATCACGCGAAAGATTGGAAAGCCAATAAAACGTAGATATTAAATTTAGTGTGCATCACGCGAAAGATTGGAAAGCCAATAAAACGTAGATATTAAATTTAGTGTGCACCACGCGAAAGATTGGAAAGCCAATAAAACGTAGATATTAAATTTAGTGTGCACCACGCGAAAGATTGGAAAGCCAATAAAACGTAGATATTAAATTTAGTGTGCACCACGCGAAAGATTGGAAAGCCAATGAAGCGTAGATATTAAATTTAGTGTGCATCACGCGAAAGATTGGAAAGCCAATAAAACGTAGATATTAAATTTAGTGTGCACCACGCGAAAGATTGGAAAGCCAATAAAACGTAGATATCAAATTTAGTGTGCATCACGCGAAAGATTGGAAAGCCAATAAAACGTAGATATTAAATTTAGTGTGCATCACGCGAAAGATTGGAAAGCCAATAAAACGTAGATATTAAATTTAGTGTGCACCACGCGAAAGATTGGAAAGCCAATGAAGCGTAGATATTAAATTTAGTGTGCATCACGCGAAAGATTGGAAAGCCAATAAAACGTAGATATTAAATTTAGTGTGCACCACGCGAAAGATTGGAAAGCCAATAAAACGTAGATATCAAATTTAGTGTGCATCACGCGAAAGATTGGAAAGCCAATAAAACGTAGATATTAAATTTAGTGTGCATCACGCGAAAGATTGAAAAGCCAATAAAACGTAGATATTAAATTTAGTGTGCACCACGCGAAAGATTGGAAAGCCAATAAAACGTAGATATCAAATTTAGTGTGCATCACGCGAAAGATTGGAAAGCCAATAAAACGTAGATATCAAACTTAGTGTTTAATAATTTAATCGGGTGCAATAAAAACAAGGGATATAAACAGGATGGCCTGTCGGAGGAGAACCTTAGTTTTAATAATAATTGCATTATTTAGGAACTGTAAATTTCAATAATAAATATATCTAATAAACCACGTTAGTACCGAAACAGATGAACGATAACCTCTTCAGGGACTAATAGTCCACTAGCAGTGGTATCGACCCAATGATGATAATAAAAAGGTAGAAATCAAATTTAGTGCGCACGACGTTTTTTCTGGAATAGCATTCATCAGATACGCTCAAAGTCGAAAGATGGGAAAGGCAGTTTCCCGTGTGGCAATCAAAACATCCCTCTAAAGGCTAATCCCAGTTCCTCGTCTTGATCGGAATGCTATATTGTTTGCAAAATTGTTATTGTTATGAACTATCAGAGAGCCTGTCCATCAATAAACAACAGTATGTTTGACGTAGTGTTAAATGAGATTCTCCCACGTGTCCTAACTCGTTTGATATCAAACTTTCATAATATAATTGAAATCAGACTAATCAAATGACAATAAAAGTAAAAGGTCAAACAACGAGTTGAAATATAAAAGCAACATAGACGATTATACACGAATTACTTGTTAAGCAATTTTGAAGATCGTTTGGTTAATGAAAATAAAATGCAATAACAACCACTCCTCTTTTAAACCTCAAAATTCCAAACACAGATAAACGAGAACATAGACCTTTGCAGTTAAACCGGTTATTTGGTATTATAACCCTCCATTATATCTATATAATCATAAAGAAGTTTGTCAGTGACTTGCGACAGATCGGTGGTTTTCTCCGGGTACTTCGGTTTCCTCCGTCAATTAAACTGACTTCCACGATATAATCGAAATATTGTTGAAAGTGGCGTTAAACACCATAAACCAACCATCTATATAATATTCCGATATATAGACCGTTAGCGACCATACAATAATAAACAAAAACAAGTAAAACAAAGACAACATGCTGAATACATAAATCTGCAGAAATTCTCTTCAATTATGCTTTTATTAAGCAAGAAACATAATATCATAAATAAAAAAAATCATGTATACAACAATGAGAAGAGAGACATCTAAAATAAATTAATCGTTATTTTACGTACGTATAGTTTATCATCATCTTAAATTGATACTACTTTCGATCTTAAATATTGTGAATTTCTTTTCATAACTTTAAGTAAGTTATCTGAAGTGATGTTTTCTGTGTAAACCAGAATTTAGTACGGATTTAGAAGCAGCTGCTTATAATGTTTAGCAAACGCATCCTTAACATTTGACGAAAGTGTTTATGATCAGAAATTGATACGTCTAAAATATATACAGTGTTCTTATCACACAAAACAGATTCCGAAACCGTTACATCTGGGATCGAAAGAAACATTTCTCATTTTAAATCATAGTCATAAGCACATTTAGAAGCGAATTGATTGTTTATATTCCACGTCTTCTGTTTATATTCAGTGTTAATTTGTTAGAGGAAACGGCAGAATAAACTCATCACATTGGTTGTTAACTGCCGTAAATGGGTTTTATCCATGCCGAAAACCGGTTCGTAGCTCATCATGAAATTAACCTTAGACACCTCCCGTCATTCGTCATTTTTCTCTAAATCGCATCATATTCACCTTTATGTAAATATTTTTTCTTCTTTCGCAGCTTGTATGAAATGTTGAGCTATCCATATTCCTGGATTATTTGTCTTGTTGTAATGGCGGAGGTTTGATAGATGTCATTACTCTTATAAATATGTCTATAAACTCGACGTCTTGGTTAGTTACAGTTTGTTATGTTTTAATCAACGTGTCCGTCGCGATTACATAACGTATTCAAATTCGCTTTGGGATGTTTATATAATGTGAACTATCGTATCTCCCAGACATAAATTATTTTACAAATTAATTTTTGAATGTCTGATGTACCAGTGCTACAAAGGTTGATTGAAAACATACTGGTATTATTAATTTAAAATACAAGTTTTCCTTCATTTTGTCCACATTTCATTCTTCCAAATGCTAGATATAGCTTATTTAATGAAAGATAATTTAGAATTAGAATACCATCTTAAATGATGAGCATTATACATTCAGCATTGCCGTTGGAAATTCAGTTATCCATTAAGCGATTTAACACCGACTAACATTCGTGCTTGTCCCAAGCCATGGTCTGAATTTCCAATGTCGTAAGTAAAAGTGTGAGGTGATCGTTCATTTTGTTGATATTGGTGAAATTGTTGACCATCACTGTTTAAGCTTTCCTTAAATTATCTTTTATTATAAATTCTATTGCTTATGAAAGTGACAGAAATATGCGATTTACAACAATTTCTAAAAGTAACAAAAACTTTAACATTATTGGCAGTGTTAACCAAGTGTACTGAATTTTGCATTGTGAAGATACTATGGCAATTTTAAGAGTTTTTAAAAGCTGAAATCTGCAGGTAATGCATTGTGGCCTCTTCACCTTAATTTAGTTCGTGTATATGTATGAATGTTATCTTTATATACTCCTTAATATGGGCAAATCACTGGAAAATCAATTCTGAACTTGAAGATACCTCAAAATGAGTATGTGACGCCCTTATTATATAAATTATTAGTAATTAATTTCGTTGACCTCTGATTGATAAAAATGCTTATATCTACGCCTTTTCAGAGTGTCCCAAAAACCGAACTTCGTGGATTCGCGGTTGGTTCAACCAAAGACATTTACTGTGTTTTGCTAATGGCGCAGCACAGAACACTCAGGTGCTAGTGGAAATACTTGTTGAATAGGAGTTGAGGTTATTTGGTCGAATAGAGCAACATGTCTACCAGTCTTGATACAGCTTGAAAAATCCTCACTTTGCGATTAACAATAAATACTATTCTTATCTTGTAGTGGGAAATGGGAGACTTGGATTTTTCTCCGCACAATTTTATTTTCGTCTCAATATTGGTCAAGGGATTTATGGTAGTGACTTTAAAAATGTTTGCATTTGTGTTACATATGTTAACGTAAATTGCCAGACAAGTGTAACCCTCTTCTAAACGAAGTCCGATCAAACGAAAAGCCTCTCTGGAAATACAAATAGCTCGTATAAAGCTGTCCGAAAAAGAAAATAAATACTGTTGGAAAATCGTAGTCGTGGTATTTAAATCTTAGTAAACATTGTCACTATCTAGATTTAAGTCTCAATACGAGGCTGATGTATGTTATGTTATATTTATTATATA
This sequence comes from Bathymodiolus septemdierum, assembly GCA_963383655.1. Taxonomy (NCBI): domain Eukaryota; kingdom Metazoa; phylum Mollusca; class Bivalvia; order Mytilida; family Modiolidae; genus Bathymodiolus; species Bathymodiolus septemdierum. The sequence goes on from OY726523.1 coordinate 15,346,719, forward strand.
CATGTCATGTTTGTTTGCTTGTCACAAACGTATAATAGTCTCAAGACAATGAATATTTTAGTATAAATATTCGTTATATCTTTTATTTCATTGGAAATCAGTAATTACTGAAGCTACAAATGTAGGTTTGTCAAGTAACAAAAAATAAAATATAATGTCGAAAGGTGAAATCACATATTCGTGTGTTAAACTTTGTATTTCTGAATCTTCGCGAAACTTGCGATAAATTCTATCACATAAGAGTACAAAATAAAGCAGATATTAGGGTTATAATTTGATTCAATTAGAATGCCAATGACCCAGGGAAAACTTGAGTGAGTGAGTGATTGTTGTTTAACGCCTACTCAGTAATTTTTCAGCTATCTCAAATTCAAAACAAGTTAATATTCAATGACATGATGATGAAGTCCGCTTTGTACTAGACCAACACGCTTAGTTGGATTTTTATAGTGCTAGTTCACCGAAACAACAGTCCGCGGATAGACATGTCGCCCCATTCGGACACATTATCTTGCTTCCGAGCCAACTAGTCTTTACTCTTTCTTCTTAATGCCGCGTGCTTAGCGGAGAAACAACAGATATCAATTTTATAATCTTCGGTTTGACGCGATACGTACCCGAACCCACGATCTACTACACTCAAGGCGAACAAGCTACCTATTACACTACAGATGCGGTTGGGACAATTTGACCCCATGTAACTTGACAATTAATACTTAAAAAGATGTAGATAGAAAATAATACAGGTTGATACTTTCATCCCATATATACATATCAGAAACAAGGGCTTGTGTTGTATTGTTATTTTAACATGCCGACTATAAATAAAACTTATCTTATCTTAACTGAATTCCCTCCTCCGTTTTATGTGGGGTTTGTGCTAATCAGCCTCTAGTTTCCGGTTGTTGACTGATTTTGTCTGTTTATATACTTATGAGTTTTGACTTTCCCTTTGTAAGATTGTTCGGAGTTCGATAATTTTGTTATTACCCTTATTCATGTGTATTGTGTTGTAGATCATGTCGCGTCTTTTTGTCCGTTTTCTTTTGGCTATTGCGTTGTCTGTCGTTCTTCGATTTACGGCTTTTGATTACACCTTTGGCATCTTCAAATATTTCTTATCTCGCTTTTCAGTGTGTTTTATTTTAGCGAAATACGCTTTCTCCCTACCTAAGCTAAATAAATATATCAACCTGTACAATCTTTTTAAGAAAATAAACACCCATACGAAAGTTATATGAAATTGAATCAGTTTTGTACGTTACGATGTTAACTAGTTGTGTAGTGCGATGACAAATGAAAGGTTTTGATATTATTGCAGATTTCCAAAGATGATAATTCAAGACAAGCAAAAAAAGATATTTGAGATTTTTCATATTTAACATCTGATTCACTCTGACACACGCTGGAAATCTAAAGTCTCCAGTAGTAGTTTGGTTTTAATGTAAAAAAATTGAAGTGATTTATTCCCTTATAGATGTTTTGGAGTAAGGTTGTGAAGGTACCAACGAGGTTATCAGAAGCCGTAAACTGAAGGACATACAATACAATGACAAAAAGAAAAAGGACAAAAGACAAGCAATGATATACACACATACAATTAAACATTGAGTAGCACGAATCCCACTAAAAATCAGGAGTGAACTCAGGTTATCCAAAAGTGTAAGCAACTCCTGCTCCACTAGGAATATGACCGATTCATTTATCACTTGTTCCACTTGTCGTAAACATTTCCCGGTCTTTTCCTCATTCATGACTTATCACCGGGTTTGTGACTAGATTAACACGACGGGTGTCACTAGTGAAACAGGAACTCCTTATCCTTATGGAGCATCTTAGTTCATCCGGTTTTATAGTGGGGTCCGTGTTACTCAATCTTTAGTTTTTTGTCTATCGTTGTTTCTCATGTCCTTTTTCTTTTGGCCATTGTGTTTGTCTGTTCTTTTTCGGCTTACTGACACCGATTACACCTTTGGTACCTTCTAACTCTTCCCACAACGCATTTATTACATGTTCTATCTAATAAACTATATTTGCAACGTTTTCATAGTTTGACAGCATTTACAAATTCTCTCCGAGTGCAATATTTGTGGATAATTCCACTCTTTTTTTTCGTTGTTTTTTTTTCACTTTTACTACTCTATTATAGTAGACTTGTTAAGTGTACCCATACTATGGACAGCATGTAGAAAATCGATGTATGCAACTTTTCTGTTAAACATGCATCAATAAAGGAAAGGACCATAAACTGAATCGGAATCAACAAAATGTGTCCGAGTAGAAAGGCATGTCTACTTGTCAATTTTTGTTTCAGGGGGCTTTGAAAATATAGGTCAACATGTTGACCTAATGCAAAACAGGCATATTATCATCAGTATCTTTCCTTGACTTTTGTCTCACCATGATATACCTGACAAATTGGTTAGGTAGTATTAAATAATAATGAAGAACTATGTTATAAGGAGAACGCTAAGTAATAATAAAAGGAACATTTGTTTTACCATATTTCTTTGGTTATGAACAGTTGAATTGTTCAATGATAAAAAATAAAAGATGCATCCTTTATTTGTTTACTGAATTGTTATGTAGAAGTGTTCAAAATGTTCTATATTTCCATTTGTTGTGTTTTATGATGTCTAAGTGTAAGCCCCCAATGCAAATTATAAGACAAAGAAATGGTGAATTCCAATCTTCTGTGTAAAGCCCGTTTTAAGGCAATATTTTCTGTCCCAAGCGTATATCCCCTAGAGGTGTTAAACTATTAACCCTATACCAACTATACAGATTGGAACACACGGTTATAGCAACGAAAATTATGCGATAAACGGGGTCTGTGGGTGGAAACAATAAAAATGTCCCTTTTCACCAGGTATATGTCTTTGTAAAACGCTAGTTTTTACAATTACTGCAAATATTGCCGTCATCGTGATTTAGTAAACAGCTACGGTAACATTTATGTCACAGATGACAACGGATATGTTCCGGTTGTCGTAGTCACATTTCCATCCTCCTCTCCACTTTCATGAATTATCACACAACTATTTAACAGGAATAAAGGTATGGGTGCCACGAGTGGAGCAGGGACTGGGTACTGCTAACTCTTCCGGAGCACCTGATTTCACACCCGTCTTGTTTGTGGGGTTCATGTTTCAAATTAGTTGTCTGTGTAGTATTTTTGAAATCATTGTTTGTTATTTTGTCATTTTTCATTTGGCTATTGCATGTCTGTCTTTCGATTTACAGCTTCTGATATCTTCAAACTTTCTTTACCTCGTCTTCCATACAATATCCCATGCTTCCGTTATTACTTGCTTTGTAATTAAAAGTCGTGTATCTAAGCAATTCAACACAGATTTTGCAAAAAAAGCACATTTGTAAATCGAGCAACTTTAAGTGCAACTGTGTGCGGCTCATGAAGAAGTATAGCAATTTTGAATAAAATAAAAGTTATGTCTTTGAATAATGTGTGAGTGTACTACCATCGCTATTATACTTACGAAGCTACTCTCTTTTAAAAAACCTGATATTAGGATGAACTACTGTAACGGACAAAAACAGGAACATAAAATAGGAGCAGGAAATGTTGTATCCTATCAGGCCAGCAACCACCAATCGTAAGGCGCGGTTTCATGGTCAAGGTAACCAACGACCAATGATATTGATCTACTTCATGTTACATGCAACAAAAGACCACTCATAATATGTTGTTTCATGAAACAGGAAACAAATGACCAATCGCAATGATCTGTTTCCATGTCACAGGCCACAAACAATCAACCGCGATGAGATGTTTCATGCCATAGGAAAATAACCACCAAATCATAATAACATGTATCATGTCAGGTTCTAAGCGTGCTAGAATCATTTAATATAAACACAATATTTTGTCATCGCACATTCATTGAGCAAACTGTCGATTCATATATGGCTCTTTCATTTTTATATAACAGATCGAAATTATTCTACCTTTTGCAAGTGTATGATCACGATGAAATAAGAAATACTTTGGTGGCAATTGTCAGAATAAGATGTTCAGATATATCGCTATTGGCTTATTATGGTCACATTGAACATTGAATAAAAACTAAATGTGATAACAAGCCAAGACAGATAATGTTTGAAAAGCTTTGTTTCAAAAGACCCAGTGATTTCTGTAAATGTTTACAATATTTTAACCAATCAGAAATTAGTACGCTCAAATATTTCATCATGCATGTTGCAGACATCTACATACCTAAAGACAGTTATACTATATTGTGCTAAATCTTGATATCATGGGTTAATATGTGATATAGTATTTATCGACAAAACATTTCTTATGATTGGACGTGGTAATCAACATTGATCCACATTGGTAAGTTGGAAGCATATCAAACCGGTCTTGAATTGAGAGATGAGAAAAATTTCGTGATGGTATAATATTAATACAGTTGAATCTCATTATTTCAAACTCGGTTTACTCAAAATTTCGGTTTAACTCGATATTTTTCTGAAGTCCTGTTTTAAACTTAGTGCTTTTCAACTTAATTTACTCCTCTTTATCTCAAATTTTGATGTGTCGAAATTTCGAGTATCTCATACTTGTATATTCATCTATATTCAAAGTGTGCGTGTTCTTTGATACAGATGTGCAAGGACTGGGGTGTGATTACATGCTTAATTTTTTTTTTTTAATAAATAAATTAGCACATAGGAAAACAATATCTTTCAGCTGAAACCAAACAAAATACCACATTTAAAAGATAGAACAGTATATTTATTCTTGCCTTTAATTAAAACAATAGTCACACATTTTTGGCACGGTTTCACATTATTTCCATATCATTCTGTCATGGAACTCTATAGACTCATGACGTCATGAATAACAAAACAATATCAGTAGTTATATCCGCACGAACCGGGAGTTCCTTGGTAAATTTCCTTCATAGACATTCGGGCATGATGATAAGATGTATAGTCCATATTTCTGGGATAAGGTGAAGGTCGCGATTTAGCTGCCATCATGTATGTGTCATGTGGGTAAGACATATAGTTATACGGATCGGGATACGTTGTCCGTGAAGGAAATCGTAATGTCATTGAAAGATTTGAATTGTTCATTGTGGCTGGCGACAGTTGTGAATCGTCCGACTCTGATGATGCTACAAAAAAGACAAGGATTAAAATATTATGTATTTTTTTAAAGAGATCGTGAAAAGTTGGTTGGATGGAAATGTTCAATTCAACAATTGAACCGCTACTGTTATCGACACCATTTAATGTATTAAAGGTCAAGATTTAGTATTTAAAATAGAACCAAATTTGATGTTTGTCTGAATTGATAACGAGGCTATCTGGTGAATAGTATTCAAGAAACGCACTGAGCCTACTAAATTAGATATTTGCGTCTTTTTATATGAGGTATAATAACAAGATTTATTGACTGTAGATGCGCAAGGGCGAGGATATGACCAGAAATATTTACATGGACAAATTATGTCATATAAGGTGATGAAACTGACTACTTATCATTATACCTTGAATAAAGCACCCGATGTGACTGCACTATAACAAATTAGAAAACCTGTTACAAAACTGATATGCAATAAATATATAGTGTGCCCTTAATCTACCCTGTACTTACATTTATCACACTGTCGTTTTCTAGACTGGTTCTCCAGATTTTGTGACATACTGGACGGTCTATGATGATTCCGAGGCCTTCCGCATGGGTTCAAATGTGAAATAACATCTACCATACTACAATGTAAAGTATCTTAGTAGGAGGACTCATGTCTTATATACGTTATTTGTGTTTGTTTGCGTATATTGTTGTGCAACACATATTGTGTTGTGTTTTTGTGTTTTCTTCGTTTTGTGTACCATATGTTGCCAGATTCTATGAATTGTCCATTTCTTGATTGGTCCTTCGGTATTCTCTAAAATTGAATTTGTTTATAGTTACAAAGCGGTAATGTATTTCATAGAACGGTGTGACTGGTGCCCTATTAAAGCTGTCCTGCATTCACTAGAGGCTCTACCATTGCTTTACAATTTACATCAGATTGAAACCTGGTATATCAACATGTGTTGACAGTAAATATGATGAAACCGTAGAAATCTAATGTAGTCTGCACGGCGCGTGTCTGGAATAACCTACAGCAGATACTTTCACAGTCAAAAGATTGGAAAGTCAAAGAACCTGAACAGGATATCCAAAATCGCTTAATATATTTTAAACATATTTTATTAATTAATAAATATAGTACAATATGATACAATACAAATAATTAAAGGGATTCGAAAACAAGCTTAGAAAAACTTATATTAATTCGTTTCCCTGGTTAAGGTTATCTTTGCCCGAGGAGGATTTACCGTAGTTTAATTACTATATATATATATATGTATGTGTGTGTGTGTGTTACTGGTATCGATGTTGCCTCTGTTTCTAAGATTTTCGAGTTTTTTCAACAGTGTGGTATTTTTTGTTTTCCATTTTATTACATTATGTAGAAACTATAAATTTTAACAATAAATATATATGTATCTCAATAAATAGATATTTAGCGTTCAATAGTTTAGCAGGACGAATCAAAAACACAACGCACCCTTAGGACAGGCAGTAAAAGAGTTTCGCGTATTTTAGGTGTGTCATCCTTGTTGCATGTAAAAGACAGTTTGTTCTGCATGTCTTAGGAGAGTCACCCTTGTTGCATGTAAAAGAGTTTGTTCCGCATGTCTTAGGAGTGTCACCCTTGTTGTACGTAAAAAAACGTTTGTTCCGCATGTTTTAGGAGTGTCACCCTTGTTGCATGTAAAAGACAGTTTGTTCCGCAAGTCTTAGGAATATCACCCTTGATTGACTGAGGTGACTGTTAATTGTCCTTATCATGACTAAATTTTTCAATCCCTGTTAATACGGCAATTTACAACCTGCGTCGATGTTACCATGCCAACGCAACATTTTATCTACATGATTAATTGTGTGTAAACATTGTTCTCATCATCAATATAACTTTAATAATATTTCAAATATATATGTTATTGTCTTAATAAATTAATAAACTGTTTTTGACAAGATAAAAAACATGGCATCCATATTCAACAAATAAAATTTAATGTTCACTTGAAGCTAAACACTAACAGGGGCTGTCCTAGTCGTTCATATCACCACTAACATTGTAAGTTCGAATCCCGCTCAGGCGAGGTGTACTCGATACAACAATATGCGATAAAGTTTGTCAGTGACTTCCAGTAGGTCGGTGGTTTTCTCCGGGTACTCCACTAATAAAAATTGACGGCTATGATCTTAATAAATTATTGTTGAAAGTGGCGTAAAACTGAAATTACTTTACGTACCATTCGTTTGGATCTACATCACGGAAACCTTTCGCAAATGGATTACTGGCTATTTTCAGTTGTGTTATCTACAATAAAGTAATAATGGAGCATACTATTGGAAATATGTGTATATGTTTAGAATAAGCATTATTCTATTTTTCTTGAATATAAATACAACACCTGATCAGAATCTCTATATTAAAATTTGGTGTTTGAATAAGAAATAAACACCACAAGAGGAACATACAATCTCGCTCCGATAAGCAAGACAACACAAGTCGATCATAATAAAATCATAATAAAATCACAGTCTGGACAGGTAAATAACACAAGTGAAACATAACATCCCACTCCGGATACGCAAAACAACAAAATCAAACTCTTGATACGCAAAACAACGCAAGTGAAAAACAAAATCAAACTCCGGATACACAAAACAACATAAAATCAAAATAGAAATCAAATAAAAAATTGGACAACAACACCGATCAATGACAGATCATCTACAAACTGGACTTGGCGTCACTTGCCCTTAGTTATGAATTTAATAATAAATGAGATGTGGTGCCAGTTTCAATATTTATATTTATATTTCACAGTTTTTGCAGTGTTGACGAATCTTTTTCTTATGGCGTTTGGTAATGTTCCAAGACAACAAATAGAAGATGGAACGATAATACTCTGATTTATTTCATTTTCATATTACCTGTTAATCATTTAGATTTTCATTTAGACATCATTGTTCATTTATTTCACATAATTATACCAACATGTCGGCCGGTGGCCTTCTACACTATCCAGAGTGTTCTCTAGGTTTCACTATCGTTTCGGCCAGTGGTCTTCTACACTATCCAGAGTGTTGTTTAGGCTTCACTATCGTTTCGGCCAGTGACCTTCTACACTATCCAGAGTGTTCTTTAGGCTTCACTATCGTTTCGGCCGGTGGCCTTCTACACTATCCAGAGTGTTCTTTAGGTTTCACAATCGTTTCGCCCAGTGGCCTTCTACACTATCCAGAGTGTTCTTTAGGCTTCACTATCGTTTCGGCCAGTGGCCTTCTACACTATCCAGAGTGTTGTTTAGGCTTCATTATCGTTTCGGCCAGTGGCCTTCTACACTATCCAGAGTGTTGTTTAGGCTTCATTATCGTTTCGGCCAGTGGCCTTCTACACTATCCAGAGTGTTGTTTAGGCTTCACTATCGTTTCGGCCAGTGGCCTTCTACACTATCCAGAGTGTTGTTTAGGCTTCATTATCGTTTCGGCCAGTGGCCTTCTACACTATCCAGAGTGTTGTTTAGGCTTCATTATCGTTTCGGCCAGTGGCCTTCTACACTATCCAGAGTGTTGATTAGGCTTCATTATCGTTTTGGCCGGTGGCCTTCTACACTATCCAGAGTGTTGTTTAGGCTTCACTATCGTTTCGGCCGGTGGCCTTCTACACTATCCAGAGTGTTGTTTAGGCTTCACTATCGTTTCGGCCGGTGGCCTTCTACACTATCCAGAGTGTTGTTTAGGCTTCATTATCGTTTCGGCCGGTGGCCTTCTACACTATCCAGAGTGTTGTTTAGGCTTCACTATCGTTTCGGCCAGTGACCTTCTACACTATCAAGAGTGTTCTTTAGGCTTCACTATCGTTTCGGCCAGTGGCCTTCTACACTATCCAGAGTGTTCTTTAGGTTTCACTCTCGTTTCGGCCGGTGGCCTTCTACACTATCCAGAGTGTTCTTTAGGTTTCATTATCGTTTCGGCCAGTGGCCTTCTACACTATCCAGAGTGTTCTTTAGGCTTCACTATCGTTTCGGCCGGTGGCCTTCTACACTATCCAGAGTGTTCTTTAGGTTTCACTATCGTTTCGGCCAGTGGCCTTCTAAACTATCCAGAGTGTTGTTTAGGCTTCACTATCGTTTCGGCCAGTGGCCTTCTACACTATCCAGAGTGTTGTTTAGGCTTCATTATCGTTTCGGCCAGTGGCCTTCTACACTATCCAGAGTGTTGTTTAGGCTTCATTATCGTTTCGGCCAGTGGCCTTCTACACTATCCAGAGTGTTGTTTAGGCTTCACTATCGTTTCGGCCAGTGGCCTTCTACACTATCCAGAGTGTTGTTTAGGCTTCATTATCGTTTCGGCCAGTGGCCTTCTACACTATCCAGAGTGTTGTTTAGGGTTCATTATCGTTTCGGCCAGTGGCCTTCTACACTATCCAGAGTGTTGTTTAGGCTTCATTATCGTTTCGGCCAGTGGCCTTCTACACTATCCAGAGTGTTGATTAGGCTTCATTATCGTTTTGGCCGGTGGCCTTCTACACTATCCAGAGTGTTGTTTAGGCTTCACTATCGTTTCGGCCGGTGGCCTTCTACACTATCCAGAGTGTTGTTTAGGCTTCATTATCGTTTCGGCCGGTGGCCTTCTACACTATCCAGAGTGTTGTTTAGGCTTCACTATCGTTTCGGCCAGTGGCCTTCTACACTATCCAGAGTGTTGTTTAGACTTCACTATCGTTTCGGCCAGTGGCCTTCTACACTATCAAGAGTGTTCTTTAGTCTTCACCATCGTTTCGGCCGGTGGTCCTCTACACTATCCAGAGTGTTCTTTAGGTTTCACTCTCGTTTCGGCCAGTGGCCTTCTACACTATCCAGAGTGTTGTTTAGGTTTCACTATCGTTTCGGCCAGTGGCCTTCTGCACTATCCAGAGTGTTCTTTAGGCTTCACCGTCGTTTCGGTCGGTGGCCTTCTACACTATCCAGAGTGTTCTTTAGGTTTCACTATCGTTTCGACCAGTGGCCTTCTACACTATCCAGAGTGTTGTTTAGGCTTCACTATCGTTTCGGCCAGTGGCCTTCTACACTATCCAGAGTGTTGTTTAGGCTTCATTATTGTTTCGGCCAGTGGCCTTCTACACTATCCAGGGTGTTGTTTAGGCTTCACTATCGTTTCGGCCAGTGGCCTTCTACACTATCCAGAGTGTTGTTTAGGGTTAATTATCGTTTCGGCCAGTGGCCTTCTACACTATCCAGAGTGTTGTTTAGGCTTCATTATCGTTTCGGCCAGTGGCCTTCTACACTATCCAGAGTGTTGTTTAGGCTTCACTATCCTTTCGGCCAGTGGCCTTCTACACTATCCAGAGTGTTGTTTAGGCTTCACTATCGTTTCGGCCAGTGGCCTTCTACACTATCCAGAGTGTTGTTTAGGCTTCATTATCGTTTCGGCCAGTGGCCTTCTACACTATTCAGGGTGTTGTTTAGGCTTCACTATCGTTTCGGCCAGTGGCCTTCTACACTATCCAGAGTGTTGTTTAGGGTTCATTATCGTTTCGGCCAGTGGCCTTCTACACTATCCAGAGTGTTGTTTAGGCTTCATTATCGTTTCGGCCAGTGGCCTTCTACACTATCCAGAGTGTTGTTTAGGCTTCACTATCCTTTCGGCCAGTGGCCTTCTACACTATCAAGAGTGTTCTTTAGGCTTCACTATCGTTTCGGCCGGTGGCCTTCTACACTATCCAGAGTGTTCTTTAGGTTTCACTCTCGTTTCGGCCGGTGGCCTTCTACACTATCCAGAGTGTTGTTTAGGTTTCACTATCGTTTCGGCCAGTGGCCTTCTGCACTATCCAGAGTGTTCTTTAGGTTTCACTATCGTCTCGGCCAGTGGCCTTCTACTTTATCCAGAGCGTTGTTTAGGCTTCACTATCGTTTCGGCCAGTGGCCTTCTACACTATCCAGAGTGTTGTTTAGGCTTCATTATCGTTTCGGCCAGTGCCCTTCTACACTATCCAGAGTGTTGTTTAGGCTTCATTATCGTTTCGGCCAGTGGCCTTCTACACTATCCAGAGTGTTGTTTAGGCTTCACTATCGTTTCGGCCAGTGGCCTTCTACACTATCCAGAGTGTTGTTTAGGCTTCATTATCGTTTCGGCCAGTGGTCTTCTACACTATCCAGAGTGTTGTTTAGGTTTCACTATCGTTTCGGCCGGTGGCCTTCTACACTATCCAGAGTGTTGTTTAGGCTTCACTATCGCTTCAGCCGGTGGCCTTCTACACTATCCAGAGTGTTGTTTAGGCTTCATTATCGTTTCGGCCGGTGGCCTTCTACACTATCCAGAGTGTTGTTTAAGCTTCACTATCGTTTCGGCCAGTGGCCTTCTACACTATCCAGAGTGTTGTTTAGGCTTCATTATCGTTTCGGCCAGTGGCCTTCTACACTATCCAGAGTGTTGTTTAGGCTTCACTATCGTTTCGGCCAGTGGCCTTCTACACTATCCAGAGTGTTGTTTAGGCTTCATTATCGTTTCGGCCAGTGGCCTTCTACACTATCCAGAGTGTTGTTTAGGGTTCATTATCGTTTCGGCCAGTGGCCTTCTACACTATCCAGAGTGTTGTTTAGGCTTCATTATCGTTTCGGCCAGTGGCCTTCTACACTATCCAGAGTGTTGATTAGGCTTCATTATCGTTTTGGCCGGTGGCCTTCTACACTATCCAGAGTGTTGTTTAGGCTTCACTATCGTTTCGGCCGGTGGCCTTCTACACTATCCAGAGTGTTGTTTAGGCTTCATTATCGTTTCGGCCGGTGGCCTTCTACACTATCCAGAGTGTTGTTTAGGCTTCACTATCGTTTCGGCCAGTGGCCTTCTACACTATCCAGAGTGTTGTTTAGACTTCACTATCGTTTCGGCCAGTGGCCTTCTACACTATCAAGAGTGTTCTTTAGTCTTCACCATCGTTTCGGCCGGTGGTCCTCTACACTATCCAGAGTGTTCTTTAGGTTTCACTCTCGTTTCGGCCAGTGGCCTTCTACACTATCCAGAGTGTTGTTTAGGTTTCACTATCGTTTCGGCCAGTGGCCTTCTGCACTATCCAGAGTGTTCTTTAGGCTTCACCGTCGTTTCGGTCGGTGGCCTTCTACACTATCCAGAGTGTTCTTTAGGTTTCACTATCGTTTCGACCAGTGGCCTTCTACACTATCCAGAGTGTTGTTTAGGCTTCACTATCGTTTCGGCCAGTGGCCTTCTACACTATCCAGAGTGTTGTTTAGGCTTCATTATTGTTTCGGCCAGTGGCCTTCTACACTATCCAGAGTGTTGTTTAGGCTTCACTATCGTTTCGGCCAGTGGCCTTCTACACTATCCAGAGTGTTGTTTAGGGTTAATTATCGTTTCGGCCAGTGGCCTTCTACACTATCCAGAGTGTTGTTTAGGCTTCATTATCGTTTCGGCCAGTGGCCTTCTACACTATCCAGAGTGTTGTTTAGGCTTCACTATCCTTTCGGCCAGTGGCCTTCTACACTATCCAGAGTGTTGCTTAGGCTTCACTATCGTTTCGGCCAGTGGCCTTCTACACTATCAAGAGTGTTCTTTAGGCTTCACTATCGTTTCGGCCGGTGGCCTTCTACACTATCCAGAGTGTTGTTTAGGCTTCATTATCGTTTCGGCCAGTGGCCTTCTACACTATCCAGAGTGTTGATTAGGCTTCATTATCGTTTTGGCCGGTGGCCTTCTACACTATCCAGAGTGTTGTTTAGGCTTCACTATCGTTTCGGCCGGTGGCCTTCTACACTATCCAGAGTGTTGTTTAGGCTTCATTATCGTTTCGGCCGGTGGCCTTCTACACTACCCAGAGTGTTGTTTAGGCTTCACTATCGTTTCGGCCAGTGGCCTTCTACACTATCCAGAGTGTTGTTTAGACTTCACTATCGTTTCGGCCAGTGGCCTTCTACACTATCAAGAGTGTTCTTTAGTCTTCACCATCGTTTCGGCCGGTGGTCTTCTACACTATCCAGAGTGTTCTTTAGGTTTCACTCTCGTTTCGGCCAGTGGCCTTCTACACTATCCAGAGTGTTGTTTAGGTTTCACTATCGTTTTGGCCAGTGGCCTTCTGCACTATCCAGAGTGTTCTTTAGGCTTCACTGTCGTTTCGGCCGGTGGCCTTCTACACTATCCAGAGTGTTCTTTAGGTTTCACTATCGTTTCGGCCAGTGGCCTTCTACACTATCCAGAGTGTTGTTTAGGCTTCACTATCGTTTCGGCCAGTGGCCTTCTACACTATCCAGAGTGTTGTTTAGGCTTCATTATCATTTCGGCCAGTGGCCTTCTACACTATTCAGGGTGTTGTTTAGGCTTCACTATCGTTTCGGCCAGTGGCCTTCTACACTATCCAGAGTGTTGTTTAGGGTTCATTATCGTTTCGGCCAGTGGCCTTCTACACTATCCAGAGTGTTGTTTAGGCTTCATTATCGTTTCGGCCAGTGGCCTTCTACACTATCCAGAGTGTTGTTTAGGCTTCACTATCCTTTCGGCCAGTGGCCTTCTACACTATCCAGAGTGTTGTTTAGGCTTCACTATCGTTTCGGCCAGTGGCCTTCTACACTATCAAGAGTGTTCTTTAGGCTTCACTATCGTTTCGGCCGGTGGCCTTCTACACTATCCAGAGTGTTCTTTAGGTTTCACTCTCGTTTCGGCCGGTGGCCTTCTACACTATCCAGAGTGTTGTTTAGGTTTCACTATCGTTTCGGCCAGTGGCCTTCTGCACTATCCAGAGTGTTCTTTAGGTTTCACTATCGTCTCGGCCAGTGGCCTTCTACTTTATCCAGAGCGTTGTTTAGGCTTCACTATCGTTTCGGCCAGTGGCCTTCTACACTATCCAGAGTGTTGTTTAGGCTTCATTATCGTTTCGGCCAGTGCCCTTCTACACTATCCAGAGTGTTGTTTAGGCTTCATTATCGTTTCGGCCAGTGGCCTTCTACACTATCCAGAGTGTTGTTTAGGCTTCACTATCGTTTCGGCCAGTGGCCTTCTACACTATCCAGAGTGTTGTTTAGGCTTCATTATCGTTTCGGCCAGTGGTCTTCTACACTATCCAGAGTGTTGTTTAGGTTTCACTATCGTTTCGGCCGGTGGCCTTCTACACTATCCAGAGTGTTGTTTAGGCTTCACTATCGCTTCGGCCGGTGGCCTTCTACACTATCCAGAGTGTTGTTTAGGCTTCATTATCGTTTCGGCCGGTGGCCTTCTACACTATCCAGAGTGTTGTTTAAGCTTCACTATCGTTTCGGCCAGTGGCCTTCTACACTATCCAGAGTGTTGTTTAGGCTTCATTATCGTTTCGGCCGGTGGCCTTCTACACTATCCAGAGTGTTGTTTAGGCTTCACTATCGTTTCGGCCAGTGGCCTTCTACACTATCCAGAGTGTTGTTTAGGCTTCACTATCGTTTCGGCCAGTGGCCTTCTACACTATCCAGAGTGTTGTTTAGGCTTCATTATCGTTTTGGCCGGTGGCCTTCTACACTATCCAGGGTGTTTTTTAGGCTTCATTATCGTTTCGGGTCCTGGTGTGGGACAGGCACAGAACATTGTTGTACATATGACTTCCCCCGTTTGCTTGAGAAATATTTGGAACAAATATTCATTTAGATGTAATAGTTCAAATAAATGAACTTCAATCTCTCTCAAATCTTCTATTAAACTTTTCTATTTGTTCCAACTTGTATTTTTGGTGTGTACAGTCTGAAAGATAAGTGTTTAATACATACATACCCTGTGATTTTGGTATGCTGTTACAGCTGTGAATTTTGTTTCCTGGAAGGTGTAGGTTTTGAAGTTTTCTGTACTTGAGCAGTCCTCTGATTTAGGATTTACGTATACAACATGGAATCGAGGCTGATATTTATGCATAGAATTTAATATGATCTGTAAAAGAAAATATATATAGCATCCTTACAATTCTGTTTCATTGACTCATTCTATAAATAGATACAATTTGTAGTTACCATTTTGTTCTTTATGGTAACTTTCACATTGATTGATTGATTGATTGATTGATTGATTGATTGATTGATTGATTGATTGATTGATTGATTGATTGATTGTTTAACTACAAGTGATCAGGATGACAGCTATACTAATTCTGAGAACCAAGTTTACAAAAACAAATGCATTGTATTTTAATTTAGTGCAAAGATCATGTGATGTCTTTTGTTGCCGGTAATGGTAAATTTAATTTTCAAGTGGCTCAAAATAAATGATTCTAATTCATTGTTCACATCATATAGATAGATACATGATATCTTAAGTGCAAATTAAATTCATGTACATTTCAATTTTAATTGACACTTAAATTTAATTGAAGGTTGTGCATCTCAGTCAAGATTGTTAACAAGATAAACTTCACTTCTTTCAATCAACGAACGTAGTGGCATCTGTGTCTAGTAAGTCTGAGCTTTTTTGGGAATATTGCATAACAACTCGAGTTAAGTTTCTTCTAAAATATTTCATTGTATTATAATTGTTTTTAATTCTCTAATATAACAAAATGCCGCTATATAAAACTTATGATCACAGAGTATCTCCCTATTTAATCTAGGTGTATATTCCGTCCTCGCGAAATATTTTTCTATGCAAGTTGTCGTTCTTGACGGAAGGTATTTTCGACTTCTTGTTTTAAATTTTCATTTTACTTAGAAATAGCCAACAGCCGAATATTATAGCAAGCAGGTGTGAATCAACCTGTTTAGTCCCATTGGTTTTACTGATCTCATTAAAAAAACTATCTGGCTTTCCAATTTGTCGACCTTGAAGCTCATTCCAGAAATGTGTCGTTCGCACTAAATTTTATATCTACGACTTTATTGCTTACTTCACATATTTGTCAGGAAGAGAATGTTAAAATACATAAGGTTAATTACACATTAAGTACACGTGTTTAACAAAACATATAGTGCAATTCGTACAGTTAAGAGAACGACTATTCAGCATTTAAGGGGAGGGGGGTTCTGACAAATATTATGTGGCCGAATTTTATTGAAGAAAAGATGCATAAAATCAATAATCTGATCTTGCAGTTTTCAACGGGAAATTTAGTTAAATTCGAAGAAAACGTACCGAAATTTAATTTTCGTATCCCAAACGTAATAATCTCATTTTTGCTTCGTTTGAAAAAAAAATCTGGCTCGTGGGAAATCCCTCCTTTAAAATTTTAGTGGTCGTGCCTTAATTCGGAGGTGGTTTATTTTTAGACTTCCATACATCTTCGCTCCAAAACAACTTCTGGTGAAAACAAGTGTAAACAAGTTTGAAAACATATAACATATTTTAAATTGTAAGTTAACGTACACAGTTCAATTATCTGTTAACAGCTTGTTGTATACAGCAACATGCTTATCAATTTCGTCTCGATTTATTTACAATTTTTGTAATTGAGGTCACGTGAAGGGCTTGTCAGTAAAAATGTTCACCTTTCTGGGGTTAATAGAGGTCATAGAATTTATATTTCAAAACAGTTTCTAGGTTAGGGTGAGCATTATATTAAAAGGCTTCTCTAACGGATATTGGTACAACCGCCGCCTGTTAGTCGGTGCATCACAACATAGGTGTTGACACGGTAACACTCCGCTTGTCACTTCTTTTTTTACTTAAATTTATTTCTTATTTCGGATATAAATACGATGATATATTAAAACATCATTAAACTCATTTTTTCCCAACGTTTATGAATAGAAAGTTTAAACAGTTATGGTATGGTCAACAGTTCGGAGTTCGGTAATTTTGTTATTACCCTTATGGTCAACAATTTCACCAATATCAATAAAAGGAACAACTACCTCTCACCTCAAATCAATGAACATAAAAAAAAGACAATGACATATGGCGTTATAAATCCAGTACTGTCTTGGGACAGGCACAAAAAAAGTGGCGAGGTTACACCAGTTAATATGATCCCAACCCCATCCCTTCTGATAATTTCGTCCCCAACGACAATACATTTGAGTTCGTACTGATGGTACAACAATGAAGCAGGATGTGTTATTCGCATACATATAGATTATTTTCATTTCTATTTGAAACGAAGAATATTTATACACTTTACATTTTTCGTTACCATACAAGTATGGAATATCAATAAGTGATAATTACATTTGCAGGTTTAGTAAACATGGCATGTCCACTGTGATTAGTTACACAGATTTGCATTTAAAAACATGTCAATTAGTAATATAAACGACACCTGTAAATAAAGTACTTTCAATCCTATTATTTTGTGCCATCATTAGATAAACTAGAGGCTAACAAGAGTCCACAGCGCTCCCCTGGATTTCTACACAGAATTATTTTGGCAATTCTAACTGGTATAATACATGAGAATGTGGTAATTATGCCACAGAGGGCGGATGTTAGATGGAAATATCATTGACTTATATCACGATTCTTTTTTTTTCTTTTTTTTATATCAGGATTCTTAGATTAATACATGATGATAGATTTTAATATTTTAAAGGTTTGAGTTTTTGATTAATTGAATTGTCATTACCTTACTGTAAGACATTATTAAGGGTGTCCTATTACATTGTACGACACCATGGTACAATTTGGTTTGTTATTGCTATATAGTGGCGGAGTCCAAATTCAAATAATATGACGATTTTGTGAAATATATGTTTAAATGAATTTGATGAAATGAATTTTTTTTTCTTACATGATATCAGTGAAAGGATTATGTTTCCGATGATAAGAATACCACGTAAGTCTAATAAGAGCTAGCAGTTACTGTTAGTAGGTAGCCCTCTCTAGATTAGCAGAACTATAGAAGCGACGTTATCCACTATAATATACACCCCCAATCGAAATGGGCGTCCGTTAGTTGTCCTAAGAACGGCACTCAATTGATTACCTCGTGTCAAACTTCTAGCATGTAAAATACGATTTGCAGCAGCTTTTAATGAGCAAGCGTTTGTTGGTGTGGTCGTTGATGGCCCATTGCAAGGCAAAGTTTTGAAACCTTATTAATTCTGTCATCATCACAAATTATGCGGTTTACGGTACCATTTGTTAAAAAGTCGATAGCACTGAGGAGAGTGAGCTCTACTGCTGCATAATTGTAATTGAATGTAGATCAATTTGTTTTCATTTTATTTGTACGTTGTTACTATGTCTTTGTCCATTTGACTTGTGTACGTTGTTTGTATGTATTCCTTGTATATGCCTTCAACACTTCGGGGTAAAATTGAGCATTGAATAAAGTTATAATTAATAATATACGGTGGCAATGTATACTTCTCAGTGACACATTTTGTATTGTTTGTAAACGAATTTAGCTGAAATACTTCTTACTTGACGTTTACTAACAATCAATCAATCAATCAATCAAGATTACATGCTTAAAATTGTTGACCCACTAGACTCATGATCCTGAGAACCAACGGGATATTTTCATAGCACTGAAATGAATATATAAAAATGTATATATTGTTTATATTGCTTAATCCCTAATTTAATGTGCACGACGCGTTTCTGGAATAACCTTCATCAGATAGTATCATACGATTCAATTTCACAAATATATAATATTTGGATGTGTGTGTAAACAGCTGTCAACAGTAGTTAAAAAAACCAACAAGACCAATGTCATCGACATTCATTGTCTCAGTGTGGTAATACATGTCAATCTTTTAATACGATTTTTGCATGGAAATTGTAATTCCTAAACCATCCAATTAGAACACTATGTATTGAATTCAGAGTTATAATTGACCTTTTTTCTGTACGTAGTCGATGTTTAAAAAAGGTTTATATATATATATATATATATATATATATCAACCGATGTCCGATCAGACATGTTCTTCCCAATTAAAACGTTCATTCCAAAAAAACATGCCACTAGCAGCAAATCAGTTGTCACATGAACCTATGGTAGCATGCTGACATTTTGTAGTTAATACAAACGTTTCTTGCTGAGCGGAAGATAACGTGTTGTTAAATCAATATCAGGATATGTTGAAAAAACACATCATCAAGGGCAAATACTGGATGACATTTTCATTCTACATCTATATAGACATATGTGACAGACATATCTAACCTAGATGACCCCATTGTATTATTTATGATAAGTATATACACGTATGTAACAGTTAAATATAAATCATGCATATTTTTTTTTCATATTTTAACCTTGAGTTAGTTGGCTTTGGCAAAATTAATTGAAAGTCGGTTTGTGTTGAAATCGAGATACCAAATTTTGACTGACTTTTAAATATAAATTAATCAAAATCCTGATGACAATTGTTCATTGTTGTCTAAGCAGATTTGGGAATCACATAAAACATTTACATGACCTAGTATAAATTGATCAGATTCCTGATCTCAATTGTTCATTGATGTCTAAGCAGATTTGTGAATCATTTAAAACACTTACGTGACCATTATCGTCAAGCATATTGTTGGTTAGTTTCAGTTTGTCAAAAGAAACAATTTGTTTCATCCATTGAGCGCCTTTGGTTGGAGAATCTGGATGCACGTGAATACGACCGGGCATGTTTGGATCGGCTTTTCCCGCCACAACCCAACTAGAACTGTGAAATGAGTATCTGTATCGTTTATCATCAACTGGTATAAAGTCCATCATTAACATATATTCTGCCATTGGGTCAAGACCATAAAGTCTTACTTGAAATGTTGGAAACATCCGCCTGTCAAAACAAACATTTTTTTTAATATAATTTTATTTTGGGAAACATACCCGATGTCGTCAATATCTCTTTGAAGACACACAAAATCAAATATGATTGATTTATCTAATT
Organism: Bathymodiolus septemdierum; assembly: GCA_963383655.1. Lineage (NCBI taxonomy): Eukaryota > Metazoa > Mollusca > Bivalvia > Mytilida > Modiolidae > Bathymodiolus > Bathymodiolus septemdierum. The sequence goes on from OY726523.1 coordinate 15,366,603, forward strand.
GCTGTTGACCGCCAAGTGAGAAGTGTTTCAGTTTTCACTAGGATAGAAGAAGAGTTTGAAGATACCAAAGGGGTAATCAGAATCCGTGTATCGAAGAAGATGTTGTCATGGCCACATATAGAAATATAATACCGTGTAAGTGGTTATTGTTGTGAGGGTTTTTATTTCCGCTATCTTCGCGAGGACAATAAATTCGTGAAAATAAAAAGCCGCGCAAACACCCTCAATTATAATGTAGATTTTTTGACGTGATCACAGTTGCGAAATTAAAGACTAGCAAATAACTTTGACCTTGATATTTGTGAAGTTTACCACATGTATATATCTAATTCTAACACTGTTTGGTTTAATTTTCAGACGTATATATATACATGTGTATATAGATAGTTTCTTTCGGAGAACGTTGTGTTGGAACAGTAGTTCTTCTAACAAGATGTTGCTGTTTAAGGGATACTACAACTTGTTCTTTATATACAAGGAGCACATTCACGCTCCGTCTATTTGTTTTGTCCCTCATAAGCAGCGGCCTCATCTTAAGGTACTCCGCAACGAAGAAACTGGTATGCGTGTCTGAAGAAACATTTAGCCATGAGTTGTGCATGATAAAATAGCCTTTCTCGTACATATGAAAACATAACTGGAAACTGTTAGTGTATATAGCGCTTCGGGTACTGTGATTTCGGACCTGACACGGCCGTGATCGTAACGTGATTATTACCGCTAAAGTGGTGATGTATTCTAGATACAAATTTATTTATCCGTGTCTCGCGACATGTAAGTGGGTGGATACTCTGATTTCCTCAGACAATAGTACTGGCTACCACGATGTACATGTAATTGAAATATTGTTTGAAACTGACGTCACCCACAGATCATATACCAAACCAACATGGACTTTGCTTGATAAATTCCGAATATCTATAGGACAATTAAATGCCATGCATTGATTATGCAGAGTTAGGGTTATGGTGTTTAACCAGGGTTCACGAAACTGCATATGCGTTTGGTGGTCCTAGTGAAAAAAATGTCAGTCCTCATCAATTTTCTATTGCAAAATACCAATCTTGTGTCAGTCCTTGGCAACATTTCCCCAGATTTTGCTGGTCATGTCTGGCAGGACTGACAATTTCGCGAACTCTGGTTTAACGCCACTTTCAACAATATTTCAGTGATAGCGTAGCGAGATTGAGTATGCAAAAGGAACACTAATAATATTGAAAGTACAAAGATTGCACTTGCAAGAATCTTGTGCAAAATAATAAGAATCTTACGCACATGTTTATTTAATCCAGTCATGCAAATTATATTATTATTAGATCACAATAAACATTGTGAGTTCGAACCCTGCTCATGCGAGTTGTACTCGATACAATATTGTGTGATAAAGTACGGCCACGATATAACTGAAATATTGTTGAAAGTGTCATTAAACACCATAACCCTAACCCTAAGCAAAAAACAAAACAAAAAATAGTATGACTTCTTATTTTGAAAAAAATAGTCATTTATCAAAAAATGCTTGGGTTACATTTCAGTGGTTAATTTAAAATAGATGTATATAATTGTTTCATATATTTCATCGGTAACATGTAAAGTTAAGTGTGTGTTAAACAGAATTAACTACATGCACGTCGGGGGGTCTAAAATGCACTGGTTATAACAAAGATACATCTAAACTAGAGGCTCAGTGGACTGAGCCTGTGTCGATCACCTTTCATTCTGCTTTGAGGAAACTTAATACAGAACCTCCCATAGGTGCTTCCCACCAAGTTGTGATCATTTGGCTAAGCAGTTACAGAGAAGAAGATATTTAGAAGTCTACCAATCAGAAACAAGAATGACCAGTGGCGGCCATGTTTATTAACGGATCGGAACTAAATGAGCAAACCTTATAGATGACCTTCCAAGGATGCTTCCTACCAAGTTTCGATTCATTTGGCAAAGTGGTTTCAGAGAAGAAGATTTTGTTTAGAAATCAACCAATCAGAAACAAGAATTGCCTGTGTCGGCCATGTTTGTTAACAGATCGGGACGAAATGAGCAATTTTCATAGAGGACATGATATAGATGCTTCCTACCAAGTTTCGGTTCATTTCGCCAAGCGGTTTCAGAGGAGAATATTTTTAACCAGAGGCTTCCAGGAGCCTGTAATCGCTCACCTGGATCAAAGCTGCTTTCAATAACAACGCAACTGCACTGTGGCGGCCATCTTGGCGGGAGAGCGCAACTGCCGGACACCATTTTGCAAGAGGACCATCCAATGACTATTCCATCAAAGTTTGGTTTTAATTGAGCTACTGGTTCCAGACAAGATGGTTTTTATGTCAATTTCCCATAGGGTCCTATGTTAAACTAAGTACAGCTGTGCGGCCATCTTGGTCAGAGGGCGGGACCACCAGACACAAATTTGGTTCAGCGGTTTCAGAGGAGAAGATTTAAATGTGATCTTTTATCAAAATATGCCTAATTTGCACAATCGGTATAAATCGGCTGAAAGAAAAATAAAAAAAAAAAAAACCCGAACATATACTAAACTACTCCTTGCCATGTAGCTGCAGTTCAAATTTGAGCTCATTTTGACTTATACTAAAGCAGCAATGGACAATTGAAGAAATATATATTTTTAGTAACAGCAGCCATCTTGAATGGAGGGCGGGGCTGTCGGACACAATTTTGACAGGGAACCACCCAGGGACCTTCCCTGCCAGGTTTGATTTAATTTGGTTCAGCGGTTTCAGAGGAAAAGATTTAAATGCGATCTTTTATCAAAATATGCCTAATTTGCATAATCGGTATATATCGGCTGAAAGAAAAATTTCACAGAAAAACCCAGAATATATGCTAAACTACTTCTTGCCATGTAGCTGCAGTTAAAATTTCAGCTCATTTTGACTTACACTAAAGCAGCAATGGACAATTAAAATTTCATCCCCCTTTTTTTCTATTTTGAGCTTGGCGGCCATCTTGGTTGAAAGTCGGGATCACCGGACACAATTTTGGAAGGGGGCCATCCAAGAATCATTTCAGCAAAGTTTAGTTGAGATTGGCTCAGTAGTTTCAGAGGAGAAGATTTTTTTTTAATTTCATCCCCCCTTTTTTCTAATTTGCATAATCGGTAAAAATCGGCAAAAGTTCAAAGTTCATAAAAAATCCTGTAATACATGTTAAAAAGCTCATCATTGGGCTTATACAGTTCAAATTTGGCACATTCTGCTTAAAATAGAGCAGTTTTGGCCATTTGAAGAAATTTCTATTTTTAGTAACAGCGACCATCTTGAATGGAGGGCGGCGCTGTCGGACATACTTTTGAAAGGGACCCACCCAGGGACCATCCCTGCCAGGTTTGGTTTAATTTGGTTCAGCGGTTTCAGAGGAGAAGATTTAAATGTGATCTTTTATCAAAATATGCCCAATTTGCATAATCGGTATATATCGGCTGAAAGAAACATTTCACAGAAAAACACGGAAATATATGTTAAACTATTCCTTGCCATGTAGCTGCAGTTAAAATTTGAGCTCATTTTGACTTACACTAAAGCAGCAATGGACAATTAAAATTGCATCCCCCCTTTTTCCTTTTTTGAGATTGGCGGCCATCTTGGTTGGAAGTCGGGAACAACGGACACAATTTGGGAAGGGGGCCATCCAAGAATCATTTCAGCAAAGTTTGGTTGATATTGGCTCAGTAGTTTCCGAGGAGAAGATTTTTTTTAAATTTCATCCCCCCTTTTTTCTAATTTGCATAATCGGTAAAAATCGGCAAAAGTTCAAAGTTCATAAAAAATCCTGTAATACATGTTAAAAAGCTCATCATTGGGCTTATACAGTTCAAATTTGGCACATTCTGCTTAAAATAGAGCAGTTTTGGCCATTTGAAGAAATTTCTATTTTTAGTAACAGCGACCATCTTGAATGGAGGGCGGGGCTGTCGGACATACTTTTGAAAGGGACCCACCCAGGGACCATCCCTGCCAGGTTTGGTTTAATTTGGCTTAGCGGTTTCAGAGGAGAAGATTTAAATGTGATCTTTTATCAAAATATGCCCAATTTGCATAATCGGTATATATCGGCTGAAAGAAACATTTCACAGAAAAACACGGAAATATATGTTAAACTATTCCTTGCCATGTAGCTGCAGTTAAAATTTGAGCTCATTTTGACTTACACTAAAGCAGCAATGGACAATTAAAATTGCATCCCCCCTTTTTCCTTTTTTGAGATTGGCGGCCATCTTAGTTGGAAGTCGGGAACAACGGACACAATTTGGGAAGGGGGCCATCCAAGAATCATTTCAGCAAAGTTTGGTTGATATTGGCTCAGTAGTTTCCGAGGAGAAGATTTTTTTTTTATTTCATCCCCCCTTTTTTCTAATTTGCATAATCGGTAAAAATCGGCAAAAGTTCAAAGTTCATAAAAAAATCCTGTAATATATGCTAAAAAGCTCATCATTATGCTTATACAGTTCAAATTTGGGCACATTCTGGCTTAAAATAGAGCAGTTTTGGCCATTTGAAGAAATTTCTATTTTTAGTAACAGCTGCCATCTTGAATGGAGGGCGGGGCTGTCGGACACACTTTTGAAAGGGACCCACCCAGGGACCATCCCTGCCAGGTTTGGTTTAATTTGGTTCAGCGGTTTCAGAGGAGAAGATTTAAATGTGATCTTTTATAAAAATATGCCTAATTTGCATAATCGGTATATATCGGCTGAAAGAAAAATTTCACAGAAAAACACGGAATATATGTTAAACTACTCCTTGCCATGTAGCTGCAGTTAAAATTTGAGCTCATTTTGACTTACACTAAAGCAGCAATGGACAATTAAAATTTCATCCCCCCTTTTTTCTATTTTGAGCTTGGCGGCCATCTTGGTTGAAAGTCGGGATCACCGGACACAATTTTGGAAGGGGGTCATCCAAGAATCATTTCAGCAAAGTTTGGTTGAGATTGGCTCAGTAGTTTCAGAGGAGAAGATTTTTTTTAAATTTCCTCCCCCCCTTTTTTCTAATTTGCATAATCGGTCAAAATCGGCAAAAGTTCAAAGTTCATAAAAAATCCTGTCATACATGCTGAAAAGCTCATCATTATGCTTATACAGTTCAAATTTGGGCACATTCTGGCTTAAAATAGAGCAGTTTTGGCCATTTGAAGAAATTTCTATTTTTAGTAACAGCGGCCATCTTGAATGGAGGGCAGGGCTGTCGGACACAATTTTGAAAGGGACCCACCCAGGGACCATCCCTGCCAGGTTTTGTTTAATTTGGTTTAGCGGTTTCAGAGGAGAAGATTTAAATGTGATCTTTTATCAAAATATGCCTAATTTGCATAATCGGTATATATCGGCTGAAAGAAAAATTTCACAGAAAAACACGGAATATATGTTAAACTATTCCTTGCCATGTAGCTGCAGTTAAAATTTCAGCTCATTTTGACTTACACTAAAGCAGCAATGGACAATTAAAATTTCATCTCCCCTTTTTTTTATTTTGACCTTGGCGGCCATCTTGGTTGGAAGTCGGGATCACTGGATACAATTTTGGAAGGGGGCCATCCAAGAATCATTTCAGCAAAGTTTGGTTGAGATTGGCTCAGTAGTTTCCGAGGAGGAGATTTTTTTTTAATTTCATCCCCCCTTTTTTCGAATTTGCATAATCGGTCAAAATCGGCAAAAGTTCAAAGTTCATAAAAAATCCTGTCATACATGCTGAAAAGCTCATCATTATGCTTATACAGTTCAAATTTGGGCACATTCTGGCTTAAAATAGGGCAGTTTTGGCCATTTGAAGAAATTTCTATTTTTAGTAACAGCGGCCATCTTGAATGGAGGGCGGGGCTGTCGGACACACTTTTGAAAGGGACCCACCCAGGAACCATCCCTGCCAGGTTTGGTTTAATTTGGTTCAGCGGTTTCAGAGGAGAAGATTTAAATGTGATCTTTTATCAAAATATGCCCAATTTGCATAATCGGTATATATCGACTGAAAGAAAAATTTCACAGAAAAACCCGGAATAAATGTTAAACTACTCCTTGCCATGTAGCTGCAGTTAAAATTTGAGGCTAATTTTGACTTACACTAAAGCAGCAATGGACAATTAAAATTTCATCCCCCCTTTTTTCTATTTTTAGTTTGGCGGCCATCTTGGTTGGAAGTCGGGTACACCGGACACAATTTTGAAAGGGGGCCATCCAAGGACCATTCCACCAAAGTTTGGTTGCAATTGGTCCAGTGGTTTCTGAGGAGAAGATTAAAATGTGAAATGTTGACGGACGGACGAAAAGTGATGACAATAGCTCACCTGGCCTAAAGGCCAGGTGAGCTAAAAATCGGCCAATCAGAAACAAGAATTGCCTATGGCGGCCATGTTTGTTAATGGATCGGGACAAAATGAGCAATCTTTAGAGAGGACCTTCCATAGATGCTTCCTACCAAGTTTCACTTCATTTGGCTGAGGGGTTTCAGAGGAGAAGATTAAAATGTGAAAAGTTAACGGACGACGGACGACGGACGCCAATTGATGGCAAAAGCTCACATTGCCTTTGGCAAAGTGAGCTAAAAATGCAAATTTTCAAGGGGAAAAAACTCACAATTTTTCCAAATAAATTAGAAGTTTTATCATTTTAAATTTTGTTTCCTTATCAAATGATAACACATTCTGTTAACATCTCAATGGATTTTGAAACTGATATAACTGATGAGGGTACCAAGGAGAACTACTTCAACATTCCTAACGCTTGTTGGGGGGCAAATGTTCTGAATCTGATTTTATCAGAAGAATGACGCAATTTTTACGATGAATGCGAAGTTTGTTGATTATTTATCAATGTTAATATAAAGTTAGAGAAAGTTCACGGTGGTGTTAAACAAAAAAATACAATTATTTCGTAACAATTTACATACACATTTATGTGGACAGTTGCTACAGACCCATGTTTAGCTTAAAATGTCCAAGCTAATTCACTTGTTTATTTGTGGTCACGTTTAGCATAAACGTTGCAAAACCACCCTGTGTACATGAAGGGATGACTTTCGGTTTATGACTATATATGTTCCGCTAAAACTTAGTTAGCTTACAGTTATATATAATTGTTCAGTTTAATTTGTATATTTCATCTAAGAAATAAATAATGGAAGCCAGAATGTGTTGGAAGTTTTAACATGGATTGACGGATATAGTATTTTATCCCGAGCCAGAAGAGGAAACATTTTTTCATATGGACGGATTTAAAATCCTTCACTTGGGCGGAAATTAAAAATATTACATTTGCTAATGGACTTCAAAATAGAGAAAGAGAACAAAAAAATATAAGATTTAAAAGCATTAGTCAATATAACAATGGCATGCGTGATTTCTTTAGAAAACAAACAAACTATCTTAATTTAAAATGTTTAACGATTAAATCTTGATTGCTGACCACTATGGTCCACGGTCAGTTTTTCCCGTATTATACATGTAACCTGACAACCGAGATGCCATCCCACTTCCATCACTTGAGGATGTACTGGGCATCTTTCCGTCTCCATTACCCAGTAAAATTACCTGAATTTGGATGAAATACATATGTATTTGTTGCAACAACGGATTTCGCAAAATCAGAGCAACGACTGTCCTCGGGTTTAACTGATATAACATCAATGATAAAACTGTCAACGATTTCAAAATATATTATTACGGATAACCGGTCATTCACCGTTTAAATTAAAACTTACATCTATATGTATGACAAATGTCATATCCAAAGTGCATTTTTGGCTATTTTGGAAGATTTAAAATTTTAAATTATTTTGCAGTTATTAAAAAAGATATGTACATTTTAGGCCTATAAAATAACGTGCATCTGTCATATTGTTATTGGTCTTTTATTATTAAGACATAGTTTGATATAAAATAACTGGATTTTTTTTATTAATACTTGTAACTGATATTTACTCGTACAATAATTCCGTTTAAAAACAAAATCAAAATGTGCCCAAATGTATTGCACCAAAACTATTGTATGCCAAATACATTAAATCCACGCTCTTGTAGAAACAAATACAATCTTTTGATGTGCCAATCCTATGTAAAACTATGTATGAAACAGGAAAATGCATTGAACATCGAAAATACAGAATAGTGACAAAAGAGGGTGTTTTAAAGCAACTGCAGATTAAAAAAAAAGATTTTTTTTAACTTTTTTCAAAAATATAAATAATGACGAATGCATTGAATTTGTATCGAATTGGTGGGTTGAACTGAAACTAAAAATCATTATTGCAATGAAAAACTTATCTTCATCTTTTTTACATTTGCAACATCCTTTTGAAGATAAATATTTCGATTGGAATAAGGACAAAAGGTTTAGTAATACATGTTATTACGTTATTTAGATAGATTACTAAGGGCCATTAAGAAACGAAAATACATAGTGTAAGAAAATTGATAAGTAGTTTAATCACACCTTATATAATAATGCTGGATTCTGATTGGTTAATAGCCGTGATATTGTTTTTACAAATTCAAGCCTTGCATTGTGAATTTGCAGAATCTTTACTTCATGTAGGTGTATTTGCATAAGATTTTACTTTATTTCATGGTATTTGCAAAATCGTATTTGCCGTTTTTACCCTTCACCGAGACGTTGGTAAAAAAATTTGCAAAACGTTGGTAACAAAATTTGCAAAACGTTATCAGTTGTGCGTTTTATGTAACAATCGTATTTGCCGTTTTTACTCTTCACCGAGACGCTTGTAACAAAATTTGTAAAACGTTATCAGTTGTGCATTTTATGTAACATCATTCGGTAGAATTAAACAGATACATCATGTTAGGTCCTGAAAACGACACGCAAAAGGTATTATTTATTTAGCCAGTGTTCTAAATAATATTCGGTGTAATTAAACAGATATATCATTTTTGGGAGGGGTATTTGCGAAAAATACCAGTCTTGAGACTAAATTTCCCTCGCCTTTAGGCTCGTGAAATTTTTCGTCTTGAGACTGGTATTTTTCGCAAATACCCCTCCCAAACATGATATATCTGTATAAAATTGACTAGGTGGACGAGTTGTTTATAAGGACGTCTGCCTCTGACACCTTACTGACGTTTAATACCCCTTTACCCACCTCAAGTGTTATTATTTTCAATATTCAACATTCCAGACAACTAAAATTGTATCTAATAAAGAAGGATTAGTGTTATGGTGCTTAACACCACTTTCAACAATATTTGGGTTATATCGTGGCGATCAGTTTTATTGGTGGAGAAAACCGGAGTACCCGGAAAAAACCACCGCCTGACGCACGTTACTGCCAAACTTTATCATATAATGTAATAATAAATATACATTTTGTAGAATGCAGTATTTTGGCGTTATATATTGTCGTAAAAGTGTAAGCATAAATACATTTTATATATTAACATTATGTGTTCATTTCATTTTGAAAGTCCCCATGTGATAGTCAAAAAGTTAACACGCGACTTTGGAATTGAAACATCACCAGTTAAAGAAGAGCACAACCATTCAACCATGACTACTTCCGGGAACTATTTTCGAACGTCGTGAAAACAAATAACAACACACAATAAGAACAGTTGAAATTTAAAACCAATAACAATAACTTTGATTGTATTTAATAGAGTAAAAATGTAATTAAAAGTATTGAATGAATATTTTACAGTTTTGATAGTGTTGTAAAAGCGTTAAACAGAAATACATGTACATTTTAATGCGCTATCTCGCTGCATACTTTCGCATAAAACGATGTTCGGTTCGTCATTACTTCCAGTTGTTTGTAGGAGTGCTCATGTCTTATTTACGTTATTTGAGTGTGTTTGCGTATAGTGGTGTCCAACACATATTGTGTTGTTTTTCTTCGTATGTTGCCAGTTTCTCTGGATTGCCATTTTTTGATTGCCCCTTCGGTTTTCTCTAACGTTTATATAATGTACTTTGATCAACGATTTTACATTAAAACAATGCAAAAAATTGCGTCCATTTCTTCAATAAATCCATATTCATTCTTTCTATAATTCAAAACGAACGATATAAAAGTCACAGCTGCTGCCAAAGAACCATCCAGTGCCTCAACCGTGAAAAAAAGTTGTTGTTTGTGGGGTAAGGTTATCTTGCTCAGAGATCGCCATTAATCAACAGACACGTCTCCTATAATTAATTATATCGGTGTAATCTAACAAATAAAACACAACTTTCTATAACGATAAATGGACGAATTTCACTTGACACTAGACGTTGATGTGTTTAAATCTTTCCCCTAATCAAGATCTTCAAATTCTTCAAGTCTTGCATATAGAAAATTGCCGTATTTTTTTGTTTGTTATCTTTTTAAAGAACATGGTTTAAAAGTCATTTTGAAATATTGCAATTCGGTATTAAACGTCTGTGATTCACTTTTTTATTTATGTCATTGCATAGCATATCGTTGGGTTTTGCGAATGCAACGATTTTGTTTATCTATATAAATATACATTGTAAACATTATATTGCTTCATTACTCAGTAAAGATGTATCTTTAGGCCGTTAATATTGTCGTGTGTTGAAGATTTATTATAAATTCGAAGATAACGTATCATGGCTATGCTTGTTTTACATTTTAAAAAAAAGTTTTAACTGTTTTTAAAATACAAAATTTGTATATTTTATATATTTTGGTATTGTGATTTTTTTGTGAAGATCTATATCATTTTCTTTTATATCAATATGCACATTTAGTTCAGTTAAATATTTAAATTTCCTTGGATATGCCACAACATCCTTTTATTTTTTATTTTTATATTTTGTGCATATAATACACATCTAAAAAGTTTTAAACTGTATTTAAAATACAAAATTTGTATATTTTATTTATTTTGGTATTATGTTTTTTTTTGTGGAGATATATATATATATATTTATCAATGTGAACATTTAGTTCAATAAAATATTTAAGTTTGTTTAAATTTGCCACACATCTCTTTATATTTTCCTTTTATTCGTTATACAAATATACACATTAAGGACCGACCATTTTGGCATTTAGCTTTGCCGAACCAGATCTTGTTTAACGCGAAACAAAATCGTGCTATATTATTCCAGATTGTACGAAAGTTTCTCATAGAAAACTGCAGTCAGATGATGTTTTTTTGGACATGAAAAATCTGCAGGGTCAGATATTTATTATTATTATTATTTTTTTAATCTTTCATGTCAGTTGTTTTTTCATTCTATCAAATTCATAATCTATGTTTGTTGTATATAGGCAGTGTGACAGAAAGGGGCCTGCTTGGGTAGTATTTCTTGTATTTTCAATTTCAAATGATACCATTTCCATACCAAAAAAAAACTAATAATGAGACACAAATTTCACAGAGGGTACAATTTTTGAGAAAAAAACACTGCAAAAATATACAACATATTGTTGTGCTTTTAAATGTTTTCCAAAATATCATTTCCAAATATTTATAGTGTAACTTACTAAAGGGGCTATATGTACATAGTAATGGTGCACATGAAATGCAGATAACACCGTCACGTCACAAGATGTGATGTCGTAAAGGCTTGATGTGATCTTGGTGAGGGGATTAATCACAAATGTTTGGCACGAGAACTCTAATTGTGAAATAATATTCTGACGTAAATAAAAAGTAGACTTAAAAAAAGCAAGCTATATTATTATGAAAAGAAAGCTTAAACCGTGATGGTCAGCAATCCTACCAATATCAACAAACGAAGAAAATTCACTTCTCATCTCAACTCAATGAACATTAAACAAAAATACCATGATAATGACTTTGTTAATCCATGTATTGGTTTGGGACAGGCACAAACATGTGGCGAGGATAAACCGGTTAATGAGATTCCAGTGTAGTCAAAAATATATACATATAATTTATCACACAGAATTTCCTCTTAATCTCTATAGATACAATATCCATAATAGGTAATTTATTTTATACATTATTCCTCGTGGTCAATATACATATGTAAAAATCATCTTAATATTTTGAAAATTGAATGCAATAGAATTTTCCGGCCAAATCACGTGTGCATGTTTACCATTTTCCTAACACCTGCTGAGCGTCCGTATTTATTTATTATATTTTGTATTTGTATTGCCTAATTTGTGGTCGATAACTTGTGAATTAACGACAGTTTTGACACCCTATTACTCGCAGGTTATCACTGCCTCTTGCGGCTTTTCACTCTATAATGTCTCAATTAGCGACAATTAAACGCTCTTGAGATTGACGACCTCTCTTGATGCTGAGCAGGTACAGTGTTTGGAGAATGGCATTTTGGAAAACATGGTCATGAGATGAGACATCGTTTATTGTCAAGAAAACACAAACTATGAAATACCAGTCAGTTGTTAGCCCGATTTTACCAACCCTTGGTGCTAACTTTAATCAATTTATTAAATTTTGATACCTAAAATTAGGGCCAGTGGATATATACAGAATAGCCATATACAAAAAGATATACAAAACATCTTTTTTAAATACAATTTTGGAAACTTGGACTTTCTGAACTGCATATATAAAAACCAAAAAATATTTCAAATCATGAATCGGACAAATCTTCGTCATACAAAGTTGGGATTGTTTACAGATGAGGACAATGGATTTAAATGCCAATATTATATAACACAATAACTTGATGGTTTGGCTTGATTAATGGTTTTTAACGCCACTTTCAACAATATTTCAGGTATATCGTGGCGGTCAGTTTTATAGGTGGAAGAAACCGGAGTACCCGGAGAAAACCGCCGACCAGTCGCAAGTTACTGACAAACTTTATCACATTATGTTGTATCGAGTATACCTCGTGATGAACGGGGTTCGAACTCCCAACGTAAGTGGTGATAGGCACTGATTACACAGACAGTTGTATATCCAATCAACATACGATCACGACCACGACGGCTCCCTCAAGATCTTGAAGAAATAAACATATGTTTCTGTTTTCGAGCAGGTACTAGTAGTTGTTATTAGTGTTCATCATCTGCAAATTGTCTAATGGTGGGCATTCCTTCAATATCAAACACCACTTTCAAAAACAGATTGGTGTTTTACGTTTTTGTAAGAGGACATTGGAGACTCCATGTTTTACATTTTGCCCATCGTTAACCAGTAGTTTACTTTCTCAGTGTCATTTCGTGTTTTGATCTATGTAAGAAACCCAGCAGGAAGTAGGGAATTGTGGATTTAAAATTTGATAAGATAAATTAGTAATTTGTAGTCTGCTGTGTGTTAAGGCATTCATCAAGCTCTTTTCTTGAAGTGTTTATAGCTTGTCAAGTTCTGTAATAGATTCAATTGTCAATAACAACGGAACCTTAACACGTAATTAAACTTTATTAACACAGGTTAATAAAGTTTAATTGTTTTTTTGTGTTTTTTTTTTGTTAAAAGGGAGAACCCAGAAAAACGATTCCGGAAATATGAATAAATCGCCTTATTTTTTAATTGTCATGAGCGTTAGAGTTATGGTGCATATAAAATTAGTATAATTGTAAGGATATTAGTATAATTCTGATAATATTGGAAATAAATCGCAAAATATTAGATATTAAATAATTTTGATGATGACACTCCGATTCTATCCCCGCAAATTTGACTAACAAAAACGAAAATTAATTATGTGGTTCTAAAACGTCATATCCTCAAAAAAATATGTATACTTATCTGATATGGCAGTAAAAACTGTGTAATGCAAATACAGGGGTTATGGGTTTTAACGCCACATTCAACAATATTTCAGCTATATCGTGGCGATCAGTTTTATTGGTGAAGGAAACGGGGGTGCCCGGAGAAAACCAATAACCTGTCCCTGTCACTGACAAACTTTATCACATAATTTTGTATCGAGTACACCTCGCCTGAACGGGATTCGAACACACAACTTCATAGATGATATACATTGATTGCATAGGAGTTGTTAATCCAAGTACCATACGATCACGACCACGACGGCCTTTTTTTTCTATTGTCATGACAATGTGCCCACATGAAGCATATTTACATTTAGTTTTATAATAAAATACAATATAAAGTTAATGTGCCATTTACTACCATAATTATATTGTGTTTAGTATACTTCTGTGTGATCATACATATAAGTTGCCACCATGCCTCCCTTAATTAACATAAGAGAAATCCGGAGGAGCAAATCAAGAATGGCTAATCTAAAGACAAAGGAAATATTGGACACAAGACACAGAACGATGACAAGCAAAACAGAAAGCACAACCGAGGAAACTAAAACAGTGATCAACACGACCTTCACCAAAATAAAAATTAGAGGTGAAAATAAGAGCTCGGGACCGAAGGATAATCGGTTATTGTTTCTTATAAAAAGCACGCCGTGCTACTGATGGTCAAGTCAATCCGGTAGAGTCTTATCGGTGACATATATCACGGTGTATAATGTATATAGGAGAAAGACAAACTATCATATTGATATATTTTTATATTTCAACCGTGGCATCACAAATTACATTCGCTGTCATTATAATTATCTCCTATTATAGAGAACAACCATTTAACATTTAGCGTATTTGGGACTGGGCTTTTTAACTTCCGTCTTTTAAATTTTTAAGATGTCAAAATTTATATATAAAAAATAAATCGACCGGAAAGATGCAAACGGATGAATATTATGACCTTACAGCTTTCAACGGGCAACTTTGTTGGTACAAGGTGAAGAAAAATTACTGATTTTTAATATCTAAAAAAATCAGATTTTTGTTTCTTGTGAAATTTGTGTTCTAGCTCGAGAAAAAAAACACATCCCCCTTTGGAGTTGCATGGTTGGTCCTTAACAATCTCGCAACATATATTTTGTTTATAAAAATGTTTGAAATGTTTAGACATGTAATAAAATAAAAGGTTTCAACAATTGCATACATTCAGTTTATGTATTCACATTTTCACCTATAAACAAGGACACACGCGAGTAGAGTTCAGTGTTTTACCACATACTGACAGTTCCGCCACCTTGAGTATGCAAACTGACCACTAGTGATTAAGTTTGCACATGTTATCAGTCGTTTGATTGAAGAGTTATCTTTTCCTGTCATCACTATTCCCTATCTGGTGGCGAGAGGAAGGGTCAGATGGCGTTTCTTAGATTTTGAACGTCAATCATGGCAGCATCATTTGCCTTGTGAAAGAAAATTTCGATAATTACCTGCTGGATGCTGACTGATGTGTGTTTATATCCGTTTTTCGCTTTTCACAGGTAAGTGCCAAGAAAGAAAAAAACAATATACGAGTTGAATTTCAAGAAACGCTCGAAACGCAGTAATACTTGCTCTGTTTATGTGTGGAAGTTTTAGAAAACAAATAATAAAAAGTTGACAAAGAGAAATACTACAGGAATTTGAGTACGCATGTGTTTTATGTCTATTAATAGTACAGACATAATAGTACAAATAAACTTTAGAGGAAAGTGAATGGGCAATCCAGAATGCACAATGCAGAGACACAGACAACACTGGACACAGGGCACAGAACTAAAACAAGCAAAACTAAAAACAGCACTCAACACAGAAAGCTAAAGGGATGAGTGTCAAGGAATCGGTCCTCACAAAATAAAAAAACGAGAGTGAACATAGATGCTCTGGGAAGAGTAACAGTTATTGAAAATGCTGGCAGTATTTTTTTTTGGGGGGAGGGGGGTGGTAATTTTAACATTTCAATTGTCCTCTATGAGCAATCTCATTTAGTGTTCGGGGTATTAATATACGTTAAATACTGGATTTGGGTCGGGGGGAAAATCTCTATAAAATAGATAGTTTTATATCAGTGTTAAAACTAGCCATTTAAAAGTAGAGATTGCCTTTAATAAATACCAAATAGGGTCATAATATCAAAACGGTCACAATTTTTCATCGGCCTTATTTCATTGATATTTAACAGCCCAACACTACTCCTCCGTCTTGTTTAAGAAATAAAATAATGGAAGTTGATTGTAGCATTAGCATAATTTTAGCAAAAACGAAAATATGTACCGGTATGAAACATTATATATATTAAATAAATACAAATATCATGCTAAAACGAAATATATCAAAATTCTTTTTATTCCATATTTCCTGAGATATAGAGAATTTATTATCCGGAAATATAAAATAAAAATAATTTTGGTCTCCTTGTTTAAATTTATAAAACTATATGTGACACTCATTAGGTTTTTTTTATAGTTTTTTTTTATTGAAGGATAAGAACAGTTTGAAAATACTAAAGGGATAATCAGAAGCCGTAAATCGAAGGATGGATAACATAATAGACAAGATAAAAAGGACAAAAAGACGAACCCTGATCCACAAAACACCACACCGAAAACTTCAACGGAATGACAATTACCACGGAAATTAACAAAAAGAAGAGAATATGATGTTTTATGTATTATGTATTATGGCTCCTACATATTTTGTTCTTTGAATGTTCTGATAAAATATAGAATATTTGTATTCAGAAAATTTAATTTAATTAATACTTATAACTGATATATAGGTAAAAGAAATATCTCTACAATAAGCTTTAGACAAGTCACTTTCCTCTTCATAACAGTGATGGGGTTTTTTTTGGTGTATTTTTGCTACTTTCATACATTTTTATAATTTCCCGAATCAAGTATTGATAGATATATAAATATATATGAAATGCTGCAAAAGTAATTCTGGGGTAATGTTGAAATAATGATTGAGTTTGTTAAATATAATGATAAACTAAGTCTATGGAAGTTAATTTCATATAAATACAAGTAAAAATGTGTGTTGTAAAGGAACCATTCAATTTTTTATTATACATATATTTTCATGGCAGACTCTTAGATCCATGATATACACTATATATTATCAACGTACCTGTGATATTCACAAGGTTAAAAAATGGTTCCCAATATTTTTATGATATTTTTGTAAAAGAACACACTTAGATTTTAATTAAGTGAAGAAAATAACATTTCATTGGAGTATATGTAATACCATGTATTTGTAATAATTATGAAAAGACATTTCAAACAGTGATGATCAACAATTCCATCAATATCAACAAAACGGGCAATCACCTCTCACCTCTACTCACTGAACAAAAAAAAGACCACGATATATAATGTTGAAAATACAGGTCCCGGCTTGGAACAGGCACCAAAATGTGGCGGGGTTAATATTTATATAATAATGTGGTCTTGTCCAGGCAATATGTCAAAATATTACCCAGGTCTGAGAGACATATTACCCTCCCCGTACCGAGGTCTTAGAGATATATTACCTGGGTAATATTTTGGCAGGGTCAGTTAATATGCCAGAATATTACAGTACCAAATATCACTACAGAAACTTACACATAATATGTATTACAATTACACCTGTAACCAATATATTAACATATAAAACACAAATAATCAAACCAATATCATTCATACAATTTTGAATAAAACAAATTTAAAAGACGATGAAATTGAGGTTATATAATGTTAGTATTAAAGAGCAAAAAAAAAGAGAAAAAAAAAGGAAGAAGTAATTATACTGTGAATTAGAGAAATAATAGTTCCTGAGGATTATTTCACGCACGACATCAAAGAGTGACATATCTTTTATAAATTCGTGAATAAATATATAAAAAATACTTGAAAATAATTCCCCCCCAAACAAAAAAAAAAAAAAAAAAACTAAAATAAAAAAAAATAAAACCCCAACAAAACACCCCCCACGCATATAAAAATCATAAATGAATTTAAATGTCGCCTGTATGACAAAAGTTGTATGTTTACCTTCCAGCCTTTGTCACAATCATTTCTGTCCCAAGTTCATCAAATTCGTCCCACAATGTCTTCATTTCTAGTTGTACTTGGACACTCGCTAACTTTATGTGGATTGGTTTTTTATTGTCTGTTTTTCCATCCATTTCTATGTTTTCATTGTCTGATTTACAAACGTTTTTCATACAATCTGATGTCAAGGTTTTTTCACAGTCTGTTTCTGTGCGCGCACATCCATCTGGGAACCCTTCGTACCTTAATGATTCGTAAAAGGGTCGTCCTGTCCCAGCATGAAGAAGGCAGGCTGTAAAAGAAAGGCAAGGTTTAATTTTCAACCAATTCCTTTTCTTATTCTAAGACATATATTGTACTCTAAAACAATAGAGTAATTTTCGAGGTACAGCTTTTTCCTGACTTATTATTTTGTATGGTTAGAATTATGGTGTTTAACGCCACTTTCAACAATATTTTAGCTTATATCGTGGTTGTCAGTTTTAATGGTGGAGGAAACCGCACAGCAATGTAATTGGCTGAATATTGAGCATGCAATATATATAGTCATAAGAATATTGATCATACAGTAATGCAGTTGTCTGAATATTAAGCATACAGTAACGGAGTTGTCTAAATATTGAGCATACAGTAACGGAGTTGTCTAAATATTGAGCATACAGTAACGGAGTTGTCTAAATATTGAGCATACAGTAACGGAGTTGTCTAAATATTGAGCATACAGTAATGGAGTTGTCTAAATATTGAGCATACAGTAATGGAGTTGTCTAAATATTGAGCATACAGTAATGGAGTTGTCTAAATATTGAGCATACAGTAACGGAGTTGTCTAAATATTGAGCATACAGTAATGGAGTTGTCTAAATATTGAGCATACAGTAATGGAGTTGTCTAAATATTGAGCATACAGTAATGGAGTTGTCTAAATATTGAGCATACAGTAATGGAGTTGTCTAAATATTGAGCATACAGTAATGGAGTTGTCTAAATATTGAGCATACAGTAATGGAGTTGTCTAAATATTGAGCATACAGTAATGGAGTTGTCTAAATATTGAGCATACAGTAATGGAGTTGTCTAAATATTGAGCATACAGTAATGGAGTTGTCTAAATATTGAGCATACAGTAATGGAGTTGTCTAAATATTGAGCATACAGTAATGGAGTTGTCTAAATATTAAGCATACAGTAATGGAGTTGTCTAAATATTGAGCATACAGTAATGCAGTTGTCTAAATATTGAGCATACAGTAATGGAGTTGTCTAAATATTGAGCATACAGTAATGGAGTTGTCTAAATATTGAGCATACAGTAATGGAGTTGTCTAAATATTAAGCATACAGTAATGGAGTTGTCTAAATATTGAGCATACAGTAATTCACTTATGTGATTAATGGTTGGTTTATGATGTTTAACACCACTTTCAACACTTTCAACAATATTTCAGCTATATCGTGGCTGTCAGTTTTATTGGCGGAAGAAACCGGAGTACCCGGAGAAAACCACCGACCTGCCGCAAGTCACTGACAAGCTTTATCATATAATATTGTATTGAGTACACCTCGCCTGAGCGGGATTCGAACTCACAACGTTAATGATAATAGGTACTGATTGCATAGGTAGTTGTAAACCCAACTACCATACGACCACGACCACGACGGTCCCCTGTCTTATTTTGAGCGAGTAAGAAATAAACCAACAAGATAATAAGTATCCCATATCTATGTACATAGGTCTACCGACTGCTTCATTTATAGCCTTATTTTAATTCAATTTAATTTAATTTACATTTGTAATTTAATTCAAGTTTGAAATGTCACGCCATTACTCAGACAAGAATACAATGTTCGTGTTATTTATCACGCGAAAATAATTTGCATAAAACATAATCATCAAGACTGCATTAATTCAAGTAGCCTCTATTTTGTTTTATTTTCAATAATATCGGGTAATGCGGGTGTAGACAACAAAAAATGTTAACTTTCGATTATGATTTTCTGATTAGCAAGCTTTTGAAAACTTCACACAGACCAGCGCCCTCGTCACAGTGGCTCTAGCTCGGTGTATTCACCACTTAAACCATAAGATTTGAAAATTTGACCATGAATTTCTTATAACAGAATTGATTATTATACCAAATGACAGCTTTGTTACTGTATTTGTAAGGTTTAGGGTTATGGTGTTTAACGCCACTTTCAACAATATTTCAGTTACATCATAGCAGCCGTATCTTTCAGTATAAAGTTTGCCTAAAGATGTGTTATAGTATTCTTTCAAAAAGTCGATTTGCAGTATAATATGCTTTAGGGTGTTGAAATAGGTCTTACCTTACAATATATATTATGGTTTGTTGTTTAACGTCAAATTTTTCAGCTGTATAACGTGAAGAAAATTACAACCAATAAAATATATATGTGAACACGTGACACTGAGATGTGCAAACGGATGAAGCTTAGAGATTGCCCCCACCACAGGTAAAGAGTATATAATGGATAAGGTCTGAAAATTTCGCCTTAAAATGTACTGCCAACGATATTGATACCAAAGTTGCACTTCTCGCTGCTTTGGTTCTTTATTTGTATGAGACAGACTTCATGCAGGGGCTTCTGAAGAAAAGCGAAGAGAAGCTAACGTTCCGCTATAAATATGATGTCGTTTCACTGAATAATTCTAGGTTTGGTGATTATGTTGTTCGCATCTATCCCATTGAGCTTAGCTTGAAATGAAGGATCCCACAGATACAGATAGGTCTGATTCATACTTTGACATACACCTAGACACTGGCAGCGATGGCCGGTTAAGAAAAAAGCTTTACTACAAAAGCGATGATTTCAATTTTCCCATTGTGAACTTTCCATTTAGTAGCAACTTTCCACTGGATCATTTGAAGCATATATCTCTCAGTTTATATAATATTGCAGAGCTTGTGGTTCCTATTATGATTTCCTTGATAGAGGGTTGCTGCAAGCAAGGAAGCTACCGAACCAAGGGTTCCTAGTAGTTATTTTGAAGTCATCACATCGAAAGTTTTACGGTAACCACCAGGAATACAATGTATGTTAACCGTTACGGAATATTTGTGTCACAAATGATATTCCATTTGTCGTTATCAAAATCCCGTCCTTTCCTTATTCATGAATTTTCGCCGGATTTCGGACAAGAGTAACAAGGCAGGTGGCACTAGTTAAGCAGGAACTGCATCTCTTCCGGAGCACTTAAGTCCACTCCTGTTGTTTTTGTGGTTCGTGTTCCTCGGTCTTTAGTTGTATGTTTGGTGTTTTGTAGATCATTCTTTCTCTTTTGATTATTGTATTGTCTGTTCTTCTATTTACGACTTCTGATTACCCTTTGAGCAATGTACATGTTTATACATAGGCAGTAGACACTATAAATTACTATAAATTCCATAAGATCAATGGGAAGGGGAAAAGGGAGAGTTATGCCGATTTCTTTTGTATTGAAAGCTTTCTGCTATTGGCCCTTTTTCCTTCGCTTTGATCTTATAGGATTAATATTGATATAGTGTCTAGTACCTATGGTTTATGTAATATTCTTCTTGGTGCAATATACACTATATAATAATATGTATATATAATATGTACACATGTATGTATGTACACTGTAACACATATTGACGTGGTTATAATATACATAAAACAGAGTGTGGGAATGGGGTATCATGTGAAGCGATTCACAGTGAATATTTCCCCAAAACAAGAGTAAAGATAAAATATTCCTTCTCGTAACGGTAGTTTGAAAAACGGGATTTGACAATTCAAATTACAAAATTATAGTGCATATGAATCTAGTTAACGGTAGTGAAAAATGGCTTGTGCCGCTTGAGGGTAAAGGATATTTCCATTCTCATACAACATTATGTCACTATGTGATAAAGTGTGCGAGCAATATGCGTTTTCTCCTGTTTCCCCCACCAATAAACCGAACATCAACGATATAACTGAAATATTATTGAAAGTGGCATTAAACCAAATATAATATAATTATCTGTAAAGAAAATTTAAACAGTGATGGTCAACAATTCCACCAATATCAACAAAGCGAACAATCATCTCTCGCCTCAAATCATTGAAAATAAAAAAGACCACGATATATATATGGGATTGAAAATCCAGGTCCTGGTTTGGGACAGTCGCAAACATTGTGGCGGGGTTAAACTGGTTAATGGGATTCCAACCCTCACTTCTTGATTTCCATCAAAATTGTACACCATAACACATGTATATATAACAGGATATAAATGAATAGAATAGTTTGTTTTCAGAATAACTAAAAATACCACACTGTTCGAACAGATCCAAAATCCAATAGGAAAATTGTAAAAAGAGGCAAAATCGATACCCCTAACAAACAAATACATGACCGCTCACTTTCCTGACTTGGTACAGGCACTTCAATAAAATGTGGCGGGGTTAAGCTAGTTTTATGGGCCTAAACCTCCCATATATATATTCATTATACAATATACATGTATTAGTGTATCAGAATGAAGATGCATTCAAGTTTATCTATAACTATGAATGAATGCGTGGTTTATCAGTTATACTCTTCAACTGTTCTGATTTGATGCCATAACCGGCTCATGATTGAAAAATAAAAATATTTAAAGTTCATACTAGTATATAATAAGCAAGTTTTCACATTTTAATAACATTTCAAATGTATACAAACCATTGAAATGACAGCTTCATTTATTTTATTTTTTTATTTTTTTTTATTTAATGTTACCCTGGCATGTCTGCTTTTGTGTAAAAAGTAATAAAATGTCCTTTATATTTTGTAGTTACAATAAAACCTGTCTAAACCCAGTCTCCCTGGGATCAACTTCTGTATTCCGAATATGCAGGTGTTTGGTTTATAAAGGGCAAATTAACAAAAAAATACTAGCTTAAAAGACGATATAATTTATTTATTTGGCCTATTTTCTACCTAAAAATGTATAGTAATACATATTATTATTTAAAAAAAATCATTTTTCATTAATTACACAGCAAAATCGATTATTGCAACATAATAAATGCAGTTTATTCTCGGTATTAGCGCACAGCATCCAATAAGTTTTGCGCACTTAACGAATCAGTGAAGCCGAGCTAATTGCGTCAGTTAACAGTGAAAAGAGTTGTTAAAAATTGTGCATGAAAAAATATTATGTAGAGTCATCATAACACTTATCTTAATATATATAAATAATAAAATGTTTACAAAAACATTCAAAATATACAAATAACACCGGCTAATGATAGAATCTTCTGAGCACACGTGCATCCGATACGGATCAGGTGAAAAAGATCAAAGTCCTGCGCCTCGGGATGGAGGAGGATCAACTATCGATTATGCTTTTGTGATCCCCATTATCTCAGTAGGTAAACACTTGTTGCAAATTTATCTCTTTATTTTCAGATTCCTAAATATACGAATTATTTGCGTATTTAAAAATTTTTCTTTAATCTTAATTCATTATAAAATAATTCTTACTATTTTTCAGGTGTAGAAATGCATTTCTCATCATGTACAAGACTGGTTTATCACTTTACGTAAAAGAGGAACTTTTAAACGACTTTTTAACTGGGAAAAGTAATTTACCACACACAAATCGTAAAAACAAATTGAAATTGTCATTCTAAATATCGAAATCTTTTTTTTTAAAGAAACGAATAAAATTCATAATGTTTAAAAAAAAAGATCAATGTAAAAAGTAGCTGTTATTATAAAATATACATTTATTTTAACAAGATAATTAATTCCTCGCGTCAAGTGCCGTAATGATGGTTTTCATGGCGGTGCCACGTTGATCTGCTATGTGACAACATTATTTATAAAATCTAGTTATGATATTTACAGATTTAAAACGTATGTTTGATAATAAACTACAAATTGTTTTTTTTTTAAATTTTGATTATAAAAAGGGGAGAAAATGCTTGATGTAATTTATGCAAATGAAGATAACATATGAATAAATTGAAATTTTAACGAGCAGTAATTAATGCTCCTAAAATTAGAGAACACAACAAGATAAAGATAATCACTATTATTAAAAATTATTTTTTCTTAAAAAATTGAAAAAACTAGTGTTTTAGACTATCTTAATCTTGTACAAGCCGGTTGTATTTTTACGTACATGTACAGTAAGGATATATATATTTTGTGGATATTATCTTAATTTGATATTATTTTTTACTGTGACTAAAAACAATTACCCTGAGAGTCGTGGATATATCACGGTGTTTATTTTTAAGAATTTAATTTCATTATTAAATAACCTTTTATTAAGTTTTGTCCTTAGAAAAAAACTAAAATAAAATAAATGGAAGATCAGTTGTTAATGGATAAAATTTTAATAATTGAAAGAAAAAAAACATTATTTGAAAAAAAAAAATCACTCACCTTCCATATTTTTCATACCATATCCTGCATTATTCCAATCGAAGAAATATTCGTTTCCATTTTGTAGATTTGAATATCCAAAAGTTTCTGAAAGTTGTCCTGACATTAGTGATGCTATGCTAAAGGCGTTCGCTCTGGACGAAAACGGTACATTAACTTCCATAGAGGTAATGAAAATTATCTAACGTTAAACGCGAGTTAAAAACACCTTTCTTTATTTCTAACTAGAACTTGATTATAAAACTATAAATAATAGTTTTAACTTTGACAATTTTGCCTCCCTCCTCAGAAAAAAACCATAGAACTATCAAATCTGATTGGCTAAAAGTTTCAGCTTATACAAATGATATGATCAGTGCGATTGTTGGACACTATTTGACTACCATGTTACCCAGAGATCGCGGTAATCTGTAAAATTAATGTGGAAAATATGTAATCGTCCTTTTTTTGTGTGTCTTTTTCACTCTCGTGTAATCTTTGGAAAGCTTGTCGTTGCATGGAAAATAAACCACGTTTGGTGCATGTTCAAGAGTAATTAATCACGTCGAGGTGTCAATAGTGACAGTTTACACTGGCCAACCCTTACAATAACCCCTCCCCGATGTTGGCAACAGTCAGAAATAATAAACACTTTCATTTTCTGTGAATTTTCACAAATTTTCACCTTGAATCTTAAGATAAGATATAGACGAAAATTGATGAATTAGATTTTACCATTATTCAATCAATTTGTTAATTTTGTTGGGATGAGGATGTTAAATTAAAAAGTAGTGTAAGAAAAGTAGTATAAATATTTGTAAATATTTATTTAATCCCCCAGACACACAAATTTGCGATGAAATATTATTTTGAAGCTGTACGCACGAAGAAAAAAATTCAATAATATTTTTATACAAATAATTTTACAACAGTTTGTCTACTTGTATCTGTTTTCATAATTAAATAAAAATGCGAACTTATTTCTATTTTTCATTAAAATAAAAGTTATAAAAAAAAATCATATTTTCAATAATATTATTTCACGAGCCATTTACATATCTCCAGCATAATATATTGTGTTGGTTAAACTTCTTGTATTTTAATTGCTTTTATCACAATTAAATTCAAAAGAATTTTTTCATCCGATTATTCTAGCATGTCTTTCGCCTTTCAAAAAATTAAAAAAAAACATAAAAAACATGAATAAATAAAAAAAAAAAATTTAATAAAACAAGAAAATTAGAAAAAAAACAAGAAAAAACCCACAGATTTTGTGCATGCTTTATGGACAGAGAACAATTCCCTTTTGAAGACGAAACAATACGGGAAAATATATTATTTTTAATGTTTGATATGTTTTTAGTTATATTTACTACAGTAATAGAATTACGTTTATTGTTCCTTATGAAAAGAATCAAAGAAGAAACTCTCTCTGAAACTCTATAATATTTTTTTCTGGTTGCTCATTTATATGATCTGTTCAACGGAAGTTGTCGTTAAACATCAATCAATCAATCAATCAATATTCACAGTAATTAGCATTAAGAATTTTAGAACAAGTAAGAAACTGTGTTTTGCATACACTCGTTCTATTTTATGACTTAGGGAATGCTCATTTAACTCGTAGGAAGTGTGGTTGGGAAAAAAATGTTTTGTCTCAAAATTTTATAGAAAAAAGATGTTGACAAATATGCAAAAATAATAATCTGACCTGACGAGAAATTTGGTAAAATTTGAAGAAAAATTACGGATTTTTTATGCTAAAAATTAAAATCAGATTTTAGTATGGCCTGAATTTTGCTTTTGCTCTGGGGAATTAAATAGCGACCCTAAAATATAAATACAATGTAGTAGGGCTTTTAATGTTTTCCTGGTCTTACGTCCTAGTGTGAATAAATCATAGTTTATATTTTTATCATTATTCGAAAGAATCTATAAAATAATAATTATATTACGATCCATCATGTTGATTTATTAGGGGTTTTTTTCGGGGGGGGGGGGGGGGGGGGGGGGGGGGGGGGGGGGGGTATTCTGTGTCAAAAGATGTGGAAGGAGCACATGGAATTATATGGATAGGATCTGTCGCCCTTCGATATAAAATTTTAAATTTTAAAACTTAAAATATTTATTTCTGTTAATTCTTATGAGTAATCAAATTTACGAATTCTGACCTGAAAAATATCATAAAGCGAAATTTAATTAACACAAAGCATAAAACCATCGTTCTTTAAACATATATGTATTAAAAACGTACAATTTTTATTTAGTTGATATTACATACACATGTACTTTACGATGCATGATCGTCACAATTTATAATGGAGATGTAGATGTAACAAACAATTTCTTTGATAATACGAAAAAAAAATTAAAATGAAAAAATTGAAAAATATTTTTTTGCGGTAGATGATTTTTTCTTACATGATAGAGATGAAATACATTTGACATAAATCTCGACCTCTAAATATTTATTACCTATGATAACACAAATACTGTCAATTTCAGGCAGACACGAGACTTTTAACTTAACCTCTTGATGGAGGCTGAGACGTGACAAGTACTAAGATAGATGTGTCGTTGAGGTATACGTCAGACATGACATATTTATATATTAAGTGTATATAAAATTGAATGTTGATGGTCTAATTTGATAACCGAATAATCCGCAAAAAATAATAAATCTTCAATGTGACCTTAGCCGATTTTGGGTATCCTGATTAGGCCCTTTAATGTTCGTGCTCCTAAATACTTTTCTATTATTTGGCTATAAATGTTTTGGCTTTGGGCGTACCTGACGAAGGTAATTCCAGAAATGTGGGGTGCGAACTAAATTTGATATCGTCGTTTTAATTCACAAGTTAAAGATACGCAAATTAATTGATTTGTTTTTTTTTGCTTGAACATTACTGTCGTTCCTTTTATTTTATCTCTACCCTGTGTCCATACTCTCTTTTCTTCCGCCCATCTTTTCAATTCTCTCAACTCTTCTATCAATTCTTCCAAATGCAAAAAAATATCGAATAGTCAAAATGCTAAACGACATCTCATGACAGAATGTATTAGATTTTATGCACACATTATACAAGATGAGAAAATAGAATGAGAAAGTCAAATGCTCGGACTTTAAAATGTACTAATTCTTTGGTTTGGCTTGTGGTGTTTAACGCCACTTTCAAACATATTTCAGTTATATTGTGGCGGTCAGTTTTATTGATTGGAGGAAACCGAATACCCAGAGAAAGCCACCGACATTTCGCAAGTCACTGACAAACTTTATCACATAATGTTGTATCTAGTATGAACGGGGTTCGAACTCAAAACATTGGTGGTAATAGGCACTGATTGCAGTTGTAAATCAAACTACCATATGATCACGACGGCCCCCGTCGTATTTGCACACTAAAGGCCCGTTGTCACTATCAAAGTTTTCCATCAAAAACTTTGTCAAAGAAAACTTGGACAAAGTGTCTGTTGTCACTATCAAAGTTTTTTGATCATTTTTGTCAAAGAATTGGAGGGAAATCTTGTAAACACGAAAAAATGGCTCAAACTCTCACAAATTATGAAAACATTGCTGTCACTTTATGTCTAATGAGCATTGCAATCCTTAGAAGGAGACTCCGGAACCGTGCAAGGGTGAGAAGGAGGGCAACTAAATCCTGGTTGCTGAGAAGGAAACAAAGAAGCGCATACAATACACTTTTTAAAGAATTGCACACTGAAGACCCGAACGAGTTCCGAAATTATTTTAGAATGAACAAAACAACAATTCAATCAATTCTTCTATGATTTCATTTGTCCATATTAATTTCTTACTCATCTTGCTGATTTTCCCTTTCCCGTCTTTTTATTATCATGTGTTTTTGTTTTGTAAACATCATCTCATCATTCCAAAACAGTATTCTGATTGGTTGATTTCCATCAAAGTCCATCAAATTTAGTCAAAGTTTTTGATCAAATATTTCTTTGACCGTTGTCACGATCAAAGTTTCATCAAACACTTTGTAAAAGTTTTCTTTGACAAAGAAAACTTTGATAGTAACAGCGGGCCTTAAGAAAACCTGTTGCATAATAGACACGTGAACAGATGTTGATCTACAACACTTATTCTACCATATCATTCGAAGATGGAATTTTGTAAAGCGACTGTTTGGTATAGAAAGTATCATTTTGTGATAATATATATCAGATTAAGGGAAAGATACAAATTTGTTCGTAGTTTATTTAAAAAGGGATTTTGGTATAGCAGGAAAACTTTGTTATGCGAAACTAATGCACGGAAGCTATTTGCTAACAGACGAGGACAGACAATATTTTAATATGATGAAAATTATTTTGCTTTATTATTTATTATTATTATTATTTCGAAATATACAAAACGTCTTATTGAACAACCTTTTAGACCCGGTCGAGCAGAAAAAATAACAAAAGCAGCCCGATAATCATGATATTTAAAATTTTCAAAAAATTATTGATATGCGTGACCAGAATTCCATATATCTTTTCAAATATCAGAGTTTTATACCTGTGATAAGAAAAAATAATAATGATAAAAAAAGGAAAAAAATAGAAAAAAAAATACGAATGGGAACTCTACAATTTTAGTTTCTTGACGAGAAACATTTTGAGTACCTTTTAATCATTTAAGCCGTTTTAAAATTCTGTTTAGCATCTTATTCATATCACTGAATCTTTTTACATAATCTGGCTGTACAGAACTTGACAGAACTGTCAAATAGAAAGAAAAACAAAACCGAGAAACAACTCAAGATTAATTTCTTACAGAAGCCAAGGAACACGACGTTGAAGATAGTATACTTCATTAAAATGAAACTTGATCTTAGTTTGTGATTATTGTCTACTAAGAAACATTTCACTATTTACTATATCAACAATTAAGACTTCTGGTACAAGACCGTGATACTTGTATCTAAATAAATAATGTAACTTTGTCAGGATGCATCAGTTTCGTTTCGTGATATGGTAATTAGGGGAGGGGGATCAAACAACTCTTATAAGTGAGATTTGTCGTTAGCTGATTTTCTATAAGATGCGCATATAAAATAATTAAGTACTTCAGTCTTGTGACATAGAGAACAAGTCACCGAATCTTTAATTTCGAATCCCATTTCCAATCACACCTTTACATACATATATCCGCGTGTTTAATTTTGTACAGGACTCAACTATGCTTCCCCTCAGTATATACGTTCGGATGGTTACCTTTCAATGAAAATAACATATATTTTTTCCCGTAATCTGTCTAAAACTTTAATGTTGTAACAACTTATGAATTTTATATTTCCTATAATATTATCTTCTGATTTTTGTACAAGGTTCAAATATCTACAAATTATGAGAACATTATTCTTAAATTCGTAGTCCATTCAATTGCTCTTGCTAGACCGGAGATCCTTTTCCCGTCGTAAAGGGGATAATTACTCGTTTAAAGATGTATAATTAAGAATTAATTCGGGAATGTGCGTGTGTACTTTTGCAGTACATAGAAACTATACGTATTTGGAAGAATTTAACTCGAACGTTACGGGTATAAGTTTCTAAAAAAAAAATCCATCTTACTGAAAACATAATTATATTAAAAAGGCTAAAACTTGCATTGTATTTGTGTATCTGTTTTGTCACAAATCATTTTTGATTTATATGAAAATATTTATTTTTTTATTTTTTTTTAATAAACTTACATTTTTTTGTTATATTAAAGGGTAGTTGGACATGACATATTGCTTACGACTTTATAAATTTTAATTGGTGTTGAGAAAAATATTTGCAGTTAAATACAAGTCTGTAAAGAAATTTTAAATGAGATCAACTATTTTCCCTATTTAATTCAAATTTTCAAAGCAAAAAAAATTAAAAACGAATCTTTCCAGCATAATTTCGTTCTACAAAAAAGGGAACGAAAATAACAAATAATCTTCTGGAAATACAATTCACTTGTAATTAGAATATTTCGCGGAAGTTTTTAAGTTTAAAATTTGAAAAAAAATAACAATTACGATTTAAAGAAACAATATTAAGTAGTTTTCCAATACTGTTTTTGAAATAAAGTATCCCAGTCACAAATGGTCTGCTGCAGCAGACATATTTCGCACGTGGGGCGTTGACAGATTCCCGCCGTTTTATACATTTATCGTTTTACAATATGATATATCAGGACTTGAAAATACATTTTACAAGTTTAACAGTTCCGTTTCATTTGATAGAATAATAGTCCGTAACATGTTATTGTCGAGGCATCTTAGAAATACTAAACTTAAGAATGTGCAAAATTTACGTCTGAATAAATTCAAAAGCCACAGAAATAAGAAATCGTAATAGAGCAATGTTTCTTTATTTAACTTGGCAAAAATATGTTTTTCAATGACATATTTCTAATGCCTGCAATAATTGAGTCTTTTTAACTCCGTGTATTTTTTTCTTCTGAAAATGTTTTTCAAAGATTAAAAGCAAACACAGTTGAGAAAGGCCGTGAAATTAACGGTCAAATGATATATTCATATTGAAAATTAATTGTGTTTTTCTTTTGTGAGGAACATAAATGAGCTTATGATTATTTAAATCGGGTTTATCTGTCACCTGTGTAGTGTGTTATTGGTGTAAATCCATCTAAAATAAACAGAGAAATACTCGTTAAACAGCACCAGCACTATTATTTGTAATACATTGAAAAACAAAACACCACGCTGTCGGAACAGTTCCAAAATCAAAAAACAAAATCATCGACAGATGCATAATCGATACCCTCAACACATAATTACATGACCGCTCTCTTCCCTGTCTTGGATGAAGAGGTTTCAAAGTCTGGGAGTCCTGACCGCACACTTTTAATTATGTAACTTCACCACTATTAAGTACTACCTACCAAATGACTTCAAAAATAATGTTACTGGTGTTACAAGCCTGCACACGAAGAGAAATCAAAGACAATTTATCAATTCAACTCAGGTGCGGGGTATGTTTTTTGTTTAATTTCTGTCGCGCCAAATTTTAAGCATGAAATATCCTGACATGAAAGATGCAACAAAAATAATTTTCAACAAGAAATGTCGGTAAAATTTGAAGAAAATTACTGATTTTAGAAAATGTTCATGACTTGGGGATAACAGAGCCCCCTAAATAAAAAAAAATGATTGAACGGTCCGCAAACGACAGAAACCCTAAGTCTTCGTTTGTACATCATTCATTTCAATTGTGGTTGCAAATGCCTTTGTGATAAACGGGTACATTTTCTGTATTATAATTAATATTCTCTTCATTTATACTATAGGTATTATCTTCAATTGTAATCTCCTCGTTATCTGTTTACATTGATATTACATGTTCGACCCAACCATTTTATCTGTTTACATTGATATTACATGTTCGACCCAACCATTTTATTTGTTTACATTGATATTACATGTTCGACCCAACCATTTTATTTGTTTACATTGATATTACATGTTCGACCCAACCATTTTATCTGTTTACATTGATATTACATGTTCGACCCAACCATTTTATTTGTTTACATTGATATTACATGTTCGACCCAACCATTTTATCTGTTTACATTGATATTACATGTTCGACCCAACCATTTTATTTGTTTACATTGATATTACATGTTCGACCCAACCATTTTATCTGTTTACATTGATATTACATGTTCGACCCAACCATTTTATTTGTTTACATTGATATTACATGTTCGACCCAACCATTTTATTTGTTTACATTGATATTACATGTTCGACCCAACCATTTTATTTGTTTACATTGATATTACATGTTCGACCCAACCATTTTATTTGTTTACATTGATATTACATGTTCGACCCAACCATTTTATCTGTTTACATTGATATTACATGTTCGACCCAACCATTTTATTTGTTTACATTGATATTACATGTTCGACCCAACCATTTTATTTGTTTACATTGATATTACATGTTCGACCCAACCATTTTATCTGTTTACATTGATATTACATGTTCGACCCAACCATTTTATCTGTTTACATTGATATTACATGTTCGACGACCCAACCATTTTATCTGTTTACATTGATATTACATGTTCGACGACCCAACCATTTTATTTGTTTACATTGATATTACATGTTCGACCCAACCATTTTATTTGTTTACATTGATATTAAATGTTCGACCCAACCATTTTATCTGTTTACATTGATATTACATGTTCGACCCAACCATTTTATTTGTTTACATTGATATTACATGTTCGACGACCCAACCATTTTATCTGTTTACATTGATATTACATGTTCGACGACCCAACCATTTTATTTGTTTACATTGATATTACATGTTCGACCCAACCATTTTATCTGTTTACATTGATATTACATGTTCGACCCAACCATTTTATTTGTTTACATTGATATTACATGTTCGACGACCCAACCATTTTATCTGTTTACATTGATATTACATGTTCGACCCAACCATTTTATTTGTTTACATTGATATTAAATGTTCGACCCAACCATTTTATCTGTTTACATTGATATTACATGTTCGACCCAACCATTTTATTTGTTTACATTGATATTAAATGTTCGACCCAACCATTTTATCTGTTTACATTGATATTACATGTTCGACCCAACCATTTTATTTGTTTACATTGATATTACATGTTCGACCCAACCATTTTATTTGTTTACATTGATATTACATGTTCGACTCAACCATTTTATTTGTTTACATTGATATTACATGTTCGACCCAACCATTTTATTTGTTTACATTGATATTACATGTTCGACGACCCAACCATTTTATCTGTTTACATTGATATTACATGTTCGACGACCCAACCATTTTATTTGTTTACATTGATATTACATGTTCGACCCAACCATTTTATCTGTTTACATTGATATTACATGTTCGACCCAACCATTTTATTTGTTTACATTGATATTACATGTTCGACGACCCAACCATTTTATCTGTTTACATTGATATTACATGTTCGACGACCCAACCATTTTATTTGTTTACATTTATATTACATGTTCGACCCAACCATTTTATTTGTTTACATTGATATTACATGTTCGACCCAACCATTTTATTTGTTTACATTGATATTACATGTTCGACCCAACCATTTTATTTGTTTACATTGATATTACATGTTCGACCCAACCATTTTATTTGTTTACATTGATATTACATGTTCGACCCAACCATTTTATTTGTTTACATTGATATTACATGTTCGACGACCCAACCATTTTATCTGTTTACATTGATATTACATGTTCGACCCAACCATTTTATTTGTTTACATTGATATTACATGTTCGACCCAACCATTTTATTTGTTTACATTGATATTACATGTTCGACCCAACCATTTTATCTGTTTACATTGATATTACATGTTCGACCCAACCATTTTATTTGTTTACATTGATATTACATGTTCGACGACCCAACCATTTTATCTGTTTACATTGATATTACATGTTCGACGACCCAACCATTTTATTTGTTTACATTGATATTACATGTTCGACCCAACCATTTTATTTGTTTACATTGATATTACATGTTCGACCCAACCATTTTATTTGTTTACATTGATATTACATGTTCGACCCAACCATTTTATTTGTTTACATTGATATTACATGTTCGACCCAACCATTTTATTTGTTTACATTGATATTACATGTTCGACCCAACCATTTTATTTGTTTACATTGATATTACATGTTCGACCCAACCATTTTATTTGTTCTTACGTCTTTCATACACAGCTCACTTTAACAAGGAATGTCCTTTGTGATAACCGTTGGTGGTATACAACATACAATAACCGGAATGATCCTGGTACAAGAAGTGGCGGTGTTTATTTGGTTGTAAATATTATGCGCCATCGTCAATGTCGTGGTTGCAATATACATGTACATAAATAATCTTACTACCATTATCATCAGTCTGTTCAGCCCTCAAAAAAGTTTTTGAACTCCTGTATACGACTCTTATTTTTGTCGTATATCCATTTCAGCACTCCTCTTCACAGTTGTATCAAGTCCATGACCACTTTATAGGTAGTTCCATCTCGCACTAATACCATTGAGTTCTGTCTCTTCTTTCGTGATAATTTTGAATATATTGTCTTGCTTATAGTTTGATTTCGCACTGATACCATTGACTGACCCTTCTTCTGTGAGAACTTTGCATATCGTCTTGTTTATAGTTCCATTTCCCACTAATACAATATAATTCAGTATCGTTCTCCGTGAGAATTTTGAACGTGGTCTTCTTTCTGGAATTGGACTGGTAGTAGACGAACCCTTTATATACCGTGGTAGTTTCAATGGTGGATACTTTTCTTCATAATTACATGTACTGCAAGTATTTTCCTCAAAATGGCAAAAACGACTGTTGCGTTGTGAGATGAAATATCAGTAAAGGCAACACAACTCTATAGTCATTATGTGTGATTTTCTGGAAAATAAGGTACCATCGTATATATGTTTACCACTGGTTGGGGAAAGTATGATGACTGGACTGATTCAAAAATCGTACAAAGAACGTTTATAGCAAAACCCATTAATGGAACATGCTCTGTTATTCTCGAAGACTACACAGCTGAGTGCACCGATTTCGAACACTTTCTACGTGAAGTCTAAAATCATATATATATGCTTTCCCATCAGCTCAATACACTCTTCCTTTGTGAATGTTCTTCAGTTTCTTCAATCTTTGCTTTGTTCCGTCTGAGATTCTCTACCATTGAGAGTATTTGAGTTGCAATAACATACCCAAATAATTCCCTCAGATTTTCGTTAATATATTATTCTTGTACAACACTGTATTCCAAAGGCTCGAATAACTTTTATTTTCAACGGAAAGTTTTGATGTCTTGAATACAAGCATGCGAGTCTAGAAACAAAGTTAGCTCATAACAGATATTGTGAAAAAATGCTCTATATATCTCTTTTCTCTTGGTGTTCAAGTTTTTGATGACGATTATACCTTCCTGTTTAGACCCTTAGCTTTACTTGCTCCCAAAGACTTTTAAATTACTAGTATTTGGCTTCTCAATCTTTTGACCATGATCGTTCTTTGTGACGTTTATTCCAGAAACACGTCGTGTGCTCTCAAGTAGATATCTACGTTTTTCTGATGCGTATCAATTAACAAAGCTACATTTTGTAATCTTCCATGTTCCTGTTGATCGATAAATACTGTATCTCTCTTCTGTTTGTCTACAACTATTGTATTTTGTTCTAAAAAGTTATTAATGGATGCTTTCAATTTCCCATGTCTTGTTCTTTTATGTTTGTCTTTCTTCTTCTTTATTCTAATTTTTCTGTTTAATTCCGATGCGCTGATCTATACTTTCTTAATAAAAAGAATGTCATTTTATTCATTGCATTTTTGTCAACCTTTTCCATGGCATCTTTCAAATATTTTTCTAGACATTCGTCAAATACCAATCGTCTTCCGGGTACTTTTCTGTCTTCCCCTGATAACTTCAGT
Organism: Bathymodiolus septemdierum; assembly: GCA_963383655.1. Classification (NCBI taxonomy): domain Eukaryota; kingdom Metazoa; phylum Mollusca; class Bivalvia; order Mytilida; family Modiolidae; genus Bathymodiolus; species Bathymodiolus septemdierum. The sequence continues at coordinate 15,402,271 of OY726523.1, forward strand.
CTATTTAGAAGTTCATTAATCTCTCCCCATGGGAGTCATGTGCGAATTTGGAATATCTTCTATCCTGTCTCTAGACTACTGATAACACCTGCACCTTCTCACTTTAACGAATCCTCATTTGTCCTTGAAATCTTTTCTATTCTCTTTTGTATACTCTTATCTCTTTCAGTTCGTTTATTTTTCTGTGTGTATTTCGGAGACTGCTCTTATATCTTTTGAGTAAATACTTTCCTCTATTCTACATTATGTTGGTATTTTACAAACATGGTGTTGTTTCTGTTTGATAACTTCCTTTCTTGTGGATTGACTAAATTTCTGCTTCCAGAAGACATACCTCATAAAATGCACAATTTAAGCCATATTCTATATGCATAACTGGCACGCGATTTCAAATTATATATCCTCCAGGTAAAAATATGACACTGGTATGGGCCTGTGGGGGCAGAGGTATGCAAACGCGGATATACTGGACAGGGTCGGATAATTTGTGTATTGCAAGGGGCCAGGAACGACCACTCCTAACTCTTATAATTGTTCATTAAAAGCTGGTGCAAGTGCGCGGCACCCTCCACACATGTGGCGCTCATTTAAATCGCGACCTAAGATCGCTCGTAAGCAGTCGTTGCCCTTTTCGAAGGGTGGATTGTAATAAGGAGCGGATAAGCAAGATCCCTATTCTATTACCCAGGATTTCCCAGGGAAGGAACGGAGAAATAGGGAGCGAATGTATTCCTCATTGATGTAGAATATTCTGTAAAGATGATCGATAGCCTGACAGTATAGACCACTACATTTCCGTCAAGACACGAAACATAATTGACAAGAAGTAATATGTCAGGTTTAGCGATGATTGGACTCTACATTGTAGCATTCTCGTAATTCTAGAGTATATTGTTTAATACATTACGAGACTAACCAGCACCAGACAATCAGACTTGTGCTGACAAACATAGTCTTAATCTGTTATTAATTTGTATTTAAGATGCATTTATCTCTAACTTTCTCCGTAATGTAAGTTGTTATATGTGAAGTTTGACAATATTATAATATGCTGACGGAGAATATAATTATATGTACGCTTGTTAACGAGTTATGTAAAATGCTAAAAATTTAAAATGAACTGTGAAATACTAAAAAAAAGTTAATTGTGTGTGCTGTCAGCTACTAAACTTGTAATATGTTCTGTGAAATACTAACAATCATGTTGCTTTGTTAAATACTTCAAATCTAATGTCCTCGGTTAATTTTTTTTTAAATGATGTGTTCCGTGAAATGATAAAAAAAAAAATATGTCATCCGTGAAATACACCTGCCATTAATGGTTCCATATACTACTAAAAATATAACTTTCTGAAATAACAGTTCGCATGTAGAATATGAAGCTCTAGCGACACCTTATACTGATTCCGAGGCAACCAGTATTTGTTATGAGGCTCTAGCGACACTTTACACTGATTCCGAGCCAGCCAGTATTTGCTATGAGGCTCTAGCGACACCTTATGCTGATTCTGAGCCAGCCAGTATTTGATATGAGGCTCTAGCGACACCTTATACTGATTCCGAGCCAGCCAGTATTTGCTATGAGGCTCTAGCGACACCTTATACTGATTCCGAGCCAGCCAGTATTTGCTATGAGGCTCTAGCGACACCTTATACTGATTCCGAGCCAACCGGTATTTGATATGAGGCTCTAGCGACACCTTATACTGATTCCGAGCCAACCAGTATTTGCTGAGGCTCTAGCGACACCTTATACTGATTCCGAGCCAGCCAGTATTTGCTATGAGGCTCTAGCGACACCTTATACTGATTCCGAGCCAACCGGTATTTGATATGAGGCTCTAGCGACACCTTATACTGATTCAGAGCCAACCAGTATTTGCTCTCACTCCTTAAAACAGCGAGCTTAGCAGAAAAAGTAACAAATACAAATTGTATAGTCTTTCATTTGACCTGACCGGAGTTCGAACCTACAAGCAGCAAGAGCCCCACTTAAAACGGTGCACCGGAATATTAAGTAGTTCTTGCTCACTGATGGCACCCGTCGTGTTACTCCGATGACAATCTGATGATGATAAGCCATGAACGAGGAAAGGACGGGATTGTGATTATGACAAACTGAATATATCCGTGGTCATTTGTGACACAGACACTCCGTAATGGTTAACTAAGTTATAGTGGCGACTATAAAACAGTCGAGGTGACGAGTTCAACTTAACCATGGGTAATACATGCCATGAAGGTTTGCGTAATTTTATAGTATGTTATTTATTATCATTAATCTTGAAAAAGGAAGAAATACACATCTTGAACCTTCGATGTGCAGTGTTTCACTCTAGCGTTAGCTCATTCGTACACAATTTATTGTCATTGAGTAACCTGAATTTCTGTATACTAATTGATTTAAAAATTGAGTCAATGGTTACATTTGTATTTTCATTATAGTTTCGAGTTCGCCTTCTGGTCTTGTCGAGTTGTACGTACTTTGTCGGTAACTTATGGAATGCCGGTGATTGTCACGGATCAAATAATAATAATTAATCAGAAGTATACGAGTGGACGGGAAATGGCAGGGGTGGGTGTGGGGCAATATTTAAGAGTGGACGGGAAAGTGAGGGCAAGCCTTAGAAGTGGATGGGCAATTGGGGGGGGGGGGGAGGGGTGTTGATGTTCAAGGGCAAGCTTCGGGTGCGGTCATTTTACTTCATAATCTTCTATCCATTGTTCTGCTACTATAACAAAAATACAGTCTTCTAAATATTTGCCAAAACATTGGAGGGTATATGTCCCCTGGTTCCTACGCCATTGTAAAATAATGATCAAGTTCAATTTCTGAATTATTGTACTTGATTGTTTCTCAAGTGGCTAATTTGCAATTCTAATAAAAAAAATGGTTAATCTCACAAATACTTAAGTTTGTACAAAAGGTTCCATTTTGTATAGCTTTTTACTATTTCAATTATGCCTTAATTAAAATCTCTGAACATGAAATACCTAGAATTTCAATTGATTAGGGATCATTTCATTTTTTGTTTGCATGAATGGTTCTCTTGACAATCTATATATACATTTTTGGTGTTAAATAGTTTTCCAATACGCTTTTAGGATTGCAACCCTTTAATTATGAAATAAAAACTTGAACTGATATATATTGCGTCACTGGTCGTTCTGACGGTTGTTTGCAGGTGTTAAAGGTTACAGCCTGGACGTTGAAATAATGAGAAGAGAAAAATGTAAAAGTGTTCAAGTTACTTTAAACATCACCCAATTATAGTAATTGTGTCTGCATATGACCATGATTTGTCGACATCGAATTTGATTTGCAAAACATACGAAGACGCATTAATATACATTTCACTTAATTTTACTGGCCCATTATAGTGAATGCATGTATGTTCATTGTGTCATGCCAAATGGGCAAATTTCAGCTATGTCATGGCAAGAACAAGCTTCATTTCGATAAGATGATAATATTAGACCAACACGCTTAGCTTGGTTTTCATAGTACGAACTCACAGAAACAGCAGTCTGCGGGTAGACATGTCGATCCACTCTGATACATTATCCTGATTCCACAGAAACAACAGTCTGCGGGTAGACATGTCGATCCACTCTGACACATTATCCTGATTCCACAGAAACAGCAGTCTGCGGGTAGACATGTCGATCCACTTTGACACATTATCCTGATTCCACAGAAACAGCAGTCTGCGGGTAGACATGTCGATCCACTCGGACACATTATCCTGATTCCACAGAAACAGCAGTCTGTGGATAGACATGTCAATCCACTCTGACACATTATCCTGATTCCACAGAAACAGCAGTCTGTGGCTAGACATGTCGATCCACTCTGACACATTATCCTGATTCCACAGAAACAGCAGTCTGTGGGTAGACATGTCGATCCACTCGGACACATTATCCTGATTCCACAGAAACAGCAGTCTGCGGGTAGACATGTCGATCCACTCTGACACATTATCCTGATTCCACAGAAACAGCAGTCTGCGGGTAGACATGTCGATCCACTTTGACACATTATCCTGATTCCACAGAAACAGCAGTCTGCGGGTAGACATGTCGATCCACTCTGACACATTATCCTGATTCCACAGAAATAGCAGTCTGTGGGTAGACATGTCGATCCACTCGGACACATTATCCTGATTCCACAGAAACAACAGTCTGCGGGTAGACATGTCGATCCACTCTGACACATTATCCCGATTCCACAGAAACAGCAGTCTGTGGGTAAACATGTCGATTCACTCTGACACATTATCCTGATTCCACAGAAACAGCAGTCTGTGGGTAGACATGTCGATCCACTCTGACACATTATCCTGATTCCACAGAAACAGCAGTCTGTGGGTTGACATGTCGATCCACTCTTGACACATTATCCTGATTCCACAGAAACAGCAGTCTGCGGGTAGACATGTCGATCCACTCTGACACATTCTGATTCCACAGAAACAGCAGTCTGTGAGTAGACATGTCGATCCACTCTGACACATTATTCTGATTCCACAGAAACAGCAGTCTCTGGGTAGACATGTCGATCCACTCTGACACATTATCCTGATTCCACAGAAATAGCAGTCTGCGGGGTGACATGTCGATCCACTCTGACACATTATCCTGATTCCACAGAAACAGCAGTCTGCGGGTAGACATGTCGATCCACTCTGATACATTATCCTGATTCCACAGAAACAGCAGTCTGCGGGTAGACATGTCGATCCACTCTGACACATTATCCTGATTCCACAGAAACAGCAGTCTGTGGGTAGACATGTCGATCCACTCTGACACATTATTCTGATTCCACAGAAACAGCAGTCTGCGGGTAGACATGTCGATCCACTCTGACACATTATCCTGATTCCACAGAAACAGCAATCTGTGGGTAGACATGTCGATCCACTCTGACACATTATTCTGATTCCACAGAAACAGCAGTCTGCGGGTAGACATCTCGATCCACTCTGACACATTATCCTGACTCCAACCACTCCTTAATGCCGCGTGCTTAGCAGAGAAACAGTAAATACCAATGACATAGACTTTGGTTTGACCAAATCTAGACTCGAGGCAACCATGGCAACCATTACACAACCGATGTTGTATGGATCGTTATGTAAGATGTTTTGATTTATCAAGATTTGTACACTTGTCCTGGACAAATGAACCACAAAACTTAACTCGCCAAGTAACTTGTTCATTCCTACAATAACACAAAACATTTTTGTTTATGACAAGTAATTATAGGTTTGTTTTATGGTATTTAACGCCACTTTCAACAATATTTCAGTTATATCGTGGCGATGTAATAATAAACGTGAATGAAAGCTTATTATGTTAGTAGGATTTTGTTAATGTCCGTGATTGTTCAGAGGATTCGTGTAATTGAGAGGAATTTTTAAGAGAAGAGAATTTCCGATTTTTTGCAAATAAAGACTGAAATTAGTTACACTCCATACTTGTAGCTTTTATTGTATTCTAATTTTAAACAGTTTTTGATAAAGAAAACGTTCTTATTAATAAGAACAAAATATGTCTATATGAAAAAAAAAAATTGCTTTGAATTTTACGCCAGTTGTATATTAAACGAGAGATAACTCTTATCATTTATACGACTTTTTTCTTATTGTATTCTAATTTTGAACAGATTTGATAAAGAAAACGTTCTTATTTAAAATAGAACAAAATATGTCTATATGAAAAAAAAAATTGCTTTGAATTTTACGCCAGTTGTATATTAAACGAGAGATAACTCTTATCATTTATACGACTTTTTTCTTATTGTATTCTAATTTTGAACAGATTTGATAAAGAAAACGTTCTTATTTAAAATAGAACAAAATATGTCTATATGAAAAAAAAAATTGCTTTGAATTTTACGCCAGTTGTATATTAAACGAGAGATAACTCTTATCATTTATACGACTTTTTTCTTATTGTATTCTAATTTTGAACAGATTTGATAAAGAAAACGTTCTTATTTAAAATAGAACAAAATATGTCTATATGAAAAAAAAAATTGCTTTGAATTTTACGCCAGTTGTATATTAAACGAGAGATAACTCTTATCATTTATACGACTTTTTTCTTATTGTATTCTAATTTTGAACAGATTTGATAAAGAAAACGTTCTTATTTAAAATAGAACAAAATATGTCTATATGAAAAAAAAAATTGCTTTGAATTTTACGCCAGTTGTATATTAAACGAGAGATAACTCTTATCATTTATACGACTTTTTTCTTATTGTATTCTAATTTTGAACAGATTTGATAAAGAAAACGTTCTTATTTAAAATAGAACAAAATATGTCTATATGAAAAAAAAAATTGCTTTGAATTTTACGCCAGTTGTATATTAAACGAGAGATAACTCTTATCATTTATACGACTTTTTTCTTATTGTATTCTAATTTTGAACAGATTTGATAAAGAAAACGTTCTTATTTAAAATAGAACAAAATATATGTCTATATGAAAAAAAAAATTGCTTTGAATTTTACGCCAGTTGTATATTAAACGAGAGATAACTCTTATCATTTATACGACTTGTCATCATTAAGTCGTTGGTAAACAATATAGTAGATACAGATATTATATCGCATATTTATCCAAATGTAAAAAACATGTGGAAATTGGCATGGTTCGGTTAAAAATAGATATAAACAATCATGTTTGTAAGTAATGTTGTTTGTAAACTGGACATTCACACACATGTTATTGTTACGAAAATCCTTTCAACATGGAGATAGTGGTGATTTTTGTTTTAAATTTCATATTGCCTTTAAAACCTGACATCTTCGGAATTGTACAATAATAACCCTAGCAACGCTATTGTAAATACTGCCTTTAATATCAGTTACAGGGCGCTGTTAGAGGCAGCTGATACAGGCCGATGTTATTGATGTTTTTTATTTTAGATAATTTAATAAAAATATTGTCTTTACTATAACAATTAACCTTTTTTAAATGATGTTCGTGTTTGCGGGTTTTCGAAAGAGAGAATTGAATGGCGCTAATAAATGAATATTTCTTTGTTGAAATTATATTAATATATAAATATAGATACATATGTTTTAATACCACAAAAATAGACAATGTTTTACAATGTAACAGCCTGCGCAATGTTGGTTTTATTATCTTGTTTTAATATTTTACTGGTATGTTTTGTACATCATGCGAAGAAGGGAATATTATATCATCTGTGTTATAACATCATTATTGTACAACTTAGATACATTACTATTGAAACAAGAGAAGTTAGCCGTACTTGATATAACGTGTTTCCTTTTCCCCATTCGTACTACGCAACTCGGCTTTCACCTCACTCATACGGGAAAAGAAACCCGTTATATCCAATACGGGTCCGGTCGTTTCTTTTGTTTCAATAGTACTTTATCTTATACTTTATTGGATTTTCATCAGAGCTTTTTCCTGGACCAACTTCGGGTTTGATAGAATGAAACAATACACTCAAAACAACTTCGAAACAATAGATCAGGTAGGTTTAATAGAGCACTTGGATGGACATATGGCGGGAAGCTTGGATTGCATAAGGAAAGAGGGGCCATAGTGGTCATGATGGTAGTTGGATTTACAACAACCTATGCAATCAGTGTCTATCACCACTAAAGTTGTGAGTTCGAACCCCGTTCATGGCGAGGTGTACTCGATACAACATTATGTGATAAAGTATGTCAGTGACTTGCGACAGATCGGTGGTTTTCTCCGGGTCCTCCGATTTCCTCCACCAATACAACTGCCCGCCACGATATGACTGAAATATTGTTGAAAGTGGCGTTAAAAATCATAAACCAACAATAAGGAAAGAGAGGATATTAATGAACTATTGTGCCTTGCAGTGGACCTAGAAATCTCCCACGAATTTTGTTACATGTAATTACGACAGAACGCAAATGAGTGCCTCGGAAATTTAGATTGCTAGGCTCCTTGCACGTGAAACACAACACGCAGCAGCTCCTAATGTGCTCCGGTTTGTAAGAAGTGGTCGTTGAGGGTTCGTTCCAAGGCAAACTTTTTCTTCCCTATCCATGTTATATGTTATGCTCGTTTTCCTGAGACAATCTAATCATTCTTCCACAAGTCCATCCCGGTGAAAATTTAACTACACGTTACATTGTTTATATTCTTCTTGCCATTCATGAATATAGCTAAAATACTGCTCATTTGATGTTAAATAACAATCAATCAATCAATCACGTCTACGTTCGAGTTATTGCCGAAGTTATTAAGAAACACGAAGAATTTATTTCCGAATACTTATTGCTATATGTGTATTATCTAACATTAAGTATGTATTCTATAGAAATATATGACTTTAACCATACGACCCATTCGATACAAAATCCTGTGTAACATATATAGGTACTTTAGTGGATTCTTCTTTCGTGACGTCACTACCATGGAATGGGGAAAATCCCCAAATGACGTCGTAGTTAATAAATACAAAATGTCATTAGGGAATAGTTCAAAGTAACATTTTACACGTTCGTTTCATATTGCAGGGAACTGTAGCATAACAAATTACACATCAGGCAAAAAACGGCCTCCAAAAAAACACCAGACCAAAACTGTTTTCCTCTAATCAAAGTAGAACAACAGCTGTGCATTCGGACAATGACAACGATTGATGAATGAAACGTTTGAATGAATGTTGTAACGTGACGTAAAGAATTATTTTGAATTTCATAATGTTATTTGTTAAAAGTAAATATATTGATGAAAGCAAACATTATCACCATCTTCTTCCCCATGAAAATGTTACTGGATAAACGTATTCTATTACATACTCGTATAGAAATCTTGAATTCGATTAGTCTAAAGAACGACACATGGCATTTGACATTCCGTTCGATCAACAGTTGGACGTTAGGTCGCATGGTTATATCAACAGCACGCTAGAAAACCCCCATGGACATTCCCTTAAAATTTGTATACTGTATTGATTATTTAATGCTAGTTTTGGAGTATACCACTATATGGGTCTTGTGAGATCACTTGGAATTTGTTGTTTGAATATAAATGGAACTATAGATGAGATATCCAATGAAGGAAAACAAACAATTATCAACCACAGGCGCATGGGGCATGGATTTCGTTTCCTCCTCCCCACTTTTCTCTACTACCCCCCCCCCCCCCCCCTTTTTTCAAAATTTTCATATAAATCATTCCTTTTTCAAAATTTGCATATTCATTCGTTTTTCTTCATTTGACAATATCAGTAGACGTCATATATCATGAATAATACATGTATTCTGTGTCCACAGTTTTTCGACTGATACAGTATAAGAGAGAAGGTAAGCAACTCCATTTTCATATTTCGCGCCATATCGCTCACCTCGGTTGGGAAACCCCCGTATTTTTTTACACTTTTTACCTTGTCTACATATAGCACTGTCCTATCAAGCTGTTTCTAAGACACTTACCTAATTGCCCATGTTCGAATTTCAGTCGGTACGTCGATCTTTTCCAAGAAATCTCGCCGAGAATAGCGAAGCAGCTTCGTTTCTAGGTCAAACTACATCATATTAGACGGAAGTGCAAGTACCATAACCCTGGGTAACAGCAGACGGATTATTTCGTAAAAATGGCACAACGACCATCTGAATATGGAAACATTGAAATAATTTCATGGTAAATAACTGTTAACACATACAAAGAATTTCTCTGGGAGAAATTCCAACTGAGGAATAGATATGATTGAATGGTTAGAACTGAAGTCAAAATTTCAATGAAAAAGAAATATTCAGCTTGCCTCTACTTCAAATTATTAAAATCTGCGCCTGTATTATCAACTTGGTAAAAGTGTGACATGACTAGCAGATCTTACTGAATATGGGTCATCACTTGGTATCTGTTGTCAGATTTGAATTAAACCAAATAATGATGACACTGTGTAGGATATTCGATGTAATAAAACAATTATCTACCTCGAGTGACATAATTTTTCTCTGGGAGACAATCCGTCATAGCACACTCTTACAAGGTTGATACAATCTAATTGTATAATATGCATACATGTGTTGTACAATTGTGTGTATCATGTCTTGTCAGTTGTCACATGTGTCTCGTAGTGATATTGTTTACAAAACTGACTCAACATGATACAAACAGTTATACCGACATACTATGCATATAATGTGTATTTATTTCTCATTATGGAAATTAGAAACTGAATCTAATGTATTCTTAAAGGCTTAAAATGTGTTGTTTTCGTAGTGCATGAAGAGTTCAGTATGGTATATGATAACTCCCAATTGCTATTTAGAATTTTTTTTTTTTTTTTTTCAATTACTATTGATGCAGTTAATTATTATTTGTTTTTATCAAAATTGACCCAATGCCTTAACAAATGCGTTAAAATGACATTTTTATATCATTATTCTCATATAGCCAAATACATTTTGTGCATTGGTAATACAGAGAAAAATAACAACATAACAATAGCATAATAAGGCTATTTACAACATATACTGACAGGAAGGTCAATTAAAAAAAAATACACACAGGTGAAAATATTACAAAGTCATCGTATCATGTACTATACACAAAAGGTACGTCGATCGCGTGACAGTTTTTATCAAAATTCTAAAATACGTACAACAGAACTTGAATTATGTTCATTTTCATCAAAAACTGTTCTCCAATGAATGGAGGTTAAATATATGGACAAACGAGCAGTAGCGAGCTACAATTTAACAAATACCACAGTTTTTTTCTTTGGATATAACACATGAATGTATATAATTGTATCTAAAGAATTTCTGTACAACAAAAAGGTAAATTTCATCAATTTTTATTTAGATGTGGACTTCACAACTTCTTGATATACATATATACAAGACTATGTTGATTAGCATAACATATTAACCAAAACAATCGTCAGTTTGTAAGGAATAAATATGCATAGTTAATACAAGGAGATATATACAAATTTAATATGCAGTTAAACTTCCGTGAAGCTTACATATACCTTAATATCAAGATTTCATGTCGTATCTAACCGCTTCTATTGATTGAACGATTGTTGTTTAACGCCAGGTGGTGAGCAACATATCAGCTATATACATGTATCTGACGAGAAGAGAATAACAAACAATATTTCATATATATATATAACGGCTATATTGAGATTGTGGGCATGTGGACGAATGCATCAATATATTGTCACAGAGCGAGAATATTGACTTTGAACTGCCGATAAACGATCAATTATTACCAGCTATTTTTCGGTTCTCCTCATTTAGCATTCAGATATTCTTCAAAGTTGTCTTACGTACAAGAACTTTTTTTCATTCTTCAAAGCCGTGATATAGTTGAAATATTGCTGAAAGTGGCGTTAAACACCAAAATTCAAATTCATTCAAATACCAGACATTAATTTCCATTCCGTCCTCAAGGCGACAGGTGTATTTGATTCGTTCCCGCCCAATTATAATTATATAGGCCCCATCGGGAGTTACCGTAGCTGTTCCTCGTGGGTGATGCTTTACAAGCAAATGTAACGCTTATGAGAGGGAACAGGAAACTAAATAACAATTTAGAACGACAAAATATAATAAGAAAAGTTTGAAGTTATCAAAGGGGTAATCAGAGGTCGTAAATCTAAGATATCAAAGGGGTAATCAGAGGTCGTAAGTCTAAGATATCAAAGGGGTAATCAGAGGTCGTAAATCTAAGATATCAAAGGGGTAATCAGAGGTCGTAAATCTAAGATATCAAAGGGGTAATCAGAGGACGTAAATCTAAGATATCAAAGGGGTAATCAGAGGTCGTAAATCTAAGATATCAAAGGGGTAATCAGAGGACGTAAATCTAAGATATCAAAGGGGTAATCAGAGGTCGTAAATCTAAGATATCAAAGGGGTAATCAGAGGTCGTAAATCTAAGATATCAAAGGGGTAATCAGAGGACGTAAATCTAAGATATCAAAGGGGTAATCAGAGGACGTAAATCAAAGATATCAAAGGGGTAATCAGAGGTCGTAAATCTAAGATATCAAAGGGGTAATCAGAGGTCGTAAATCTAAGATATCAAAGGGGTAATCAGAGGTCGTAAATCTAAGATATCAAAGGGTTAATCAGAGGTCGTAAATCTAAGATATCAAAGGGGTAATCAGAGGTCGTAAATCTAAGATATCAAAGGGGTAATCAGAGGTCGTAAATCTAAGATATCAAAGGGGTAATCAGAGGTCGTAAATCTAAGATATCAAAGGGGTAATCAGAGGTCGTAAATCTAAGATATCAAAGGGGTAATCAGAGGTCGTAAATCTAAGATATCAAAGGGGTAATCAGAGGACGTAAACCGAAGATATGAAAGGGGTAATCAGAGGACGTAAACCGAAGATATCAAAGGGGTAATCAGAGGACGTAAACCAAAGATATCAAAGGGGTAATCAGAGGATGTTAACCGAAGATATCAAAGGGGTAATCAGAGGACGTAAACCGAAGATATCAAAGGGGTAATCAGAGGACGTAAACCGAAGATATCAAAGGGGTAATCAGAGGTCGTAAATCTAAAATATCAAAGGGGTAATCAGAGGACGTAAATCGAAGATATCAAAGGGGTAATCAGAGGACGTAAACCGAAGATATCAAAGGGTAATCAGAGGACGTAAACCGAAGATATCAAAGGGGTAATCAGAGGTCGTAAATCTAAGATATCAAAGGGGTAATCAGAGGACGTAAATCTAAGATATCAAAGGGGTAATCAGAGGTCGTAAATCTAAGATATCAAAGGGGTAATCAGAGGACGTAAATCTAAGATATCAAAGGGGTAATCAGAGGTCGTAAATGTAAGATATCAAAGGGGTAATCAGAGGTCGTAAATCTAAGATATCAAAGGGTAATCAGAGGTCTGTAAATCTAAGATATCAAAGGGGTAATCAGAGGTCGTAAATCTAAGATATCAAAGGGGTAATCAGAGGACGTAAATCGAAGAAGAACAAACACCATAATGGCAAAAAGACAAGAGGACAAATAACGATCTACAAAACATTACACATAAAACTAAAGATCGATTAACACGAATCCCACTAAAAAGTTCACAACAAATCAAAACGAAACAAATATAGGTCGTTTGTTATTTTTCGCATATCCTGCTACGTACATGTTACTTGTTGTGCAGAATGACGACACGAATATTTTATTAATTGCAGATGACTGCAGATCTTAACGAATATCTAGAGAATATAATCGATGACATTGGAGGTCTAGGTCGTTTCCAATGGATACTGATTATAATTGTCTTAGGGAGTAAGATGTCAGTGGCATGGAGTACGTTAATGATGACGTTTGGAGGTGCTGTTCCGGAGTGGCATTGTAACTGGAAAACCGTTAATGGGGTCGAATACACAACAAATACTACGCACTGGAAAGTATGTGAACTGGAAAAAACAACTGTTCCAGTAACCTGTGGATCTATCCACTATGATCCGGAGATGTCGACAGTTGTCAGCGAGGTACATGTTGTGAACATATAAATAAATATTTCATGTATTATAATGTAGATTATGATCATAAATTGTTTAAAAAGGTTTAGGTTTATAGTATTTAATGTTACTTTCAACAATATTTCAGTTATATCGTCGCGGTCAGTATAAATGGTGGAGAGAACAGGAGTACCCGGAGAAAACCACCGACCTGTCGCAAGTCACTGACAAACTTTATCACATAATGTTGTATGGAGTACCCCTCGCCATGAACGGGGTTCGAACTCATAGCTTTAGTGGTGATAGACAATGATTGCATATGTAGTTGTAAACTACTATACGATCACCACCACGACGGCCCCTAATTGTTAAGAAAAATCTTGCTCGCAATACAACATGTAATTTAACCGATGAACACCAGATAGTGATCCAGTGTCTTCCTCGTCTATTAAATCTGGTTCGGTTCATAATATGTCTGTATAATAACATAGTTTCATAGAATATAGAGTTTCCTACACATATACATTGACAATGAGGGTCAATTGAGAACGAAATTTTACAACAAAAAATATGATTTAAATTTTTCCATTTTGAATGTTCAGTTAGCATGCAGCAACATTCCAGCAGCACTTGCATATGGGGAATAACGGATTCTATTTGTGTATTGTTATATGGATCATCAATTTGTCTTTTTTTCTTTAGGACATGGTAGTAGTTATCATTAAAAAGGTAGAAATATTCTCGTGTATTGAAAGACATGCCTTCACAAACTTTTAAATTCACTTTTACATCCAGTGGCTTCGTGTAGTACATAGACAATAAAGCTTACCCATGCCCCATATTTCGAAATGTTATTGTTTTCTTGTCACGTCCTAATATTTGTGTATTCTTTTATTTGGAACATGTGAAAATAACAACCCTTTGATTGATTGATTGGTTGATTGATTGGTATTAAAAGCAAAACTCTAGCAGTATTTCAGCTTTGACCATTGCCTTTCAATAGAACGTCAACTGTTATATTTCCTTATGTTGTAATTTGATAACTATGATAATATTATGGTAATGTTACAAGTTTCATTGCAGTGGGGTTTGGTATGTGACAATGATTGGATTACCTCTACCATTACAACGATACAGATGGGAGGACTATTTTTCGGCGGATTCGTTTCCGGTCAAATAGCAGATATATTTGGACGCAAATTTACGTACTTCTTTTCTCTATTAATATTATTTTTAGCCAATGGAGCAGCAGTATTCTCGACTTCCTGGCAAATGTTTGCTACCTTCCGGTTTTTCATTGGTGTTGGTTGTGGATTTTTTCTCACAGTGTATTTTACATTTTTAATTGAATTCACACCTCATCAGAACAGATCTATGCTCATTTCGCTACCTTTTTGGCCTGTCTTTATTATAATTTACGCCTGTCTTTGTTGGTGGTTACACGATTGGATGTATGTTCAAATCGCCATTGCTGCTTCTAGTTTACCTTTCTTTTTGGGAATCTGGTAAGTAAATTGAATAATTCCACAATTGAAATAAACAACTCAAATATTTGATTATTGCTATTTTCAAAAAGAACTACATGGCATAGAAATGCAAATTTGATACTACGAAAGGTACACTCCCCTGTTGTGCGGGGCCGTCGTGGTGATATGGTAGGAGGATTTACAACTATCTGTGCAATCAGTGCCTATCACCACTAAAGTTGTGAGTTCGATCCCTGTTCACGGTGAGGCGTACTCGATGCAACATTATGTGATAAAGTTTGTCAGTGACTTGCGACAGGTCGGTGGTTTTCTCCACCAATAAAACTGACCGCCACGATATGAGTGAAATATTGCTGAAAGTGGCGTTAAGCATCGTAAACCAAACCAAGCCAAACCGCTGTTGTGCTCAAAAACCGGAACGTGAAGGATGGCCTCGTCTTTTAAGAATGTCGCAAACCTTGCACGTATAAGACTACCTACAGTAGCTGTTTATGCCCCGATAGAAGGCAAACATTCCTCCTTCTATCTATTATACAAAGTGTCAATGATAATCACCATCAACAGATCCATATAACTATACCACCGTTTTACCCACATCCTGATGTAGTCTCTGAACACTTTTACTTGGCACATGGATTAGGATTTTTGTGCTTAATGCCACTTTGAACAATATTTCAGCTTTATCGAGTTAGTTGACATATGAAAACTTTAACAATACCAAAGGTAATACCAGAAGCCGTAAATCGAAGGTCATGACAATACCATAGCAAAATAAAAAGATGGAAAAAAAAACGCAAACAACTATCCACAGAACACTACACAGAAAATTGAAGATTGCGTAACATAAACCTCACTACTTACAGCTGACACACACTTTTACTTCAATCAATTACAGCTGACACAAACTTTCCGTCAATCAATTACATGTCTTGGAATTCATTAATATGCATTTCCTTTAGTGGTGTACACATGCAATATCTAAATATATATACAGTCAGACCTGTATATAAAGACCACTCAAGGGAACCTGAAAATGTGACCTTTATGAGCAGTTGCGCTTTATATACAGGGTAACATTATATGTACTATTCATTAATGGGAAAATGAGACTGCCCTTTATAGACAGCAATTTGTTATGTAGATGCTCACTTTGAGGCAGGTTTGACTGTACTTTGAAACGAACCGAACAAAATTCAGCATTGGGGGAAAGAGAAATGCGTAAAATAATAAATATTATCAGCGCCCGTGAAAAAATGAACTCGATACCAAGGTATGTGATTAGCCTATCAGCGACTTGCGGCATTTCAATTGCTCTTCCCGGTTTTTGTCTCGGGAAATATATGTCCGTTTCGAAATAACTGAACTATTGATAAATGTAACGTGAAGAATGACATCCTTTTTAACGATAGTATTATTATTCATTTTATTTAGTGATTAGGTCAAGCAAAAACGCATAGTCGATTGATTGAGTATTGTTAAACGTCAAGCCAGTAGTATATAAACGTTAGAGAATATCGAAGGGGCAATTAAGAATGGACAATTCATTGAAACTGGCAACAGAAGTCACACAAGACGAGGAAAAACAAAACAAAAACACAACACAAAATGTGTTGGACACCACAATACGTATGCACAAACACAAATGACGTAAATAAGACACGATCCTTCCTACAAACAACTGGAGGTATTCTAGCTTTATTCATAACATGATAACATTTATTAATAATAAGTCATGTAGGTAAAACAATGCAGTATGATGGGCCTATGTGCGAAAATTCAGATGACCACAGGTCAAACGTTTCGAGGCAATTGATATGATTTAAGTATCCGGAATGAGCTTGAATATTTTCATTTTTATATACAAAAAAGGAGAAAGGGAAATACAAATCTGCATTAAACAAACACCGGGTTCTTCTGGGGTCGAAAGGCGTACTGCGGCGAGAAGATATGAATCTCAGAAAGCATACGTAGATATTCACCATAACACATCATGAACATAAAAATGGTGAACCGCATATTTTATTTAGCTTTATTGGAAATACTAATTTAAAGGGTCATTGAATAAAATCGAACATTTTTATTTCAGGTTTGTGCCAGAAAGTTATAGATGGCTAGTATCAAGTGGTAAAATAGAAAAGGCACATGGTGTAATAGCGAAAATTGCTAGAATAAATGGTAAACCTGTACCTGATTTCTCTAAATTTGCTGAAATAGTCAAAGCTGCCGAGTCAACTTCAAAGGAGAAGAAATATACAATTGTTGACATAGTCAGAAACCGAACACTCCTGAAATATACAATGCTATTGGCGATTGGATGGTAAGTATAACATAAATATTGTTCGAAATATGGTTTTTGCCCAAATATTGCTTTCACGTCATATATAATAAAAACGTAGATATCAAAATTAGTGCGCAGGACGCGTTTCTGGAATAACCATCATCAGGTACGCTTTGTTTTAATAAGAAATATTAATAGGTTTTTTTAACATGTATAACAACATTTAGAAAAGTTTGAAGATACGAAAGGAGTACAGAAGGATATATAATACAATGGCCAGAGGAAAATGATAAACAATGCTCTACAAACACTAGACAGAAAACTAAAGATTGAGCAAGTAAAACCGTCCAAAATTCAGGTGCTCAGTTTCTGCTCCAAAAGAGGCACCCATCTTGTGACTAATATACGACACGAATATCATGTGATATGTATGATTGCTTTTATTGTTTTTAGAAACACTTATTAGATTTTTGTTCAGCAACTCTCAGAAAATATATTTTTGTTTTCAGGATTTCCTGTGGTTATGGGTACTATGCTATATCTTTTGGAGTACAACAAATGTCAGGAAATCTGTATATTAACCTAATACTTATCAATGCTATGGATATTATTTCTATTGTTGTCTGGTATTTTACAAATTGGTAAGATACGTAATTGTGTTGTCTAAACTTTCAGATAATTTACTTTCAATGTATGTTTATTGTTGCTTCCATATGTATATGTTTTTCATAACAACATCTACTGAAGGAGGCCGTCGTGGTCGTGATCGTATAATAGCTGCAAATACAACTACCTGTGCAATCAGTGTCTATCACCACTAACGTTTTGAGTTCGATTTCCGCTTATGTATGCGATGCAACATTATGTGATAAAGCTTGTCAGTGACTTGCGGCACGTTTTCACCGATTTCCTCCACCAATAAAACTGACCACAACGATGTAACTGAAATATTGTTGAAAGTGGC
Organism: Bathymodiolus septemdierum; assembly: GCA_963383655.1. NCBI lineage: Eukaryota > Metazoa > Mollusca > Bivalvia > Mytilida > Modiolidae > Bathymodiolus > Bathymodiolus septemdierum. The sequence continues at coordinate 15,420,476 of OY726523.1, forward strand.
GTTAAACACCATAACTCTCCCTAATCACAATCCAACATCTACTGAAATATATAAGTTTGGATAACAGTAGTACACGATACAAACATAAACAATTTCACAACCCGTTAAGTAAAGATATCATGAGAATTTATTTATTGACTAGTGTTTGAAGTCAAATGAGCATAATTTCATCTATACTCATGACGAGAGAAAGCTTACAAATAATAAATCATGTAGGTAAATAGTCGGTGCTGGGTTAGTGTTATGTCGCTTAATGCCATTTCCAACAATATTTCAGCTATATCATAGCGGTCAGTTTTATTGGTGGAGGAAACCGGAGTGACCTGTCGAAAGTCACTGACAGACTTCATCACAAAATACCTCACCATGAACGATACTCGAATTCCCAACGTTAGTGGTGATGAGCACCGATTGCATAGGTAATTGTAAATCAAACTACCATACGATCACGACCATGAGAATTCCCAAAATCGGCGATGGGATGGGCATATATACAGAAATATATGACACAATGCAAAAATAGTGATAATGAATATCGTTGAAAAAACTTATTCATATCAAGATGTTATTGATAAGCAACCAACGCAAATTGTCTACGTCTAAGGAAAATGACGCGAGATCCTCATTTACGCCCCGTTATAAAGATGAGATGTATATTTCATTCGTTCCACACAAGCAGTGAACGATCATTTCGGAATGTGCTTGTACCTCACAGCTTAGAAATTAGGTTCTATTCCTATTACATATAAAACAGTATTCCCTCGAGGACACCTTGTTTTATTAGTTATGCTTTGTGAATTATATTTTATGAGTTAGGTTTTTTTAGTTAGGTTTTGTGAGTTATGTTTTGTTTGTATACGGTCCTAATCTAAGACATCGCAGAGACAGTATATATATATATATAGAATGAAGAACAATAATAAAATTTGCTATTTACCTGGATTGTCCTTCATGTATATGGCATGTTAAGTACTAACAACTGTGATAAAGGCAAAATGTGAAATAAGTACACCCTGGATAGACTCAACATCAAAAGCGAAAAAGTCCGAAAAAAAAAAGATCGAACCCTTTACTCACACAATAACATAAGTCAGAAATAAATATTTTAGAAAACATACCAAAGCGTAAATAAAAAAATGACAGACAATAGAAAACGAAAAGTACAAACGATGATCTACAAAACATTACAGAAAAAAACTAATGACGGGGAACACTCAAAACCGTGGTGAAATCAAGCGATCTGTAGCATTCATTATATTACTGTTGAGCGACACGGACACCATCCGATAATTATGTTGGGCACCAGTTTACGTAAATAGATATAAATAACATAAAGATAATACGAACCGCCCACAAAACAAATAGGAGTAAAGACGACAAAGACCGTTGTTATGCGGAATTGGTAGCGAACATAACAACAAGGAAAACTTAAAACATGAAGACATGTAATTGGACAACAAAGTGAACTCTACGCAGAAATCGAGGTCACACATGTAGCATTGACAACAAATAGAGGTAACGCTATCTAACGTATTTATGATAGTGTGGTCATTAGAAATACCCCCCTTTTTCGCTGACTGAATAATAATAATAATATGAAATAGTGATTGAGAGATGTTTGACATAAAGTGAGCAACCTTTCTGTGATATCAAGGCGAGCATTAGTTACATTTCGTTGAGATGATGATCATGACGCTCTTATTCCGTAATGCTGTGTGCTTAAAGAAAAAGAACAGCAAAGATCAAATATACAGATTTTGGTTTCAGCCGACCGGAACTCGAACACACGATCTACCGCACTCAGAGGAAGCCCATGAAAAATTACACCACCGGTTTGAAATATTTATGTCGTGTCTTTCATTGCAGATGCTTGTAAGGAACGATTGAAACAGTAATATCAACTTCTATTTTTCAGTATAGGAAGAAAGTGGACTACATTTATGTTTTTCGTTATTGGTGGTGCTGCTGGAATTGTTGTTGGAATTATACAATTTATAGGCAAGTGTTTTTGTTTTGAAATTACCGTTCCTGAATAAAATAATTTATAACAACTAAGGCCAATCTTTCTTATGCATAGGTTAAAAACTACTCTGATGCTGACAAAAGTTCTCTGAAACTGACATCATCAAAATGCTCGAGTTTGTGATTGACAAAATAGTTGCTATGTTTGGTGGACGTGTTTTACAACAGACAACCGACAACCGATACTTTACGATAAAAGAAACTATTTCAATTATCCCATTGTGTACTTTCTATTTTATGTAGCAACTGCATATGAAGTAAATATCTCTCAGTTGAGACGATATTCCAGAGACTGTGTGTCCTACCATGATATTCTTGATAGGGGGTTGCTACTAACAAGGAAGCTACTGAACCAAGTGTTGGTCTAGAACAAAGTGGACATCATGATAATCTAATCGCAATGCAACTTGTTATCACTATGATATGGATGAACAATTGCTTTCTTGCAGTTAAACAACATTCACTCACTCACAAGTTTAAACCATGTTCTCTGTGTATATTAGCGCCATAGAATATCAAAACATTCTGTACAAAGGCGAAGTTCATTGAATACACTTGCTGTCCTTTTCAATTTAAAGCTATCCTTTTCAGCTATATGTATGCACTGAACGATTTGGTTGAAATTTAAATAGTACATAAGTCAGACCTGTGCTATGTGGCCTTTCAACGGAAAATTGAAATACGGTCATATAAGACAGGTGATCGCTAAATACAGGTTAAATTTATATGGAATGCACTGTGATGGGAAATTAAAATTAAAGGCACATAATACAAGTCATTGTTTAATAGAGGTGGTCAATAAAGCAGGATTGGTCGATTCATACAACTGCAAGTACCAATTGGTCATTGTCTATTTATCGTTGTTTCAATTGCAAACAGATTGTTGGTTTGGTTTTTTTTTTTTGGGTGTAACGACACTTTTAACATTATTTCAGCTATATCTGCGGTCAGTTTATTGGTGGTGGAAACCGGAACACCCGGAAAAAACCACCGACCTGTCGCAAGTCACTGACAAAGAGTTAAGAAAAACATTTATGGTTGGCTTATGGTGTGTAACGCCACTTACAACAATGTTTCAGTTATATCGTGGCGGTCAGTTTTATTGGTGGAGGAAACCGGAATACCCGGCGAAAACCACCATCCTGTCGCTACTCATTGCCAAGCTTTATCACATAATGTTGTATCGAGTACACCTCGCCATGAATGGTGTTCGAACTCACAACTTTAGTTGCATCTAATTTAAGTTCTACAATATCATGTATTACATTTTATAGATCTGGCAGACAAAGATGAACTTGTGAATGGGTTTGCCTTGTCGTCAAAACTATGTGTGTCATCTGGATGGTCAGCACTCATGCTATTAACTTCAGAATTATACCCAACAGTAGTCAGGTAAATGTCAATTACAAGGAGAGTTTATGGTGTTGAACACCACTATTAACTGGTCGGGTAAACGTGAATTACTAGCAATGCAAAGGTTGAATAATACAATTTCATAACCGTTTCAAAACCATTTCGTCTTGTGTCTTAGAGCTATTCTGTTTAATATGTCACGACAGGAAATGCCTACACTTCCGGAACAACTGAGTCTCCCTGGTTTTTAGTTGTCTTTGTTTTACTCGATCTTTAGTTTTATGTGTATGTTTTGTAGATCGTTGTTTGTCCTTTTGTACTTTTTCTTTTGGCCATAGTGTTGTCTGTACTTCTTCGATATGCGGATTCTAGTTACCCCTTTGGTATCTTCAAACTCTGCTTACCTGCTTGTTTTGTATTATGTTTACCAGCACAATATGCGTTTACACACGTCATGTATGAACATTTCTTACACAATTTAGACTAACTAAACATTAGAGAATACCGAAGGGGCAATCATAAAGGGACGATCCAGAGAAACTGGCAACATAGAACGAACACAAACAAAAGAAAAACACCATAAACACAACACAATATGTGTTGGACACCACTTTACGCAAACAAACACAAATACATGATTCCCCGTTACGATTTTGGTTTCCTTATTTCCTTTGGTATATATAATTGAAAAAAAGATCGCGACCGCGTCTGTGGCTCAAAATAAAAACCTCGTCAGAAGAGGTGCCACAGAACACCGTTTTATATGTACGACTGCGGAAGTGCACTTCAGAGCAGATACTATATAATGATGGACATTACATTTAAGGAACAATAAACGGTAAATACAAATTTTTGAGCAGCATATCTGCCCGAGACAAAGGTCACACATCCACAAAGTGTTTTCGAAATACGTTACCATTGAAACACCACTTGACTAACGAATATAGCCTGTGATGTTTATCTAGGAAAACAATAAACTGCAGTTACCACAGCCACCAGTTTTAATGGCCAATTTAAATTGATGCTCGTTTTCTTCCAATATACTGAAGCATTCTACCATATAAACAATATTTAATCTTTTGAGGTTGATTTAGTGTAAACAAATATATGTAATTTTGAAATACTTAAAGAACATTAATCAATCAAAAACATTTTATCCTCAGATTATGTCATGAAAACGGTGTACTCGAAATATAATTATCTCACTGAAGTTAAAATGTCTGTTTTATCTCTCGTTGCTTGCTCATGGTCGGTGGTTCTTTCCGGCTTCCTCCACCACTAAAACTGGTCGCCATGATATAGCTGAAATATTGTTGAAAGTGGCGTTAAAAACCAATAAAAATCATCAACCAATCTGTTTTATCTCTGTCACGTTAAATGTAGTTTATGTCAGTATATGACAATGTATGTATATTGATGTAAATAAATGTTAGAGAATACAGAAGGAGCAATCAAAAATGGAAAATCTAGAGAAACTGGCAACATACGGTACACTAGACCATGAACAACAAAAACGCAACACAATATGTGTTGGACATCACTATACCCTAACAAACAAAAATACCATAAATAAGACATGAGCCCTCATGTAAATAACGGAGACGACAAACTAAATTGTATAATTTGTGCTCGATCCGTTTTTCTTGTTTATGTCAAATAAATATGTTTAAGCTAACCAATACAAGTTCTATTCAACTTCGCAACTTTCGCGGAGACATCAAAATCGCGAAATTATATAACCGTGAATATTTCGGTTAAAATTAGAGAAAAATTATCAAGAAATATTGTCTTGAATATCCATGAAATATTTGCCACTGGACATTAAGCAACCAGCAATTACCATAAAAATACCGAGGTTAAACACAAATGTTTTTGTATTTTCATTTTCTTCTTCCAAATCGATTTTAATAGAATTTAACCAATCAGAGTACACAATATATTTTCAGAAATATAGGATATGGTATTAACAATGCTGTGGCTCGAATTGGTGCAATGGTAGCTCCACAACTCGTTTTTGCGGTAAGTCGTCATACTTAAATTTACAACTCCTAAATGTCAGTAATAAATATATGTAAGATAAACACAAAATAGTAATCATGATTATCTACTTTTGTAGAGTGAGACTACGCCTGGTTTGTCTTATTTACTGTTTGGTGGTTTAATGATGTTGTCGGCACTGTTAGTTATGACATTACCAGAAACGAATAAAGCAGCTTTGAAAGATACAATTGAAATCAATGACAGAACACCAGTTATCAGCAAGAAAAAAGATGAAAAGGGTTTATCAAACAAAGCATACCAGAAAGATGGGTACACAGCAATATGACTCAAATGGACCGACTACTCTCTGCAGGAATATATATGTACCAAAACATTAACGTACCACAGATAAAGACCAGTAGAGTCTGGTCGAAAGCACCAACATTTTAACAAAACAGTTTTTGCATTGTACCTCATAAAATGAGAGATGTTATATACAATATACACACACTACAGACAAAATATACATACTTACTAACTTAATTAAATGGGAATCTGCCAGAATACTTTTACTAACTCGATTGGTTTATGTCTGCATCATAGCCACCTCTAGAATTATTTCAGCTATAATGTTGGTGGAGAAAAAGCACCGAGAATTTAGAAAAATCCACCGTTCTATAAGGAATAGTTTCTAAATTAAAAGTAAGACTCCGACAATGTTTTACCTGATCGTTATGAAATGTGGTATGCAAGTAATTATTTCGTCTTTTTTAACAATAAAATATGCTTTCTGTAATTATTTCGATTTCTATGAACGATGAAAACAAGTCATTGTTGTTGGACTATGATTCCATTGTAAAATTATTCATACATCATATCACAAATTACTTTGCTTGCATATATTAGATGATACAATTATGTCATATATATCGGGGTCCTATGATACCGTGCTAGTTAAAATTGATTGAAATAGCACGTGCATACATGCTATCATAGAACACGCGATACCATAGCATAGGACTATGCAAGTATTTTATTCGTGTTACTTGCAATCGGTACTGATTTTACAAAGGGAATTAACTGACTGGGTGTTGTGTAATGTCAAGTGAACAATATTTCCTGGTATATTCATAAGAGTACCAACAATAGATCACAAAGGGAAATAACTCTAGTATTAATCTTTGGACAAATGTTACGCGTTAAAGGAGAATAATAATAATACGTATGTCATAATAATACTGGTCTTTGTCCAACATATTCTACCTCCTAGCTAGTAGTCAGTTGGCTATCAGCATTCATTGACCCTGCTAGTGTACTGTCCATGTTTATGTTGGCATTCATTTTTGTGACCGTATATGGTCTTTGATTGAGTGAAAGCAAATCTGCTGGTTTTTCATAGTTTATTTATATATATATATGTATTGCCGTTGGAGATCTAGTTATTAAGAGGGTAGGGTTGGAAAGAATCCAATTAAACGGCTTAGTCCTCTACATTTATTTTGCCTGACCTAAGCTAGGACCTGGATTTTCAACGTCATATAATATGTGGTTGAGGTTAAGGTGACAGGTAATTGTTCGTTTTGTTTATATAGGTGGAATTGTTGATTATCATTGTTTAAAATAGTGTAGCTTTAATGCTAAAATGTGCTATGCAATCATATGCATAATATATAAGACAAGAGCCCTCCTACAAAAAAATATAACCTGTATATATTGATTTATTCATCCACACTTTAATCTCTTGAATAATCTCTAGACAAAAGACTTGCAGAAATAAGAGGTAATCTAAGCCCATTAATAACTTCCAGAGCACCACCTGGCTGATAATCAAAGAATTGACCGGATGCAAGTGAGGGTTGTCCTCCATTACTGACTAACACTTCCGGAAAAGTGTATTTACTGGTAAAATTTCCGGTTATTCGAAATTCCCGGAAGTACAAATTAGAACTTTCAGTTAATTTTCCACAGCTATGTTCCTCGCTACTTGCACATTCAAGCAAGATGCAAACTTGTAGATATAACGTTGCATTGTACGTATGAAGGCCGTCGAACGCACCGAAGACAACCAAGTTACCTGACGCTTGCATCATTTCATAATCCAGATGGCAGCACAGATTATTATTACAGACAGTAATGACTCCACCGGATTCTTCTAAAAGTGTAAATGTATAAGTATCGTTGATAATGCTTGTATTAAACGTTTTGATGATCTTTTCATTTTGCACATTTCGCGTACTTTGCGTAGTGAAAATATTTTTATTGCGAGTGTCACTTGCTTTGGTTGAAAATTTACTATTCACACTTTGCAAATCGGCAACTAGAAGCTTAGTTTCGTTAAGTTTTTTACTATAGTAATATGTTTTGTAGCCATCCGGGGTATACATTCCACTCCCGTGAAAACCATCCTCGGGGAGCTGAATGTTTGCCGCAAGCAAATTCACTTTCATTCCCATAGCAAACGCTGAATGAAACTGTACCGCGGAGAAAAGAGAGGCGGAGTTGAAAATCGTATCCCACCAAGCTGCGGGATACGCAAAATTTGAAATATTATATTTCTCAATTAAATCAATGGCGGGATTTTTGAAAAGTAAATCAAAACAAATAAAAATACCAAAACGTCCGAATGGTGTTTCAAAAAATATATGTTCCGTTGAAGGTGCTGGATCGAACTGTGGCTCATAAAAGAGGTGTGTTTTATGATAGCGAGCAATTAACGTCCCATTCGGGCTATACACTACGTTTGTATTAAACTGGTAATGACCATCAGACGGACATTTGGGTTCCGTTTTATTATCACAAGATTGATAATCGCCCATGTTAGCAACAATATACATATTATTTGATGATGCCATGCAGCTCAAATTCCGTTGAATTTCTGTATTAGGGTATTTGCCAGGTTCTTTGCATGGAGTCCATGTTTCCTCAGCAGGATTTGGTATATATTCCAGATACGACTCAATTCCTCTACGTGTGTAATCAAATCCATAAATACCATCTTCGGGAAATACCAAAATCTGGACATCCTTAAAAAGACGTACAAGATACATTACTACTGAAATTAAAGAAGCGAAAAATAAATACGGGCAGCTTCTTTTGTTTAAATAGTAATGTATATAACTTGTACAATAATGATGTTATTATCAAAATTAAAAAAAGTTGTGATAATAGTTTTGTTTGTGAACGAGTTTAATTTTTGTCCTATGACAACATTGGTCAAATTCTTAAGCTCATTAATAAAAAGAACTGGAACAACATCGGCCTGTAGCTGATAATAGAGGCCGGATTTACAATAGCTTTGTTGGGGGTAGTATTGTACAAATAATTATACATTATTGAATATTTGATACAATTAAATGAAAAATAAAAAATACCATACTCTCGACACATTTCCAAAATTCAATAGAGATATCGTAAAAACATCCCAACACAAATACATGATCACCAATGTTCATGGATGTGTTCAGGCCCTTCAATAAAAAGGGCGGGGTTAAACTAGTTTTACGTGTCCGATCCATTATTGCAATATCTTTCTCCCAGAAATGTGTCCTGCGCACTAAATTTGATATCTACGTTTTTATACTCGTATTTGGTTAAATATATACAAATGTATAGTGTAGAATTAACATGGAACCATATAATACCAGCAATGTGTCAGTGATCATAATGTTGTCAATGTATATCTGGAAGAGTTCAAAAGATCATGTATGTGACAGGTACAATGTAATATATTTCCGAGTTATATTTCGTAAGGAGATCATTCAGTCCTATTTATATACAGCATTTACGGGTCATTTCTTTACGACAATGCTTTAGTTCTTTTTAACTAAAATGTAAAATGCAAATAACATTTGTTGTATAAATGTTTGAAGCGCGTCGTGCGCACTAAATTTGATATCTACGTGTTTATGTGATTGAGGCGGTCACTGACGGTGGATAACTTTTTTCTATCATTCCTAACCACAGATCATCCATGACCTCTTTAAACATTCCCTCTGGTAAAGAGTCTGAGGATTTACCCTATTTATATTGGATACCTAAACTCCATAAGACACCATACAAAGAAAGGTACATAGCGGGATCATCAACTTGTTCGACGAAAGAATTGTCTATTCACCTGACAAAGATTCTGTCTGCAGTAAAAGAGGGACAACAGAAATATTGTGAAACTGTTTACTCGCGTAGTGGCATAAATCACATGTGGATTTTGAAAAGCTCTAAAGATCTTTTGGATAACCTGAAATCAAGATCTTTCTCTCAGGTATCCTCCATCAAAACTTTAGATTTTTCAACTCTATATACCACCCTACCGCATGACAAATTAAAAACCCGCTTAAAAGAAACAATTCATAAAGCTTTTAGTCATAGAAACTATGGCTCAAAATGTGTTGTGTTAGGCTACAATTCCACATATTTTTCAAACAAAATTCATAAAGGTAAAACATGCTACTCCGAGGAACAAGTGATCAGTATGCTGGAGTTCCTCATCGATAACATATTTGTCTCCTTTGGAGGGACACTTGTTTCAGCAGGTCGTCGGCATACCAATGGGTACGAATTGTGCCCCTCTTCTAGCCGATTTATTTTTATGCTCGTATGAGTTTCACATACAGGTATATTGATATATCCTCCAGAGCTGGAAGTTAAAGAGACCACCGATACAGCTTCGTCCGCATCATTTTTGGACTTATACCTCGAATTTGACGACAGTGGTCAACTCAGTACTAAAATTTATGATAAGCGGGACGACTTCAATTTTAAAATCATAAATTTTCCAAACATGTGCAGCAATATACCAGCTTCTCCTGCATATGGAGTTTACATCTCGCAATTGATTCGCTATGCAAGGGCCAGTAGCAATTATTCTGATTTCCTGAAACGTCATCTTCATCTGAGAAACAGGCTACTGGACCAGGGCTATAAAAAGATTCGCCTTATTCGATCTCTTAAAAAGTTTATATTCCGATACCAAGATCTTGTTGAAATATATTCCGTCTCTGCAGAAAAAACTATAAGCGATGCATTTTCATATAGTGAAAATGTATATAGATAAAGAAGTCAAAAATGTCAAGAATTTTTTTGTCAATGTGTGACGTAAAAATATTTTTGACATTTACGTCACCGAATATGGTACTGCTTTGACAACTATTTTACCTATTTTGTTCCTGTATTTAAATACTGTTACAGTGACAGCCGGAACCTTTGAACGTAATGAGAGCGGGAGGCTTGGCGCCTTAAAATCTAATTCAACCCACCATTTCTTTAGAAATGCCTGTACCAAGTCAGGGTCATTACGGTTTTCAGTTTTCTGGTTGTTGACTGATTTTGTCTGTTTATATAATTATGAGTTTTGACTTTCCCTTTGTAAGATTGTTCGGAGTTCGGTAATTTTGTTATTACCTTTATTTGCATTAAATCGCAATTTTATTTCACTTATGACGTCGGCATGCGATGATTTCACGGATTTCTTTTTACGTCGATCTTTCCCGTCTATATTTATCAATCAAAATGGATGCAGGATACACAATACATATTCATTGTCTCCAAATATCAAATTCATACACGTCACAGAATATGCGAGAAAACATAGCCAAACTCGACACTTTAACCTTGCAAATATATTTTTTTTATCCAGGACAATGTATTATATTATTATATATGCATATGATGTAATTGTCGACTTTTGCTTTAAAAAAAAAGAACAGAAAAGAATAAAAGAAGCTGAATGGTGCTTACCTGGTCTCTAGCGTCAGACGCTACAGAGGAATAAATTTCAATGTTTTTCATCATATTTTCTAATGCGTCCTTTCTGCTGACATTTTGTATCGTTTCTGTTGGTTGCACAACTCTGTGAGCGTATACTCCTGCTCTATATGTCTCCTGAGCATGTAAATAAGAAACATACACGGAGAAAAGATTTAAAATCAGAATATAGTTCTTCTTAACACCAGTCATCGTGGATGTACAGTTATTTTTACATGTTTATATTAACAATAGTTATCAATCATACACACCTGGTAAATATTTGTTAATAAAGATTAGCGTGATGATATTTACGACATATAAATTAATTGTAGGACAGTATTCGGTTTGAAGTCCCTCAATTTGATAACAAACGGGTTCGTTGACCTTGTGAGGCGAATGAACCCATTTTGACTTATTATTTCAAAATGTCAAATATCATTAAAAAAAAAATGACAATTACCTATAGAAAAAAGAAAAATCAATAAACAAGTAATTAGTGTCTTATCGGTTTTATTTATAACAACATAAAATTCACAGTCAATAATCAAATAGATTTACAGGTACAAAATCCAATTATAAAGGTGTGATCTGTCATATACATTTTTTTGTAACCTTTGATCTGTTTATTATGTATAATTGTTATTATAAGACTGTTTACCTGTAAAAGCGATGATTACTATCAGTGCAAAATTATTATTTGTTGTTTTTATATTAAATGCATTTGACTTTATGCTGTTTAAATTCCTAGTGTTAATAAATATCACAATTTATCCATAATCGATTTGGTTTTTAGTACGACATCAAAATATCCGGTAAGTAACAGTAAAAACGTGGTATCGCTGGTTGAAATGAGAACGCTTCTGCATTTACGTTCTGAATTAACTGACAAAAAAAATTAACACATGGGAACCAAAAGTGGCCAAAATTAAACACACTACAATTGAAAATGGCAAAAATTTCACACACCAAAATAAAACAAACCCCTTTTGAAGAAAAAAGGCCAAATTTAACCTACACCAAAATATCACGATTTACGGTATACGTATGTCTCAATATCACTATGTCAATATACATTGAAACCTGTATATAAAGGGCACCCAAGGGAACATGAAAAGATGCCTTTTATATACAGGTTAAAAGTATATGCACTATGCATTAATAGGAAAGGTGAAGCTGCCCTTTGTAGACAGTGATTTGCTCTATAGAGATGCCCTTAAGGTGGTACCATACACTTAAGGTACAATTTGATCTGCTCATTTAATTTTCGTATTTTTTTGGCAGTGTGTTTAAATATATCCACTGTAATAAATATCAAAATTTTAACAAAGTCCAAACAAGAGACTCGGAGCTATAAATTCACTAGCCACATAGCAGCTTTTCTTTCTGTGGTTTTGATCACAACGATGCTTGAAATATGCATACAAACATCATATGATCAAAACGTTCAACTGATTTGTAGTGTATGGTACCCCCTTAAGGCAGGTTTGACTGTATTTGTTATCATGTAAGAACAGGTTGATGATACCAAAGTGGGTAATAAGAGCCATAAATCAATCGAAGGAGAGACAACACAATGGCAAATAACGGTAATAACAAAATTACCGAACTCCGAACAATCTTACAAAGGGAAAGTAAAAACTCATAATTATATAAACAGACAAAATCAGTCAACAACCGGAAAACTGTGAAAACCGTAATGACCCTGACTTGGTACAGGCATTTCTAAAGAAATGGTGGGTTGAATCAGATTTTAAAGCGCCAAAGGACAAAAGGACAAACAACGATCAACAAAATACTACACAGAAAACTAAAGGTTACACAACAAGAATCCCACTAAAAACAGGGGGTGAACTCAGGTGTCAAGAAAAGATTGAAGATACTAAAGTGGGTAATAAGAAACCTTAACTCGAAGGACAGACAATATAATGACAAAAAGCAAAAGGACAAAATGAGAAGCAATGATCAGCAAAATACTAGACAGAAAACTAAAGGTTGCGCAACAAGAATCCCAATACTAAACCATGGATGAGCTCAAACTCGGGTACATCGAAACGGTAAGCAGTTTCTGAATTTTAACATCACATGCCGTACAGGGTATCTAGTTTGTGTAATCTGTAATAATTATCGTACAAGATTACTTTAACGCGTCGTGTGCACTGAATTTGATATCTACGTTTTTATTACTAACATTAGGTCGATATCTCTGTTGGTGGATTATTAGTCCCGAGGGTGATCCTTGCCCAGTAGTCCATGTTTCGACACTGGCATGGTTTATTAGATATATTTATTACTGAAATTTACAGTTCCTAAATATTAATAATAGTAAGGTTCTCCTCCATCAGGCATAGGTGACATTAATCGATCGTGGCTATCCTGTTTAGACCCTTTGGTTTTATTGCTCCCAAAACATTAAATTATTTGGCTTTCCTTCCAATCTTTCGATGAAGGTTATTCCAGAATTAAATGTGTCGTGCGCACTGAATTTGATATCTACGTTTTTAATATAAAATTTCGCATAGTTATCGAACACAAAATGGTTACAGTTTCAACAATATTTCAGTTATATCGTGGCGGTCAGTTTTATAGGTGGAGGACACTTGAGTACCCAGAGAAAACATCAGACCTGCCGAAAACAAACCACCAATTGGAGATGGGCACCTCATTAAAATGGTTTCATTCATATTAAGGATTTATACCAGTATTCTCAATAAGATTTTGTCAGATTTTATTTGGAAATCATAACAATTTCCCCCATATTGATGTAATATATAACTCCATTGATATAACCATATTCTTAATAGTTACACGTTGTAATAAAAACGTAGATATCACATTTAGTGTGCACGACACGTTTCTGGAATAACCTTCATCAGGTACGCTCAATATCAAATATTGGAAAGCCAAATATCTAAACCTACATAATGTTTTCTCAGATGTGACAATTAAAATGCAGTGTTGTGCAGCGACGCAGGTTCATATTAGACTTTGGTCTTGTTAAATATTTAATAGTTTGACTAATTTAATACAATCGGGTGCTAACATCAGCAAGATATCTTTTTTAATTTACAATAACAATTAAATGTGTTGGTTTATGATGTGAAGAATCGTTCAAAAAAGGATTTTTCAAAGATAGGTTCTAATATCATAGTATCGCATGAGGAAACAAATAATGGCATTAATGCACGCATCACTGCATTCATCTATGCTTATATACTCTACATTGTCAATTCAGTTATCTGATATACAGTTATCTAGATCCAGGTAGAAGAGTTTTAACATCTTGTCAGAAACGCTCAATACTATCTTTTTTAAAACATATAAATTCCATTTTGATCTTGTGCTTGCATCAATAACGTTAAGGGTTTACAAATTTAACACCATCCATTTTATTGAAGTGTATGTTCCATTATGAGCGTATCTGATGAAGGTTATTCCAGAAATGCGTCGTGGACAATAAAGTTGATATCCACGTTTTTATCCCAGCTCATAGAAGTAAGTGGGTATTTGTGTTATCGATATCGTATTTGTCTCTGTCCTGGCGGTGTGGTATATTTTGTGTTCATTTTATGAATAGTTAATTTATTTTCTTCAAATTCAAAACTATCTTCAGCATTTATTTATTTTTTTTTAAACTTGCAACCTCCTGCTAACAGGGCATTTTTAACTTCTGCCTTCTAGACAATCACATACTGATTTTGCTCGACAAGTTTAAAATAAATAATTTAATGGATTGGTGGTGATTTTCTCATAGAAATATTATTAAATCAGTTTTATTTTCTCAATTCTATTGTACAGATAAAAAAACCCACACACCGTAGATATCAAATTTAGTGCGCACGGAATAAAGTTCATCGGGTACGCTCAATATCGAAATATTGGAAAGCCAAATTCTGCTGGGAATATGTGCAAAACTAATGGATCTATATCCCGCAGAAAATCACTGATAAAATCTTGGATTATTGTGTTTTTGTCAGACATGACATAACAAGTTTGTTTTTCCTTTTTTTTTGTTATTTTTGTTATTTTGTGTTATGTATTCGAATTTATGCTTTGGTCGCAATGATCAAATTCTGTCCTCTGGATATTATTTCCTTATAGTGCTTATACATCGTCATTGTCATATAGTAATCTTGGACTCTTGTAATCATGTCGAACCCTCCTTAATTGCTTTTGCAGATCGTTTTTCTGGGGCATCTCGACATGTATATGGATTCATGAAAAGCGTTAACAGTTTCCTATATAATGCCACGAATATTATTTTTATCCACTACCTCCTTACGTATATTTTTATATCAAATGAGGGTCATTGCTATATTTATTAAAGAGACAAAATGTGTCCATGTTGTCTCAATTTCACCGTACTATTATCTTAAACTGTACACACTTTCATCAAATCCCAACAAAATTTTAAATAGTGGTGTCCAACACATATTGTATTGCCAGTATCTCTGGATTGTCCATTATTGATTGCCCCTTCTAATTTTTCTAATGATTATTTACATTCATAAAATTACTTCTGTATACTATTTATTAAGTCATGCTTTCAATACTTGCATTTTAAAACAGGTAACTGTTTTGCTTAGTGGAATTTATTCATTATTATCTATATGAGACTATTACAACTAACTTGTTCCTTGGGAAATATTTTGTTTAACAGTTATCTTCCTTTGCACTGCTTTCCTCTCTGTCAATTAAATCTTCTTACTTTATTTTCTATGTATTGATGACAGTTCCGAGGGCTCGACCAAAAGGGTTCCCCAGGTGCCATTATTTTGTATTATAAAAGTATTTCAACATGTCATGTAGGCGTCACTTGGAACACAATCAAGTTGAAAGTATTTGATTTGAACTAAGAACTAAATAAACTTTAAACTTCGAAAAAGGAGAATCCAGAGAAACGAAGAAAAAACCCCAAAAAACAACAACCCAAAATATGTTGGACATCACTATACGAAAATAAACACAACGTAATTAAGACCTGCGCCCTCGTACAAACAACTGGAGGTAAGGACGAAACGAACATCGTTTATATGCGGAAATCGTAGCGGACATTAGAAAACGGAACTCAGAACGTAAAACACATAATAGGACAACACAATAAACTATAAAGACGAGCAACACGGATCCCAACAACAAACCGGAGGTGAACTCAGTTCTTATATGTACACAAAAAAAGAAACATTAAAAAGTTTTCTGAAAATGTTAACAACATGATGTGATTTCAAACTGACAAAAGCAAGCTATATTAAGAAATATTTAATATGTTTTTCTCAAAAGTGAACACCCAACCAACAATTGTACTGCCACTAAATAAACCTAATGATGTGTCTACTAGTAATGTGTAATAAGAAGGCATCGGAAAATATATATATGTACAATGCGCGTATTAATTTTTGAATTATTTAAGGTACTTAATAATAATAGATTTTAACGGGTTTTTCAAGTTGGCAGGGTATTTAAAGAAAGTGCAACAATTATTTTTTTCTTTATCGAGGATTGGGCGGTGACCATATCGAGAAGACACATGCTTATCTCAAGAGTGGGTTGGTTAATGGTGCTTAGCGACTCTGTCAACAATATTTCAGTTATATCATGGTGGTCAGTTTTATTGGTGGAGGAAACCGGAGTACACGGAGAAAACCACCGCCCTATCGAAAGTTGGTGACAAAAACTTTATCACATAATGTTGTATCGAGTACACCTCGGCATGCACGGGGTTCAAACTCACAACTTTAGTGGTGATAAGCACTGATTGTACAGGTAGTTGTATATCCAACTACCATACGATCACGACCACGAAGGCCCCTATCTCAAGAGTGAAAAAGAAGTTTAAATAAAACAAAATATACGAGGGTTGTCCGTAAAGTTCGTGGACTATCTCAATAAAATCTAACCGACATGTCCGAAATAATTGAAACTAGGATATAATTAATTACATGATTAACTGATTAATTGTAAAAAAATTTATCACAGTACATGCTTAAGTAATTGTATTCCGTCAATTTAAAAATCAATAGTAACTCACACCCGGAGCACGGCAAAAATACCACATAACATGCGAGTCGCTGTTTTTAAATTTTGTTTTTCTAAGTATCAAACTCCGCGAAAATTCACCTGAAACTTACACTATGACGTCGACAATACTCATGACATTACACCTGCTAAATTTGAAAAGTCAAAGTTTCGAAATGGCTGAGAAATCTGGATTTGAAGCGCTGAAGACAGGATCGGCATTACTAAAAAAAGGGACGTTTGCGGAAAAGGTGGAGCAGCGGGCGTGATAAAGTTTTGCGTGGACATCGGAAAAACGCCAACAGATACGCATAAGTTCTTAAAACAGTCAGAGAAACATAGTAAAGTAAGCCGTTCATTGATATTCAAGTGGCACAAAAGGTTTGCGGACGGAAGAGACAGTTTAGAAGACGATGAGCGGGAAGGCAGACCATCTTTTAGAGAATCCGATGCTGTAAAAAATGAAGTTCGGGATGTTATTAACGGCGATCGGCGGCTAACAGTCCGTGAAGTTGCAGACAAATGTGGAATTTCTAAGACTACAGCGCACCAAATTTTAGGAAATGATTTAAATATGAACCGAGTATGTGCTAGATGGGTACCGCGAATTCTTACAGCTGAGCATTTAACAAAAAGAGTGGAATTGTCAAAACAATTTATCAAAAAAGTTAATCGTTGTGGCATAAGATTTCTAGACCGAATAATTACAACCGACGAAAGCTGGTTCCACTACTATGATCCGGAAACTAAACAACAGTCAAGTCAGTGGAAAAACTGTAACTCTCCTCCACCAAAAAAGGCAAAAATAACCAAATCACTGGGAAAGAATATGTTTATTCTCTTTATGGACAGGAAAGGAATGCTTCTGACACACGCTGTTCCCCGTGGCCAGACTGTCAATTCTGAATACTACTCCAAGGTAATAAACATAATAATTACTTTTGAAATTAATGAATTAATTATTTTCCCTGTAAATTTAAACTAATATAATAAACATTTCAAAAATGTGTTCATCTGAAAGAGTTAATTTTATATTATCAATTTTATTTTATTTTATAGATGCAATACGGTAAAAAGTCTGTTTATCTTGTTAGGTACTGAGGCGAGATTTGGTACAAGCTCTGAGAAAGAAACGTCCTTATTTAGCTGCCAATCTAGACCAAGTGATACTACACCAAGATAATGCACCGGCACACACTTCCCAAACAACTCAACTAGAATTAGATTTACTTGGATTCGAGTGTCTGAAGCATCGTCCATACTGCCCTGATTTATTACCAATGGATTTTGCAGTATTTCTGTACATTAAATCATTTCTCCGTGGACAGAGGTTTGATGATTTACCGGAACTAAGACAGGAAGTGATGAATATAATTCTAAATATGAAAACGGAACAATTTGAGAAAATATTTGATGACTGGTTAAAGAGATGTAAGAAATGTGTTGAGTTGAAAAAGTTAACTTTTACCTCGGTTGACGTCGTTGAACGTAAGGATTTTTTTTCGTGCTCCGGGTGTGAGTTTCTATTGATTTTCAAATTGATGGAAATACGATTATTTAAGCATGTACTGTGATAAAATTTTGTACAATTAATCAGTAAATCATGTAGTTAATTATATCCTAGTTTCAATTATTTCGGACATGTCAGTCAGATTTTATTGAGATAGTCCACGAACTTTACGGACAACCCTCGTATATATTGATGTATTGCAATTTATTTATGATTTAGTTTTTTCCTTTTCATTGATGTTATATTAAATTTGAAATTATCCTTTATAGATTAGATAATAGCAAGAGAATATTGATCTTTGGCTGATGTAATCTGATATAACTAATTGAACTTTATTGTGTGATAATAAGAATATGATGTACATGTGATATTTATACCACAGTTTTCCGAGTTAAATGTTTAAACAATCGAAGCGTGCGATTGTTTAACGATTAACTCCGCGGAAACCGTTGTATAAAGTATGAAGCCATGCAATATCGAGCAATATTCACGGCTCTCGGAGAGTAATAAAACTACAGCCCAGATGTAAAATATGCAATATTTCGTATTTGCATGTAAATATTTCATAGTTCTTAGCTGTTTCCTACATTCTGGTGTATAAACCATAAAAAGATCGAAGGGAAAAGATGCATTCATGTTACAAGTATATTTAATAATAAATGGTTACTGCGCCTTTCAACATCTACTACGTATTGTTGATTGCTTGCATAAAAAGGTATAACAAAAAAGATAATTTGATCAATTTACACATTCTAGAATGATTTTATTCAGAAAATTACACAAGTTAGGTACATAAACTATTTATGTTCGCTTGACCATTGTGAATTCGAACATTAATGGAAGTGTTAAATATTAGATCTAGAATACAATTATTATTGTACGTGTCCAGGGATACTTTTATATGCTTTAATCTGACTCGAAATGTTGCTATGCATTATTTTATATGGTTTCTGGAAGCACGAAGAGACCTACGGTTAAAATAAAATACCACATGAAGAGTTTGAAGACACCAAAGGGGTTATCAGAATCTGTAAATCGAAGAAGGGCAGACAACACAATGGCCAAAAGAAAAAGTACAAACAACGATCATCAAAACATACACATAAAACTAAAGATCGAGTAACACGCACCCCACTAAAACAGGGGTTGAACTCAGGTGCTCCGGAAAGGTAAGCGGTTCCTGCTCCACTAGTGACACCCGTCGTGCTAATCTAGTTACAGACCCGGTGATAAGTTATGAACGAGGAAAGGATCGGGAAGTGTTTACAACAAGTGGAACATATCCGTGGCCTACGGTGACAGAGATACTCCATAACGGGTCAACGTGGTGGCGACCGTAAAACTTTTGAAGTGATGACTTCAACTTAAGGAAATCCTGATAGGAACCACAAGCTCTGGAATATCGTATCAACTGAGAGATATATACTCCATATGCAGGTGCTGCTGAAATGTTGCTACATATGAATGGAAAATTCACAATTAGAAAATTGATATCATCTCTTTTGTCGTAAAGTTTCGTTCCTAACCGCCCTGCACTGTCAGTTTCGAGGTGTAGGTCAAGGTATGAAGCAGACGTATCTGTATCTGTGGTATCCTTTATTTCAAGCTCAATGAGATAGATGCGATCAACAATATCACCAAACTTATAATTATTTAGTGAAAGGACATCATTTATATAGCGGAACGTGAAATTAAAGGATCGGACTATTTTCTTTTCGTTTTTCTTGAGAAGCCCCTGTATGAAGTCTTCACCATACGAATAAAGGAACAAGTCGGCGGGAAGAGGAGCACAGTTTGTACCCATAGGTATGCCGACTGTCTGTTGAAACACACGTCCACAAAGATAACAAATATGTTGTCAATCAAAAACTCGAGCATGTTGATATCAGTTTCAGAGAACTTTCTGGTAGAATCAGAGTGGTTTTCTACAAAATAAGATCTGTCCCTTCATAGCACAAGGTATTTGTATCTACGTTGACCATTCTTCTTTATGAAACACAGTTGGACCAACTCCCTTAATTTGTCCTGCAGCTTAGAGCGAGGAATTGTTGTATAGAGGGTACAGAAGTCAAATGTTTTAATGCTATTGCAGGAGAGGAACCTAGATTGTATTACTCTAACTGATTTTTAGAGTTCTTCAGAATCCACATCTGATTCACACCATCCCTAGAGTAGCTAGTGTCACAGTAGCTCTGAAGCTCGGTTTTGACCGCCGATAGAATACATGTTAATAATTTGGAAAGAGGTTTCGTGGAGCATTTGGCAGACCCAGCAATATAGCGCTGTTTGAAAGGACAATTGTGTAATTTAGGAATCCAGTAGAGTGATGGTAGATCCAGCTCTTCATCTTTGGTTGAAATTCCAAAGGAATATAAAACAGACTTATGACTGTCCAGGATTTCCTCTTTCGTATGTGTCGTTGGGGTATATGTAGGGTTGCCAACTAAAGTGTCAATACCCAATTCCTTTATCAAGTAGTCTATGTAATGTGATTTACACACACATACAATATTGTTAGGGGCCTTGTCGGCGAAGACAATAACATATTTGTGATGAAGGAGAGACAGGTGTTTATAACATTTGGGTGGGTCTTTAAAGATTGATGTAGAGTGAGTGCTCATAGACCCACTGAGTTTTTTAAAATTATAATCTGTATGAGCGACCTCACACTCTTCACCCATTCGAAAAGAATATCTAAGTTCTCCTTTTCACGTTTTGCCCGTTGTCTGGAATAATCCTCGACGGAATCCATAAGTATTTTAAAGTTATATTTCCAGTTTATGGATTTAGGCCCTATGGCGAACACTTCTCGGGTTGTTGATAATTTTAAGGTCACCAGTTATAACGTGGCCAGTCGGATTATATATGAATGGGGAACTTGCACAGGTGCAATCAGGAGGCCTAGATTTGAAATCGTCAATATTGAGGTTTGTAATTACAATTTTTTGACGCTATTGGTCTGGTATAAACATACGAAATTATAGGCGCGGACTGATTCTTATAATATGGTGGAATTTTATATTTGACGGATTTGTGATGAAGGATATTGTCTAAGTTAATGCCATCAAGACCTTTGTTGGCAAACGAAAGTTTCAGAAAGGAACGTTGGTCTATTTCAACTTTCTTAATACCAACACGTCTACCAAAGAAAGCAAATATGTTGTCAATCAAACACTCGAGCATGTTGATGACATCCGTTTCAGATAACTTTTTGGTAGAATCAGTGTTTTTTTTTACAAAATAAGATCTGTCCCTTCCTAGTACAAGGTATCTACTTGAACAATAATAATAGTGAGTGAACAAGATGTAATTGACGTTCTAAATAAACTGGATCTCAACTAAGCTCTTGGACCTGATATTATTGGTAATACAATGTTATTAGCTGTGAAGAATGAAGTTACAAAACCATTGTGTTTGCTATTTAATAAATCCTTTCAATGTAAGATATTTCCAAGTAACTGGATAACTTCAGTTTGGAACTCCACCATTGCCGTCAAATCATAGACCAGTATCTCTCCTTTAATAAGTTAACAATCGCTCTTAAGTATATCTTCAACCACGTAGCATTTAATAGTCTTCTTTCAATTTCAATCTTGCTTTACTCGCTTTAAATAACAAAGAAATATCTAGTAAAACATTTGCTGGCTCAAGACTGGTGTGCACCAGGGGTTAGTACTTGAGCCTCCTGGTAATTTCTTATCTTTATAAATGATATAGCAGATGCCATGTTATGTCTTGATATACTGCTGATTATACGTCAATTGAACATGCCGCATATGATGAAACTACATTGAAAAATGTGATAAATATTTTTCTTAAATATATTCAAGAATGGTCAAAAATCCAAAGAAGGTTTTCAGTGCTTGTAATCAGCA
Source organism: Bathymodiolus septemdierum (assembly GCA_963383655.1). Taxonomy (NCBI): domain Eukaryota; kingdom Metazoa; phylum Mollusca; class Bivalvia; order Mytilida; family Modiolidae; genus Bathymodiolus; species Bathymodiolus septemdierum. Next base: position 15,442,970 of record OY726523.1, read on the forward strand.
GAGTGATTTGACATTTACTTGTACATGTACGCTTATTCAAACGGTAAACACTCATAAACACCCAGGAATAATATTTAGTAGCGATTAAAAATAAAATACACATTTTGATACCATAATTGAACAGGTTTAAAATAATTAAATGCTTTGAGAAAATTAAGATTTAAACTTAATAGAAATTAGCTGGAAAATATCTATATATCATTTATTAGACCTATATTGGAACATGGTTCTGAAGTATGGGATGATTGTGGAGCTGGCAACTCTGATAGATTGGGAAAAGTACAAATAGAAGCTGCTCGGTTTATTTGATTCCGAATACATTATGTTCATGTAGAGACTAGGATAAAAGTACTTTATATTTTATTGCAAACAATTTATATTACAAAGATAAGAATGATCGAAAAATCAATAATGATTTACCAAGAGACCAGGATATTTTATTGTTTTCTAATGACATGATAAACAACAAAATCAGTACATAAATGGTCTTACTAGTTCAACAATTCATTCAAAGACACAGGTCGTTGAATCACAAATGTATTGTATGTTAACCTGTTCTGTTGGAAATATGATAAAATGTGAAACAAAAGCTAACTTATATAGATGTAGGCGAGAAAATGTTTGATTAATTCATGAAGTATAAACACGTGCTACTATTCAATAAGTGCAAACATGTGCTACTATTGAATAAGCGCAAACACGTGCTACTATTGATTAAGTGCAAACATGTGCTACTATTGAATAAGCGCAAACACGTACTACTATTGATTAAGTGCAAACATGTGCTACTATTGAATAAGCGCAAACACGTGCTACTATTGAATAAGTGCAAACATGTGCTACTATTGAATAAACGCAAACACGTGCTACTATTGAATAAGTGCAAACATGTGCTACTATTGAATAAGTGCAAACACGTGCTACTATTGAATAAGTGCAAACGCGTGCTACTATCCATATCCCTGATTTTGATATTCAGGTCTGTTTGATTAGAAACGTTTGAATATATCAAATGGGTGATCAGAAGCCATAAATATAAAAATGACAGACAATATAATGGTTCAAAGAAAAGGGACAAACAGAAAACTAAATAATTAGCAACATGAATCCCACTAATACTAGGTCGATTAGATTCGTTTAATGGTTGCCCATTTTCACATTCTGTTTTATTGATACATTAATTTTGTTGTTTCTTGTCTTCATGATTATTCTATAGTAAATATATCTTATAGACGATAATAATAACATGTCAAATTATATATTCTATATCGTAATTATATGGAGAAAACAATACTAAGTTGAACAATTTGTGTCTGACCTTTTTGTCATTATTCAGACAATATATGATATTTAAATTAATACTGTTTTTCGTGGAAAATTGAAAGACAGTTACAAATTTTTTCACATTTGAAACAAAATGTTAATATTGACATAATTCTGGGTATGGTTATCAAGGAAAATCCTCAAGAAGATTTAAGTAGCATTTTAAAAACGATTTTATTGTTTATTGTAGATACATGTTCTCTATGTAAATATGCAGAGAGCACTGCAATGTACTTTTGTGAAAATCAGATAAATCTCCAGAAAACGTTACTTCTGCTTCCGATGAAAATAGTAATTATTTAAATGGGTGATTTTCTTTATTATGCATGTCAACCCACCCATAATAATTTCAAGCAATCTCTGTGGGAAATGAAACCCATTTTTACAAAATGTAGTAAATGATTGGTTGGCTTATGGTGCTTAACGCCATTTTGAAAAATATTTCAGCTATATCGTGGCGGTCAGTTTTATTGGAGGAATCCGGAGTACCCGAAGAAAACCACCAACCTGTCGTAAGTCACAGACAAACTTTATCACATAATGTTGTATCAATACACCTCACCATGAATGGGATTCGAACTCACAACTAAGTGATGATAGGTGCCGATTGCACAGGTAGTTGTAAATTCAATTAAACTTATTTTAAGGACACCCTTCTTTGTGTTCAATGATGCGGTCATTAGGTTTACCTGCCAACCCTCACATAAAAACCTGGCGAGAATAGTATTATCATCAGTAAATGATATAATTAGACTTATAACTTTATTAAGCACAATTTCCACTCTAATCAGGGTCAATGGCTACATTGAATAGTCAACAATACATAAACATACAATGTACAACATATAAACAAATTCAAAACACAATAGAACAAATGGAATCATGTGCCTACTGTCCTCAGTTCCAATGACTGTTTAATGAAGGAGCCTAAAGATTTCACCTGCTTGATGTTAGTTGGATTTAAAATAATTTCAAGTAGATTTGTATTATTAATATTGTCAAAGACACCGAGAAAAGCTTTTCTTAAATGTTCATTTAGCTTACAATTTAAAAAGAAATGGTTTTCGTCATCAAGAGTTTCACATTTATTGCACGTTCGTAAATGCCGAGGTATTTTCTTATATCGTCCCGTTTCAATTTCCAGAGAGTAGTCACTTAGTCTAAATTTACAAATTAATCTTCTTATTTCAAAATCTCGATATTTCAAGTAAAATTCCATCTTATTTTTAGACTTCAATGCTTTGAATAGAAAGAGTTTACTGTTATTATCTATCGATATTAATTTATTATCAACTATTTCTTCATAGTCTTTATTTAGTATATTTTTGTAATATTTTGTACAAGAGTTCTTTTTCATATCTTGATTTCCAAGGTCCATTTTATTTTTAGTTCTTACATGGTTAATATATGAGTACCATTACAAAAATTCCTTTCTCATGGAGAGATTTAGAAAGAGAAAAACATTATTTTAAAGTTTCAGGTGTATCAACTGCAAGTAATCGATCTTCAAAAAGTAAAGATTGAGTCTTGATGAAATTATCTATTGGGTATCTTCCCAACTCATATCTGGCTGAAAAATAGCTTGAACATTTTTTGATTCCAAGAATAAATTTACAGAACTTATGTATCTTGTCGTTAGAAGTTTTTTTTCTATAAATTGCATTTGATCTACATTAAATTTGTTCTTCTTAGCCCTTTCAGTAGCGTTGAAGTATGGTTTATAAACATCCATATTCGATATTTCACAGTTATATGTTAGAATAGGACGTACAAGAGAATAGTCGATTTCATGGATACCCATAATACCTTGCGCACTGGCGGATTTCCGGTACTAAGATAAACATGGTCGTAAAAGAAGAAACATCATCAACTGGTACAAAATCATCAAAATGAATTACAATACATTGGTAAATACAAACCCAATTACACAAAAATCGTTAAAGGAAGTTAAATCTACTGGCTTGAAAGATCTTAAGGCTTTATGTAAAGATGCGGGCATAAACATTGGCGGTGCTGGAAGAGAGGCATTGGAAATTGTTCTATGTATTGAGTTGGGAATAAGGACTTCAGGGGTAGATGTAGGAGATGACTTTGAGCGCAAAATTCTAAAATGTGTACACCACATGCTCGATGACCAGCAGCTAAACGAGTATAGCTGTCTTACCCCATCATATTTGTTAAAGCAGGAGGGCTGGTCTAAGGACACACCAGTCAGCTGCCAGACATTGATGTATCTTCCATCAAGAAATCTTTAATAAATAGCAAGGCACAAGAATTTACAGTAACATCATTGAGACATTGCAAATTGTCGAGAGCATATCAGCATCTTGATGCTAATCACATTTGTAATGTTTCTTTTAATCAACTGAAACATAGTTCCACCTTTTGTGCTAGTAAGGCTTCATGCATACCTTCTCAAAGTGGTAATGAGGCCAAGATTAAGCATGCACATGTAATTATGGACAAAAAAACTGGAGAACCATATGGTGGATTTTGTACACGTACAGTTGGGTTAGTAGATTGGAAGAAGCAGATTTGTATAGAAAAAACAAATATAAATTTAACAAATGCAGTCTACATGTATTTAACAGGTGGATACTCTCTCCCAAATGGCATAGCATCATAATACCCATTGCATTGAAGACCCAAAACTATTCTAGATTGCCAAATTAAGAAAGCAATCTGAACTTTAATGGTGCTTATTAAGCAAAGATAGCCTTAAAATGTGTTAAGGTGTCGCTTTGGTGGTTAAAATATTGGGTATATTGAGGTTGCAAAGCAGGAACAGGCATATATCTACGACTGAAATACATTAACATAAACGATCACTAAATCAATGACTCTGTGTGTCTATTTAGAATTCTGATTTTGGTAGGACTAAGCTAATGTCAATATTTACATGTACTTGTTCGTCACAAACTTTTGTCATCAGAGCAAAGACTGATTGATCTAGCACTATTAAAATCCAACTGAACATGTTGTTCTACAAAGTGGACCTCATCATCATTTCATTTAAAATTAACTTGTTCTCGGCATGATATGGCTGCAAAATTGATGAGTTGGCTTTAAACAACAATCACTCACACACATTTTGTATGGAGTTTTCCTGATAAGTATGACAAGTTATTTTCAGGTTTGTGAAGTATCTACTTCCTGCTTGACAAAACACACATTTCCCATTTTTCATGAGCTCTCAGTCTCCATCAACCAGAATTATTTTAAATTTGGTATCGAGCTTTACTTTTGCTGTATATTGTATAAGTGATTATCAGGTCTGTTGAGTACATACTTCCTGTCTGTTGAGTACATACTTCCTGTCTGTTGAGACTATATGTAAGTAGGAGTATATTATTATTAATATTACAACATCACATGCCAACCCTTGTTATTGTTTTAAAATTCAGGTTAGGGGAGGCCTGCTCACATATAGGAGCATTGTTCCTGATAGCAGAACAGGTAGCCTCAGGGAAGAATCTACCAGATGATCTATCTGCAACTGATCAGTTATGTGCTTGGAAAGATCCAAAGAGTAAGTGTAATTTAGCATTTTTTACTTTTCTTGAATTTTAGGCACAGAAAAAAGGTATTATATAATCGTGTAAATATACTCAACAAAAAAAGTTAAGGATCATGAATATTTTTGTCTATTATATTTGCACTGAAGTATTATGTCTAATAAAGCTATACTCTAGGGAACAGGTATAAGCTAATAAAGCTATACTCTAGGGAACAGGTATAAGCTAATAAAGCTATACTCTAGGGAACAGGTATAAGCTAATAAAGCTATGCTATAGGGAACAGGTATAAGCTAATAAATCTATACTCTAGGGAACAGGTATAAGCTAATAAAGCTATACTCTAGGGAACAGGTATAAGCTAATAAAGCTATACTATAAGGAACAGGTATAAGCTAATAATGCTATACTCTAGGGAACAGGTATAAGCTAATAAAGCTATACTCTAGGGAACAGGTATAAGCTAATAAAGCTATACTCTAGGGAACAGGTATAAGCTAATAAAGCTATACTCTAGGGAACAGGTATAAGCTAATAAAGCTATACTATAGGGAACAGGTATAAGCTAATAATGCTATACTCTAGGGAACAGGTATAAGCTAATAAAGCTATACTCTAGGGAACAGGTATAAACTAATAAAGCTATACTATAGGGAACAGGTATAAGCTAATAATGCTATACTCTAGGGAACAGGTATAAGCTAATAAAGCTATACTCTAGGGAACAGGTATAAGCTAATAATGCTATACTCTAGGGAACAGGTATAAGCTAATAAAGCTATACTCTAGGGAACAGGTATAAGCTAATAAAGCTATACTCTAGGGAACAGGTATAAGCTAATAAAGCTATACTCTAGGGAACAGGTATAAGCAACATTTTCCTTGAGGATTATTATTAATTCTTCAAAAATGTCAATGGTGTTGATTTTCATGCTAATTTCTGAAATTTGAGTTTTCATCTCAAAAATGGATCTGTAGTAAAAATGATAAAACAAACACAAAACAACAAATAGCATAAACTTCCCAAATTGAAAATGTGACTATAATGATAGTTTTTTTCAACATCATCTGAATCTATTATAATTTTATATTGTGGTACTCATATGTCAATATTAATATTTTCTGTAGTCAATATAAAGTTTTTGGTTAAGAAATGAGATTTTGAAGAACTAAAATCTGAACTTTTTGAAAATGAGATAATGATTAAAATTCAATCACATGTGCACACGGAATCCCTGTAAAGTATATAACAATACTTTTGAAAATTTTGTCCACACCATCTAATGAAAATATAATAACATTACTTTCATTGGACATGATATCCTTTATAACTTTGTAGAATATATGAATTTAAAGAATATACCCGGTGCATAAAATATATGTACTAGCTGAGTGGAGATAAATTTCTGTACATTTTTCACAAATAGAGGCTTGATACCCTTAGTTTGATTGCATGATTACATTCCGAAAATATAACTTTAAATGCAGTCTCATCCATAAGCGTCATTAATACTAATAACATGGAAACTGCTGTTAGTTGTTATAAGTGTGGTAATAAAGGAGTACGGCTGCAGATCCAATATGAAGTACTTTTAAAATTTTGTCTTCTGTCCAATTCGACTCCATGCAATTTAATTTACCAAGACTGTGCACTAGAATATAAAAGTAAGTAAGGTTTCAGACAGGGTACATAGTCTTATATACTTTGTCTAAAACCTTAAAGGGGCCATCATGAACTGGCCTATAGTTCTATAACAGAAGTGGAAACAAATCCCCTTGACATTCTTTCTATTTCTTGTAATAAATTTGTGAAAAGTACAGATGATGGTTTTGAAATTGAATGCAAAAAGTTCCTATCTAATATTTGCACCATTAGTACAGAAAACAGAAACAAAATTGAGGTTTTAACAAGAAGACAATCAAATAACAAGGAGTGGTTTAACCAAAGAGCAGGTACACTTTTAATTACCAAATTAGTTTCAATTCCAAAGATAATATGATTATCCAAAAGGAAAAAAAAATGTTGAAGATTAAGCAAATGGTAAAAGTGTGACATGACTAGCAGATTTGACTGAATATGGGTCATCACTTGGTATCTGTTGTCAGATTTGAACTAAACCAAATAATGATGACACTGTGTAGGATATTCGATGTAATAAAACAATTATCAACCTCGAGTGACATAATTTTTCTCTGGGAGACAATCCGTCATTGCACACTCTTACAAGGTTGATACAATCTAATTGTATAATATGCATACATGTGTTGTACAATTGTGTGTATCATGTCTTGTCAGTTGTCCTATGCGTCTTGTAGTGATATTGTTTACACAACTGACTCGACATAATACAAACAGTTATACCGACATACTATGCATATAATGTGTATTTATTTCTCATTATGGAAATTAGAAACTGAATCTAATGTATTCCTAAAGGCTTAAAATGTGTTGTTTTCGTAGTGCATGAAGAGTGCAGTATGGTATATGATAACTCCCAATTGCTATTTAGAAATATAAAAAAAAATGTTTTTATTTTTCAATTACCATTGATGCAGTTAATTATTATTTGTTTCTAACAAAATTGACCCAATGCCTTAACAGATGCGTTAAAATGACATTTTTTATCATTATTCTCATATAGCCAAATACATTTTGTGCATTGGTATACAGAGAAAAATAACAGCATAACAATAGCATAATAAGTCTATTTACAATATATACAGACAGGAAGGTAAATTAAAAAAAAATACACACAGGTGAAAATATTACAAAGTCATCGTTTCATGTCCTATACATCATTATCAATAACAAGATTATTATGCATTATCTACATGTATATGTACATACACAAAAGGTACGTCGATCGTGTGACAGTTTTTATCAAAATTCTAAAATACGTACAACAGAACTTGAATTATGTTCAACTTCATCAAAAACTGTTCTCCAATGAATGGAGGTTAAATATATGGACAAACGAGCAGTAGCGAGCTACAATTTAACAAATACCACAGTTTTTTTTCTTTGGATATGACACATGAATGTATATAATTGTATCTAAAGAATTTCTGTACAACAAAAAAGGTAAATTTCATCAATTTTTATTTAGATGCGGACTTCACAGCTTCTTGATGTAAATATATACAAGACTATGTTGATTAGCATAACATATCAACCAAAACAATCGTCAGTTTGTAAAGAATAAATATGCATAGTTAATACAAGGAGATATATACAAATTTAATATGCAGTTAAACTTCCGTGAAGCTTACATATACCTTAATATCAAGATTTCATGTCGTATCTAACCGCTTCTATTGATTGAACGATTGTTGTTTAACGCCAGGTGGTGAGCAACATATCAGCTATATACATGTATCTGACGAGAACAGAATAACAAACAATATATATATATATAACGGCTATATTAAGATTGTGGGCATGTGGACGAATACATCAATATATTGTCACAGAGCGTGAATATTGACTTTGAACTGCCGATAAACGATCAATTATTACCAGCTATTTTTCGGTTCTCCTCATTTAGCATTCAGATATTCTTCAAAGTTGTCTTACGTACAAGAACTTTTTTTCATTCTTCAAAGCCGTGATATAGCTGAAATATTGCTGAAAATGGCGTTAAACACCAAAATTCAAATTCATTCAAACACCAGACATTAATTTCCATTCCGTCCTCAAGGCGACAGGTGTATTTGATTCGTTCCCGCCCAATTATAATTATATAGGCCCCATCGGGAGTTGCCGTAACTGTTCCTCGTGGGTGATGCTTTACAAGCAAATGTAACGCTTATGAGAGGGAACAGGAAACTAAATAACAATTTAGAACGACAAAATATAATAAGAAAAGTTTGAAGTTATCAAAGGGGTAATCAGAGGTCGTAAATCTAAGATATCAAAGGGGTAATCAGAGGTCGTAAATCTAAGATATCAAAGGGGTAATCAGAGGACGTAAATCTAAGATATCAAAGGGGTAATCAGAGGTTGTAAATCTAAGATATCAAAGGGGTAATCAGAGGTCGTAAATCTAAGATATCAAAGGGGTAATCAGAGATCGTAAATCTAAGATATCAAAGGGGTAATCAGAGGTCGTAAATCTAAGATATCAAAGGGGTAATCAGAGGACGTAAATCTAAGATATCAAAGGGGTAATCAGAGGACGTAAATCTAAGATATCAAAGGGGTAATCAGAGGTCGTAAATCTAAGATATCAAAGGGGTAATCAGAGGACGTAAATCTAAGATATCAAAGGGGTAATCAGAGGTCGTAAATCTAAGATATCAAAGGGGTAATCAGAGGACGTAAATCTAAGATATCAAAGGGGTAATCAGAGGACGTAAATCTAAGATATCAAAGGGGTAATCAGAGGACGTAAATCTAAGATATCAAAGGGGTAATCAGAGGTCGTAAATCTAAGATATCAAAGGGGTAATCAGAGGACGTAAATCTAAGATATCAAAGGGGTAATCAGAGGACGTAAATCCAAGATATCAAAGGGGTAATCAGAGGTCGTAAATCTAAGATATCAAAGGGGTAATCAGAGGTCGTAAATCTAAGATATCAAAGTGGTAATCAGAGGTCGTAAATCTAAGATATCAAAGGGGTAATCAGAGGACGTAAATCTAAGATATCAAAGGGGTAATCAGAGGTCGTAAATCTAAGATATCAAAGGGGTCATCAGAGGTCGTAAATCTAAGATATCAAAGGGGTAATCAGAGGACGTAAATCTAAGATATCAAAGGGGTAATCAGAGGTCGTAAATCTAAGATATCAAAGGGGTAATCAGAGGTCGTAAATCTAAGATATCAAAGGGGTAATCAGAGGTCGTAAATCTAAGATATCAAAGGGGTAATCAGAGGACGTAAATCTAAGATATCAAAGGGGTAATCAGAGGACGTAAATCTAAGATATCAAAGGGGTAATCAGAGGTCGTAAATCTAAGATATCAAAGGGGTAATCAGAGGACGTAAATCTAAGATATCAAAGGGGTAATCAGAGGTCGTAAATCTAAGATATCAAAGGGGTAATCAGAGGACGTAATTCGAAGAAGGCCAGACACCATAATGGCAAAAAGACAAGAGGACAAATAACGATCTACAAAACATTACACATAAAACTAAAGATCGATTAACACGAATCCCACTAAAAAGTTCACCACAAATCAAAACGAAACAGATATAGATGTTATTTTTCGCATATCCTGTTACGTCCATGCTACCTGTTGTGCACAGAATGACGACACGATTCATATTTTATTAATTGCAGATGACATCAGATCTTAACGAATATCTGGAGAATATAATCGATGACCTTGGAGGTCTAGGTCGTTTCCAATGGATACTGATTATAATTGTCTTAGGGAGTAAGATATCAGTGGCATGGAGTACGTTAATGATGACGTTTGGAGGTGCTGTTCCGGAGTGGCATTGTAACTGGAAAACCGTTAATGGGGTCGAATACACAACAAATACTACACACTGGAAAGTATGTGAACTGGAAAACACAACTGTTCCAGTAACCTGTGGATCTATCCACTATGATCCGGAGATGTCGACAGTTGTCAGCGAGGTACATGTTGTGAACATATAAATAAATATTTCATGAATTATAATGTAGATTATGATCATAAATTGTTTAAAAAGGTTTAGGTTTATAGTATTTAATGTTACTTTCAACAATATTTCAGTTATATCGTCGCGGTCAGTATAAATGGTGGAGAGAACAGGAGTACCCGGAGAAAACCACCGACCTGTCGCAAGTCACTGACAAACTTTATCACATAATGTTGTATGGAGTACCCTCGCCATGAACGGGGTTCGAACTCATAACTTTAGTGGTGATAGACAATGATTGCATATGTAGTTGTAAACTACTATACGATCACCACCACGACGGCCCCTAATTGTTAAGAAAAATCTTGCTCGCAATACAACATGTAATTTAACCGATGAACATCAGATAGTGATCCAGTGTCTTCCTCGTCTATTAAATCTGGTTTGGTTCATAATATGTCTGTATAATAACATAGTTTCATAGAATATAGAGTTTCCTACACATATATATTGACAATGAGGGTCAATTGAGAACGAAATTGTACAACAAAAAATATGATTTAAATTTTTCCATTTTGAATGTTCAGTTAGCATGCAGCAACATCCCAGCAGCACCTGCATATGAGGAATAACGGATTCTATCTGTGTATTGTTATATGGATCATCAATTTGTCTTTTTTTCTTTAGGACATAGTAGTAGTTATCATTAACAAGGTAGAAATATTCTCGTGTATTGAAGGACATGCCTTCACAAACTTTTAAATTCACTTTTACATCCAGTGGCTTTGTGTAGTACATAGACAATAAAGCTTACACATGCCCCATATTTCGAAATGTTATTGTTTTCTTGTCACGTCCTAATATTTGTGTATTCTTTTATTTGGAACATGTGAAAATAACAACCCTTTGATTGATTGATTGATTGATTGGTATTAAAAGCAAAACTCTAGCAGTATTTCAGCTTTGACCATTGCCTTTCAATAGAACGTCAACTGTTATATTTCCTTATGTTGTAATTTGATAACTATGATAATATTATGGTAATGTTACAAGTTTCATTGCAGTGGGGTTTGGTATGTGACAATGATTGGATTACCTCTACCATTACAACAATACAGATGGGAGGACTATTTTTCGGCGGATTCGTTTCCGGTCAAATAGCAGATATATTTGGACGCAAATTTACGTACTTCTTTTCTCTATTAATATTATCATTAGCCAATGGAGCAGCAGTATTCTCGACTTCCTGGGAAATGTTTGCTACCTTCCGGTTTTTCATTGGTGTTGGTTGTGGATTTTATCTCACAGTGTATTTTACATTTTTAATTGAATTCACACCTAAGCAGTACAGATCTATGCTCATTTCGCTACCTTTTTGGCCTGTCTTTACTATAATTTACGCCTGTCTTTGTTGGTGGTTACACGATTGGATGTATGTTCAAATCGCCATTGCTGCTTCTAGTTTACCTTTCCTTTTGGGAATCTGGTAAGTAAATTGAATAATTCCACAATTGAAATAAACAACTCAACTATTTGATTTTGGTTATTTTCAAAAAGAACTACATGGCATAGAAATGCAAATTTGATACTCCGAAAGGTACACTCTCCTGTTGTGCGGGGCCGTCGTGGTGGTATGGTAGGAGGATTTACAACTATCTGTGCAATCAGTGTCTATCACCACTAAAGTTGTGAGTTCGATCCCTGTTCATGGTGAGGTGTACTCGATGCAACATTATGTGATAAAGTTTGTCAGTGACTTGCGACAGGTCGGTGGTTTTCTCCACCAATAAAACTGACCGCCACGATATGAGTGAAATATTGCTGAAAGTGGCGTTAAACATCGTAAACCAAACCAAGCCAAACCGCTGTTGTGCTCAAAAACCGGAACGTGAAGGATGGCCTCGTCTTTTAAGAATGTCGCAAACCTTGCACGTATAAGACTACCTACAGTAGCTGTTTATGCCCCGATAGAAGGCAAACATTCCTCCTTCTATCTATTATACAGTGTCAATGATAATCACCATCAACAGATCCATATAACTATACCACCGTTTTACCCACATCCTGATGTAGTCTCTGAACACTTTTACTTGGCACATGGATTAGGATTTTTGTGCTTAACGCCACTTTGAACAATATTTCAGCTTTATCGAGTTAGTTGACATATGAAAACTTTAACAATACCAAAGGTAATACCAGAAGCCGTAAATCGAAGGTCATGACAATACCATAGCAAAATAAAAAGATGGAAAAAAAACCCCAAACAACTATCCACAGAGCACTACACAGAAAATTGAAGATTGCGTAACATAAACCTCACTACTTACAGCTGACACACACTTTTACTTCAATCAATTACAGCTGACACAAACTTTCCGTCAATCAATTACATGTCTTGGAATTCATTACTATGCATTTCCTTTAGTGGTATACACATGCAATATCTAAATATATATACAGTCAGACCTGTATATAAAGACCACTCAAGGGAACATGCAAATGTGACCTTTATGAGCAGTTGCGCTTTATATACAGGGTAAAATTATATGTACTATTCATTAATGGGAAAAATGAGACTGCCCTTTATAGACAGCAATTTGTTATGTAGATGTTCACTTTAAGGCAGGTTTGACTGTACTTTGAAACGAACCTAACAAAATTCAGCATTGGGGAGAGAGAAATGCGTAAAATAATAAATATTATCAGCGCCCGTGAAAAAATGAACTCGATACCAAGGTATGTGATTAGCCTATCAGCGACTTGCGGCATTTCTATTGCTCTTCCCGGTGTTTGTCTCGGAAAATATATGTCCGTTTCGAAATAACTGAACATATATATTGATAAAAGTAACGTGAAGAATGACATCCTTTTTAACGATAGTATTATTATTCATTATATTTAGTGATTAGGTCAAGCGAAAACGCATAGTCGATTGATTGAGTATTGTTAAACGTCAAGCCAGTAGTATATAAACGTTAGAGAATATCGAAGGGGCAATTAAGAATGGACAATCCATTGAAACTGGCAACAGAAGTCACACAAGACGAGGAAAAACAAAACAAAAACACAACACAAAATGTGTTGGACACCACAATACGTATGCACAAACACAAATGACGGAAATAAGACACGATCCTTCCTACAAACAACTGGGGGTATTCTAGCTTTATTCATAACATGATAAAATTTATTAATAATAAGTCATGTAGGTAAAACAATGCAGTATGATGGGCCTATGTCCGAAAATTCAGATGACCACAAGTCAAACGTTTCGAGGCAATTGATATGATTTAAGTATCCGGAATGAGCTTGAATATTTTCATTTTTATATACAAAAAAGGAGAAAAGGAAATACAAATCTACATTAAACAAACACCGGGTTCTTCTGGGGTCGAAAGGCGTACTGCAGCGAGAAGATATGAATCCCAGAAAGCATACGTAGATATTCACCATAACACATCATGAACATAAAAATGGTGAACCGCATATTTTATTTAGCTTTATTGGAAATACTAATTTAAAGGGTCATTGAATAAAATCGAACATTTTTATTTCAGGTTTGTGCCAGAAAGTTATAGATGGCTAGTATCAAGTGGTAAAATAGAAAAGGCACATGGTGTAATAGCGAAAATTGCTAGAATAAATGGTAAACCTGTACCTGATTTCTCTAAATTTGCTGAAATAGTCAAAGCTGCCGAGTCAACTTCAAAGGAGAAGAAATATACAATTGTTGACATAGTCAGAAACCGAACACTCCTGAAATATACAATGCTATTGGCGATTGGATGGTAAATATAACATAAATATTGTTCGAAATATGGTTTTTGCCCAAATATTGCTTTCATGTCATATATAATAAAAACGTAGATATCAAAATTAGTGCGCAGGACGCGTTTCTGGAATAACCATCATCAGGTACGCTTTGTTTTAATAAGAAATATTAATAGGTTTTTTAACATGTATAACAACATTTAGAAAAGTTTGAAGATACGAAAGGAGTACAGAAGGATATATAATACAATGGCCAGAGGAAAATGATAAACAATGCTCTACAAACACGAGACAGAAAACTAAGGATTGAGGAAGTAAAACCGCCCAAAATTCAGGTGCTCAGTTTCTGTTCCAAAAGAGGCACCCATCTTGTGACTAATATACGACACGAATATCATGTGATATGTATGATTGCTTTTATTGGTTTTAGAAACACTTATTAGTTCAGCAACTCTCAGAAAATATATTTTTGTTTTCAGGATTTCCTGTGGTTATGGGTACTATGCTATATCTTTTGGAGTACAACAACTGTCAGGAAATCTGTATATTAACCTAATACTTATCAATGCTATGGATATTATTTCTATTGTTGTCTGGTATTTTACAAATTGGTAAGATACGTAATTTTGTTGTCTAAACTTTCAGATAATTTACTTTCAATGTATGTTTATTGTTGCTTCCATATGTATATGTTTTTCATAACAACATCTACTGAAGGGGGCCGTCGTGGCCGTGATCGTATAATAGCTGCATATACAACTACCTGTGCAATCAGTGTCTATCACCACTAACGTTTTGAGTTCGATTTCCGCTTATGTATGCGATGCAACATTATGTGATAAAGCTTGTCAGTGACTTGCGGCACGTTTTCACCGATTTCCTCCACCAATAAAACTGATCACAACGATGTAACTGAAATATTGTTGAAAGTGGCGTTAAACACCATAACTCTCCCTAATCACAATCCAACATCTACTGAAATATATAAGTTTGGATAACAGTAGTACACGATACAAACATAAACAATTTCACAACCCGGTAAGTAAAGATATGAGAATTTATTTATTGACTAGTGTTTGAAGTCAAATGAGTATATGTTCATCTGTACTCATGCCGATAGTAAGCGTGCAAATAATAAATCATGTACGTAAAGAGTCGGTGCTGGGTTAGTGTTATGCTGCTTAATGCCATTTCCAACAATATTTCAGTTATATCATGGCGGTCAGTTTTATTGGTAGAGGAAACCGGAGTGACCTGTCGAAAGTCACTGACAGACTTTATCACAAAATATCTCCCCATGAACGGTACTCGAACTCACAACGTTAGTGGTGATGACCACCGATTGCATAGGTAGTTGTAAATCAAACTACCATACGATCACGACCACGACAGTTCCCAAAATCGGCGATGGGATGGGCATATATACGGAAATATATAATGGCACAATGCAAAAATAGTGATAATGAGTATCATGGA
Organism: Bathymodiolus septemdierum; assembly: GCA_963383655.1. Taxonomy (NCBI): domain Eukaryota; kingdom Metazoa; phylum Mollusca; class Bivalvia; order Mytilida; family Modiolidae; genus Bathymodiolus; species Bathymodiolus septemdierum. The sequence goes on from OY726523.1 coordinate 15,458,623, forward strand.
AAATTATTCATATCAAGATGTTATTGATAAGCAGCCAACGCAAATTGTCTACATCTAAGGAAAATGACGCGAGATCCTCATTTACGCCCCGTTATAAAGATGAGATGTATATTTCATTCGTTCCACACAAGCAGTGAACGATCATTTCGGAATGTGCTTGTACCTCACAGCTTAGAAATTAGGTTCTATTCCTATTACATATAAAACAGTATTCCCTCGAGGACACCTTATTTTATGAGTTATGCTTTGTGAATTATATTTTATGAGTTAGTTTTTTTTAGGTAGGTTTTGTGAGTTATGTTTTGTTTGTATATGGTCCTAATTTAAGACCTCGCAGAGACAGTATATATATATATATAGAATGAAGAACAATAATAAAATTTGCTATTTACCTGGATTGTCCTTCATGTATATAGCATGTTAAGTACTAACAACTGTGATAAAGGCAAAATGTGAAATAAGTACACCCTGGATAGACTCAACATCACAAGCATAAAAAGTCCGAAAAAAAAAAGATCGAACCCTTTACTCACACAATAACATAAGTCAGAAATAAATATTTTAGAAAACATACCAAAGCGTAAATAAAAAAATGACAGACAATAGAAAACGAAAAGTACAAACAATGATCTACAAAACATTACAGAAAAAAACTAATGACGGGGAACACTCAAAACCGTGGTGAAATCAAGCGATCTGTAGCATTCATTATATTACTGTTGAGCGACACGGACATCATCCGATAATTGTGTTGGGCACCAGTATACGTAAATAGATATAAATAACATAAATATAATACGAACCGCCCACAAAACAAATAGGAGTAAAGACGACAAAGACCGTTGTTATGCGGAATTGGTAGCGAACATAACAACAAGGAAAACTTAAAACATGAAGACATGTAATTGGACAACAAAGTGAACTCTACGCAGAAATCGAGGTCACACATGTAGCATTGACAACAAATAGAGGTAACGCTATCTAACGTATTTATGATAGTGTGGTCATTAGAAATACCCCCTTTTTTCGCTGACTGAATAATAATAATAATAAGAAATAGTGATTGAGAGATGTTTGACATAAAGTGAGCAACCTTTCTGTGATATCAAGGCGAGCATTAGTTACATTTCGTTGAGATGATGATCATGACGCTCTTATTCCGTAATGCTGTGTGCTTAAAGAAAAAGAACAGCAAAGATCAAATATACAGATTTTGGTTTCAGCCGACCGGAACTCGAACACACGATCTACCGCACTCAGAGGAAGCACATGAAAAATTACACCACCGGTTTGAAATATTTATGTCGTGTCTTTCATTGCAGATGCTTGTAAGGAACGATTGAAACAGTAATATCAACTTCTATTTTTCAGTATAGGAAGAAAGTGGACTACATTTATGTTTTTCGTTATTGGTGGTGCTGCTGGAATTGTTGTTGGAATTATACAATTTATAGGCAAGTGTTTTTGTTTTGAAATTACCGTTCCTGAATAAAATAATTTATAACAACTAAGGCCAATCTTTCTTATGCATAGGTTAAAAACTACTCTGATGCTGACAAAGTTCTCTGAAACTGACATCATCAAAATGCTCGAGTTTGTGATTGACAAAATATTTGCTATGTTTGGTGGACGTGTTTTACAACAAACAACCGACAACCGATACTTTACGATAAAAGAAACTATTTCAATTATCCCATTGTGTACTTTCTATTTTATGTAGCAACTGCATATGAAGTAAATATCTCTCAGTTGAGACGATATTCCAGAGACTGTGTGTCCTACCATGATATTCTTGATAGGGGATTGCTACTAACAAGGAAGCTACTGAACCAAGTGTTGGTCTAGAACAAAGTGGACATCATGATAATCTAATCGCAATGCAACTTGTTATCATTATGATATGGATGAACAATTGCTTTCTTGCAGTTAAACAACATTCACTCACTCACAAGTTTAAACCATGTTCTCTGTGTATATTAGCGCCATAGAATATCAAACCATTCTGTACAAAGGCGAAGTTCATTGAATACACTTGCTGTCCTTTTCAATTTAAAGCTATCCTTTTCAGCTATATGTATGCACTGAACGATTTGGTTGAAATTTAAATAGTACATATGTCAGACCTGTGCTATGTGGCCTTTCAACGGAAAATTGAAATACGGTCATATAAGACAGGTGATCGCTAAATACAGGTTAAATTTATATGGAATGCACTGTGATGGGAAATTAAAATTAAAGGCACATAATACAAGTCATTGTTTAATAGAGGTGGTCAATAAAGCAGGATTGATCGATTCATACAACTGCAAGTACCAATTGGTCATTGTCTATTTATCGTTGTTTCAATTGCAAACAGATTGTTGTTTTTTTTTTTTTTTTTTGGGTGTAACGACACTTTTAACAATATTTCAACTATATCTGCGGTCAGTTTATTGGTGGTGGAAACCGGAACATCCGGAAAAAACCACCGACCTGTCGCAAGTCACTGACAAAGAGTTAAGAAAAACATTTATGGTTGGTTTATGGTGTGTAACGCCACTTACAACAATGTTTCAGTTATATCGTGGCGGTCAGTTTTATTGGTGGAGGAAACCGGAATACCCGGCGAAAACCACCATCCTGTCGCTACTCATTGCCAAGCTTTATCACATAATGTTGTATCGAGTACACCTCGCCATGAATGGTGTTCGAACTCACAACTTTAGTTGCATCTAATTTAAGTTCTACAATATCATGTATTACATTTTATAGATCTGGCAGACAAAGATGAACTTGTGAATGGGTTTGCCTTGTCGTCAAAACTATGTGTGTCATCTGGATGGTCAGCACTCATGCTATTAACTTCAGAATTATACCCAACAGTAGTCAGGTAAATGTCAATTACAAGGAGAGTTTATGGTGTTGAACACCACTATTAACTGGTCAGGTAAACGTGAATTACTAGCAATGCAAAGGTTGAATAATACAATTTCATAACCGTTTCAAAACCATTTCGTCTTGTGTCTTAGAGCTATTCTGTTTAATATGTCACCACAGGAAATGCCTACACTTCCGGAACAACTGAGTCGCCCTGGTTTTTAGTTGTCTTTGTTTTACTCGATCTTTAGTTTTATGTGTATGTTTTGTAGATCGTTGTTTGTCCTTTTGTACTTTTTCTTTTGGCCATAGTGTTGTCTGTACTTCTTCGATATGCGGATTCTAGTTACCCCTTTGGTATCTTCAAACTCTTCTTACTTGCTTGTTTTGTATTATGTTTACCAGCACAATATGCGTTTACACACGTCATGTATGAACATTTCTTACACAATTTAGACTAACTAAACATTAGAGAATACCGAAGGGGCAATCATAAAGGGACGATCCAGAGAAACTGGCAACATAGAACGAACACAAACAAAAGAAAAACACCATAAACACAACACAATATGTGTTGGACACCACTTTACGCAAACAAACACAAATACATGATTCCCCGTTACGATTTTGGTTTCCTTATTTCCTTTGGTATATATAATTGAAAAAAAGATCGCGACCGCGTCTGTGGCTCAAAATAAAAACCTCGTCAGAAGAGGTGCCACAGAACACCGTTTTATATGTACGACTGCGGAAGTGCACTTCAGAGCAGATACTATATAATGATGGACATTACATTTAAAGAACAATAAACGGTAAATACAAATTTTTGAGCAGCATATCTGCCCGAGACAAAGGTCACACATCCACAAAGTGTCTTCGAAATACGTTACCATTGAAACACCACTTGACTAACGAATATAGCCTGTGATGTTTATCTAGGAAAACAATAAACTGCAGTTACCACAGCCACCAGTTTTAATGGCCAATTTAAATTGATGCTCGTTTTCTTCCAATATACTGAAGCATTCTACCATATAAACAATATTTAATCTTTTGAGGTTGATTTAGTGTAAACAAATATATGTAATTTTAAAATACTTAAAGAACATTAATCAATCAAAAACATTTTATCCTCAGATTATGTCATGAAAACGGTGTACTCGAAATATAATTATCTCACTGAAGTTAAAATGTCTGTTTTATCTCTCGTTGCTTGCTCATGGTCGGTGGTTCTTTCCGGCTTCCTCCACCACTAAAACTGGTCGCCATGATATAGCTGAAATATTGTTGAAAGTGGCGTTAAAAACCAATAAAAATTATCAACCAATCTGTTTTATCTCTGTCACGTTAAATGTAGTTTATGTCAGTATATGACAATGTATGTATATTGATGTAAATAAATGTTAGAGAATACAGAAGGAGCAATCAAAAATGGAAAATCTAGAGAAACTGGCAACATACGGTACACTAGACCATGAACAACAAAAACGCAACACAATATGTGTTGGACATCACTATACCCTAACAAACAAAATACCATAAATAAGACATGAGCCCTCATGTAAATAACGGAGACGACAAACTAAATTGTATAATTTGTGCCCGATCCGTTTTTCTTGTTTATGTCAAATAAATATGTTTAAGCTAACAAATACAAGTTCTATTCAACTTCGCAACTTTCGCGGAGACATCAAAATCGCGAAATTATATAACCGTGAATATTTCGGTTAAAATTAGAGAAAAATTATCAAGAAATATTGTCTTGAATATCCATGAAATATTTGCCACTGGACATTAAGCAACCAGCAATTACCATAAAAATACCGAGGTTAAACACAAATGTTTTTGTATTTTCATTTTCTTCTTCCAAATCGATTTTAATAGAATTTAACCAATCAGAGTACACAATATATTTTCAGAAATATAGGATATGGTGTTAACAATGCTGTGGCTAGAATTGGTGCAATGGTAGCTCCACAACTCGTTTTTGCGGTAAGTCGTCATACTTAAATTTACAACTCCTAAATGTCAGTAATAAATATATGTAAGATAAACACAAAATAGTAATCATGATTATCTACTTTTGTAGAGTGAGACTACGCCTGGTTTGTCTTATTTACTGTTTGGTGGTTTAATGATGTTGTCGGCACTGTTAGTTGTGACATTACCAGAAACGAATAAAGCAGCTTTGAAAGATACAATTGAAATCAATGAAAGAACACCAGTTATCAGCAAGAAAAACGATGAAAAGGGTTTATCAAACAAAGCATACCAGAAAGATGGGTACACAGCAAGGTGACTCAAATGGACCGACTACTCTTTGCAGGAATATATATGTACCAAAACATTAACGTGCCACAGATAAAGACCAGTAGGGTCTGGTCGAAAGCACCAACATTTTAACAAAACAGTTTTTGCATTGTACCTCATAAAATGAGAGATGTTATATACAATATACATACTTACTAACTTAATTAAATGGGAATCTGCCAGAATACTTTTACTAACTCGATTGGTTTATGTCTGCATCATAGCCACCTCTAGAATTATTTCAGCTATAATGTTGGTGGAAAAAAAGCACCGAGAATTTAGAAAAATCCACCGTTCTATAAGGAATAGTTTCTGAATTAAAAGTAAGACTCCGACAATGTTTTACCTGATCGTTATGAAATGTGGTATGCAAGTAATTATGTCGTCTTTTTTAACAATAAAATATGCTTTCTGTAATTATTTCCATTTCTATGAACGATGAAAACAAGTCATTGTTGTTGGACTATGATTCCATTGTAAAATTATTCATACATCATATCACAAATTACTTTGTTTGCATATATTAGATGATAAAATTATGTCATATATATCGGGGTCCTATGATACCGTGCTAGTTGAAATTGATTGAAATAGCACGTGCATACATGCTATCATAGAACACGCGATACCATAGCATAGGACTATGCAAGTATTTTATTCGTGTTACTTGCAATCGGTACTGATTTTACAAAGGGAATTAACTGACTGGGTGTTGTGTAATGTCAAGTGAACAATATTTCCTGGTATATTCATAAGAGTACCAACAATAGATCACAAAGGGAAATAACTCTAGTATTAATCTTTGGACAAATGTTACGCGTTAAAGGAGAATAATAATAATACGTATGTCATAATAGTACTGGTCTTTGTCCAACATATTCTACCTCCTAGCTAGTAGTCAGTTGGCTATCAGCATTCATTGACCCTGCTAGTGTACTGTCCATGTTTATGTTGGCATTCATTTTTGTGACCGTATGTGGTCTTTGATTGAGTGAAAGCAAATCTGCTGGTTTTTCATAGTTTATTTATATATATATGTATTGCCGTTGGAGATCTAGTTCTTAAGAGGGTAGGGTTGGAAGGAATCCCATTAAACGGCTTAGTCCTCTCCATTTATTTTGCCTGACCTAAGCTAGGACCTGGATTTTCAACGTCATATGATATGTGGTTGAGGTTAAGGTGAAAGGTGATTGTTCGTTTTGTTTATATAGGTGGAATTGTTGATCATCATTGTTTAAAATAGTGTAGCTTTAATGTTCTATGCAATCATATGCATAATATATAAGACAAGAGCCCTCCTACAAAAAAATATAACCTGTATATATTGATTTATTCATCCACACTTTAATCTCTTGAATAATCTCTAGACAAAAGACTTGCAGAAATAAGAGGTAATCTAAGCCCATTAATAACTTCCAGAGCACCACCTGGCTGATAATCAAAGAATTGACCGGATGCAAGTGAGGGTTGTCCTCCATTACTGACTAACACTTCCGGAAAAGTGTATTTACTGGTAAAATTTCCGGTTATTCGAAATTCCCGGAAGTACAAATTAGAACTTTCAGTTAATTTTCCACAGCTATGTTCCTCGCTACTTGCACATTCAAGCAAGATGCAAACTTGTAGATATAACGTTGCATTGTACGTGTGAAGGCCGTCGAACGCACCGAAGGCAACCAAGTTACCTGACGCTTGCATCATTTCATAATCCAGATGGCAGCACAGATTATTATTACAGACAGTAATGACTCCACCGGATTCTTCTAAAAGTGTAAATGTATAAGTATCGTTGATAATGCTTGCATTAAACGTTTTGATGATCTTTTCATTTTGCAAACTGTACCGCGGGGAAAAGAGAGGCGGAGTTGAAAATCGTATCCCACCAAGCTGCGGGATACGCAAAATTTGAAATATTATATTTCTTAATTAAATCAATGGCGGGATTTTTGAAAAGTAAATCAAAACAAATAAAAATACCAAAACGTCCGAATGGTGTTTCAAAAAATATATGCTCCGTTGAAGGTGCTGGATCGAACTGTGGCTCATAAAAGAGGTGTGTTTTATGATAGCGAGCAATTAACGTCCCATTCGGGCTATACACTACGTTTGTATTAAACTGGTAATGACCATCGGACGGACATTTGGGTTCCGTTTTATTATCACAAGATTGATAATCGCCCATGTTAGCAACAATATACATATTATTTGATGATGCCATGCAGCTCAAATTCCGTTGAATTTCTGTATTAGGGTATTTGCCAGGTTCTTTGCATGGAGTCCATGTTTCCTCAGCAGGATTTGGTATATATTCCAGATACGACTCAATTCCTCAACGTGTGTAATCAAATCCATAAATACCATCTTCGGGAAATACCAGAATCTGGACATCCTTAAAAAGACGTACAAGATACATTACTACTGAAATTAAAGAAGCGAAAAATAAATACGGGCAGCTTCTTTTGTTTAAATAGTAATGTATATAACTTGTACAATAATGATGTTATCAAAATTAAAAAAAAGTTGTGATAATAGTTTTGTTTGTGAACGAGTTTAATTTTTGTCCTATGACAACATTGGTCAAATTCTTAAGCTCATTAATAAAAAGAACTGGAACAACATCGGCCTGTAGCTGATAATAGAGGCCGGATTTACAATAGCTTTGTTGGGGGTAGTATTGTACAAATAATTATACATTATTGAATATTTGATACAATTAAATGAAAAATAAAAAATATCGTACTCTCGACACATTTCCAAAATTCAATAGAGATATCGTAAAAACATCCCAACACAAATACATGATCACCAATGTTTATGGATTTGTTCAGGCCCTTCAATAAAAAGGGCGGGGTTAAACTAGTTTTACGTGTCCGATCCATTATTGCAATATCTTTCTCCCAGAAATGTGTCCTGCGCACTAAATTTGATATCTACGTTTTTATACTCGTATTTGGTTAAATATATACAAATGTATAGTGTAGAATTAACATGGAACCATATAATACCAACAATGTATCAGTGATCATAATGTTGTCAATGTATATCTGGAAGAGTTCAAAAGATCATGTATGTGACAGGTACAATGTAATATATTTCCGAGTTATATTTCGTAAGGAGATCATTCAGTCCTATTTATATACAGCATTTACGGGTCATTTCTTTACGACAATGCTTTAGTTCTTTTTAACTAAAATGTAAAATGCAAATAACATTTGTTGTATAAATGTTTGAAGCGCGTCGTGCGCACTAAATTTGATATCTACGTGTTTATGTGATTGAGGCGGTCACTGCCGGTGGATAACTTTTTCTATCACTCCTAGCTAACCACAGATCATCCATGACCTCTTTAAACATTCCCTCTGGTAAAGAGTCTGAGGATTTACCCTATTTATATTGGATACCTAAACTCCATAAGACACCATACAAAGAAAGGTACATAGCGGGATCATCAACTTGTTCGACGAAAGAATTGTCTATTCACCTGACAAAGATTCTGTCTGCAGTAAAAGAGGGACAACAGAAATATTGTGAAACTGTTTATTCGCGTAGTGGCATAAATCACATGTGAATTTTGAAAAACTCTAAAGATCTTTTGGATAACCTGAAATCAAGATCTTTCTCTCAGGTATCCTCCATCAAAACTTTTGATTTTTCAACTCTATATACCACCCTACCGCATGACAAATTAAAAACCCGCTTAAAAGAAACAATTCATAAAGCTTTTAGTCATAGAAACTATGGCTCAAAATTTGTTGTGTTAGGCTACAATTCCACATATTTTTCAAACAAAATTCATTAAGGTAAAACATGCTACTCCGAGGAACAAGTGATCAGTATGCTGGAGTTCCTCATCGATAACATATTTGTCTCCTTTGGAGGGACACTTGTTTCAGCAGGTCGTCGGCATACCAATGGGTACGAATTGTGCCCCTCTTCTAGCCGATTTATTTTTATGCTCGTATGAGTTTCACATACAGGTATATTGATATATCCTCCAGAGCTGGAAGTTAAAGAGACCACCGATACAGCTTCGTCCGCATCATTTTTGGACTTATACCTCGAATTTGACGACAGTGGTCAACTCAGTACTAAAATTTATGATAAGCGGGACGACTTCAATTTTAAAATCATAAATTTTCCAAACATGTGCAGCAATATACCAGCTTCTCCTGCATATGGTGTTTACATCTCGCAATTGATTCGCTATGCAAGGGCCAGTAGCAATTATTCTGATTTCCTGAAACGTCATCTTCATCTGAGAAACAGGCTACTGGACCAGGGCTATAAAAAGATTCGCCTTATTCGATCTCTTAAAAAGTTTATATTCCGATACCAATATCTTGTCGAAATATATTCCGTCTCTGCAGAAAAAACTATAAGCGATGCATTTTCATATAGTGAAAATGTATATAGATAAAGAAGTAAAAAATGTCAAGAATTTTTTTGTCAATGTGTGACGTAAAAATATTTTTGACATTTACGTCACCGAATATGGTACTGCTTTGACAACTATTTTACCTATTTTGTTCCTGTATTTATTACTGAAATTTACAGTTCCTAAATATTAATAAAAGTAAGGTTCTCCTCCATCAGGCATAGGTGACATTAATCGATCGTGGCTATCCTGTTTAGACCCTTTGGTTTTATTGCTCCCAAAACATTAAATTATTTGGCTTTCCTTCCAATCTTTCGATGAAGGTTATTCCAGAATTAAACGTGTCGTGCGCACTGAATTTGATATCTACGTTTTTAATATAAAATTTCGCATAGTTATCGAACACAAAATGGTTACGGTTTCAACAATATTTCAGTTATATCGTGGCGCTCAGTTTTATAGGTGGAGGACACTTGAGTACCCAGAGAAAACATTAGACCTGCCGAAAACAAACCACCAATTGGAGATGGGCACCTCATTAAAATGGTTTCATTCATATTAAGGATTTATACCAGTATTCTCAATAAGATTTTGTCAGATTTTATTTGGAAATCATAACAATTTCCCCCATATTGATGTAATCTATAACTCCATTGATATAACCATATTCTTAATAGTTACACGTTGTAATAAAAACGTAGATATCAAATTTAGTGTGCACGACACGTTTCTGGAATAACCTTCATCAGGTACGCTCAATATCAAATATTGGAAAGCCAAATATCTAAACCTACATAATGTTTTCTCAGATGTGACAATTAAAATGCAGTGTTGTGCAGCGACGCAGGTTCATATTAGACTTTGGTCTTGTTAAATATTTAATAGTTTGACTAATTTAATACAATCGGGTGCTAACATCAGCAAGATATCTTTTTTAATTTACAATAACAATTAAATGTGTTGGTTTATGATGTGAAGAATCGTTCAAAAAAGGATTTTTCAAAGATAGGTTCTAATATCATAGTATCGCATGAGGAAACAAATAATGGCATTAATGCACGCATCACTGCATTCATCTATGCTTATATACTCTACATTGTCAATTCAGTTATCTGATATACAGTTATCTAGATCCAGGTAGAAGAGTTTTAACATCTTGTCAGAAACGCTCAATACTATCTTTTTTAAAACATATAAATTCCATTTTGATCTTGTGCTTGAATCAATAACGTTAAGGGTTTACAAATTTAACACCATCCATTTTATTGAAGTGTATGTTCCATTATGAGCGTATCTGATGAAGGTTATTCCAGAAATGCGTCGTGGACAATAAAGTTGATATCCACGTTTTTATCCCAGCTCATAGAAGTAAGTGGGTATTTGTGTTATCGATATCGTATTTGTCTCTGTCCTGGCGGTGTGGTATATTTTGTGTTCATTTTATGAATAGTTAATTTATTTTCTTCAAATTCAAAACTATCTTCAGCATTTATTTATTTTTTTTTAAACTTACAACCTCCTGCTAACAGGGCATTTTTAACTTCTGCCTTCTAGACAATCACATACTGATTTTGCTCGACAAGTTTAAAATAAATAATTTAATGGATTGGTGGTGATTTTCTCATAGAAATATTATTAAATCAGTTTTATTTTCTCAATTCTATTGTACAGATAAAAAAACCCACACACACCGTAGATATCAAATTTAGTGCGCACGGAATAAAGTTCATCGGGTACGCTCAATATCGAAATATTGGAAAGCCAAATTCTGCTGGGAATATGTGCAAAACTAATGGATCTATATCCCGCAGAAAATCACTGATAAAATCTTGGATTATTGTGTTTTTGTCAGACATGACATAACAAGTTTTTTTTTCGTTTTTTTTGTTATTTTTGTTATTTTGTGTTATGTATTCGAATTTATGCTTTGGTCGCAATAATCAAATTCTGTCCTCTGGATATTATTTCCTTATAGTGCTTATACATCGTCATTGTTATATAGTAATCTTGGACTCTTGTAATCATGTCGAACCCTCCTTAATTGCTTTTGCAGATCGTTTTTCTGGGGCATCTCGACTTGTATATGGACTCATGAAAAGCGTTAACAGTTTCCTATATAATGCCACGAATATTATTTTTATCCACTACCTCCTTACGTATATTTTTATATCAAATGAGGGTCATTGCTATATTTATTAAAGAGACAAAATGTGTCCATGTTGTCTCAATTTCACCGTACTATTATCTTAAACTGTACACACTTTCATCAAATCCCAACAAAATTTAAAATAGTGGTGTCCAACACATATTGTATTGCCAGTATCTCTGGATTGTCCATTATTGATTGCCCCTTCTAATTTTTCTAATGATTATTTACATTCATAAAATTACTTGTGTGTACTATTTATTAAGTCATGCTTTCAATACTTGCATTTTAAAACAGGTAACTGTTTTGCTTAGTGGAATTTATTCATTATTATCTATATGAGACTAATACAAGGGAACTAACTTGTTCCTTGGGAAATATTTTGTTTAACAGTTATCTTCCTTTGCACTGCTTTCCTCTCTGTCAATTAAATCTTCTTACTTTATTTTGTGTATTGATGACAGTTCCGAGGGCTCGACCAAAAGGGCTCCCCAGGTGCCATTATTTTGTATTATAAAAGTATTTCAACATGTCATGTAGGCGTCACTTGGAACACAATCAAGTTGAAAGTATTTGATTTGAACTAAGAACTAAATAAACTTTAAACTTCGAAAAAGGAGAATCCAGAGAAACGAAGAAAAAAAACCCAAAAACAACAACAACGCAAAATATGTTGGACATCACTATACGAAAATAAACACAACGTAATTAAGACCTGCGCCCTCGTACAAACAACTGGAAGTAAGGACGAAACGAACATCGTTTATATGCGGAAATCGTAGCGGACATCAGAAAACGGAACTCAGAACGTAAAGCACATAAAAGGACAACACAATAAACTATAAAGACGAGCAACACGGATCCCAACAACAAACCGGAGGTGAACTCAGTTCCTGCTTCTTATAAGACACCCGCCGTGTTACTCATATATACACTCAAGTCCGGTTAAAGTCTTGTCATTGATACAGAAAAGAAAACATCTACGTAAAAAGTAAAAAAATCCCTTGTCATTTGAGATATGGATATTTCGTAACGGTCAACAACATTGTGATGATGACCGTAGAATATTTGTAGCGATGGCTTCAACTTGAGAGCAACGTAGCCTAAATTTTTCCCATTTTAATAAATATTAACAAAAGGTCAAAAAGTCACTTTGGTTATTGACAGTTGTTCAAATCAATGATAGCAAAGGCCGGCATTGTATGGAAATAGCCGAAATAGCTGTCTAGGTGATCGAAATAAAAAAAATCATTATAGGTCATCTACCAAACAATGTAAATAACATTATTTTAATCAATGGCTAAACAAACATTATTATAAAGCATACTCACTTTGATCAACGGACAGGAGATTCATGACTCCATGATACGATTTTAATCTCCAATAATGTACATTTTTAGAATGATCCTAATACAATACTTATTGATAGAAACAAAATAGTGGTATAGCATTTAGCTAGAGGTTACACCAGCGAACGGCCTGGGACAACAAGCAGGCGGCCTTCGAGTTGACGAAAGAAAAGATTACTGCCGAGAAATGGGTAACAGTTCAACAAAATGAGCGCGATATGAAATTTAACGACAGCTGTTCTTCATATTGTCGAATTGCCATTCGGAAGCGGGCAATAGCTATTAGTGATAACGAAAACCTATCATGGTCTCATTGTATTTTACGGAAAGACAATAGAAAACGTGATAGATCACGCTAAAACATGACATTATATGACGTGAAAACTTGATAGATGATGTAAAATGTATCTTTTATTTAAGATTGCTGTACTTAAAGAAACGTATAAAATGCAGTAAACAATAAAAAGAAACAAGAGCAAGAAAAGTTTTCTCCTTGATTGGTGTTTAACGCCAACTTTAGCAATATTTCAGCTATATCGCGTTAAAATTTCATTATTAACTTAGACACCTACAGGACCCTACAAAACATACTTGTCTATAAAACAATTTGATTATATGTACACAAAAAAAGAAACATTAAAAAGTTTTCTGAAAATGTTAACGACATGATGTGATTTCAAACTGACAAAAGCAAGCTATATTAAGAAATATTTAATATGTTATTCTCAAAAGTGAACACCCAACCAACAATTGTACTGCCACTAAATAAACCTAATGATGTGTCTACTAGTAATGTGTAATAAGAAGGGAAATATATATATGTACAATGCGCGTATTAATTTTTGAATTCTTTAAGGTACTTAATAATAATAGATTTTAACGGGTTTTTCAAGTTGGCAGGGTATTTAAAGAAAGTGCAACAGTAATTTTTTTCTTTATCGAGGATTGGGCGGTGACCATATCGAGAAGACACATGCTTATCTCAAGAGTGGGTTGGTTAATGGTGCTTAACGACTCTGTCAACAATATTTCAGTTATATCATGGTGATCAGTTTTATTGGTGGAGGAAACCGGAGTACACGGAGAAAACCACCGCCCTATCGAAAGTTGGTGACAAAAACTTTATCACATAATGTTGTATCGAGTACACCTCGGCATGCACGGGGTTCAAACTCACAACTTTAGTGGTGATAGGCACTGATTGTACAGGTAGTTGTATATCCAACTACCATACGATCACGACCACGAAGGCCCCTATCTCAAGAGTGAAAAAGAAGTTTAAATAAAACAAAATATACGAGGGTTGTCCGTAAAGTTCGTGGACTATCTCAATAAAATCTAACCGACATGTCCGAAATGATTGAAACTAGGATATAATTAATTACATGATTTACTGATTAATTGTACAAAATTTTATCACAGTACATGCTTAAGTAATTGTATTCCGTCAATTTAAAAATCAATAGTAACTCACACCCGGAGCACGGCAAAAATACCACATAACTTGCGAGTCGCTGTTTTTAAATTTTGTTTTTCTAAGTATCAAACTCCGCGAAAATTCACCTGAAACTTACAATATGACGTCGACAATACTCATGACATTACACCTGCTAAATTTGAAAAGTCAAAGTTTCGAAATGGCTGAGAAATCTGGATTTGAAGCGCTGAAGACAGGATCGGCATTACTAAAAAAAGGGACGTTTGCGGAAAAGGTGGAGCAGCGGGCGTGATAAAGTTTTGCGTGGACATCGGAAAAACGCCAACAGATACGCATAAGTTCTTAAAACAGTCAGAGAAACATAGTAAAGTAAGCGGTTCATTGATATTCAAGTGGCACAAAAGGTTTGCGGACGGAAGAGACAGTTTAGAAGACGATGAGCGGGAAGGCAGACCATCTTTTAGAGAATCCGATGCTGTAAAAAATGAAGTTCGGGACGTTATTAACGGCGATCGGCGGCTAACAGTCCGTGAAGTTGCAGACAAATGTGGAATTTCTAAGACTACAGCGCACCACATTTTAGGAAATGATTTAAATATGAACCGAGTATGTGCTAGATGGGTACCGCGAATTCTTACAGCTGAGCATTTAACAAAAAGAGTGGAATTGTCAAAACAATTTATCAAAAAAGTTAATCGTTGTGGCATAAGATTTCTAGACCGAATAATTACAACCGACGAAAGCTGGTTCCACTACTATGATCCGGAAACTAAACAACAGTCAAGTCAGTGGAAAAACTGTAACTCTCCTCCACCAAAAAAGGCAAAAATAACCAAATCACTGGGAAAGAATATGTTTATTCTCTTTATGGACAGGAAAGGAATGCTTCTGACACACGCTGTTCCTCGTGGCCAGACTGTCAATTCTGAATACTACTCCAAGGTAATAAACATAATAATTACTTTTGAAATTAATGAATTAATTATTTTCCCTGTAAATTTAAACTAATATAATAAACATTTCAAAAATGTGTTCATCTGAAAGAGTTAATTTTATATTATCAATTTGATTTTATTTTATAGATGCAATACGGTAAAAAGTCTGTTTATCTTGTTAGGTACTGAGGCGAGATTTGGTACAAGCTCTGAGAAAGAAACGTCCTTATTTAGCTGCCAATCTAGGCCAAGTGATACTACACCAAGATAATGCACCGGCACACACTTCCCAAACAACTCAACTAGAATTAGATTTACTTGGATTCGAGTGTCTGAAGCATCCTCCATACTGCCCTGATTTATTGCCAATGGATTTTGCAGTATTTCTGTACATTAAATCATTTCTCCGTGGACAGAGGTTTGATGATTTACCGGAACTAAGACAGGAAGTGATGAATATAATTCTAAATATGAAAACGGAACAATTTGAGAAAATATTTGATGACTGGTTAAAGAGAGGTAAGAAATGTGTTGAGTTGAAAAAGTTAACTTTTACCTCGGTTGACGTTGAACGTCAGGAGTTTTTTTCGTGCTCCGGGTGTGAGTTTCTATTGATTTTCAAATTGATGGAAATACGATTATTTAAGCATGTACTGTGATAAAATTTTGTACAATTAATCAGTAAATCATGTAGTTAATTATATCCTAGTTTCAATTATTTCGGACATGTCAGTCAGATTTTATTGAGATAGTCCACGAACTTTACGGACAACCCTCGTATATATTGATGTATTGCAATTTATTTATGATTTAGTTTTTTCCTTTTCATTGATGTTATATTAAATTTGAAATTATCCTTTATAGATTGGATAATAGCAAGAGAATATTGATCTTTGGCTGATGTAATCTGATATAACTAATTGAACTTTTGTGTGATAATAAGAATATGATGTACATGTGATATTTATACCACAGTTTTCCGAGTTAAATGTTTAAACAATCGAAGCGTGCGATTGTTTAACGATTAACTCCGCGGAAACCGTTGTATAAAGTATGAAGCCATGCAATATCGAGCAATATTCACGGCTCTCGGAGAGTAATAAAACTACAGCCCAGATGTAAAATATGCAATATTTCGTATTTGCATGTAAATATTTCATAGTTCTTAGCTGTTTCCTACATTCTGGTGTATAAACCATAAAAAGATCGAAGGGAAAAGATACATTCATGTTACAAGTATATTTAATAATAAATGGTTACTGCGCCTTTCAACATCTACTACGTATTGTTGATTGCTTGCATAAAAAGGTATAACAAAAAAGATAATTTGATCAATTTACACATTCTAGAATGATTTTATTCAGAAAATTACACAAGTTAGGTACATAAACTATTTATGTTCGCTTGATCATTGTGAATTCGAACATTAATGGAAGTGTTAAATATTAGATCTAGAATACAATTATTATTGTACGTGTCCAGGGATACTTTTATATGCTTTAATCTGACTCGAAATGTTGCTATACATTATTTTATATGGTTTCTGGAAGCACGAGGTTAAAACAAAATACCACATGAAGAGTTTGAAGACACCAAAGGGGTTATCAGAATCTGTAAATCGAAGAAGGGCAGACAACACAATGGCCAAAAGAAAAAGTACAAACAACGATCATCAAAACATGCACATAAAACTAAAGATCGAGTAACACGCACCCCACTAAAAACCGGGGTTGAACTCAGGTGCTCCGGAAAGGTAAGCGGTTCCTGCTCCACTAGTGACACCCGTCGTGCTAATCTAGTTACAGACCCGGTGATAAGTTATGAACGAGGAAAGGATCGGGAAGTGTTTACGACAAGTGGAACATATCCGTGGCCAACGGTGACAGAGATATTCCATAACGGGTCAACGTGGTGGCGACCGTAAAACTTTTGAAGTGATGACTTCAACTTAAGGAAATCCTGATAGGAACCACAAGCTCTGGAATATCGTATCAACTGAGAGATATATACTCCATATGCAGGTGCTGCTGAAATGTTGCTACATATGAATGGAAAGTTCACAATTAGAAAATTGATATCATCTCTTTTGTCGCAAAGTTTCGTTCCTAACCGCCCTGCACTGTCAGTTTCAAGGTGTAGGTCAAGGTATGAAGCAGACGTATCTGTATCTGTGGTATCCTTTATTTCAAGCTCAATGAGATAGATGCGATCAACAATATCACCAAACTTATAATTATTTAGTGAAAGGACATCATCTATATAGCGGAACGTGAAATTAAAGGATCGGACTATTTTCTTTTCGTTTTTCTTGAGAAACCCCTGTATGAAGTCTTCACCATACGAATAAAGGAACAAGTCGGCGGGAAGAGGAGCACAGTTTGTACCCATAGGTATGCCGACTGTCTGTTGAAACACACGTCCACAAAGATAACAAATATGTTGTCAATCAAAAACTCGAGCATGTTGATATCAGTTTCAGAGAATTTTCTGGTAGAATCAGAGTGGTTTTCTACAAAATAAGATCTGTCCCTTCATAGCACAAGGTATTTGTATCTACGTTGACCATTCTTCTTTATGAAACACAGTTGGACCAACTCCCTTAATTTGTCCTGCAGCTTAGAGCGAGGAATTGTTGTATAGAGGGTACAGAAGTCAAATGTTTTAATGCTATTGCAGGAGCAGAGGAACCTAGATTGTATGTACTCTAACTGATTTTTAGAGTTCTTCAGAATCCACATCTGATTCACACCATCCCTAGAGTAGCTAGTGTCACAGTAGCTCTGAAGCTCGGTTTTGACCGCCGATAGAATACATGTTAATAATTTGGAAAGAGGTTTCGTGGAGCATTTGGCAGACCCAGCAATATAGCGCTGTTTGAAAGGACAATTGTGTAATTTAGGAATCCAGTAGAGTGATGGTAGATCCAGTTCTTCATCTTTGGTTGAAATTCCAAAGGAATATAAAACAGACTTATGACTGTCCAGGATTTCCTCTTTCGTATGTGTCGTTGGGGTATATGTAGGGTTGCCAACTAAAGTGTCAATACCCAATTCCTTTATCAAGTAGTCTATGTAATGTGATTTACACACACATACAATATTGTTAGGGGCCTTGTCGGCGAAGACAATAACATGTTTGTGATGAAGGAGAGACAGGTGTTTAGTAACATTTGGGTGGGTCTTTAAAGATTGATGTAGAGTGAGTGCTCATAGACCCACTGAGTTTTTTAAAATTATAATCTGTATGAGCGACCTCACACTCTTCACCCATTCGAAAAGAATATCTAAGTTCTCCTTTTCACGTTTTGCCCGTTGTCTGGAATAATCCTCGACGGAATCCATAAGTATTTTAAAGTTATATTTCCAGTTTATGGATTTAGGCCCTATGGCGAACACTTCTCGGGTTGTTGATAATTTTAAGGTCACCAGTTATAACGTGGCCAGTCGGATTATATATGAATGGGGAACTTGCACAGGTGCCATCAGGAGGCCTAGATTTGAAATCGTCAATATTGAGGTTTGTAATTACAATTTTGTGACGCTATTGGTCTGGTATAAATATACGAAATTATAGGCGCGGACTGATTCTTATAATATGGTGGAATTTTATATTTGACGGATTTGTGATGAAGGATATTGTCTAAGTTAATGCCATCAAGACCTTTGTTGGGAAACGAAAGTTTCAGAAAGGAACGTTGGTCTATTTCAACTTTCTTAATACCAACACGTCCACCAAAGAAAACAAATATGTTGTCAATCAAACACTCGAGCATGTTGATGACATCCGTTTCAGATAACTTTTTGGTAGAATCAGTGTTTTTTTTTACAAAATAAAATCTGTCCCTTCCTAGTACAAGGTATCTACTTGAACAATAATAATAGTGAGTGAACAAGATGTAATTGACGTTCTAAATAAACTGGATCTCAACTAAGCTCTTGGACCTGATATTATTGGTAATACAATGTTATTAGCTGTGAAGAATGAAGTTACAAAACCATTGTGTTTGCTATTTAATAAATCCTTTCAATGTAAGATATTTCCAAGTAACTGGATAACTTCAATTTGGAACTCCATCATTGCCGTCAAATCATAGACCAGTATCTCTCCTTTAATAAGTTAACAATCGCTCTTAAGTATATCTTCAACCACGTAGCATTTAATAGTCTTCTTTCAATTTCAATCTTGCTTTACTCGCTTTAAATAACAAAGAAATATCTAGTAAAACATTTGCTGGCTCAAGACTGGTGTGCACCAGGAGTTAGTACTTGAGCCTCCTGGTAATTTCTTATCTTTATAAATGATATAGCAGATGCCATGTTATGTCTTGATATACTGCTGATTATACGTCAATTGAACATACCGCATATGATGAAACTACATTGAAAAATGTGATAAATATTTTTCTTAAATATATTCAAGAATGGTCAAAAATCCAAAGAAGGTTTTCAGTGCTTGTAATCAGCAGAGTGATTTGACATTTACTTGTACATGTACGCTTATTCAAACGGTAAACACTCATAAACACCCAGGAATAATATTTAGTAGCGATTAAAAATCAAATACACATTTTAATACCATAATTGAACAGGTTTAAAATAATTAAATGTTTTTAGAAAATTAAGATTTAAACTTAATAGGAATTAGCTGGAAAATATCTATATATCATTTATTAGACCTATATTGGAACATGGTTCTGAAGTATGGAATGATTGTGGAGCTGGCAACTCTGATAGATTGGGAAAAGTACAAATAGAAGCTGCTCGGTTTATTTGATTCCGAATACATTATGTTCGTGTAGAGACTAGGATAAAAGTACTTTATATTTTATTGCAAACAATTTATATTACAAAGATAAGAATGATCGAAAAATCAATAATGATATACCAAGAGACCAGGATATTTTATTGTTTTCTAATGACATGATAAACAACAAAATCAGTACATAAATGGACTTACTAGTTCAACAATTCATTCAAAGACACAGGTCGTTGAATCACAAATGTATTGTATGTTAACGTGTTCTGTTGAAAATATGATAAAATGTGAAACAAAAGCTAACTTATATAGATGTAGGCGAGAAAATGTTTGATTAATTCATGAAGTATAAACACGTGCTACTATTCAATAAGTGCAAACATGTGCTACTATTGAATAAGCGCAAACACGTGCTACTATTGATTAAGTGCAAACATGTGCTACTATTGAATAAGCGCAAACACGTGCTACTATTGATTAAGTGCAAACATGTGCTACTATTGAATAAGCGCAAACACGTGCTACTATTGATTAAGTGCAAACACGTGCTACTATTGAATAAGTGCAAACATGTGCTACTATTGAATAAGCGCAAACACGTGCTACTATTGAATAAGTGCAAACATGTGCTACTATTGAATAAGTGCAAACACGTGCTACTATTGAATAAGTGCAAACACGTGCTACTATCCATATCCCTGATTTTGATATTCAGGTCTGTTTGAATATATCAAATGGGTGATCAGAAGCCATAAATAGAAAAATGACAGACAATATAATGGTTCAAAGAAAAGGGACAAACAGAAAACTAAATAATTAGCAACATGAATCCCACCAATACTAGGTCGATTAGATTCGTTTAATGGTTGCCCATTTTCACATTCTGTTTTATTGATACATTAATTTTGTTGTTTCTTGTCTTCATGATTATTCTATAGTAAATATATCTTATAGACGATAATAATAACATGTCAAATTATATATTCTATATCGTAATTATATGGAGAAAACAATACTAAGTTGAACAATTTGTGTCTGACCTTTTTGTCATTATTCAGACAATATATGATATTTAAATTAATACTGTTTTTCGTGGAAAATTGAAAGACAGTTACAAATTTTCTCACATTTGAAACAAAATGTTAATATTGACATAATTCTGGGTATGGTTATCAAGGAAAATCCTCAAGAAGATTTAAGTAGCATTTTAAAAACGATTTTATTGTTTATTGTAGATACATGTTCTCTATGTAAATATGCAGAGAGCACTGCAATGTACTTTTGTGAAAATCAGATAAATCTCCAGAAAACGTTATTTCTGCTTCCGATGAAAATAGTAATTATTTAAATGGGTGATTTCCTTTATTATGCATGTCAACCCACCCATAATAATTTCAAGCAATCTCTGTGGGAAATGAAACCCATTTTTACAAAATGTAGTAAATGGTTGGTTGGCTTATGGTGCTTAACGCCATTTTGAACAATATTTCAGCTATATCGTGGCGGTCAGTTTTATTGGAGGAATCCGGAGTACCCGAAGAAAACCACCGACCTGTCGTAAGTCACAGACAAACTTTATCACATAATGTTGTATCAATACACCTCACCATGAATGGGATTCGAACTCACAACTAAGTGATGATAGGTGCCGATTGCACAGGTAGTTGAAAATTCAATTAAACTTATTTTAAGGACACCCTTCTTTGTGTTCAATGATGCGGTCATTAGGTTTACCCGCCAACCCTCACATAAAACCTGGCGAGAATAGTATTATCATCAGTAAATGATATAATTAGACTTATAACTTTATTAAGCACAATTTCCACCCTAATCAGGGTCAATGGCTACATTGAATAGTCAACAATACATAAACATACAATGTACAACATATAAACAAATTCAAAACACAATAGAACAAATGGAATCATGTGCCTACTGTCCTCAGTTCCAATGACTGTTTAATGAAGGAGCCTAAAGATTTCACCTGCTTGATGTTAGTTGGATTTAAAATAATTTCAAGTAGATTTGTATTATTAATATTGTCAAAGACACCGAGAAAAGCTTTTCTTAAATGTTCATTTAGCTTACAATTTAAAAAGAAATGGTTTTCGTCATCAAGAGTTTCACATTTATTGCACGTTCGTAAATGCCGAGGTATTTTCTTATATCGTCCCGTTTCAATTTCCAGAGAGTAGTTACTTAGTCTAAATTTACAAATTAATCTTCTTATTTCAAAATCTCGATATTTCAAGTAAAATTCCGTCTTATTTTTAGACTTCAATGCTTTGAATAGAAAGAGTTTACTGTTATTATCTATCGATATTAATTTATTATCAACTATTTCTTCATAGTCTTTATTTAGTATATTTTTGTAATATTTTGTACAAGAGTTCTTTTTCATATCTTGATTTCCAAGGTCCATTTTATTTTTAGTTCTTACATGGTTAATATATGAGTACCATTAAAAAAATTCCTTTCTCATGGAGAGATTTAGAAAGAGAAAAACATTATTTTAAAGTTTCAGGTGTATCAACTGCAAGTAATCGATCTTCAAAAAGTAAAGATTGAGTCTTGATGAAATTATCTATTGGGTATCTTCCAAACTCATATCTGGCTGAAAAATAGCTTGAACATTTTTTGATTCCAAGAATAAATTTACAGAACTTATGTATCTTGTCGTAAGGAGTTTTTTCTATAAATTGCATTTGATCTACATTAAAGTTGTTCTTCTTAGCCCTTTCAGTAGCGTTGAAGTATGGTTTATAAACATCCATATTCGATATTTCACAGTTATATGTTAGAATAGGACGTACAAGAGAATAGTCGATTTCATGGATACCCATAATACCTTGCGCACTGGCGGATTTCCGGTACTAAGATAAACATGGTCGTAAAAGAAGAAACATCATCAACTGGTACAAATCATCAAAATGAATTACAATACATTGGTAAACACAATCCCAATTACACAAAAATCGTTAAAGGAAGTTAAATCTACTGGCTTGAAAGATCTTAAGGCTCTATGTAAAGATGCGGGCATAAACATTGGCGGTGCTGGAAGAGAGGCATTGGAAATTGTTCTATGTATTGAGTTGGGAATAAGGACTTCAGGGGTAGATGTAGGAGATGACTTTGAGCGCAAAATTCCAAAATGTGTACACCACATGCTCGATGACCAGCAGCTAAACGAGTATAGCTGTCTTACCCCATCATATTTGTTAAAGCAGGAGGGCTGGTCTAAGGACACCAGTCATCTGCCAGACATTGATGTATCTTCCATCAAGAAATATTTAATAAATAGCAAGGCACAAGAATTTACAGTAACATCATTGAGACATTACAAATTGTCGAGAGCATATCAGCATCTTGATGCTAATCACATTTGTAATGTTTCTTTTAATCAACTGAAACATAGTTCCACCTTTTGTGCTAGTAAGGCTTCATGCATACCTTCTCAAAGTGGTAATGAGGCCAAGATTAAGCATGCACATGTAATTATGGACAAACAAACTGGAGAACCATATGGTGGATTTTGTACACGTACAGTTGGGTTAGTAGATTGGAAGAAGCAGATTTGTATAGAAAAAATCAAATATAAATTTAACAAATGCAGTCTACATGTATTTAACAGGTGGATACTCTCTCCCAAATGGCATAGCATCATAATACCCATTGCATTGAAGACCCAAAACTATTCTAGATTGCCAAATTAAGAAAGCAATCTGAACTTTAATGGTGCTTATTAAGCAAAGATAGCCTTAAAATGTGTTAAGGAGTCGTTTTGGTGGTCAAAATATTGGGTATATTGAGGTTGCAAAGCAGGAACAGGCATATATCTACGACTGAAATACATTAACATAAACGATCACTAAATCAATGACTCTGTGTGTCTATTTAGAATTCTGATTTTGGTAGGACTAAGCTAATGTAAATATTTACATGTACTTGTTCGTCACAAACGTTTGTCATCAGAGCAAAGACTGATTGATCTAGCACTATTAAAATCCAACTGAACATGTTGTTCTACAAAGTGGACCTCATCATCATTTCATTTAAAATTAACTTGTTCTCGGCATGATATGGCTGCAAAAGTGATGAGTTGGCTTTAAACAACAATCACTCACACACCTTTTGTATGGAGTTTTCCTGATAAGTATGACAAGTTATTTTCAGGTTTGTGAAGTATCTACTTCCTGCTTGACAAAACACACATTTCCCATTTTTCATGAGCTCTCAGTCTGCATCAACCAGAATTATTTTAAATTTGGTATCGAGCTTTACTTTTGCTGTATATTGTATAAGTGATTATCAGGTCTGTTGAGTACATACTTCCTGTTTGTTGAGTACATACTTCCTGTCTGTTGAGTACATACTTCCTGTCTGTTGAGTACATACTTCCTGTCTGTTGAGACTATATGTAAGTAGGAGTATATTATTATTAATATTACAACATCACATGCCAACCCTTGTTATTGTTTTAAAATTCAGATTAGGAGAGGTCTGCTCACATATAGGAGCATTGTTGTTCCTGATAGCAGAACATGTAACCCCAGGGAAGAATCTACCAGATGATCTATCTGCAACTGATCAGCTATGTGCTTGGAAAGATCCAAAGAGTAAGTGTAATTTAGCATTTTTTACTTTTCTTGAATTTTAGGCACAGAAAAAAGGTATTATATAATCGTGTAAATATACTCAACAAAAAAAGTTAAGGATCATGAATATTTGTGTCTATTATATTTGCACTGAAGTATTATGTCTAATAAAGCTATACTCTAGGGAACAGGTATAAGCTAATAAAGCTATACTCTAGGGAACAGGTATACGCTAATAAAGCTATACTCTAGGGAACAGGTATCAGCTAATAAAGCTATACTCTAGGGAACAGGTATAAGCTAATAAAGCTATACTCTAGGGAACAGGTATAAGCTAATAAAGCTATACTCTAGGGAACAGGTATAAGCTAATAAAGCTATTCTCTAGGGAACAGGTATAAGCTAATAAAGCTATACTATAGGGAACAGGTATAAGCTAATAATGCTATACTCTAGGGAACAGGTATAAGCTAATAAAGTTATACTCTAGGGAACAGGTATAAGCTAATAAAGCTATACTATAAGGAACAGGTATAAGCTAATAATGCTATACTCTAGGGTACAGGTATAAGCTAATAAAGCTATACTATAGGGAACAGGTATAAGCTAATAAAGCTATACTCTAGGGAACAGGTATAAGCTAATAAAGCTAAATTCTAGGGAACAGGTATAAATTAATAAAGCTATACTATAAGGAACAGGTATAAGCTAATAATGCTATACTCTAGGGTACAGGTATAAGCTAATAAAGCTATACTCTAGGGAACAGGTATAAGCTAATAATGCTATACTCTAGGGAACAGGTATAAGCTAATAAAGCTATACTCTAGGGAACAGGTATAAGCTAATAATGCTATACTCTAGGGAACAGGTATAAGCTAATAAAGCTATACTATAGGGAACAGGTATAAGCTAATAAAGCTATACTATAGGGAACAGGTATAAGCTAATAATGCTATACTCTAGGGAACAGGTATAAGCTAATAAAGCTATACTCTAGGGAACAGGTATAAGCTAATAAAGCTATACTATAGGGAACAGGTATAAGCTAATAAAGCTATACTATAGGGAACAGGTATAAGCTAATAATGCTATACTCTAGGGAACAGGTATAAGCTAATAAAGCTATACTCTAGGGAACAGGTATAAACTAATAAAGCTATACTCTAGGGTACAGGTATAAGCTAATAAAGCTATACTCTAGGGAACAGGTATAAGCTAATAATGCTATACTCTAGGGAACAGGTATAAGCTAATAAAGCTATACTCTAGGGAACAGGTATAAGCTAATAATGCTATACTCTAAGGAACAGGTATAAGCTAATAAAGCTATACTCTAGGGAACAGGTATAAGCTAATAAAGCTATACTCTAGGGTACAGGTATAAGCTAATAAAGCTATACTCTAGGGAACAGGTATAAGCTAATAAAGCTATACTCTAGGGAACAGGTATAAGCTAATAAAGCTATACTCTAGGGAACAGGTATAAGCTAATAAAGCTATACTCTAGGGAACAGGTATAAGCAACATTTTCCTTGAGGATTATTATTAATTCTTCAAAAATGTTAATGGTGTTGATTTTCATGCTAATTTCTGAAATTTGAGTTTTCATCTCAAAAATGGATCTGTAGTAAAAACGATAAAACAAACACAAAACAACAAATAGCATAAACTTCCCAAATTGAAAATGTGACTATAATGATAGTTTTTTTCAACATCATCTGAATCTATTATAATTTTATATTGTGGTACTCATATGTCAATATTAGTATTTTCTGTAGTCAATATAAGGTTTTTGGTTAAGAAATGAGATTTTGAAGAACTAAAATCTGAACTTTTTGAAAATGAGATAATGATTAAAAATCAATCACATGTGCACACGGAATCCCTGTAAAGTATATAACAATACTTTGAAAATTTTGTCCACACCATCTAATGAAAATATAATAACATTACTTTCAATGGACATGATATCCTTTATAACTTTGTAGAATATATGAATTTAAAGAATATACCCGGTGCATAAAATATATGTACTAGCTGAGTGGAGATAAATTTCTGTACATTTTTCACAAATAGAGGCTTGATACCCTTAGTTTGATTGCATGATTACATTCCGAAAATATAACTTTAAATGCAGTCTCATCCATAAGCGTCATTAATACTAATAACATGGAAACTGCTGTTAGTTGTTATAAGTGTGGTAATAAAGGAGTACGGCTGCAGATCCAATATGAAGTACTTTTTAAATTTTGTCTTCTGTCCAATCCGACTCCATGCAATTTAATTTACCAAGACTGTGCACTAGAATATAAAAGTAAGTAAGGTTTCAGACAGGGTACATAGTCTTATATACTTTGTCTAAAACCTTAAAGGGGCCATCATGATCATGCACTATGCAATCAGTGCCTATCACCACTGATGATGTGAGTTGGAATCTCGATCAGGGCGAGGTGTACAACATGACGTGATAAAGTTTGTCAGTGACTTGCGATAGGTCGGTGGTTTTCTACAAGTACTCCTGTTTCCTCCACCAATAAAATTAACCACAATGATATAACTGAAATATTGGTGAAAGTGGCGTTAAACACCATAAAACAAACAAACACTACAACCTGAATAACATTTATTGACTTCTTTAACTTATTACTATAGGTGCAAAAGTAGATCCAGGAAAAGCTGAAAAATAAAAATCAGAAACAAATGACAAAGCCACATGTAGCATAGACTCGTATGGAATAAATGTTGCACCAGAGCTATCACCTGAAGAAAAGTACCAGAGGACTTTAAAATTGTTATTTGATATTAGAAATGCAAACAGAGCATCACTACCACCTATTGTTAACATTGTTGATCTAGCTAAATTCAGGCCACATGATTTACCAACATTACAACCCTTGATAACGCTCACAGAAACATGTTTGGAGCTTGATCATGAACTGGCCTATAGTTCTATAACAGAAGTGGAAACAAGTCCCCTTGACATTCTTTCTATTTCTTGTAATACATTTGTGAAAAGTACAGATGATGGTTTTGAAATTGAATGCAAAAAGTTCCTATCTAATATTTGCACCATTAGTACAGAAAACAGAAACAAAATTGAGGTTTTAACAAGAAGACAATCAAATAACCAGGAGTGGTTTAACCAAAGAGCAGGTACACTTTTAATTACCAAATTAGTTTCAATTCCAAAGATAATATGATTATCCAAAAGGAAAAAAAATTGTTGAAGATTAAGCAAATGGTAAAAGTGTGACATGACTAGCAGATTTGACTGAATATGGGTCATCACTTGGTATCTGTTGTCAGATTTGAACTAAACCAAATAATGATGACACTGTGTAGGATATTCGATGTAATAAAACAATTATCAACCTCGAGTGACATAATTTTTCTCTGGGAGACAATCCGTCATTGCACACTCTTACAAGGTTGATACAATCTAATTGTATAATATGCATACATGTGTTGTACAATTGTGTGTATCATGTCTTGTCAGTTGTCCTATGCGTCTTGTAGTGATATTGTTTACACAACTGACTCGACATAATACAAACAGTTATACCGACATACTATGCATATAATGTGTATTTATTTCTCATTATGGAAATTAGAAACTGAATCTAATGTATTCCTAAAGGCTTAAAATGTGTTGTTTTCGTAGTGCATGAAGAGTGCAGTATGGTATATGATAACTCCCAATTGCTATTTAGAAATATAAAAAAAAATGTTTTTATTTTTCAATTACCATTGATGCAGTTAATTATTATTTGTTTCTAACAAAATTGACCCAATGCCTTAACAGATGCGTTAAAATGACATTTTTTATCATTATTCTCATATAGCCAAATACATTTTGTGCATTGGTATACAGAGAAAAATAACAGCATAACAATAGCATAATAAGTCTATTTACAATATATACAGACAGGAAGGTAAATTAAAAAAAAATACACACAGGTGAAAATATTACAAAGTCATCGTTTCATGTCCTATACATCATTATCAATAACAAGATTATTATGCATTATCTACATGTATATGTACATACACAAAAGGTACGTCGATCGTGTGACAGTTTTTATCAAAATTCTAAAATACGTACAACAGAACTTGAATTATGTTCAACTTCATCAAAAACTGTTCTCCAATGAATGGAGGTTAAATATATGGACAAACGAGCAGTAGCGAGCTACAATTAAACAAATACCACAGGTTTTTTTCTTTGGATATGACACATGAATGTATATAATTGTATCTAAAGAATTTCTGTACAACAAAAAAGGTAAATTTCATCAATTTTTATTTAGATGCGGACTTCACAGCTTCTTGATGTAAATATATACAAGACTATGTTGATTAGCATAACTTATCCACCAAAACAATCGTCAGTTTGTAAAGAATAAATATGCATAGTTAATACAAGGAGATATATACAAATTTAATATGCAGTTAAACTTCCGTGAAGCTTACATATACCTTAATATCAAGATTTCATGCCGTATCTAACCGCTTCTATTGATTGAACGATTGTTGTTTAACGCCAGGTGGTGAGCAACATATCAGCTATATACATATATCTGACGAGAACAGAATAACACACAATAATTCATGTATATATATAACGGCTATATTGAGATTGTGGGCATGTGGACGAATGCATCAATATATTGTCACAGAGCGAGAATATTGACTTTGAACTGCCGATAAACGATCAATTATTACCAGCTATTTTTCGGTTCTCCTCATTTAGCATTCAGATATTCTTCAAAGTTGTCTTACCTACAAGAACTTTTTTTCATTCTTCAAAGCCGTGATATAGCTGAAATATTGCTGAAAATGGCGTTAAACACCAAAATTCAAATTCATTCAAACACCAGACATTAATTTCCATTCCGTCCTCAAGGCGACAGGTGTATTTGATTCGTTCCCGCCCAATTATAATTATATAGGCCCCATCGGGAGCTACCGTAGCTGTTCCTGGTGGGTGATGCTTTACAAGCAAATGTAACGCTTATGAGAGGGAACAGGAAACTAAATAACAATTTAGAACGACAAAATATAATAAGAAAAGTTTGAAGTTATCAAAGGGGTAATCAGAGGTCGTAAATCTAAGATATCAAAGGGGTAATCAGAGGTCGTTAATCTAAGATATCAAAGGGGTAAGCAGAGGTCGTAAATCTAAGATATCAAAGGGGTAATCAGAGGTCGTAAATCTAAGATATCAAAGGGGTAATCAGAGGACGTAAATCTAAGATATCAAAGGGGTAATCAGAGGTCGTAAATCTATGATATCAAAGGGGTAATCAGAGGACGTAAATCTAAGATATCAAAAGGGTAATCAGAGGTCGTAAATCTAAGATATCAAAGGGGTAATCAGAGGTCGTAAATCTAAGATATCAAAGGGGTAATCAGAGGTCGTAAATCTAAGATATCAAAGGGGTAATCAGAGGTCGTAAATCTAAGATATCAAAGGGGTAATCAGAAGTCGTAAATCTAAGATATCAAAGGGGTAATCAGAGGTCGTAAATCTAAGATATCAAAGGGGTAATCAGAGGTCGTAAATCTAAGATATCAAAGGGGTAATCAGAGGTCGTAAATCTAAGATATCAAAGGGGTAATCAGAGGTCGTAAATCTAAGATATCAAAGGGGTAATCAGAGGTCGTAAATCTAAGATATCAAAGGGGTAATCAGAGGTCGTAAATCTAAGATATCAAAGGGGTAATCAGAGGTCGTAAATCTAAGATATCAAAGGGGTAATCAGAGGTCGTAAATCTAAGATATCAAAGGGGTAATCAGAGGTCGTGAATCTAAGATATCAAAGGGGTCATCAGAGGTCGTAAATCTATGATATCAAAGGGGTAATCAGAGGTCGTAAATCTAAGATATCAAAGGGGTCATCAGAGGTCGTAAATCTAAGATATCAAAGGGGTAATCAGAGGACGTAAATCTAAGATATCAAAGGGGTAATCAGAGGTCGTAAATCGAAGATATCAAAGGGGTAATCAGAGGTCGTAAATCGAAGATATCAAAGGGGTAATCAGAGGTCGTAAATTTAAGATATCAAAGGGGTAATCAGAGGACGTAAATCTAAGATATCAAAGGGGTAATCAGAGGACGTAAATCTAAGATATCAAAGGGGTAATCAGAGGACGTAAATCTAAGATATCAAAGGGGTAATCAGAGGTCGTAAATCTAAGATATCAAAGGGGTAATCAGAGGTCGTAAATCTAAGATATCAAAGGGGTAATCAGAGGACGTAATTCGAAGAAGGACAGACACCATAATGGCAAAAAGACAAGAGGACAAATAACGATCTACAAAACATTACACATAAAACTAAAGATCGATTAACACGAATCCCACTAAAAAGTTCACCACAAATCAAAACGAAACAGATATAGATGTTATTTTTCGCATATCCTGCTACGTCCATGCTACCTGTTGTGCACAGAATGACGACACGATTCATATTTTATTAATTGCAGATGACATCAGATCTTAACGAATATCTGGAGAATATAATCGATGACCTTGGAGGTCTAGGTCGTTTCCAATGGATACTGATTATAATTGTCTTAGGGAGTAAGATATCAGTGGCATGGAGTACGTTAATGATGACGTTTGGAGGTGCTGTACCGGAGTGGCATTGTAACTGGAAAACTGTTAATGGGGTCGAATACACAACAAATACTACACACTGGAAAGTATGTGAACTGGAAAACACAACTGTTCCAGTAACCTGTGGATCTATCCACTATGATCCGGAGATGTCGACAGTTGTCAGCGAGGTACATATTATGAACATATAAATAAATATTTCATGTATTATAATGTAGATTATGATCATAAATTGTTTAAAAAGGTTTAGGTTTATAGTATTTAATGTTACTTTCAACAATATTTCAGTTATATCGTCGCGGTCAGTATAAATGGTGGAGAGAACAGGAGTACCCGGAGAAAACCACCGACCTGTCGCAAGTCACTGACAAACTTTATCACATAATGTTGTATGGAGTACCCTTCGCCATGAACGGGGTTCGAACTCATAACTTTAGTGGTGATAGCCAATGATTGCATATGTAGTTGTAAACTACTATACGATCACCACCACGACGGCCCCTAATTGTTAAGAAAAATCTTGCTCGCAATACAACATGTAATTTAACCGATGAACACCAGATAGTGATCCAGTGTCTTCCTCGTCTATTAAATCTGGTTCGGTTCATAATATGTCTGTATAATAACATAGTTTCATAGAATATAGAGTTTCCTACACATATACATTGACAATGAGGGTCAATTGAGAACGAAATTTTACAACAAAAAATATGATTTAAATGTTTCCATTTTGAATGTTCAGTTAGCATGCAGCAACATTCCAGCAGCACCTGCATATGGGGAATAACGGATTCTATCTGTGTATTGTTATATGGATCATCAATTTGTCTTTTTTTCTTTAGGACATGGTAGTAGTTATCATTAACAAGGTAGAAATATTCTCGTGTATTGAAAGACATGCCTTCACAAACTTTTAAATTCACTTTTACATCCAGTGGCTTTGTGTAGTATATAGACAATAAAGCTTACACATGCCCCATATTTCGAAATGTTATTGTTTTCTTGTCACGTCCTAATATTTGTGTATTCTTTTATTTGGAACATGTGAAAATAACAACCCTTTGATTGATTGATTGATTAATTGGTATTAAAAGCAAAACTCTAGCAGTATTTCAGCTTTGACCATTGCCTTTCAATAGAACGTCAACTGTTATATTTCCTTATGTTGTAATTTGATAACTATGATAATATTATGGTAATGTTACAAGTTTCATTGCAGTCGGGTTTGGTATGTGACAATGATTGGATTACCTCTACCATTACAACAATACAGATGGGAGGACTATTTTTCGGCGGATTGGTTTCCGGTCAAATAGCAGATATATTTGGACGCAAATTTACGTACTTTTTTTCTCTATTAATATTATTATTAGCCAATGGAGCAGCAGTATTCTCGACTTCCTGGGAAATGTTTGCTACCTTCCGGTTTTTCATTGGTGTTGGTTGTGGATTTTTTCTCACAGTGTATTTTACATTTTTAATTGAATTCACACCTCATCAGTACAGATCTATGCTCATTTCGCTACCTTTTTGGCCTGTCTTTATTATAATTTACGCCTGTCTTTGTTGGTGGTTACACGATTGGATGTATGTTCAAATCGCCATTGCTGCTTCTAGTTTACCTTTCTTTTTGGGAATCTGGTAAGTAAATTGAATAATTCCACAATTGAAATAAACAACTCAAATATTTGATTATTGCTATTTTCAAAAAGAACTACATGGCATAGAAATGCAAATTTGATACTCCGAAAGGTACACTCCCCTGTTGTGCGGGGTCGTGGTGGTGGTATGGTAGGAGGATTTACAACTATCTGTGCAATCAGTGCCTTTCACCACTAAAGTTGTGAGTTCGATCCCTGTGCATGGTGAGGCGTACTCGATGCAACATTATGTGATAAAGGTTGTCAGTGACGCGCGACAGGTCGGTGGTTTTCTCCACCAATAAAACTGACCGCCACGATATGAGTGAAATATTGCTGAAAGTGGCGTTAAGCATCGTAAACCAAACCAAGCCAAACCGCTGTTGTGCTCAAAAACCGGAACGTGAAGGATGGCCTCGTCTTTTAAGAATGTCGCAAACCTTGCACGTATAAGACTACCTACAGTAGCTGTTTATGCCCCGATAGAAGGTAAACATTCCTCCTTCTATCTATTATACAAAGTGTCAATGATAATCACCATCAACAGATCCATATAACTATACCACCGTTTTACCCACATCCTAATGTAGTCTCTGAACACTTTTACTTGGCACATGGATTAGGATTATTGTACTTAACGCCACTTTGAACAATATTTCAGCTTTATCGAGTTAGTTGACATATGAAAACTTTAACAATACCAAAGGTAATACCAGAAGCCGTAAATCGAAGGTCATGACAATACCATAGCAAAATAATAAGATGGAAAAAAAACCCCAAACAACTATCCACAGAACACTACACAGAAAATTGAAGATTGCGTAACATAAACCTCACTACTTACAGCTGACACACACTTTTACGTCAATCAATTACAGCTGACACAAACTTTCCGTCAATCAATTACATGTCTTGGAATTCATTAATATGCATTTCCTTTAGTGGTGTACACATGCAATATCTAAATATATATACAGTCAGACCTGTATATAAAGACCACTCAAGGGAACCTGAAAATGTGACCTTTATGAGCAGTTGCGCTTTATATACAGGGTAAAATTATATGTACTATTCATTAATAGGAAAATGAGACTGCCATTTATAGACAGCAATTTGTTATGTAGATGTTCACTTTAAGGCAGGTTTGACTGTACTTTGAAACGAACCGAACAAAATTCAGCATTGGGGGAGAGAGAAATGCGTAAAATAATAAATATTATCAGCGCCCGTGAAAAAATGAACTCGATACCAAGGTATGTGATTAGCCTATCAGCGACTTGCGGCATTTCTATTGCTCTTCCCGGTTTTTGTTTCGGAAAATATATGTCCGTTTCGAAATAACTGAACATATATATTGATAAAAGTAACGTGAAGAATGACATCCTTTTTAACGATAGTATTATTATTCATTATATTTAGTGATTAGGTCAAGCGAAAACGCATAGTCGATTGATTGAGTATTGTTAAACGTCAAGCCAGTAGTATATAAACGTTAGAGAATATCGAAGGGGCAATTAAGAATGGACAATCCAGTGAAACTGGCAACAGAAGTCACACAAGACGAGGAAAAACAAAACAAAAACACAACACAAAATGTGTTGGACACCACAATACGCATACACAATCACAAATGACGTAGATAAGACACGAGCCTTCCTACAAACAACTGGAGGTATTCTAGCTTTATTCATAACATGATAAAGTTTATTAACAATAAGTCATGTAGGTAAAACAATGCAGTATGACGGGCCTATGTGCGAAAATTCAGATGACCACAGGTCAAACGTTTCGAGGCAATTGATATGGTTTAAGTATCCGGAATGAACTTGAATATTTCATTTTTATATACAAAAAAGAAGAGAAGGAAATACAAATCTGCATTAAACAAACACCGGGTTCTTCTGGGGTCGAAAGGCGTACTGCGGCGAGAAGATATGAATCTCAGAAAGCATACGTAGATATTCACCATAACACATCATGAACATAAAAATGGTGAACCGCATATTTTATTTAGCTTTATTGGAAATACTAATTTAAAGGGTCATTGAATAAAACCGAACATTTTTATTTTAGGTTTGTGCCAGAAAGTTATAGATGGCTAGTATCAAATGGTAAAATAGAAAAGGCACATGGTGTAATAGCGAAAATTGCTAGAATAAATGGTAAACCTGTACCTGATTTCTCTAAATTTGCTGAAATAGTCAAAGCTGCCGAGTCAACTTCAAAGGAGAAGAAATATACAATTGTTGACATAGTCAGAAACCGAACACTCCTGAAATATACAATGCTATTGGCGATTGGATGGTAAATATAACATAAATATTGTTCGAAATATGGTTTTTGCCCAAATATTGCTTTCATGTCATATATAATAAAAACGTAGATATCAAAATTAGTGCGCAGGACGCGTTTCTGGAATAACCATCATCAGGTACGCTTTGTTTTAATAAGAAATATTAATAGGTTTTTTAACATGTATAACAACATTTAGAAAAGTTTGAAGATACGAAAGGAGTACAGAAGGATATATAATACAATGGCCAGAGGAAAATGATAAACAATGCTCTACAAACACTAGACAGAAAACTAAAGATTGAGCAAGTAAAACCTCCCAAAATTCAAGTGCTCAGTTTCTGCTCCAAAAGAGGCACCCATCTTGTGACTAATATACGACACGAATATCATGTGATATGTATGATTGCTTTTATTGGTTTTAGAAACACTTATTAGATTTTTGTTCAGCAACTCTCAGAAAATATATTTTTGTTTTCAGGATTTCCTGTGGTTATGGGTACTATGCTATATCTTTTGGAGTACAACAAATGTCAGGAAATCTGTATATTAACCTAATACTTATCAATGCTATGGATATTATTTCTATTGTTGTCTGGTATTTTACAAATTGGTAAGATACGTAATTGTGTTGTCTAAACTTTCAGATAATTTACTTTCAATGTATGTTTATTGTTGCTTCCATATGTATATGTTTTTCATAACAACATCTACTGAAGGGGGCCGTCGTGGTCGTGATCGTATAATAGCTGCATATACAACTACCTGTGCAATCAGTGTCTATCACCACTAACGTTTTGAGTTCGATTTCCGCTTATGTATGCGATGCAACATTATGTGATAAAGCTTGTCAGTGACTTGCTGCACGTTTTCACCGATTTCCTCCACCAATAAAACTGACCACAACGATGTAACTGAAATATTGTTGAAAGTGGCGTTAAACACTGAAATATATAAGTTTGGATAACAGTAGTACACGATACAAACATAAACAATTTCACAACTCGGTAAGTAAAGATATCATGAGAATTTATTTATTGACTAGTGTTTGAAGTCAAATGAGCATATGTTCAGCTGTACTCATGCCGATAGTAAGCGTGCAAATAATAAATCATGTACGTAAATAGTCGGTGCTGGGTTAGTGTTATGTTGCTTAATGCCATTTCCAACAATATTTCAGCTATATCATAGCGGTCAGTTTTATTGGTAGAGGAAACCGGAGTGACCTGTCGAAAGTCACTGACAGACTTCATCACAAAATACCTCACCATGAACGGTACTCGAATTCCCAACGTTAGTGGTGATGAGCACCGATTGCATAGGTAATTGTAAATCAAACTACCATACGATCACGACCACGAGAGTTCCCAAAATCGGCGATGGGATGGGCATATATACAGAAATATATGACACAATGCAAAAATAGTGATAATGAATATCGTTGAAAAAACTTATTCATATCAAGATGTTATTGATAAGCAACCAACGCAAATTGTCTACGTCTAAGGAAAATGACGCGAGATCCTCATTTACGCCCCGTTATAAAGATGAGATGTATATTTCATTCGTTCCACACAAGCAGTGAACGATCATTTCGGAATGTGCTTGTACCTCACAGCTTAGAAATTAGGTTCTATTCCTATTACATATAAAACAGTATTCCCTCGAGAACATCTTGTTTTATGAGTTATGCTTTGTGAATTATATTTTATGAGTTATGTTTTTTTAGTTAGGTTTTGTGAGTTATGTTTTGTTTGTATATGGTCCTAATTTAAGACCTCACAGAGACAGTATATATATATATATAGAATGAAGAACAATAATAAAATTTGTTATTTACCTGGATTGTCCTTCATGTATATGGCATGTTAAGTACTAACAACTGTGATAAAGGCAAAATGTGAAATAAGTACACCCTGGATAGACTCAACATCAAAAGCGAAAAAGTCCGAAAAAAAAAAGATCGAACCCTTTACTCACACAATAACATAAGTCAGAAATAAATATTTTAGAAAACATACCAAAGCGTAAATCAAAAAATGACAGACAATAGAAAACGAAAAGTACAAACGATGATCTACAAAACATTACAGAAAAAAACTAATGACGGGGAACACTCAAAACCGTGGTGAAATCAAGCGATCTGT
This sequence comes from Bathymodiolus septemdierum, assembly GCA_963383655.1. Lineage (NCBI taxonomy): Eukaryota > Metazoa > Mollusca > Bivalvia > Mytilida > Modiolidae > Bathymodiolus > Bathymodiolus septemdierum. The sequence goes on from OY726523.1 coordinate 15,496,083, forward strand.
AGCATTCATTATATTACTGTTGAGCGACACGGACATCATCCGATAATTGTGTTGGGCACCAGTATACGTAAATAGATATAAATAACATAAAGATAATACGAACCGCCCACAAAACAAATAGGAGTAAAGACGACAAAGACCGTTGTTATGCGGAATTGGTAGCGAACATAACAACAAGGAAAACTTAAAACATGAAGACATGTAATTGGACAACAAAGTGAACTCTACGCAGAAATCGAGGTCACACATGTAGCATTGACAACAAATAGAGGTAACGCTATCTAACGTATTTATGATAGTGTGGTCATTAGAAATACCCCCCTTTTTCGCTGACTGAATAATAATAATAATATGAAATAGTGATTGAGAGATGTTTGACATAAAGTGAGCAACCTTTCTGTGATATCAAGGCGAGCATTAGTTACATTTCGTTGAGATGATGATCATTACGCTCTTATTCCGTAATGCTGTGTGCTTAAAGAAAAAGAACAGCAAAGATCAAATATACAGATTTTGGTTTCAGCCGACCGGAACTCGAACACACGATCTACCGCACTCAGAGGAAGCCCATGAAATATTACACCACCGGTTTGAAATATTTATGTCGTGTCTTTCATTACAGATGTTTGTAAGGAACGATTGAAACAGTAATATCAACTTCTATTTTTCAGTATAGGAAGAAAGTGGACTACATTTATGTTTTTCGTTATTGGTGGTGCTGCTGGAATTGTTGTTGGAATTATACAATTTATAGGCAAGTGTTTTTGTTTTGAAATTATCGTTCCTGAATAAAATAATTTATAACAACTAAGGCCAATCTTTCTTATGCATAGGTTAAAAACTACTCTGATGCTGACAAAAGTTCTCTGAAACTGACATCATCAAAATGCTCGAGTTTGTGATTGACAAAATATTTCCTATGTTTGGTGGACGTGTTTTACAACAGACAACCGACAACCGATACTTTACGATAAAAGAAACTATTTTAATTATCCCATTGTGTACTTTCTATTTTATGTAGCAACTGCATATGAAGTAAATATCTCTCAGTTGAGACGATATTTCAGAGCCTGTGTGTCCTACCATGATATTCTTGATAGGGGATTGCTACTAACAAGGAGGCTACTGAACCAAGTGTTGGTCTAGAACAAAGTGGACATCATGATAATCTAATCGCAATGCAACTTGTTATCACTATGATATGGATGAACAATTGCTTTCTTGCAGTTAAACAACATTCACTCACTCACAAGTTTAAACCATGTTCTCTGTGTATATTAGCGCCATAGAATATCAAAACATTCTGTACAAAGGCGAAGTTCATTGAATACACTGGCTGTCCTTTTCAATTTAAAGCTATCCTTTTCATCTATATGTATGCACTGAACGATTTGGTTGAAATTTAAATAGTACATAAGTCAGACCTGTGCTATGTGGCCTTTCAACGGAAAATTGAAATACGGTCATATAAGACAGGTGATCGCTAAATACAGGTTAAATTTATATGGAATGCACTGTGATGGGAAATTAAAATTAAAGGCACATACTACAAGTCATTGTTTAATAGAGGTGGTCAATAAAGCAGGATTGATCGATTCATACAACTGCAAGTACCAATTGGTCATTGTCTATTTATCGTTGTTTCAATTGCAAACAGATTGTTGGTTTGGTTTTGTTTTTTTTGGGTGTAACGACACTTTTAACAATATTTCAGCTATATCTGCGGTCAGTTTAATGGTGGTGGAAACCGGAACACCCGGAAAAAACCACCGACCTGTCGAAAGTCACTGACAAAGAGTTAAGAAAAACATTTATGGTTGGTTTATGGTGTTTAATGCCACTTACAACAATGTTTCAGTTATATCGTGGCGGTCAGTTTTATTGGTGGAGGAAACCGGAATACCCGGCGAAAACCACCATCCTGTCGTTACTCATTGCCAAGCTTTATCACATAATGTTGTATCGAGTACACCTCGCCATGAATGGTGTTCGAACTCACAACTTTAGTTGCATCTAATTTAAGTTCTACAATATCATGTATTACATTTTATAGATCTGGCAGACAAAGATGAACTTGTGAATGGGTTTGCCTTGTCGTCAAAACTATGTGTGTCATCTGGATGGGCAGCACTCATGCTATTAACTTCAGAATTATACCCAACAGTGGTCAGGTAAATGTCAATTACAAGGAGAGTTTATGGTGTTGAACACCACTATTAACTGGTCAGGTAAACGTGAATTACTAGCAATGCAAAGGTTGAATAATACAATTTCATAACCGTTTCAAAACCATTTCGTCTTGTGTCTTAGAGCTATTCTGTTTAATATGTCACGACAGGAAATGCCTACACTTCCGGAACAACTGAGTCTCCCTGGTTTTTAGTTGTCTTTGTTTTACTCGATCTTTAGTTTTATGTGTATGTTTTGTAGATCGTTGTTTGTCCTTTTGTACTTTTTCTTTTGGCCATAGTGTTGTCTGTACTTCTTCGATATGCGGATTCTAGTTACCCCTTTGGTATCTTCAAACTCTTCTCACTTGCTTGTTTTGTATTATGTTTACCAGCACAATATGCGTTTACACACGTCATGTATGAACATTTCTTACACAATTTAGACTAACTAAACATTAGAGAATACCGAAGGGGCAATCATAAAGGGACGATCCAGAGAAACTGGCAACATAGAACGAACACAAACAAAACAAAAACACCATAAACACAACACAATATGTGTTGGACACCACTTTACGCAAACAAACACAAATACATGATTCCTCGTTACGATTTTGGTTTCCTTATTTCCTTTGGTATATATAATTGAAAAAAAGATCGCGACCGCGTCTGTTGCTCAAAATAAAAACCTCGTCAGAATAAGTGCCACAGAACACCGTTTTATATGTACGACTGCAGAAGTGCACTTCAGAGCAGATACTATATAATGATGGACATTACATATAAGGAACAATAAACGGTAAATACAAATTTTTGAGCAGCATATCTGCCCGAGACAAAGGTCACACATCCACAAAGTGTCTTCGAAATACGTTACCATTGAAACACCACTTGACTAACGAATATAGCCTGTGATGTTTATTTAGGAAAACAATAAACTGCAGTTACCACAGCCACCAGTTTTAATGGCCAATGGCCAATTTAAATTGATGCTCGTTTTCTTCCAATATACTGAAACATTCTACCATATAAACAATCTTTTGAGGTTGATTTAGTGTAAACAAATATATGTAATTTTAAAATACTTAAAGAACATTAATCAATCCAAAACATTTTATCCTCAGATTATGTCATGAAAACGGTGTACTCGAAATATAATTATCTCACTGAAGTTAAAATGTCTGTTTTATCTCTCGTTGCTTGCTCATGGTCGGTGGTTTTTTCCGGCTTCCTCCACCACTAAAACTGGTTGCCATGATATAGCTGAAATATTGTTGAAAGTGGCGTTAAACACCAATAAAAATCATCAACCAATCTGTTTTATCTCTGTCACGTTAAATGTAGTTTATGTCAGTATATGACAATGTATGTATATTGATGTAAATAAATGTTAGAGAATACAGAAGGAGCAATCAAAAATGGAAAATCTAGAGAAACTGGCAACATACGGTACACTAGACCATGAACAACAAAAATGCAACACAATATGTGTTGGACATCACTATACCCTAACAAACAAAAATATCATAAATAAGACATGAGCCCTCATGTAAATAACGGAGACGACAAACTAAATTGTATAATTTGTGCCCGTTCCGTTTTTCTTGTTTATGTCAAATAAATATGTTTAAGCTAACCAATACAAGTTCTATTCAACTTCGTAACTTTCGCGGAGACATCAAAATCGCGAAATTATATAACCGTGAATAATTCGGTTAAAATTAGAGGAAAATTATCAAGAAATATTGTCTTGAATATCCATGAAATATTTGCCACTGGACATTAAGCAACCAGCAATTACCATAAAAATACCGAGGTTAAACACAAATGTTTTTGTATTTTCATTTTCTTCTTCCAAATCGATTTTAATAGAATTTAACCAATCAGAGTACACAATATATTTTCAGAAATATAGGATATGGTGTTAACAATGCTCTGGCTCGAATTGGTGCAATGGTAGCTCCACAACTCGTTTTTGCGGTAAGTCGTCATACTTAAATTTACAACTCCTAAATGTCAGTAATAAATATATGTAAGATAAACACAAAATAGTAATCATGATTATCTACTTTTGTAGAGTGAGACTACGCCTGGTTTGTCTTATTTACTGTTTGGTGGTTTAATGATGTTGTCGGCACTGTTAATTGTGACATTACCAGAAACGAATAAAGCAGCTTTGAAAGATACAATTGAAATCAATGACAGAACACCAGTTATCAGCAAGAAAAAAGATGAAAAGGGTTTATCAAACAAAGCATACCAGAAAGATGGGTACACAGCAATATGACTCAAATGGACCGACTACTCTCTGCAGGAATATATATGTACCAAAACATTAACGTACCACAGATAAAGACCAGTAGGGTCTGGTCGAAAGCACCAACATTTTAACAAAACAGTTTTTGCATTGTACCTCATAAAATGAGAGATGTTATATACAATATACATACTTACTAACTTAATTAAATGGGAATCTGCCAGAATACTTTTACTAACTCGATTGGTTTATGTCTGCATCATAGCCACCTCTAGAATTATTTCAGCTATAATGTTGGTGGAAAAAAAGCACCGAGAATTTAGAAAAATCCACCGTTCTATAAGGAATAGTTTCTGAATTAAAAGTAAGACTCCGACAATGTTTTACCTGATCGTTATGAAATGTGGTATGCAAGTAATTATGTCGTCTTTTTTAACAATAAAATATGCTTTCTGTAATTATTTCCATTTATATGAACGATGAAAACAAGTCATTGTTGTTGGACTATGATTCCATTGTAAAATTATTCATACATCATATCACAAATTACTTTGTTTGCATATATTAGATGATAAAATTATGTCATATATATCGGGGTCCTATGATACCGTGCTAGTTGAAATTGATTGAAATAGCACGTGCATACATGCTATCATAGAACACGCGATACCATAGCATAGGACTATGCAAGTATTTTATTCGTGTTACTTGCAATCGGTACTGATTTTACAAAGGGAATTAACTGACTGGGTGTTGTGTAATGTCAAGTGAACAATATTTCCTGGTATATTCATAAGAGTACCAACAATAGATCACAAAGGGAAATAACTCTAGTATTAATCTTTGGACAAATGTTACGCGTTAAAGGAGAATAATAATAATACGTATGTCATAATAGTACTGGTCTTTGTCCAACATATTCTACCTCCTAGCTAGTAGTCAGTTGGCTATCAGCATTCATTGACCCTGCTAGTGTACTGTCCATGTTTATGTTGGCATTCATTTTTGTGACCGTATGTGGTCTTTGATTGAGTGAAAGCAAATCTGCTGGTTTTTCATAGTTTATTTATATATATATATGTATTGCCGTTGGAGATCTAGTTATTAAGAGGGTAGGGTTGGAAAGAATCCAATTAAACGGCTTAGTCCTCTACATTTATTTTGCCTGACCTAAGCTAGGACCTGGATTTTCAACGTCATATGATATGTGGTTGAGGTTAAGGTGACAGGTGATTGTTCGTTTTGTTTATATAGGTGGAATTGTTGATTATCATTGTTTAAAATAGTGTAGCTTTAATGCTAAAATTTTGCTATGCAATCATATGCATAATATATAAGACAAGAGCCCTCCTACAAAAAAATATAACCTGTATATATTGATTTATTCATCCACACTTTAATCTCTTGAATAATCTCTAGACAAAAGACTTGCAGAAATAAGAGGTAATCTAAGCCCATTAATAACTTCCAGAGCACCACCTGGCTGATAATCAAAGAATTGACCGGATGCAAGTGAGGGTTGTCCTCCATTACTGACTAACACTTCCGGAAAAGTGTATTTACTGGTAAAATTTCCGGTTATTCGAAATTCCCGGAAGTACAAATTAGAACTTTCAGTTAATTTTCCACAGCTATGTTCCTCGCTACTTGCACATTCAAGCAAGATACAAACTTGTAGATATAACGTTGCATTGTACGTATGAAGGCCGTCGAACGCACCGAAGACAACCAAGTTACGTGACGCTTGCATCATTTCATAATCCAGATGGCAGCACAGATTATTATTACAGACAGTAATGACTCCACCGGATTCTTCTAAAAGTGTAAATGTATAAGTATCGTTGATAATGCTTGCATTAAACGTTTTGATGATCTTTTCATTTTGCACATTTCGCGTACTTTGCGTAGTGAAAATATTTTTATTGCGAGTGTCACTTGCTTTGGTTGAAAATTTACTATTCACACTTTGCAAATCGGCAACTAGAAGCTTAGTTTCGTTAAGTTTTTTACTATAGTAATATGTTTTGTAGCCATCCGGGGTATATATTCCACTCCCGTGAAAACCATCCTCGGGGAGCTGAATGTTTGCCGCAAGCAAATTCACTTTCATTCCCATAGCAAACGCTGAATGAAACTGTACCGCGGAGAAAAGAGAGGCGGAGTTGAAAATCGTATCCCACCAAGCTGCGGGATACGCAAAATTTGAAATATTATATTTCTTAATTAAATCAATGGCGGGATTTTTGAAAAGTAAATCAAAACAAATAAAAATACCAAAACGTCCGAATGGTGTTTCAAAAAATATATGCTCCGTTGAAGGTGCTGGATCGAACTGTGGCTCATAAAAGAGGTGTGTTTTATGATAGCGAGCAATTAACGTCCCATTCGGGCTATACACTACGTTTGTATTAAACTGGTAATGACCATCGGACGGACATTTGGGTTCCGTTTTATTATCACAAGATTGATAATCGCCCATGTTAGCAACAATATACATATTATTTGATGATGCCATGCAGCTCAAATTCCGTTGAATTTCTGTATTAGGGTATTTGCCAGGTTCTTTGCATGGAGTCCATGTTTCCTCAGCAGGATTTGGTATATATTCCAGATACGACTCAATTCCTCTACGTGTGTAATCAAATCCATAAATACCATCTTCGGGAAATACCAAAATCTGGACATCCTTAAAAAGACGTATAAGATACATTACTACTGAAATTAAAGAAGCGAAAAATAAATACGGGCAGCTTCTTTTGTTTAAATAGTAATGTATATAACTTGTACAATAATGATGTTATTATCAAAATTAAAAAAAAGTTGTGATAATAGTTTTGTTTGTGAACGAGTTTAATTTTTGTCCTATGACAACATTGGTCAAATTCTTAAGCTCATTAATAAAAAGAACTGGAACAACATCGGCCTGTAGCTGATAATAGAGGCCGGATTTACAATAGCTTTGTTGGGGGTAGTATTGTACAAATAATTATACATTATTGAATATTTGATACAATTAAATGAAAAATAAAAAATACCATACTCTCGACACATTTCCAAAATTCAATAGAGATATCGTAAAAACATCCCAACACAAATACATGATCACCAATGTTTATGGATTTGTTCAGGCCCTTCAATAAAAAGGGCGGGGTTAAACTAGTTTTATGTGTCCGATCCATTATTGCAATATCTTTCTCCCAGAAATGTGTCCTGCGCACTAAATTTGATATCTACGTTTTTATACTCGTATTTGGTTAAATATATACAAATGTATAGTGTAGAATTAACATGGAACCATATAATACCAGCAATGTGTCAGTGATCATAATGTTGTCAATGTATATCTGGAAGAGTTCAAAAGATCATGTATGTGACAGGTACAATGTAATATATTTCCGAGTTATATTTCGTAAGGAGATCATTCAGTCCTATTTATATACAGCATTTACGGGTCATTTCTTTACGACAATGCTTTAGTTCTTTTTAACTAAAATGTAAAATGCAAATAACATTTGTTGTATAAATGTTTGAAGCGCGTCGTGCGCACTAAATTTGATATCTACGTGTGTATGTGATTGAGGCGGTCACTGCCGGTGGATAACTTTTTCTATCACTCCTAGCTAACCACAGATCATCCATGACCTCTTAAAACATTCCCTCTGGTAAAGAGTCTGAGGATTTACCCTATTTATATTGGATACCTAAACTCCATAAGACACCATACAAAGAAAGGTACATAGCGGGATCATCAACTTGTTCGACGAAAGAATTGTCTATTCACCTGACAAAGATTATGTCTGCAGTAAAAGAGGGACAACAGAAATATTGTGAAACTGTTTATTCGCGTAGTGGCATAAATCACATGTGAATTTTGAAAAACTCTAAAGATCTTTTGGATAACCTGAAATCAAGATCTTTCTCTCAGGTATCCTCCATCAAAACTTTTGATTTTTCAACTCTATATACCACCCTACCGCATGACAAATTAAAAACCCGCTTAAAAGAAACAATTCATAAAGCTTTTAGTCATTGAAACTATGGCTCAAAATTTGTTGTGTTAGGCTACAATTCCACATATTTTTCAAACAAAATTCATAAAGGTAAAACATGCTACTCCGAGGAACAAGTGATCAGTATGCTGGAGTTCCTCATCGATAACATATTTGTCTCCTTTGGAGGGACACTTGTTTCAGCATGTCGTCGGCATACCAATGGGTACGAATTGTGCCCCTCTTCTAGCCGATTTATTTTTATGCTCGTATGAGTTTCACATACAGGTATATTGATATATCCTCCAGAGCTGGAAGTTAAAGAGACCACCGATACAGCTTCGTCCGCATCATTTTTGGACTTATACCTCGAATTTGACGACAGTGGTCAACTCAGTACTAAAATTTATGATAAGCGGGACGACTTCAATTTTAAAATCATAAATTTTCCAAACATGTGCAGCAATATACCAGCTTCTCCTGCATATGGTGTTTACATCTCGCAATTGATTCGCTATGCAAGGGCCAGTAGCAATTATTCTGATTTCCTGAAACGTCATCTTCATCTGAGAAACAGGCTACTGGACCAGGGCTATTAAAAGATTCGCCTTATTCGATCTCTTAAAAAGTTTATATTCCGATACCAATATTTTGTCGAAATATATTCCGTCTCTGCAGAAAAAACTATAAGCGATGCATTTTCATATAGTGAAAATGTATATAGATAAAGAAGTCAAAAATGTCAAGAATTTTTTTTGTCAATGTGTGACGTAAAAATATTTTTGACATTTACGTCACCGAATATGGTACTGCTTTGACAACTATTTTACCTATTTTGTTCCTGTATTTAAATACTGTTACAGTGACAGCCGGAACCTTTGAACCGTAATGAGAGCGGGAGGTTTGGCGCCTTAAAATCTGATTCAACCCACCATTTCTTTAGAAATGCCTGTACCAAGTCAGGGTCATTACGGTTTTCAGTTTTCCGGTTGTTGACTGATTTTGTCTGTTTATAAAATTATGAGTTTTGACTTTCCCTCTGTAAGATTGTTCGGAGTTCGGTAATTTTGTTATTACCTTTATTTGCATTAAATCGCAATTTTATTTCACTTATGACGTCGGCATGCGATGATTTCACGGATTTCTTTTCACGTCGATCTTTCCCGTCTATATTTATCAATCAAAATGGATGCAGGATACACAATACATATTCATTGTCTCCAAATATCAAATTCATACACGTCACAGAATATGCGAGAAAACATAGCCAAACTTGACACTTTAACCTTGCAAATATATTTTTTTTATCCAGGACAATGTATTATATTATTATATATGCATATAATGTAATTGTCGACTTTTGCTTTAAAAAAAAAGAACAGAAAAGAAAAAAAGAAGCTGAATGGTGCTTACCTGGTCTCTAGCGTCAGACGCTACAGAGGAATAAATTTCAATGTTTTTCATCATATTTTCTAATGCGTCCTTTCTGCTGACATTTTGTATCGTTTCTGTTGGTTGCACAACTCTGTGAGCGTATACTCCTGCTCTATATGTCTCCTGAGCATGTAAATAAGAAACATACACGGAGAAAAGATTTAAAATCAGAATATAGTTCTTCTTAACACCAGTCATCGTGGATGTACAGTTATTTTTACATGTTTATATTAACAATAGTTATCAATCATACACACCTGGTAAATATTTGTTAATAAAGATTAGCGTGATGATATATACGACATATAAATTAATTGTAGGACAGTATTCGGTTTGAAGTCCCTCAATTTGATAGCAAACGGGTTCGTTGACCTTGTGAGGCGAATGAACCCATTTTGACTTATTATTTCAAAATGTCAAATATCATTAAAAAAAAAATGACAATTACCTATACAAAAAAGAAAAATCAATAAACAAGTAATTAGTGTCTTATCGGTTTTATTTATAACAACATAAAATTCACAGTCAATAATCAAATAGATTTACAGGTACAAAATCCAATTATAAAGGTGTGATCTGTCATATACATTTTTTTGGAACCTTTGATCTGTTTATTATGTATAATTGTTATTATAAGACTGTTTACCTGTAAAAGCGATGATTACTACCAGTGCAAAATTATTATTTGTTGTTTTTATATTAAATGCATTTTACTTTATGCTGTTTAAATTCCTAGTTTTAATAAATATCACAATTTATCCATAATCGATTTGGTTTTTAGTACGACATCAAAATATCCGGTAAGTAACAGTAAAAACGTGGTATCGCTGGTTGAAATGAGAACGCTTCTGCATTTACGTTCTGAATTAACTGACAAAAAAAATTTAACACATGGGAACGAAAAGTGGCCAAAATTAAACACACTACAATTGAAAATGGCAAAAATTTCACACACCAAAATAAAACAAACCTCTTTTGAAGAAAAAAGGCAAAATTTAACCTACACCAAAATATCACGATTTACGGTATACGTATGTCTCAATATCACTATGTCAATATACATTGAAACCTGTATATAAAGGGCACCCAAGGGAACATGAAAAGATGCCTTTTATATACAGGTTAAAAGTATATGCACTATGCATTAATAGGAAAGGTGAAGCTGCCCTTTGTAGACAGTGATTTGTTCTATAGATGTGCCCTTTAAGGTGGTACCATACACTTAAGGTACAATTTTATCTGCTCATTTAATTTTCTTATTTTTTTGGCAGTGTGTTTAAATATATCCACTGTAATAAATATCAAAATTTTAACAAAGTCCAAACAACAGACTCGGAGCTATAAATTCACTAGCCACATAGCAGCTTTTCTTTCTGTGGTTTTGATCACAACGATGCTTGAAATATGCATACAAACATCATATGATCAAAACGTTCAACTGATTTTAAAGAGTTATCTCCCTGTAGTGTATGGTACCCCCTTAAGGCAGGTTTGACTGTATTTGTTATCGTGTAAGAACAGGTTGATGATACCAAAGTGGGTAATAAGAGCCATAAATCAATCGAAGGAGAGACAACACAATGGCAAATAAGGGTAATAACAAAATTACCGAACAATCTTACAAAGGGAAAGTCAAAACTCATAATTATATAAACAGACAAAATCAGTCAACAACCGGAAAACTGTGAAAACCGTAATGACCCTGACTTGGTACAGGCATTTCTAAAGAAATGGTGGGTTGAATCAGATTTTAAAGCGCCAAAGGACAAAAGGACAAACAACGATCAACAAAATACTACACAGAAAACTAAAGATTACACAACAAGAATCCCACTAAAAACAGGGGGTGAACTCAGGTGTCAAGAAAAGATTGAAGATACTAAAGTGGGTAATAAGAAACCTTAACTCGAAGGACAGACAATATAATGACAAAAAGCAAAAGGACAAAGTGAGAAGCAATGATCAGCAAAATACTAGACAGAAAACTAAAGGTTGCGCAACAAGAATCCCAATACTAAACCATGGATGAGCTCAAACTTGGGTACATCGAAACGGTAAGCAGTTTCTGAATTTTAACATCACATGCCGTACAGGGTATCTAGTTTGTGTAATCTGTAATAATTATCGTACAAGATTACTTTAACGCGTCGTGTGCACTGAATTTGATATCTACGTTTTTATTACTAACATTAGGTCGATATCTCTGTTGGTGGATTATTAGTCCCGAGGGTGATCCTTGCCCAGTAGTCCATGTTTCGACACTGGCATGGTTTATTAGATATATTTATTACTGAAATTTACAGTTCCTAAATATTAATAAAAGTAAGGTTCTCCTCCATCAGGCATAGGTGACATTAATCGATCGTGGCTATCCTGTTTAGACCCTTTGGTTTTATTGCTCCCAAAACATTAAATTGTTTGGCTTTCCTTCCAATCTTTCGATGAAGGTTATTCCAGAATTAAACGTGTCGTGCGCACTGAATTTGATATCTACGTTTTTAATATAAAATTTCGCATAGTTATCGAACACAAAATGGTTACGGTTTCAACAATATTTCAGTTATATCGTGGCGGTCAGTTTTATAGGTGGAGGACACTTGAGTACCCAGAGAAAACATCAGACCTGGATTTATACCAGTATTCTCAATAAGATTTTGTCAGATTTTATTTGGAAATCATAACAATTTCCCCCATATTGATGTAATCTATAACTCCATTGATTAACCATATTCTTAATAGTTACACGTTGTAATAAAAACGTAGATATCAAATTTAGTGTGCACGACACGTTTCTGGAATAACCTTCATCAGGTACGCTCAATATCAAATATTGGAAAGCCAAATATCTAAACCTACATAATGTTTTCTCAGATGTGACAATTAAAATGCAGTGTTGTGCAGCGACGCAGGTTCATATTAGACTTTGGTCTTGTTAAATATTTAATAGTTTGACTAATTTAATACAATCGGGTGCTAACATCAGCAAGATATCTTTTTTAATTTACAATAACAATTAAATGTGTTGGTTTATGATGTGAAGAATCGTTCAAAAAAGGATTTTTCAAAGATAGGTTCTAATATCATAGTATCGCATGAGGAAACAAATAATGGCATTAATGCACGCATCACTGCATTCATCTATGCATATATACTCTACATTGTCAATTCAGTTATTTGATATACAGTTATCTAGATCCAGGTAGAAGAGTTTTAACATCTTGTCAGAAACGCTCAATACTATCTTTTTTAAAACATATCAATTCCATTTTGATCTTGTGCTTGCATCAATAACGTTAAGGGTTTACAAATTTAACACCATCCATTTTATTGAAGTGTATGTTCCATTATGAGCGTATCTGATGAAGGTTATTCCAGAAATGCGTCGTGGACAATAAAGTTGATATCCACGTTTTTATCCCAGCTCATAGAAGTAAGTGGGTATTTGTGTTATCGATATCGTATTTGTCTCTGTCCTGGCGGTGTGATATATTTTGTGTTCATTTTATGAATAGTTAATTTATTTTCTTCAAATTCAAAACTATCTTCAGCATTTATTTATTTTTTTTTAAACTTACAACCTCCTGCTAACAGGGCATTTTTAACTTCTGCCTTCTAGACAATCACATACTGATTTTGCTCGACAAGTTTAAAATAAATAATTTTATGGATTGGTGGTGATTTTCTCATAGAAATATTATTAAATCAGTTTTATTTTCTCAATTCTATTGTACAGATAAAAAACCCACACACACCGTAGATATCAAATTTAGTGCGCACGGAATAAAGTTCATCGGGTACGCTCAATATCGAAATATTGGAAAGCCAAATTCTGCTGGGAATATGTGCAAAACTAATGGATCTATATCCCGCAGAAAATCACTGATAAAATCTTGGATTATTGTGTTTTTGTCAGACATGACATAACAAGTTTGTTTTTCCTTTTTTTTTGTTATTTTTGTTATTTTGTGCTATGTATTCGATTGATGCTTTGGTCGCAATAATCAAATTCTGTCCTCTGGATATTATTTCCTTATAGTGCTTATACATCGTCATTGTTATATAGTAATCTTGGACTCTTGTAATCATGTCGAACCCTCCTTAATTGCTTTTGCAGATCGTTTTTCTGGGGCATCTCGACTTGTATATGGATTCATGAAAAGCGTTAACAGTTTCCTATATAATGCCACGAATATTAATTTTATCCACTACCTCCTTACGTATATTTTTATATCAAATGAGGGTCATTGCTATATTTATTAAAGAGACAAAATGTGTCCATGTTGTCTCAATTTCACCGTACTATTATCTTAAACTGTACACACTTTCATCAAATCCCAACAAAATTTAAAATAGTGGTGTCCAACACATATTGTATTGCCAGTATCTCTGGATTGTCCATTATTGATTGCCCCTTCTAATTTTTCTAATGATTGTTTACATTCATAAAATTACTTGTGTATAATATTTATTAAGTCATGCTTTCAATACTTGCATTTTAAAACAGGTAACTGTTTTGCTTAATGGAATTTATTCATTATTATCTATATGAGACTATTACAAGGGAACTAACTTGTTCCTTGGGAAATATTTTGTTTAACAGTTATCTTCCTTTGCACTGCTTTCCTCTCTGTCAATTAAATCTTCTTACTTTATTTTCTGTGTATTGATGACAGTTCCGAGGGCTCGACCAAAAGGGCTCCCCAGGTGCCATTATTTTGTATTATAAAAGTATTTCAACATGTCATGTAGGCGTCACTTGGAACATAATCAAGTTGAAAGTATTTGATTTGAACTAAGAACTAAATAAACTTTAAACTTCGAAAAAGGAGAATCCAGAGAAACGAAGAAAAAAACCAAAAAAACAACAACAACGCAATATATGTTGGACATCACTATGCGAAAATAAACACAACGTAATTAAGACCTGCGCCCTCGTACAAACAACTGGAGGTAAGGACGAAACGAAAATCGTTTATATGCGGAAATCGTAGCGGACATCAGAAAACGGAACTCAGAACGTAAAACACATAATAGGACAACACAATAAACTATAAAGACGAGCAACACGGATCCCAACAACAAACCGGAGGTGAACTCAGTTCTTATATGTACACAAAAAAAGAAACATTAAAAAGTTTTCTGAAAATGTTAACAACATGATGTGATTTCAAACTGACAAAAGCAAGCTATATTAAGAAATATTTAATATGTTTTTCTCAAAAGTGAACACCCAACCAACAATTGTACTGCCACTAAATAAACCTAATGATGTGTCAACTAGTAATGTGTAATAAGAAGGGAAATATATATATGTACAATGCGTGTATTAATTTTTGAATTATTTAAGGTATTTAATAATAATAGATTTTAACGGGTTTTTCAAGTTGGCAGGGTATTTAAAGAAAGTGCAACAATTATTTTTTTCTTTATCGAGGATTGGGCGGTGACCATATCGAGAAGACACATGCTTATCTCAAGAGTGGGTTGGTTAATGGTGCTTAACGACTCTGTCAACAATATTTCAGTTATATCATGGTGATCAGTTTTATTGGTGGAGGAAACCGGAGTACACGGAGAAAACCACCGCCCTATCGAAAGTTGGTGACACAAACTTTATCACATAATGTTGTATCGAGTACACCTCGGCATGCACGGGGTTCAAACTCACAACTTTAGTGGTGATAGGCACTGATTGTACAGATAGTTGTATATCCAACTACCATACGATCACGACCACGAAGGCCCCTATCTCAAGAGTGAAAAAGAAGTTTAAATAAAACAAAATATACGAGGGTTGTCCGTAAAGTTCGTGGACTATCTCAATAAAATCTAACCGACATGTCCGAAATAATTGAAACTAGGATATAATTAATTACATGATTTACTGATTAATTGTACAAAATTTTATCACAGTACATGCTTAAGTAATTGTATTCCGTCAATTTAAAAATCAATAGTAACTCACACCCGGAGCACGGCAAAAATACCAGATAACTTGCGAGTCGCTGTTTTTAAATTTTGTTTTTCTAAGTATCAAACTCCGCGAAAATTCACCTGAAGCTTACACTATGACGTCGACAATACTGATGACATTACACCTGCTAAATTTGAAAAGTCAAAGTTTCGAAATGGCTGAGAAATCTGGATTTGAAGCGCTGAAGACAGGATCGGCATTACTAAAAAAAGGGACGTTTGCGGAAAAGGTGGAGCAGCGGGCGTGATAAAGTTTTGCGTGGACATCGGAAAAACGCCAACAGATACGCATAAGTTCTTAAAACAGTCAGAGAAACATAGTAAAGTAAGCCGTTCATTGATATTCAAGTGGCACAAAAGGTTTGCGGACGGAAGAGACAGTTTAGAAGACGATGAGCGGGAAGGCAGACCATCTTTTAGAGAATCCGATGCTGTAAAAAATGAAGTTCGGGACGTTATTAACGGCGATCGGCGGCTAACAGTCCGTGAAGTTGCAGACAAATGTGGAATTTCTAAGACTACAGCGCACCAAATTTTAGGAAATGATTTAAATATGAACCGAGTATGTGCTAGATGGGTACCGCGAATTCTTACAGCTGAGCATTTAACAAAAAGAGTGGAATTGTCAAAACAATTTATCAAAAAAGTTAATCGTTGTGGCATAAGATTTCTAGACCGAATAATTACAACCGACGAAAGCTGGTTCCACTACTATGATCCGGAAACTAAACAACAGTCAAGTCAGTGGAAAAACTGTAACTCTCCTCCACCAAAAAAGGCAAAAATAACCAAATCACTGGGAAAGAATATGTTTATTCTCTTTATGGACAGGAAAGGAATGCTTCTGACACACGCTGTTCCCCGTGGCCAGACTGTCAATTCTGAATACTACTCCAAGGTAATAAACATAATAATTACTTTTGAAATTAATGAATTAATTATTTTCCCTGTAAATTTAAACTAATATAATAAACATTTCAAAAATGTGTTCATCTGAAAGAGTTAATTTTATATTATCAATTTGATTTTATTTTATAGATGCAATACGGTAAAAAGTCTGTTTATCTTGTTAGGTACTGAGGCGAGATGTGGTACAAGCTCTGAGAAAGAAACGTCCTTATTTAGCTGCCAATCTAGACCAAGTGATACTACACCAAGATAATGCACCGGCACACACTTCCCAAACAACTCAACTAGAATTAGATTTACTTGGATTCGAGTGTCTGAAGCATCCTCCATACTGCCCTGATTTATTGCCAATGGATTTTGCAGTATTTCTATACATTAACTCAGAGGTTTGATGATTTACCGGAACTAAGACAGGAAGTGATGAATATAATTCTAAATATGAAAACGGAACAATTTGAGAGAATATTTGATGACTGGTTAAAGAGATGTAAGAAATGTGTTGAGTTGAAAAAGTTAACTTTTACCTCGGTTGACGTCGTTGAACGTCAGGAATTTTTTTCGTGCTCCGGGTGTGAGTTTCTATTGATTTTCAAATTGATGGAAATACGATTATTTAAGCATGTACTGTGATAAAATTTTGTACAATTAATCAGTAAATCATGTAGTTAATTATATCCTAGTTTCAATTATTTCGGACATGTCAGTCAGATTTTATTGAGATAGTCCACGAACTTTACGGACAACCCTCGTATATATTGATGTATTGCAATTTATTTATGATTTAGTTTTTTCCTTTTCATTGATGTTATATTAAATTTGAAATCATCCTTTATAGATTAGATAATAGCAAGAGAATATTGATCTTTGGCTGATGTAATCTGATATAACTAATTGAACTTTATTGTGTGATAATGAGAATATGATGTACATGTGATATTTATACCACAGTTTTCCGAGTTAAATGTTTAAACAATCGAAGCGTGCGATTGTTTAACGATTAACTCCACGGAAACCGTTGTATAAAGTATGAAGCCATGCAATATCGAGCAATATTCACGGCTCTCGGAGAGTAATAAAACTACAGCCCAGATGTAAAATATGCAATATTTCGTATTTGCATGTAAATATTTCATAGTTCTTAGCTGTTTCCTACATTCTGGTGTATAAACCATAAAAAGATCGAAGGGAAAAGATGCATTCATGTTACAAGTATATTTAATAATAAATGGTTACTGCGCCTTTCAACATCTACTACGTCTTGTTGATTGCTTGCAGGTGTCAAACCACCAATTAATTTCTTTAAGGTTTTCTACTAAATTTGTGTTTTTTCGAGCCTACCTGGTCATTTTATCTTAAGTTTAACCTTTTGAAGACCATATATTTTCTGAAACGTACATGATTCCTCTACGTTCTGTCAAAATATCAGGGCATGTTTAAAATCTTGCAGTGAAATGCCATGCTACGGAAAGCACCTACTCTAAAAATAGCTCGGTCATCCCCAAGAAATTCACTATTTATAGGTCATGCATCAAATCCTCCATAGAGGTATTAAAATACAACTAAATCCATCAAATTTGGGCTCAAAATAATCCCTATTTATTTAACTTCAATTATCAATTATAATTAGTCCATTCCATTCAGTAGTTTTCACAATACTACAAAGTGAAAGGAACTTTTTTCTTGAAAAGGGGCTACTTTCGTATATGTTCCAGGCTCTGATTGGTGAATTAGTGGTTTGACACCTAAAGACCATAAAAACTTGTTTCTTTCACCATTTGTTGGCCTAATTTCTATTCCTTAGCCAATATTAACCCAAGAAAATCTCATAAGGTATGTGGCTGTCTGATATTTGCAAGTATAAGTGTTCAAATGCAAAGGTACCCCCTTGAAGATTTTTAATGAAAATATCTCCATTTACAGCTGTTGAATTCAGATTGTGTAATATACCAAAACTTACCTATTCTCTTATATATTACAGTTATTAAGCTAGTTTCTAACATAATAAGCAATCTTAACACATATATATGCCTCAGTTGTATATTTAATAGCTAAATACTATGAAATGTTTGCATTTAGCCCCCCCTTTTTTCGTCCCATAAAATGAGCTCATATCATTCTTAATTTTGTTAATTCATGCTTTTATCCCATAAATTATGTGGTTTAAGACATAAAATATGTGTTTGTATATACATCTTTAGTTGAAATTCCTTCTAATTCCATCAAATTTGCAAAAATATGATTTATTGATATTCAAGTCTTGGAATTTCTGATGGTGCACAACTATAATTTACCCCAAAACTCAATAAATATATGCTTCCACATCATTTTTTTCCACTGTTTAAGTCAGCTGGATGTTCAAATGTACTGTTACAGCCAAATAAAACTCTAAAACATGAAATTCAAATTGACAATTTGAAAAATTAACAGAAAATGCTAAGCAGTCAAAATAATTTTTCTGGGATCACTTAAATTACCAGGTTTTTACTACATACTTTTCAATTAAAACTGCTTTCTATAGCCTTATATTATTTTGTAAGTACATTGTACATGTATTCTAACTGAAACTATCAAAATTTACCAGGAAAAATGTGTAGGATTGAAAAAAATCCAATCATGATATCACCATATCCTATATTTGAAGTCAACAAACTGCCGCATGATGAATTTTTTTAAATTCTTAATATCAAGCATATTTTCAATATTATATGCCCTTCTACTGCAAAAACACATTTAATAACATATTCCCAATAATTATAAAGTCATAAAGAAACAGAAAATGAGTTGCAATACCTGGTGTCCATGTATATCCAGTGTTTGGGAGCAATATTCCAAAATATTACATAACATGCATTTTGACCATGTAATCTGACACCACAATGCATTTTGTAACATTTTTGTATGAAAAATGTCACTCTGGGTCTGTTGTGACATGCTTAGGCTAATTTGAACATGATAGCAACAAAAGATAATTTTGACGTTTTTGTCTTAAGGTGTCAAACCACCAATTAATTTCTTTAAGGTTTTCTACTAAATTTGTGTTTTTTCGAGCCTACCTGGTCATTTTATCTTAAGTTTAACCTTTTGAAGACCATATATTTTCTGAAACGTACATGATTCCTCTACGTTCTGTCAAAATATCAGGGCATGTTTAAAATCTTGCAGTGAAATGCCATGCTACGGAAAGCACCTACTCTAAAAATAGCTCGGTCATCCCCAAGAAATTCACTATTTATAGGTCATGCATCAAATCCTCCATAGAGGTATTAAAATACAACTAAATCCATCAAATTTGGGCTCAAAATAATCCCTATTTATTTAACTTCAATTATCAATTATAATTAGTCCATTCCATTCAGTAGTTTTCACAATACTACAAAGTGAAAGGAACTTTTTTCTTGAAAAGGGGCTACTTTCGTATATGTTCCAGGCTCTGATTGGTGAATTAGTGGTTTGACACCTGCATAAAAAGGTATAACAAAAAAGATAATTTGATCAATTTACACATTCTAGAATGATTTTATTCAGAAAATTACACAAGTTAGGTACATAAACTATTTATGTTCGCTTGACCATTGTGAATTCGAACATTAATGGAAGTGTTAAATATTAGATCTAGAATACAATTATTATTGTACGTGTCCAGGGATACTCTTATATGCTTTAATCTGACTCGAAATGTTGCTATGCATTATTTTATATGGTTTCTGGAAGCACGAGGAGACCTACGGTTAAAATAAAATACCACATGAAGAGTTTGAAGACACCAAAGGGGTTATCAGAATCTGTAAATCGAAGAAGGGCAGACAACACAATGGCCAAAAGAAAAAGTACAAACAACGATCATCAAAACATACACATAAAACTAACTAAAGATCGAGTAACACGCACCCCACTAAAAACCGGGGTTGAACTCAGGTGCTCCGGAAAGGTAAGCGGTTCCTGCTCCACTAGTGACACCCGTCGTGTTAATCTAGTTACAGACCCGGTGATAAGTTATGAACGAGGAAAGGATCGGGAAGTGTTTACGACAAGTGGAACATATCCGTGGTCAACGGTGACAGAGATATTCCATAACGGGTCAACGTGGTGGCGACCGTAAAACTTTTGAAGTGATGACTTCAACTTAAGGAAATCCTGATAGGAACCACAAGCTCTGGAATATCGTATCAACTGAGAGATATATACTCCATATGCAGGTGCTGCTGAAATGTTGCTACATATGAATGGAAAGTTCACAATTAGAAAATTGATATCATCTCTTTTGTCGTAAAGTTTCGTTCCTAACCGCCCTGCACTGTCAGTTTCGAGGTGTAGGTCAAGGTATGAAGCAGACGTATCTGTATCTGTGGTATCCTTTATTTCAAGCTCAATGAGATAGATGCGATCAACAATATCACCAAACTTATAATTATTTAATGAAAGGACATCATCTATATAGCGGAACGTGAAATTAAAGGATCGGACTATTTTCTTTTCGTTTTTCTTGAGAAGCCCCTGTATGAAGTCTTCACCATACGAATAAAGGAACAAGTCGGCGGGAAGAGGAGCACAGTTTGTACCCATAGGTATGCCGACTGTCTGTTGAAAAACACGTCCACAAAGATAACAAATATGTTGTCAATCAAAAACTCGAGCATGTTGATATCAGTTTCAGAGAACTTTCTGGTAGAATCAGAGTGGTTTTCTACAAAATAAGATCTGTCCCTTCATAGCACAAGGTATTAGTATCTACGTTGACCATTCTTCTTTATGAAACACAGTTGGACCAACTCCCTTAATTTGTCCTGCAGCTTAGAGCGAGGAATTGTTGTATAGAGGGTACAGAAGTCAAATGTTTTAATGCTATTGCAGGAGGAGAGGAACCTAGATTGTATGCACTCTAACTGATTTTTAGAGTTCTTCAGAATCCACATCTGATTCACACCATCCCTAGAGTAGCTAGTGTCACAGTAGCTCTGAAGCTCGGTTTTGACCGCCGATAGAATACATGTTAATAATTTGGAAAGAGGTTTCGTGGAGCATTTGGCAGACCCAGCAATATAGCGCTGTTTGAAAGGACAATTGTGTAATTTAGGAATCCAGTAGAGTGATGGTAGATCCAGTTCTTCATCTTTGGTTGAAATTCCAAAGGAATATAAAACAGACTTATGACTGTCCAGGATTTCCTCTTTCGTATGTGTCGTTGGGGTATATGTAGGGTTGCCAACTAAAGTGTCAATACCCAATTCCTTTATCAAGTAGTCTATGTAATGTGATTTACACACACATACAATATTGTTAGGGGCCTTGTCGGCGAAGACAATAACATATTTGTGATGAAGGAGAGACAGGTGTTTAGTAACATTTGGGTGGGTCTTTAAAGATTGATGTAGAGTGAGTGCTCATAGACCCACTGAGTTTTTAAAAATTATAATCTGTATGAGCGACCTCACACTCTTCACCCATTCGGAAAGAATATCTAAGTTCTCCTTTTCACGTTTTGCCCGTTGTCTGGAATAATCCTCGACGGAATCCATAAGTATTTTAAAGTTATATTTCCAGTTTATGGATTTAGGCCCTATGGCGAACACTTCTCGGGTTGTTGATAATTTTAAGGTCACCAGTTATAACGTGGCCAGTCGGATTATATATGAATGGGGAACTTGCACAGGTGCAATCAGGAGGCCTAGATTTGAAATCGTCAATATTGAGGTTTGTAATTACAATTTTTTGACGCTATTGGTCTGGTATAAACATACGAAATTATAGGCGCGGACTGATTCTTATAATATGGTGGAATTTTATATTTGACGGATTTGTGATGAAGGATATTGTCTAAGTTAATACCATCAAGACCTTTGTTGGCAAACGAAAGTTTCAGAAAGGAACGTTGGTCTATTTCAACTTTCTTAATACCAACACGTCCACCAAAGAAAACAAATATGTTGTCAATCAAACACTCGAGCATGTTGATGACATCCGTTTCAGATAACTTTTTGGTAAAATCAGTGTTTTTTTTACAAAATAAGATCTGTCCCTTCCTAGTACAAGGTATCTACTTTAACAATAATAATAGTGAGTGAACAAGATGTAATTGACGTTCTAAATAAACTGGATCTCAACTAAGCTCTTGGACCTGATATTATTGGTAATACAATGTTATTAGTAGTGAAGAATGAAGTTACAAAACCATTGTGTTTGCTATTTAATAAATCCTTTCAATGTAAGATATTTCCAAGTAACTGGGTAACTTCAATTTGGAACTCCATCATTGCCGTCAAATCATAGACCAGTATCTCTCCTTTAATAAGTTAACAATCGCTCTTAAGTATATCTTCAACCACGTAGCATTTAATAGTCTTCTTTCAATTTCAATCTTGCTTTACTCGCTTTAAATAACAAAGAAATATCTAGTAAAACATTTGCTGGCTCAAGACTGGTGTGCACCAGGGGTTAGTACTTGGGCCTCCTGGTAATTTCTTATCTTTATAAATGATATAGCAGATGCCATGTTATGTCTTGATATACTGCTGATTATACGTCAATTGGACATACCGCATATGATGAAACTACATTGAAAAATGTGATAAATATTTTTCTTAAATATATTCAAGAATGGTCAAAAATCCAAACAAGATTTTCAGTGCTTGTAATCAGCAGAGTGATTTGGCATTTACTTGTACATGTACGCTTATTCAAACGGTAAACACTCATAAACACCCAGGAATAATATTTAGTAGCGATTAAAAATCAAATACACATTTTAATACCATAATTGAACAGGTTTAAAATAATTAAATGCTTTGAGAAAATTAAGATTTAAACTTAATAGAAATTAGCTGGAAAATATCTATATATCATTTATTAGACCTATATTGGAACATGGTTCTGAAGTATGGGATGATTGTGGAGCTGGCAACTCTGATAGATTGGGAAAAGTACAAATAGAAGCTGCTCGGTTTATTTGATTCCGAATACATTATGTTCGTGTAGAGACTAGGATAAAAGTACTTTATATTTTATTGCAAACAATTTATATTACAAAGATAAGAATGATCGAAAAATCAATAATGATTTACCAAGAGACCAGGATATTTTATTGTTTTCTAATGACATGATAAACAACAAAATCAGTACATAAATGGTCTTACTAGTTCAACAATTCATTCAAAGACACAGGTCGTTGAATCACAAATGTATTGTATGTTAACGTGTTCTGTTGGAAATATGATAAAATGTGAAACAAAAGCTAACTTATATAGATGTAGGCGAGAAAATGTTTGATTAATTCATGAAGTATAAACACGTGCTACTATTCAATAAGTGCAAACATGTGCTACTATTGAATAAGCGCAAACACGTGCTACTATTGATTAAGTGCAAACATGTGCTACTATTGAATAAGCGCAAGCACGTGCTACTATTGATTAAGTGCAAACATGTGCTACTATTGAATAAGCGCAAACACGTTCTACTATTGATTAAGTGCAAACACGTGCTACTATTGAATAAGTGCAAACATGTGCTAATATTGAATAAGCGCAAACACGTGCTACTATTGAATAAGTGCAAACATGTGCTACTATTGAATAAGTGCAAACACGTGCTACTATTGAATAAGTGCAAACACGTGCTACTATCCATATCCCTGATTTTGATATTCAGGTCTGTTTGATTAGAAACGTTTGAATATATCAAATGGGTGATCAGAAGCCATAAATAGAAAAATGACAGACAATATAATGGTTCAAAGAAAAGGGACAAACAGAAAACTGAATAATTAGCAACATGAATCCCACTAATACTAGGTCGATTAGATTCGTTTAATGGTTGCCCATTTTCACATTCTGTTTTATTGATACATTAATTTTGTTGTTTCTTGTCTTCATGATTATTCTATAGTAAATATATCTTATAGACGATAATAATAACATGTCAAATTATATATTCTATATCGTAATCATATGGAGAAAACAATACTAAGTTGAACAATTTGTGTCTGACCTTTTTGTCATTATTCAGACAATATATGATATTTAAATTAATACTGTTTTTCGTGGAAAATTGAAAGACAGTTACAATTTTTTTCGCATTTGAAACAAAATGTTAATATTGACATAATTCTGGGTATGGTTATCAAGGAAAATCCTCAAGAAGATTTAAGTAGCATTTTAAAAACGATTTCATTGTTTATTGTAGATACATGTTCTCTATGTAAATATGCAGAGAGCACTGCAATGTACTTTTGTGAAAATCAGATAAATCTCCAGAAAACGTTACTTCTGCTTCCGATGAAAATAGTAATTATTTAAATGGGTGATTTTCTTTATTATGCATGTCAACCCACCCATAATAATTTCAAGCAATCTCTGTGGGAAATGAAACCCATTTTTACAAAATGTAGTAAATGATTGGTTGGCTTATGGTGCTTAACTCCATTTTGAAAAATATTTCAGCTATATCGTGGCGGTCAGTTTTATTGGAGGAATCCGGAGTACCCGAAGAAAACCACCAACCTGTCGTAAGTCACAGACAAACTTTATCACATAATGTTGTATCAATACACCTCACCATGAATGGGATTCGAACTGACAACTAAGTGATGATAGGTGCTGATTGCACAGGTAGTTGTAAATTCAATTAAACTTATTTTAAGGACACCCTTCTTTGTGTTCAATGATGCGGTCATTAGGTTTACCTGCCAACCCTCACATAAAAACCTGGCGAGAATAGTATTATCATCAGTAAATGATATAATTAGACTTATAACTTTATTAAGCACAATTTCCACCCTAATCAGGGTCAATGGCTACATTGAATAGTCAACAATACATAAACATACAATGTACAACATATAAACAAATTCAAAACACAACAGAACAAATGGAATCATGTGCCCACTGTCCTCAGTTCCAATGACTGTTTAATGAAGGAGCCTAAAGATTTCACCTGCTTGATGTTAGTTGGATTTAAAATAATTTCAAGTAGATTTGTATTATTAATATTGTCAAAGACACCGAGAAAAGCTTTTCTTAAATGTTCATTTAGCTTACAATTTAAAAAGAAATGGTTTTCGTCATCAAGAGTTTCACATTTATTGCACGTTCGTAAATGCCGAGGTATTTTCTTATATCGTCCCGTTTCAATTGCCAGAGAGTAGTCACTTAGTCTAAATTTACAAATTAATCTTCTTATTTCAAAATCTCGATATTTCAAGTAAAATTCCGACTTATTTTTAGACTTCAATGCTTTGAATAGAAAGAGTTTACTGTTATTATCTATCGATATTAATTTATTATCAACTATTTCTTCATAGTCTTTATTTAGTATATTTTTGTAATATTTTGTACAAGAGTTCTTTTTCATATCTTGATTTCCAAGGTCCATTTTATTTTTAGTCCTTACATGGTTAATATATGAGTACCATTAAAAAAATTCCTTTCTCATGGAGAGACTTAGAAAGAGAAAAACATTATTTTAAAGTTTCAGGTATCAACTGCAAGTAATCGATCTTCAAAAAGTAAAGATTGAGTCTTGATGAAATTATCTATTGGGTATCTTCCCAACTCATATCTGGCTGAAAAATAGCTTGAACAATTTTTGATTCCAAGAATAAATTTACAGAACTTATTATGTATCTTGTCGTAAGGAGTTTTTTTTCTATAAATTGCATTTGATCTATTGAAGTTGTTCTTCTTAGCCCTTTCAGTAGCGTTGAAGTATGGTTTATAAACATCCATATTCGATATTTCACAGTTATATGTTAGAATAGGACGTACAAGAGAATAGCCGATTTCATGGATACCCATAATACCTTGCGAACTGGCGGATTTCCGGTACTAAGATAAACATGGTCGTAAAAGAAGAAACATCATCAACTGGTACAAAATCATCAAAATGAATTACAATACATTGGTAAACACAATCCCAATTACACAAAAATCGTTAAAGGAAGTTAAATCTACTGGCTTGAAAGATCTTAAGGCTTTATGTAAAGATGCGGGCATAAACATTGGCGGTGCTGGAAGAGAGGCATTGGAAATTGTTCTATGTATTGAGTTGGGAATAAGGACTTCAGGGGTAGATGTAGGAGATGATTTTGAGCGCAAAATTCCAAAATGTGTACACCACATGCTCGATGACCAGCAGCTAAACGAGTATAGCTGTCTTACCCCATCATATTTGTTAAAGCAGGAGGGCTGGTCTAAGGACACCAGTCAGCTGCCAGACATTGATGTATCTTCCATCAAGAAATATTTAATAAATAGCAAGGCACAAGAATTTACAGTAACATCATTGAGACATTACAAATTGTCGAGAGCATATCAGCATCTTGATGCTAATCACATTTGTAATGTTTCTTTTAATCAACTGAAACATAGTTCCACCTTTTGTGCTAGTAAGGCTTCATGCATACCTTCTCAAAGTGGTAATGAGGCCAAGATTAAGCATGTACATGTAATTATGGATAAACAAAACTGGAGAACCATATGGTGGATTTTGTACACGTACAGTTGGGTTAGTAGATTGGAAGAAGCAGATTTGTATTGAAAAAATCAAATATAAATTTAACAAATGCAGTCTACATGTATTTAACAGGTGGATACTCTCTCCCAAATGGCATAGCATCATAATACCCATTGCATTGAAGACCAAAAACTATTCTAGATTGCCAAATTAAGAAAGCAATCTGAACTTTAATGGTGCTTATTAAGCAAAGATAGCCTTAAAATGTGTTAAGGAGTCGTTTTGGTGGTTAAAATATTGGGTATATTGAGGTTGCAAAGCAGGAACAGGCATATATCTACGACTGAAATACATTAACATAAACGATCACTAAATCAATGACTCTGTGTGTCTATTTAGAATTCTGATTTTGGTAGGACTAAGCTAATGTCAATATTTACATGTACTTGTTCGTCACAAACTTTTGTCATCAGAGCAAAGACTGATTGATCTAGCACTATTAAAATCCAACTGAACATGTTGTTCTACAAGGTGGACCTCATCATCATTTCATTTAAAATTAACTTGTTCTCGGCATGATATGGCTGCAACATTGATGAGTTGGCTTTAAACAACAATCACTCACACACATTTTGTATGGAGTTTTCCTGATAAGTATGACAAGTTATTTTCAGGTTTGTGAAGTATCTACTTCCTGCTTGACAAAACACACATTTCCCATTTTTCATGAGCTCTGAGTCTCCATCAACCAGAATTATTTTAAATTTGGTATCGAGCTTTACTTTTGCTGTATATTGTATAAGTGATTATCAGGTCTGTTGAGACTATATGTAAGTAGGAGTATATTATTATTAATATTACAACATCACAGGCCAACCCTTGTTATTGTTTTAAAATTCAGATTAGGAGAGGCCTGCTCACATATAGGAGCATTGTTGTTCCTGATAGCAGAACAGGTAGCCTCAGGGAAGAATCTACCAGATGATCTATCTGCAACTGATCAGTTATGTGCTTGGAAAGATCCAAAGAGTAAGTGTAATTTAGCATTTTTTACTTTTCTTGAATTTTAGGCACAGAAAAAAGGTATTATATAATCGTGTAAATATACTCAACAAAAAAAGTTAAGGATCATGAATATGTTTGTCTATTATATTTGCACTGAAGTATTATGTCTAATAAAACTATACTCTAGGGAACAGGTATAAGCTAATAAAGCTATACTCTAGGGAACAGGTATAAGCTAATAAAGCTATACTCTATGGAACATGTAAAAGCTAATAAAGCTATGCTCTAGGGAACAGGTATAAGCTAATAATGCTATACTCTAGGGAACAGGTATAAGCTAATAAAGCTATTCTCTAGGGAACAGGTATAAGCTAATAAAGCTATACTCTAGGGAAAAGGTATAAGCTAATACAGCTATACTCTAGGGAACAGGTATAAGCTAATAATGCTATACTCTAGGGAACAGGTGTAAGCTAATAAAGCTATACTCTAGGGAACAGGTGTAAGCTAATAAAGCTATACACTAGGGAACAGGTATAAGCTAATAAAGCTATACTCTAGGGAACAGGTATAAGCTAATAAAGCTATACTCTAGGGAACAGGTATATGCTAATAAAGCTATGCTCTAGGGAACAGGTATAAGCTAATAAAGCTATGCTCTAGGGAACAGGTATAAGCTAATAAAGCTATACTCTAGGGAACAGGTATAAGCTAATAAAGCTATACTCTAGGGAACAGGTATAAGCTAATAAAGCTATACTCTAGGGAACAGGTATAAGCTAATACAGCTATACTCTAGGGAACAGGTATAAACTAATAAAGCTATGCTCTAGGGAACAGGTATAAGCTAATAAAGCTATGCTCTAGGGAACATGTATAAGCTAATAAAGCTATACTCTAGGGAACAGGTATAAGCTAATAAAGCTATGCTCTAGGGAACAGGTATAAGCTAATAAAGCTATGCTCTAGGGAACAGGTATAAGCTAATAAAGCGATACTCTAGGGAACAGGTATAAGCTAATAAAGCTATTCTCTAGGGAACAGGTATAAGCTAATAAAGCTATACTCTAGGGAACAGGTATAAGCTAATAAAGCTATACTCTAGGGAACAGGTATAAGCTAATAAAGCTATACTCGGGAACAGGTATAAGCTAATAAAGCTATACTCTAGGGAACAGGTATAAGCTAATAAAGCTATACTCTAGGGAACTGGTATAAGCTAATAAAGCTATACTCTAGAGAACAGGTATAAGCTAATAAAGCTATACTCTAGGGAACAGGTATAAGCTAATAAAGCTATACTCTAGGGAACAGGTATAAGCAACATTTTCCTTGAGGATTATTATTAATTCTTCAAAAATGTCAATGGTTTTGATTTTCATGCTAATTTCTGAAATTTGAGTTTTCATCTCAAAAATGGATCTGTAGTAAAAATGATAAAACAAACACAAAACAACAAATAGCATAAACTTCCCAAATTGAAAATGTGACTATAATGATAGTTTTTTCAACATCATCTGAATCTATTATAATTTTATATTGTGGTACTCAAATGTCAATATTAATGTTTTCTGTAGTCAATATAAAGTTTTTGGTCAAGAAATGAGATTTTGAAGAACTCAAATCTGAACTTTTTGAAAATGAGATAATGATTAAAAATCAATCACATGTGCACACGGAATCCCTGTAAAGTATATAACAATACTTTTGAAAATGTTGTCCACACCATCTAATGAAAATATAATAACATTACTTTCATTGGACATGATATCCTTTATAACTTTGTAGAATATATGAATTTAAAGAATATACCCGGTGCATAAAATATATGTACTAGCTGAGTGGAGATAAATTTCTGTACATTTTTCACAAATAGAGGCTTGATACCCTTAGTTTGATTGCATGATTACATTCCGAAAATATAACTTTAAATGCAGTCTCATCCATAAGCGTCATTATTACTAATAACATGGAAACTGCTGTTAGTTGTTATAAGTGTGGTAATAAAGGAGTACGGCTGCAGATCCAATATGAAGTACTTTTTAAATTTTGTCTTCTGTCCAATCCGACTCCATGCAATTTAATTTACCAAGACTGTGCACTAGAATATAAAAGTAAGCAAGGTTTCAGACAGGGTACATAGTCTTATATACTTTGTCGAAAACCTTAAAGGGGCCATCATGATCATGAACTATGCAATCAGTGCCTATCACCACTGATGATGCGAGTTGGAATCTCGATCAGGGCGAGGTGTACAACATGACGTGATAAAGTTTGTCAGTGACTTGCGATAGGTCGGTAGTTTTCTACAAGTACTCCTGTTTCCTCCACCAATAAAATTAACCACAATGATATAACTGAAATATTGTTGAAAGTGGCGTTAAACACCATAAAACAAACAAACACTACAACCTGAATAACATATAATTTATTGACTTCTTTAACTTATTACAATAGGTGCAAAAGTAGATCCAGGAAAAGCTGAAAAATAAAAATCAGAAACAAATGACAAAGCCACATGTAGCATAGACTCGTATGGAATAAATGTTGCACCAGAACTATCACCTGAAGAAAAGTACCAGAGGACTTTAAAATTGTTATTTGATATTAGAAATGCAAACAGAGCATCACTACCACCTATTGTTAACATTGTTGATCTAGCTAAATTCAGGCCACATGATTTACCAACATTACAACCCTTGATAACGCTCACAGAAACATGCATGGAGCTTGATCATGAACTGGCCTATAGTTCTATAACAGAAGTGGAAACAAGTCCCCTTGACATTCTTTCTATTTCTTGTAATAAATTTGTGAACAGTAGAGATGATGGTTTTGAAATTGAATGCAAAAAGTTCCTATCTAATATTTGGACCATTAGTACAGAAAACAGAAACAAAATTGAGGTTTTAACAAGAAGACAATCAAATAACAAGGAGTGGTTTAACCAAAGAGCAGGTACACTTTTAATTACCAAATTAGTTTCAATTCCAAAGATAATATGATTATCCAAAAAGAAAAAAAAATGTTGAAGATTAAGCAAATGGTAAAAGTGTGACATGACTAGCAGATTTGACTGAATATGGGTCATCACTTGGTATCTGTTGTCAGATTTGAACTAAACCAAATAATGATGACACTGTGTAGGATATTCGATGTAATAAAACAATTATCAACCTCGAGTGACATAATATTTCTCTGGGAGACAATCCGTCATTGCACACTCTTACAAGGTTGATACAATCTAATTGTATAATATGCATACATGTGTTGTACAATTGTGTGTATCATGTCTTGTCAGTTGTCCTATGCGTCTTGTAGTGATATTGTTTACACAACTGACTCGACATAATACAAACAGTTATACCGACATACTATGCATATAAAGTGTATTTATTTCTCATTATGGAAATTAGAAACTGAATCTAATGTATTCCTAAAGGCTTAAAATGTGTTGTTTTCGTAGTGCATGAAGAGTGCAGTATGGTATATGATAACTCCCAATTGCTATTTAGAAATATAAAAAAAAATGTTTTTATTTTTCAATTACCATTGATGCAGTTAATTATTATTTGTTTCTAACAAAATTGACCCAATGCCTTAACAGATGCGTTAAAATGACATTTTTTATCATTATTCTCATATAGCCAAATACATTTTGTGCATTGGTATACAGAGAAAAATAACAGCATAACAATAGCATAATAAGTCTATTTACAATATATACAGACA
The DNA here is from genome assembly GCA_963383655.1 of Bathymodiolus septemdierum. Taxonomy (NCBI): domain Eukaryota; kingdom Metazoa; phylum Mollusca; class Bivalvia; order Mytilida; family Modiolidae; genus Bathymodiolus; species Bathymodiolus septemdierum. The sequence goes on from OY726523.1 coordinate 15,527,999, forward strand.
GGAAGGTAAATTAAAAAAAATACACACAGGTGAAAATATTACAAAGTCATCGTTTCATGTCCTATACATCATTATCAATAACAAGATTATTATGCATTATCTACATGTATATGTACATACACAAAAGGTACGTCGATCGTGTGACAGTTTTTATCAAAATTCTAAAATACGTACAACAGAACTTGAATTATGTTCAACTTCATCAAAAACTGTTCTCCAATGAATGGAGGTTAAATATATGGACAAACGAGCAGTAGCGAGCTACAATTAAACAAATACCACAGTTTTTTTTCTTTGGATATGACACATGAATGTATATAATTGTATCTAAAGAATTTCTGTACAACAAAAAAGGTAAATTTCATCAATTTTTATTTAGATGCGGACTTCACAGCTTCTTGATGTAAATATATACAAGACTATGTTGATTAGCATAACATATCAACCAAAACAATCGTCAGTTTGTAAAGAATAAATATGCATAGTTAATACAAGGAGATATATACAAATTTAATATGCAGTTAAACTTCCGTGAAGCTTACATATACGTTAATATCAAGATTTCATGTCGTATCTAACCGCTTCTATTGATTGAACGATTGTTGTTTAACGCCAGGTGGTGAGCAACATATCAGCTATATACATGTATCTGACGAGAACAGTATAACATACAATATTTCATATATATATATAACGGCTATATTGAGATTGTGGGCATGTGGACGAATGCATCAATATATTGTCACAGAGCGAGAATATTGACTTTGAACTGCCGATAAACGATCAATTATTACCAGCTATTTTTCGGTTCTCCTCATTTAGCATTCAGATATTCTTCAAAGTTGTCTTACGTACAAGAACTTTTTTTCATTCTTCAAAGCCGTGATATAGCTGAAATATTGCTGAAAATGGCGTTAAACACCAAAATTCAAATTCATTCAAACACCAGACATTAATTTCCATTCCGTCCTCAAGGCGACAGGTGTATTTGATTCGTTCCCGCCCAATTATAATTATATAGGCCCCATCGGGAGTTGCCGTAGCTGTTCCTCGTGGGTGATGCTTTACAAGCAAATGTAACGCTTATGAGAGGGAACAGGAAACTAAATAACAATTTAGAACGACAAAATATAATAAGAAAAGTTTGAAGTTATCAAAGGGGTAATCAGAGGTCGTAAATCTAAGATATCAAAGGGGTAATCAGAGGTCGTAAATCTAAGATATCAAAGGGGTAATCAGAGGTCGTAAATCTAAGATATCAAAGGGGTAATCAGAGGTCGTAAATCTAAGATATCAAAGGGGTAATCAGAGGTCGTAAATCTAAGATATCAAAGGGGTAATCAGAGGTCGTAAATCTAAGATATCAAAGGGGTAATCAGAGGTCGTAAATCTAAGATATCAAAGGGGTAATCAGAGGACGTAAATCTAAGATATCAAAAGGGTAATCAGAGGACGTAAATCTAAGATATCAAAGGGGTAATCAGAGGTCGTAAATCTAAGATATCAAAGGGGTAATCAGAGATTGTAAATCTAAGATATCAAAGGGGTAATCAGAGGTCGTAAATCTAAGATGTCAAAGGGGTAATCAGAGGTCGTAAATCTAAGATATCAAAGGGGTAGTCAGAGGTCGTAAATCTAAGATATCAAAGGGGTAATCAGAGGTTGTAAATCTAAGATATCAAAGGGGTAATCAGAGGATGTAAATCTAAGATATCAAAGGGGTAATCAGAGGTCGTAAATCTAAGATATCAAAGGGGTAATCAGAGGTCGTAAATCTAAGATATCAAAGGGGTAATCAGAGGTCGTAAATCTAAGATATCAAAGGGGTAATCAGAGGTAGTAAATCTAAGATATCAAAGGGGTAATCAGAGGACGTAAATCTAAGATATCAAAGGGGTAATCAGAGGACGTAAATCTAAGATATCAAAGGGGTAATCAGAGGTCATAAATCTAAGATATCAAAGGGGTAATCAGAGGACGTAAATCTAAGATATCAAAGGGGTAATCAGAGGTCGTAAATCTAAGATATCAAAGGGGTAATCAGAGGACGTAAATCTAAGATATCAAAGGGGTAATCAGAGGACGTAAATCTAAGATATCAAAGGGGTAATCTGAGGACGTAAATCTAAGATATCAAAGGGGTAATCAGAGGTCGTAAATCTAAGATATGAAAGGGGTAATCAGAGGACGTAAATCTAAGATATCAAAGGGGTAATCAGAGGTCGTAAATCTAAGATATCAAAGGGGTAATCAGAGGTCGTAAATCTAAGATATCAAAGGGGTAATCAGAGGTCGTAAATCTAAGATATCAAAGGGGTAATCAGAGGTCGTAAATCTAAGATATCAAAGGGGTCATCAGAGGTCGTAAATCTAAGATATCAAAGGGGTAATCAGAGGACGTAAATCTAAGATATCAAAGGGGTCATCAGAGGTCGTAAATCTAAGATATCAAAGGGGTCATCAGAGGTCGTAAATCTAAGATATCAAAGGGGTAATCAGAGGTCGTAAATCTAAGATATCAAAGGGGTAATCAGAGGACGTAAATCTAAGATATCAAAGGGGTAATCAGAGGTCGTAAATCTAAGATATCAAAGGGGTAATCAGAGGACGTAAATCTAAGATATCAAAGGGGTCATCAGAGGACGTAAATCTAAGATATCAAAGGGGTAATCAGAGGTCGTAAATCTAAGATATCAAAGGGGTAATCAGAGGTCGTAAATCTAAGATATCAAAGGGGTAATCAGAGGTCGTAAATCTAAGATATCAAAGGGGTAATCAGAGGTCGTAAATCTAAGATATCAAAGGGGTAATCAGAGGTCGTAAATCTAAGATATCAAAGGGGTAATCAGAGGTCGTAAATCTAAGATATCAAAGGGGTAATCAGAGGTCGTAAATCTAAGATATCAAAGGGGTAATCAGAGGACGTAAATCTAAGATATCAAAAGGGTAATCAGAGGACGTAAATCTAAGATATCAAAGGGGTAATCAGAGGTCGTAAATCTAAGATATCAAAGGGGTAATCAGAGATCGTAAATCTAAGATATCAAAGGGGTAATCAGAGGTCGTAAATCTAAGATGTCAAAGGGGTAATCAGAGGTCGTAAATCTAAGATATCAAAGGGGTAATCAGAGGTCGTAAATCTAAGATATCAAAGGGGTAATCAGAGGTTGTAAATCTAAGATATCAAAGGGGTAGTCAGAGGATGTAAATCTAAGATATCAAAGGGGTAATCAGAGGTCGTAAATCTAAGATATCAAAGGGGTAATCAGAGGTCGTAAATCTAAGATATCAAAGGGGTAATCAGAGGTCGTAAATCTAAGATACCAAAGGGGTAATCAGAGGTCGTAAATCTAAGATATCAAAGGGGTAATCAGAGGACGTAAATCTAAGATATCAAAGGGGTAATCAGAGGACGTAAATCTAAGATATCAAAGGGGTAATCAGAGGTCATAAATCTAAGATATCAAAGGGGTTATCAGAGGACGTAAATCTAAGATATCAAAGGGGTAATCAGAGGTCGTAAATCTAAGATATCAAAGGGGTAATCAGAAGACGTAAATCTAAGATATCAAAGGGGTAATCAGAGGACGTAAATCTAAGATATCAAAGGGGTAATCTGAGGACGTAAATCTAAGATATCAAAGGGGTAATCAGAGGTCGTAAATCTAAGATATCAAAGGGGTAATCAGAGGACGTAAATCTAAGATATCAAAGGGGTAATCAGAGGTCGTAAATCTAAGATATCAAAGGGGTAATCAGAGGTCGTAAATCTAAGATATCAAAGGGGTAATCAGAGGTCGTAAATCTAAGATATCAAAGGGGTAATCAGAGGTCGTAAATCTAAGATATCAAAGGGGTCATCAGAGGTGGTAAATCTAAGATATCAAAGGGGTAATCAGAGGACGTAAATCTAAGATATCAAAGGGGTCATCAGAGGTCGTAAATCTAAGATATCAAAGGGGTCATCAGAGGTCGTAAATCTAAGATATCAAAGGGGTCATCAGAGGACGTAAATCTAAGATATCAAAGGGGTAATCAGAGGTCGTAAATCTAAGATATCAAAGGGGTAATCAGAGGACGTAAATCTAAGATATCAAAGGGGTAATCAGAGGACGTAAATCTAAGATATCAAAGGGGTAATCAGAGGTCGTAAATCTAAGATATCAAAGGGGTAATCAGAGGTCGTAAATCTAAGATATCAAAGGGGTAATCAGAGGTCGTAAATCTAAGATATCAAAGGGGTAATCAGAGGTCGTAAATCTAAGATATCAAAGGGGTCATCAGAGGTCGTAAATCTAAGATATCAAAGGGGTCATCAGAGGTCGTAAATCTAAGATATCAAAGGGGTAATCAGAGGACGTAAATCTAAGATATCAAAGGGGTAATCAGAGGTCGTAAATCTAAGATATCAAAGTGGTAATCAGAGGTCGTAAATCTAAGATATCAAAGGGGTAATCAGAGGTCGTAAATCTAAGATATCAAAGGGGTAATCAGAGGACGTAAATCTAAGATATCAAAGGGGTAATCAGAGGATGTAAATCTCAGATATCAAAGGGGTAATCAGAGGACGTAAATCTAAGATATCAAAGGGGTAATCAGAGGTCGTAAAGCTAAGATATCAAAGGGGTAATCAGAGGACGTAAATCTAAGATATCAAAGGGGTAATCAGAGGTCGTAAATCTAAGATATCAAAGTGGTAATCAGAGGTCGTAAATCTAAGATATCAAAGGGGTAATCAGAGGTCGTAAATCTAAGATATCAAAGGGGTAATCAGAGGACGTAAATCTAAGATATCAAAGGGGTAATCAGAGGATGTAAATCTCAGATATCAAAGGGGTAATCAGAGGACGTAAATCTAAGATATCAAAGGGGTAATCAGAGGTCGTAAAGCTAAGATATCAAAGGGGTAATCAGAGGACGTAAATCTAAGATATCAAAGGGGTAATCAGAGGTCGTAAATCTAAGATATCAAAGGGGTAATCAGAGGACGTAATTCGAAGAAGGACAGACACCATAATGGCAAAAAGACAAGAGGACAAATAACGATCTACAAGACATTACACATAAAACTAAAGATCGATTAACACGAATCCCACTAAAAAGTTCACCACAAATCAAAACGAAACAGATATAGATGTTATTTTTCGCATATCCTGCTACGTCCATGCTACCTGTTGTGCACAGAATGACGACACGATTCATATTTTATTAATTGCAGATGACATCAGATCTTAACGAATATCTGGAGAATATAATCGATGACCTTGGAGGTCTAGGTCGTTTCCAATGGATACTGATTATAATTGTCTTAGGGAGTAAGATATCAGTGGCATGGAGTACGTTAATGATGACGTTTGGAGGTGCTGTACCGGAGTGGCATTGTAACTGGAAAACTGTTAATGGGGTCGAATACACAACAAATACTACACACTGGAAAGTATGTGAACTGGAAAACACAACTGTTCCAGTAACCTGTGGATCTATCCACTATGATCCGGAGATGTCGACAGTTGTCAGCGAGGTACATGTTATGAACATATAAATAAATATTTCATGAATTATAATGTAGATTATGATCATAAATTGTTTAAAAAGGTTTAGGTTTATAGTATTTAATGTTACTTTCAACAATATTTCAGTTATATCGTCGCGGTCAGTATAAATGGTGGAGAGAACAGGAGTACCCGGAGAAAACCACCGACCTGTCGCATGTCACTGACAAACTTTATCACATAATGTTGTATGGAGTACCCTTCGCCATGAACGGGGTTCGAACTCATAACTTTAGTGGTGATAGACAATGATTGCATATGTAGTTGTAAACTACTATACGATCACCACCACGACGGCCCCTAATTGTTAAGAAAAATCTTGCTCGCAATACAACATGTAATTTAACCGATGAACACCAGATAGTGATCCAGTGTCTTCCTCGTCTATTAAATCTGGTTCGGTTCATAATATGTCTGTATAATAACATAGTTTCATAGAATATAGAGTTTCCTACACATATACATTGACAATGAGGGTCAATTGAGAACGAAATTTTACAACAACAAATATGATTTAAATTTTTCCATTTTGAATGTTCAGTTAGCATGCAGCAACATTCCAGCAGCACCTGCATATGGGGAATAACGGGTTCTATCTGTGTATTGTTATATGGATCATCAATTTGTCTTTTTTTCTTTAGGACATGGTAGTAGTTATCATTAACAAGGTAGAAATATTCTCGTGTATTGAAAGACATGCCTTCACAAACTTTTTAATTCACTTTTACATCCAGTGGCTTCGTGTAGTACATAGACAATAAAGCTTACACATGCCCCATATTTCGAAATGTTATTGTTTTCTTGTCACGTCCTAATATTTGTGTATTCTTTTATTTGGAACATGTGAAAATAACAACCCTTTGATTGATTGATTGATTGATTGGTATTAAAAGCAAAACTCTAGCAGTATTTCAGCTTTGACCATTGCCTTTCAATAGAACGTCAACTGTTATATTTCCTTATGTTGTAATTTAATAACTATGATAATATTATGGTAATGTTACAAGTTTCATTGCAGTGGGGTTTGGTATGTGACAATGATTGGATTACCTCTACCATTACAACAATACAGATGGGAGGACTATTTTTCGGCGGATTCGTTTCCGGTCAAATAGCAGATATATTTGGACGCAAATTTACGTACTTCTTTTCTCTATTAATATTATCATTAGCCAATGGAGCAGCAGTATTCTCGACTTCCTGGGAAATGTTTGCTACCTTCCGGTTTTTCATTGGTGTTGGTTGTGGATTTTATCTCACAGTGTATTTTACATTTTTAATTGAATTCACACCTAAGCAGTACAGATCTATGCTCATTTCGCTACCTTTTTGGCCTGTCTTTACTATAATTTACGCCTGTCTTTGTTGGTGGTTACACGATTGGATGTATGTTCAAATCGCCATTGCTGCTTCTAGTTTACCTTTCCTTTTGGGAATCTGGTAAGTAAATTGAATAATTCCACAATTGAAATAAACAACTCAACTATTTGATTTTGGTTATTTTCAAAAAGAACTACATGGCATAGAAATGCAAATTTGATACTCCGAAAGGTACACTCTCCTGTTGTGCGGGGCCGTCGTGGTGGTATGGTAGGAGGATTTACAACTAGCTGTGCAATCAGTGTCTATCACCACTAAAGTTGTCAGTTCGATCCCTGTTCATGGTGAGGTGTACTCGATGCAACATTATGTGATAAAGTTTGTCAGTGACTTGCGACAGGTCGGTGGTTTTCTCCACCAATAAAACTGACCGCCACGATATGAGTGAAATATTGCTGAAAGTGGCGTTAAACATCGTAAACCAAACCAAGCCAAACCGCTGTTGTGCTCAAAAACCGGAACGTGAAGGATGGCCTCGTCTTTTAAGAATGTCGCAAACCTTGCACGTATAAGACTACCTACAGTAGCTGTTTAAGCCCCGATAGAAGGCAAACATTCCTCCTTCTATCTATTATACAAAGTGTCAATGATAATCACCATCAACAGATCCATATAACTATACCACCGTTTTACCCACATCCTGATGTAGTCTCTGAACACTTTTACTTGGCACATGGATTAGGATTTTTGTGCTTAACGCCACTTTGAACAATATTTCAGCTTTATCGAGTTAGTTGACATATGAAAACTTTAACAATACCAAAGGTAATACCAGAAGCCGTAAATCGAAGGTCATGACAATACCATAGCAAAATAAAAAGATGGAAAAAAAACCCCAAACAACTATCCACAGAGCACTACACAGAAAATTGAAGATTGCGTAACATAAACCTCACTACTTACAGCTGACACACACTTTTACTTCAATCAATTACAGCTGACACAAACTTTCCGTCAATCAATTACATGTCTTGGAATTCATTACTATGCATTTCCTTTAGTGGTATACACATGCAATATCTAAATATATATACAGTCAGACCTGTATATAAAGACCACTCAAGGGAACATGCAAATGTGACCTTTATGAGCAGTTGCGCTTTATATACAGGGTAAAATTATATGTACTATTCATTAATGGGAAAAATGAGACTGCCCTTTATAGACAGCAATTTGTTATGTAGATGTTCACTTTAAGGCAGGTTTGACTGTACTTTGAAACGAACCTAACAAAATTCAGCATTGGGGAGAGAGAAATGCGTAAAATAATAAATATTATCAGCGCCCGTGAAAAAATGAACTCGATACCAAGGTATGTGATTAGCCTATCAGCGACTTGCGGCATTTCTATTGCTCTTCCCGGTGTTTGTCTCGGAAAATATATGTCCGTTTCGAAATAACTGAACATATATATTGATAAAAGTAACGTGAAGAATGACATCCTTTTTAACGATAGTATTATTATTCATTATATTTAGTGATTAGGTCAAGCGAAAACGCATAGTCGATTGATTGAGTATTGTTAAACGTCAAGCCAGTAGTATATAAACGTTAGAGAATATCGAAGGGGCAATTAAGAATGGACAATTCATTGAAACTGGCAACAGAAGTCACACAAGACGAGGAAAAACAAAACAAAAACACAACACAAAATGTGTTGGACACCACAATACGTATGCACAAACACAAATGACGGAAATAAGACACGATCCTTCCTACAAACAACTGGGGGTATTCTAGCTTTATTCATAACATGATAAAATTTATTAATAATAAGTCATGTAGGTAAAACAATGCAGTATGATGGGCCTATGTCCGAAAATTCAGATGACCACAAGTCAAACGTTTCGAGGCAATTGATATGATTTAAGTATCCGGAATGAGCTTGAATATTTTCATTTTTATATACAAAAAAGGAGAAAAGGAAATACAAATCTACATTAAACAAACACCGGGTTCTTCTGGGGTCGAAAGGCGTACTGCAGCGAGAAGATATGAATCCCAGAAAGCATACGTAGATATTCACCATAACACATCATGAACATAAAAATGGTGAACCGCATATTTTATTTAGCTTTATTGGAAATACTAATTTAAAGGGTCATTGAATAAAATCGAAAATTTTTATTTCAGGTTTGTGCCAGAAAGTTATAGATGGCTAGTATCAAGTGGTAAAATAGAAAAGGCACATGGTGTAATAGCGAAAATTGCTAGAATAAATGGTAAACCTGTACCTGATTTCTCTAAATTTGCTGAAATAGTCAAAGCTGCCGAGTCAACTTCAAAGGAGAAGAAATATACAATTGTTGACATAGTCAGAAACCGAACACTCCTGAAATATACAATGCTATTGGCGATTGGATGGTAAATATAACATAAATATTGTTCGAAATATGGTTTTTGCCCAAATATTGCTTTCATGTCATATATAATAAAAACGTAGATATCAAAATTAGTGCGCAGGACGCGTTTCTGGAATAACCATCATCAGGTACGCTTTGTTTTAATAAGAAATATTAATAGGTTTTTTAACATGTATAACAACATTTAGAAAAGTTTGAAGATACGAAAGGAGTACAGAAGGATATATAATACAATGGCCAGAGGAAAATGATAAACAATGCTCTACAAACACGAGACAGAAAACTAAAGATTGAGGAAGTAAAACCGCCCAAAATTCAGGTGCTCAGTTTCTGTTCCAAAAGAGGCACCCATCTTGTGACTAATATACGACACGAATATCATGTGATATGTATGATTGCTTTTATTGGTTTTAGAAACACTTATTAGATTTTTGTTCAGCAACTCTCAGAAAATATATTTTTGTTTTCAGGATTTCCTGTGGTTATGGGTACTATGCTATATCTTTTGGAGTACAACAACTGTCAGGAAATCTGTATATTAACCTAATACTTATCAATGCTATGGATATTATTTCTATTGTTGTCTGGTATTTTACAAATTGGTAAGATACGTAATTTTGTTGTCTAAACTTTCAGATAATTTACTTTCAATGTATGTTTATTGTTGCTTCCATATGTATATGTTTTTCATAACAACATCTACTGAAGGGGGCCGTCGTGGCCGTGATCGTATAATAGCTGCATATACAACTACCTGTGCAATCAGTGTCTATCACCACTAACGTTTTGAGTTCGATTTCCGCTTATGTATGCGATGCAACATTATGTGATAAAGCTTGTCAGTGACTTGCGGCACGTTTTCACCGATTTCCTCCACCAATAAAACTGATCACAACGATGTAACTGAAATATTGTTGAAAGTGGCGTTAAACACCATAACTCTCCCTAATCACAATCCAACATCTACTGAAATATATAAGTTTGGATAACAGTAGTACACGATACAAACATAAACAATTTCACAACCCGGTAAGTAAAGATATGATAATTTATTTATTGACTAGTGTTTGAAGTCAAATGAGTATATGTTCATCTGTACTCATGCCGATAGTAAGCGTGCAAATAATAAATCATGTACGTAAAGAGTCGGTGCTGGGTTAGTGTTATGCTGCTTAATGCCATTTCCAACAATATTTCAGTTATATCATGGCGGTCAGTTTTATTGGTAGAGGAAACCGGAGTGACCTGTCGAAAGTCACTGACAGACTTTATCACAAAATATCTCCCCATGAACGGTACTCGAACTCACAACGTTAGTGGTGATGACCACCGATTGCATAGGTAGTTGTAAATCAAACTACCATACGATCACGACCACGACAGTTCCCAAAATCGGCGATGGGATGGGCATATATACGGAAATATATAATGGCACAATGCAAAAATAGTGATAATGAGTATCATGGAAAATTATTCATATCAAGATGTTATTGATAAGCAGCCAACGCAAATTGTCTACATCTAAGGAAAATGACGCGAGATCCTCATTTACGCCCCGTTATAAAGATGAGATGTATATTTCATTCGTTCCACACAAGCAGTGAACGATCATTTCGGAATGTGCTTGTACCTCACAGCTTAGAAATTAGGTTCTATTCCTATTACATATAAAACAGTATTCCCTCGAGGACATCTTATTTTATGAGTTATGCTTTGTGAATTATATTTTATGAGTTAGTTTTTTTTAGGTAGGTTTTGTGAGTTATGTTTTGTTTGTATATGGTCCTAATTTAAGACCTCGCAGAGACAGTATATATATATATATAGAATGAAGAACAATAATAAAATTTGCTATTTACCTGGATTGTCCTTCATGTATATAGCATGTTAAGTACTAACAACTGTGATAAAGGCAAAATGTGAAATAAGTACACCCTGGATAGACTCAACATCACAAGCATAAAAAGTCCGAAAAAAAAAAGATCGAACCCTTTACTCACACAATAACATAAGTCAGAAATAAATATTTTAGAAAACATACCAAAGCGTAAATCAAAAAATGAGACAATAGAAAACGAAAAGTACAAACAATGATCTACAAAACATTACAGAAAAAAACTAATGACGGGGAACACTCAAAACCGTGGTGAAATCAAGCGATCTGTAGCATTCATTATATTACTGTTGAGCGACACGGACATCATCCGATAATTGTGTTGGGCACCAGTATACGTAAATAGATATAAATAACATAAATATAATACGAACCGCCCACAAAACAAATAGGAGTAAAGACGACAAAGACCGTTGTTATGCGGAATTGGTAGCGAACATAACAACAAGGAAAACTTAAAACATGAAGACATGTAATTGGACAACAAAGTGAACTCTACGCAGAAATCGAGGTCACACATGTAGCATTGACAACAAATAGAGGTAACGCTATCTAACGTATTTATGATAGTGTGGTCATTAGAAATACCCCCTTTTTTCGCTGACTGAATAATAATAATAATAAGAAATAGTGATTGAGAGATGTTTGACATAAAGTGAGCAACCTTTCTGTGATATCAAGGCGAGCATTAGTTACATTTCGTTGAGATGATGATCATGACGCTCTTATTCCGTAATGCTGTGTGCTTAAAGAAAAAGAACAGCAAAGATCAAATATACAGATTTTGGTTTCAGCCGACCGGAACTCGAACACACGATCTACCGCACTCAGAGGAAGCCCATGAAAAATTACACCACCGGTTTGAAATATTTATGTCGTGTCTTTCATTGCAGATGCTTGTAAGGAACGATTGAAACAGTAATATCAACTTCTATTTTTCAGTATAGGAAGAAAGTGGACTACATTTATGTTTTTCGTTATTGGTGGTGCTGCTGGAATTGTTGTTGGAATTATACAATTTATAGGCAAGTGTTTTTGTTTTGAAATTACCGTTCCTGAATAAAATAATTTATAACAACTAAGGCCAATCTTTCTTATGCATAGGTTAAAAACTACTCTGATGCTGACAAAGTTCTCTGAAACTGACATCATCAAAATGCTCGAGTTTGTGATTGACAAAATATTTGCTATGTTTGGTGGACGTGTTTTACAACAGACAACCGACAACCGATACTTTACGATAAAAGAAACTATTTCAATTATCCCATTGTGTACTTTCTATTTTATGTAGCAACTGCATATGAAGTAAATATCTCTCAGTTGAGACGATATTCCAGAGACTGTGTGTCCTACCATGATATTCTTGATAGGGGATTGCTACTAACAAGGAAGCTACTGAACCAAGTGTTGGTCTAGAACAAAGTGGACATCATGATAATCTAATCGCAATGCAACTTGTTATCATTATGATATGGATGAACAATTGCTTTCTTGCAGTTAAACAACATTCACTCACTCACAAGTTTAAACCATGTTCTCTGTGTATATTAGCGCCATAGAATATCAAACCATTCTGTACAAAGGCGAAGTTCATTGAATACACTTGCTGTCCTTTTCAATTTAAAGCTATCCTTTTCAGCTATATGTATGCACTGAACGATTTGGTTGAAATTTAAATAGTACATATGTCAGACCTGTGCTATGTGGCCTTTCAACGGAAAATTGAAATACGGTCATATAAGACAGGTGATCGCTAAATACAGGTTAAATTTATATGGAATGCACTGTGATGGGAAATTAAAATTAAAGGCACATAATACAAGTCATTGTTTAATAGAGGTGGTCAATAAAGCAGGATTGATCGATTCATACAACTGCAAGTACCAATTGGTCATTGTCTATTTATCGTTGTTTCAATTGCAAACAGATTGTTGTTTTTTTTTTTTTTTTTTGGGTGTAACGACACTTTTAACAATATTTCAACTATATCTGCGGTCAGTTTATTGGTGGTGGAAACCGGAACATCCGGAAAAAACCACCGACCTGTCGCAAGTCACTGACAAAGAGTTAAGAAAAACATTTATGGTTGGTTTATGGTGTGTAACGCCACTTACAACAATGTTTCAGTTATATCGTGGCGGTCAGTTTTATTGGTGGAGGAAACCGGAATACCCGGCGAAAACCACCATCCTGTCGCTACTCATTGCCAAGCTTTATCACATAATGTTGTATCGAGTACACCTCGCCATGAATGGTGTTCGAACTCACAACTTTAGTTGCATCTAATTTAAGTTCTACAATATCATGTATTACATTTTATAGATCTGGCAGACAAAGATGAACTTGTGAATGGGTTTGCCTTGTCGTCAAAACTATGTGTGTCATCTGGATGGTCAGCACTCATGCTATTAACTTCAGAATTATACCCAACAGTAGTCAGGTAAATGTCAATTACAAGGAGAGTTTATGGTGTTGAACACCACTATTAACTGGTCAGGTAAACGTGAATTACTAGCAATGCAAAGGTTGAATAATACAATTTCATAACCGTTTCAAAACCATTTCGTCTTGTGTCTTAGAGCTATTCTGTTTAATATGTCACCACAGGAAATGCCTACACTTCCGGAACAACTGAGTCTCCCTGGTTTTTAGTTGTCTTTGTTTTACTCGATCTTTAGTTTTATGTGTATGTTTTGTAGATCGTTGTTTGTCCTTTTGTACTTTTTCTTTTGGCCATAGTGTTGTCTGTACTTCTTCGATATGCGGATTCTAGTTACCCCTTTGGTATCTTCAAACTCTTCTTACTTGCTTGTTTTGTATTATGTTTACCAGCACAATATGCGTTTACACACGTCATGTATGAACATTTCTTACACAATTTAGACTAACTAAACATTAGAGAATACCGAAGGGGCAATCATAAAGGGACGATCCAGAGAAACTGGCAACATAGAACGAACACAAACAAAAGAAAAACACCATAAACACAACACAATATGTGTTGGACACCACTTTACGCAAACAAACACAAATACATGATTCCCCGTTACGATTTTGGTTTCCTTATTTCCTTTGGTATATATAATTGAAAAAAAGATCGCGACCGCGTCTGTGGCTCAAAATAAAAACCTCGTCAGAAGAGGTGCCACAGAACACCGTTTTATATGTACGACTGCGGAAGTGCACTTCAGAGCAGATACTATATAATGATGGACATTACATTTAAGGAACAATAAACGGTAAATACAAATTTTTGAGCAGCATATCTGCCCGAGACAAAGGTCACACATCCACAAAGTGTCTTCGAAATACGTTACCATTGAAACACCACTTGACTAACGAATATAGCCTGTGATGTTTATCTAGGAAAACAATAAACTGCAGTTACCACAGCCACCAGTTTTAATGGCCAATTTAAATTGATGCTCGTTTTCTTCCAATATACTGAAGCATTCTACCATATAAACAATATTTAATCTTTTGAGGTTGATTTAGTGTAAACAAATATATGTAATTTTAAAATACTTAAAGAACATTAATCAATCAAAAACATTTTATCCTCAGATTATGTCATGAAAACGGTGTACTCGAAATATAATTATCTCACTGAAGTTAAAATGTCTGTTTTATCTCTCGTTGCTTGCTCATGGTCGGTGGTTCTTTCCGGCTTCCTCCACCACTAAAACTGGTCGCCATGATATAGCTGAAATATTGTTGAAAGTGGCGTTAAAAACCAATAAAAATTATCAACCAATCTGTTTTATCTCTGTCACGTTAAATGTAGTTTATGTCAGTATATGACAATGTATGTATATTGATGTAAATAAATGTTAGAGAATACAGAAGGAGCAATCAAAAATGGAAAATCTAGAGAAACTGGCAACATACGGTACACTAGACCATGAACAACAAAAACGCAACACAATATGTGTTGGACATCACTATACCCTAACAAACAAAAATACCATAAATAAGACATGAGCCCTCATGTAAATAACGGAGACGACAAACTAAATTGTATAATTTGTGCCCGATCCGTTTTTCTTGTTTATGTCAAATAAATATGTTTAAGCTAACAAATACAAGTTCTATTCAACTTCGCAACTTTCGCGGAGACATCAAAATCGCGAAATTATATAACCGTGAATATTTCGGTTAAAATTAGAGAAAAATTATCAAGAAATATTGTCTTGAATATCCATGAAATATTTGCCACTGGACATTAAGCAACCAGCAATTACCATAAAAATACCGAGGTTAAACACAAATGTTTTTGTATTTTCATTTTCTTCTTCCAAATCGATTTTAATAGAATTTAACCAATCAGAGTACACAATATATTTTCAGAAATATAAGATATGGTGTTAACAATGCTGTGGCTAGAATTGGTGCAATGGTAGCTCCACAACTCGTTTTTGCGGTAAGTCGTCATACTTAAATTTACAACTCCTAAATGTCAGTAATAAATATATGTAAGATAAACACAAAATAGTAATCATGATTATCTACTTTTGTAGAGTGAGACTACGCCTGGTTTGTCTTATTTACTGTTTGGTGGTTTAATGATGTTGTCGGCACTGTTAGTTGTGACATTACCAGAAACGAATAAAGCAGCTTTGAAAGATACAATTGAAATCAATGAAAGAACACCAGTTATCAGCAAGAAAAACGATGAAAAGGGTTTATCAAACAAAGCATACCAGAAAGATGGGTACACAGCAAGGTGACTCAAATGGACCGACTACTCTTTGCAGGAATATATATGTACCAAAACATTAACGTGCCACAGATAAAGACCAGTAGGGTCTGGTCGAAAGCACCAACATTTTAACAAAACAGTTTTTGCATTGTACCTCATAAAATGAGAGATGTTATATACAATATACATACTTACTAACTTAATTAAATGGGAATCTGCCAGAATACTTTTACTAACTCGATTGGTTTATGTCTGCATCATAGCCACCTCTAGAATTATTTCAGCTATAATGTTGGTGGAAAAAAAGCACCGAGAATTTAGAAAAATCCACCGTTCTATAAGGAATAGTATCTGAATTAAAAGTAAGACTCCGACAATGTTTTACCTGATCGTTATGAAATGTGGTATGCAAGTAATTATGTCGTCTTTTTTAACAATAAAATATGCTTTCTGTAATTATTTCCATTTCTATGAACGATGAAAACAAGTCATTGTTGTTGGACTATGATTCCATTGTAAAATTATTCATACATCATATCACAAATTACTTTGTTTGCATATATTAGATGATAAAATTATGTCATATATATCGGGGTCCTATGATACCGTGCTAGTTGAAATTGATTGAAATAGCACGTGCATACATGCTATCATAGAACACGCGATACCATAGCATAGGACTATGCAAGTATTTTATTCGTGTTACTTGCAATCGGTACTGATTTTACAAAGGGAATTAACTGACTGGGTGTTGTGTAATGTCAAGTGAACAATATTTCCTGGTATATTCATAAGAGTACCAACAATAGATCACAAAGGGAAATAACTCTAGTATTAATCTTTGGACAAATGTTACGCGTTAAAGGAGAATAATAATAATACGTATGTCATAATAGTACTGGTCTTTGTCCAACATATTCTACCTCCTAGCTAGTAGTCAGTTGGCTATCAGCATTCATTGACCCTGCTAGTGTACTGTCCATGTTTATGTTGGCATTCATTTTTGTGACCGTATGTGGTCTTTGATTGAGTGAAAGCAAATCTGCTGGTTTTTCAGTTTATTTATATATATATGTATTGCCGTTGGAGATCTAGTTCTTAAGAGGGTAGGGTTGGAAGGAATCCCATTAAACGGCTTAGTCCTCTCCATTTATTTTGCCTGACCTAAGCTAGGACCTGGATTTTCAACGTCATATGATATGTGGTTGAGGTTAAGGTGAAAGGTGATTGTTCGTTTTGTTTATATAGGTGGAATTGTTGATCATCATTGTTTAAAATAGTGTAGCTTTAATGTTCTATGCAATCATATGCATAATATATAAGACAAGAGCCCTCCTACAAAAAAATATAACCTGTATATATTGATTTATTCATCCACACTTTAATCTCTTGAATAATCTCTAGACAAAAGACTTGCAGAAATAAGAGGTAATCTAAGCCCATTAATAACTTCCAGAGCACCACCTGGCTGATAATCAAAGAATTGACCGGATGCAAGTGAGGGTTGTCCTCCATTACTGACTAACACTTCCGGAAAAGTGTATTTACTGGTAAAATTTCCGGTTATTCGAAATTCCCGGAAGTACAAATTAGAACTTTCAGTTAATTTTCCACAGCTATGTTCCTCGCTACTTGCACATTCAAGCAAGATGCAAACTTGTAGATATAACGTTGCATTGTACGTGTGAAGGCCGTCGAACGCACCGAAGGCAACCAAGTTACCTGACGCTTGCATCATTTCATAATCCAGATGGCAGCACAGATTATTATTACAGACAGTAATGACTCCACCGGATTCTTCTAAAAGTGTAAATGTATAAGTATCGTTGATAATGCTTGCATTAAACGTTTTGATGATCTTTTCATTTTGCAAACTGTACCGCGGAGAAAAGAGAGGCGGAGTTGAAAATCGTATCCCACCAAGCTGCGGGATACGCAAAATTTGAAATATTATATTTCTTAATTAAATCAATGGCGGGATTTTTGAAAAGTAAATCAAAACAAATAAAAATACCAAAACGTCCGAATGGTGTTTCAAAAAATATATGCTCCGTTGAAGGTGCTGGATCGAACTGTGGCTCATAAAAGAGGTGTGTTTTATGATAGCGAGCAATTAACGTCCCATTCGGGCTATACACTACGTTTGTATTAAACTGGTAATGACCATCGGACGGACATTTGGGTTCCGTTTTATTATCACAAGATTGATAATCGCCCATGTTAGCAACAATATACATATTATTTGATGATGCCATGCAGCTCAAATTCCGTTGAATTTCTGTATTAGGGTATTTGCCAGGTTCTTTGCATGGAGTCCATGTTTCCTCAGCAGGATTTGGTATATATTCCAGATACGACTCAATTCCTCTACGTGTGTAATCAAATCCATAAATACCATCTTCGGGAAATACCAAAATCTGGACATCCTTAAAAAGACGTATAAGATACATTACTACTGAAATTAAAGAAGCGAAAAATAAATACGGGCAGCTTCTTTTGTTTAAATAGTAATGTATATAACTTGTACAATAATGATGTTATCAAAATTAAAAAAAAGTTGTGATAATAGTTTTGTTTGTGCACGAGTTTAATTTTTGTCCTATGACAACATTGGTCAAATTCTTAAGCTCATTAATAAAAAGAACTGGAACAACATCGGCCTGTAGCTGATAATAGAGGCCGGATTTACAATAGCTTTGTTGGGGGTAGTATTGTACAAATAATTATACATTATTGAATATTTGATACAATTAAATGAAAAATAAAAAATATCGTACTCTCGACACATTTCCAAAATTCAATAGAGATATCGTAAAAACATCCCAACACAAATACATGATCACCAATGTTTATGGATTTGTTCAGGCCCTTCAATAAAAAGGGCGGGGTTAAACTAGTTTTACGTGTCCGATCCATTATTGCAATATCTTTCTCCCAGAAATGTGTCCTGCGCACTAAATTTGATATCTACGTTTTTATACTCGTATTTGGTTAAATATATACAAATGTATAGTGTAGAATTAACATGGAACCATATAATACCAACAATGTATCAGTGATCATAATGTTGTCAATGTATATCTGGAAGAGTTCAAAAGATCATGTATGTGACAGGTACAATGTAATATATTTCCGAGTTATATTTCGTAAGGAGATCATTCAGTCCTATTTATATACAGCATTTACGGGTCATTTCTTTACGACAATGCTTTAGTTCTTTTTAACTAAAATGTAAAATGCAAATAACATTTGTTGTATAAATGTTTGAAGCGCGTCGTGCGCACTAAATTTGATATCTACGTGTTTATGTGATTGAGGCGGTCACTGCCGGTGGATAACTTTTTCTATCACTCCTAGCTAACCACAGATCAGCCATGACCTCTTTAAACATTCCCTCTGGTAAAGAGTCTGAGGATTTACCCTATTTATATTGGATACCTAAACTCCATAAGACACCATACAAAGAAAGGTACATAGCGGGATCATCAACTTGTTCGACGAAAGAATTGTCTATTCACCTGACAAAGATTCTGTCTGCAGTAAAAGAGGGACAACAGAAATATTGTGAAACTGTTTATTCGCGTAGTGGCATAAATCACATGTGAATTTTGAAAAACTCTAAAGATCTTTTGGATAACCTGAAATCAAGATCTTTCTCTCAGGTATCCTCCATCAAAACTTTTGATTTTTCAACTCTATATACCACCCTACCGCATGACAAATTAAAAACCCGCTTAAAAGAAACAATTCATAAAGCTTTTAGTCATAGAAACTATGGCTCAAAATTTGTTGTGTTAGGCTACAATTCCACATATTTTTCAAACAAAATTCATTAAGGTAAAACATGCTACTCCGAGGAACAAGTGATCAGTATGCTGGAGTTCCTCATCGATAACATATTTGTCTCCTTTGGAGGGACACTTGTTTCAGCAGGTCGTCGGCATACCAATGGGTACGAATTGTGCCCCTCTTCTAGCCGATTTATTTTTATGCTCGTATGAGTTTCACATACAGGTATATTGATATATCCTCCAGAGCTGGAAGTTAAAGAGACCACCGATACAGCTTCGTCCGCATCATTTTTGGACTTATACCTCGAATTTGACGACAGTGGTCAACTCAGTACTAAAATTTATGATAAGCGGGACGACTTCAATTTTAAAATCATAAATTTTCCAAACATGTGCAGCAATATACCAGCTTCTCCTGCATATGGTGTTTACATCTCGCAATTGATTCGCTATGCAAGGGCCAGTAGCAATTATTCTGATTTCCTGAAACGTCATCTTCATCTGAGAAACAGGCTACTGGACCAGGGCTATAAAAAGATTCGCCTTATTCGATCTCTTAAAAAGTTTATATTCCGATACCAATATCTTGTCGAAATATATTCCGTCTCTGCAGAAAAAACTATAAGCGATGCATTTTCATATAGTGAAAATGTATATAGATAAAGAAGTAAAAAATGTCAAGAATTTTTTTGTCAATGTGTGACGTAAAAATATTTTTGACATTTACGTCACCGAATATGGTACTGCTTTGACAACTATTTTACCTATTTTGTTCCTGTATTTATTACTGAAATTTACAGTTCCTAAATATTAATAAAAGTAAGGTTCTCCTCCATCAGGCATAGGTGACATTAATCGATCGTGGCTATCCTGTTTAGACCCTTTGGTTTTATTGCTCCCAAAACATTAAATTATTTGGCTTTCCTTCCAATCTTTCGATGAAGGTTATTCCAGAATTAAACGTGTCGTGCGCACTGAATTTGATATCTACGTTTTTAATATAAAATTTCGCATAGTTATCGAACACAAAATGGTTACGGTTTCAACAATATTTCAGTTATATCGTGGCGCTCAGTTTTATAGGTGGAGGACACTTGAGTACCCAGAGAAAACATTAGACCTGCCGAAAACAAACCACCAATTGGAGATGGGCACCTCATTAAAATGGTTTCATTCATATTAAGGATTTATACCAGTATTCTCAATAAGATTTTGTCAGATTTTATTTGGAAATCATAACAATTTCCCCCATATTGATGTAATCTATAACTCCATTGATATAACCATATTCTTAATAGTTACACGTTGTAATAAAAACGTAGATATCAAATTTAGTGTGCACGACACGTTTCTGGAATAACCTTCATCAGGTACGCTCAATATCAAATATTGGAAAGCCAAATATCTAAACCTACATAATGTTTTCTCAGATGTGACAATTAAAATGCAGTGTTGTGCAGCGACGCAGGTTCATATTAGACTTTGGTCTTGTTAAATATTTAATAGTTTGACTAATTTAATACAATCGGGTGCTAACATCAGCAAGATATCTTTTTTAATTTACAATAACAATTAAATGTGTTGGTTTATGATGTGAAGAATCGTTCAAAAAAGGATTTTTCAAAGATAGGTTCTAATATCATAGTATCGCATGAGGAAACAAATAATGGCATTAATGCACGCATCACTGCATTCATCTATGCTTATATACTCTACATTGTCAATTCAGTTATCTGATATACAGTTATCTAGATCCAGGTAGAAGAGTTTTAACATCTTGTCAGAAACGCTCAATACTATCTTTTTTAAAACATATAAATTCCATTTTGATCTTGTGCTTGAATCAATAACGTTAAGGGTTTACAAATTTAACACCATCCATTTTATTGAAGTGTAAGTTCCATTATGAGCGTATCTGATGAAGGTTATTCCAGAAATGCGTCGTGGACAATAAAGTTGATATCCACGTTTTTATCCCAGCTCATAGAAGTAAGTGGGTATTTGTGTTATCGATATCGTATTTGTCTCTGTCCTGGCGGTGTGGTATATTTTGTGTTCATTTTATGAATAGTTAATTTATTTTCTTCAAATTCAAAACTATCTTCAGCATTTATTTTTTTTTTTTTAAACTTACAACCTCCTGCTAACAGGGCATTTTTAACTTCTGCCTTCTAGACAATCACATACTGATTTTGCTCGACAAGTTTAAAATAAATAATTTAATGGATTGGTGGTGATTTTCTCATAGAAATATTATTAAATCAGTTTTATTTTCTCAATTCTATTGTACAGATAAAAAAAACCCACACACACCGTAGATATCAAATTTAGTGCGCACGGAATAAAGTTCATCGGGTACGCTCAATATCGAAATATTGGAAAGCCAAATTCTGCTGGGAATATGTGCAAAACTAATGGATCTATATCCCGCAGAAAATCACTGATAAAATCTTGGATTATTGTGTTTTTGTCAGACATGACATAACAAGTTTTTTTTTCGTTTTTTTTGTTATTTTTGTTATTTTGTGTTATGTATTCGAATTTATGCTTTGGTCGCAATAATCAAATTCTGTCCTCTGGATATTATTTCCTTATAGTGCTTATACATCGTCATTGTTATATAGTAATCTTGGACTCTTGTAATCATGTCGAACCCTCCTTAATTGCTTTTGCAGATCGTTTTTCAGGGGCATCTCGACTTGTATATGGACTCATGAAAAGCGTTAACAGTTTCCTATATAATGCCACGAATATTATTTTTATCCACTACCTCCTTACGTATATTTTTATATCAAATGAGGGTCATTGCTATATTTATTAAAGAGACAAAATGTGTCCATGTTGTCTCAATTTCACCGTACTATTATCTTAAACTGTACACACTTTCATCAAATCCCAACAAAATTTAAAATAGTGGTGTCCAACACATATTGTATTGCCAGTATCTCTGGATTGTCCATTATTGATTGCCCCTTCTAATTTTTCTAATGATTATTTACATTCATAAAATTACTTGTGTGTACTATTTATTAAGTCATGCTTTCAATACTTGCATTTTAAAACAGGTAACTGTTTTGCTTAGTGGAATTTATTCATTATTATCTATATGAGACTAATACAAGGGAACTAACTTGTTCCTTGGGAAATATTTTGTTTAACAGTTATCTTCCTTTGCACTGCTTTCCTCTCTGTCAATTAAATCTTCTTACTTTATTTTGTGTATTGATGACAGTTCCGAGGGCTCGACCAAAAGGGCTCCCCAGGTGCCATTATTTTGTATTATAAAAGTATTTCAACATGTCATGTAGGCGTCACTTGGAACACAATCAAGTTGAAAGTATTTGATTTGAACTAAGAACTAAATAAACTTTAAACTTCGAAAAAGGAGAATCCAGAGAAACGAAGAAAAAAAACCCAAAAACAACAACAACGCAAAATATGTTGGACATCACTATACGAAAATAAACACAACGTAATTAAGACCTGCGCCCTCGTACAAACAACTGGAAGTAAGGACGAAACGAACATCGTTTATATGCGGAAATCGTAGCGGACATCAGAAAACGGAACTCAGAACGTAAAGCACATAAAAGGACAACACAATAAACTATAAAGACGAGCAACACGGATCCCAACAACAAACCGGAGGTGAACTCAGTTCCTGCTTCTTATAAGACACCCGCCGTGTTACTCATATATACACTCAAGTCCGGTTAAAGTCTTGTCATTGATACAGAAAAGAAAACATCTACGTAAAAAGTAAAAAAATCCCTTGTCATTTGAGATATGGATATTTCGTAACGGTCAACAACATTGTGATGATGACCGTAGAATATTTGTAGCGATGACTTCAACTTGAGAGCAACGTAGCCTAAATTTTTCCCATTTTAATAAATATTAACAAAAGGTCAAAAAGTCACTTTGGTTATTGACAGTTGTTCAAATCAATGATAGCAAAGGCCGGCATTGTATGGAAATAGCCGAAATAGCTGTCTAGGTGATCGAAATAAAAAAAATCATTATAGGTCATCTACCAAACAATGTAAATAACATTATTTTAATCAATGGCTAAACAAACATTATTATAAAGCATACTCACTTTGATCAACGGACAGGAGATTCATGACTCCATGATACGATTTTAATCTCCAATAATGTACATTTTTAGAATGATCCTAATACAATACTTATTGATAGAAACAAAATAGTGGTATAGCATTTAGCTAGAGGTTACACCAGCGAACGGCCTGGGACAACAAGCAGGCGGCCTTCGAGTTGACGAAAGAAAAGATTACTGCCGAGAAATGGGTAACAGTTCAACAAAATGAGCGCGATATGAAATTTAACGACAGCTGTTCTTCATATTGTCGAATTGCCATTCGGAAGCGGGCAATAGCTATTAGTGATAACGAAAACCTATCATGGTCTCATTGTATTTTACGGAAAGACAATAGAAAACGTGATAGATCACGCTAAAACATGACATTATATGACGTGAAAACTTGATAGATGATGTAAAATGTATCTTTTATTTAAGATTGCTGTACTTAAAGAAACGTATAAAATGCAGTAAACAATAAAAAGAAACAAGAGCAAGAAAAGTTTTCTCCTTGATTGGTGTTTAACGCCAACTTTAGCAATATTTCAGCTATATCGCGTTAAAATTTCATTATTAACTTAGACACCTACAGGACCCTACAAAACATACTTGTCTATAAAACAATTTGATTATATGTACACAAAAAAAGAAACATTAAAAAGTTTTCTGAAAATGTTAACGACATGATGTGATTTCAAACTGACAAAAGCAAGCTATATTAAGAAATATTTAATTTGTTATTCTCAAAAGTGAACACCCAACCAACAATTGTACTGCCACTAAATAAACCTAATGATGTGTCTACTAGTAATGTGTAATAAGAAGGGAAATATATATATGTACAATGCGCGTATTAATTTTTGAATTCTTTAAGGTACTTAATAATAATAGATTTTAACGGGTTTTTCAAGTTGGCAGGGTATTTAAAGAAAGTGCAACAGTAATTTTTTTCTTTATCGAGGATTGGGCGGTGACCATATCGAGAAGACACATGCTTATCTCAAGAGTGGGTTGGTTAATGGTGCTTAACGACTGTCAACAATATTTCAGTTATATCATGGTGATCAGTTTTATTGGTGGAGGAAACCGGAGTACACGGAGAAAACCACCGCCCTATCGAAAGTTGGTGACAAAAACTTTATCACATAATGTTGTATCGAGTACACCTCGGCATGCACGGGGTTCAAACTCACAACTTTAGTGGTGATAGGCACTGATTGTACAGGTAGTTGTATATCCAACTACCATACGATCACGACCACGAAGGCCCCTATCTCAAGAGTGAAAAAGAAGTTTAAATAAAACAAAATATACGAGGGTTGTCTGTAAAGTTCGTGGACTATCTCAATAAAATCTAACCGACATGTCCGAAATGATTGAAACTAGGATATAATTAATTACATGATTTACTGATTAATTGTACAAAATTTTATCACAGTACATGCTTAAGTAATTGTATTCCGTCAATTTAAAAATCAATAGTAACTCACACCCGGAGCACGGCAAAAATACCACATAACTTGCGAGTCGCTGTTTTTAAATTTTGTTTTTCTAAGTATCAAACTCCGCGAAAATTCACCTGAAACTTACAATATGACGTCGACAATACTCATGACATTACACCTGCTAAATTTGAAAAGTCAAAGTTTCGAAATGGCTGAGAAATCTGGATTTGAAGCGCTGAAGACAGGATCGGCATTACTAAAAAAAGGGACGTTTGCGGAAAAGGTGGAGCAGCGGGCGTGATAAAGTTTTGCGTGGACATCGGAAAAACGCCAACAGATACGCATAAGTTCTTAAAACAGTCAGAGAAACATAGTAAAGTAAGCGGTTCATTGATATTCAAGTGGCACAAAAGGTTTGCGGACGGAAGAGACAGTTTAGAAGACGATGAGCGGGAAGGCAGACCATCTTTTAGAGAATCCGATGCTGTAAAAAATGAAGTTCGGGACGTTATTAACGGCGATCGGCGGCTAACAGTCCGTGAAGTTGCAGACAAATGTGGAATTTCTAAGACTACAGCGCACCACATTTTAGGAAATGATTTAAATATGAACCGAGTATGTGCTAGATGGGTACCGCGAATTCTTACAGCTGAGCATTTAACAAAAAGAGTGGAATTGTCAAAACAATTTATCAAAAAAGTTAATCGTTGTGGCATAAGATTTCTAGACCGAATAATTACAACCGACGAAAGCTGGTTCCACTACTATGATCCGGAAACTAAACAACAGTCAAGTCAGTGGAAAAACTGTAACTCTCCTCCACCAAAAAAGGCAAAAATAACCAAATCACTGGGAAAGAATATGTTTATTCTCTTTATGGACAGGAAAGGAATGCTTCTGACACACGCTGTTCCTCGTGGCCAGACTGTCAATTCTGAATACTACTCCAAGGTAATAAACATAATAATTACTTTTGAAATTAATGAATTAATTATTTTCCCTGTGAATTTAAACTAATATAATAAACATTTCAAAAATGTGTTCATCTGAAAGAGTTAATTTTATATTATCAATTTGATTTTATTTTATAGATGCAATACGGTAAAAAGTCTGTTTATCTTGTTAGGTACTGAGGCGAGATTTGGTACAAGCTCTGAGAAAGAAACGTCCTTATTTAGCTGCCAATCTAGACCAAGTGATACTACACCAAGATAATGCACCGGCACACACTTCCCAAACAACTCAACTAGAATTAGATTTACTTGGATTCGAGTGTCTGAAGCATCCTCCATACTGCCCTGATTTATTGCCAATGGATTTTGCAGTATTTCTGTACATTAAATCATTTCTCCGTGGACAGAGGTTTGATGATTTACCGGAACTAAGACAGGAAGTGATGAATATAATTCTAAATATGAAAACGGAACAATTTGAGAAAATATTTGATGACTGGTTAAAGAGAGGTAAGAAATGTGTTGAGTTGAAAAAGTTAACTTTTACCTCGGTTGACGTCGTTGAACGTCAGGAGTTTTTTTCGTGCTCCGGGTGTGAGTTTCTATTGATTTTCAAATTGATGGAAATACGATTATTTAAGCATGTACTGTGATAAAATTTTGTACAATTAATCAGTAAATCATGTAGTTAATTATATCCTAGTTTCAATTATTTCGGACATGTCAGTCAGATTTTATTGAGATAGTCCACGAACTTTACGGACAACCCTCGTATATATTGATGTATTGCAATTTATTTATGATTTAGTTTTTTCCTTTTCATTGATGTTATATTAAATTTGAAATTATCCTTTATAGATTGGATAATAGCAAGAGAATATTGATCTTTGGCTGATGTAATCTGATATAACTAATTGAACTTTATTGTGTGATAATAAGAATATGATGTACATGTGATATTTATACCACAGTTTTCCGAGTTAAATGTTTAAACAATCGAAGCGTGCGATTGTTTAACGATTAACTCCGCGGAAACCGTTGTATAAAGTATGAAGCCATGCAATATCGAGCAATATTCACGGCTCTCGGAGAGTAATAAAACTACAGCCCAGATGTAAAATATGCAATATTTCGTATTTGCATGTAAATATTTCATAGTTCTTAGCTGTTTCCTACATTCTGGTGTATAAACCATAAAAAGATCGAAGGGAAAAGATACATTCATGTTACAAGTATATTTAATAATAAATGGTTACTGCGCCTTTCAACATCTACTACGTATTGTTGATTGCTTGCATAAAAAGGTATAACAAAAAAGATAATTTGATCAATTTACACATTCTAGAATGATTTTATTCAGAAAATTACACAAGTTAGGTACATAAACTATTTATGTTCGCTTGACCATTGTGAATTCGAACATTAATGGAAGTGTTAAATATTAGATCTAGAATACAATTATTATTGTACGTGTCCAGGGATACTTTTATATGCTTTAATCTGACTCGAAATGTTGCTATACATTATTTTATATGGTTTCTGGAAGCACGAGGTTAAAACAAAATACCACATGAAGAGTTTGAAGACACCAAAGGGGTTATCAGAATCTGTAAATCGAAGAAGGGCAGACAACACAATGGCCAAAAGAAAAAGTACAAACAACGATCATCAAAACATGCACATAAAACTAAAGATCGAGTAACACGCACCCCACTAAAAACCGGGGTTGAACTCAGGTGCTCCGGAAAGGTAAGCGGTTCCTGCTCCACTAGTGACACCCGTCGTGCTAATCTAGCTACAGACCCGGTGATAAGTTATGAACGAGGAAAGGATCGGGAAGTGTTTACGACAAGTGGAACATATCCGTGGCCAACGGTGACAGAGATATTCCATAACGGGTCAACGTGGTGGCGACCGTAAAACTTTTGAAGTGATGACTTCAACTTAAGGAAATCCTGATAGGAACCACAAGCTCTGGAATATCGTATCAACTGAGAGATATATACTCCATATGCAGGTGCTGCTGAAATGTTGCTACATATGAATGGAAAGTTCACAATTAGAAAATTGATATCATCTCTTTTGTCGCAAAGTTTCGTTCCTAACCGCCCTGCACTGTCAGTTTCAAGGTGTAGGTCAAGGTATGAAGCAGACGTATCTGTATCTGTGGTATCCTTTATTTCAAGCTCAATGAGATAGATGCGATCAACAATATCACCAAACTTATAATTATTTAGTGAAAGGACATCATCTATATAGCGGAACGTGAAATTAAAGGATCGGACTATTTTCTTTTCGTTTTTCTTGAGAAACCCCTGTATGAAGTCTTCACCATACGAATAAAGGAACAAGTCGGCGGGAAGAGGAGCACAGTTTGTACCCATAGGTATGCCGACTGTCTGTTGAAACACACGTCCACAAAGATAACAAATATGTTGTCAATCAAAAACTAGAGCATGTTGATATCAGTTTCAGAGAATTTTCTGGTAGAATCAGAGTGGTTTTCTACAAAATAAGATCTGTCCCTTCATAGCACAAGGTATTTGTATCTACGTTGACCATTCTTCTTTATGAAACACAGTTGGACCAACTCCCTTAATTTGTCCTGCAGCTTAGAGCGAGGAATTGTTGTATAGAGGGTACAGAAGTCAAATGTTTTAATGCTATTGCAGGAGCAGAGGAACCTAGATTGTATGTACTCTAACTGATTTTTAGAGTTCTTCAGAATCCACATCTGATTCACACCATCCCTAGAGTAGCTAGTGTCACAGTAGCTCTGAAGCTCGGTTTTGACCGCCGATAGAATACATGTTAATAATTTGGAAAGAGGTTTCGTGGAGCATTTGGCAGACCCAGCAATATAGCGCTGTTTGAAAGGACAATTGTGTAATTTAGGAATCCAGTAGAGTGATGGTAGATCCAGTTCTTCATCTTTGGTTGAAATTCCAAAGGAATATAAAACAGACTTATGACTGTCCAGGATTTCCTCTTTCGTATGTGTCGTTGGGGTATATGTAGGGTTGCCAACTAAAGTGTCAATACCCAATTCCTTTATCAAGTAGTCTATGTAATGTGATTTACACACACATACAATATTGTTAGGGGCCTTGTCGGCGAAGACAATAACATGTTTGTGATGAAGGAGAGACAGGTGTTTAGTAACATTTGGGTGGGTCTTTAAAGATTGATGTAGAGTGAGTGCTCATAGACCCACTGAGTTTTTTAAAATTATAATCTGTATGAGCGACCTCACACTCTTCACCCATTCGAAAAGAATATCTAAGTTCTCCTTTTCACGTTTTGCCCGTTGTCTGGAATAATCCTCGACGGAATCCATAAGTATTTTAAAGTTATATTTCCAGTTTATGGATTTAGGCCCTATGGCGAACACTTCTCGGGTTGTTGATAATTTTAAGGTCACCAGTTATAACGTGGCCAGTCGGATTATATATGAATGGGGAACTTGCACAGGTGCCATCAGGAGGCCTAGATTTGAAATCGTCAATATTGAGGTTTGTAATTACAATTTTGTGACGCTATTGGTCTGGTATAAATATACGAAATTATAGGCGCGGACTGATTCTTATAATATGGTGGAATTTTATATTTGACGGATTTGTGATGAAGGATATTGTCTAAGTTAATGCCATCAAGACCTTTGTTGGGAAACGAAAGTTTCAGAAAGGAACGTTGGTCTATTTCAACTTTCTTAATACCAACACGTCCACCAAAGAAAACAAATATGTTGTCAATCAAACACTCGAGCATGTTGATGACATCCGTTTCAGATAACTTTTTGGTAGAATCAGTGTTTTTTTTTACAAAATAAAATCTGTCCCTTCCTAGTACAAGGTATCTACTTGAACAATAATAATAGTGAGTGAACAAGATGTAATTGACGTTCTAAATAAACTGGATCTCAACTAAGCTCTTGGACCTGATATTATTGGTAATACAATGTTATTAGCTGTGAAGAATGAAGTTACAAAACCATTGTGTTTGCTATTTAATAAATCCTTTCAATGTAAGATATTTCCAAGTAACTGGATAACTTCAATTTGGAACTCCATCATTGCCGTCAAATCATAGACCAGTATCTCTCCTTTAATAAGTTAACAATCGCTCTTAAGTATATCTTCAACCACGTAGCATTTAATAGTCTTCTTTCAATTTCAATCTTGCTTTACTCGCTTTAAATAACAAAGAAATATCTAGTAAAACATTTGCTGGCTCAAGACTGGTGTGCACCAGGAGTTAGTACTTGAGCCTCCTGGTAATTTCTTATCTTTATAAATGATATAGCAGATGCCATGTTATGTCTTGATATACTGCTGATTATACGTCAATTGAACATACCGCATATGATGAAACTACATTGAAAAATGTGATAAATATTTTTCTTAAATATATTCAAGAATGGTCAAAAATCCAAAGAAGGTTTTCAGTGCTTGTAATCAGCAGAGTGATTTGACATTTACTTGTACATGTACGCTTATTCAAACGGTAAACACTCATAAACACCCAGGAATAATATTTAGTAGCGATTAAAAATCAAATACACATTTTAATACCATAATTGAACAGGTTTAAAATAATTAAATGTTTTTAGAAAATTAAGATTTAAACTTAATAGGAATTAGCTGGAAAATATCTATATATCATTTATTAGACCTATATTGGAACATGGTTCTGAAGTATGGAATGATTGTGGAGCTGGCAACTCTGATAGATTGGGAAAAGTACAAATAGAAGCTGCTCGGTTTATTTGATTCCGAATACATTATGTTCGTGTAGAGACTAGGATAAAAGTACTTTATATTTTATTGCAAACAATTTATATTACAAAGATAAGAATGATCGAAAAATCAATAATGATATACCAAGAGACCAGGATATTTTATTGTTTTCTAATGACATGATAAACAACAAAATCAGTACATAAATGGACTTACTAGTTCAACAATTCATTCAAAGACACAGGTCGTTGAATCACAAATGTATTGTATGTTAACGTGTTCTGTTGAAAATATGATAAAATGTGAAACAAAAGCTAACTTATATAGATGTAGGCGAGAAAATGTTTGATTAATTCATGAAGTATAAACACGTGCTACTATTCAATAAGTGCAAACATGTGCTACTATTGAATAAGCGCAAACACGTGCTACTATTGATTAAGTGCAAACATGTGCTACTATTGAATAAGCGCAAACACGTGCTACTATTGATTAAGTGCAAACATGTGCTACTATGGAATAAGCGCAAACACGTGCTACTATTGATTAAGTGCAAACACGTGCTACTATTGAATAAGTGCAAACATGTGCTACTATTGAATAAGCGCAAACACGTGCTACTATTGAATAAGTGCAAACATGTGCTACTATTGAATAAGTGCAAACACGTGCTACTATTGAATAAGTGCAAACACGTGCTACTATCCATATCCCTGATTTTGATATTCAGGTCTGTTTGAATATATCAAATGGGTGATCAGAAGCCATAAATAGAAAAATGACAGACAATATAATGGTTCAAAGAAAAGGGACAAACAGAAAACTAAATAATTAGCAACATGAATCCCACCAATACTAGGTCGATTAGATTCGTTTAATGGTTGCCCATTTTCACATTCTGTTTTATTGATACATTAATTTTGTTGTTTCTTGTCTTCATGATTATTCTATAGTAAATATATCTTATAGACGATAATAATAACATGTCAAATTATATATTCTATATCGTAATTATATGGAGAAAACAATACTAAGTTGAACAATTTGTGTCTGACCTTTTTGTCATTATTCAGACAATATATGATATTTAAATTAATACTGTTTTTCGTGGAAAATTGAAAGACAGTTACAAATTTTCTCACATTTGAAACAAAATGTTAATATTGACATAATTCTGGGTATGGTTATCAAGGAAAATCCTCAAGAAGATTTAAGTAGCATTTTAAAAACGATTTTATTGTTTATTGTAGATACATGTTCTCTATGTAAATATGCAGAGAGCACTGCAATGTACTTTTGTGAAAATCAGATAAATCTCCAGAAAACGTTATTTCTGCTTCCGATGAAAATAGTAATTATTTAAATGGGTGATTTCCTTTATTATGCATGTCAACCCACCCATAATAATTTCAAGCAATCTCTGTGGGAAATGAAACCCATTTTTACAAAATGTAGTAAATGGTTGGTTGGCTTATGGTGCTTAACGCCATTTTGAACAATATTTCAGCTATATCGTGGCGGTCAGTTTTATTGGAGGAATCCGGAGTACCCGAAGAAAACCACCGACCTGTCGTAAGTCACAGACAAACTTTATCACATAATGTTGTATCAATACACCTCACCATGAATGGGATTCGAACTCACAACTAAGTGATGATAGGTGCCGATTGCACAGGTAGTTGAAAATTCAATTAAACTTATTTTAAGGACACCCTTCTTTGTGTTCAATGATGCGGTCATTAGGTTTACCCGCCAACCCTCACATAAAACCTGGCGAGAATAGTATTATCATCAGTAAATGATATAATTAGACTTATAACTTTATTAAGCACAATTTCCACCCTAATCAGGGTCAATGGCTACATTGAATAGTCAACAATGCATAAACATACAATGTACAACATATAAACAAATTCAAAACACAATAGAACAAATGGAATCATGTGCCTACTGTCCTCAGTTCCAATGACTGTTTAATGAAGGAGCCTAAAGATTTCACCTGCTTGATGTTAGTTGGATTTAAAATAATTTCAAGTAGATTTGTATTATTAATATTGTCAAAGACACCGAGAAAAGCTTTTCTTAAATGTTCATTTAGCTTACAATTTAAAAAGAAATGGTTTTCGTCATCAAGAGTTTCACATTTATTGCACGTTCGTAAATGCCGAGGTATTTTCTTATATCGTCCCGTTTCAATTTCCAGAGAGTAGTTACTTAGTCTAAATTTACAAATTAATCTTCTTATTTCAAAATCTCGATATTTCAAGTAAAATTCCGTCTTATTTTTAGACTTCAATGCTTTGAATAGAAAGAGTTTACTGTTATTATCTATCGATATTAATTTATTATCAACTATTTCTTCATAGTCTTTATTTAGTATATTTTTGTAATATTTTGTACAAGAGTTCTTTTTCATATCTTGATTTCCAAGGTCCATTTTATTTTTAGTTCTTACATGGTTAATATATGAGTACCATTAAAAAAATTCCTTTCTCATGGAGAGATTTAGAAAGAGAAAAACATTATTTTAAAGTTTCAGGTGTATCAACTGCAAGTAATCGATCTTCAAAAAGTAAAGATTGAGTCTTGATGAAATTATCTATTGGGTATCTTCCAAACTCATATCTGGCTGAAAAATAGCTTGAACATTTTTTGATTCCAAGAATAAATTTACAGAACTTATGTATCTTGTCGTAAGGAGTTTTTTCTATAAATTGCATTTGATCTACATTAAAGTTGTTCTTCTTAGCCCTTTCAGTAGCGTTGAAGTATGGTTTATAAACATCCATATTCGATATTTCACAGTTATATGTTAGAATAGGACGTACAAGAGAATAGTCGATTTCATGGATACCCATAATACCTTGCGCACTGGCGGATTTCCGGTACTAAGATAAACATGGTCGTAAAAGAAGAAACATCATCAACTGGTACAAATCATCAAAATGAATTACAATACATTGGTAAACACAATCCCAATTACACAAAAATCGTTAAAGGAAGTTAAATCTACTGGCTTGAAAGATCTTAAGGCTCTATGTAAAGATGCGGGCATAAACATTGGCGGTGCTGGAAGAGAGGCATTGGAAATTGTTCTATGTATTGAGTTGGGAATAAGGACTTCAGGGGTAGATGTAGGAGATGACTTTGAGCGCAAAATTCCAAAATGTGTACACCACATGCTCGATGACCAGCAGCTAAACGAGTATAGCTGTCTTACCCCATCATATTTGTTAAAGCAGGAGGGCTGGTCTAAGGACACCAGTCATCTGCCAGACATTGATGTATCTTCCATCAAGAAATATTTAATAAATAGCAAGGCACAAGAATTTACAGTAACATCATTGAGACATTACAAATTGTCGAGAGCATATCAGCATCTTGATGCTAATCACATTTGTAATGTTTCTTTTAATCAACTGAAACATAGTTCCACCTTTTGTGCTAGTAAGGCTTCATGCATACCTTCTCAAAGTGGTAATGAGGCCAAGATTAAGCATGCACATGTAATTATGGACAAACAAACTGGAGAATCATATGGTGGATTTTGTACACGTACAGTTGGGTTAGTAGATTGGAAGAAGCAGATTTGTATAGAAAAAATCAAATATAAATTTAACAAATGCAGTCTACATGTATTTAACAGGTGGATACTCTCTCCCAAATGGCATAGCATCATAATACCCATTGCATTGAAGACCCAAAACTATTCTAGATTGCCAAATTAAGAAAGCAATCTGAACTTTAATGGTGCTTATTAAGCAAAGATAGCCTTAAAATGTGTTAAGGAGTCGTTTTGGTGGTAAAAATATTGGGTATATTGAGGTTGCAAAGCAGGAACAGGCATATATCTACGACTGAAATACATTAACATAAACGATCACTAAATCAATGACTCTGTGTGTCTATTTAGAATTCTGATTTTGGTAGGACTAAGCTAATGTAAATATTTACATGTACTTGTTCGTCACAAACTTTTGTCATCAGAGCAAAGACTGATTGATCTAGCACTATTAAAATCCAACTGAACATGTTGTTCTACAAAGTGGACCTCATCATCATTTCATTTAAAATTAACTTGTTCTCGGCATGATATGGCTGCAAAATTGATGAGTTGGCTTTAAACAACAATCACTCACACACCTTTTGTATGGAGTTTTCCTGATAAGTATGACAAGTTATTTTCAGGTTTGTGAAGTATCTACTTCCTGCTTGACAAAACACACATTTCCCATTTTTCATGAGCTCTCAGTCTGCATCAACCAGAATTATTTTAAATTTGGTATCGAGCTTTACTTTTGCTGTATATTGTATAAGTGATTATCAGGTCTGTTGAGTACATACTTCCTGTTTGTTGAGAACATACTTCCTGTCTGTTGAGTACATACTTCCTGTCTGTTGAGTACATACTTCCTGTCTGTTGAGACTATATGTAAGTAGGAGTATATTATTATTAATATTACAACATCACATGCCAACCCTTGTTATTGTTTTAAAATTCAGATTAGGAGAGGTCTGCTCACATATAGGAGCATTGTTGTTCCTGATAGCAGAACATGTAACCCCAGGGAAGAATCTACCAGATGATCTATCTGCAACTGATCAGCTATGTGCTTGGAAAGATCCAAAGAGTAAGTGTAATTTAGCATTTTTTACTTTTCTTGAATTTTAGGCACAGAAAAAAGGTATTATATAATCGTGTAAATATACTCAACAAAAAAAGTTAAGGATCATGAATATTTTTGTCTATTATATTTGCACTGAAGTATTATGTCTAATAAAGCTATACTCTAGGGAACAGGTATAAGCTAATAAAGCTATACTCTAGGGAACAGGTATACGCTAATAAAGCTATACTCTAGGGAACAGGTATCAGCTAATAAAGCTATACTCTAGGGAACAGGTATAAGCTAATAAAGCTATACTCTAGGGAACAGGTATAAGCTAATAAAGCTATACTCTAGGGAACAGGTATAAGCTAATAAAGCTATTCTCTAGGGAACAGGTATAAGCTAATAAAGCTATACTATAGGGAACAGGTATAAGCTAATAATGCTATACTCTAGGGAACAGGTATAAGCTAATAAAGTTATACTCTAGGGAACAGGTATAAGCTAATAAAGCTATACTATAAGGAACAGGTATAAGCTAATAATGCTATACTCTAGGGTACAGGTATAAGCTAATAAAGCTATACTATAGGGAACAGGTATAAGCTAATAAAGCTATACTCTAGGGAACAGGTATAAGCTAATAAAGCTATACTCTAGGGAACAGGTATAAATTAATAAAGCTATACTATAAGGAACAGGTATAAGCTAATAATGCTATACTCTAGGGTACAGGTATAAGCTAATAAAGCTATACTCTAGGGAACAGGTATAAGCTAATAATGCTATACTCTAGGGAACAGGTATAAGCTAATAAAGCTATACTCTAGGGAACAGGTATAAGCTAATAATGCTATACTCTAGGGAACAGGTATAAGCTAATAAAGCTATACTATAGGGAACAGGTATAAGCTAATAAAGCTATACTATAGGGAACAGGTATAAGCTAATAATGCTATACTCTAGGGAACAGGTATAAGCTAATAAAGCTATACTCTAGGGAACAGGTATAAGCTAATAAAGCTATACTATAGGGAACAGGTATAAGCTAATAAAGCTATACTATAGGGAACAGGTATAAGCTAATAATGCTATACTCTAGGGAACAGGTATAAGCTAATAAAGCTATACTCTAGGGAACAGGTATAAACTAATAAAGCTATACTCTAGGGTACAGGTATAAGCTAATAAAGCTATACTCTAGGGAACAGGTATAAGCTAATAATGCTATACTCTAGGGAACAGGTATAAGCTAATAAAGCTATACTCTAGGGAACAGGTATAAGCTAATAATGCTATACTCTAAGGAACAGGTATAAGCTAATAAAGCTATACTCTAGGGAACAGGTATAAGCTAATAAAGCTATACTCTAGGGTACAGGTATAAGCTAATAAAGCTATACTCTAGGGAACAGGTATAAGCTAATAAAGCTATACTCTAGGGAACAGGTATAAGCTAATAAAGCTATACTCTAGGGAACAGGTATAAGCTAATAAAGCTATACTCTAGGGAACAGGTATAAGCAACATTTTCCTTGAGGATTATTATTAATTCTTCAAAAATGTTAATGGTGTTGATTTTCATGCTAATTTCTGAAATTTGAGTTTTCATCTCAAAAATGGATCTGTAGTAAAAACGATAAAACAAACACAAAACAACAAATAGCATAAACTTCCCAAATTGAAAATGTGACTATAATGATAGTTTTTTTCAACATCATCTGAATCTATTATAATTTTATATTGTGGTACTCATATGTCAATATTAGTATTTTCTGTAGTCAATATAAAGTTTTTGGTTAAGAAATGAGATTTTGAAGAACTAAAATCTGAACTTTTTGAAAATGAGATAATGATTAAAAATCAATCACATGTGCACACGGAATCCCTGTAAAGTATATAACAATACTTTGAAAATTTTGTCCACACCATCTAATGAAAATATAATAACATTACTTTCAATGGACATGATATCCTTTATAACTTTGTAGAATATATGAATTTAAAGAATATACCCGGTGCATAAAATATATGTACTAGCTGAGTGGAGATAAATTTCTGTACATTTTTCACAAATAGAGGCTTGATACCCTTAGTTTGATTGCATGATTACATTCCGAAAATATAACTTTAAATGCAGTCTCATCCATAAGCGTCATTAATACTAATAACATGGAAACTGCTGTTGGTTGTTATAAGTGTGGTAATAAAGGAGTACGGCTGCAGATCCAATATGAAGTACTTTTTAAATTTTGTCTTCTGTCCAATCCGACTCCATGCAATTTAATTTACCAAGACTGTGCACTAGAATATAAAAGTAAGTAAGGTTTCAGACAGGGTACATAGTCTTATATACTTTGTCTAAAACCTTAAAGGGGCCATCATGATCATGCACTATGCAATCA
This sequence comes from Bathymodiolus septemdierum, assembly GCA_963383655.1. Lineage (NCBI taxonomy): Eukaryota > Metazoa > Mollusca > Bivalvia > Mytilida > Modiolidae > Bathymodiolus > Bathymodiolus septemdierum. Next base: position 15,565,926 of record OY726523.1, read on the forward strand.
GTGCCTATCACCACTGATGATGTGAGTTGGAATCTCGATCAGGGCGAGGTGTACAACATGACGTGATAAAGTTTGTCAGTGACTTGCGATAGGTCGGTGGTTTTCTACAAGTACTCCTGTTTCCTCCACCAATAAAATTAACCACAATGATATAACTGAAATATTGGTGAAAGTGGCGTTAAACACCATAAAACAAACAAACACTACAACCTGAATAACATTTATTGACTTCTTTAACTTATTACTATAGGTGCAAAAGTAGATCCAGGAAAAGCTGAAAAATAAAAATCAGAAACAAATGACAAAGCCACATGTAGCATAGACTCGTATGGAATAAATGTTGCACCAGAGCTATCACCTGAAGAAAAGTACCAGAGGACTTTAAAATTGTTATTTGATATTAGAAATGCAAACAGAGCATCACTACCACCTATTGTTAACATTGTTGATCTAGCTAAATTCAGGCCACATGATTTACCAACATTACAACCCTTGATAACGCTCACAGAAACATGTTTGGAGCTTGATCATGAACTGGCCTATAGTTCTATAACAGAAGTGGAAACAAGTCCCCTTGACATTCTTTCTATTTCTTGTAATACATTTGTGAAAAGTACAGATGATGGTTTTGAAATTGAATGCAAAAAGTTCCTATCTAATATTTGCACCATTAGTACAGAAAACAGAAACAAAATTGAGGTTTTAACAAGAAGACAATCAAATAACCAGGAGTGGTTTAACCAAAGAGCAGGTACACTTTTAATTACCAAATTAGTTTCAATTCCAAAGATAATATGATTATCCAAAAGGAAAAAAAATTGTTGAAGATTAAGCAAATGGTAAAATTGTGACATGACTAGCAGATTTGACTGAATATGGGTCATCACTTGGTATCTGTTGTCAGATTTGAACTAAACCAAATAATGATGACACTGTGTAGGATATTCGATGTAATAAAACAATTATCAACCTCGAGTGACATAATTTTTCTCTGGGAGACAATCCGTCATTGCACACTCTTACAAGGTTGATACAATCTAATTGTATAATATGCATACATGTGTTGTACAATTGTGTGTATCATGTCTTGTCAGTTGTCCTATGCGTCTTGTAGTGATATTGTTTACACAACTGACTCGACATAATACAAACAGTTATACCGACATACTATGCATATAATGTGTATTTATTTCTCATTATGGAAATTAGAAACTGAATCTAATGTATTCCTAAAGGCTTAAAATGTGTTGTTTTCGTAGTGCATGAAGAGTGCAGTATGGTATATGATAACTCCCAATTGCTATTTAGAAATATAAAAAAAAATGTTTTTATTTTTCAATTACCATTGATGCAGTTAATTATTATTTGGTTCTAACAAAATTGACCCAATGCCTTAACAGATGCGTTAAAATGACATTTTTTATCATTATTCTCATATAGCCAAATACATTTTGTGCATTGGTATACAGAGAAAAATAACAGCATAACAATAGCATAATAAGTCTATTTACAATATATACAGACAGGAAGGTAAATTAAAAAAAAATACACACAGGTGAAAATATTACAAAGTCATCGTTTCATGTCCTATACATCATTATCAATAACAAGATTATTATGCATTATCTACATGTATATGTACATACACAAAAGGTACGTCGATCGTGTGACAGTTTTTATCAAAATTCTAAAATACGTACAACAGAACTTGAATTATGTTCAACTTCATCAAAAACTGTTCTCCAATGAATGGAGGTTAAATATATGGACAAACGAGCAGTAGCGAGCTACAATTAAACAAATACCACAGTTTTTTTTCTTTGGATATGACACATGAATGTATATAATTGTATCTAAAGAATTTCTGTACAACAAAAAAGGTAAATTTCATCAATTTTTATTTAGATGCGGACTTCACAGCTTCTTGATGTAAATATATACAAGACTATGTTGATTAGCATAACTTATCCACCAAAACAATCGTCAGTTTGTAAAGAATAAATATGCATAGTTAATACAAGGAGATATATACAAATTTAATATGCAGTTAAACTTCCGTGAAGCTTACATATACCTTAATATCAAGATTTCATGCCGTATCTAACCGCTTCTATTGATTGAACGATTGTTGTTTAACGCCAGGTGGTGAGCAACATATCAGCTATATACATGTATCTGACGAGAACAGAATAACACACAATAATTCATGTATATATATAACGGCTATATTGAGATTGTGGGCATGTGGACGAATGCATCAATATATTGTCACAGAGCGAGAATATTGACTTTGAACTGCCGATAAACGATCAATTATTACCAGCTATTTTTCGGTTCTCCTCATTTAGCATTCAGATATTCTTCAAAGTTGTCTTACCTACAAGAACTTTTTTTCATTCTTCAAAGCCGTGATATAGCTGAAATATTGCTGAAAATGGCGTTAAACACCAAAATTCAAATTCATTCAAACACCAGACATTAATTTCCATTCCGTCCTCAAGGCGACAGGTGTATTTGATTCGTTCCCGCCCAATTATAATTATATAGGCCCCATCGGGAGCTACCGTAGCTGTTCCTGGTGGGTGATGCTTTACAAGCAAATGTAACGCTTATGAGAGGGAACAGGAAACTAAATAACAATTTAGAACGACAAAATATAATAAGAAAAGTTTGAAGTTATCAAAGGGGTAATCAGAGGTCGTAAATCTAAGATATCAAAGGGGTAATCAGAGGTCGTTAATCTAAGATATCAAAGGGGTAAGCAGAGGTCGTAAATCTAAGATATCAAAGGGGTAATCAGAGGTCGTAAATCTAAGATATCAAAGGGGTAATCAGAGGACGTAAATCTAAGATATCAAAAGGGTAATCAGAGGTCGTAAATCTAAGATATCAAAGGGGTAATCAGAGGTCGTAAATCTAAGATATCAAAGGGGTAATCAGAGGTCGTAAATCTAAGATATCAAAGGGGTAATCAGAGGTCGTAAATCTAAGATATCAAAGGGGTAATCAGAAGTCGTAAATCTAAGATATCAAAGGGGTAATCAGAGGTCGTAAATCTAAGATATCAAAGGGGTAATCAGAGGTCGTAAATCTAAGATATCAAAGGGGTAATCAGAGGTCGTAAATCTAAGATATCAAAGGGGTAATCAGAGGTCGTAAATCTAAGATATCAAAGGGGTAATCAGAGGTCGTAAATCTAAGATATCAAAGGGGTAATCAGAGGTCGTAAATCTAAGATATCAAAGGGGTAATCAGAGGTCGTAAATCTAAGATATCAAAGGGGTAATCAGAGGTCGTAAATCTAAGATATCAAAGGGGTAATCAGAGGTCGTGAATCTAAGATATCAAAGGGGTCATCAGAGGTCGTAAATCTATGATATCAAAGGGGTAATCAGAGGTCGTAAATCTAAGATATCAAAGGGGTCATCAGAGGTCGTAAATCTAAGATATCAAAGGGGTAATCAGAGGACGTAAATCTAAGATATCAAAGGGGTAATCAGAGGTCGTAAATCTAAGATATCAAAGGGGTAATCAGAGGTCGTAAATCGAAGATATCAAAGGGGTAATCAGAGGTCGTAAATTTAAGATATCAAAGGGGTAATCAGAGGACGTAAATCTAAGATATCAAAGGGGTAATCAGAGGACGTAAATCTAAGATATCAAAGGGGTAATCAGAGGACGTAAATCTAAGATATCAAAGGGGTAATCAGAGGTCGTAAATCTAAGATATCAAAGGGGTAATCAGAGGTCGTAAATCTAAGATATCAAAGGGGTAATCAGAGGACGTAATTCGAAGAAGGACAGACACCATAATGGCAAAAAGACAAGAGGACAAATAACGATCTACAAAACATTACACATAAAACTAAAGATCGATTAACACGAATCCCACTAAAAAGTTCACCACAAATCAAAACGAAACAGATATAGATGTTATTTTTCGCATATCCTGCTACGTCCATGCTACCTGTTGTGCACAGAATGACGACACGATTCATATTTTATTAATTGCAGATGACATCAGATCTTAACGAATATCTGGAGAATATAATCGATGACCTTGGAGGTCTAGGTCGTTTCCAATGGATACTGATTATAATTGTCTTAGGGAGTAAGATATCAGTGGCATGGAGTACGTTAATGATGACGTTTGGAGGTGCTGTACCGGAGTGGCATTGTAACTGGAAAACTGTTAATGGGGTACTGGAAAACACAACTGTTCCAGTAACCTGTGGATCTATCCACTATGATCCGGAGATGTCGACAGTTGTCAGCGAGGTACATATTATGAACATATAAATAAATATTTCATGTATTATAATGTAGATTATGATCATAAATTGTTTAAAAAGGTTTAGGTTTATAGTATTTAATGTTACTTTCAACAATATTTCAGTTATATCGTCGCGGTCAGTATAAATGGTGGAGAGAACAGGAGTACCCGGAGAAAACCACCGACCTGTCGCAAGTCACTGACAAACTTTATCACATAATGTTGTATGGAGTACCCTTCGCCATGAACGGGGTTCGAACTCATAACTTTAGTGGTGATAGCCAATGATTGCATATGTAGTTGTAAACTACTATACGATCACCACCACGACGGCCCCTAATTGTTAAGAAAAATCTTGCTCGCAATACAACATGTGATTTAACCGATGAACATCAGATAGTGATCCAGTGTCTTCCTCGTCTATTAAATCTGGTTCGGTTCATAATATGTCTGTATAATAACATAGTTTCATAGAATATAGAGTTTCCTACACATATACATTGACAATGAGGGTCAATTGAGAACGAAATTTTACAACAAAAAATATGATTTAAATGTTTCCATTTTGAATGTTCAGTTAGCATGCAGCAACATTCCAGCAGCACCTGCATATGGGGAATAACGGATTCTATCTGTGTATTGTTATATGGATCATCAATTTTTCTTTTTTTCTTTAGGACATGGTAGTAGTTATCATTAACAAGGTAGAAATATTCTCGTGTATTGAAAGACATGCCTTCACAAACTTTTAAATTCACTTTTACATCCAGTGGCTTCGTGTAGTACATAGACAATAAAGCTTACACATGCCCCATATTTCGAAATGTTATTGTTTTCTTGTCACGTCTTAATATTTGTGTATTCTTTTATTTGGAACATGTGAAAATAACAACCCTTTGATTGGTTGATTGATTGGTATTAAAAGCAAAACTCTAGCAGTATTTCAGCTTTGACCATTGCCTTTCAATAGAACGTCAACTGTTATATTTCCTTATGTTGTAATTTGATAACTATGATAATATTATGGTAATGTTACAAGTTTCATTGCAGTGGGGTTTGGTATGTGACAATGATTGGATTACCTCTACCATTACAACAATACAGATGGGAGGACTATTTTTCGGCGGATTGGTTTCCGGTCAAATAGCAGATATATTTGGACGCAAATTTACGTACTTTTTTTCTCTATTAATATTATTATTAGCCAATGGAGCAGCAGTATTCTCGACTTCCTGGGAAATGTTTGCTACCTTCCGGTTTTTCATTGGTGTTGGTTGTGGATTTTTTCTCACAGTGTATTTTACATTTTTAATTGAATTCACACCTCATCAGTACAGATCTATGCTCATTTCGCTACCTTTTTGGCCTGTCTTTATTATAATTTACGCCTGTCTTTGTTGGTGGTTACACGATTGGATGTATGTTCAAATCGCCATTGCTGCTTCTAGTTTACCTTTCTTTTTGGGAATCTGGTAAGTAAATTGAATAATTCCACAATTGAAATAAACAACTCAAATATTTGATTATTGCTATTTTCAAAAAGAACTACATGGCATAGAAATGCAAATTTGATACTCCGAAAGGTACACTCCCCTGTTGTGCGGGGTCGTGGTGGTGGTATGGTAGGAGGATTTACAACTATCTGTGCAATCAGTGCCTTTCACCACTAAAGTTGTGAGTTCGATCCCTGTGCATGGTGAGGCGTACTCGATGCAACATTATGTGATAAAGGTTGTCAGTGACGCGCGACAGGTCGGTGGTTTTCTCCACCAATAAAACTGACCGCCACGATATGAGTGAAATATTGCTGAAAGTGGCGTTAAGCATCGTAAACCAAACCAAGCCAAACCGCTGTTGTGCTCAAAAACCGGAACGTGAAGGATGGCCTCGTCTTTTAAGAATGTCGCAAACCTTGCACGTATAAGACTACCTACAGTAGCTGTTTATGCCCCGATAGAAGGTAAACATTCCTCCTTCTATCTATTATACAAAGTGTCAATGATAATCACCATCAACAGATCCATATAACTATACCACCGTTTTACCCACATCCTAATGTAGTCTCTGAACACTTTTACTTGGCACATGGATTAGGATTATTGTACTTAACGCCACTTTGAACAATATTTCAGCTTTATCGAGTTAGTTGACATATGAAAACTTTAACAATACCAAAGGTAATACCAGAAGCCGTAAATCGAAGGTCATGACAATACCATAGCAAAATAATAAGATGGAAAAAAAAACCCAAACAACTATCCACAGAACACTACACAGAAAATTGAAGATTGCGTAACATAAACCTCACTACTTACAGCTGACACACACTTTTACGTCAATCAATTACAGCTGACACAAACTTTCCGTCAATCAATTACATGTCTTGGAATTCATTAATATGCATTTCCTTTAGTGGTGTACACATGCAATATCTAAATATATATACAGTCAGACCTGTATATAAAGACCACTCAAGGGAACCTGAAAATGTGACCTTTATGAGCAGTTGCGCTTTATATACAGGGTAAAATTATATGTACTATTCATTAATAGGAAAATGAGACTGCCATTTATAGACAGCAATTTGTTATGTAGATGTTCACTTTAAGGCAGGTTTGACTGTACTTTGAAACGAACCGAACAAAATTCAGCATTGGGGGAGAGAGAAATGCGTAAAATAATAAATATTATCAGCGCCCGTGAAAAAATGAACTCGATACCAAGGTATGTGATTAGCCTATCAGCGACTTGCGGCATTTCTATTGCTCTTCCCGGTTTTTGTTTCGGAAAATATATGTCCGTTTCGAAATAACTGAACATATATATTGATAAAAGTAACGTGAAGAATGACATCCTTTTTAACGATAGTATTATTATTCATTATATTTAGTGATTAGGTCAAGCGAAAACGCATAGTCGATTGATTGAGTATTGTTAAACGTCAAGCCAGTAGTATATAAACGTTAGAGAATATCGAAGGGGCAATTAAGAATGGACAATCCAGTGAAACTGGCAACAGAAGTCACACAAGACGAGGAAAAACAAAACAAAAACACAACACAAAATGTGTTGGACACCACAATACGCATACACAATCACAAATGACGTAGATAAGACACGAGCCTTCCTACAAACAACTGGAGGTATTCTAGCTTTATTCATAACATGATAAAGTTTATTAACAATAAGTCATGTAGGTAAAACAATGCAGTATGACGGGCCTATGTGCGAAAATTCAGATGACCACAGGTCAAACGTTTCGAGGCAATTGATATGGTTTAAGTATCCGGAATGAACTTGAATATTTCATTTTTATATACAAAAAAGAAGAGAAGGAAATACAAATCTGCATTAAACAAACACCGGGTTCTTCTGGGGTCGAAAGGCGTACTGCGGCGAGAAGATATGAATCTCAGAAAGCATACGTAGATATTCACCATAACACATCATGAACATAAAAATGGTGAACCGCATATTTTATTTAGCTTTATTGGAAATACTAATTTAAAGGGTCATTGAATAAAACCGAACATTTTTATTTTAGGTTTGTGCCAGAAAGTTATAGATGGCTAGTATCAAATGGTAAAATAGAAAAGGCACATGGTGTAATAGCGAAAATTGCTAGAATAAATGGTAAACCTGTACCTGATTTCTCTAAATTTGCTGAAATAGTCAAAGCTGACGAGTCAACTTCAAAGGAGAAGAAATATACAATTGTTGACATAGTCAGAAACCGAACACTCCTGAAATATACAATGCTATTGGCGATTGGATGGTAAATATAACATAAATATTGTTCGAAATATGGTTTTTGCCCAAATATTGCTTTCATGTCATATATAATAAAAACGTAGATATCAAAATTAGTGCGCAGGACGCGTTTCTGGAATAACCATCATCAGGTACGCTTTGTTTTAATAAGAAATATTAATAGGTTTTTTAACATGTATAACAACATTTAGAAAAGTTTGAAGATACGAAAGGAGTACAGAAGGATATATAATACAATGGCCAGAGGAAAATGATAAACAATGCTCTACAAACACTAGACAGAAAACTAAAGATTGAGCAAGTAAAACCTCCCAAAATTCAGGTGCTCAGTTTCTGCTCCAAAAGAGGCACCCATCTTGTGACTAATATACGACACGAATATCATGTGATATGTATGATTGCTTTTATTGGTTTTAGAAACACTTATTAGATTTTTGTTCAGCAACTCTCAGAAAATATATTTTTGTTTTCAGGATTTCCTGTGGTTATGGGTACTATGCTATATCTTTTGGAGTACAACAAATGTCAGGAAATCTGTATATTAACCTAATACTTATCAATGCTATGGATATTATTTCTATTGTTGTCTGGTATTTTACAAATTGGTAAGATACGTAATTGTGTTGTCTAAACTTTCAGATAATTTACTTTCAATGTATGTTTATTGTTGCTTCCATATGTATATGTTTTTCATAACAACATCTACTGAAGGGGGCCGTCGTGGTCGTGATCGTATAATAGCTGCATATACAACTACCTGTGCAATCAGTGTCTATCACCACTAACGTTTTGAGTTCGATTTCCGCTTATGTATGCGATGCAACATTATGTGATAAAGCTTGTCAGTGACTTGCTGCACGTTTTCACCGATTTCCTCCACCAATAAAACTGACCACAACGATGTAACTGAAATATTGTTGAAAGTGGCGTTAAACACTGAAATATATAAGTTTGGATAACAGTAGTACACGATACAAACATAAACAATTTCACAACTCGGTAAGTAAAGATATCATGAGAATTTATTTATTGACTAGTGTTTGAAGTCAAATGAGCATATGTTCAGCTGTACTCATGCCGATAGTAAGCGTGCAAATAATAAATCATGTACGTAAATAGTCGGTGCTGGGTTAGTGTTATGTTGCTTAATGCCATTTCCAACAATATTTCAGCTATATCATAGCGGTCAGTTTTATTGGTAGAGGAAACCGGAGTGACCTGTCGAAAGTCACTGACAGACTTCATCACAAAATACCTCACCATGAACGGTACTCGAATTCCCAACGTTAGTGGTGATCAGCACCGATTGCATAGGTAATTGTAAATCAAACTACCATACGATCACGACCACGAGAGTTCCCAAAATCGGCGATGGGATGGGCATATATACAGAAATATATGACACAATGCAAAAATAGTGATAATGAATATCGTTGAAAAAACTTATTCATATCAAGATGTTATTGATAAGCAACCAACGCAAATTGTCTACGTCTAAGGAAAATGACGCGAGATCCTCATTTACGCCCCGTTATAAAGATGAGATGTATATTTCATTCGTTCCACACAAGCAGTGAACGATCATTTCGGAATGTGCTTGTACCTCACAGCTTAGAAATTAGGTTCTATTCCTATTACATATAAAACAGTATTCCCTCGAGAACATCTTGTTTTATGAGTTATGCTTTGTGAATTATATTTTATGAGTTATGTTTTTTTAGTTAGGTTTTGTGAGTTATGTTTTGTTTGTATATGGTCCTAATTTAAGACCTCACAGAGACAGTATATATATATATATAGAATGAAGAACAATAATAAAATTTGTTATTTACCTGGATTGTCCTTCATGTATATGGCATGTTAAGTACTAACAACTGTGATAAAGGCAAAATGTGAAATAAGTACACCCTGGATAGACTCAACATCAAAAGCGAAAAAGTCCGAAAAAAAAAAAGATCGAACCCTTTACTCACACAATAACATAAGTCAGAAATAAATATTTTAGAAAACATACCAAAGCGTAAATCAAAAAATGACAGACAATAGAAAACGAAAAGTACAAACGATGATCTACAAAACATTACAGAAAAAAACTAATGACGGGGAACACTCAAAACCGTGGTGAAATCAAGCGATCTGTAGCATTCATTATATTACTGTTGAGCGACACGGACATCATCCGATAATTGTGTTGGGCACCAGTATACGTAAATAGATATAAATAACATAAAGATAATACGAACCGCCCACAAAACAAATAGGAGTAAAGACGACAAAGACCGTTGTTATGCGGAATTGGTAGCGAACATAACAACAAGGAAAACTTAAAACATGAAGACATGTAATTGGACAACAAAGTGAACTCTACGCAGAAATCGAGGTCACACATGTAGCATTGACAACAAATAGAGGTAACGCTATCTAACGTATTTATGATAGTGTGGTCATTAGAAATACCCCCCTTTTTCGCTGACTGAATAATAATAATAATATGAAATAGTGATTGAGAGATGTTTGACATAAAGTGAGCAACCTTTCTGTGATATCAAGGCGAGCATTAGTTACATTTCGTTGAGATGATGATCATTACGCTCTTATTCCGTAATGCTGTGTGCTTAAAGAAAAAGAACAGCAAAGATCAAATATACAGATTTTGGTTTCAGCCGACCGGAACTCGAACACACGATCTACCGCACTCAGAGGAAGCCCATGAAATATTACACCACCGGTTTGAAATATTTATGTCGTGTCTTTCATTACAGATGTTTGTAAGGAACGATTGAAACAGTAATATCAACTTCTATTTTTCAGTATAGGAAGAAAGTGGACTACATTTATGTTTTTCGTTATTGGTGGTGCTGCTGGAATTGTTGTTGGAATTATACAATTTATAGGCAAGTGTTTTTGTTTTGAAATTACCGTTCCTGAATAAAATAATTTATAACAACTAAGGCCAATCTTTCTTATGCATAGGTTAAAAACTACTCTGATGCTGACAAAAGTTCTCTGAAACTGACATCATCAAAATGCTCGAGTTTGTGATTGACAAAATATTTCCTATGTTTGGTGGACGTGTTTTACAACAGACAACCGACAACCGATACTTTACGATAAAAGAAACTATTTTAATTATCCCATTGTGTACTTTCTATTTTATGTAGCAACTGCATATGAAGTAAATATCTCTCAGTTGAGACGATATTTCAGAGCCTGTGTGTCCTACCATGATATTCTTGATAGGGGATTGCTACTAACAAGGAAGCTACTGAACCAAGTGTTGGTCTAGAACAAAGTGGACATCATGATAATCTAATCGCAATGCAACTTGTTATCACTATGATATGGATGAACAATTGCTTTCTTGCAGTTAAACAACATTCACTCACTCACAAGTTTAAACCATGTTCTCTGTGTATATTAGCGCCATAGAATATCAAAACATTCTGTACAAAGGCGAAGTTCATTGAATACACTGGCTGTCCTTTTCAATTTAAAGCTATCCTTTTCATCTATATGTATGCACTGAACGATTTGGTTGAAATTTAAATAGTACATAAGTCAGACCTGTGCTATGTGGCCTTTCAACGGAAAATTGAAATACGGTCATATAAGACAGGTGATCGCTAAATACAGGTTAAATTTATATGGAATGCACTGTGATGGGAAATTAAAATTAAAGGCACATACTACAAGTCATTGTTTAATAGAGGTGGTCAATAAAGCAGGATTGATCGATTCATACAACTGCAAGTACCAATTGGTCATTGTCTATTTATCGTTGTTTCAATTGCAAACAGATTGTTGGTTTGGTTTTGTTTTTTTTGGGTGTAACGACACTTTTAACAATATTTCAGCTATATCTGCGGTCAGTTTATTGGTGGTGGAAACCGGAACACCCGGAAAAAACCACCGACCTGTCGAAAGTCACTGACAAAGAGTTAAGAAAAACATTTATGGTTGGTTTATGGTGTTTAATGCCACTTACAACAATGTTTCAGTTATATCGTGGCGGTCAGTTTTATTGGTGGAGGAAACCGGAATACCCGGCGAAAACCACCATCCTGTCGTTACTCATTGCCAAGCTTTATCACATAATGTTGTATCGAGTACACCTCGCCATGAATGGTGTTCGAACTCACAACTTTAGTTGCATCTAATTTAAGTTCTACAATATCATGTATTACATTTTATAGATCTGGCAGACAAAGATGAACTTGTGAATGGGTTTGCCTTGTCGTCAAAACTATGTGTGTCATCTGGATGGGCAGCACTCATGCTATTAACTTCAGAATTATACCCAACAGTGGTCAGGTAAATGTCAATTACAAGGAGAGTTTATGGTGTTGAACACCACTATTAACTGGTCAGGTAAACGTGAATTACTAGCAATGCAAAGGTTGAATAATACAATTTCATAACCGTTTCAAAACCATTTCGTCTTGTGTCTTAGAGCTATTCTGTTTAATATGTCACGACAGGAAATGCCTACACTTCCGGAACAACTGAGTCTCCCTGGTTTTTAGTTGTCTTTGTTTTACTCGATCTTTAGTTTTATGTGTATGTTTTGTAGATCGTTGTTTGTCCTTTTGTACTTTTTCTTTTGGCCATAGTGTTGTCTGTACTTCTTCGATATGCGGATTCTAGTTACCCCTTTGGTATCTTCAAACTCTTCTCACTTGCTTGTTTTGTATTATGTTTACCAGCACAATATGCGTTTACACACGTCATGTATGAACATTTCTTACACAATTTAGACTAACTAAACATTAGAGAATACCGAAGGGGCAATCATAAAGGGACGATCCAGAGAAACTGGCAACATAGAACGAACACAAACAAAACAAAAACACCATAAACACAACACAATATGTGTTGGACACCACTTTACGCAAACAAACACAAATACATGATTCCTCGTTACGATTTTGGTTTCCTTATTTCCTTTGGTATATATAATTGAAAAAAAGATCGCGACCGCGTCTGTTGCTCAAAATAAAAACCTCGTCAGAATAGGTGCCACAGAACACCGTTTTATATGTACGACTGCAGAAGTGCACTTCAGAGCAGATACTATATAATGATGGACATTACATATAAGGAACAATAAACGGTAAATACAAATTTTTGAGCAGCATATCTGCCCGAGACAAAGGTCACACATCCACAAAGTGTCTTCGAAATACGTTACCATTGAAACACCACTTGACTAACGAATATAGCCTGTGATGTTTATTTAGGAAAACAATAAACTGCAGTTACCACAGCCACCAGTTTTAATGGCCAATGGCCAATTTAAATTGATGCTCGTTTTCTTCCAATATACTGAAACATTCTACCATATAAACAATCTTTTGAGGTTGATTTAGTGTAAACAAATATATGTAATTTTAAAATACTTAAAGAACATTAATCAATCCAAAACATTTTATCCTCAGATTATGTCATGAAAACGGTGTACTCGAAATATAATTATCTCACTGAAGTTAAAATGTCTGTTTTATCTCTCGTTGCTTGCTCATGGTCGGTGGTTTTTTCCGGCTTCCTCCACCACTAAAACTGGTTGCCATGATATAGCTGAAATATTGTTGAAAGTGGCGTTAAACACCAATAAAAATCATCAACCAATCTGTTTTATCTCTGTCACGTTAAATGTAGTTTATGTCAGTATATGACAATGTATGTATATTGATGTAAATAAATGTTAGAGAATACAGAAGGAGCAATCAAAAATGGAAAATCTAGAGAAACTGGCAACATACGGTACACTAGACCATGAACAACAAAAATGCAACACAATATGTGTTGGACATCACTATACCCTAACAAACAAAAATATCATAAATAAGACATGAGCCCTCATGTAAATAACGGAGACGACAAACTAAATTGTATAATTTGTGCCCGTTCCGTTTTTCTTGTTTATGTCAAATAAATATGTTTAAGCTAACCAATACAAGTTCTATTCAACTTCGTAACTTTCGCGGAGACATCAAAATCGCGAAATTATATAACCGTGAATAATTCGGTTAAAATTAGAGGAAAATTATCAAGAAATATTGTCTTGAATATCCATGAAATATTTGCCACTGGACATTAAGCAACCAGCAATTACCATAAAAATACCGAGGTTAAACACAAATGTTTTTGTATTTTCATTTTCTTCTTCCAAATCGATTTTAATAGAATTTAACCAATCAGAGTACACAATATATTTTCAGAAATATAGGATATGGTGTTAACAATGCTCTGGCTCGAATTGGTGCAATGGTAGCTCCACAACTCGTTTTTGCGGTATGTCGTCATACTTAAATTTACAACTCCTAAATGTCAGTAATAAATATATGTAAGATAAACACAAAATAGTAATCATGATTATCTACTTTTGTAGAGTGAGACTACGCCTGGTTTGTCTTATTTACTGTTTGGTGGTTTAATGATGTTGTCGGCACTGTTAATTGTGACATTACCAGAAACGAATAAAGCAGCTTTGAAAGATACAATTGAAATCAATGACAGAACACCAGTTATCAGCAAGAAAAAAGATGAAAAGGGTTTATCAAACAAAGCATACCAGAAAGATGGGTACACAGCAATATGACTCAAATGGACCGACTACTCTCTGCAGGAATATATATGTACCAAAACATTAACGTACCACAGATAAAGACCAGTAGGGTCTGGTCGAAAGCACCAACATTTTAACAAAACAGTTTTTGCATTGTACCTCATAAAATGAGAGATGTTATATACAATATACATACTTACTAACTTAATTAAATGGGAATCTGCCAGAATACTTTTACTAACTCGATTGGTTTATGTCTGCATCATAGCCACCTCTAGAATTATTTCAGCTATAATGTTGGTGGAAAAAAAGCACCGAGAATTTAGAAAAATCCACCGTTCTATAAGGAATAGTTTCTGAATTAAAAGTAAGACTCCGACAATGTTTTACCTGATCGTTATGAAATGTGGTATGCAAGTAATTATGTCGTCTTTTTTAACAATAAAATATGCTTTCTGTAATTATTTCCATTTATATGAACGATGAAAACAAGTCATTGTTGTTGGACTATGATTCCATTGTAAAATTATTCATACATCATATCACAAATTACTTTGTTTGCATATATTAGATGATAAAATTATGTCATATATATCGGGGTCCTATGATACCGTGCTAGTTGAAATTGATTGAAATAGCACGTGCATACATGCTATCATAGAACACGCGATACCATAGCATAGGACTATGCAAGTATTTTATTCGTGTTACTTGCAATCGGTACTGATTTTACAAAGGGAATTAACTGACTGGGTGTTGTGTAATGTCAAGTGAACAATATTTCCTGGTATATTCATAAGAGTACCAACAATAGATCACAAAGGGAAATAACTCTAGTATTAATCTTTGGACAAATGTTACGCGTTAAAGGAGAATAATAATAATACGTATGTCATAATAGTACTGGTCTTTGTCCAACATATTCTACCTCCTAGCTAGTAGTCAGTTGGCTATCAGCATTCATTGACCCTGCTAGTGTACTGTCCATGTTTATGTTGGCATTCATTTTTGTGACCGTATGTGGTCTTTGATTGAGTGAAAGCAAATCTGCTGGTTTTTCATAGTTTATTTATATATATATATGTATTGCCGTTGGAGATCTAGTTATTAAGAGGGTAGGGTTGGAAAGAATCCAATTAAACGGCTTAGTCCTCTACATTTATTTTGCCTGACCTAAGCTAGGACCTGGATTTTCAACGTCATATGATATGTGGTTGAGGTTAAGGTGACAGGTGATTGTTCGTTTTGTTTATATAGGTGGAATTGTTGATTATCATTGTTTAAAATAGTGTAGCTTTAATGCTAAAATTTTGCTATGCAATCATATGCATAATATATAAGACAAGAGCCCTCCTACAAAAAAATATAACCTGTATATATTGATTTATTCATCCACACTTTAATCTCTTGAATAATCTCTAGACAAAAGACTTGCAGAAATAAGAGGTAATCTAAGCCCATTAATAACTTCCAGAGCACCACCTGGCTGATAATCAAAGAATTGACCGGATGCAAGTGAGGGTTGTCCTCCATTACTGACTAACACTTCCGGAAAAGTGTATTTACTGGTAAAATTTCCGGTTATTCGAAATTCCCGGAAGTACAAATTAGAACTTTCAGTTAATTTTCCACAGCTATGTTCCTCGCTACTTGCACATTCAAGCAAGATACAAACTTGTAGATATAACGTTGCATTGTACGTATGAAGGCCGTCGAACGCACCGAAGACAACCAAGTTACGTGACGCTTGCATCATTTCATAATCCAGATGGCAGCACAGATTATTATTACAGACAGTAATGACTCCACCGGATTCTTCTAAAAGTGTAAATGTATAAGTATCGTTGATAATGCTTGCATTAAACGTTTTGATGATCTTTTCATTTTGCACATTTCGCGTACTTTGCGTAGTGAAAATATTTTTATTGCGAGTGTCACTTGCTTTGGTTGAAAATTTACTATTCACACTTTGCAAATCGGCAACTAGAAGCTTAGTTTCGTTAAGTTTTTTACTATAGTAATATGTTTTGTAGCCATCCGGGGTATATATTCCACTCCCGTGAAAACCATCCTCGGGGAGCTGAATGTTTGCCGCAAGCAAATTCACTTTCATTCCCATAGCAAACGCTGAATGAAACTGTACCGCGGAGAAAAGAGAGGCGGAGTTGAAAATCGTATCCCACCAAGCTGCGGGATACGCAAAATTTGAAATATTATATTTCTTAATTAAATCAATGGCGGGATTTTTGAAAAGTAAATCAAAACAAATAAAAATACCAAAACGTCCGAATGGTGTTTCAAAAAATATATGCTCCGTTGAAGGTGCTGGATCGAACTGTGGCTCATAAAAGAGGTGTGTTTTATGATAGCGAGCAATTAACGTCCCATTCGGGCTATACACTACGTTTGTATTAAACTGGTAATGACCATCGGACGGACATTTGGGTTCCGTTTTATTATCACAAGATTGATAATCGCCCATGTTAGCAACAATATACATATTATTTGATGATGCCATGCAGCTCAAATTCCGTTGAATTTCTGTATTAGGGTATTTGCCAGGTTCTTTGCATGGAGTCCATGTTTCCTCAGCAGGATTTGGTATATATTCCAGATACGACTCAATTCCTCTACGTGTGTAATCAAATCCATAAATACCATCTTCGGGAAATACCAAAATCTGGACATCCTTAAAAAGACGTATAAGATACATTACTACTGAAATTAAAGAAGCGAAAAATAAATACGGGCAGCTTCTTTTGTTTAAATAGTAATGTATATAACTTGTACAATAATGATGTTATTATCAAAATTAAAAAAAAGTTGTGATAATAGTTTTGTTTGTGAACGAGTTTAATTTTTGTCCTATGACAACATTGGTCAAATTCTTAAGCTCATTAATAAAAAGAACTGGAACAACATCGGCCTGTAGCTGATAATAGAGGCCGGATTTACAATAGCTTTGTTGGGGGTAGTATTGTACAAATAATTATACATTATTGAATATTTGATACAATTAAATGAAAAATAAAAAATACCATACTCTCGACACATTTCCAAAATTCAATAGAGATATCGTAAAAACATCCCAACACAAATACATGATCACCAATGTTTATGGATTTGTTCAGGCCCTTCAATAAAAAGGGCGGGGTTAAACTAGTTTTATGTGTCCGATCCATTATTGCAATATCTTTCTCCCAGAAATGTGTCCTGCGCACTAAATTTGATATCTACGTTTTTATACTCGTATTTGGTTAAATATATACAAATGTATAGTGTAGAATTAACATGGAACCATATAATACCAGCAATGTGTCAGTGATCATAATGTTGTCAATGTATATCTGGAAGAGTTCAAAAGATCATGTATGTGACAGGTACAATGTAATATATTTCCGAGTTATATTTCGTAAGGAGATCATTCAGTCCTATTTATATACAGCATTTACGGGTCATTTCTTTACGACAATGCTTTAGTTCTTTTTAACTAAAATGTAAAATGCAAATAACATTTGTTGTATAAATGTTTGAAGCGCGTCGTGCGCACTAAATTTGATATCTACGTGTGTATGTGATTGAGGCGGTCACTGCCGGTGGATAACTTTTTCTATCACTCCTAGCTAACCACAGATCATCCATGACCTCTTAAAACATTCCCTCTGGTAAAGAGTCTGAGGATTTACCCTATTTATATTGGATACCTAAACTCCATAAGACACCATACAAAGAAAGGTACATAGCGGGATCATCAACTTGTTCGACGAAAGAATTGTCTATTCACCTGACAAAGATTATGTCTGCAGTAAAAGAGGGACAACAGAAATATTGTGAAACTGTTTATTCGCGTAGTGGCATAAATCACATGTGAATTTTGAAAAACTCTAAAGATCTTTTGGATAACCTGAAATCAAGATCTTTCTCTCAGGTATCCTCCATCAAAACTTTTGATTTTTCAACTCTATATACCACCCTACCGCATGACAAATTAAAAACCCGCTTAAAAGAAACAATTCATAAAGCTTTTAGTCATTGAAACTATGGCTCAAAATTTGTTGTGTTAGGCTACAATTCCACATATTTTTCAAACAAAATTCATAAAGGTAAAACATGCTACTCCGAGGAACAAGTGATCAGTATGCTGGAGTTCCTCATCGATAACATATTTGTCTCCTTTGGAGGGACACTTGTTTCAGCATGTCGTCGGCATACCAATGGGTACGAATTGTGCCCCTCTTCTAGCCGATTTATTTTTATGCTCGTATGAGTTTCACATACAGGTATATTGATATATCCTCCAGAGCTGGAAGTTAAAGAGACCACCGATACAGCTTCGTCCGCATCATTTTTGGACTTATACCTCGAATTTGACGACAGTGGTCAACTCAGTACTAAAATTTATGATAAGCGGGACGACTTCAATTTTAAAATCATAAATTTTCCAAACATGTGCAGCAATATACCAGCTTCTCCTGCATATGGTGTTTACATCTCGCAATTGATTCGCTATGCAAGGGCCAGTAGCAATTATTCTGATTTCCTGAAACGTCATCTTCATCTGAGAAACAGGCTACTGGACCAGGGCTATTAAAAGATTCGCCTTATTCGATCTCTTAAAAAGTTTATATTCCGATACCAATATTTTGTCGAAATATATTCCGTCTCTGCAGAAAAAACTATAAGCGATGCATTTTCATATAGTGAAAATGTATATAGATAAAGAAGTCAAAAATGTCAAGAATTTTTTTTGTCAATGTGTGACGTAAAAATATTTTTGACATTTACGTCACCGAATATGGTACTGCTTTGACAACTATTTTACCTATTTTGTTCCTGTATTTAAATACTGTTACAGTGACAGCCGGAACCTTTGAACCGTAATGAGAGCGGGAGGTTTGGCGCCTTAAAATCTGATTCAACCCACCATTTCTTTAGAAATGCCTGTACCAAGTCAGGGTCATTACGGTTTTCAGTTTTCCGGTTGTTGACTGATTTTGTCTGTTTATAAAATTATGAGTTTTGACTTTCCCTCTGTAAGATTGTTCGGAGTTCGGTAATTTTGTTATTACCTTTATTTGCATTAAATCGCAATTTTATTTCACTTATGACGTCGGCATGCGATGATTTCACGGATTTCTTTTCACGTCGATCTTTCCCGTCTATATTTATCAATCAAAATGGATGCAGGATACACAATACATATTCATTGTCTCCAAATATCAAATTCATACACGTCACAGAATATGCGAGAAAACATAGCCAAACTTGACACTTTAACCTTGCAAATATATTTTTTTTATTCAGGACAATGTATTATATTATTATATATGCATATAATGTAATTGTCGACTTTTGCTTTAAAAAAAAGAACAGAAAAGAAAAAAAGAAGCTGAATGGTGCTTACCTGGTCTCTAGCGTCAGACGCTACAGAGGAATAAATTTCAATGTTTTTCATCATATTTTCTAATGCGTCCTTTCTGCTGACATTTTGTATCGTTTCTGTTGGTTGCACAACTCTGTGAGCGTATACTCCTGCTCTATATGTCTCCTGAGCATGTAAATAAGAAACATACACGGAGAAAAGATTTAAAATCAGAATATAGTTCTTCTTAACACCAGTCATCGTGGATGTACAGTTATTTTTACATGTTTATATTAACAATAGTTATCAATCATACACACCTGGTAAATATTTGTTAATAAAGATTAGCGTGATGATATATACGACATATAAATTAATTGTAGGACAGTATTCGGTTTGAAGTCCCTCAATTTGATAGCAAACGGGTTCGTTGACCTTGTGAGGCGAATGAACCCATTTTGACTTATTATTTCAAAATGTCAAATATCATTAAAAAAAAAATGACAATTACCTATACAAAAAAGAAAAATCAATAAACAAGTAATTAGTGTCTTATCGGTTTTATTTATAACAACATAAAATTCACAGTCAATAATCAAATAGATTTACAGGTACAAAATCCAATTATAAAGGTGTGATCTGTCATATACATTTTTTTGGAACCTTTGATCTGTTTATTATGTATAATTGTTATTATAAGACTGTTTACCTGTAAAAGCGATGATTACTACCAGTGCAAAATTATTATTTGTTGTTTTTATATTAAATGCATTTTACTTTATGCTGTTTAAATTCCTAGTTTTAATAAATATCACAATTTATCCATAATCGATTTGGTTTTTAGTACGACATCAAAATATCCGGTAAGTAACAGTAAAAACGTGGTATCGCTGGTTGAAATGAGAACGCTTCTGCATTTACGTTCTGAATTAACTGACAAAAAAAATTTAACACATGGGAACGAAAAGTGGCCAAAATTAAACACACTACAATTGAAAATGGCAAAAATTTCACACACCAAAATAAAACAAACCTCTTTTGAAGAAAAAAGGCAAAATTTAACCTACACCAAAATATCACGATTTACGGTATACGTACGTCTCAATATCACTATGTCAATATACATTGAAACCTGTATATAAAGGGCACCCAAGGGAACATGAAAAGATGCCTTTTATATACAGGTTAAAAGTATATGCACTATGCATTAATAGGAAAGGTGAAGCTGCCCTTTGTAGACAGTGATTTGTTCTATAGATGTGCCCTTTAAGGTGGTACCATACACTTAAGGTACAATTTTATCTGCTCATTTAATTTTCTTATTTTTTTGGCAGTGTGTTTAAATATATCCACTGTAATAAATATCAAAATTTTAACAAAGTCCAAACAACAGACTCGGAGCTATAAATTCACTAGCCACATAGCAGCTTTTCTTTCTGTGGTTTTGATCACAACGATGCTTGAAATATGCATACAAACATCATATGATCAAAACGTTCAACTGATTTTAAAGAGTTATCTCCCTGTAGTGTATGGTACCCCCTTAAGGCAGGTTTGACTGTATTTGTTATCATGTAAGAACAGGTTGATGATACCAAAGTGGGTAATAAGAGCCATAAATCAATCGAAGGAGAGACAACACAATGGCAAATAAGGGTAATAACAAAATTACCGAACAATCTTACAAAGGGAAAGTCAAAACTCATAATTATATAAACAGACAAAATCAGTCAACAACCGGAAAACTGTGAAAACCGTAATGACCCTGACTTGGTACAGGCATTTCTAAAGAAATGGTGGGTTGAATCAGATTTTAAAGCGCCAAAGGACAAAAGGACAAACAACGATCAACAAAATACTACACAGAAAACTAAAGATTACACAACAAGAATCCCACTAAAAACAGGGGGTGAACTCAGGTGTCAAGAAAAGATTGAAGATACTAAAGTGGGTAATAAGAAACCTTAACTCGAAGGACAGACAATATAATGACAAAAAGCAAAAGGACAAAGTGAGAAGCAATGATCAGCAAAATACTAGACAGAAAACTAAAGGTTGCGCAACAAGAATCCCAATACTAAACCATGGATGAGCTCAAACTTGGGTACATCGAAACGGTAAGCAGTTTCTGAATTTTAACATCACATGCCGTACAGGGTATCTAGTTTGTGTAATCTGTAATAATTATCGTACAAGATTACTTTAACGCGTCGTGTGCACTGAATTTGATATCTACGTTTTTATTACTAACATTAGGTCGATATCTCTGTTGGTGGATTATTAGTCCCGAGGGTGATCCTTGCCCAGTAGTCCATGTTTCGACACTGGCATGGTTTATTAGATATATTTATTACTGAAATTTACAGTTCCTAAATATTAATAAAAGTAAGGTTCTCCTCCATCAGGCATAGGTGACATTAATCGATCGTGGCTATCCTGTTTAGACCCTTTGGTTTTATTGCTCCCAAAACATTAAATTGTTTGGCTTTCCTTCCAATCTTTCGATGAAGGTTATTCCAGAATTAAACGTGTCGTGCGCACTGAATTTGATATCTACGTTTTTAATATAAAATTTCGCATAGTTATCGAACACAAAATGGTTACGGTTTCAACAATATTTCAGTTATATCGTGGCGGTCAGTTTTATAGGTGGAGGACACTTGAGTACCCAGAGAAAACATCAGACCTGGATTTATACCAGTATTCTCAATAAGATTTTGTCAGATTTTATTTGGAAATCATAACAATTTCCCCCATATTGATGTAATCTATAACTCCATTGATTAACCATATTCTTAATAGTTACACGTTGTAATAAAAACGTAGATATCAAATTTAGTGTGCACGACACGTTTCTGGAATAACCTTCATCAGGTACGCTCAATATCAAATATTGGAAAGCCAAATATCTAAACCTACATAATGTTTTCTCAGATGTGACAATTAAAATGCAGTTTTGTGCAGCGACGCAGGTTCATATTAGACTTTGGTCTTGTTAAATATTTAATAGTTTGACTAATTTAATACAATCGGGTGCTAACATCAGCAAGATATCTTTTTTAATTTACAATAACAATTAAATGTGTTGGTTTATGATGTGAAGAATCGTTCAAAAAAGGATTTTTCAAAGATAGGTTCTAATATCATAGTATCGCATGAGGAAACAAATAATGGCATTAATGCACGCATCACTGCATTCATCTATGCATATATACTCTACATTGTCAATTCAGTTATTTGATATACAGTTATCTAGATCCAGGTAGAAGAGTTTTAACATCTTGTCAGAAACGCTCAATACTATCTTTTTTAAAACATATCAATTCCATTTTGATCTTGTGCTTGCATCAATAACGTTAAGGGTTTACAAATTTAACACCATCCATTTTATTGAAGTGTATGTTCCATTATGAGCGTATCTGATGAAGGTTATTCCAGAAATGCGTCGTGGACAATAAAGTTGATATCCACGTTTTTATCCCAGCTC
Organism: Bathymodiolus septemdierum; assembly: GCA_963383655.1. Classification (NCBI taxonomy): domain Eukaryota; kingdom Metazoa; phylum Mollusca; class Bivalvia; order Mytilida; family Modiolidae; genus Bathymodiolus; species Bathymodiolus septemdierum. Next base: position 15,589,384 of record OY726523.1, read on the forward strand.
ATAGAAGTAAGTGGGTATTTGTGTTATCGATATCGTATTTGTCTCTGTCCTGGCGGTGTGGTATATTTTGTGTTCATTTTATGAATAGTTAATTTATTTTCTTCAAATTCAAAACTATCTTCAGCATTTATTTTTTTTTTTTTAAACTTACAACCTCCTGCTAACAGGGCATTTTTAACTTCTGCCTTCTAGACAATCACATACTGATTTTGCTCGACAAGTTTAAAATAAATAATTTTATGGATTGGTGGTGATTTTCTCATAGAAATATTATTAAATCAGTTTTATTTTCTCAATTCTATTGTACAGATAAAAAACCCACACACACCGTAGATATCAAATTTAGTGCGCACGGAATAAAGTTCATCGGGTACGCTCAATATCGAAATATTGGAAAGCCAAATTCTGCTGGGAATATGTGCAAAACTAATGGATCTATATCCCGCAGAAAATCACTGATAAAATCTTGGATTATTGTGTTTTTGTCAGACATGACATAACAAGTTTGTTTTTCCTTTTTTTTTGTTATTTTTGTTATTTTGTGTTATGTATTCGATTGATGCTTTGGTCGCAATAATCAAATTCTGTCCTCTGGATATTATTTCCTTATAGTGCTTATACATCGTCATTGTTATATAGTAATCTTGGACTCTTGTAATCATGTCGAACCCTCCTTAATTGCTTTTGCAGATCGTTTTTCTGGGGCATCTCGACTTGTATATGGATTCATGAAAAGCGTTAACAGTTTCCTATATAATGCCACGAATATTAATTTTATCCACTACCTCCTTACGTATATTTTTATATCAAATGAGGGTCATTGCTATATTTATTAAAGAGACAAAATGTGTCCATGTTGTCTCAATTTCACCGTACTATTATCTTAAACTGTACACACTTTCATCAAATCCCAACAAAATTTAAAATAGTGGTGTCCAACACATATTGTATTGCCAGTATCTCTGGATTGTCCATTATTGATTGCCCCTTCTAATTTTTCTAATGATTGTTTACATTCATAAAATTACTTGTGTATAATATTTATTAAGTCATGCTTTCAATACTTGCATTTTAAAACAGGTAACTGTTTTGCTTAATGGAATTTATTCATTATTATCTATATGAGACTATTACAAGGGAACTAACTTGTTCCTTGGGAAATATTTTGTTTAACAGTTATCTTCCTTTGCACTGCTTTCCTCTCTGTCAATTAAATCTTCTTACTTTATTTTCTGTGTATTGATGACAGTTCCGAGGGCTCGACCAAAAGGGCTCCCCAGGTGCCATTATTTTGTATTATAAAAGTATTTCAACATGTCATGTAGGCGTCACTTGGAACATAATCAAGTTGAAAGTATTTGATTTGAACTAAGAACTAAATAAACTTTAAACTTCGAAAAAGGAGAATCCAGAGAAACGAAGAAAAAAACCAAAAAAACAACAACAACGCAATATATGTTGGACATCACTATGCGAAAATAAACACAACGTAATTAAGACCTGCGCCCTCGTACAAACAACTGGAGGTAAGGACGAAACGAAAATCGTTTATATGCGGAAATCGTAGCGGACATCAGAAAACGGAACTCAGAACGTAAAACACATAATAGGACAACACAATAAACTATAAAGACGAGCAACACGGATCCCAACAACAAACCGGAGGTGAACTCAGTTCTTATATGTACACAAAAAAAGAAACATTAAAAAGTTTTCTGAAAATGTTAACAACATGATGTGATTTCAAACTGACAAAAGCAAGCTATATTAAGAAATATTTAATATGTTTTTCTCAAAAGTGAACACCCAACCAACAATTGTACTGCCACTAAATAAACCTAATGATGTGTCAACTAGTAATGTGTAATAAGAAGGGAAATATATATATGTACAATGCGTGTATTAATTTTTGAATTATTTAAGGTATTTAATAATAATAGATTTTAACGGGTTTTTCAAGTTGGCAGGGTATTTAAAGAAAGTGCAACAATTATTTTTTTCTTTATCGAGGATTGGGCGGTGACCATATCGAGAAGACACATGCTTATCTCAAGAGTGGGTTGGTTAATGGTGCTTAACGACTCTGTCAACAATATTTCAGTTATATCATGGTGATCAGTTTTATTGGTGGAGGAAACCGGAGTACACGGAGAAAACCACCGCCCTATCGAAAGTTGGTGACACAAACTTTATCACATAATGTTGTATCGAGTACACCTCGGCATGCACGGGGTTCAAACTCACAACTTTAGTGGTGATAGGCACTGATTGTACAGGTAGTTGTATATCCAACTACCATACGATCACGACCACGAAGGCCCCTATCTCAAGAGTGAAAAAGAAGTTTAAATAAAACAAAATATACGAGGGTTGTCCGTAAAGTTCGTGGACTATCTCAATAAAATCTAACCGACATGTCCGAAATAATTGAAACTAGGATATAATTAATTACATGATTTACTGATTAATTGTACAAAATTTTATCACAGTACATGCTTAAGTAATTGTATTCCGTCAATTTAAAAATCAATAGTAACTCACACCCGGAGCACGGCAAAAATACCAGATAACTTGCGAGTCGCTGTTTTTAAATTTTGTTTTTCTAAGTATCAAACTCCGCGAAAATTCACCTGAAGCTTACACTATGACGTCGACAATACTGATGACATTACACCTGTTAAATTTGAAAAGTCAAAGTTTCGAAATGGCTGAGAAATCTGGATTTGAAGCGCTGAAGACAGGATCGGCATTACTAAAAAAAGGGACGTTTGCGGAAAAGGTGGAGCAGCGGGCGTGATAAAGTTTTGCGTGGACATCGGAAAAACGCCAACAGATACGCATAAGTTCTTAAAACAGTCAGAGAAACATAGTAAAGTAAGCCGTTCATTGATATTCAAGTGGCACAAAAGGTTTGCGGACGGAAGAGACAGTTTAGAAGACGATGAGCGGGAAGGCAGACCATCTTTTAGAGAATCCGATGCTGTAAAAAATGAAGTTCGGGACGTTATTAACGGCGATCGGCGGCTAACAGTCCGTGAAGTTGCAGACAAATGTGGAATTTCTAAGACTACAGCGCACCAAATTTTAGGAAATGATTTAAATATGAACCGAGTATGTGCTAGATGGGTACCGCGAATTCTTACAGCTGAGCATTTAACAAAAAGAGTGGAATTGTCAAAACAATTTATCAAAAAAGTTAATCGTTGTGGCATAAGATTTCTAGACCGAATAATTACAACCGACGAAAGCTGGTTCCACTACTATGATCCGGAAACTAAACAACAGTCAAGTCAGTGGAAAAACTGTAACTCTCCTCCACCAAAAAAGGCAAAAATAACCAAATCACTGGGAAAGAATATGTTTATTCTCTTTATGGACAGGAAAGGAATGCTTCTGACACACGCTGTTCCCCGTGGCCAGACTGTCAATTCTGAATACTACTCCAAGGTAATAAACATAATAATTACTTTTGAAATTAATGAATTAATTATTTTCCCTGTAAATTTAAACTAATATAATAAACATTTCAAAAATGTGTTCATCTGAAAGAGTTAATTTTATATTATCAATTTGATTTTATTTTATAGATGCAATACGGTAAAAAGTCTGTTTATCTTGTTAGGTACTGAGGCGAGATGTGGTACAAGCTCTGAGAAAGAAACGTCCTTATTTAGCTGCCAATCTAGACCAAGTGATACTACACCAAGATAATGCACCGGCACACACTTCCCAAACAACTCAACTAGAATTAGATTTACTTGGATTCGAGTGTCTGAAGCATCCTCCATACTGCCCTGATTTATTGCCAATGGATTTTGCAGTATTTCTATACATTAATTTCAGAGGTTTGATGATTTACCGGAACTAAGACAGGAAGTGATGAATATAATTCTAAATATGAAAACGGAACAATTTGAGAGAATATTTGATGACTGGTTAAAGAGATGTAAGAAATGTGTTGAGTTGAAAAAGTTAACTTTTACCTCGGTTGACGTCGTTGAACGTCAGGAATTTTTTTCGTGCTCCGGGTGTGAGTTTCTATTGATTTTCAAATTGATGGAAATACGATTATTTAAGCATGTACTGTGATAAAATTTTGTACAATTAATCAGTAAATCATGTAGTTAATTATATCCTAGTTTCAATTATTTCGGACATGTCAGTCAGATTTTATTGAGATAGTCCACGAACTTTACGGACAACCCTCGTATATATTGATGTATTGCAATTTATTTATGATTTAGTTTTTTCCTTTTCATTGATGTTATATTAAATTTGAAATCATCCTTTATAGATTAGATAATAGCAAGAGAATATTGATCTTTGGCTGATGTAATCTGATATAACTAATTGAACTTTATTGTGTGATAATGAGAATATGATGTACATGTGATATTTATACCACAGTTTTCCGAGTTAAATGTTTAAACAATCGAAGCGTGCGATTGTTTAACGATTAACTCCACGGAAACCGTTGTATAAAGTATGAAGCCATGCAATATCGAGCAATATTCACGGCTCTCGGAGAGTAATAAAACTACAGCCCAGATGTAAAATATGCAATATTTCGTATTTGCATGTAAATATTTCATAGTTCTTAGCTGTTTCCTACATTCTGGTGTATAAACCATAAAAAGATCGAAGGGAAAAGATGCATTCATGTTACAAGTATATTTAATAATAAATGGTTACTGCGCCTTTCAACATCTACTACGTCTTGTTGATTGCTTGCATAAAAAGGTATAACAAAAAAGATAATTTGATCAATTTACACATTCTAGAATGATTTTATTCAGAAAATTACACAAGTTAGGTACATAAACTATTTATGTTCGCTTGACCATTGTGAATTCGAACATTAATGGAAGTGTTAAATATTAGATCTAGAATACAATTATTATTGTACGTGTCCAGGGATACTCTTATATGCTTTAATCTGACTCGAAATGTTGCTATGCATTATTTTATATGGTTTCTGGAAGCACGAGGAGACCTACGGTTAAAATAAAATACCACATGAAGAGTTTGAAGACACCAAAGGGGTTATCAGAATCTGTAAATCGAAGAAGGGCAGACAACACAATGGCCAAAAGAAAAAGTACAAACAACGATCATCAAAACATACACATAAAACTAACTAAAGATCGAGTAACACGCACCCCACTAAAAACCGGGGTTGAACTCAGGTGCTCCGGAAAGGTAAGCGGTTCCTGCTCCACTAGTGACACCCGTCGTGTTAATCTAGTTACAGACCCGGTGATAAGTTATGAACGAGGAAAGGATCGGGAAGTGTTTACGACAAGTGGAACATATCCGTGGTCAACGGTGACAGAGATATTCCATAACGGGTCAACGTGGTGGCGACCGTAAAACTTTTGAAGTGATGACTTCAACTTAAGGAAATCCTGATAGGAACCACAAGCTATGGAATATCGTATCAACTGAGAGATATATACTCCATATGCAGGTGCTGCTGAAATGTTGCTACATATGAATGGAAAGTTCACAATTAGAAAATTGATATCATCTCTTTTGTCGTAAAGTTTCGTTCCTAACCGCCCTGCACTGTCAGTTTCGAGGTGTAGGTCAAGGTATGAAGCAGACGTATCTGTATCTGTGGTATCCTTTATTTCAAGCTCAATGAGATAGATGCGATCAACAATATCACCAAACTTATAATTATTTAATGAAAGGACATCATCTATATAGCGGAACGTGAAATTAAAGGATCGGACTATTTTCTTTTCGTTTTTCTTGAGAAGCCCCTGTATGAAGTCTTCACCATACGAATAAAGGAACAAGTCGGCGGGAAGAGGAGCACAGTTTGTACCCATAGGTATGCCGACTGTCTGTTGAAAAACACGTCCACAAAGATAACAAATATGTTGTCAATCAAAAACTCGAGCATGTTGATATCAGTTTCAGAGAACTTTCTGGTAGAATCAGAGTGGTTTTCTACAAAATAAGATCTGTCCCTTCATAGCACAAGGTATTAGTATCTACGTTGACCATTCTTCTTTATGAAACACAGTTGGACCAACTCCCTTAATTTGTCCTGCAGCTTAGAGCGAGGAATTGTTGTATAGAGGGTACAGAAGTCAAATGTTTTAATGCTATTGCAGGAGGAGAGGAACCTAGATTGTATGCACTCTAACTGATTTTTAGAGTTCTTCAGAATCCACATCTGATTCACACCATCCCTAGAGTAGCTAGTGTCACAGTAGCTCTGAAGCTCGGTTTTGACCGCCGATAGAATACATGTTAATAATTTGGAAAGAGGTTTCGTGGAGCATTTGGCAGACCCAGCAATATAGCGCTGTTTGAAAGGACAATTGTGTAATTTAGGAATCCAGTAGAGTGATGGTAGATCCAGTTCTTCATCTTTGGTTGAAATTCCAAAGGAATATAAAACAGACTTATGACTGTCCAGGATTTCCTCTTTCGTATGTGTCGTTGGGGTATATGTAGGGTTGCCAACTAAAGTGTCAATACCCAATTCCTTTATCAAGTAGTCTATGTAATGTGATTTACACACACATACAATATTGTTAGGGGCCTTGTCGGCGAAGACAATAACATATTTGTGATGAAGGAGAGACAGGTGTTTAGTAACATTTGGGTGGGTCTTTAAAGATTGATGTAGAGTGAGTGCTCATAGACCCACTGAGTTTTTAAAAATTATAATCTGTATGAGCGACCTCACACTCTTCACCCATTCGGAAAGAATATCTAAGTTCTCCTTTTCACGTTTTGCCCGTTGTCTGGAATAATCCTCGACGGAATCCATAAGTATTTTAAAGTTATATTTCCAGTTTATGGATTTAGGCCCTATGGCGAACACTTCTCGGGTTGTTGATAATTTTAAGGTCACCAGTTATAACGTGGCCAGTCGGATTATATATGAATGGGGAACTTGCACAGGTGCAATCAGGAGGCCTAGATTTGAAATCGTCAATATTGAGGTTTGTAATTACAATTTTTTGACGCTATTGGTCTGGTATAAACATACGAAATTATAGGCGCGGACTGATTCTTATAATATGGTGGAATTTTATATTTGACGGATTTGTGATGAAGGATATTGTCTAAGTTAATACCATCAAGACCTTTGTTGGCAAACGAAAGTTTCAGAAAGGAACGTTGGTCTATTTCAACTTTCTTAATACCAACACGTCCACCAAAGAAAACAAATATGTTGTCAATCAAACACTCGAGCATGTTGATGACATCCGTTTCAGATAACTTTTTGGTAAAATCAGTGTTTTTTTTACAAAATAAGATCTGTCCCTTCCTAGTACAAGGTATCTACTTTAACAATAATAATAGTGAGTGAACAAGATGTAATTGACGTTCTAAATAAACTGGATCTCAACTAAGCTCTTGGACCTGATATTATTGGTAATACAATGTTATTAGTAGTGAAGAATGAAGTTACAAAACCATTGTGTTTGCTATTTAATAAATCCTTTCAATGTAAGATATTTCCAAGTAACTGGGTAACTTCAATTTGGAACTCCATCATTGCCGTCAAATCATAGACCAGTATCTCTCCTTTAATAAGTTAACAATCGCTCTTAAGTATATCTTCAACCACGTAGCATTTAATAGTCTTCTTTCAATTTCAATCTTGCTTTACTCGCTTTAAATAACAAAGAAATATCTAGTAAAACATTTGCTGGCTCAAGACTGGTGTGCACCAGGGGTTAGTACTTGGGCCTCCTGGTAATTTCTTATCTTTATAAATGAAATAGCAGATGCCATGTTATGTCTTGATATACTGCTGATTATACGTCAATTGGACATACCGCATATGATGAAACTACATTGAAAAATGTGATAAATATTTTTCTTAAATATATTCAAGAATGGTCAAAAATCCAAACAAGATTTTCAGTGCTTGTAATCAGCAGAGTGATTTGACATTTACTTGTACATGTACGCTTATTCAAACGGTAAACACTCATAAACACCCAGGAATAATATTTAGTAGCGATTAAAAATCAAATACACATTTTAATACCATAATTGAACAGGTTTAAAATAATTAAATGCTTTGAGAAAATTAAGATTTAAACTTAATAGAAATTAGCTGGAAAATATCTATATATCATTTATTAGACCTATATTGGAACATGGTTCTGAAGTATGGGATGATTGTGGAGCTGGCAACTCTGATAGATTGGGAAAAGTACAAATAGAAGCTGCTCGGTTTATTTGATTCCGAATACATTATGTTCGTGTAGAGACTAGAATAAAAGTACTTTATATTTTATTGCAAACAATTTATATTACAAAGATAAGAATGATCGAAAAATCAATAATGATTTACCAAGAGACCAGGATATTTTATTGTTTTCTAATGACATGATAAACAACAAAATCAGTACATAAATGGTCTTACTAGTTCAACAATTCATTCAAAGACACAGGTCGTTGAATCACAAATGTATTGTATGTTAACGTGTTCTGTTGGAAATATGATAAAATGTGAAACAAAAGCTAACTTATATAGATGTAGGCGAGAAAATGTTTGATTAATTCATGAAGTATAAACACGTGCTACTATTCAATAAGTGCAAACATGTGCTACTATTGAATAAGCGCAAACACGTGCTACTATTGATTAAGTGCAAACATGTGCTACTATTGAATAAGCGCAAGCACGTGCTACTATTGATTAAGTGCAAACATGTGCTACTATTGAATAAGCGCAAACACGTTCTACTATTGATTAAGTGCAAACACGTGCTACTATTGAATAAGTGCAAACATGTGCTAATATTGAATAAGCGCAAACACGTGCTACTATTGAATAAGTGCAAACATGTGCTACTATTGAATAAGTGCAAACACGTGCTACTATTGAATAAGTGCAAACACGTGCTACTATCCATATCCCTGATTTTGATATTCAGGTCTGTTTGATTAGAAACGTTTGAATATATCAAATGGGTGATCAGAAGCCATAAATAGAAAAATGACAGACAATATAATGGTTCAAAGAAAAGGGACAAACAGAAAACTGAATAATTAGCAACATGAATCCCACTAATACTAGGTCGATTAGATTCGTTTAATGGTTGCCCATTTTCACATTCTGTTTTATTGATACATTAATTTTGTTGTTTCTTGTCTTCATGATTATTCTATAGTAAATATATCTTATAGACGATAATAATAACATGTCAAATTATATATTCTATATCGTAATCATATGGAGAAAACAATACTAAGTTGAACAATTTGTGTCTGACCTTTTTGTCATTATTCAGACAATATATGATATTTAAATTAATACTGTTTTTCGTGGAAAATTGAAAGACAGTTACAATTTTTTTCGCATTTGAAACAAAATGTTAATATTGACATAATTCTGGGTATGGTTATCAAGGAAAATCCTCAAGAAGATTTAAGTAGCATTTTAAAAACGATTTCATTGTTTATTGTAGATACATGTTCTCTATGTAAATATGCAGAGAGCACTGCAATGTACTTTTGTGAAAATCAGATAAATCTCCAGAAAACGTTACTTCTGCTTCCGATGAAAATAGTAATTATTTAAATGGGTGATTTTCTTTATTATGCATGTCAACCCACCCATAATAATTTCAAGCAATCTCTGTGGGAAATGAAACCCATTTTTACAAAATGTAGTAAATGATTGGTTGGCTTATGGTGCTTAACTCCATTTTGAAAAATATTTCAGCTATATCGTGGCGGTCAGTTTTATTGGAGGAATCCGGAGTACCCGAAGAAAACCACCAACCTGTCGTAAGTCACAGACAAACTTTATCACATAATGTTGTATCAATACACCTCACCATGAATGGGATTCGAACTGACAACTAAGTGATGATAGGTGCTGATTGCACAGGTAGTTGTAAATTCAATTAAACTTATTTTAAGGACACCCTTCTTTGTGTTCAATGATGCGGTCATTAGGTTTACCTGCCAACCCTCACATAAAAACCTGGCGAGAATAGTATTATCATCAGTAAATGATATAATTAGACTTATAACTTTATTAAGCACAATTTCCACCCTAATCAGGGTCAATGGCTACATTGAATAGTCAACAATACATAAACATACAATGTACAACATATAAACAAATTCAAAACACAACAGAACAAATGGAATCATGTGCCCACTGTCCTCAGTTCCAATGACTGTTTAATGAAGGAGCCTAAAGATTTCACCTGCTTGATGTTAGTTGGATTTAAAATAATTTCAAGTAGATTTGTATTATTAATATTGTCAAAGACACCGAGAAAAGCTTTTCTTAAATGTTCATTTAGCTTACAATTTAAAAAGAAATGGTTTTCGTCATCAAGAGTTTCACATTTATTGCACGTTCGTAAATGCCGAGGTATTTTCTTATATCGTCCCGTTTCAATTGCCAGAGAGTAGTCACTTAGTCTAAATTTACAAATTAATCTTCTTATTTCAAAATCTCGATATTTCAAGTAAAATTCCGACTTATTTTTAGACTTCAATGCTTTGAATAGAAAGAGTTTACTGTTATTATCTATTGATATTAATTTATTATCAACTATTTTTTCATAGTCTTTATTTAGTATATTTTTGTAATATTTTGTACAAGAGTTCTTTTTCATATCTTGATTTCCAAGGTCCATTTTATTTTTAGTCCTTACATGGTTAATATATGAGTACCATTAAAAAAATTCCTTTCTCATGGAGAGACTTAGAAAGAGAAAAACATTATTTTAAAGTTTCAGGTATCAACTGCAAGTAATCGATCTTCAAAAAGTAAAGATTGAGTCTTGATGAAATTATCTATTGGGTATCTTCCCAACTCATATCTAGCTGAAAAATAGCTTGAACAATTTTTGATTCCAAGAATAAATTTACAGAACTTATTATGTATCTTGTCGTAAGGAGTTTTTTTTCTATAAATTGCATTTGATCTATTGAAGTTGTTCTTCTTAGCCCTTTCAGTAGCGTTGAAGTATGGTTTATAAACATCCATATTCGATATTTCACAGTTATATGTTAGAATAGGACGTACAAGAGAATAGCCGATTTCATGGATACCCATAATACCTTGCGAACTGGCGGATTTCCGGTACTAAGATAAACATGGTTGTAAAAGAAGAAACATCATCAACTGGTACAAAATCATCAAAATGAATTACAATACATTGGTAAACACAATCCCAATTACACAAAAATCGTTAAAGGAAGTTAAATCTACTGGCTTGAAAGATCTTAAGGCTTTATGTAAAGATGCGGGCATAAACATTGGCGGTGCTGGAAGAGAGGCATTGGAAATTGTTCTATGTATTGAGTTGGGAATAAGGACTTCAGGGGTAGATGTAGGAGATGATTTTGAGCGCAAAATTCCAAAATGTGTACACCACATGCTCGATGACCAGCAGCTAAACGAGTATAGCTGTCTTACCCCCATCATATTTGTTAAAGCAGGAGGGCTGGTCTAAGGACACCAGTCAGCTGCCAGACATTGATGTATCTTCCATCAAGAAATATTTAATAAATAGCAAGGCACAAGAATTTACAGTAACATCATTGAGACATTACAAATTGTCGAGAGCATATCAGCATCTTGATGCTAATCACATTTGTAATGTTTCTTTTAATCAACTGAAACATAGTTCCACCTTTTGTGCTAGTAAGGCTTCATGCATACCTTCTCAAAGTGGTAATGAGGCCAAGATTAAGCATGTACATGTAATTATGGATAAACAAAACTGGAGAACCATATGGTGGATTTTGTACACGTACAGTTGGGTTAGTAGATTGGAAGAAGCAGATTTGTATTGAAAAAATCAAATATAAATTTAACAAATGCAGTCTACATGTATTTAACAGGTGGATACTCTCTCCCAAATGGCATAGCATCATAATACCCATTGCATTGAAGACCAAAAACTATTCTAGATTGCCAAATTAAGAAAGCAATCTGAACTTTAATGGTGCTTATTAAGCAAAGATAGCCTTAAAATGTGTTAAGGAGTCGTTTTGGTGGTTAAAATATTGGGTATATTGAGGTTGCAAAGCAGGAACAGGCATATATCTACGACTGAAATACATTAACATAAACGATCACTAAATCAATGACTCTGTGTGTCTATTTAGAATTCTGATTTTGGTAGGACTAAGCTAATGTCAATATTTACATGTACTTGTTCGTCACAAACTTTTGTCATCAGAGCAAAGACTGATTGATCTAGCACTATTAAAATCCAACTGAACATGTTGTTCTACAAGGTGGACCTCATCATCATTTCATTTAAAATTAACTTGTTCTCGGCATGATATGGCTGCAACATTGATGAGTTGGCTTTAAACAACAATCACTCACACACATTTTGTATGGAGTTTTCCTGATAAGTATGACAAGTTATTTTCAGGTTTGTGAAGTATCTACTTCCTGCTTGACAAAACACACATTTCCCATTTTTCATGAGCTCTGAGTCTCCATCAACCAGAATTATTTTAAATTTGGTATCGAGCTTTACTTTTGCTGTATATTGTATAAGTGATTATCAGGTCTGTTGAGACTATATGTAAGTAGGAGTATATTATTATTAATATTACAACATCACAGGCCAACCCTTGTTATTGTTTTAAAATTCAGATTAGGAGAGGCCTGCTCACATATAGGAGCATTGTTGTTCCTGATAGCAGAACAGGTAGCCTCAGGGAAGAATCTACCAGATGATCTATCTGCAACTGATCAGTTATGTGCTTGGAAAGATCCAAAGAGTAAGTGTAATTTAGCATTTTTTACTTTTCTTGAATTTTAGGCACAGAAAAAAGGTATTATATAATCGTGTAAATATACTCAACAAAAAAAGTTAAGGATCATGAATATGTTTGTCTATTATATTTGCACTGAAGTATTATGTCTAATAAAACTATACTCTAGGGAACAGGTATAAGCTAATAAAGCTATACTCTAGGGAACAGGTATAAGCTAATAAAGCTATACTCTAGGGAACATGTATAAGCTAATAAAGCTATGCTCTAGGGAACAGGTATAAGCTAATAATGCTATACTCTAGGGAACAGGTATAAGCTAATAAAGCTATTCTCTAGGGAACAGGTATAAGCTAATAAAGCTATACTCTAGGGAAAAGGTATAAGCTATTACAGCTATACTCTAGGGAACAGGTATAAGCTAATAATGCTATACTCTAGGGAACAGGTGTAAGCTAATAAAGCTATACTCTAGGGAACAGGTATAAGCTAATAAAGCTATGCTCTAGGGAACAGGTATAAGCTAATAAAGCTATACTCTAGGGAACAGGTATAAGCTAATAAAGCTATACTATAGGGAACAGGTATAAGCTATACACTAGGGAACAGGTATAAGGTAATAAAGCTATACTCTAGGGAACAGGTATAAGCTAATAAAGCTATACTCTAGGGAACAGGTATATGCTAATAAAGCTATGCTCTAGGGAACAGGTATAAGCTATAAAGCTATGCTCTAGGGAACAGGTATAAGCTAATAAAGCTATACTCTAGGGAACAGGTATAAGCTAATAAAGCTATACTCTAGGGAACAGGTATAAGCTAATACAGCTATACTCTAGGGAACAGGTATAAACTAATAAAGCTATGCTCTAGGGAACAGGTATAAGCTAATAAAGCTATGCTCTAGGGAACATGTATAAGCTAATAAAGCTATACTCTAGGGAACAGGTATAAGCTAATAAAGCTATGCTCTAGGGAACATGTATAAGCTAATAAAGCTATGCTCTAGGGAACAGGTATAAGCTAATAAAGCGATACTCTAGGGAACAGGTATAAGCTAATAAAGCTATTCTCTAGGGAACAGGTATAAGCTAATAAAGCTATACTCTAGGGAACAGGTATAAGCTAATAAAGCTATACTCTAGGGAACAGGTATAAGCTAATAAAGCTATACTCTAGGGAACAGGTATAAGCTAATAAAGCTATACTCTAGGGAACAGGTATAAGCTAATAAAGCTATACTCTAGGGAACTGGTATAAGCTAATAAAGCTATACTCTAGAGAACAGGTATAAGCTAATAAAGCTATACTCTAGGGAACAGGTATAAGCTAATAAAGCTATACTCTAGGGAACAGGTATAAGCAACATTTTCCTTGAGGATTATTATTAATTCTTCAAAAATGTCAATGGTTTTGATTTTCATGCTAATTTCTGAAATTTGAGTTTTCATCTCAAAAATGGATCTGTAGTAAAAATGATAAAACAAACACAAAACAACAAATAGCATAAACTTCCCAAATTGAAAATGTGACTATAATGATAGTTTTTTCAACATCATCTGAATCTATTATAATTTTATATTGTGGTACTCAAATGTCAATATTAATGTTTTCTGTAGTCAATATAAAGTTTTTGGTCAAGAAATGAGATTTTGAAGAACTCAAATCTGAACTTTTTGAAAATGAGATAATGATTAAAAATCAATCACATGTGCACACGGAATCCCTGTAAAGTATATAACAATACTTTTGAAAATGTTGTCCACACCATCTAATGAAAATATAATAACATTACTTTCATTGGACATGATATCCTTTATAACTTTGTAGAATATATGAATTTAAAGAATATACCCGGTGCATAAAATATATGTACTAGCTGAGTGGAGATAAATTTCTGTACATTTTTCACAAATAGAGGCTTGATACCCTTAGTTTGATTGCATGATTACATTCCGAAAATATAACTTTAAATGCAGTCTCATCCATAAGCGTCATTATTACTAATAACATGGAAACTGCTGTTAGTTGTTATAAGTGTGGTAATAAAGGAGTACGGCTGCAGATCCAATATGAAGTACTTTTTAAATTTTGTCTTCTGTCCAATCCGACTCCATGCAATTTAATTTACCAAGACTGTGCACTAGAATATAAAAGTAAGCAAGGTTTCAGACAGGGTACATAGTCTTATATACTTTGTCGAAAACCTTAAAGGGGCCATCATGATCATGAACTATGCAATCAGTGCCTATCACCACTGATGATGCGAGTTGGAATCTCGATAAGGGCGAGGTGTACAACATGACGTGATAAAGTTTGTCAGTGACTTGCGATAGGTCGGTAGTTTTCTACAAATACTCCTGTTTCCTCCACCAATAAAATTAACCACAATGATATAACTGAAATATTGTTGAAAGTGGCGTTAAACACCATAAAACAAACAAACACTACAACCTGAATAACATATAATTTATTGACTTCTTTAACTTATTACAATAGGTGCAAAAGTAGATCCAGGAAAAGCTGAAAAATAAAAATCAGAAACAAATGACAAAGCCACATGTAGCATAGACTCGTATGGAATAAATGTTGCACCAGAACTATCACCTGAAGAAAAGTACCAGAGGACTTTAAAATTGTTATTTGATATTAGAAATGCAAACAGAGCATCACTACCACCTATTGTTAACATTGTTGATCTAGCTAAATTCAGGCCACATGATTTACCAACATTACAACCCTTGATAACGCTCACAGAAACATGATTGGAGCTTGATCATGAACTGGCCTATAGTTCTATAACAGAAGTGGAAACAAGTCCCCTTGACATTCTTTCTATTTCTTGTAATAAATTTGTGAACAGTAGAGATGATGGTTTTGAAATTGAATGCAAAAAGTTCCTATCTAATATTTGCACCATTAGTACAGAAAACAGAAACAAAATTGAGGTTTTAACAAGAAGACAATCAAATAACAAGGAGTGGTTTAACCAAAGAGCAGGTACACTTTTAATTACCAAATTAGTTTCAATTCCAAAGATAATATGATTATCCAAAAAGAAAAAAAAATGTTGAAGATTAAGCAAATGGTAAAAGTGTGACATGACTAGCAGATTTGACTGAATATGGGTCATCACTTGGTATCTGTTGTCAGATTTGAACTAAACCAAATAATGATGACACTGTGTAGGATATTCGATGTAATAAAACAATTATCAACCTCGAGTGACATAATTTTTCTCTGGGAGACAATCCGTCATTGCACACTCTTACAAGGTTGATACAATCTAATTGTATAATATGCATACATGTGTTGTACAATTGTGTGTATCATGTCTTGTCAGTTGTCCTATGCGTCTTGTAGTGATATTGTTTACACAACTGACTCGACATAATACAAACAGTTATACCGACATACTATGCATATAAAGTGTATTTATTTCTCATTATGGAAATTAGAAACTGAATCTAATGTATTCCTAAAGGCTTAAAATGTGTTGTTTTCGTAGTGCATGAAGAGTGCAGTATGGTATATGATAACTCCCAATTGCTATTTAGAAATATAAAAAAAAATGTTTTTATTTTTCAATTACCATTGATGCAGTTAATTATTATTTGTTTCTAACAAAATTGACCCAATGCCTTAACAGATGCGTTAAAATGACATTTTTTATCATTATTCTCATATAGCCAAATACATTTTGTGCATTGGTATACAGAGAAAAATAACAGCATAACAATAGCATAATAAGTCTATTTACAATATATACAGACAGGAAGGTAAATTAAAAAAAATACACACAGGTGAAAATATTACAAAGTCATCGTTTCATGTCCTATACATCATTATCAATAACAAGATTATTATGCATTATCTACATGTATATGTACATACACAAAAGGTACGTCGATCGTGTGACAGTTTTTATCAAAATTCTAAAATACGTACAACAGAACTTGAATTATGTTCAACTTCATCAAAAACTGTTCTCCAATGAATGGAGGTTAAATATATGGACAAACGAGCAGTAGCGAGCTACAATTAAACAAATACCACAGTTTTTTTTCTTTGGATATGACACATGAATGTATATAATTGTATCTAAAGAATTTCTGTACAACAAAAAAGGTAAATTTCATCAATTTTTATTTAGATGCGGACTTCACAGCTTCTTGATGTAAATATATACAAGACTATGTTGATTAGCATAACATATCAACCAAAACAATCGTCAGTTTGTAAAGAATAAATATGCATAGTTAATACAAGGAGATATATACAAATTTAATATGCAGTTAAACTTCCGTGAAGCTTACATATACCTTAATATCAAGATTTCATGTCGTATCTAACCGCTTCTATTGATTGAACGATTGTTGTTTAACGCCAGGTGGTGAGCAACATATCAGCTATATACATGTATCTGACGAGAACAGTATAACATACAATATTTCATATATATATATAACGGCTATATTGAGATTGTGGGCATGTGGACGAATGCATCAATATATTGTCACAGAGCGAGAATATTGACTTTGAACTGCCGATAAACGATCAATTATTACCAGCTATTTTTCGGTTCTCCTCATTTAGCATTCAGATATTCTTCAAAGTTGTCTTACGTACAAGAACTTTTTTTCATTCTTCAAAGCCGTGATATAGCTGAAATATTGCTGAAAATGGCGTTAAACACCAAAATTCAAATTCATTCAAACACCAGAAATTAATTTCCATTCCGTCCTCAAGGCGACAGGTGTATTTGATTCGTTCCCGCCCAATTATAATTATATAGGCCCCATCGGGAGTTGCCGTAGCTGTTCCTCGTGGGTGATGCTTTACAAGCAAATGTAACGCTTATGAGAGGGAACAGGAAACTAAATAACAATTTAGAACGACAAAATATAATAAGAAAAGTTTGAAGTTATCAAAGGGGTAATCAGAGGTCGTAAATCTAAGATATCAAAGGGGTAATCAGAGGTCGTAAATCTAAGATATCAAAGGGGTAATCAGAGGTCGTAAATCTAAGATATCAAAGGGGTAATCAGAGGTCGTAAATCTAAGATATCAAAGGGGTAATCAGAGGTCGTAAATCTAAGATATCAAAGGGGTAATCAGAGGTCGTAAATCTAAGATATCAAAGGGGTAATCAGAGGACGTAAATCTAAGATATCAAAAGGGTAATCAGAGGACGTAAATCTAAGATATCAAAGGGGTAATCAGAGGTCGTAAATCTAAGATATCAAAGGGGTAATCAGAGATTGTAAATCTAAGATATCAAAGAGGTAATCAGAGGTCGTAAATCTAAGATGTCAAAGGGGTAATCAGAGGTCGTAAATCTAAGATATCAAAGGGGTAATCAGAGGTCGTAAATCTAAGATATCAAAGGGGTAATCAGAGGTTGTAAATCTAAGATATCAAAGGGGTAATCAGAGGATGTAAATCTAAGATATCAAAGGGGTAATCAGAGGTCGTAAATCTAAGATATCAAAGGGGTAATCAGAGGTCGTAAATCTAAGATATCAAAGGGGTAATCAGAGGTCGTAAATCTAAGATATCAAAGGGGTAATCAGAGGTCGTAAATCTAAGATATCAAAGGGGTAATCAGAGGACGTAAATCTAAGATATCAAAGGGGTAATCAGAGGACGTAAATCTAAGATATCAAAGGGGTAATCAGAGGTCATAAATCTAAGATATCAAAGGGGTAATCAGAGGACGTAAATCTAAGATATCAAAGGGGTAATCAGAGGTCGTAAATCTAAGATATCAAAGGGGTAATCAGAGGACGTAAATCTAAGATATCAAAGGGGTAATCAGAGGACGTAAATCTAAGATATCAAAGGGTAATCTGAGGACGTAAATCTAAGATATCAAACGGGTAATCAGAGGTCGTAAATCTAAGATATGAAAGGGGTAATCAGAGGACGTAAATCTAAGATATCAAAGGGGTAATCAGAGGTCGTAAATCTAAGATATCAAAGGGGTAATCAGAGGTCGTAAATCTAAGATATCAAAGGGGTAATCAGAGGTCGTAAATCTAAGATATCAAAGGGGTAATCAGAGGTCGTAAATCTAAGATATCAAAGGGGTCATCAGAGGTCGTAAATCTAAGATATCAAAGGGGTAATCAGAGGACGTAAATCTAAGATATCAAAGGGGTCATCAGAGGTCGTAAATCTAAGATATCAAAGGGGTCATCAGAGGTCGTAAATCTAAGATATCAAAGGGGTAATCAGAGGTCGTAAATCTAAGATATCAAAGGGGTAATCAGAGGACGTAAATCTAAGATATCAAAGGGGTAATCAGAGGTCGTAAATCTAAGATATCAAAGGGGTAATCAGAGGACGTAAATCTAAGATATCAAAGGGGTCATCAGAGGACGTAAATCTAAGATATCAAAGGGGTAATCAGAGGTCGTAAATCTAAGATATCAAAGGGGTAATCAGAGGTCGTAAATCTAAGATATCAAAGGGGTAATCAGAGGTCGTAAATCTAAGATATCAAAGGGGTAATCAGAGGTCGTAAATCTAAGATATCAAAGGGGTAATCAGAGCTCGTAAATCTAAGATATCAAAGGGGTAATCAGAGGTCGTAAATCTAAGATATCAAAGGGGTAATCAGAGGTCGTAAATCTAAGATATCAAAGGGGTAATCAGAGAACGTAAATCTAAGATATCAAAAGGGTAATCAGAGGACGTAAATCTAAGATATCAAAGGGGTAATCAGAGGTCGTAAATCTAAGATATCAAAGGGGTAATCAGAGATCGTAAATCTAAGATATCAAAGGGGTAATCAGAGGTCGTAAATCTAAGATGTCAAAGGGGTAGTCAGAGGATGTAAATCTAAGATATCAAAGGGGTAATCAGAGGTCGTAAATCTAAGATATCAAAGGGGTAATCAGAGGTCGTAAATCTAAGATATCAAAGGGGTAATCAGAGGTCGTAAATCTAAGATATCAAAGGGGTAATCAGAGGTCGTAAATCTAAGATATCAAAGGGGTAATCAGAGGACGTAAATCTAAGATATCAAAGGGGTAATCAGAGGACGTAAATCTAAGATATCAAAGGGGTAATCAGAGGTCATAAATCTAAGATATCAAAGGGGTTATCAGAGGACGTAAATCTAAGATATCAAAGGGGTAATCAGAGGTCGTAAATCTAAGATATCAAAGGGGTAATCAGAAGACGTAAATCTAAGATATCAAAGGGGTAATCAGAGGACGTAAATCTAAGATATCAAAGGGGTAATCTGAGGACGTAAATCTAAGATATCAAAGGGGTAATCAGAGGTCGTAAATCTAAGATATCAAAGGGGTAATCAGAGGACGTAAATCTAAGATATCAAAGGGGTAATCAGAGGTCGTAAATCTAAGATATCAAAGGGGTAATCAGAGGTCGTAAATCTAAGATATCAAAGGGGTAATCAGAGGTCGTAAATCTAAGATATCAAAGGGGTAATCAGAGGTCGTAAATCTAAGATATCAAAGGGGTCATCAGAGGTCGTAAATCTAAGATATCAAAGGGGTAATCAGAGGACGTAAATCTAAGATATCAAAGGGGTCATCAGAGGTCGTAAATCTAAGATATCAAAGGGGTCATCAGAGGTCGTAAATCTAAGATATCAAAGGGGTAATCAGAGGAGGTAAATCTAAGATATCAAAGGGGTAATCAGAGGTCGTAAATCTAAGATATCAAAGGGGTAATCAGAGGACGTAAATCTAAGATATCAAAGGGGTAATCAGAGGACGTAAATCTAAGATATCAAAGGGGTAATCAGAGGTCGTAAATCTAAGATATCAAAGGGGTAATCAGAGGTCGTAAATCTAAGATATCAAAGGGGTAATCAGAGGTCGTAAATCTAAGATATCAAAGGGGTAATCAGAGGTCGTAAATCTAAGATATCAAAGGGGTCATCAGAGGTCGTAAATCTAAGATATCAAAGGGGTCATCAGAGGTCGTAAATCTAAGATATCAAAGGGGTAATCAGAGGACGTAAATCTAAGATATCAAAGGGGTAATCAGAGGTCGTAAATCTAAGATATCAAAGTGGTAATCAGAGGTCGTAAATCTAAGATATCAAAGGGGTAATCAGAGGACGTAAATCTAAGATATCAAAGGGGTAATCAGAGGTCGTAAATCTAAGATATCAAAGGGGTAATCAGAGGACGTAATTCGAAGAAGGACAGACACCATAATGGCAAAAAGACAAGAGGACAAATAACGATGTACAAAACATTACACATAAAACTAAAGATCGATTAACACGAATCCCACTAAAAAGTTCACCACAAATCAAAACGAAACAGATATAGATGTTATTTTTCGCATATCCTGCTACGTCCATGCTACCTGTTGTGCACAGAATGACGACACGATTCATATTTTATTAACTGCAGATGACATCAGATCTTAACGAATATCTGGAGAATATAATCGATGACCTTGGAGGTCTAGGTCGTTTCCAATGGATACTGATTATAATTGTCTTAGGGAGTAAGATATCAGTGGCATGGAGTACGTTAATGATGACGTTTGGAGGTGCTGTACCGGAGTGGCATTGTAACTGGAAAACTGTTAATGGGGTCGAATACACAACAAATACTACACACTGGAAAGTATGTGAACTGGAAAACACAACTGTTCCAGTAACCTGTGGATCTATCCACTATGATCCGGAGATGTCGACAGTTGTCAGCGAGGTACATGTTATGAACATATAAATACATATTTCATGTATTATAATGTAGATTATGATCATAAATTGTTTAAAAAGGTTTAGATTTATAGTATTTAATGTTACTTTCAACAATATTTCAGTTATATCGTCGCGGTCAGTATAAATGGTGGAGAGAACAGGAGTACCCGGAGAAAACCACCGACCTGTCGCAAGTCACTGACAAACTTTATCACATAATGTTGTATGGAGTACCCTTCGCCATGAACGGGGTTCGAACTCATAACTTTAGTGGTGATAGACAATGATTGCATATGTAGTTGTAAACTACTATACGATCACCACCACGACGGCCCCTAATTGTTAAGAAAAATCTTGCTCGCAATACAACATGTAATTTAACCGATGAACATCAGATAGTGATCCAGTGTCTTCCTCGTCTATTAAATCTGGTTTGGTTCATAATATGTCTGTATAATAACATAGTTTCATAGAATATAGAGTTTCCTACACATATACATTGACAATGAGGGTCAATTGAGAACGAAATTTTACAACAACAAATATGATTTAAATTTTTCCATTTTGAATGTTCAGTTAGCATGCAGCAACATTCCAGCAGCACCTGCATATGGGGAATAACGGATTCTATCTGTGTATTGTTATATGGATCATCAATTTGTCTTTTTTTCTTTAGGACATGGTAGTAGTTATCATTAACAAGGTAGAAATATTCTCGTGTATTGAAAGACATGCCTTCACAAACTTTTTAATTCACTTTTACATCCAGTGGCTTCGTGTAGTACATAGACAATAAAGCTTACACATGCCCCATATTTCGAAATGTTATTGTTTTCTTGTCACGTCCTAATATTTGTGTATTCTTTTATTTGGAACATGTGAAAATAACAACCCTTTGATTGATTGATTGATTGATTGGTATTAAAAGCAAAACTCTAGCAGTATTTCAGCTTTGACCATTGCCTTTCAATAGAACGTCAACTGTTATATTTCCTTATGTTGTAATTTGATAACTATGATAATATTATGGTAATGTTACAAGTTTCATTGCAGTGGGGTTTGGTATGTGACAATGATTGGATTACCTCTACCATTACAACAATACAGATGGGAGGACTATTTTTCGGCGGATTCGTTTCCGGTCAAATAGCAGATATATTTGGACGCAAATTTACGTACTTCTTTTCTCTATTAATATTATTATTAGCCAATGGAGCAGCAGTATTCTCGACTTCCTGGGAAATGTTTGCTACCTTCCGGTTTTTCATTGGTGTTGGTTGTGGATTTTATCTCACAGTGTATTTTACATTTTTAATTGAATTCACACCTAAGCAGTACAGATCTATGCTCATTTCGCTACCTTTTTGGCCTGTCTTTACTATAATTTACGCCTGTCTTTGTTGGTGGTTACACGATTGGATGTATGTTCAAATCGCCATTGCTGCTTCTAGTTTACCTTTCCTTTTGGGAATCTGGTAAGTAAATTGAATAATTCCACAATTGAAATAAACAACTCAACTATTTGATTTTGGTTATTTTCAAAAAGAACTACATGGCATTGATACTCCGAAAGGTACACTCTCCTGTTGTGCGGGGCCGTCGTGGTGGTATGGTAGGAGGATTTACAACTATCTGTGCAATCAGTGTCTATCACCACTAAAGTTGTGAGTTCGATCCCTGTTCATGGTGAGGTGTACTCGATGCAACATTATGTGATAAAGTGTGTCAGTGACTTGCGACAGGTCGGTGATTTTCTCCACCAATAAAACTGACCGCCACGATATGAGTGAAATATTGCTGAAAGTGGCGTTAAGCATCGTAAACCAAACCAAGCCAAACCGCTGTTGTGCTCAAAAACCGGAACGTGAAGGATGGCCTCGTCTTTTAAGAATGTCGCAAACCTTGCACGTATAAGACTACCTACAGTAGCTGTTTATGCCCCGATAGAAGGCAAACATTCCTCCTTCTATCTATTATACAAAGTGTCAATGATAATCACCATCAACAGATCCATATAACTATACCACCGTTTTACCCACATCCTAATGTAGTCTCTGAACACTTTTACTTGGCACATGGATTAGGATTATTGTGCTTAACGCCACTTTGAACAATATTTCAGCTATATCGAGTTAGTTGACATATGAAAACTTTAACAATACCAAAGGTAATACCAGAAGCCGTAAATCGAAGGTCATGACAATACCATAGCAAAATAAAAAGATGGAAAAAAAAACCCAAACAACTATCCACAGAAGACTACACAGAAAATTGAAGATTGCGTAACATAAACCTCACTACTTACAGCTGACACACACTTTTACTTCAATCAATTACAGCTGACACAAACTTTCCGTCAATCAATTACATGTCTTGGAATTCATTAATATGCATTTCCTTTAGTGGTGTACACATGCAATATCTAAATATATATACAGTCAGACCTGTATATAAAGACCACTCAAGGGAACATGCAAATGTGACCTTTATGAGCAGTTGCGCTTTATATACAGGGTAAAATTATATGTACTATTCATTAATGGGAAAAATGAGACTGCCCTTTATAGACAGCAATTTGTTATGTAGATGTTCACTTTAAGGCAGGTTTGACTGTACTTTGAAACGAACCTAACAAAATTCAGCATTGGGGAGAGAGAAATGCGTAAAATAATAAATATTATCAGCGCCCGTGAAAAAATGAACTCGATACCAAGGTATGTGATTAGCCTATCAGCGACTTGCGGCATTTCTATTGCTCTTCCCGGTGTTTGTCTCGGAAAATATATGTCCGTTTCGAAATAACTGAACATATATATTGATAAAAGTAACGTGAAGAATGACATCCTTTTTAACGATAGTATTATTATTCATTATATTTAGTGATTAGGTCAAGCGAAAACGCATAGTCGATTGATTGAGTATTGTTAAACGTCAAGCCAGTAGTATATAAACGTTAGAGAATATCGAAGGGGCAATTAAGAATGGACAATCCATTGAAACTGGCAACAGAAGTCACACAAGACGAGGAAAAACAAAACAAAAACACAACACAAAATGTGTTGGACACCACAATACGTATGCACAAACACAAATGACGGAAATAAGACACGATCCTTCCTACAAACAACTGGAGGTATTCTAGCTTTATTCATAACATGATAAAATTTATTAATAATAAGTCATGTAGGTAAAACAATGCAGTATGATGGGCCTATGTGCGAAAATTCAGATGACCACAGGTCAAACGTTTCGAGGCAATTGATATGATTTAAGTATCCGGAATGAGCTTGAATATTTTCATTTTTATATACAAAAAAGGAGAAAAGGAAATACAAATCTACATTAAACAAACACCGGGTTCTTCTGGGGTCGAAAGGCGTACTGCGGCGAGAAGATATGAATCCCAGAAAGCATACGTAGATATTCACCATAACACATCATGAACATAAAAATGGTGAACCGCATATTTTATTTAGCTTTATTGGAAATACTAATTTAAAGGGTCATTGAATAAAATCGAACATTTTTATTTCAGGTTTGTGCCAGAAAGTTATAGATGGCTAGTATCAAGTGGTAAAATAGAAAAGGCACATGGTGTAATAGCGAAAATTGCTAGAATAAATGGTAAACCTGTACCTGATTTCTCTAAATTTGCTGAAATAGTCAAAGCTGCCGAGTCAACTTCAAAGGAGAAGAAATATACAATTGTTGACATAGTCAGAAACCGAAAACTCCTGAAATATACAATGCTATTGGCGATTGGATGGTAAATATAACATAAATATTGTTCGAAATATGGTTTTTGCCCAAATATTGCTTTCATGTCATATATAATAAAAACGTAGATATCAAAATTAGTGCGCAGGACGCGTTTCTGGAATAACCATCATCAGGTACGCTTTGTTTTAATAAGAAATATTAATAGGTTTTTTAACATGTATAACAACATTTAGAAAAGTTTGAAGATACGAAAGGAGTACAGAAGGATATATAATACAATGGCCAGAGGAAAATGATAAACAATGCTCTACAAACACGAGACAGAAAACTAAAGATTGAGCAAGTAAAACCGCCCAAAATTCAGGTGCTCAGTTTCTGTTCCAAAAGAGGCACACATCTTGTGACTAATATACGACACGAATATCATGTGATATGTATGATTGCTTTTATTGGTTTTAGAAACACTTATTAGATTTTTTTTCAGCAACTCTCAGAAAATATATTTTTGTTTTCAGGATTTCCTGTGGTTATGGGTACTATGCTATATCTTTTGGAGTACAACAACTGTCAGGAAATCTGTATATTAACCTAATACTTATCAATGCTATGGATATTATTTCTATTGTTGTCTGGTATTTTACAAATTGGTAAGATACGTAATTTTGTTGTCTAAACTTTCAGATAATTTACTTTCAATGTATGTTTATTGTTGCTTCCATATGTATATGTTTTTCATAACAACATCTACTGAAGGGGGCCGTCGTGGCCGTGATCGTATAATAGCTGCATATACAACTACCTGTGCAATCAGTGTCTATCACCACTAACGTTTTGAGTTCGATTTCCGCTTATGTATGCGATGCAACATTATGTGATAAAGTTTGTCAGTGACTTGCGGCACGTTTTCACCGATTTCCTCCACCAATAAAACTGACCACAACGATGTAACTGAAATATTGTTGAAAGTGGCGTTAAACACCATAACTCTCCCTAATCACAATCCAACATCTACTGAAATATATAAGTTTGGATAACAGTAGTACACGATACAAACATAAACAATTTCACAACCCGGTAAGTAAAGATATCATGAGAATTTATTTATTGACTAGTGTTTGAAGTCAAATGAGTATATGTTCATCTGTACTCATGCCGATAGTAAGCGTGCAAATAATAAATCATGTACGTAAAGAGTCGGTGCTGGTTTAGTGTTATGCTGCTTAATGCCATTTCCAACAATATTTCAGTTATATCATGGCGGTCAGTTTTATTGGTAGAGGAAACCGGAGTGACCTGTCGAAAGTCACTGACAGACTTTATCACAAAATATCTCCCCATGAACGGTACTCGAACTCACAACGTTAGTGGTGATGACCACCGATTGCATAGGTAGTTGTAAATCACACTACCATACGATCACGACCATGACAGTTCCCAAAATCGGCGATGGGATGGGCATATATACGGAAATATATAATGGCACAATGCAAAAATAGTGATAATGAGTATCATGGAAAAAACTTATTCATATCAAGATGTTATTGATAGGCAGCCAACGCAAATTGTCTACGTCTAAGGAAAATGACGCGAGATCCTCATTTACGCCCCGTTATAAAGATGAGATGTATATTTCATTCGTTCCACACAAGCAGTGAACGATCATTTCGGAATGTGCTTGTACCTCACAGCTTAGAAATTAGGCTCTATTCCTATTACATATAAAACAGTATTCCCTCGAGGACACCTTATTTTATTAGTTATGCTTTGTGAATTATATTTTATGAGTTAGGTTTTTTTAGGTAGGTTTTGTGAGTTATGTTTTGTTTGTATATGGTCCTAATTTAAGACCTCACAGAGACAGTATATATATATATATATATAGAATGAAGAACAATAATACAATTTGTTATTTACCTGGATTGTCCTTCATGTATATGGCATGTTAAGTACTAACAACTGTGATAAAGGCAAAATGTGAAATAAGTACACCCTGGATAGACTCAACATCACAAGCGAAAAAGTCCGAAAAAAAAAAGATCGAAGCCTTTACTCACACAATAACATAAGTCAGAAATAAATATTTTAGAAAACATACCAAAGCGTAAATCAAAAAATGACAGACAATAGAAAACGAAAAGTACAAACGATGATCTACAAAACATTACAGAAAAAAACTAATGACGGGGAACACTCAAAACCGTGGTGAAATCAAGCGATCTGTAGCATTCATTATATTACTGTTGAGCGACACGGACATCATCCGATAATTGTGTTGGGCACCAGTATACGTAAATAGATATAAATAACATAAAGATAATACGAACCGCCCACAAAACAAATAGGAGTAAAGACGACAAAGACCGTTGTTATGCGGAATTGGTAGCGAACATAACAACAAGGAAAACTTAAAACATGAAGACATGTAATTGGACAACAAAGTGAACTCTACGCAGAAATCGAGGTCACACATGTAGCATTGACAACAAATAGAGGTAACGCTATCTAACGTATTTATGATAGTGTGGTCATTAGAAATACCCCCCTTTATCGCTGACTGAATAATAATAATAATATGAAATAGTGATTGAGAGATGTTTGACATAAAGTGAGCAACCTTTCTGTGATATCAAGGCGAGCATTAGTTACATTTCGTTGAGATGATGATCATGACGCTCTTATTCCGTAATGCTGTGTGCTTAAAGAAAAAGAACAGCAAAGATCAAATATACAGATTTTGGTTTCAGCCGACCGGAACTCGAACACACGATCTACCGCACTCAGAGGAAGCCCATGAAAAATTACACCACCGGTTTGAAATATTTATGTCGTTTCTTTCATTGCAGATGTTTGTAAGGAACGATTGAAACAGTAATATCAACTTCTATTTTTCAGTATAGGAAGAAAGTGGACTACATTTATGTTTTTCGTTATTGGTGGTGCTGCTGGAATTGTTGTTGGAATTATACAATTTATAGGCAAGTGTTTTTGTTTTGAAATTACCGTTCCTGAATAAAATAATTTATAACAACTAAGGCCAATCTTTCTTATGCATAGGTTAAAAACTACTCTGATGCTGTCAAAAGTTCTCTGAAACTGACATCATCAAAATGCTCGAGTTTGTGATTGACAAAATATTTGCTATGTTTGGTGGACGTGTTTTACAACAGACAACCGACAACCGATACTTTACGATAAAAGAAACTATTTCAATTATCCCATTGTGTACTTTCTATGTTATGTAGCAACTGCATATGAAGTAAATATCTCTCAGTTGAGACGATATTCCAGAGCCTGTGTGTCCTACCATGATATTCTTGATAGGGGGTTGCTACTAACAAGGAAGCTACTGAACCAAGTGTTGGTCTAGAACAAAGTGGACATCATGATAATCTAATCGCAATGCAACTTGTTATCAATATGATATGGATGAACAATTGCTTTCTTGCAGTTAAACAACATTCACTCACTCACAAGTTTAAACCATGTTCTCTGTGTATATTAGCGCCATAGAATATCAAAACATTCTGTACAAAGGCGAAGTTCATTGAATACACTTGCTGTCCTTTTCAATTTAAAGCTATCCTTTTCAGCTATATGTATGCACTGAACGATTTGGCTGAAATTTAAATAGTACATAAGTCAGACCTGTGCTATGTGGCCTCTCAACGGAAAATTGAAATACGGTCATATAAGACAGGTGATCGCTAAATACAGGTTAAATTTATATGGAATGCACTGTGATGGGAAATTAAAATTAAAGGCACATAATGCAAGTCATTGTTTAATAGAGGTGGTCAATAAAGCAGGATTGGTCGATTCATACAACTGCAAGTACCAATTGGTCATTGTCTATTTATCGTTGTTTCAATTGCAAACAGATTGTTGGCTTGGTTTGGTTTTTTTTGGGTGTAACGACACTTTTAACATTATTTCAGCTATATCTGCGGTCAGTTTATTGGTGGTGGAAACCGGAACACCCGGAAAAAACCACCGACCTGTCGCAAGTCACTGACAAAGAGTTAAGAAAAACATTTATGGTTGGTTTATGGTGTGTAACGCCACTTACAACAATGTTTCAGTTATATCGTGGCGGTCAGTTTTATTGGTGGAGGAAACCGGAATACCCGGCGAAAACCACCATCCTGTCGCTACTCATTGCCAAGCTTTATCACATAATGTTGTATCGAGTACACCTCGCCATGAATGGTGTTCGAACTCACAACTTTAGTTGCATCTAATTTAAGTTCTAAAATATCATGTATTACATTTTATAGATCTGGCAGACAAAGATGAACTTGTGAATGGGTTTGCCTTGTCGTCAAAACTATGTGTGTCATCTGGATGGTCAGCACTCATGCTATTAACTTCAGAATTATACCCAACAGTAGTCAGGTAAATGTCAATTACAAGGAGAGTTTATGGTGTTGAACACCACTATTAACTGGTCAGGTAAACGTGAATTACTAGCAATGCAAAGGTTGAATAATACAATTTCATAACCGTTTGAAAACCATTTCGTCTTGTGTCTTAGAGCTATTCTGTTTAATATGTCACCACAGGAAATGCCTACACTTCCGGAACAACTGAGTCTCCCTGGTTTTTAGTTGTCTTTGTTTTACTCGATCTTTAGTTTTATGTGTATGTTTTGTAGATCGTTGTTTGTCCTTTTGTACTTTTTCTTTTGGCCATAGTGTTGTCTGTACTTCTTCGATATGCGGATTCTAGTTACCCCTTTGGTATCTTCAAACTCTTCTCACTTGCTTGTTTTGTATTATGTTTACCAGCACAATATGCGTTTACACACGTCATGTATGAACATTTCTTACACAATTTAGACTAACTAAACATTAGAGAATACCGAAGGGGCAATCATAAAGGGACGATCCAGAGAAACTGGCAACATAGAACGAACACAAACAAAAGAAAAACACCATAAACACAACACAATATGTGTTGGACACCACTTTACGCAAACAAACACAAATACATGATTCCTCGTTACGATTTTGGTTTCCTTATTTCCTTTGGTATATATAATTGAAAAAAAGATCGCGACCGCGTCTGTGGCTCAAAATAAAAACCTCGTCAGAAGAGGTGCCACAGAACACCGTTTTATATGTACGACTGCGGAAGTGCACTTCAGAGCAGATACTATATAATGATGGACATTACATTTAAGGAACAATAAACGGTAAATACAAATTTTTGAGCAGCATATCTGCCCGAGACAAAGGTCACACATCCACAAAGTGTCTTCGAAATACGTTACCATTGAAACACCACTTGACTAACGAATATAGCCTGTGATGTTTATCTTGGAAAACAATAAACTGCAGTTACCACAGCCACCAGTTTTAATGGCCAATTTAAATTGATGCTCGTTTTCTTCCAATATACTGAAGCATTCTACCAAATAAACAATATTTAATCTTTTGAGGTTGATTTAGTGTAAACAAATATATGTAATTTTAAAATACTTAAAGAACATTAATCAATCAAAAACATTTTATCCTCAGATTATGTCATGAAAACGGTGTACTCGAAATATAATTATCTCACTGAAGTTAAAATGTCTGTTTTATCTCTCGTTGCTTGCTCATGGTCGGTGGTTCTTTCCGGCTTCCTCCACCACTAAAACTGGTCGCCATGATATAGCTGAAATATTGTTGAAAGTGGCGTTAAACACCAATAAAAATCATCAACCAATCTGTTTTATCTCTGTCACGTTAAATGTAGTTTATGTCAGTATATGACAATGTATGTATATTGATGTAAATAAATGTTAGAGAATACAGAAGGGGCAATCAAAAATGGAAAATCTAGAGAAACTGGCAACATACGGTACACTAGACCATGAACAACAAAAACCCAACACAATATGTGTTGGACATCACTATACCCTAACAAACAAAAATATCATAAATAAGACATGAGCCCTCATGTAAATAACGGAGACGACAAACTAAATTGTATAATTTGTGCTCGATCCGTTTTTCTTGTTTATGTCAAATAAATATGTTTAAGCTAACCAATACAAGTTCTATTCAACTTCGCAACTTTCGCGGAGACATCAAAATCGCGAAATTATATAACCGTGAATATTTCGGTTAAAATTAGAGGAAAATTATCAAGAAATATTGTCTTGAATATCCATGAAATATTTGCCACTGGACATTAAGCAACCAACAATTACCATAAAAATACCGAGGTTAAACACAAATGTTTTTGTATTTTCATTTTCTTCTTCCAAATCGATTTTAATAGAATTTAACCAATCAGAGTACACAATATATTTTCAGAAATATAGGATATGGTATTAACAATGCTGTGGCTCGAATTGGTGCAATGGTAGCTCCACAACTCGTTTTTGCGGTAAGTCGTCATACTTAAATTTACAACTCCTAAATGTCAGTAATAAATATATGTAAGATAAACACAAAATAGTAATCATGATTATCTACTTTTGTAGAGTGAGACTACGCCTGGTTTGTCTTATTTACTGTTTGGTGGTTTAATGATGTTGTCGGCACTGTTAGTTGTGACATTACCAGAAACGAATAAAGCAGCTTTGAAAGATACAATTGAAATCAATGAAAGAACACCAGTTATCAGCAAGAAAAAAGATGAAAAGGGTTTATCCAACAAAGCATACCAGAAAGATGGGTACACAGCAAGGTGACTCAAATGGACCGACTACTCTCTGCAGGAATATATATGTACCAAAACATTAACGTACCACAGATAAAGACCAGTAGGGTCTGGTCGAAAGCACCAACATTTTAACAAAACAGTTTTTGCATTGTACCTCATAAAATGAGAGATGTTATATACAATATACACACACTACAGACAAAATATACATACTTGCCAACTTAATTAAATGGGAATCTGCCAGAATACTTTTACTAACTCGATTGGTTTATGTCTGCATCATAGCCACCTCTAGAATTATTTCAGCTATAATGTTGGTGGAAAAAAGGCACCGTTCTATAAGGAATAGTTTCTAAATTAAAAGTAAGACTCCGACAATGTTTTACCTGATCATTATGAAATGTGGTATGCAAGTAATTATTTCGTCTTTTTTAACAATAAAATATGCTTTCTGTAATTATTTCCATTTCTATGAACGATGAAACAAGTCATTGTTGTTGGACTATGATTCCATTGTAAAATTATTCATACATCATATCACAAATTACTTTGTTTGCATATATTAGATGATAAAATTATGTCATATATATCGGGGTCCTATGATACCGTGCTAGCTAAAATTGATTGAAATAGCACGTGCATACATGCTATCATAGAACACGCGATACCATAGCATAAGACTATGCAAGTATTTTATTCGTGTTACTTGCAATCGGTACTGATTTTACAAAGGGAATTAACTGACTGGGTGTTGTGTAATGTCAAGTGAACAATATTTCCTGGTATATTCATAAGAGTACCAACAATAGATCACAAAGGGAAATAACTCTAGTATTAATCTTTGGACAAATGTTACGCGTTAAAGGAGAATAATAATAATACGTATGTCATAATAGTACTGGTCTTTGTCCAACATATTCTACCTCCTAGCTAGTAGTCAGTTGGCTATCAGCATTCATTGACCCTGCTAGTGTACTGTCCATGTTTATGTTGGCATTCATTTTTGTGACCGTATGTGGTCTTTGATTGAGTGAAAGCAAATCTGCTGGTTTTTCATAGTTTATTTATATATATATGTATTGCCGTTGGAGATCTAGTTATTAAGAGGGTAGGGATGGAAGGAATCCCATTAAACGGCTTAGTCCTCTACATTTATTTTGCCTGACCTAAGCTAGGACCTGGATTTTCAACGTCATATGATATGTGGTTGAGGTTAAGGTGAAAGGTGAATGTTCGTTTTGTTTATATAGGTGGAATTGTTGATCATCATTGTTTAAAATAGTGTAGCTTTAATGCTAAAATGTTCTATGCAATCATATGCATAATATATAAGACAAGAGCCCTCCTACAAAAAAATATAACCTGTAAATATTGATTTATTCATCCACACTTTAATCTCTTGAATAATCTCTAGACAAAAGACTTGCAGAAATAAGAGGTAATCTAAGCCCATTAATAACTTCCAGAGCACCACCTGGCTGATAATCAAAGAATTGACCTAATGCAAGTGAGGGTTGTCCTCCATTACTGACTAACACTTCCGGAAAAGTGTATTTACTGGTAAAATTTCCGGTTATTCGAAATTCCCGGAAGTACAAATTAGAACTTTCAGTTAATTTTCCACAGCTATGTTCCTCGCTACTTGCACATTCAAGCAAGATGCAAACTTGTAGATATAACGTTGCATTGTACGTATGAAGGCCGTCGAACGCACCGAAGGCAACCAAGTTACCTGACGCTTGCATCATTTCATAATCCAGATGGCAGCACAGATTATTATTACAGACAGTAATGACTCCACCGGATTCTTCTAAAAGTGTAAATGTATAAGTATCGTTGATAATGCTTGCATTAAACGTTTTGATGATCTTTTCATTTTGCACATTTCGCGTACTTTGCGTAGTGAAAATATTTTTATTGCGAGTGTCACTTGCTTTGGTTGAAAATTTACTATTCACACTTTGCAAATCGGCAACTAGAAGCTTAGTTTCGTTAAGTTTTTTACTATAGTAATATGTTTTGTAGCCATCCGGGGTATATATTCCACTTCCGTGAAAACCATCCTCGGGGAGCTGAATGTTTGCCGCAAGCAAATTCACTTTCATTCCCATAGCAAACGCTGAATGAAACTGTACCGCGGAGAAAAGAGAGGCGGAGTTGAAAATCGTATCCCACCAAGCTGCGGGATACGCAAAATTTGAAATATTATATTTCTTAATTAAATCAATGGCGGGATTTTTGAAAAGTAAATCAAAACAAATAAAAATACCAAAACGTCCGAATGGTGTTTCAAAAAATATATGTTCCGTTGAAGGTGCTGGATCGAACTGTGGCTCATAAAAGAGGTGTGTTTTATGATAGCGAGCAATTAACGTCCCATTCGGGCTATACACTACGTTTGTATTAAACTGGTAATGACCATCGGACGGACATTTGGGTTCCGTTTTATTATCACAAGATTGATAATCGCCCATGTTAGCAACAATATACATATTATTTGATGATGCCATGCAGCTCAAATTCCGTTGAATTTCTGTATTAGGGTATTTGCCAGGTTCTTTGCATGGAGTCCATGTTTCCTCAGCAGGATTTGGTATATATTCCAGATACGACTCAATTCCTCTACGTGTGTAATCAAATCCATAAATACCATCTTCGGGAAATACCAAAATCTGGACATCCTTAAAAAGACGTATAAGATACATTACTACTGAAATTAAAGAAGCGAAAAATAAATACGGGCAGCTTCTTTTGTTTAAATAGTAATGTATATAACTTGTACAATAATGATGTTATTATCAAAATTAAAAAAAGTTGTGATAATAGTTTTGTTTGTGAACGAGTTTAATTTTTGTCCTATGACAACATTGGTCAAATTCTTAAGCTCATTAATAAAAAGAACTGGAACAACATCGGCCTGTAGCTGATAATAGAGGCCGGATTTACAATAGCTTTGTTGGGGGTAGTATTGTACAAATAATTATACATTATTGAATATTTGATACAATTAAATGAAAAATAAAAAATACCATACTCTCGACACATTTCCAAAATTCAATAGAGATATCGTAAAAACATCCCAACACAAATACATGATCACCAATGTTTATGGATTTGTTCAGGCCCTTCAATAAAAAGGGCGGGGTTAAACTAGTTTTACGTGTCCGATCCATTATTGCAATATCTTTCTCCCAGAAATGTGTCCTGCGCACTAAATTTGATATCTACGTTTTTATACTCGTATTTGGTTAAATATATACAAATGTATAGTGTAGAATTAACATGGAACCATATAATACCAGCAATGTGTCAGTGATCATAATGTTGTCAATGTATATCTGGAAGAGTTCAAAAGATCATGTATGTGACAGGTACAATGTAATATATTTCCGAGTTATATTTCGTAAGGAGATCATTCAGTCCTATTTATATACAGCATTTACGGGTCATTTCTTTACGACAATGCTTTAGTTCTTTTTAACTAAAATGTAAAATGCAAATAACATTTGTTGTATAAATGTTTGAAGCGCGTCGTGCGCACTAAATTTGATATCTACGTGTTTATGTGATTGAGGCGGTCACTGACGGTGGATAACTTTTTCTATCACTCCTAGCTAACCACAGATCATCCATGACCTCTTTAAACATTCCCTCTGGTAAAGAGTCTGAGGATTTACCCTATTTATATTGGATACCTAAACTCCATAAGACACCATACAAAGAAAGGTACATAGCGGGATCATCAACTTGTTCGACGAAAGAATTGTCTATTCACCTGACAAAGATTCTGTCTGCAGTAAAAGAGGGACAACAGAAATATTGTGAAACTGTTTACTCGCGTAGTGGCATAAATCACATGTGGATTTTGAAAAACTCTAAAGATCTTTTGGATAACCTGAAATCAAGATCTTTCTCTCAGGTATCCTCCATCAAAACTTTTGATTTTTCAACTCTATATACCACCCTACCGCATGACAAATTAAAAACCCGCTTAAAAGAAACAATTCATAAAGCTTTTAGTCATAGAAACTATGGCTCAAAATTTGTTGTGTTAGGCTACAATTCCACATATTTTTCAAACAAAATTCATAAAGGTAAAACATGCTACTCCGAGGAACAAGTGATCAGTATGCTGGAGTTCCTCATCGATAACATATTTGTCTCCTTTGGAGGGACACTTGTTTCAGCAGGTCGTCGGCATACCAATGGGTACGAATTGTGCCCCTCTTCTAGCCGATTTATTTTTATGCTCGTATGAGTTTCACATACAGGTATATTGATATATCCTCCAGAGCTGGAAGTTAAAGAGACCACCGATACAGCTTCGTCCGCATCATTTTTGGACTTATACCTCGAATTTGACGACAGTGGTCAACTCAGTACTAAAATTTATGATAAGCGGGACGACTTCAATTTTAAAATCATAAATTTTTCAAACATGTGCAGCAATATACCAGCTTCTCCTGCATATGGTGTTTACATCTCGCAATTGATTCGCTATGCAAGGGCCAGTAGCAATTATTCTGATTTCCTGAAACGTCATCTTCATCTGAGAAACAGGCTACTGGACCAGGGCTATAAAAAGATTCGCCTTATTCGATCTCTTAAAAAGTTTATATTCCGATACCAATATCTTGTCGAAATATATTCCGTCTCTGCAGAAAAAACTATAAGCGATGCATTTTCATATAGTGAAAATGTATATAGATAAAGAAGTCAAAAATGTCAAGAATTTTTTTGTCAATGTGTGACGTAAAAATATTTTTGACATTTACGTCACCGAATATGGTACTGCTTTGACAACTATTTTACCTATTTTGTTCCTGTATTTAAATACTGTTACAGTGACAGCCGGAACCTTTGAACCGTAATGAGAGCGGGAGGTTTGGCGCCTTAAAATCTGATTCAACCCACCATTTCTTTAGAAATGCCTGTACCAAGTCAGGGTCATTACGGTTTTCAGTTTTCCGGTTGTTGACTGATTTTGTCTGTTTATATAATTATGAGTTTTAAATCGCAATTTTATTTCACGTATGACGTCGGCATGCGATGATTTCACGGATTTCTTTTTACGTCGATCTTTCCCGTCTATATTTATCAATCAAAATGGATGCAGGATACACAATACATATTCATTGTCTCCAAATATCAAATTCATACACGTCACAGAATATGCGAGAAAACATAGCCAAACTCGACACTTTAACCTTGCAAATATATTTTTTTTATCCAGGACAATGTATTATATTATTATATATGCATATGATGTAATTGTCGACTTTTGCTTTAAAAAAAAAGAACGGAAAAGAAAAAAAGAAGCTGAATGATGCTTACCTGGTCTCTAGCGTCAGACGCTACAGAGGAATAAATTTCAATGTTTTTCATCATATTTTCTAATGCGTCCTTTCTGCTGACATTTTGTATCGTTTCTGTTGGTTGCACAACTCTGTGAGCGTATACTCCTGCTCTATATGTCTCCTGAGCATGTAAATAAGAAACATACACGGAGAAAAGATTTAAAATCAGAATATAGTTCTTCTTAACACCAGTCATCGTGGATGTACAGTTATTTTTACATGTTTATATTAACAATAGTTATCAATCATACACACCTGGTAAATATTTGTTAATAAAGATTAGCGTGATGATATATACGACATATAAATTAATTGTAGGACAGTATTCGGTTTGAAGTCCCTCAATTTGATAACAAACGGGTTCGTTGACCTTGTGAGGCGAATGAACCCATTTTGACTTATTATTTCAAAATGTCAAATATCATTAAAAAAAAAATGACAATTACCTATAGAAAAAAGAAAAATCAATAAACAAGTAATTAGTGTCTTATCGGTTTTCACTTTCCTTATACATTTAACTTCAATTATCAATTTAATTATTCCATTCCATTCAGTATTTGTCACAATACAACAAAGTGAAAGGAACTTTTTTTTTAAAAGGGACTACTTTTGTATATGTTCTTAGCTCTGATTGGTTGAATTACTGGTTTGACACCTAAAGAGCAACACAACTTGCTTCTCTAACCCTTTATTGGCCTTATTTCTATTCCTTAGGCAATATCAACCACAAAAAACCTCATAAGGTATGTGGCTGTCTAATATTTGCGAGTATAAGTGTTCAAATGCAAAGGTACCCCCTTGAAGATTTTTAATGAAAACATCTCCATTTACAGCTGTTGAGTTCAGACTGTGTAATATACCAAAACTTACCTATTCTCTTATATATTACAGTTATTAAGTTAATTTCTAACATAATAAGCAATTTTTACACATATATATGCCTCAGTTGTATATTTAATAGCTAAATACTATGAAATGTTTGCATTTAGCCCCCCCTTTTTTCGTCCCATAAAATGAGTTCACATCATTCTTAATTTTGTTAATTCATGCTTTAACCCCATAAATTATGTAGTTTAAGGCATGAAATAAGTTTTTGTATATAGATCTACAGTTGAAATTCCTTCTAATTCCATCAAATATGCAAAAATATGATTTATTGATATTCAAGTTTTGGAATTTCTTATGGTACAAAACTATAATTTCCCCCAAAACTCAATAAAAATATGCTTCCACATCATTTTTTCCCACTGTTTAAGTAAGCTGGATGTTCAAATGTACTGTTACAGCCAAATAATACTCTAAAACATGAAATCCAAATTGACAATTTGAAAAATTGACAGAAAATGCTAAGCAGTCAAACTATTTTTTCTGAGATCACTTAAATTACCAGGTTTTTACTACATAATTTTCAACTAAAACTGCTTTCTATAGCCTTATATTATTTTATAAGTACATTGTACATGTATTCTAAATGAAACTATCAAAATTTACCAGGAAAAAGTTGTAGGATTGAAAAAAATTCAATCATGATATCACCATATTCTATATTTGAAGTCAACAAACTGCTGCATGATGAAATTTTTTAAATTCTTAATATCAACCATATTTTCAATATTATATGCCCTTCTACCGCAAAAACACATTCAATAACATATTCCAAATAATTATAAAGTCATAAATAAAAATAAAATGAGTTGCAATACCCTCTGTCCATGTATATCCAGTGTTTGGGAGCAATATTCCAAAATATTACATAACATGCATTTCGACCATGTAATCTGACACCACAATGCATTTTGAAACATTTTTGTATGAAAAATGTCACTCTGTGTCTGTTGTGACATTATTAGGCTAATTTGAACATGATAGCAACAACAGTTCAATTTGATATTTTTTAACTTAAGGTGTGAAACCTATAATTAATTTCTTTAAGGTTTTCTACTAAATTTGTGTTTTTTCGAGCCTACCTGGCCATTTTATCTTAAGTTTAACCTTTCGAAGACCATACATTTTCTGAAACGTCCATGATTCCTCTACGTTCTGTCAAAATATCAGGCCATGTTTAAAGTCTTGCAGTGAAATGCCAGGCTATGGAAAATACCTACTCTATTGATAGCTCTGTCATCCCCCAGAAATTCCCTATTTATAGGTCATGCATCAAATCCTCCATATCCATATTAAAATACAATTAAATCAATCAAATTTGGGCTCAAAATAATCCTTATACATTTAACTTCAATTATCAATTTAATTATTCCATTCCATTCAGTATTTGTCACAATACAACAAAGTGAAAGGTACTTTTTTTTTAAAAGGGACTACTTTTGTATATGTTCTTAGCTCTGATTGGTTGAATTACTGGTTTGACACCTTTAATAAATATCACAATTTATCCATAATCCATTTGGTTTTTAGTACGACATCAAAATATCCGGTAAGTAACAGTAAACACGTGGTATCGCTGGTTGAAATGAGAACACTTCTGCATTTACGTTCTGAATTAACTGACAACAAAAATTAACACATGGGAACCAAAAGTGGCCAAAATTAAACACACTAGAATTGAAAATGGCAAAAATTTCACACACCAAAATAAAACAAACCTCTTGAAGAAAAAAGGCCAAATTTAACCTACACCAAAATATCACGATTTACGGTATACGTATGTCTCAATATCACTATGTCAATATACATTGAAACCTGTATATAAAGGGCACCCAAGGGAACATGAAAAGATGCCTTTTATATACAGGTTAAAAGTATATGCACTATGCATTAATAGGAAAGGTGAAGCTGCCCTTTGTAGACAGTGATTTGCTCTATAGAGGTGCCCTTTAAGGTGGTACCATACACTTAAGGTACAATTTGATCTGCTCATTTAATTTTCTTATTTTTTTGGCAGTGTGTTTAAATATATCCACTGTAATAAATATCAAAATTTTAACAAAGTCCAAACAACAGACTCGGAGCTATAAATTCACTAGCCACATAGCAGCTTTTCTTTCTGTGGTTTTGATCACAACGATGCTTGAAATATGCATACAAACATCATATGATCAAAACGTTCAACTGATTTTAAAGAGTTATCTCCCTGTAGTGTATGGTACCCCCTTAAGGCAGGTTTGACTGTATTTGTTATCATGTAAGAACAGGTTGATGATACCAAAGTGGGTAATAAGAGCCATAAATCAATCGAAGGAGAGACAACACAATGGCAAATAAGGGTAATAACAAAATTACCGAACTCCGAACAATCTTACAAAGGGAAAGTCAAAACTCATAATTATATAAACAGACAAAATCAGTCAACAACCGGAAAACTGTGAAAACCGTAATGACCCTGACTTGGTACAGGCATTTCTAAAGAAATGGTGGGTTGAATCAGATTTGAAAGCGCCAAAGGACAAAAGGACAAACAACGATCAACAAAATACTACACAGAAAACTAAAGATTACACAACAAGAATCCCACTAAAAACCGGGGGTGAACTCAGGTGTCAAGAAAAGATTGAAGATACTAAAGTGGGTAATAAGAAACCTTAACTCGAAGAACAGACAATATAATGACAAAAAGCAAAAGGACAAAATGAGAAGCAATGATCAGCAAAATACTAGACAGAAAACTAAAGGTTGCGCAACAAGAATCCCAATACTAAACCAGGGATGAGCTCAAACTCGGGTACATCGAAACGGTAAGCAGTTTCTGAATTTTAACATCACATGCCGTACAGGGTATCTAGTTTGTGTAATCTGTAATAATTATCGTACAAGATTACTTTAACGCGTCGTGTGCATTGAATTTGATATCTACGTTTTTATTACTAACATTAGGTCGATATCTCTGTTGGTGGATTATTAGTCCCGAGGGTGATCCTTGCCCAGTAGTCCATGCTTCGACACTGGTATGCTTTATTAGATATATTTATTACTGAAATTTACAGTTCCTAAATATTAATAAAAGTAAGGTTCTCCTCCATCGGGCATAGGTGACATTAATCGATCGTGGCTATCCTGTTTAGACCCTTTGGTTTTATTGCTCCCAAAACATTAAATTATTTGGCTTTCCTTCCAATCTTTTGATGAAGGTTATTCCAGAATTAAACGTGTCGTGCGCACTGAATTTGATATCTACGTTTTTAATATAAAATTTCGCATAGTTATCGAACACAAAATGGTTACGGTTTCAACAATATTTCAGTTATATCGTGGCGGTCAGTTCTATAGGTGGAGGACACTTGAGTACCCAGAGAAAACATCAGACCTGCCGAAAACAAACCACCAATTGGAGATGGGCACCTCATTAAAATGGTTTCATTCATATTAAGGATTTATACCAGTATTCTCAATAAGATTTTGTCAGATTTTATTTGGAAATCATAACAATTTCCCCCATATTGATGTAATCTATAACTCCATTGATTAACCATATTCTTAATAGTTACACGTTGTAATACAAACGTAGATATCAAATTTAGTGTGCACGACACGTTTCTGGAATAAGCTTCATCAGGTACGCTCAATATCAAATATTGGAAAGCCAAATATCTAAACCTACATAATGTTTTCTCAGATGTGACAATTAAAATGCAGTGTTGTGCAGCGACGCAGGTTCATATTAGACTTTGGTCTTGTTAAATATTTAATATTGTTTGACTAATTTAATACAATCGGATGCTAACATCAGCAAGATATCTTTTTTAATTTACAATAACAATTAAATGTGTTGGTTTATGATGTGAAGAATCGTTCAAAAAAGGATTCTTCAAAGATAGGTTCTAATATCTTAGTATCGCATGAGGAAACAAATAATGGCATTAATGCACGCATCACTGCATTCATCTTTGCTGATATACTCTACATTGTCAATTCAATTATCTGATATACAGTTATCTAGATCCAGGTAGAAGAGTTTTAACATCTTGTCAGAAACGCTCAATACTATCTTTTTTAAAACATATAAATTCCATTTTGATCTTGTGCTTGCATCAATAACGTTAAGGGTTTACAAATTTAACACCATCCATTTTATTGAAGTGTATGTTCCATTATGAGCGTATCTGATGAAGGTTATTCCAGAAATGCGTCGTGGACACTAAAGTTGATATCCACGTTTTTATCCCAGCTCATAGAAGTAAGTGGGTATTTGTGTTAGCGATATCGTATTTGTCTCTGTCCTGGCGGTGTGGTATATTTTGTGTTCATTTTATGAATAGTTAATTTATTTTCTTCAAATTCAAAACTATCTTCAGCATTTATTATTCTTATTTGTTTAAACTTACAACCTCCTGCTAACAGGGTATTTTTAACTTCTGCCTTCTAGACAATCACATACTGATTTTGCTCGACAAGTTTAAAATAAATAATTTTATGGATTGGTGGTGATTTTCTCATAGAAATATTATTAAATCAGTTTTATTTTCTCAATTCTATTGTACAGATAAAAAAACCCACACACACCGTAGATATCAAATTTAGTGCGCACGGAATAAAGTTCATCGGGTACGCTCAATATCGAAATATTGGAAAGCCAAATAATTTAAAAAGTGTTTGGGAGCAATAAACCAAAGGGCATAAACAGGATAGCAAATATCACCTAAAGTCACCTATGTCTGAGGGAGGAGAACCTTAGTTTTGATAATAATTACATTATTTAGGAACTGTAAATTTAAATAATAAATATATCTAATAGGCCATGTCATTGCTGAAACGCTGACTACTGGGCGGATGATGCACTCGGGAACTAATAGTCCACCAGCAGTGATATCCACACAGTGATAGCAATAAA
The DNA here is from genome assembly GCA_963383655.1 of Bathymodiolus septemdierum. NCBI lineage: Eukaryota > Metazoa > Mollusca > Bivalvia > Mytilida > Modiolidae > Bathymodiolus > Bathymodiolus septemdierum. The sequence continues at coordinate 15,632,333 of OY726523.1, forward strand.
AACGTAGATATCAAATTTAGTGCGCACCACGCGTTTCTCAAAACTCATGTAATTTCAGGAGTGGTTCATCCATGTTCTTCATTATACTTAGTATTGCTGCTGCTTCAAATGATTTAAAACACGGGCACCATTTCTGTTATCATCTGTTACACCTATGATAGGCTTGTTTCACTGTATTTTCTTCATTTCTTTCTTATCATCATATCTTATGAATTGTAACTTGATTCTCCTAAAAAGCGGATTGAATCTCTTTCTGAAATCAGCATAAATAGTCATGTTCATGATTAATTAGGTTTCTTAATACATGTTTCCATTTTTCATCATGCTGCCATTCTGCTGGGAATATGTGCAAAACTAATGGATCTATATCCCGCAGAAAATCACTGATAAAATCTTGGATTATTGTGTTTTTGTCAGACATGACATAACAAGTTTGTTTTCCTTTTTTTTTGGTTATTTTTGTTATTTTGTGTTATGTATTCGAATTTATGCTTTGGTCGCAATAATCAAATTCTGTCCTCTGGATATTATTTCCTTATAGTGCTTATTCATCGTCATTGTCATATAGTAATCTTGGACTCTTGTAATCATGTCGAACCCTCCTTAATTGCTTTTGCAGATCGTTTTTCTGGGGCATCTCGACTTGTATATGGACTCATGAAAAGCGTTAACAGTTTCCTATATAATGCCACGAATATTAATTGTATCCACTACCTCCTTACGTATATTTTTATATCAAATGAGGGTCATTGCTATATTTATTAAAGAGACAAAATGTGTCCATGTTGTCTCAATTTCACCGTACTATTATCTTAAACTGTACACACTTTCATCAAATCACAACAAAATTTAAAATAGTGGTGTCCAACACATATTGTATTGCCAGTATCTCTGGATTGTCCATTATTGATTGCCCCTTCTAATTTTTCTAATGATTGTTTACATTCATAAAATTACTTGTGTATAATATTTATTAAGTCATGCTTTCAATACTTGCATTTTAAAACAGGTAACTGTTTTGCTTAGTGGAATTTATTCATTATTATCTATATGAGACTATTACAAGGGAACTAACTTGTTCCTTGGGAAATATTTTGTTTAACAGTTATCTTCCTTTGCACTGCTTTCCTCTCTGTCAATTAAATCTTCTTACTTTATTTTCTGTGTATTGATGACAGTTCCGAGGGCTCGACCAAAAGGGCTCCCCAGGTGCCATTATTTTGTATTATAAAAGTATTTCAACATGTCATGTAGGCGTCACTTGGAACACAATCAAGTTGAAAGTATTTGATTTGAACTAAGAACTAAATAAACTTTAAACTTCGAAAAAGGAGAATCCAGAGAAACGAAGAAAAAAACAAAAAAAACAACAACAACGCAATATATGTTGGACATCACTATACGAAAATAAACACAACGTAATTAAGACCTGCGCCCTCGTACAAACAACTGGAGGTAAGGACGAAACGAACATCGTTTATATGCGGAAATCGTAGCGGACATCAGAAAACGGAACTCAGAACGTAAAACACATAATAGGACAACACAATAAAGTATAAAGACGAGCAACACGGATCCCAACAACAAACCGGAGGTGAACTCAGTTCTTATATGTACACAAAAAAAGAAACATTAAAAAGTTTTCTGAAAATGTTAACGACATGATGTGATTTCAAACTGACAAAAGCAAGCTATATTAAGAAATATTTAATATGTTATTCTCAAAAGTGAACACCCAACCAACAATTGTACTGCCACTAAATAAACCTAATGATGTGTCTACTAGTAATGTGTAATAAGAAGGCATCGGGAAATATATATATGTACAATGCGCGTATTAATTTTTGAATTATTTAAGGTACTTAATAATAATAGATTTTAACGGGTTTTTCAAGTTGGCAGGGTATTTAAAGAAAGTGCAACAGTTATTTTTTTCTTTATCGAGGATTGGGCGGTGACCATATCGAGAAGACACATGCTTATCTCAAGAGTGGGTTGGTTAATGGTGCTTAACGACTCTGTCAACAATATTTCAGTTATATCATGGTGGTCAGTTTTATTGGTGGAGGAAACCGGAGTACACGGAGAAAACCACCGCCCTATCGAAAGTTGGTGACAAAAACTTTATCACATAATGTTGTATCGAGTACACCTCGGCATGCACGGGGTTCAAACTCACAACTTTAGTGGTGATAGGCACTGATTGTACAGGTAGTTGTATATCCAACTACCATACGATCACGACCACGAAGGCCCCTATCTCAAGAGTGAAAAAGAAGTTTAAATAAAACAAAATATATATATTGATGTATTGCAATTTATTTATGATTTAGTTTTTTCCTTTTCATTGATGTTATATTAAGTTTGAAATTATCCTTTATAGATTAGATAATAGCAAGAGAATATTGATCTTTGGCTGATGTAATCTGATATAACTAATTGAACTTTATTGTGTGATAATAAGAATATGATGTACATGTGATATTTATACAACGGTTTTCCGAGTTAAATGTTTAAACAATCGAAGCGTGCGATTGTTTAACGATTAACTTCGCGGAAACCGTTGTATAAAGTATGAAGCCATGCAATATCGAGCAATATCCACGGCTCTCGGAGAGTAATAAAACTACAGCCCAGATGTAAAATATGCAATATTTCGTATTTGCATGTAAATATTTCATAGTTCTTAGCTGTTTCCTACATTCTGGTGTATAAACCAAAAAAAGATCGAAGGGAAAAGATGCATTCATGTTACAAGTATATTTAATAATAAATGGTTACTGCGCCTTTCAACATCTACTACGTATTGTTGATTGCTTGCATAAAAAGGTATAACAAAAAAGATAATTTGATCAATTTACACATTCTAGAATGATTTTATTCAGAAAATTACACAAGTTAGGTACATAAAATATTTATGTTCGCTTGACCATTGTGAATTCGAACATTAATGGAAGTGTTAAATATTAGATCTAGAATACAATTATTATTGTACGTGTCCAGGGATACTCTTATATGCTTTAATCTGACTCGAAATGTTGCTATGCATTATTTTATATGGTTTCTGGAAGCACGAGGAGACCTACGGTTAAAATAAAATACCACATGAAGCGTTTGAAGACACCAAAGGGGTTATTAGAATCTGTAAATCGAAGAAGGGCAGACAACACAATGGCCAAAAGAAAAAGTACAAACAACGATCATCAAAACATACACATAAAACTAAAGATCGAGTAACACGCACCCCACTAAAAACCGGGGTTGAACTCAGGTGCTCCGGAAAGGTAAGCGGTTCCTGCTCCACTAGTGACACCCGTCGTGTTAATCTAGTTACAGACCCGGTGATAAGTTATGAACGAGGAAAGGATCGGGAAGTGTTTACGACAAGTGGAACATATCCGTGGTCAACGGTGACAGAGATATTCCATAACGGGTCAACGTGGTGGCGACCGTAAAACTTTTGAAGTGATGACTTCAACTTAAGGAAATCCTGATAGGAACCACAAGCTCTGGAATATCGTATCAACTGAGAGATATATACTCCATATGCAGGTGCTGCTGAAATGTTGCTACATATGAATGGAAAGTTCACAATTAGAAAATTAATATCATCTCTTTTGTCGTAAAGTTTCGTTCCTAACCGCCCTGCACTGTCAGTTTCGAGGTGTAGGTCAAGGTATGAAGCAGACGTATCTGTATCTGTGGTATCCTTTATTTCAAGCTCAATGAGATAGATGCGATCAACAATATCACCAAACTTATAATTATTTAATGAAAGGACATCATCTATATAGCGGAACGTGAAATTAAAGGATCGGACTATTTTCTTTTCGTTTTTCTTGAGAAGCTCCTGTATGAAGTCTTCACCATACGAATAAATGAACAAGTCGGCGGGAAGAGGAGCACAGTTTGTACCCATAGGTATGCCGACTGTCTGTTGAAAAACACGTCCACAAAGATAACAAATATGTTGTCAATCAAAAACTCGAGCATGTTGATATCAGTTTCAGAGAACTTTCTGGTAGAATCAGAGTGGTTTTCTACAAAATAAGATCTGTCCCTTCATAGCACAAGGTATTTGTATCTACGTTGACCATTCTTCGTTATGAAACACAGTTGGACCAACTCCCTTAATTTGTCCTGCAGCTTAGAGCGAGGAATTGTTGTATAGAGGGTACAGCAGTCAAATGTTTTAATGCTATTGCAGGAGGAGAGGAACCTAGATTGTATGTATTCTAACTGATTTTTAGAGTTCTTCAGAATCCACATCTGATTCACACCATCCCTAGAGTAGCTAGTGTCACAGTAGCTCTGAAGCTCGGTTTTGACCGCCGATAGAATACATGTTGATAATTTGGAAAGAGGTTTCGTGGAGCATTTGGCAGACCCAGCAATATAGCGCTGTTTGAAAGGACAATTGTGTAATTTAGGAATCCAGTAGAGTGATGGTAGATCCAGTTCTTCATCTTTGGTTGAAATTCCAAAGGAATATAAAACAGACTTATGACTGTCCAGGATTTCCTCTTTCGTATGTGTCGTTGGGGTATATGTAGGGTTGCCAACTAAAGTGTCAATACCCAATTCCTTTATCAAGTAGTCTATGTAATGTGATTTACACACACATACAATATTGTTAGGGGTTTGTCGGCGAAAACAATAACATATTTGTGATGAAGGAGAGACAGGTGTTTAGTAACATTTGGGTGGGTCTTTAAAGATTGATGTAGAGTGAGTGCTCATAGACCCACTGAGTTTTTTTAAATTATAATCTGTATGAGCGACCTCACACTCTTCACCCATTCGGAAAGAATATCTAAGTTCTCCTTTTCACGTTTTGCCCGTTGTCTGGAATAATCCTCGACGGAATCCATAAGTATTTTAAAGTTATATTTCCAGTTTATGGATTTAGGCCCTATGGCGAACACTTCTCGGGTTGTTGATAATTTTAAGGTCACCAGTTATAACGTGGCCAGTCGGATTATATATGAATGGGGAACTTGCACAGGTGCTATCAGGAGGCCTAGATTTGAAATCGTCAATATTGAGGTTTGTAATTACAATTTTTCGACGCTATTGGTCTGGTATAAACATACGAAATTATAGGCGCGGACTGATTCTTATAATATGGTGGAATTTTATATTTGACGGATTTGTGATGAAGGATATTGTCTAAGTTAATGCCATCAAGACCTTTGTTGGCAAACGAAAGTTTCAGAACGGAACGTTGGTCTATTTCAACTTTCTTAATACCAACACGTCCACCAAAGAAAACAAATATGTTGTCAATCAAACACTCGAGCATGTTGATGACATCCGTTTCAGATAACTTTTTGGTAGAATCAGTGTTTTTTTTTACAAAATAAGATCTGTCCCTTCCTGGTACAAGGTATCTACTTTAACAATAATAATAGTGAGTGAACAAGATGTAATTGACGTTCTAAATAAACTGGATCTCAACTAAGCTCTTGGACCTGATATTATTGGTAATACAATGTTATTAGTAGTGAAGAATGAAGTTACAAAACCATTGTGTTTGCTATTTAATAAATCCTTTCAATGTAAGATATTTCCAAGTAACTGGATAACTTCAATTTGGAACTCCATCATTGCCGTCAAATCATAGACCAGTATCTCTCCTTTAATAAGTTAACAATCGCTCTTAAGTATATCTTCAACCACGTAGCATTTAATAATCTTCTTTCAATTTCAATCTTGCTTTACTCGCTTTAAATAACAAAGATATATCTAGTAAAACATTTGCTGGCTCAAGACTGGTGTGCACCAGGGGTTAGTACTTGGGCCTCCTGGTAATTTCTTATCTTTATAAATGATATAGCAGATGCCATGTTATGTCTTGATATACTGCTGATTATACGTCAATTGGACATACCGCATATGATGAAACTACATTGAAAAATGTGATAAATATTTTTCTTAAATATATTCAAGAATGGTCAAAAATCCAAACAAGGTTTTCAGTGCTTGTAATCAGCAGAGTGATTTGACATTTACTTGTACATGTACGCTTATTCAAACGGTAAACACTCATAAACACCCAGGAATAATATTTAGTAACGATTAAAAATCAAATACACATTTTAATACCATAATTGAACAGGTTTAAAATAATTAAATGTTTTTAGAAAATTAAGATTTAAACTTAATAGGAATTAGCTGGAAAATATCTATATATCATTTATTAGACCTATATTGGAACATGGTTCTGAAGTATGGGATGATTGTGGAGCTGGCAACTCTGATAGATTGGGAAAAGTACAAATAGAAGCTGCTCGGTTTATTTGATTCCGAATACATTATGTTCATGTAGAGACTAGGATAAAAGTACTTTATATTTTATTGCAAACAATTTATATTACAAAGATAAGAATGATCGAAAAATCAATAATGATTTACCAAGAGACCAGGATATTTTATTGTTTTCTAATGACATGATAAACAACAAAAGCAGTACATAAATGGTCTTACTAGTTCAACAATTCATTCAAAGACACAGGTCGTTGAATCACAAATGTATTGTATGTTAACGTGTTCTGTTGGAAATATGATAAAATGTGAAACAAAAGCTAACTTATATAGATGTAGGCGAGAAAATGTTTGATTAATTCATGAAGTATAAACACGTGCTACTATTCAATAAGTTCAAACATGTGCTACTATTGAATAAGCGCAAACACGTGCTACTATTGATTAAGTGCAAACATGTGCTACTATTGAATAAGCGCAAACACGTACTACTATTGATTAAGTGCAAACATGTGCTACTATTGAATAAGCGCAAACACGTGCTACTATTGAATAAGTGCAAACATGTGCTACTATTGAATAAGCGCAAACACGTGCTACTATTGAATAAGTGCAAACACGTGCTACTATTGAATAAGTGCAAACGCGTGCTACTATCCATATCCCTGATTTTGATATTCAGGTCTGTTTGATTAGAAACGTTTGAATATATCAAATGGGTGATCAGAAGCCATCAATATAAAAATGACAGACAATATAATGGTTCAAAGAAAAGGGACAAACAGAAAACTAAATAATTAGCAACATGAATCCCACTAATACTAGGTCGATTAGATTCGTTTAATGGTTGCCCATTTTCACATTCTGTTTTATTGATACATTAATTTTGTTGTTTCTTGTCTTCATGATTATTCTATAGTAAATATATCTTATAGATGATAATAATAACATGTCAAATTATATATTCTATATCGTAATTATATGGAGAAAACAATACTAAGTTGAACAATTTGTGTCTGACCTTTTTGTCATTATTCAGACAATATATGATATTTAAATTAATACTGGTTTTCGTGGAAAATTGAAAGACAGTTACAAATTTTTTCACATTTGAAACAAAATGTTAATATTGACATAATTCTGGGTATGGTTATCAAGGAAAATCCTCAAGAAGATTTAAGTAGCATTTTAAAAACGATTTTATTGTTTATTGTAGATACATGTTCTCTATGTAAATATGCAGAGAGCACTGCAATGTACTTTTGTGAAAATCAGATAAATCTCCAGAAAACGTTACTTCTGCTTCCGATGAAAATAGTAATTATTTAAATGGGTGATTTTCTTTATTATGCATGTCAACCCACCCATAATAATTTCAAGCAATCTCTGTGGGAAATGAAACCCATTTTTACAAAATGTAGTAAATGATTGGTTGGCTTATGGTGCTTAACGCCATTTTGAAAAATATTTCAGCTATATCGTGGCGGTCAGTTTTATTGGAGGAATCCGGAGTACCCGAAGAAAACCACCAACCTGTCGTAAGTCACAGACAAACTTTATCACATAATGTTGTATCAATACACCTCACCATGAATGGGATTCGAACTCACAACTAAGTGATGATAGGTGCCGATTGCACAGGTAGTTGTAAATTCAATTAAACTTATTTTAAGGACACCCTTCTTTGTGTTCAATGATGCGGTCATTAGGTTTACCTGCCAACCCTCACATAAAAACCTGGCGAGAATAGTATTATCATCAGTAAATGATATATTTAGACTTATAACTTTATTAAGCACAATTTCCACCCTAATTAGGGTCAATGGCTACATTGAATAGTCAACAATACATAAACATACAATGTACAACATATAAACAAATTCAAAACACAACAGAACAAATGGAATCATGTGCCCACTGTCCTCAGTTCCAATGACTGTTTAATGAAGGAGCTTAAAGATTTCACCTGCTTGATGTTAGTTGGATTTAAAATAATTTCAAGTAGATTTGTATTATTAATATTGTCAAAGACACCGAGAAAAGCTTTTCTTAAATGTTCATTTAGCTTACAATTTAAAAAGAAATGGTTTTCGTCATCAAGAGTTTCACATTTATTGCACGTTCGTAAATGCCGAGGTATTTTCTTATATCGTCCCGTTTCAATTGCCAGAGAGTAGTCACTTAGTCTAAATTTACAAATTAATCTTCTTATTTCAAAATCTCGATATTTCAAGTAAAATTCCGACTTATTCTTAGACTTCAATGCTTTGAATAGAAAGAGTTTACTGTTATTATCTATCGATATTAATTTATAATCAACTATTTCTTCATAGTCTTTATTTAGTATATTTTTGTAATATTTTGTACAAGAGTTCTTTTCCATATCTTGATTTCCAAGGTCCATTTTATTTTTAGTCCTTACATGGTTAATATATGAGTACCATTAAAAAAATTCCTTTCTCATGGAGAGACTTAGAAAGAGAAAAACATTATTTTAAAGTTTCAGGTATCAACTGCAAGTAATCGATCTTCAAAAAGTAAAGATTGAGTCTTGATGAAATTATCTATTGGGTATCTTCCCAACTCATATCGGGCTGAAAAATAGCTTGAAAAATTTTTGATTCCAAGAATAAATTTACAGAACTTATTATGTATCTTGTCGTAAGGAGTTTTTTTTCTATAAATTGCATTTGATCTACATTAAAGTTGTTCTTCTTAGCCCTTTCAGTAGCGTTGAAGTATGGTTTATAAACATCCATATTCGATATTTCACAGTTATATGTTAGAATAGGACGTACAAGAGAATAGTCGATTTCATGGATACCCATAATACCTTGCGAACTGGCGGATTTCCGGTACTAAGATAAACATGGTCGTAAAAGAAGAAACATCATCAACTGGTACAAAATCATCAAAATGAATTACAATACATTGGTAAACACAATCCCAATTACACAAAAATCGTTAAAGGAAGTTAAATCTACTGGCTTGAAAGATCTTAAGGCTTTATGTAAAGATGCGGGCATAAACATTGGCGGTGCTGGAAGAGAGGCATTGGAAATTGTTCTATGTATTGAGTTGGGAATAAGGACTTCAGGGGTAGATGTAGGAGATGACTTTGAGCGCAAAATTCCAAAATGTGTACACCACATGCTCGATGACCAGCAGCTAAACGAGTATAGCTGTCTTACCCCATCATATTTGTTAAAGCAGGAGGGCTGGTCTAAGGACACCAGTCAGCTGCCAGACATTGATGTATCTTCCATCAAGAAATATTTAATAAATAGCAAGGCACAAGAATTTACAGTAACATCATTGAGACATTACAAATTGTCGAGAGCATATCAGCATCTTGATGTTAATCACATTTGTAATGTTTCTTTTAATCAACTGAAACATAGTTCCACCTTTTGTGCTAGTAAGGCTTCATGCATACCTTCTCAAAGTGGTAATGAGGCCAAGATTAAGCATGTACATGTAATTATGGATAAACAAAACTGGAGAACCATATGGTGGATTTTGTACACGTACAGTTGGGTTAGTAGATTGGAAGAAGCAGATTTGTATTGAAAAAATCAAATATAAATTTAACAAATGCAGTCTACATGTATTTAACAGGTGGATACTCTCTCCCAAATGGCATAGCATCATAATACCCATTGCATTGAAGACCCAAAACTATTCTAGATTGCCAAATTAAGAAAGCAATCTGAACTTTAATGGTGCTTATTAAGCAAAGATAGCCTTAAAATGTGTTAAGGAGTCGTTTTGGTGGTTAAAATATTGGGTATATTGAGGTTGCAAAGCAGGAACAGGCATATATCTACGACTGAAATACATTAACATAAACGATCACTAAATCAATGACTCTGTGTGTCTATTTAGAATTCTGATTTTGGTAGGACTAAGCTAATGTAAATATTTACATGTACTTGTTCGTCACAAACTTTTGTCATCAGAGCAAAGACTGATTGATCTAGCACTATTAAAATCCAACTGAACATGTTGTTCTACAAAGTGGACCTCATCATCATTTCATTTAAAATTAACTTGTTCTCGGCATGATATGGCTGCAAAATTGATGAGTTGGCTTTAAACAATAATCACTCACACACATTTTGTATGGAGTTTTCCCGATAAGTATGACAAGTTATTTTCAGGTTTGTGAAGTATCTACTTCCTGCTTGACAAAACACACATTTCCCATTTTTCATGAGCTCTGAGTCTGCATCAACCAGAATTATTTTAAATTTGGTATCGAGCTTTACTTTTGCTGTATATTGTATAAGTGATTATCAGGTCTGTTGAGACTATATGTAAGTAGGAGTATATTATTATTAATATTACAACATCACAGGCCAACCCTTGTTATTGTTTAAAAATTCAGATTAGGAGAGGCCTGCTCACATATAGGAGCATTGTTGTTCCTGATAGTAGAACAGGTAGCCTCAGGGAAGAATCTACCAGATGATTTATCTGCAACTGATCAGTTATGTGCTTGGAAAGATCCAAAGAGTAAGTGTAATTTAGCATTTTTTACTTTTCTTGAATTTTAGGCACAGAAAAAAGGTATTATATAATCGTGTAAATATACTCAACAAAAAAAGTTAAGGATCATGAATATTTTTGTCTGTTATATTTGCACTGAAGTATTATGTCTAATAAAGCTATACTCTAGGGAACAGGTATAAGCTAATAAAGCTATACTCTAGGGAACAGGTATAAGCTAATAAAGCTATACTCTAGGGAACATGTATAAGCTAATAAAGCTATGCTCTAGGGAACAGGTATAAGCTAATAAAGCTATACTCTAGGGAACAGGTATAAGCTAATAATGCTATACTCTAGGGAACAGGTATAAGCTAATAAAGCTATACTCTAGGGAACAGGTATAAGCTAATAAAGCTATACTATAGGGAACAGGTATAAGCTAATAAAGCCATACTATAGGGAACAGGTATAAGCTAATAAAGCTATACTCTAGGGAACAGGTATAAGCTAATAAAGCTATACTCTAGGGAACAGGTATAAGCTAATAAAGCTATACTCTAGGGGACAGGTATAAGCTAATAAAGCTATACTCTAGGGAACAGGTATAAGCTAATAAAGCTATACTCTAGGGAACAGGTATAAGCTAATAATGATATACTCTAGGGAACAGGTATAAGCTAATAAAGCTATACTCTAGGGAACAGGTATAAGCTAATAAAGCTATACTATAGGGAACAGGTATAAGCTAATAATGCTATACTCTAGGGAACAGGTATAAGCTAATAAAGCTATACTCTAGGGAACAGGTATAAGCTAATAATGCTATACTCTAGGGAACAGGTATAAGCTAATAAAGCTATACTCTAGGGAACAGGTATAAGCTAATAAAGCTATACTCTAGGGAACAGGTATAAGCTAATAAAGCTATACTATAGGGAACAGGTATAAGCTAATAATGCTATACTCTAGGGAACAGGTATAAGCTAATAAAGCTATACTCTAGGGAACAGGTATAAGCTAATAATGCTATACTCTAGGGAACAGGTATAAGCTAATAAAGCTATACTCTAGGGAACAGGTATAAGCTAATAAAGCTATACTCTAGGGAACAGGTATAAGCTAATAAAGCTATACTCTAGGGAACAGGTATAAGCAACATTTTCCTTGAGGATTATTATTAATTCTTCAAAAATGTCAATGGTGTTGATTTTCATGCTAATTTCTGAAATTTGAGTTTTCATCTCAAAAATGGATCTGTAGTAAAAATGATAAAACAAACACAAAACAACAAATAGCATAAACTTCCCAAATTGAAAATGTGACTATAATGATAGTTTTTTTCAACATCATCTGAATCTATTATAATTTTATATTGTGGTACTCAAATGTCAATATTAATGTTTTCTGTAGTCAATATAAAGTTTTTGGTTAAGAAATGAGATTTTGAAGAACTCAAATCTGAACTTTTTGAAAATGAGATAATGATTAAAAATCAATCACATGTGCACACGGAATCCCTGTAAAGTATATAACAATACTTTTGAAAATTTTGTCCACACCATCTAATGAAAATATAATAACATTACTTTCATTGGACATGATATCCTTGATAACTTTGTAGAATATATGAATTTAAAGAATATACCCGGTGCATAAAATATATGTACTAGCTGCGTGGAGATAAATTTCTGTACATTTTTCACAAATAGAGGCTTGATACCCTTAGTTTGATTGCATGATTACATTCCGAAAATATAACTTTAAATACAGTCTCATCCATAAGCGTCATTAATACTAATAACATGGAAACTGCTGTTAGTTGTTATAAGTGTGGTAATAAAGGAGTACGGTTGCAGATCCAATATGAAGTACTTTTAAAATTTTGTCTTCTGTCCAATCCGACTCCATGCAATTTAATTTACCAAGACTGTGCACTAGAATATAAAAGTAAGTAAGGTTTCAGACAGGGTACATAGTCTTATATACTTTGTCTAAAACCTTAAAGGGGCCATCATGATCATGCACTATGCAATCAGTGCCTATCACCACTGATGATGTGAGTTGGAATCTCGATCAGGGCGAGGTGTACAACATGACGTGATAAAGTTTGTCAGTGACTTGCGATAGGTCGGTGGTTTTCTACAAGTACTCCGGTTTCCTCCACCAATAAAATTAACCACAATGATATAAATGAAATATTGTTGAAAGTGGCGTTAAACACCATAGAAAAAAACCAAACACTACATCCTGAATAACATCTAATTTATTGATTTCTTTAACGTATTACTATAGGTGCAAAAGTAGATCCAGGAAAAGCTGAAAAATAAAAATCAGAAACAAATGACAAAGCCACATGTAGCATAGACTCGTATGGAATAAATGTTGCACCAGAACTATCACCTGAAGAAAAGTACCAGAGGACTTTAAAATTGTTATTTGATATTAGAAATGCAAACAGAGCATCACTACCACCTGTTGTTAACATTGTTGATCTAGCTAAATGCAGGCCACATGATTTACCAACATTACAACCCTTGATAACGCTCACAGAAACATGTTTGGAGCTTGATCATGAACTGGCCTATAGTTCTATAGCAGAAGTGGAAACAAGTCCCCTTGACATTCTTTCTATTTCTTGTAATAAATTTGTGAAAAGTACAGATGATGGTTTTGAAATTGAATGCAAAAAGTTCCTATCTAATGTTTGGACCATTAGTACAGAAGACAGAAACAAAATTGAGGTTTTAACAAGAGGACAATCAAATAACAAGGAGTGGTTTAACCAAAGAGCAGGTAAACTTTTAATTACCAAATTAGTTTCAATTCCAAAGATAATATGATTATCCAAAAGGAGAAAAAAATGTTGAAGATTTAGCAAATGTAAGAAAAAAAGAGACATTAAGTAACAGGGGCAACAATTTTAATAAACAGTACAAAAGGGGAAAACATTATAGAAAGCAGATAAAACAAATCCAAGAAATTTGTCATTTTAATTTCATTTGATTTTCTATTTTCCATTGTTAGTTGCCTTAAGGTGTTACAAATTGTAAAAATAAATATGGTACAATACTATTAGACATGCTACATTGTATATCTGCATGCTTTACTTTGTTTATTTTTGTTATCTAATGCATGGTTGGATGTTTTGGAGTTTTATTCTATTTTGAAAATCTAGTTGATTAAATTAAAATAATAGCTGTAACGTTACACCAGTTCACTGAATGTACAGGGTGTGAAGATCAATATGAAGAGCTTAAACAAGTAAATTAATTAAATTATTTATATATTTTATTCTCTCTAAAAGTAAGCTAATTACTTGCTGTTTCTGGTATGTGGGTTCGATTCCCACCGAGGGTATGCAAATTAAATTACTTGTACTCGTAAAAATGCAGCATGTCATGTGTTTTCTGTGTTGATATGTTTATTTCATTCGTGTTCATTAAATTATGTTTGTTACTTTTTTGTTCAAAGAATGTTTACATCTTGAAAGCAGGGTAGGCGTAAAGTGTTGATAATATTTACATGTCCGTCTCTGTTTTGAACATCCTGGGACACAGCAGAAGTCTCCGTAAGCTTTTTTGGTGCTCCCAAACATCTTTGGTCCTGTATTTTGTTTGGAGCAATCCATCGATACCATAATGGAAGAGTTGATCATTCAAACCGGAATTCCGCCAGGCCCAGAGGGAATTGCATTGTGGGTAACCATGACAAACTATCAAAGAGATGTGTAGAAACATTTACAGGCAATTCATTTAGATAATAGCAATGTTGAACATTATACATAATATATTTAATCTAAAGTGATACAGAAGTTGTCATATAATATGTGTAATATTAGTTCTAATATGAGACAGGCAACCTGTTTGAAGGACGAAGTCCTAAAATTTCAATAATACGATGATCCGTACACGTTAATGTTTTAATTTGAATGAATTTTGTAACCGATTTGTTATGACTGTTCCGTTCATTTACCTATGACGCTCTTCCGTCGAGAGTTTAGTAGAAAGAGACATAGTCAGAAATGATAGGTGATTTGCTCATTTGCATATTCAAAATGGCGGCTCAAAGAGAATTTGGATTTTAATACCTAGTTCAACGGGAAACTTTCTATTAGCATGGGCCGGACAATTTTCCGGGATATAAAATCAAACTATGCACCGGTTTGAACAATATCTCAAAATATTACAGCTGTACCATGAAAACTCAAGGTTACCACCCAGTTTCAAATTTTGAAGCGTAAGCGCCATTCAAAAGCATTAAGAAGAAGTGAAAAAATGCTTCCTGCACGGATTTTAAGACCTAAAAGCACTTTTCTTGCAATCCCCATTCTAGTTGCCGGGACAAATTCGGTCAGTTCCGGTAACATTGTTGATGAATCTTCCTTCGATAAATATTTTGCTGAAAAATTCAAGGTTCCCACGATAATTTAAAAGAGGGTTTCACAAGTTGGTTTACCTTTCTAGTAGAGGTTCAATAGGGTTCACGCAAAAAATCTACTATTTCGTAAAACTGCTTCTGCTAGACATAGCATTATTTGAGTAAGCACCGCATTCCATTGTAAATGTAAATAAACAATTATAAAAGGCTCCACAAGGGTATTTTTTTATTTCGACAAAAGAACAGAACAAGTAACTATAATACAATTGGTAACAATACTGCTGATATATAAAGTTCTTCAGCATCAAGATGAATCATTCTTATTGACGTGTATAGTTATTCATTTACAGTTTAATATAAATGATAGACACATCAGTTTAATATTGATTTAGATCGTGAAAAAAAGGGGGGGGGGCAGTGCATTAAATATATGTTCTATCTTTTACACACATCATCGGATTCCTAATGAAACTATGATGACAATTAATTTTGATACGATCGCAAATAATTATGAAGTTATTTAATTTATGTGATCAAAACCACCGAAACTGTGATAAAATATTATTAACAAAAATAGATACGAGTTTTCATCAGCGTCTTCCGAATTTGGTTCAACGTTCATTTGCTGACGTCATACATGCCGTGATTTGGCTAATGCATATTCATGAGCAAAAGTACCTATGATTTCTGGCTATGATATTTTTATTAGAATTTTATTTCAAGTTTATTTCGATTTTGCATAGAGTAAATAATTAAAGAATTGGGAATTTTTCATTGAAATATATTTCTTTTGCCTTTCTAAATATCAATACGGTTGTTTCGAATCATTTCCATTCCGTCAAAATTTTGTTATTTTCGTCCGCCAGATCACGTGATTTCGATGGACTAATCTGCATTGAGCTTCCGGTGTCAATGTACACAACAAAAACTCCCATAGAATTGTGCCGTTTTAACGTTCGATCCTCAACGTAAAACAAATCTTAACATTTTCTGTTAAAGACAGATATCAATTAAATTATTTTATTTGTATCAAAGACTTCAATGCAGAGGCAATTACTTCTTTAAAATAAAATTTGTTTTCTTTCTTTATTTGCGGTTGTCAGCATGAAAGGAAAACTATCTGCCTTTATGTATATATTTCTGATATCGCACTGACATTGTATAGTACCGAACACCAGTATTTACTTAGCCGTT
This sequence comes from Bathymodiolus septemdierum, assembly GCA_963383655.1. Taxonomy (NCBI): domain Eukaryota; kingdom Metazoa; phylum Mollusca; class Bivalvia; order Mytilida; family Modiolidae; genus Bathymodiolus; species Bathymodiolus septemdierum. The sequence continues at coordinate 15,648,659 of OY726523.1, forward strand.
TCTTTGGCGTCTCCATATTACAATTACTTATAATTTACCACATCTACGATTATGATATACTGACGTTGTCACAGTAATAGCGTAAACACCGGAAGTCGTCTGCCAAGGTGTTCAGACGTCAAGACACGAAAAAGACGGAACGTGGTCGGAATTGACATGATTCGAAACAACCGTATTGATCTATATTTTTAAACTTCGGGTGAACAGATATTTAGCTATCTAAATAGAATGGAAAAATCGGACAGCCTACCGTTAAAAGAACTTCGTCCTTTATCAAATACGGGCGATCGACTCAACTATTATTTACATGTTAAATAGTATACGACGTACTAGTTTTAAGTCTTAAAAGCAATAATAGTCAACGTTTATATGTATCTTGTCGTAAGGAGTTTTTTCTATAAATTGCATTTGATCTACATTAAAGTTGTTCTTAGCCCTTGGTACTGCTTTGACAACTATTTTACCTATTTTGTGCCAGTGTTGTTATAAATACTGTTATAGTGACAGCCGGAACCTTTGAGCCGTAATGAAAGCGGGAGGTTTGGCGCTTTAAAATCTGATTCAACCCACCATTTCTTTAGAAATGCCTGTACCAAATCAGGGTCATTACGGTTTTCACAGTTTTCCGGTTGTTGTCTGTTTATATACTTATGAGTTTTGATTTTCCCTTTGTAAGATTGTTCGGAGTTCGGTAATTTTGTTATTACCCTTATTCAGTAGCGTTGAAGTATGGTTTATAAACATCCATATTCCATATTTTAGTGTTATATGCTAGAATAGGACGTACAAGAGAATCAAAGAGATGTGTAGAAACATTTACAGGCAATTCATTTAGATAATAAGGTTTATCATTTTGAAAAGATAAACCAATTTAATGAAAGAGAAATTCCGGAACAATCTATTTTTCCAAGGTCCGACCCAAAACTGTATGCATCTTTTAAAAAACTTAATTGAAAAACTAAGTCGAAAATGTTTAATCCCTCCCTTCTTTCTACCAGCAATTTCTGCTGCTGTTTTATTGATTTTTTTCAGGCTGACCGGAGTAAATTTAAGGGAAATTCCATGAATTTACATATGCGGATTTTACAGCTAATATATATGGACTTTGGCGTTTTGTCAGCATTTGATGGATCAGTTGGAGGGAGCTTGGTGTACATTTTGCAGACGGACAGTTGTAACTGGTGTGATGCCTTGATCAAGGAATTCAGTCCAGAATGTATTTTAGCAGACGTAACTAACAATTATGCTTTCATTTAGCGTCAGGATTTTTATGATAGTTTCCCGAATTGATCAGGAGTAATAAACTATGGCTACTGTGTTTTATTTTCATAATGGCTGACAAATCGCCATAGGAAAATGAAATAAGAATGATCTTTTTAAGAATTAGTCAAATCCGTGGATATTGATTGCACTTTATTTGTTTAAGCTTCTTCATATTTGACTTAATTTAAATACAATAAAACAAAAAATACACGATCAATGTTTGCAAACTCAAAATGCAAACATATGTGATTCTCAAAAACTCTACTTTTTCCAGAGTGTCTACAATATGGGTCAAAGACCACCTTATGTGGATGTCTTAAACAATAGATGTGATAGAGCAGCAATTTGTAAAATCCGTATAAGTGCTCATCCATTAATGATTGAACGAGGAAGACACTTAAACATACATAGAACAGAGAGGTATTGTTTATTATGTAAATCAAATCAAATTGAAGATGAAAAACATTTTCTCCTACATTGTAAAAAATTCAATACGCAAAGAAACATATTTAATGAAAAAATATCAAATATACTTGAAAATGCAAGATATAAAAATGCTAACAACAAAATAAGCTTTTTGTTTAATAATAAGCTATACTCAATTCTTAGATTAACTTCCTCTTTCATATCAAACTGTTTGAATATAAGAAAAGATTTGCTATAATTATTATAGCGTTTTATATTGTAACTATTATGATTTGTTCCACTACATGCATATTATGTTATTGTGTATTATCATATATTCTGAGCCTTAACCATTTATTGTTGATGAGTTTGTGCTAATAAAGTATTTTTGCATTTGTATTTGTGTTATTTTCAATATATTGTATTTTAAAATAAATTGTCTTGTCACAGTTGCCTGATTGGCGGGATCTGGCAAGATTTGGGGTCACGATTATTTCCGGTATTCTACGTCGGATCATATTATAGTCTAACTTTCCTGCGTTACCACAGGAAGTTGGAGAAAGGCCATCTCATGTCCACCATGAGGGGTCGGTTCTGAACTGGTTCCAGTTTGAGCTTATCAGGTTAATTGCTTAAATTACAAATAAATATTGACATTTTAAATTGATTTTCTTCACTCACTTGAATGTATGGTAACCAAGGGGTGATGGGAATATGAGACGTCGTATTTGGAGAGCGTGTTCCTCGTTCTTTCTTGATTTAAACAAGGGGAATGTTTGGCATCCTTTATTACCAAAGGTGCGCAGATTTGTTCAAATCTCATTAATCGGCATTCTGTTAATCTTGCCAGATCTTGCCGTTTTTTGTGCACTGTGGCCGTTTATCTTTCATATCTAATTATTCTTAATATTTTATGCCTGTATTTACGGATTGATTCTTTGAATACTAGCAATCTTGAACATTATACATAATATATTTAATCTTAGTGATACAGAAGTTGTCGTATAATATGTGTAATATTAGTTCTATCAAATACGGGCGATCGACTCGGCTATTATTTACTTGTTAAATAGTATACGACGTACTAGTTAAGCAATTATAGTCAACTTTTAATCAAAATCTAATTGACAATTGACAATATGTTTCATAATATGTACGTAACTGACAGAACACTTTCCAAAAAGGCGTTGCTGTATTCCTCTTATAAGTTATAGTAAAATTATGCGGTCATGCTAGGGTTTTCCACGTGTTAAGTAAAATGATCCTGTTTTACATGTAACAGCAATATAATCTTGACCTTTATACATAATATATTTAATCGTCGTGACGCAGACGTGACCATATACATGGACTCCCAGGACCAGTGCTCGATAACTGGTCGTTTGCATTGATTCCCCCCTCCCAAAAACAACTTCTATTACCGAGTTTTTGTGTTTGTTTTCATTACATCTCGCCTTCTGTGAGATTTGTGAGTGACTTGGTGAATGCGAATGCGCATTGCTGCTTCACAGCAGACGATAATTGTGAAAATGAAAATAAAAGGTTTTATGTCACCGTGTGCCTAAAGTACCATTAAAAAGTTGCTTTTATCTGCCCTGAAAATTAATTCGCTTGTAGAAAAAATATTCGTTTATCGGTACATAGCATAGTGAACTAGCACTAACAGGTTCATCCATTAATTTGTAGCAGAACATTGCCCTCCGAATCCTCTTGAGACGCCATTTTGACTGTAGCAAAACTTCGGCATCATCTGATTTTTCCAGTTTGCACACTTCGGGTACGATCATCTTAATCGTACATTTATTTGCTATAAATATCCCCCCCCCCCCCCCCCACATCGGTTCGTCCGGTTCACGGTATTTCACGCCTGCGCCGAGAGAACGTTTACGAATGTCACTGAAACTTATCAATCATATTGACTAGATACAGTATGAACCATTGACAACAAAAACAAATTATTATACGATGCTTACTTACGATAAACAAAATTTGAAACTTACCGGGAATCTGGAACCAGTCCGACCTTCACCCCTCAAGTTCGTCCACCGGGTGTATCTACTGCTGACATCATCTAAAGTTAGGCCAAACACATTGCTTTTCTCGTTAATGTTCAAAGTTAATTTTAACCCAACAACACAATAACAGCACAATAAATTTAAAACGGAATAACGTGAAATCCAACGAAGAAACATGAAAATGCAAAATTAACAAAATAACTATGATTTGTGTATTTTCCTCATCCTTGCAATGCATGCAATAAAAAGCTGTTCCTCTCCTTATTGCTCTCAATTCAGGGCAGTATTTTAGATGTGTCCAGTGTTTGCATTCCTGATTACTACATTGCACCCAACTGGTTATTTCAAACCCTAGTCTAAGCCTAATTTGCTGTGGAGTAAACTGCTTACACGGCACTTTTCTTCTTCTGGTATGTCATCATCTGTTTCAGGGTCTGTTAAATCCGAATCAATATAAATATTGCTGGCGCCTGGTTTTTGTGACTGATTCTCCTTTCCTTTCTGTCTTTTCTTTTTAGAATTGCATGTATCATCTTGAGTTGATGTCTGTTTACTACTCCCAAGTTTACTGTCTTTTGGTTTCTTTTTCCTCTGATTTTCAACATGTTGTTTCACTTGTTCTGCAACTGATGTTTCTGTTATCGATCTACCAGATACAATTTTACCCAAATTATTTCTTTCCTTCTTGTTGGTTTAGATTTTATTTCTTTCAGTTTGATTATCTTCTCATTGAAAAAGTCTGGAGCTAGCACTTGAGAATCCTCTACAAGAACATGATTTTCATCTTCCGTCACTGTCACTGGCTCTAATAAAACGTAGATATCAAATTTAGTGCGTACAACGCGTTTCAGGAATAATCTTCATCAGGTGCGCTCTCTAATCAGTGGCATCATCATTGTCATCAATGTTCATTTCAGTTTTATTGTTATCATCACTAGATTTAAAGACTTCGGATGGCTTTAACAAATCTCTGTTAATGACAGTCATGGTAAAGGGGTATATGCCAGTCTTTCTGAAAGCAGACTGTAGGTTTTTGCGGTGAAAGTGCTTTCTGGTAAGCTTTGCAACACAATTCACAAACATTGTACCTGGTCATAATGGAATGATTTTGACGCATCGTTTTATGACATTCATTATCATATATACGCTGCAAAGGTTCGTAACACCCAACATCAAGTGGCTGCAAAATATGTGACGTATGAGCAGGTAAAATATGTAAAATAATGTTGCGCTCTTGTGTCCATTCTATGATATCAACAGCAACATGTGACTTATATCCATCAAGAAGCAAAAGTACTGGGTCATCATTTCTGCCTGGTATGAAGTTGAGGAAATGGGTTGACAAATACTGTTTATTGTTTGACCAACCAGTTTCATAAACAGTACCTACAGCACCTGGCTGTGCACCATTCATCAAGTCATCCATCATTTTTTTACCCTTAATACAAAATAAGGAGGCACAGCAAATCCAGAGGCATTCCCACAACCAAGCACAGTAGTTGTACTGGATTTCCCTGAGGTAACTGCTGAAGTGGTATGACATTCAATCCCAGAGACAACATTGGAGGGTTTATGACTTGAGGTTAATTCCTTTTCGTCAACATTACAGATCAGATGTGGCTTATTTTGCAGACCATACTTATTGAAGTCTTCCTCCAGACTATCAAAATATTTTTCAACATTCTCAATTGTTCCACATTTAGCACGAGCAATTTCCAAATTACGTGGTTTAAGAACCTTCAGTTCAGGACACCTGTTCATAAAATCTTCAAATAATCTCAGTGTAAGGACTTCATTTCTAGGTTTGCTGTTAATGGTATGTGCGTAGTCAGTTGCTTTATCGGTGACATCCTGCCTCGTATATCCATACCCATATGATGCCATAGTTTTGACATGTTGCACAATTTCCTCCTCCTCCTCTAAGCTAACTATTAGGGCTCGACCAGTATCATTCACATTCAGTATCAACCTTGCCAGTGAGTCTATCACGTAAAGTTTGCCCAGGAATACTAAATTGTAATGTTGCTTTCCTCTGAGATATCTCCGTCTTAAGCACAACAAGGTAGGCAGTTTGACTATAAAGGTGGTACTTCTTATCATGTCTGAGGGGAGTAGGTTTTGCCTAAAAAAATGTTTTTTCTTCAACTTTTTTGGTACAAATGAAAAAAAAAAAGAATATGGGATATATGTCGGAAGGATAGCAGCCCTTAAATGCACTATAAAATGAAATATCAGTAAATTAAACTATGTGTAAAATTTACAATAAGTGTCAACTTAACTGTGTGTGAAGCGCTTTTATGGATTTACCTTCATCAGACATGCTAGAGGCAAAATCTTGGAAGGCAAGAATAATGTTTTTCGTAAATCTAACATTATTATCCATTATCCTTTTTTAATTACTAAGTTTCTTTTTCATATAAAAAATAATGTTTGTGTAAACTTACTGATTTCTCAGCTTCATTTTGAGCCATTGTTTTCTAAATTTGGTCAAGAAACAAAAATGTTACAACAGAAAATGTGTTGGTTCAAGCACCTGTTCATCTATTGACAATTTATTGGCTTCCGTTTCATTAATTTTCAAGGCTTTTCGTCATTTTTGCAGACAAATTCATAAGGATCATTACTTTATTTAAAACAATTTTATCAATGTTTGGCACAGTGTAACACAAGTCATTTGCATAGGAATGTAAATAATCTGGGACAGTCAACAGATAAGCTTTTGCTGCAGTTTATCTAGATTTAAGATAGATGCAAAGATTGTGTTGAAAAGGATTTAGTGAAATGGTTGTTTTGTATGTCTACTTTTTACTTTTGATAATTGTTCACCTGTTTAAACCTCATGTTTTGGTTATGTCATTTCACGTTGTCCTGGACTAAAAATAACACACCGGGAAAGCTGTGAAATGACGTCAGACGATTTCCGATATTAGAAAAATGAATACTCTTGGCAAAGAAAATAATCAGACTAAGTTCATATGAAAAGAAGTTTATTTTCATTATCGAGTAGTGATATAGTGTCAGTCTGATTTGGCGGTTATGTCCCGTAAAACAAGCATGCCCCATAATGACGTCACAACGATTTCGGATTCTCTCTTCTGCTTAAGTAACCACAAATACGATCTACTAAAACGTGACAAAATGTTTCTAAATAAAAGTAGAACAAACCATACATTTTCAAGGAAAGCCATATACAATTATCGAGCACAGCTTATATTCAGAGATTGTATAGCTCAATTCCTAGGAGAATTTGAAGTGTAATTGAAACGAAAGGTCACATAACGAACTACTGAAAATGATAGGTATGTAAACTAAATTTTAATAACATATTTCCTATATTTCCCTATCGCATATATTCCAAGATTCATGAGATGGACGCCATCTTGGTGAAATAATTATGGCCAACTACTGTATTTCTTAAAAAAAAGCTACGCTTAATTGCCTTGTAGATGTATCCAATATGAGTATTGAAATTAAGCTTACAGTCAATAGTCAATAGGCTTAAATAATTCAACTTCATTTTAACGAAACAACGTAGTGGTCCACTAACCAAGTGTATATTGTATTTATCCCTTAAACAACGTATTTTTCCAAACGTCTAATGGTTCTTTGGAATGACTGTAAGAATGTTTAAATGAATTGAACAATAGCATGTTTAAATGAATTGAACAATAGCATGTTTAAATGAATTGAACAATAGCATGTTTAAATGAATTGAACAATAGCATGTTTAAATGAATTGAACAATAGCATGTTTAAATGAATTGAACAATAGCATGTTTAAATGAATTGAACAATAGCATGTACATGGATAGAAATGACCAGGTTACAAAGGAGTTCAGTCGGTGAAATGTGACAAGGACAGAAGGTCATACTGTTAGGTACATATTATATTTACTATGTGTGTATACCTTCTGCAAAGTGTTCACAGATCTGCATGAAAACTGTGGAAGAGGTTGATTACAGAAAAAAGTTACCTGTGTACTGAAAATGTATTTGTTTACAGAAAAAAGTAACCTGTCTATTGCAAATGGCTATGCGTAAAAAAAATAATCTTTGGACTGACCTGACTGAGGCTCAAATCCAGGGTCTACCTCACTTGAGCCAATTACACACAAAAGATACCCTGTTTAACCCGAGATTTATACCCGCCATTCCACCATATTGTAACCCAATTTGCACTACTCGCAACCTAACCAAAAAAAAACCAAGATAAAATAAAAATCCAACGCAGCAGTAAAAACGAGTCAGCATTCTTGAATATATAACCATTATAATCAACTTATCATGCTGACATAAAATAACGAACAAACTAATAATATATAACCATTATGATCAACTTATGCTGATATCATAAAATAATGAACTAACTAATAAAACAATGATCATATCACCAAATAAGAAAAATATTCTTTTTCATAATATCTCACTTCTGAACACAACTATACAATGTCACATTTAGAATTCTGCAGTTTTATTTTAATTGTTCTCCACACTTTTTCAGTGGTGTTTAGATCAGGCGATTGAGATGGCCATTTCAAACAATTTAATTCATTTTCTCTCTTCCACTGGACAGCTCTGTGAGAGGCATGACATGATGCATTATCATCTTGAAAGATGTACCCACTGTTCGGAATTTGTTTTTAGCGATTACTGGCCATACATTATCACCAAGTGTTCCCAAATAATTTGTAGTGTTCATAGTTCCCTCAATTGCAGTCAATGTACCAACTTCATCAAAGGTAATGCATCACCAAAACATCACTGCTACACGGGAAATAACCATCAAACCAAACTAACACATTCTGGTCGCCAAATTTCGTCAGTCTTTCTCCAAACATGCACTCGCCTGTCCTGACCAACAACTACTTGTGTTTAAGCCCAGAATATTACACGTTTCCAATATAATTGAACTGACATGGCAAGCTTACCTCTGTACCAATTTGCGCGATTTTTTTCGGTGTTTTAATGACACTCTTAAAGTCTTCCGAACTCGGCGCCTCGTGTAGCCATGTAATTTCAATCTCCGCCGAACGGTTCTAGTAGAAACAGGCTGTGGTAGTCGTTCATTTACAATGTTTGTCAAATCTCTCAAAGTTACTCTCCTGTTGACTTTCCCTGTCTCCTAGTTCCGTTATCAACATTTTCCTTCCGGTTTTTGGCTTATTTTCCACTGAACTCCTCGCATCATAACGCTTTAGAAATTTTGTATCCGTAGAATGATCCCTTCCGATTATTTCAGCAATTTTCCTGTGTGTATAGCCTTCTCGTTTCAATCGTGGTATCGTTTGTCATGTTGGCATCTCTGGTGGCATCTCCTTGCTGTGACGAGCCATTTTTATGCAGACGTTTAACCAATGTTATGAAAATAACGTCACTTCCGTCAAATGACTTTTTGACATTGGACCACCAATTATACTCTGTAAAAATTGTGGAAATTTTAATGACAGCTAATTGTATTATATATGAAAGAGAAATTGGATGTTTCAATAACTGATTTTTAATTGCGCCATCTTGGTGAAATAATTATGGTCAACGACAGTAGAACACATTTGACCAAACTAGGAAAACATACAATATGCCTATATTATTTCAACATGACATATGCTTATAATTAAAGGGATCGAAAACAAGCCTATAGCAATCGGCTTTATTTTTATATCATGATTTATTTTTTGTATGGCCGAATTCTCATTTAATTGTGTTCAGTTTCCGTGCCACTAATGCTACATCAAATATATCCATATTGGATTGCAATAGCTCTACAAATGTTATATCATTTTACGTGTTATTACGTATATATTTATAGATTAATATATGACATTTTGCATATCACATGTCATATCAACCAGAGGCACCGATATTAGCTCAAAGGGCCGTAAAATTCCATATCATAACCTATTTACCATATACTTCAATGCTTCTAAAATTCTTCATATTTGTGAGTGTTGATCGTTTTCAGAAACCATAGTTTAATATGAGATATAAGACTGAAACCAATTTTGTTTTTTTTACTTTTTCCTAATCGTGGCAAATGTTTCAATTATTTTTCTGTTATAGATCTAGAAAAGTACATACAATTACCTAACTGACCTTTTTCGTAAGTAATGGACATCTGATGTGAGAGCTTTAGCTTTGTTGGGTTTGTTGCCATTTCCTAGAGCTCCTTGCGTCTAGTATTCAAAACATCCCTGGAGTGTTTAAATGCAGCATCAATCTACTCAAACTGGATTGATAAGACTTCAGTGTATCGGGATCGTACTCATATTTATCATTCTTTCTAACGCTAAGGACAAATCTGGCTAGACAGAGATCAGTGGATTTAGCTCTACTGGTGGATTTTCGTCGACGTTCCGAATCTCTTCAATGGAAGCGAAGTAATTTTTGATTAATTTCAGATCATACTCAGTATTCCTACTTGTGTTTCTGTTTTTCATTTGATTCATGAAGCCAGCGGTGTCATCATTCGTTCCATAACGAGCATTTCCCCTGTTTTCACCGTTATCCATTTTGACAGCAGCAGACGACGGAAGTAAACGAAGATACATTGATAACGAAAACTGATCAAACCGGAAAACGTGAATTCCGGGAATATATATATTTTTTTCGCAAAAAATTGTGAAAAAATAAATACTCGATCTCACACAAAATTTCCGGGCGCCATTTTGAAAAATCCATATTACACCCCCATGTAATATGGATCAGGTTATTACACCCCTGGAGAAATGACTTGTTGCATTTCGAATTTATTACATATGCAAAATTATACATAAGTAAGTATATGATAAATGTATTTACCGACTCTTTGGTCTCAGTGATGTGAATTTAGTTAAAGGAAGACGTTATGGTCTTAACAAGTTAGCGTGAAAATTTAAATGGCAGTAAATAAAAGATATCTGTGTTAATGAATGTTAAAACTAGTATACCGTAAGGTATAATTTGGTAATTTAAGTTGCATGTAGCACCGAATAATGGGGATCGCCATTTTTCAGAACTCTTCAATTCTCGAATTCTACCTGCAATTAAAGCTCTTCCGAAAGAGCCGTGACGTCACAAAAACGGTATCGTATATCAGCATAAGTTGCAATTTTATCATTATAAATTATGTAAATCGTAAAATAACGTCATATATTTCTCTTTTGATATTTACAAAATCATTATGACTTCATGTCAAACATTTTATTGTACTATCGACACGGGAAAGTGTGAGAAGTGTTTTTGTATTTTACCGATCCTACCCTTGTCATCACATCACTGACAAACTATATCACATAATGTTGTGCACCTCGCCCTGATCGGGCTTCGAAATCACATCATGAACAGGGTTCGAACTCACAACGTAAGTGGTGATAGACACTGGTTTCTTAGGTAGTTGTAAATCCAACTACCATACGATCACGACCACGACGGCTACAGATTAGTATCTCATTCTTATGTAGGAATAAAATAATTAAAAAAATCAATTTCAATGGTTGCTAGACATTTTATAATAACTCGATATAAATAAATAGCATTCTCAATTAATGGAACTGTGATGTATGTTAAAGAATCGATATATAAGGTAAAATATGAATTACGACGGACAAAAGCTTCTGTTGCTATTATACATGCTTTATTCGCTGTATATAAAGCTATCACCAATATGTTTTTTGTTTCCAGATAAAGGATTTTGTCGAATGTGATAAAGAAATCATGCTGCGATTAAACGGTAAGAGAGTATTTAGTAAAAAAAAAAACCCACCCAGATTATTAGATAGATTTGGTCAATAATTTCTCACAAACATTTTACTGCATCTAATTTTCTTTAAATTTTATATCTTGTAACACAGAAAACAATTCGTGCTTCGGCCAATATTAAGCAAAGAGGATCTTTTGTCTTTATTAAAAAATTAAAACAACCCAGATTATTAGATATATTTGGTCAATAATTTCTCGGAATTATTTTACTACATTTTTATTTTTTTATCTTAGAGTTTATTAATCTTATTAAAATACCGGAGTCGTAATCATATCTTGTAACACAGAGAATCATTCATACGCTGGCCAATATTAAGTGAAGAGGGTATTTTGACTTTAGAAAAAAAAAAACTGACATAGATTTGGTCAATAATTTCTCTGGATCATTTTACTACATTTTAGTTATATTTAGATAGAGGTTATTCATACTATCAACGTACAGGAGTCGTCATTGTATCTTAAAACACAGAAAATCATTCATACTTCGAATAATATTAAGCAAAGACGGTCTTTTGTCTTTAGTAAAAAATACCAAAGAAATAGACTTTGTCAATAATTTCTCTGTATCATATTACTCCATTTTAATTTTGGTAGAGGAATTTAAAGATACCAAAGGGGTAATCAGAATCCGTATATCACAGAAGAACAGCCAACACAATGGCCAAAACAAAAGAAACAGTACAAACGGACAAACAACGATCTACAAATCATACATATAAAACTAAAGATGGAGTAACACGAACCCCACTAAAACCCGGAGGTGAACTCAGGTGCTCAGGAAGGGTTAGCAGTTCCTGCTCCACTAGTGGAGTGGCACCCGTCGTATTAATCTAGTTACAAGGCCGGCTATCAGTCATGAATGAGGAAAGGACCGGGAAGTATTTACGACAAGTGGAACATATCCGTGGTCATTTGTGACACCGATATTCCATATATATATATATAATTTGGAAATCTACCCCTTTACAACGGGGTAACCACTACCGGGGTAATAGTGGCTGCGTGCATTAGATACAAAGTTATATTTACAAATGACACGTAGTATAAAAGCGAAAATATGTAGAATAAAATGTACATAGTGTGAAATTAGTATTTCAATATAAGTATACTATTAAATTGGCAATACATAAAAAGTCATCATATACATAAAACTACACAAATCTACATAATGTATAGAACATGTCTTGAAGTGAAATACAGACAATAGTTGAATACAAACATACATGATGAATAAAACAAGTGATATCTATAAAAAATAATAGAAAAAAGAAACAACGAGTTAAGTCATGAAACATTTGATTGTGCTAAAATTATATTTCTTTCATGGTATAACTTTTTTAAAAGATTTCTCCCAATTACATCTAAATACATGCCTTCAATTTCATTTATATAAAAACCACAACCTCCAATCAACAATTTAATATTTATATAATTAGGTAGGTCCACAAAATCGAGTTCCACAGTGTTAAACGAGATATCATTTAAAAGAGGCCTTCTTACTTTTTCTAATGCAGGACATAACAAGAGGAAATGACATAAATCTTCTACTACATTGCAGTCACATGTTACTGTTCTTTAAACTCATTTTGTTTAACAAATTATTTAAGCACAGCGAATTGGTTCGACAAAGAAGTTTAAGTCTAGATCCCTCAAAATCTCTCATATCTTCGAGATAGGGTTGCTTCCCTTTGTGTCTATAGAATGTAATATATTCACGAAGAGAACTTTTACTCAAGATTTCTTTTCTTAGTTTTGTGGAGGAGAACTGACCCATAAAAGCATTAAACCTTTCTTTGTTAAAGTCGTTTACATGATACAAATAGTCAAATCCTACTGATTCAAATAAGGTTTTCAAACCAGGTAAGTAGTCCCAAGCATGAGCGGAAAAAGCGTGCATCTCATCAAAAACTATCTTGCAGAGTCTTTTATTTGGTAAGTTATTTATATAAGAAAAATATGAGGCTCTCTGTCTATTCACAAAACCATTGATAGGTTCCCACCCAAGCTCGATAAGAAGAGCCGCTTTAGACATATTCACCTTTGTTTTCATTATGATATCCTTTCATCTTAATTGCGTTTTGAACGAGCAATTTCCGTTTCTTATACGTTTCGGTAAGATATAAACAAGTTTCGGAGTCATGCGGACGCGATTTATCGTGTATTCGTTTTAACTGATTAGCGACACGGCGCGACTTTATGAGAGCGTCAAGTTCCTTGTCCCAAAAGCTTCTAAAATGTTTTGGTCTTTTACTTTTTCCGATGGTACTCTCAGCCGCCATTGTGACCTTGGTTAGCCAATCGTTCCATATTGCCTCTATATTTCCATTGAAATTCTGTGTGTTCCAGCTTTTGAACTGGTCACAAAGAAATTCTTGGAAAGAATCCCAGTCAGTATTATGACTTAGTTTTCATTTTACTTTATCTTTAACTTTATTTCGTTTCAAAGGAGTTTTCAATAAGGAAATTGTAAAAACTACATGATCACTATTTAAATCTAAAGAACCATCGCCATCAATTGCCGCCGATTTTACCTGACGAGATAAGTTATCTGAGAGTAAAATGTAATCAATCGTTGACCTTTGATTATTCAGAAGTCGAGTGTAGATACTTTTACAGCATGGCATAGTGTTAACTAAGCACAATTCACTTGCATCAATAAACTGTCTTAGTCTATTACCATTATATGATTGAAATACATGAGGAATATTTTTATCACAGAATGGGCATTTAGTAACACTTCTACCGTTAAAATCTCCCATTAATATCACTTCATACCCAGAACTAGCAAAAGACGAAGTGTTTTCCAAAAGTTCGAAAAACAGTTCGTCTGTTTTGGGTTTGTTGGTCCCGTCGTTTGGGACGTAAGCAACACCCAAAGCCACTTTTATATTATTTAATCTTACTAGCCAGCACATTACCAAGATGTACAATGTTTGGCTTTGTGACCATAATCACGACATCTAAAACACTGAACATATTTACCATGTTTACAAGTAGCTGATGTATGCCCTGTTTCATTACAGAACCAACAATTAGTTTGTTTCTCATGTCTATTCAGATTGTGGGACCTGTAACTATCTTTATTATTGTTAGAATTGCCCCAACGATTGCTATATACATGTGCACTGCTATCTACTGAAAAATCATTGCTTCTATCATTATGACTTGAGTGATTTTGAAATTTACCATTACTTTGTTTGTCATTGTACAATTTATTACCTTGCTTTGATCTATCAATCTTAACATTGCTAACATACTCTCTGACAGTTTTTTGTGTGAAATTGTTATCAGAAGAATGTACCTTTTTCGCAATGTCCAAGTTTTTCGCAAGTTTTTCAGTACCAAGTTCGTTTAGGTGGATACCGTCATTACGGTACAATTTAATGTTGATAGACCCACTAAGTAGTCTAAATGATTTGTTGTTATCTACAAAGTAGCAATTTTCATCATTTGCTATGTTCTGCAAGATTATATTACCTCTGTTGATGTTTGCCTCTCTATCATCTAGTTGTGGGCAAAAACCGGATACGACTACATTTTCGCAGATTGATTTTGAGACTTTTACCAAATTTAGATAATCTTCACCAAAGGCTTCGATATCGAAGTTGTGATTTACACAGTCATTACTTCCTACTTGGAGAATAATGTTCTTGAGGCTTGTATCGGTCGGTAACTGCAGAAGTTGAGCAGTAATGTCAGATATAACCCCTTCGCGAACTACTTGTTCCAGTAATGACTCAATTTAGTTGACAGTCTGTGGGAGTTTTCTACATAAAACACAGACCCAAAATCCTATCTGATCGTTACGGTTGATTCCCATACATGAATCATGATACCATTCTTGACACCAGTCACATTTGATCATACTGTGGTCATTAGATGTTGCCTTGCAGATACATTCAATTGTGTTCGTAGTTAATTCACCTTGCTTCTTACAGCGGACTGATTTAGCTTTAGTTTTAGTGGTTTTATCAACGTTACTGGCTGCTATTTCGTTTTCAGTTGTGATGCTATCACCTGTGCTAAACATAACATCATGTATGTGACCATTAAAAGTATCATCCAAAACAACGTCCGAAGATGACATTTTCTGAAAAGATTCAGACAGATTTTTCGGTAATATCCGATCAACAGCAGGATCTCTTTTACCATCAGTGGAAGGTTTGGTACCTCTCTTTCGTTCTTTGAGAAGGTCATCTCGGAGATATAGTGACAAGCGGTGTGGACAACAGTCTCGGTAAGCTGGGGAACCATATCGTACATTTCTTTTTTCATGATATCTCTGTACTCATGCTTTTTCAACGCCTTTAGTTCAGTGATTGACATAGTTTTAGTTATTTCCAAATGGTTCTTCCTTATATTTTTCTCTACCTTTAAGTATTTTAATTTAGAACTCGGAGTGAGTTTTCTCCACGCACCTTCGTCCATTGTAATGTTTTACCCTTACTGTACTGTATTTATACCACAATGGAACGGTAACTACGTAATGTTTCACCTGACCTGTACTGTACTCACAGAATCGTCCAGCGTGACCCGTCCACTAGTAGTAACAAATCGAGTGAGCGGTAGTCAGGACTAGGGCAATACACACTGGGTATAAGGCAAAGGTTTTGTAAATCACTTAAACGGTCTTTTGATATATTCGTCTTTAAAGCAGTTTATATACAATAAATAAATAAACTCGCTATCCTGTTTCCTTTATAATCCAAATATTGAAACTGAATATTTTCACAAAAAGGTCTCAGAATTTTAGAAACGTTTCCACTTGCTATGGGAGATTAGCATTGCATATCGTCATAGCGGTCAACCAAGTCATGGTGGCGCCCGTAACACTTTCGAAGTGATGACTTCAACTAAGTTTATTAATCCAATCAACATTCACGAGTCTTTATTATATCTTGTAATACTATGTAACTGGCCAATATTTAGCAAAACGTTCTGTACGTGATGATAATTAATATTGCTTTTAATATAAGACTAGAACAGTATTTTTTTTATTTTATTCGGGAAACGGTTCATGATACCAATTGGGAAAATCAGAAGCCATAAATCGAAGAAGAATAGACAATGCAATGGTCAAAAGAAAGGGACAAACAATGATGTACAATACACTAAGCAGAAAACTAAATATTGAACAACAAGAACCACACTACAAACTCATGTTAATATTGTTTAACCAATGGCATTTGTCTTGTTACTCTGGTTAAACAATCTGGAGATAAGTCATGAATGAGGGAAGGACTGGGAGATAAGTCATGAATGAGTGAAGGACTGGAAGTGGAAGATAAGTCATGAATGAGGGAAGGACAGGGAGATAAGTCATGAATGAGGGAAGGACTGGGAGATAAGTCATGAATGAAGGAAGGACTGGGAGATAAGTCATGAATGAGGGAAGGACTGGGAGATGTCATGAATGAGGGAAGGACTTGATTGTGATTACGACAAACGGGAGCAAATTACAAACAATATATCATGTAGGTAACTAGGTGCTCTAGGATGGGCGTTTTGGTTGTCACAACGAATTAAAAGATGTGTGATAGGGTCAGTAAATGGTACGTTGTAATAGGCCGCCAATACTTCTAGTAAACTGGTGCTCATAAGTATATTCTGTGTGTTTTCCTTTCCGAGTACACGAGACACTCGTACATACATACCCTAGGTCGTGATCAGTGTTTGATACCTCCCCCCATAACTAGCGGACTCCCTGTTTGGAAAATGTTGTGCACCCGGCAGTGTTAAAAATGTATCATATTTCGACATGGGGTTCTACAAGCCGGGTATTCGGCTGCACGGAACCGGAGTTAGCACTACGAACGCGGGCGTCGATAAAAAATCAACAAACAGGGTGGGTATATGTAAACGTTCTGTTCTTAGACATAATGATATTTTGCAATGAAATAATTTCGTATGACTGCATACAATAAAGTGTTCACAGTCAAATTTTCATTGTGATAAAGTTAATGGTAAATCGGCAACACGATTGTTTTATCAACCTTTCTCAAATTTGTTTTGATTTTCGAAATTAGATTACTTATATTTTACTGCAGTGAATGCCATTTTAAAAACAAATTGGTCCTTTCTCCTCCCAAATGTCTCCTACAACATATGTTAAAAATTCACTTTAAAACATACACGCAAATTTCTCATAGCCAACGATTTATAGGCATAGGGTACGTCTACTTGCCAACTAAGAACCGCGGATCAACTTGAAAGAATGACGCTAGGATCGCCAGCTTTGGCCACTAGGAACAAACAGAGTATCATTCCCAATACGATATAATATGTCGATTAATACTATGTCGATTAATACTATAATTCCACTAACAATAAAACAATTATATATATAATAAGTTAAAGATTATATATTTATAATTATTACTAATAGTTTTTATAATTTATTTTTATCCTTCATTTTATGGAGAAAACCGGGGACCTCTGAATAGGCTATTGGAAATACTTTAAATGTGATAATTATTATATACATGTTTTTGTAAATGAGAAAGTATTGTACTGTTGAAGGCAAATATAAGTTCATTGCATTATCTAATGTTGGGAGAGGTGATATTACGTTTCGGCCGTTCGTTCGTTCATCCTTGTTAACTTTTGATTATGTTCCATATCCAGACAACTACAAATCATAGAGTGATGACATCTGGACTAAGGATACAACGTAGGCGACGATCCGTACTTAACTGATCACATTTGGCTTAATTCAACCTATAATTGAAACTGGTTGAATTTTGCGTTTAAGTCTATATGCATGATGCTACAAGTGATATAGTGATGATCAGACATCTTGGTTAGTAAAGATCCGTAGTTCACCTGAACCTACATTTTCGGCATTGACACTTTATAACATTAGCTTAAAGGACCATATCTGAGCAATTACATGTGGAAAAGGGCATGATTATATTTGATCTATGAATATATACCGGGTATGTGCAGCTACTGAAGATTCGTTACAAAAGTAGCTAATTGTGATCTCCATTTACAGTTTTCAATATGTTAAATGAGACCAACGGGTGGGGAGTTACCTGTAGTGTACGACAGCTCATTGTCTGTAAATTGTATAGAAGTAGGGAAGTTTACAAAATGTGGCGTGATCTATGGAGACTGTTTACTGACATGATCAATACTATTTCGCTTTAGCGAATTATTATTTCATTCTTTTTAATTATTATTTCTTATTAACGAATTATTATTTCGTTGTATTTTTACGAATTATTATTTCGCTTAAGCGAATTATTTTTTTCGTTTAGACAAATTATTATTTCGCTTATACGAATTATTATTTGGGGAAAAAAACCTAATTATTATTCGTTTAATCGTGTACACGAAATAAAAACACATTTCTCATGTCAGCTAAAGGGCTCCGTAAGGTTCGATGTCTCTTTGGTGTTTACATGAATATCATGCAAATACCTAATACATAAATGCAATAAAAACATAGATGCCTAATTGAATGCAAACGGCGTTTTTCTTTGATAACATTCATGAGGTACGCTCAGTCAAAGGATTGAAAGCAAAATTAAAAGTCATTGGGATGCAAGTTAATCAAAAGGTCTCACCATGATCGGCTAAGTTTACCTATGCCTAAGGGGAATTGGATATTATTTAGCCACTGTAAATTTCAAACATAACGATATATACAAGTATATGTATATATGAATTTCTCTTTTAAATCGACATTCCAGATCAAAGTGTGACATTGATAAAGTCTCTCGGTGACATTACAGATCAAAGTGTGACATTGAAAAAGTCTGTCGATGAGACGAAAATTCTGTCATTTCATGGAATCGCCGTTTTCAGTTGGGACTCGCCGAAGTTTTTTGTTTTTAATTTCAATGATGGGAGTAGTATGGCACGAGGTTTTATACCGATTAGATGGAGTGCCGATTGCATAACCACCTCCTAAACCTAACCCTAACCCTATGCAAAAAAGTATTTATAATTAACCCTAACTCTAGGTAAAAAAGTATTTATAATTAGATAATAGGTTTAATATGAATGGATACAATTCTTATCTGTTTAATTAATCAACGTAAATAAAAACCACCACTGGTTATAATACAATAAATTTGTTATCTATAAAGTGATGTTTACCCGACATTCATATTGTAAATAGATAATAAAAACAAAGTATTTATAATTATATCATACACATTTTTGGTAACAACGACCGAATTTGTAATCGTTTTATCTTCAAGGTAAAAACCCTTTCTTTAACTGTTATCGAAGGGAGATCAATTATATTTTTTAAATATTATTATTTTTCGTTTCCTTTTTTTTAGCGATATTATACATAGATTATCATTTGACTGCATCGAATAAATTGGATTTATATCGTCTGCACTGATGGATCAATTGGTTGTATTGAATTTCATCTGATAAGAAATGAACATCGCTGGGGAAAGTCAATTCGATACAATTGTCTGATGAGTGCATTAAAACGATAAATATCAACGGGTTTTCTTTTTAATAACCTATATAAACAAAACAATGATAGATTTTTCATTTTCTTCCCAATGTTGTTGGTTTTATCACTGACCTTAAATAACCCATTCATTCTATCGTTCTTACAGTAGCCGCTGGCAATATTCTATCCGACACAAACAGGTCGATATTAAAAGAACGAACATTCGAAATGGGGAATATTGAGTAGGGGAGGAGTGAATTAAGGCGTGAACAAAAACGAAAATTCTAATTCAATTCTTTTTATTCACGATATGTTGTACACAACATTCATTCGTAAATGTCTTTCAATTCGGCCTCGATCGTCTTTGAGTCTCGAGCGGAGAATTCATTCACGATATCTTCCAGAGTAAAGTTCCTATATCTGTATTTGACGAAATGAACGCAATAGAGTCCACAGGTGTCGCCGTCCTCGGGTTGAACTCGAACTGTGCTGAACTTGTATTGCGGTCCGTTGGCGATCAGCTCGTTTCTGAAGCGACGGTGATACGTTTCCGATGCTCGTCTGAACGAATCGAAAAATGCGGCGGGTTCTTCTTTTGGGAAATGAAATGCCACCCAGTGTGTCCCTTCTCGACCGCAAGAGTCTGTGTTGACGACGAAATTATGGGCTCGGCTCTCTACTCGGGCGGGGAGTTGGTCGGCGCAACACACGGTCGCCGGCAGATCTTTAAGATAGCATTCCAGTTCGTAGTCGTAGGTGCCTTCTACCCCATCGTCTTCTCTCTTGCATCTCTTGGCGGGAGATTCGTCGTCGGGACATTCACGTATCTGGTGATCTTTCAAACCCCACGCGTGAGCGAATACGAGTCCGCAGGGTCGACAGGCTAAGAGTTCTATGTTGAAAGAAATAGTGAGCAAATATCTAAAATCTGATTTTTTTAAATTTTGTTCTGGTGATTTATAAACGTCAAACAGAATATAACAAAATAAAACATTAAGAGTTGTTGCAGATTCAAACATCCTCAAAGCTGAGTGGCTGAATGAATTGAAAACAGACATGGAAGGGATTTGCAATTAATGGTTCTTACCAACCAGTGTTGGTATGATCTATCAAAATGAAGTATTTGCCAAATTGTTATCCCCTCATCAATGAGGTTGCCAACTGTCCAACCGATTTCCATAATATTTTCTTGTTTACACTCTGGAATGAATATATTTCAATAGATTATAACGAAACTTGATATTTGATATACTCTTACTACTAATAAAGATCTAGACTCCTAAGACCCCTATTGATTTTCAAGGTCACAGTTAGACTTGGATCTTTTTTTCAGGGATATATCCTTGTGAACACTTAAGAATCATTATTAAACAAACTTTGGTAACGATCTTAAACCCCTTTTACTTTCAAGGTCATATAACATGTTCAAGGTCACAGTTGGACTTGTAGGGTTCTTTGAGCAAAAATCTTTATTACACCCCCATGTAATATGGATCAGATTATTACACCCCTGGAGAAATGACTTGTTGCATTTCGAATTTATTACATATGCAAAATAAAACATAAGTAAGTATATGATAAATGTATTTACCGACTCTTTGGTCTCAGTGATGTGAATTTAGTTAAAGGAAGACGCTATGGTCTTAACAAGTTAGCGTGAAAATTTAAATGGCAGTAAATAAAAGACATTTGTGTTAATGAATGTTAAAAATAATATACCGTAAGGTAGAATTTGGTAATTTAAGTTGCATGTAGCACCGAATAATGGGGATCGCCATTTTTCAGAACTCTTCAATTCCCGGATTCTACCTGCAATTAAAGCTCTTCCGAAAGTGCCGTGACGTCACCAAAGCGGTATCGTATATCAGCATAAGTTGCAATTTTATCATTATAAATTATGTAAATCGTAAAATAACGTCATATATTTTTCTTTTGATATTTACAAAATCATTATGACTTCATGTCAAACATTTTATTGCGCTATCGACACGGGAAAGTGTGAGAAGTGTTTTTGTATTTTACCGATCCTACCCTTTCATCATATCACTGACAAACTATATCACATAATGTTGTGTTGTGCACCTCGCCCTGATCGAGCTTCGAAATCACATCATGAACAGGGTTCGAACTCACAACGTAAGTGGTGATAGGCGCTGGTTGCGTAGGTAGTTGTAAATCCAACTACCATACGATCACGACCACGACGGCTACAGATTAGTATCTCATTCTTATGTAGGAATAAAATAATTAAAAAAAACAATTTCAATGGTTGCTAGTCATTTTATAATAACTCGATATAAATAAATAGCATTCTCAATTAAATGGAACTGTGATATATGTTAAAGAATCGATATATACGGTAAAATATGAATTACGACGGACAAAAGCTTCTGTTGCTATTATACATACTTTATTCGCTGTATATAAAGCTATCACCAATATGTTTTTTGTTTCCAGATAAAGGATTTTGTCGAATGTGATAAAGAAATCATGCTGCGATTAAACGGTAAGAGAGTATTTAGTAAAAAAAAAACAAAAAACACCCAGATTATTAGATAGATTTGGTCAATAATTTCTCACAAACATTTTACTACATCTAATTTTTTTTAAATTTTATATCTTGTAACACAGAAAACAATTCGTGCTTCGGCCAATATTAAGCAAAGAGGATCTTTTGTCTTTATTAAAAAATTAAAACAACCCAGATTATTAGATATATTTGGTCAATAATTTCTCGGAATTATTTTACTACATTTTTATTTTTTTTATCATAGAGTTTATTAATCTTATTAAAATACAGGAGTCGTAATCATATCTTGTAACACAGAGAATCATTCATACGCTGGCCAATATTAAGTAAAGGGGGTATTTTGTCTAGCAAAAAAAAACCCCAGACATAGATTTGGTCAATAATTTCTCTGGGTCATTTTACTACATTTTAGTTATATTTAGATAGAGGTTATTAATACTATCAACGTACAGGAGTCGTCATTATATCTTAAAACACAGAAAATCATTCATACTTCGAACAATATTAAGCAAAGATGGTCTTTTGTCTTTCGTAAAAAATACCAAAGAAATAGACTTTGTCAATAATTTCTCTGTCTCATATTACTCCATTTTAATTTTGGTAGAGGAATTTAAAGATACCAAAGGGGTAATCAGAATCCGTATATCACAGAAGAACAGCCAACACAATGGTCAAAACAAAAGAAACAGTACAAACGGACAAACAACGATCTACAAATCATACATATAAAGATGGAATAACACGAACCCCACTAAAAATCGGGGGTGAACTCAGGTGCTCCGGAAGGTTTAGCAGTTCCTGCTCCACTAGTGGCACCCGTCGTGTTAATCTAGTTACAAAGCCGGATATCAGTCATGCACGAGGAAAGGACCGGGAAGTGTTTACAACAAGTGGAACATATCCGTGGTCATTTGTGACACCGATATTCCATAGCGGTCAACCAAGTCATGGTGGCGCCATAAATCGAAGAAGAACAGACAATGCAATGGTCAAAATAAAGGGACAAAGAATGATCTACAATACACTAAGCAGAAAACTAAATATTGAGCAACAAGAACCACACTACAAACTCTTGTTAATATTGTTTAACCAATGGCATTTGTCTTGTTACTCTGGTTAAACAATCTGGAGATAAGTCATGAATGAGGGAAGGACTGGGAGATAAGTCATGAACGAGGGAAGGACTGGGAGATAAGTCATGAATGAGGGAAGAACTGGGAGATAAGTCATGAATGAGGGAAGGACTGGGAGATAAGTCATGAATGAGGGAAGGACTGGGAGATAAGTCATGAATGAGGGAAGGACTGGATTGTGATTACGACAAACGGGAGCAAATTACAAACAATATATCATGTAGGTAACTAGGTGCTCTAGGATGGGCGTTTTGATTGTCACAACGAATTAAAAGATGTGTGATAGGGTCAGTAAATGGTACGTTGTAATAGGCCACCAATACTTCTAGTAAACTGGTGCTCATAAGTATATTCTGTGTGTTTTCCTTTCCGAGTACACGAGACACTCGTACATACATACCCTAGGTCGTGATCAGTGTTTGATACCTCCTCCCATAACTAGCGGACTCCCTTTTTGGAAAATGTTGTGCACCCGGCAGTGTTAAAAATGTGTCATATTTCGACATGGGGTTCTACAAGCCGGGTATTCGGCTGCACGGAACCGGAGTTAGCACTACGAACGCGGGCGTCGATAAAATATCAACAAATAGGGTAGGTATATGTAAACGTTCTGTTCTTAGACATAATAATATTTTGCAATGAAATAATTTCGTATAATGACTGTGCATACAATAAAGTGTTCACAGTCAAATTTTCATTGTGATAAAGTTAATGGTAAATCGGCAACACGATTGTTTAATCAACCTTTCTCAAATTTGTTTTGATTTTCGAAATTAGATTACTTATATTTTACTGCAGTGAATGCCATTTTAAAAACAAATTGGTCCTTTCTCCTCCCAAATGTCTCCTACAACATATGTTAAAAATTCACTTTAAAACATACACGCAAATTTCTCATAGCCAACGATTTATAGGCATAGGGTACGTCAACTTGCCAACTAAGAACCGCGGATCAACTTGAAAGAATGACACTAGGATCGCCAGCTTTGGCCACTAGGAACAAACAGAGTATCATTCCCAATACGATATAATATGTCGATTAATACTATGTCGATTAATACTATAATTCCACTAACAATAAAACAATTATATATATAATAAGTTAAAGATTATATATTTAGAATTATTACTAATAGTTTTTATAATTTATTTTTATACTTCATTTTATGGAGAAAACCGGGGACCTCTGAATAGGCTATTGGAAATACTTTAAATGTGATAATTATTATATACATGTTTTTGTAAATGAGAGAGTATTGTACTGTTGAAGGGAAATAGAAGTTCATTGCATTATCTAATGTTGGGAGAGGTGATATTACGTTTCGGCCGTTCGTTCGTTCGTCCTTGTTAACTTTTGATTATGTTCCATATCCAGACAACTACAAATCATAGAGTGATGACATCTGGACTAAGGATACAACGTAGACGACGATCCGTACTTAACTGATCACATTTGGCTTAATTCAACCAATAATTGAAACTGGTTGAATTTTGCGTTTAAGTCTATATGCATGATGCTACAAGTGATATAGTGATGATCAGACATCTTGGTTAGTAAAGATCCGTAGTTCACCTGAACCTACATTTTCGACATTGACACTTTATAACATTAGCTTAAAGGACCATATCTGAGCAATTACATGTGGAAAAGGGCATGATTATATTTGATCTATGAATGTATACCGGGTATGTGCAGCTAGTGAAGATTCGTTACAAAAGTAGCTAATCTTGACCTCCATTTACAGTTTTCAATATGTTAAATGAGACCAACGGGTGGGTTGTTACCTGTAGTGTACGACAGCTCATTGTCTGTAAATTATATAGAAGTAGGGAAGTTTACAAAATGTGGTGTGGTCTACGGAGACTGTTTACTGACATGATCAATACTATTTCGCTTTAACGAATTATTATTTCTTATTAACAAATTATTATTTCGTTGTATTTTTACGAAATATTATTTCGCTTCAGCGAATAATTGTATTCGTTTAAACAAATTATTATTTCGCTTAGACGAATTATTATTTGGGGAAAAAAACTAATTATTATTCGCTTAATCGTGTACACGAAATAAAAACACATTTCTCATGTCAGCTAAAGGGCTCCGTAAGGTTCGATGTCTCTTTGGTGTTTACATGAATATCATGCAAATACCTAATACATAAATGCAATAAAAACATTGATGCCTAATTGAATGCAAATGGCGTCTTTCTTTGATAACATTCATGAGGTACGCTCAGTCAAAGGATTGAAGGCAAAATTAAAAGTCATTGGGAAGCAAGTTAATCAAAAGGTCTCACCATGATAGTCATGATCGGCTAAGTTTACCTATGCCCAAGGGGGATTGGATATTATTTAGCCACTGTAAATTTCAAACATACATGTAACTATATATACAAGTATATGTATATATGAATTTCTCTTTTAAATCGACATTACAGATCAAAGTGTGACATTGAAAAAGTCTCTCGATGACATTACAGATCAAAGTGTGACATTGAAAACGTCTCTCGATGACATTACAGATCAAAGTGTGACATTGAAAAAGTCTCTCGATGACATTACAGATCAAAGTGTGACATTGAAAAAGTCTGTCGATGAGACGAAAATTCTGTAATTTCATGAACTCACCGTTTTCAGTTGGGACTCACCGAAGTTTTTTGTTTTTAATTTCAATGATGGGAGTAGTACGGTACGAGGTTTTATACCGATTAGATGGAGTGTCGATTGCATAACCACCTCCGAATCCTAACTCTAACCCTAACCCAACCCTAACACTAGGCACGTCGATAGTCAAGATGGAGGTTGGTGAAACTTTGTTGTAGTAAAAACTTTCAAATTAACCATCTTTTATCGGTTAACTAGTTTTGAAAATGGTTATGTATTATATATGGACCCTCAGCCCCGGGTAGCTCCAAACCTGATGCCCAATATCAGTACAGATTGAATGTTATAGAGGATTCATCGCGAAAAATTCTGAAATTGACCTTTGACCGCGGAAATCTGAATATCTTCAAGCAGTTTACAAGTAAACAGTACGTGTAGACATTAAACTTAGACGTGAACTGTTCTTAGTATCATAAAAGTGTAACAGTGAAAACATCGTACCATTTGTTGAGTGACCACTTATTAATCTTATTAGACATTGATTGCCAAACAATACCAAATAGAAATGTCACTCGGAGAAACATCAAAATTGTTATTGGAAAGTCAGAAGATCTTTGACTCTAGTGAAGACCTCAATACCAATACACCTGCAATTTTGAATATGTTATTGCAGCTAGTATCATCTATTGACGGAAGATTAAAATCTATAGAAACGGCAGTCGATTCTATTAAAGACATAAAAAGGGAATTACTTCTTATGTCAGCTAAGATGAGAGAACTTGAATTTAAAGTTTCAGAAACAGCAAAATCACAAAAACACGTAGAAACTAGTTGCCAGGTTCTTAGTGATATGTTCGATGATGTTAAAAATAAAAGTGACAAACGAGATGATCTCATAAATAAACATACTGAACAGTTTGTAAAACATTCACAAGACATCAGTAAGCAATCTGACCAAATAAAAATAATATCAACAAACTTTGATGAATTGAAAAAACAAATAGCGGATAAGAAATCACAGCATAGTGATCAAGATGAAGTACGTAAACTACAAAACACTGTTCTTGACTTGCAATGTCGCTCGATGAAAAATAACCTTATTTTCACAAATCTATTCGAGCAGAGAACTGAGAACGTTGAGGAAAAACTAAGGGCTTTTATTTACGAGAAACTCGGGATAGAACATCATATTGAATTTGGTAACGTGCACCGATTCGGAAAACGCTCAAATGACAGACCGAGACCAATCGTGGCGAGATTCTTGTACCACAAAGATCTGAGACTAGTTCTCGACCGAGCAAAATGGCTTAAAAACACCCCTTTCGGTATTCACGAGCAGTTTCCAAATGCAATAGAGGAAAGACGAAAGAAGCTGTATCCAATTCAAAAAGAGGCTAGGAAACAGGGAAAACATGTCGTGCTAGTAAGGGACAAACTATTTATCGACGGAATGCTATACTGTCAAGACGAAAATGACAACGAAAATACAAATGATACATCAGCAAAGAAGTACGGATACCGTGACTCGCTCTTGACAACACCGAAGGAGGCCAACAGACCATATAAGCGTCCACGCCCATCAGATACCCCCCCCCCCCCCCGTTATTGAATGATAGTAATCATTATTAGCACAGCCATGGAGAACAATTACCCAATGAACTGTTATGTAATTTACGAAAAGATTGTAATTGTGTTAAATGCCGTGATAACAAAGTTATTTATAATAATATATGTACAGTTTACAGTGAAAATAACACTGACATTATAAATAATATTAATTATGTTGTTACTCAATATGAATCTAAAGAAATATTACATAATTTAATAGACGGTAATGATTATGAACTTACAGTTGAAGTAGAAGAAGAATATTCTAACAATATATATAATTTTTATAAAATTATTGATATATCTGTTGTTATTGATTATAAACAAAATGTAAGTAATTGTAATAATTCTATTGTTGATTGTAGTGATGAGTCTCGTCATACATGTATAACTGTAAATACTATTCATAGTTCTGATATAACTGTCAATAGGTCAGTCAGTGATTCTAGTGATATAACTGTCAATAGGTCAGTCAGTGATTCTAGTGATATAACTGTCAATAGGTCAATCAGTGATTCTAGTGATATAACTATCAATAGGTCAGTCAGTGATTCTAGTGATATAACTGTCAATAGGTCAATCAGTGATTCTAGTGATATAACTATCAATAGGTCAGTCAGTGATTCTAGTGATATAACTGTCAATAGGTCAGTCAGTAATTATAATGATATAACTGTCAATAGGTCAGTCAGTGATTATAATGATACATGTATAACTGTAAATACTAGTCATACTTCTGATATAACTATCAATAGTTCAGTCAATGATTCTAATAATAATTGTATTAATTTGTTAAGTTTGAACTGTTGTGGGATCAAGTCAAGATTGCAGTATCCGGAATTTCGAAACATGATTAGAAATCATGATATCTTATGTTTTGTCGAGACAAAAACTGACGGCTTGGATGTTATTAATTTTCCTGGTTTTAAGTTCATAATGAAAAACCGAAAGAATATAGCTTATCGTCGGTCATGTGGGATTATGGTCGGATATAGAGTCACTTTAGTGAACATGATTGAAATAAAAGAAACTAGTTGTAAATATGTTCTGTGGTTTAAGTGTAATGGGGGGTTATTCAAACTAGACCAACCGGTAATTTTTGGTGTAGTTTATATACCTCCTGAATACACAAAGTACTCATCAGACGAAGCATTTAATGAAATGCAACAAGAATACTTTTCACTTTTAAATATTTCGAAATATATTTGCCTTGTCGGGGATTTTAATGCAAGGACAAGTAATTGTGATGATTTTATTATTCTAGATGACAACAATCATAATAATAATAATATTTCAGATTATGTCGATAACTATACTGAAGTATTAGAATCATTGTCTCTCCCTGTTGAACGAAGTAGTATGGATATGAAAAGAAATAGGTATGGAAATAAGTTGTTAGAATTTTGTAAAGGTAATAGCCTATTTATAGTGAATGGTAGAGTAGGTAAGGATAAAAATATTGGAAGATTTACTTGTAGAAACGCCAGTGTAGTAGATTACTGTATTAGTAGTCCATATTTGCTGAAATCATTCAAAGATTTTGACATCCTTGATTCTAGTAAGCTATATTCAGATGTTCACTCGCCTATTACGATATGTTTTTCTTCTGATAATTTTTCACAAAGCAGCAATGATGAATATGTGGATTCTCGGAACCATACTGTTGAAAATATAATAAAAACTAAAAGATGGGACCCCCAAAAACAAATTCATTTTCAGAACAATATTGATATTGAAAAAATGTTAGAATTAGAACATATGCTTACTGTATGTGGTACAGAAAAAGATATGATTACTCAAGATACTGTTGACATATTGATAGAAAATTTATGTAATATATTTGTCACATCTGGCCAAAAAACTTTTGGCACTTATATTGTTAAGGAAAAAAACAAGAATAATACTTTCAAAAAAGAAAATAAACCCTGGTTTGATTTAGACTGTAGATTTGCACGTCAAAACTACAGAAAACTTAAGAAACGTTTTAAACGTTCAACTTACCCACAAAATCGCTTAGCTATGATTGACGCTGAAAAACATTACAAACATACACTGGACAGAAAATATAAAAATTATCGAAAGAAATTTTCAGAAGATATACAAAATATGAGTAAAAACAATCCTAAAGAATTTTGGAAACTTTTGAACAAAGGTAAAAGAAAGAAGCAACCGAATATTGAAATTGATAAACTTTATGATTTTTTTCAAAATTTGAATACAAGAGACAGTTGTGATGGTAACAACGGCTTACCAGAGGTTAATAATGTACAGAATGAACCAATCAATGAACGCATAAACGCCTATATCTCAAAGGAAGAAATTTTAAAATGTATACAAAAATTAAAGAATGAAAAAGCTTGTGGTGAGGATGAAATTATAAACGAATACATCAAGTCGACATCAAATCAATTTATAAATATTTATGAGAAGTTATTTAACATTATCTTTGATAATGGTTTAGTTCCTCATATTTGGTTGATTGGTACAATCAAGCCTATTTATAAGAATAAAGGCGATATTTATGAACCCAAGAACTATAGGCCTATCACAATTGTAAGTTGCTTGGGAAAATTATTTACATCAATTCTGAATACAAGACTCAATAACTTTTCTGAGGAATACAGACTTATAAAAGAAAACCAATTCGGATTTCGCCAAAATTATTCAACAATAGATAACATTTTCACTCTCTTTTCGTTTTTCCAAATAATAAAACTTAAAAAAAGGAAATTATTTTGTGCCTTTATAGATTTCGAAAAGGCCTTTGATAAGGTATGGAGGGAAGGGCTTTTCTATAAAATGATGTTAAATAAAATCAATGGCAAAATGTATAATGTTATTATTAATATGTATGATAGTATAAAATCTTGTATCTCATATAATAATTGTATATCAGAATACTTTGATTGTGCAAATGGAGTCAGACAAAGGGAAAACCTGTACCCTTTTCTTTTTTCATTGTTTATAAATGACATTGACACTTTTTTAGAAAACAAAAATATTACAGGACTACAAACTATCTCAGATGAAATAGAAAACAATTTAGACATTTACCTTAAACTTTTTATTCTGTTATATGCTGATGACACTGCATTGTTAGCTGAGACAGCAAATGATCTCCAAACTCAATTGGATGCCTTTTATGAATATTGTAATTTGTGGAAATTAAAAGTAAATGCAGATAAAACCAAAGTAATGGTGTTTGGAAATGGGAGATTACCACAAAATTTGAGCTTCAGCTTTGATAATCTAAATCTTGAGATAGTTAAAAATTTCAACTATCTTGGGATTATTTTTACTAGAACAGGAAATTTTAGTTTAACAAAAAAACATCTAGCTGATAAAGCACTAAAAGCTATGTATGAAGTTTTGAAAATGGGAAGAATGTATAAACTATCAATAAAATGTCTACTTGATCTATTTGACAAAATGATTAAGCCCATCCTGTTATATGGCTGTGAAGTGTGGGGCTTTAGTAACAATGATATTCTGGAAAAAATACATCTAAAATTTTGTAAGATTCTTTTAAATTTAAAAACATCAACGCCTAGCTATATGGTGTATGGTGAACTAGGGCGATACCCTATATATATTGATATTAAAATCAGAACCGTATGTTACTGGGCAAGACTTATAGTTGGTAAACAAACAAAGTATTCTAATATATTGTATAGACTATGTCGTCAATTGAATGAAAATCATAATATGCAGTTTAGCTGGATATTGTTTGTAAAACAAATATATAATGAGTGTGGCTTCCCAAATATATGGGAAACAGAACTTTTTGACAATGTAGATTATTTGAAATGTGTAATTAAACAGCGATTAAAGGATCAGTTTCTTCAAAATTGGAATTCTTTAGTACAAAATTCACCTAAAGCCATAAATTATAAAACATTTAAAACAGAGTTTAAATATGAAGAATATTTAAATATTTTAGAAATAAAAGATTCAATTTTGCTTTGCAGATTTAGAACAACAAATAATAAACTCCCCATCGAAACAGGGCGATGGCAGAACATTCCAAGAGAAAATCGTAAATGTATATTATGTAATAGATCCCAAATTGGAGATGAATACCATTATATTTTTGAATGTATTTATTTTAACCAAGAACGTAAGCAGTCACTGTTAAATTATTTCATATATAGACATAATATTATCAAATTTTCTGAACTTATGTCAAGTAAAAGAAAACCAATACTGAAGAAACTCTGTCATTTTATAAGTGCTATCAATACCGGTGTTTGTCCTCCAGGCTCTTAATCCTTTGTAACCTCTCTCCTAATTTATATATATGTTGTAAATAGTTGTTGTTATTTTGATTTTATTGTTATATCTCTGTACCATTGTTATACATTGGCTTTATGAGAATAAAGATATAACTAACCTTAACCCTATACAAAAAAGTATTTATAATTAACCCTAACCCTAGGTAAAAAAGTATTTATAATTAGATAATAGGTTGATTACGAATGCATACAATTCTTATCTGTTTAATTAATCAAAGTAAATAAAAACCACCACTGATTATAATACAATAATTTTGTTATCTATAAAGTGATGTTTACCCGACAATCATATTGTAATTATAAATAGATAGTATTTATAATTATATAATACACATTTTTGGTAACAACGACCGAATTTGTAATCGTTTTATCTTCAAGGTAAAAACCCTTTCTTTAATTGTTATCGAAGGGAGATCAATTATATTTTTTAAATATTATTATTTTTCGTTTCCTTTTTTTTAGCGATATTATACATAGATTATCATTTGACTGCATCGAATAAATTGGATTTATATCGTCTGCACTGATGGATCAATTGGTTGTATTGAATTTCATCTGATAAGAAATGAACATCGCTGGGGAAAGTCAAACCGATAAAATTGTCTGATGAGTGCATTAAAACGATAAATATCACCGGGTTTTCTTTTTAATAACCTATATAAACAAAACAATGATAGATTTTTCATTTTCTTCCCAATGTTGTTGGTTTTATCACTGACCTTAAATAACCCATTCATTCTATCGTTCTTACAGTAGCCGCTGGCAATATTCTATCCGACACAAACAGGTAGGTATTAAAAGAACGAACATTCGAAATGTGGAATATGGAGTAGGGGAGGAGTGAATTAAGGCGTGAATAATAACGAAAATTATAATTCAATTCTTTTTATTCACTATATGTTGTACACAAAATTCATTCGTAAATGTCTTTCAATTCGGCCTCGATCGTCTTTGGGTCTCAAGCGGAGAATTCATTCACGATATCTTCCAGAGTAAAGTTCCTATATCTGTATTTGACGAAGTGAACGCAATAGAGTCCACAGGTGTCGCCGTCCTCGGGTTAAACTCGAACGGTTTTGAACTTGTATTACGGTCCGTTGGCGATCAGCTCGTTTCTGAAGCGACGGTGATACGTTTCCGATGCTCGTCTGAACGAATCGAAAAATGCGGCGGGTTCTTCTTTTGGGAAATGAAATGCCACCCAGTGTGTCCCTTCTCGATCGCAAGAGTCTGTGTTGACGACGAAATTATGGGCTCGGCTCTCTACTCGGGCGGGGAGTTGGTCGGCGCAACACACGGTCGTCGGCAGATTTTAAAGATAGCATTCCAGTTCGTAGCCGTAGGTGTCTTCTCTCTTGCATCTCTTGGCGGGAGGTTCGTCGACGGGACATTCACGTATCTGGTGATCTCTTAAACCTCCCCACGCGTGAGCGAATACGAGTCCACAGGGTCGACAGGCTAAGATGTCTATGTAGAAAGAAATAGTTAGCAAAAGTCTAATATCTGATTTTTTTAAATTTTGTTCTGGTGATTTATAAACGTCAAACAGAATAAAACAAAATAAAACATTAAGAGTTGTTGCAGATTCAAACATCCTCAAAGCTGAGTGGCTGAATGAATTGAAAACAGACATGGAAGGGATTTGCAATTAATGGTTCTTACCAACCAGTTTTGGTATGATCTATCAAAATGAAGTATTTGCCAATTTTGTATCCCCTCATTAATGAGGTTGCCAACTGTCCAACCGATGACCATAATATGTTCTTGTTTACACTCTGGAATGAATATATTTCAATAGAGTATAACCACACTTGATATACTCTTACTACTAATAAAGATCTAGACTCCTAAGACCCCTATTGATTTTCAAGGTCACAGTTAGACTTGGATAATTTTTTCAGGGATATATCCTTGTGAACACTGAAGAATCATCATTAAGCAAACTTTGGTAACGATCTTAAACACCTTTTACTTTCAAGGTCATATAACAAGTTCAAGGTCACAGTTGGACTTGCAGGGTTCTTTGAGCAATGTGAACTTGTGAAAATTCTAGAATGAAAATATTTCAATCGATTTTAATCAAACTTGGTAAAAACTGAGTATGTAGTGTGTTAATTCCCTATTTTGTGTCTACAGTAATTTGGAATTTTTTCAGACCTATATAAGTTTTTGCTATTTGAGTTAATCATCTATTGACAACAAATCATGCAAATCACATTCTGGTCATTCTATCTCTGAATGTATTGGTCCATTGTAGCCACAAATTGATGGTCCAAGGATTCTCTGACATTTGGTTGTTTAAGATACCATTAATCAATAATGCTTATCATTGCATCCAAGGGAAAGCACTATTACAAACATTACCAGGTCAAAATGAGCCCCCCCCCCCCCCCCTCCCTCCCCAAAAAAAATGAAAATCAATGTGTATTTGCCTACCTACATAATAAATAAAGGTAATAACAAAATTACCGAACTCCGAACAATCTAACAACGGGAAAGTCAAAACCCATAAGTATATAAACAAACAAAATCAGTCAACAACCGGAAAAGTGTGAAAACCGTAATGACCCTGACTTGGTACAGGCATTTCTAAAGAAATGGTGGGTTGAATCAGATTTTAAAGCACCAAACCTCCCCCTTTCATTACGGCTCAAAGTCGCCGGCTGTCACTATAACAGTATTTACAACAATACTTGAACAAAACAGGTAAACCAGTTGTCAAATCAGCGCCAAATGTCAAAAACACTTTTACGTCACACATTGATAACAAAAATATTTTTGACATTTTCGTTGAAACCTTATCTTTATACATTTTCACTATATGAAAATCCATCGTTTATAATCTTTTCTGCAGAGACGGAATATATTTCGACAAGATCTTGGTATCGGAATATAAACTTTTTAAGAGATCGAATAAAGCGAATCGTTTTTTAGCCCTGGTCCAGTATCCTGTTTCTCAGATGAAGATGACGTTTCAGGAAATCAGAATAATTGCTACTGGCCCTTGCATAACGAATCAATTGCGAGATGTAAACACCATATGCAGGAGAAGCTGGTATATTGCTGCACATATTTGGAAAATTTATGATCTTAAAATTGAAGTGGTCCCGTTTATCATAAATTTTAGTACCGATTTGACCACTGTCGTCAAATTCGAGGTATAAGTCCAAAAATGATGCGGACGAAGCGGTATCTGTGGTCTCTTTAACTTCCAGCTTTGGAGGAAATATATCAATGGAAGAAATTCTGCAAATCTAGAATTATTGATAGATAAAACGTCATCAATATACCTGTATGTGAAATAAAAGGCTCTAGGCTCATGAATCTTCTTATCTTTTTCAAGCTTTTGAAGAAACTCCGACTCATATGAGCATAAAAATAAATCGGCTAGAAGAGGGGCACAATTTGTACCCATTGGTATGCCGACGAACTGCTGAAACAGTATCCCTCCAAAGGAAACAAATATGTTATCGATGAGGAACTCCAGCATACTGATCACTTGTTCCACGGAGTAGCATGTTTTACCTTTTTGAATTTTGTTTGAAAAATATGTGGAATTGTAGCCTAACACAACACATTTTGAGCTATAGTTTCTATGACTGAAAGCTTTGTGAATTGTTTCTTTTAAGCGGGTTTTTAATTTGTCATGCGGTAGGGTGGTATATAGAGTTGAAAAATCAAAAGTTTTGATGGAGGATATCTGAGAGAAAGATCTTGATTTAAGGTTATCCAAAAGACCTTTAGAGTTTTTCAACATCCACATGTGATTTATGCCACTACGCGAGTAAACAGTTTCACAATATTTCTGTTGTCCCTCTTTTACTGCAGACAGAATCTGTCAGGTGAATAGACAATTCTTTCGTCGAACAAGTTTATTTATTCACATCATGTATCAAGACCATTATAAGCATAAAACATAACATCTGCATGATCTTCTACAAGGGTTCATAATTCAACCATCTGTTCAGATCGTTATTGGTATAAAAAGCCTGATAAATACAACTACTATTTTCACTATTCATCCAGTGAGATGAATAAATAGCACATTTCATTTTTCATTGGATTATCCAGATCCAGATAAATAGCACATTCACTATCTTGTTTAGCCGGATAAAAACATGTATCACAGATACTATTCAGCCTTTTATCCGGATAAATAGGATAATTACTATTCATCCGGTTAGCCGAAAAAATAGTATATTTACTATTTATCCGGTTAGCCGGAAAAATAGCATATTTACTATTTATCCGATTAACCGGAAAAATAGCTCTTTTACTATTCATTCGGTTAGCCGGATAAATAGCAACTGCCTTTTATTTACTTTTATTGATTAAACAGATAAGAATTTTATCGCATTCGTATTAAACCTATTATCTAATTATAAATACTCTTTTTTACATAGGGTTAGGGTTAGTGTTAGGGTTAGGGTAGGGATAGGGTAAGGCTTAGGGTTAGGGTTAGGAGGTGGTTATGCAATCGGCAGTCCATCTAATCGGTATAAAAACTCGTATCATACTACTGATGGGACTCACCAAAATTTCCAGAAAGGACTCATCAAAATATATTGGTTCAAGTATCCCCGAGAAGGTTTGCTTGAACTTTGTGACAAGTTGGGTGGTAATAATCGTTATCGTCAAGATTTTTCAACACATCTATTCAAAACATTTTTAATAAATTACTACTTATCCGATTTTTGTTAATGCTGAGGAACAATAGTGAAATGAATCAACTGTTTTTACAGTTTCAAAATATTCATCTGACTTTCATTTTATCGTATCTTTCATATCCGTTAACCAACATGATTATGGCTGACCATGGAGTCGTGGGTTTCCATACTTTATTCGTGATAATAACGTAAATAATATAAGCTTGGTTATGGTATTTAAGCCACTTTACACAATATTTGAGCTATGTCGTGGTAGTCAGCTTTATTGGTGGATGAAAGCGGAGTACCCGGAGATAATCACTAACATAATGTTCTATCGAGTAGCGAAAAACATTAGGAAAAATATAGGGTGGCCATTCAATTTTGTCGAAGTGTAAAGGTAATGAGTGTTAAGATGCGATAGGTCAAAATCTAATCACGTTCCAGTAGTTAATTAGTTTCAACATAACTATGGTTTAAGCCGTTTGCATTGTATTTATAATGCAAATGCGGTGATATGTTTGAAATGCATATATACATTTGCTTTTAATAATAACAAACGTTATTGGTTTAAAAGATTTCTCTGAAAGAAAAGTATACAACACGTAGACAAAGCATATATACGTTCAATAGATAATATCATTCAAGTATCATTTTAAATTCATATCTGAAATATTATGTAGTTACTAGAAATATTGATTCTGAAAATAATTGCTATTTATGAAACCCTGGTGTGTTAACATAGGACCATTGGTATTTGTCCAAATCAAAAGAACAAAATTATCCCACTACGGACGAAAACCTTTTTTTGTTTTATTAAGTGTTTCAGCTATGTTAATGACGAGGAAATACAAACTGCCTTCATTGTATTGTATGTATTCGATAATAAAATGGCCGCTAGTACTATATGTGTATATTTAGTAGATAGATATAAACATTTTAAATAGCCGAAACCTTTTTAAAAAATTCATTTCAAGGTGGAAGTGGCTACAACATATACTGTAAGTACATGATAAACATTTAATTAACACCATTTTCTCTTAAACAAATGGGAGTCGTCGTGATCGTATAATTTGTTGGATTTATAACTACCTATGCAATCAATGTCGATCATCACTAACGTTGTGAATTCGAATTCCGTTCAGACGAGTTGTGTTTGATAGAACAATGTGTGATAAAGTTTGTCAGTGACTTCCGACATATCTGTGGTTTTCTCTGGAGCTTTAAATGCTTCATGTATGAACATGTTCAACAATATATATATATATATATATATATATATAAATATAAAGAAAGGGAACAACAAACAATAGGAGTAAGGAAGTTCGTTAGGGACTATACAAATAATTTAGCAACAGCGACATAGTGGCTTCTTATTTATCCAAACATGGCAGCCATATTTAATTGCAATCACTCATACTTTGTAAATTACTACCTTATGAAAAGGTCAAACAACTTTGGTTCCAACTGACACATTTGTTTAAGGGGTTATGGTGTTTAGCGCCACTTCAACAATATTTCAGCTATATCTTGACAGTCAGTTTTATTTGTGGTGGAAACCGGAGTAAACCACAAACCTGTCGCAAGTCTCTAATAAACTTTATCGCACAATGCTGTATCGAGTACACCTCGCCATGAACGAGATTCGAACTCACAGCTTTTGTGGTGATAGGCATTGGTTGCACAGGTAGTTGTAAGTCAACAACCAGACGATATCACGACCGCCCTTGATATAAACTTAGAACAAACGACGGATGACAGTTGCATTATGATAACCTTAATCATGGCGGATAGCTGATCTTACGCGTGCCTATATTTTTTCCCCAACACGATTTTAATTATTTTGTTGTTTTCGTCATGAATACATACTAATTCAAAATAATTTAAACTTGGCGTTAATATACAAGCAAAGGTAGTCTAAACTCAATCATTTGTCTAGAAATATTGAAGACTCGTTTTTTTTTATTTCAGAAATGGTAATGCATGTCTGAGGAAGTTCATATCAACGTTGGAGGAGCCATTTTTACTACAAAATGGTCGACCTTAAAAAAATACCAGGACACTAGACTTGGTTCATTGTCGTTCTCGTCCGAATATTACAACGAAGAACGACAATACTTTTTCTTTGATAGAAATCCTGAGTTTTTCAACACTATTTTAGACTTTTATCGGAATGGACATATTCATTTACCTACACATATATGTGGATGGATCTGGAAACGGGAACTAGAATTTTGGAATATTCCTGTTACAGAAATATCAGAATGCTGCTATCCGACATACACAAAGCATGACAAAGATAAGATTGAATCTGATCGCTTAAAAGAGTCGTTTACCGTCCAGACTGCAGAGTATAAAACAAAGCATGTCCCATGTTCTGCAAGAATAAAACAAAGCATCTGGCTCTTCCTTGATGAACCAACATCCTCCATCTTTGCTCGAGTAAGTGTTATAAAAATTGTAGAAAACTCGGTTATAATTGGACTACACCTAACAAGTTTAGATGGCAAACTTTTATCATGGTCAAATATAGATTGTTGAATTTTGTTAGGAGTGATCGGTGAAGGCCCGCTCTACGCACAAATCGTATGGTAGTTGGATTTATAACTATATATGCATTCAGTGCCTATCACCACTGAAGTTGTGAGTTCGCGTTCCGTCCAGTCGAGATGTACTCCGGTTTCCTACAACAATAAAACTGAACGCCACGATATAACTGAAATATTGTTGAAAGTGGCATTAAACACCATAACTCTAACCCAATATTTAATTCTACATTTGAAAATAGAACAAGCTACATTATAGTATAATACGGGTCTGGTCAAATCAAAGACTATAACATTAGTATTTGCTGCTTTTCCGCTAAGGACGCATCGTTACGGAGTAAGAGCAATGACTGGGTGGCTCGGAACCAGGCTAACGTGTCAGAGTGGGGCGCCTTGTCTTCCCGCGTATTGTTGCTTTAGTGAGCAGGCACTATAAACATCAAAGTGTGTTGGCCTAGTACAAAGCAGACACCATCATCTCATATCGTAACTTATTATGAGCATGATTTAGTTGAAACATTGCTCATATGGCGTTAAACAACAATCACTCACTCATTTCTAACTATATTCTATTTCATTTTGCAGATATTCAGCATATTTTATCTGGCAACAGTTGTTTTATCGGCAGTTGTACCGATCCTTGCGACGCACCCAGACATACGGATTCATGTAATTGATCTGCAGCTTTTGACTTTGTGGGTCAAAGCCAATGGTCTACAGTTTTGGATTAATACTAACAATCCGAAGGAAGTGCAATTTGTTACAACTGAAATTCCAAAATGGCTATGGAATTTAGAATTGTTAATAACAGTCTTATTTTCATTCGAAAGTATTTTAAGATTTTTATTTTGTCCCAGAAAATGTCGTTTTTTCAAAGACTGGCTGAATATATTGGATATTATTTTATTTCTAGCCATGTGGTCTCGTTTTATTCTTGAACAATTTCCAGAAAAATTAATGGAAAATTTATCACTAACCGTTGTCTATTCCGTGTGTTATTGCATAGTAGCTTTTCGTCTTCTTAGATTTTTTAGAATCACAAAACAGTACAGTGGCCTTCGCATTTTAATGCTGGCAATCAAAGCAAGCATGAAAGAGCTATGCCTCCTGATGGTGACTTTTGCAATATGCATATTATTATTTTCAAATATCATATACTTCGCGGAGCTACGAGAACCAGAGACTTTTCCGGACATGCTTATCGGACTTTGGTGGGCTGTGGTTACCATGACTACAGTTGGATATGGTGATATAGTTCCAAAATCAGCTTTAGGACGTGTCGTAGGATCAATTTGTGCAATGTTAGGACTATTGCTTCTTGCCATGCCCATTGCTGTGATAGCTGGGAAATTTAACGACTTGTACAAGAAAAACGAGGAGAGAGAAGAGTTCAATAAATTACAGGCAGTTAACAAACGTCAGTCAATATTGCACAAGATAAATACAATATTTGCCTTTACAAACGATGTCAAACATGAAAAAGGGGTGGGTAATAATAACATTATTAACCACAGGACAGTTAAAAATAACCTCACTAATGACGTGGCAGTCAATACTCAGAAAGAGATAGATATTACAATTGTTGAAATGCCATAAATAAAACAAACGTGGCATGCGCATATAACATGTTTTAAAGAGAAGAGATAACATGTTTTAGGGAGAGGAGGACAGCAAATGTAATATTCATTGACAACATGATGACATTATGACAATTCATGAAATTATTTATTTATGTGTCTGAACAAAACCCTAAATAAACGAGAATCATGTAAAAACCAAACGTTTAATAAAGTCCCAATGTATGAAATATTTGTTGATTCAATCTACCATTTCTTTAGAAATGCCTGTACCAAGTCAGGGTCATTACGGTTTTCACAGTTTTCCGGTTGTTGATTGATTTTGTCTGTTTATATACTTATGAGTTTTTACTTTCCCTTTGTAAGATTGTTCGGAGTTCGGTAATTTTATTATTACCCTTAATCTTAACACCTGTCTATTCCGAACACAAAAGTTGGTCTCAAGGAGGTTCATTTTAGACATGTTTCACTGTATAATACGCCAAATGTA
This sequence comes from Bathymodiolus septemdierum, assembly GCA_963383655.1. Taxonomy (NCBI): domain Eukaryota; kingdom Metazoa; phylum Mollusca; class Bivalvia; order Mytilida; family Modiolidae; genus Bathymodiolus; species Bathymodiolus septemdierum. The sequence continues at coordinate 15,689,918 of OY726523.1, forward strand.
TTTATAATCTTGCTACGAATATTTATTTTAATAAACTTCATCTCATGGAAATTCCGGTGTATTGAAACACCTCATTTTGTTCCGCTACAAGACATTCGGTCGAGCCATCCGTTAATTGTGTGGAATAGTATACATATGTATCGCGTTCGGTTCGTCTTTACCCCCACTTGTTTGTAGGAAGGCTCGTGTCTTATTTATGTTAGTTGCGCATAGTAGTGGCCAACACATACTGATTTTGAATAACAACGGCAGAAACAATAAGAGACAGGAACTGCCTACCCTTCGCGAGGATCCGAGTTCATCCTCGGTTTTGTGGTGGGGTCCGTGTTGGTCATTTACTTGGTTATTTGTTTGTCCTATTATGTGTCTTTACGTTCTGAGTTCCATGTTATGTCCGTTACGATTTCTGCATATACACGAGTTTCGGTTCATGTTTTATTTACGATTATTTGTGTTTGTTTGCCGGTTTCTCTGGATTGTCCATTTTTGATTTCCCCTTCGGTATTCGCTAACGTTTATAACTATATTGTATTTTAAGTTTCGTCGACAAAGCTGGAAATACAAAACTATTATAAAACGATACATGAAAAATGTTTCGATTGAAATTATAAAATTAGTGAAAAAATGGGGATGCATATTATTGCAGGCAAAGGTAACACGATGGGTGTAACTGAGGGGTCAGGAACTGCTTATCATTTCGAAGCACCTGTGTTCATAGTCATTTTAATTGGGTTCGTGTTGCTCGATCTTTACTTTTCTGTGTAGTTTGTAGATCATTGTTTGTCCTTTTACTTTTGGCCATTGTATTTTCTGTCCTTCTTCGATTTACGGATTCTGATTACCACTTTAGTATCTTCAAACTGTTCTTACCACACTATGCATAACAAATAGTGGGATGTATATCATTACAGGCCAAAGTTCATCAGCATGAATAATTGACAAGCCGTGCAACCTATTTCAAATCAACACAACCTTAGTTGTATTTTAATGTATTTGATATATAATATCAAATATATGTTCTTTTAAATATTTAGTAAATGTTCAACTAAGCTCATCAGTCATGGTAAACATTAAAGATTACAATTAAATTAATAAACACATACAATTGAGGATTGCTAGATTCAACTATTGGAACTGGAGCGTTGGGTTTTGTTTTTGGATTATTAATCTGAACTAATGGCAGACAATATTAAAATCGCTGAAATATGAACTGCGCCAATTAAAGCTGGAAACCCATTTACATAGTATAGTAGATACAAAATATGTAATAAATATAATATAATATTTTGCTTAAAAATGTATTCTAGAGAAAACATCTTTTATTTTTAATGTCCTTGTATATTATGAAGAGATAATTTACGGATTTTGATTACCCCTTTGGCGTCTTCTTCAAACTATTCTTTTGCAGTGGCCCGGGTGGCTCATTGAGTTAGGTAGTTGGATTACCTATCAACTCATACAAGCCTGTTACCAATACGGCGTGGGTTCGCGCCCGGCTTTGTAAATTACTAAAAGAGTGCACTCTTGCACTCGACTCGCGGACGCAAGTGATAAAGTTTACCAGTTGCTTGCCCATGGTCGCTGGTTCTCTCCGGATTCTTCCACCACTAACACTGGTCGCCATGATATAGCTGAAATATTATTGAAAGTGGTGTTAAACACACACAAAAACCACAAAATCGCTTAAATTGCTGGACAAAAATTCCTCGAATATGAACAAAACAATTAACTACTTCAAATAATTGAACATAAATGATCAGGACATATGACGTTGGAAACCCAAGTCCTGGATCAGGACAGGTTAAAAAAGTGTGGCGAATTTAAACCAGTTATTAGGATTCCCCCCATAATATCTCTTCACAGTTGGGTCTCCAGCGACAAAACATACATAGACAAAAAATAAAAGCCAGCACATATTCGCTTCCACCCAGAAAGATCACATGATATCACAAAAACGAATAACAACATAAATATGGACAATACAATGGCAGGGTTAGTGAATTATCGTTTTATCTGACTCGTTTTTATAACACAATCATGTTGAAAGCCAAAGTGCAATTAACCATGCAATTAACTCCCAATCAAAAACGTACATCTGTTATTATTTTAAGTCTTTTTAGATGTTATATGTTGATACATGTAACCCTGTTTCGTCGTCACGTTAAGGTTTGTATACATGTTAAAACGACGAGTGTCACTGGAGTTGCTTACCCTTCGGGAGCACCTGAGTTCACCTTCGGTTTTTAGTGGTGTAAGTGTTGCTCGATCTTTTGTTTTCTATGTAGGGTTTTCTACTTGTTTGTCCTTTTTCCTTTGATCATTGTATTGACTGTCCTTCGATTTACCTTTGTAATTACCTCTTTGATATCTTAAAACCTAAAGGATGGAATGACACCCTGGCTTTTGTTTTACAATTTCATTTCGATTTACACCAATATATACTATCATAGCCTGTCCCAACTAAGCTTCTCAGCTCTTTTACAGCTCATGACGACGTGTACTCGATACAACTGTATGTGATAATGCTCGTCAACGGCTAACGTCAGGCCTTGTGTGCCTCTGTGTACTCCGTGTTTCCTTCACAAACTGTCTGCCGCGAAAAGAATTTGAACTTCAAGGTAGGACTAAATACGGGGTTTGAGCTGTTTGGTTTGTACATGTACATTTATAGTAGTACGAACAAACAAACAAATAAAATAATAATATGGCAAGTTTATGATAACTGAAATATTGCATTGCTTTCATCACAAGTAAGAAATAATCTTAGAGTCCCCTGTCCTCAGTTCTAATGGTTGTTTTATAAAGGAGCCTAGTTTTTTTTACTTGTATTGGTGTTGATGGGTGAAACATGATATTACGTTTGTCACAGTCAATAATATTAAAATATGGATTTTCAGTGATATCATCTCCTCTCAAGTTTGAGTTATTTTCACGATGTAACATAAATGTTCACAATCTTGATATCAAGAGTTATGTTTCTTCTCCCACAATTTATTAATCTAAACGACTACTTATTAAAAAACTAACACCAAATCAATTTTATATACGCATACCAAACCAATATTTAATAAAAGGTATTGTACGAGATTAAAATATAATTTTATACTGTTCTTTTTTAATCTGTACCTCTCCCAAATATAAGTCTGTGATATATGATGATTTAACGTAGATCTCAAATATTTAATTTGGAACAAAATTTTAAAATACTAGTGATCGCTCATGACAATTATGACTATGCGGGGAATTCAGCATATGACAACACGTTTTGGTTAATACATTTTAAGAATAGGTTAGAAAGATTAATTTCCTATCAGTATATTACTAGTGAGGGAGTTAGTATTTATTGTTTAACGCCAAAATGAACACATTGTCAGCTACATTGTATATCATGGCGAGAACAAGTTAAATTCGATGAAATTATTATGATGTATTCTTTGAACTACATCAATGCGCTTAGTTGGGTGTTTACAGTGCTAGCCTATTGAAGCAACAGTCCACGGGCATGACATGTTGCTCAACACATTATCCTGATTCCCTGTCAATCAGTCTTTACTCATTCCTCTTTATACTGCTTGGTTAGCGAAAAAGCAACCAATAAAAATGCTATAGTCCGAGGCTCTAACCTGCGATCTCGAGGCGAGCACACTACCCATCACTCTATTGATGCAGTTCCGTCGCGATATATCTGAAATGTTGTAAAGTGTGATGTTAAACACTAACAATCCGGAATCCCGAATGTAACTATTTTCAAGTATTTTTTTTTCCAATTAAAATCTTTATTTGAAATCTTTACATTTGTTAGTGAGAAAAACATAAAATACCAGTACCTTATCATGGCCTCGTTAATATTAGAAGCGTGTAATAGAAATAGTGTTAGTCGTTTTAGTACAATACAATTAAAATTGATCAATAAATTCAATACGGATTTTGAGAGTTTTTTCAAGAGTGTTTCAAATTTTAGGCTTGTTTGTTTACTACCTGTATACTTTCGTTTTTAACCCCCGTGTTGGGAGATATGAAAAAAAATGTTTTTTTAATATCAATATTATATATGGAATTATATTATTATTCAATACAACGGAGATAACATATACGTTATTTTCGAAATTAATATATCCAGAAAATATTTAAGATTGAAAAAGAGATACTTATATTTTTTGAAGTATTTTATTATCCAAGAATTATGCATACTCGAAGACAAGTAGTTTTGTCGTTCCTGCTACTAAAACTTCTAATTTGATTTAGTGTGCAAGACAATTGATGTGATATTTATCGTGTTGCACGTTAAGCAATAATAATTCAATCATGTTTGTGTTTAACATCAAGTGAGCAGTATTTTAGCAATTGATCATGTAGATAAAAAGGTGGTTCTATACATGACCTGATCGCCACAAATTTAAAGGAGACACAGCCCATAGATCTGTGCAGCGCGTCCCACAAAGTTGACAAATAACGGTGCCCCTGGGTGGGGTGGTCAAGTTATAGTAGAGAAGGCCTCGACATAGTCGTCAACGTGTTGGAAAATGTCACCCTTTCTGTATTTTTGTATACTTAGTAATGTTGAGGGCTCATAATAGCATCTACAAAAAGATATGATTCGGTGCTACTCAACTCTCCATACTTTTGCAGTGACAGTCTAAAGCTCAATAATATACAAAAACTACATGTATATAGAAATAAGAGAAGGGATAGGTAAACGGGGTCAACAAATTTTAACTGTCACTGAACATGTATGTGTATGGAAATTTGGGTAGGGACAAAAAATGTTGACTTTTGTTATTTCTAAATAGGTTTTATATATTATTGAACTTGTTCTCGTCCTGAATATAGCTGAACTACTGCTCACTGGACGATTTATATGAAATTTCCTATGACGGGGCAAAACAAAGGTGGCCGTTTAATACAGGCGATTGCTGAATAGAGGTGATCACATGGGCAGTTTTGATTGTAATTATTCTCGCCTTGACATGTGTGACAAATTCTTGACTAAGCGTTAAGCAACAGTCACTCAGTCTTTTTTTACCACAATGGCACATCCATCGGGAGAGTACTCTGTTCATGTAACATAGCATTAAATTAAAAAATCGGCCGTATATCATGAACATACAAAAAATATGTATGTACGTTTCTATTGTTTGTTTGTTTATTTGATGGTGTTTAACGTTACTTTCAATAATTTCAGTTATATCGTGGCGGTTTTATTGGTGGAGGAAACAGGAGGACCCGGAGAAAACCACCACCTGTCGAAGTCACTGACATTATCACATAATGTTGTACAACTCGCCCTGATCGAGATTCGAACTCACAACATCCATCTACCATACGATCACGGCTACGATGGCCCCTTTACGTTTCTAAGTACTGATTAAACCAAAACAGTATTTGTAATTAAAAAAACTTAATTATTCACCCCCAACAAATATCACGTCTCATGAAAACCAAAATGTATGTCAATACGTTTTTGTCCACTAAATAAAGCAAAATAGCATTTTATTTACATGATTAATCGACCCCAATTTTCAGTTATTTGTATAAATCTTTTCAACGATTTACCATAAAGCGCTTTACGATTACGTGTTCTAATGGTATAACATTGATTATATAGAGATTAATTCATTAGAAATAAGACTATTTAGGTCCAATTAAATATTGCTAATAGACAATGTGTATCCTATATAATTAACAAAGACATGTTGATTTTTAGTTTCCAGATCTAGGTATATTTAGTTGTCGGTGTTTTTCCAGTTCTGCGAATGTTTTTATTTCATTTTAGTTAGCTTATGTTCCAAAATATACCCAATGTCCACTTTCAATTAGGTCATGTTCCAAAATATACCACATGGCCACTTTTAATTAGGTCATGTTTCAAAATATACCCAATGGCCACTTTTAATTATGTCATGTTCCATAATATACCCAATGGCCACTTCTAATTAGGTCATTTTCCAAAATATACCCAATGACCACCTTTAATTAGGTCATGTTCCAAAATATACCCAATGACCGCTTTTAATTAAGTCATGTTCCAAAATATACCCAATGACCACTTTTATTTAGGTCATGTTTCAAAATATACCCAATGGCCACTTTTAATTAGGTCATGTTCCAAAATATACCCAATGGCCACTTTTAATTAAGTCATGTTCAAAAATATACCCAATGGCCACTTTTAATTAGGTCATGTTCAAAAATATACCAAATGGCCACTGGTATACCGTACCGTTTCCATAGATATCACGAATGAATATATCAATTGATTGATAATTATTAGTGTTTAGTCTTTGTAAACATTTCATTATATACAGATATATGATTATAGCTATGATGTAAATATTTGACTGAACATTAAAAATCATCAATACCAACACATTTAGAAGTCCGTCACTTCCAAAGCAACTTATTTATAAATCTGTTTACCTGTACATTGGCCATTCCAGCTCGACTGTAAAGGTAGGATATCTTAATGAATGTTGTACGGCTTTCGATTTTTTGACATCTTCAAATCTTTCTTAATAGTACATTTTTGGATTTGATGGATCCCTGTTTTAACGTCAAAATTAGCAGAATACTTAATTTCAAGATATCTGTATGTTTAGCGTCAAGCTAGCAGTATGTTAAACGTCATGATATTGGTATGTTTAAAGTTAACTTAGCAGTATGTTTAATATCAAGATAGCAGTATGTTTAATGTCAAGTTAGCAGCATATTAAGCGTCATGACATTAGTATGTTTATTATCAAATTAGCAGTATGCTTAATATCAAGATAGCAGTATGTTTAACGTCAAGTTAGCAGTATGTTAAACGTCATGCTATTAGTATGTCTCACGTAAAGTTAACTATGTTGAACGTCACGTTAGCAGTTTGTAAAACGTCATAATATCGGTATGTTTAAGTCAAGTTAGCAGAATGTTTAATGTTAAGATTGCGGTATGTTTAATGTCACGTTAGCAGTGTGTTAGACGTCAGTATATCGGTATGTTTAACGTCAAGTTAGCAGAATGTTTAATGTCAAGATTGCGGTATGTTTAACGTCAAGTAAGCAGAATGTTTAATGTCAAGATCTCGGTATGTTTAACGTCATGGTTATGAATTTTGTACTGTGTTCACTCTAAATGATATGAATTTTCCCCAAACATAGAATATTGTTAGCTAAATTGTTTTTTTCATACCTATATATTATATGATTTATGCTGTGATAAGAACAATATATGTCGTCCTACTTTACGTTCCGTGCATGACATTCAAAAATGACAAAGCACCAGTATGTCCAGTATACTTAGTGGATTCAACAATACACAAACACGTTTCCGGAATAACCTTTGTCATGTTCACTGAGAGCCAAATAATTTAAAAAGGCTTTGGTACCCTGACAACCAAAGAGCGTAATGGAGGAGAATCTTAGTTTTAATAATAAGAGTTTGAAGATACCAAAGGGGCAATCATAATCCGTATATCGAAGAAGAACAGACAACACAATGGCCAAAGGAAAAAGTACAAAAGGACAAACAACGATCTACAAAACATACATACAAAACTAAAGATCGAGTAACACGAACCCCAATAAAAACCGGAGGTGAACTCATGTGATCTGGAAGGGTAAGCAGTTCCTGCTCCATTAGTGGCACCCGTCGTGTTAATCTAGTTACAAACCCGGTGATAAGTCGTGAATGAGGAAAGGACCAGGAAGTGTTTACGACAAGTGGAACATATCCGTGGTCATGTGTGACACAGATATTCCATAACGGTCAACCAAGTCATGGTGGCGACCATAAAATTTTCAAAGTGACGACTTCAACTTTACCAAAAGGAACCATTGGTTCAGTAGCTCCCTTGTTAGCAGCAACCCTCTATCAAGGACATCCTGGTAGGAACCACAAGCTCTGGAATATCGTATCATCTGAGAGATATATACTCCATATGCAGGTGCTGCTGGAATGTTGCTACATATAAATGGAAAGTTCACAATGGGAAAATTGAAATCATCTCTTTTGTCGTAAAGTTTCGTTCTTAACCGACCCTCACTGTCGATTTCGAGGTGTAGGTCAAAGTATGAAGCAGACCTATAAGTATCTGTGGTATCCTTTATTTCAAGTTCAATGGGATAGATGCGATCAACAAAATCACCAAATCTAAAATTATTTAGTGAAAGGACATCATCTGACATCTATATAGCGGAATGTGAAATTAAAGGATCGGGCTAGCTTCTTTTCGTTTTTCTTGAGAAGCCCCTGTATGAAGTCTGCCTCATACGAATAAAGGAACAAATCGCGAGAAGAGGAGCACAGTTTGTACCCATAGGTATAAGGGTAATAACAAAATTACCGAACTCCGAGCAATCTTACAAAGGGAAAGTAAAAACTCATAATTATATAAACAGACAAAATCAGTCAACAACCGGAAAACTGTGAAAACCGTAATGACCCCGACTTGGTACAGACATTTCTAAAGAAATGGTGGGTTGAATCAGATTTTAAAGCGCCAAACCTCCCGCTCTCATTATGGTTCAAAGGCTCCGGCTGTCACTATAACAGTATTTAAAAACAGGAACAAAATAGGTAAAATAGTATGCCGACTGTATATTGAAAAACACGTCCACCAAACATAACAAATATGTTGTCAATCAAAAACTCGAGCATGTTGAAGATATCAGTTTCAGAGAACTTTTTGTTAGAATCAGAGTGGTGTTTTACAAAATAAGATCTGTCTCTTCCTAGCACAAGGTATTTGTATCTACGTTGGCCATTCTTTGTCATGAAACACAGTTGGACCAACTCCCTTAATTTGTCCTTCAGCTTAGAATGAGGAATAGTCGTGTAAAGGGTAGGGAAGACAAATGTTTTAATGCTGTTGCAGGAGGAGAGGGACCTATATTGTATGTACTCTAACAGATCTTTAGAGTTCTTCAAAATCTACATCTGATTCACACCACCCCTAGAGTAACTTAGCTCTGAAGCCCAGTTTTGACTGCCGATAGAATATATATTAATAATTTGGAAAGAGGTTTCATGTAGCATTTGGCAGACTCAGCAATATAGCGCTGTTTGAAAGGACACTTATGTAATTTAGGAATCCAGTAGAGTGATGGTAGATCCAGTTCTTCATCTTGGGTTGAAATTCCAAAGGAACATAAAACAGACCTATGATTGTCCAGGATTTCCTCTTTCGCAAGTGTCGTCGGGGGTATATGTAGGATTGCCAAGTGAATTGTCAATACCTAATTCCTTTATCAAGCAGTCTATGTAATGTGATTTACACACCAAAAACAATATTGTTATGGGCCTTCTCGGCGGAGACAATAACATATTTGTCATGAAGGAGAGACAGGCGTTTAGCAACATTTGGGTCTTTAAAGATTGATGTAGAGCGAGTGTTCATAGACCCACTGAGTTTTCTAATTCTAATCTGTATTAGCGACCTCACACTCTTCACCTATTCGGAAAGAGTATATAAGTCCTCCTCATTGTCTGGCATAATTCTCGACGGAATCCATAAGTATTTTAAAGTTGTATTTCCAGTTTATGGATTTAGGCCCTTTGGCGAACACCTCTCGTTGATAATTTTAAGGTCACCAGTTATAACGTGACCAGTCGGATTATATATGAATGGGGAACTTGCACAGGTGCACTCAGGAGGCTTAGATTTGAAACCGTCAATATTGAGATCACGCAACACATCTTTGTAATTAAAAATTTTTGACGCTATTGGTCTGGTATAAACGTACGAAACTATAGGCACAGACTGATCCTTCAAATATGGTGGAATCTTAGATTTGACGGATTTGTGATGAAGGATATTGCCTAAGTTAATGCTATTAATACCCTTTGTTGGCAAACGACAGTTTCAGAAAGAAACGTTTGTCTATTTCATCTTTCTTAATACCAACAGATTTAAAAAGTCTGTGACCGGCAAAATAAAAGACGATTGCTGTAAGTTTGTATTCATTTGATTTCGGATGGTAGTGGTAGTGAAATGTGATGGGGTTTCTGCTTAAATGGTAGAAGGTCACTTAGTGAAACATCATGAAATATAGCGGATATATAATGACGATGACCATGGCTTAGTTTACGCCGAGGAGCGGAGTTGAAAATATCCATCACATTCTTCGATCTACAGGTTGGGCTAGTCCTATCACATAGTACCTCAGGTGGCGATGTTTACTATTTGCTTTCTATTTGCTGCCACCGCGAGGTCCTATCACAAAGTCCCCAAAATCCGTAGCAAATGCAAATAAAACAGGAGCTTAAATACATGTAATGATAGTAATAAATATGATACTTTAATAGTAATTTTATTGTGTTTTTTTATCAATATATCCAAGTATTCTGAATATTTTGACAATAAGTGCCTTTTTAAACCACAACAGTACTTTCCGGAAATGTCAAATGGTAATTTTTGTAGGTTACGAAACTTTTGACGAAACGAACTTTTTAGTCGCTATTGCACAATTATGGCGTAAAGTTATGAAGTATTGTTTATAGTAAGAATTTGAAAGTGGAAAATAATAAAATTAGATTTTTTTATAATAAATTCAATAAAAACATCTTTTTCCCCAAATATACGTTTACAGTCGTCGAGCGAGGCAATCCTCATTCACCGGACTCGTTCCTTCATGTAGATAAAAATGAATGTACATCAAACTTGCACCTCTCTTGGCATTTACATTTTGAAGCGCATACTGAACAACATTTACAAGCAGAACACGGGCAGATTTGTAGGTCGCATCCTTCACATGAAGAAGCTTGGGACATTTACATGTTTTCATCGCCAAGAGTTTCTAAAATTAATTTTCTAATACATGTTTTAGAGTCGTTTTTCACTACTGCCATGTCTTTGTCCGTTGTTTTAAGCGCAAGGGTAAAACCGTCATATAGAATTAGGCTAAATCCCTGTCTACCATCTCTCGCACAACGACCCGCTTCTTGCCAATATGACAGAATAGACTTTGGACAGCCGATATGGACAACAAGCTATACATCTCGGATATCTAATCCCATTCCTAAAGCAACGGTTGCAATAATGCATCGAATTCGGCTACTTCCACTTTTAAATTCAGTTAGTATTCTCTCTTTGGAATCTTGGTGTGTACTTTTATGATACATTTCTACCAAAATTTCATCAGCTTGTTTCTTTTTATCGAAGTATGCATCTGCACCGAAAGAGTCCTTAAAAGTTAAGAAAATTTCGGAGACAGTGTCAATAGATCGACAGTATATGATGTTTTTTTTTAGATTTAATACCGTTCAAGCGTATGTGGTCAATAAGACATCCCAGTGACATTTCGTATTCAGAACTTTCTCTTTTTAAAATCTGAATGAATATGTTGGGCCTATCTGGTGATTTGTATACAATATCGGTATATATATATATATATATATATCTTCATCGGATAGATAAAGATGTGTCGTAATATCAGCTTTAACTTTTTTGGTTGATGTGCCAGTTAATGCCATGACTGGAGTCTGAAAAAAAGCTGCGCAATTCAGATAATTGTTGATATTCTCGTCTGAAATTGTCTCCCCACTCGGAAATACAGTGTGCTTCATCAATAACTAGTAATTTCATGCGAGTCTGCCAGGTTTTAGACAACAATACATTCTTCCAGTGAGGCTTCAATAAGCGAAAATTAAAATCGAAATATACATTTAACATGACGGATCTCTACAATGACGGAATCATCCAAATCTCTTTTGGCTCATTTATGGCTTCGAAAAATACAGGAAATAGTTTTAGATAAATGCTTTTAAAATCTACATTATATTGTTGCCTTTTTGAACAGAGACGTAGATAATGTTATTACGGTGAATGAGAATTGTCTCGCTCGCCGAATATTAGTACGGTATACATGTATGAGAAGTGAAGGATTGAAGTCGACGTAAAATGGAAAAAAAAACAGTATTTTTATTGAATCGAACTTCCGGGTTTGATCGGAAGCTGGATTATATCGTATCAGACTGATGATTGCATATACTGTATATAATTATGAATCCCAGGTTATGAATACTTATACTCATACACATACGGTGAATGAGAATTGCCTTGCTCGCCGGCGGTATACGTACTTTTAAAGACCACAAGTTGACAACAATATATTAATGAATTCACATGTCGAACATAGACCCCGTTAACTGGTCAATTGAAGACAACTGTAAATGGATATTTGTTGAACATTTATTCCTGAAGGAGTAAAATTGGATATTTGTGGCAGTGAATGGAGTGAAATTTGATATATGTTGAGCAGTTCCTGAAGGAGTAAAATTTTACTCAGTAAGTTTGTATTATTTGTAGTCATGACAGGAAGGTAACAGATTAAAACAAACTGAAAATTCTCATATATTTTAATATTTCATTTAATGAAGGGAGCACCCCCTTTTTTTAAATTCCCTATGCATGGAATAGACACTCATCAAATTATTATTTATAATTCCAACATAATTCAATTAGGTTAAGTTGAAAGGATAGTTTTTAAAACTATACGCACAAAATTAAAGACAATAAAAATACTACAGAAATTCACCGGTATGTTCGTTTCCCCATACTTTCCGTAATTTGGAAAGACAACTTTTAAAAAATGGCTTTCAGTTTACACTGCCCACATCGCTGAAATAAACTTGGATTTAGTGTGATTTTAGGATTGTTTCGATTGAAATAAGTTATTTTTTAGTTTTTAAAATAGATATTTTATTGAAAAATCGTTTCTTATGGCTATGTAAATCTTTGGAAATGTCTGATTTCACCCGCACTGATAGCCGGTCTGAGAGTGCTAAAGCAAAATGAACAAACGAGATATGACTAAGCATTCCGCATGAAATAAAAAATGAAAAAATCCCAATGAAAACGTAAAATATGAATATGGAATGTGAAGTCATATGTTATAGGACTACAGGTTGGGCTGGATAGGATGCCTATACCATCACTTTTGTCATTACAACCATAGGGTGTCGCAGTCCCTAATTCTCGCATCCAGTAGTCTTCCTTTTGTCTACGGAGAGGTGTTGCTAGATTTGGATTGTTAGTCCTATGGTATATTTGTTCGATGATACGAACGCGCATTGAAAGGATCGAATGATCAGGTTGATTAAAATTATTTAGGAACTGTAAATTTCAATAATAAATATATCTAATAAATTGAAACACTGACTACTGCGCGGAAGATTAATAATGAATTATAGTCACCCAGCAGGGGTATCGACGAAGTCATAGTAATACAAACGTAGATATCAATTTTACTGCGCATGACACGTTTCTGGATTAGCCTTCACCTGGTACGCTCAAAGCTAAAATATTTGAAGATCAAATAATTTAAAAGTTTTAAAAAGGATGGACAAAATCGAGTAAGGTCATCTATGCCTGCAGAAAGGAGGAGAACCTTAATTTTAATAATAATTACATGATTCAGAACCTGTAAATTCAAAAGCTCTGATGCTGGGGGGAGGGGTCCCCTTGATGGAGAAACTAGATCATAATAATATAATCATTTCCTCTCTCCGAGTAATTGTTATTTAACGCCAAATCAGCAATTTGTTAGCTACATTTGTATATCCTCAGAACATTAAATTACATTTTTAACAGATGATGGTAATATATGCTTTGTCTACACGCGGACATCGATTTGGATTGTGGCAGCTCACTAAGACAATGGTAGCAATTTGTCAGCTACATTTGTCTATCCTGAAACCATTAAATTACATTTTGAACTGACGATAAGTGTACCCGTTTTGTCAACACGATGACATCACGTTTCATAGTGCTAGCTCGCTGACACAAGAGTGAATATGTCGATTAACGCGGTCACATTTCCATAGATTTGTCCTTGACCTGAACGGGGATCGCTAACATGAACTTCAGCACGCTGGTCAATAAGGGTTGGGATCCCATTAACCGGTCTAACCCCGCCATATATGTGTGCCTGTTCCAAGCCAGGACCAGAATTTTCAATGTCATATGTCGTGGTCTTTTTGTGCTCAGTGATTGAAGGAGACACGTGATTCAGATGGGTCTCCTATCGTATTCGCCATCATCTAAACCACAAATTTATTGCAAATTGAACAACATTATACAGTCAAACCTGTAAAGGATCGCCTTTGGGACAAAGAAAAAAGTATTTTAAGACAGGTAACCTCTTTAAAGAGCTTACAATAATATGACGTTTTCTGACAGAGCAAGAAAAATGTGACCTTTTAATTTTAAAATAGGTGACTGCTTAATAATGGACAAGTTTGGCTATATCTACAAAGCAACTCACTTAACGTACACCAACACGTAATTTTAATCTTTTATCTTTTGACTGGCGTCCGTTAATGTAACGGGATGCAAACAATCCTTAATGTAAATCATATTTATTCTACAGTAAAGTTAGTTGTATATCTCGCATGATTGTTCTTTCAGAAACAAAGAATGGAAGAACGATTTAATATTTACGTTGGCTGTACACTCTTTAGAATAAACAAATCCACGGTGCAGAGATACCCTGAAACACTTCTCGGATCAATGTCCAAATCGTCGGAATATTACAATAAAGACCATGACTGCTTTTATTTTGACAGAAATCCAGAGCTATTCAATACAATTTTGGACTTCTACAGGAACGATGCAATTCATCTTCATACAGATATTTGTGGCTGGTTATGGAAATCGGAGCTACAGTTTTGGAAAATACCATTAACGAAAATATCGGAATGCTGCTTTTCAGCTGTAGCAAAATACTGCGACAATGACAATCTTTCTGCTAATTTAAAGGCTGCATTTACTGTACAAGAAACACCAAGATTAAGCTCAATGACGTATTTGGGACGATTAAGGCACCGTTTCTGGCTATTTCTCGACGACCCGTCGTCATCAACATGCGCACGGGTAAGTAAATAGTATTTGTAACAGGTATGAAGTAAATATTGGGATAGGTGGATGCTATGCATATACCTCAATGATTCGAAAACAAATATAGAAAAACAACCAACAATTTCAAACCCTATCGTAAATCGCCCCTCCTCTTTCTAGCAACCAAAGGATATCAGAGAACAGCATAGCACTGCTCACATACTGAAATAAGGGAAAAGGGTCTATATTCTCCTTTGCTATTTTCAGGGCAAGACAAAGTTCATTAATATCGCACGGCTGTACCTAAAGGAGGGGTGCATGAGACAACCCGAGCAACGAGCCTTGGCTGCTACTGGAAAAGTATTGAGAATTTGGATAGGGGCGAACAATTTTGCATTTTGTACCTGGTACAATACGCCTACTCTTTCAAAGTCTACGAAATAGAGTTTCTAACGTTAATGAAGCGTGACACGCTCCAAAGATATTACTCACTATAGTCCACGGTCATGATTTCCATATTTTAACATGACAACCCCCTACTATTAAGACGGTGTCGCATATCCGCCCCGAGGATCGTCCAAGTCAAAGAAGCTTTTTAACAGTTTTAACTAGATTTTTAATATTGGTTTTCTATTCCTACGATTTTATTTCTCATGCCATGCATGATTCCAATACAACTAATATCATTAATAAGAACAATTTCAACATTAAACTAGAAATAAGAGGGACCGCTTTCATTTTCATGGTCATATAAACAGTAATAAATTTAATACCCTATAATATTTTGTTTCCTTGCAGGTATTTAGCATTATATACCTAACTATTGTTGTGGTGTCGTCCACCTTACCATGCTTGACAACACTTCCAAGCCTCCGGGAAGAACATGTAAATGCGACAACGTTAGCTTGGTATGCGTACATGTATGATATCAAGCTTTGGATCAACTTCAATAATCCAAAGGAAGTAATGTTTGTTACAACAGACAATCCACTGTGGCTATTCTACTTAAATCTCGTTGTCATTGTGTTCTTTTCATTAGAGACAATTTCACGTTTTCTTGCATGTCCATGTAGGTGCAAATTCTTTCGTGAATGGCTGAATATTCTGGACATTATTTTGTTACTTGGAATGTGGATCAATCATGGGTTAACTAAAACTCCACTCTTGGTATTTCTTGAGAATGAGAAGTTGGCATATCTTGTCTGTGCTTTTGACGCTCTTTCAGTACTCCGTTTGCTTAGATTGTTTCGATTAGCGAAGCAATACAACAGCTTGAAAATACTATTCTTCGCCTTAAAAGCTAGTTGTAAAGAATTACTATTGCTCTTAATAACATTCTTAGTGTTTGGGTGGGTTTTTGCGAATTTAGTGTATTATGTCGAAATTCGCGAATCTGAGACATTTCCCGACATGCTTGTAGCAATGTGGTGGGCGGTTGTGACCATGACGACAGTTGGTTATGGCGACATGTACCCAAGAAGTAGACTGGGTCATATTGTTGGATCAATGTGTGCAATGACTGGACTGTTAGTCTTGGCAATGCCAATTGCTGTAATCGCAGGAAAGTTCAATGATATGTATATGAAAAATAAAGAGCGTGAGTTTTATAATACATTACATAACGAAACTGTTGATACACGTGCAACTATCAAGGAAGAAAACAAGGTCGAACCATACCCTGTTAAGTGCGAAGTAATTAAAAAAAAGAAGGTTTCCTTGCAGTAAGTCAAGGAAGAAAACAAGGTCGAACCATACATACCGTGCTAAGTGCGAAGTAATTGTTCAAAAAAGAAAGTTTTCTTGCAGTAATTACACGTAGATCTGTATCTTACTATCAAAGCACGTAAGTTCGTAGATCTTAATTTTGTGGGTGATTCATTTACAATATATTCTAGGGTTCTTACATTCGCAGATGGCCAATGTTAAGAAAACGGTATCAAAATATAAAGCTACTGTGCTTGTATTATAATTATTAGTGCTATGCCAATTGATGAAAAGGAAAATAAAATATTTCATTAAATTCTTCAATTAGTGCAATGATTGAGTCATAAAATCCACAAAAATTGGTTAACAAAAAATAAAAGTAATTTACAGTCTATTGAATTAATTCGATTCATTTGTTGATGGATGATTGATAATATAAAATTACAAAGATATTATCATCGACCAATCGATTTTGTAATGTGAGTTGACCTTGATGTTTCATGCGCATGACCACACATCGGATCATTTCAAAGTTATCGTTTGTTTATCTTAAATAATTACTGCCAACAGTACATCCTTTTTAACAGTCAAACCTGTCTATGTGTTCACCTCTATTAAACAGTCACCTGTATTAAAAGGTTTGACTGTATTTGAATTATTTCAATACCTGGACATCGTTATTGTAATTTATTTACTATGAATTATTTAGTCCTATGATACGTTGTTGTTATTCGAATCACTTTAAAGTATGTGCACAATATTTAGTGTTTACCTACTTTTATTAATGGCGTCTGATTTCTGTACATCAATAGTCATATTTTGTATTAAACATCCTCTTTAATTTACTAAGAGTTACACGTTGTGCTTATGATGGAGGAGGGATTATAGTGATGGTGTTTAACGCCACTTTCAACAAGTTATACCGCGGCGGTCAGTTTTATTGATAGAAGGAACCGGAGTACCCGAGTACATTTCGTATTTGTGATGGGCAACCTCAATAGAAACAACAATCAATATAACGAGTCCACCTTTATTAAAAGTTTGCCTTTTACCTGTCGTTCTGTGTATTCCAAGTTAGAGTGTTTGTTAAATCCTTAAAAGGTTCAGAGGAACGAGAATTTCACGGTACGTAGGGGATTTATCAGGGGACCGTCATGGTCGTGTTCGTATGGTTGTTGAATTTACAACTACCTGTGTAAGCAGTCCCTTTCACCACTAAAGTTATGAGTTCGAATCACGCTCATAGCGAGGTGTACTCGATACCACTTTACGTGATAAAGTTTATCAGTTACTTGCTGCTGTTCTGTGGTTTCTGTCGGTAGTCAGGTTTCCTCCATCACTAAAACTGACAGCTACAATATAACTGAAACATTGTTGAAAGTGGCGTTAAGCAACTTATCACGTTACCCTTATGCAATTATACAATAGATAACAGGAACAGTAATGCCATCGTTTATTATAATGAACTTAGACACAATAATTACTATATTGTAAGCACCTCTAACAGATATAGTGCTACTTGTGCTGACAATATGTAGATTCCATACACATGGCCATAATTTCATTTATACACAGATATAGACAAGATACATACATTGTCGGAAAATATATAATTTATTCGTACCATCTTAAGAAACAAGTAGAAAAGCGTGCATTTGGTGAGCTTTTCTTACCTGTTTCTTAGTAAGTGCAAATTAATTTTATATCTTCCGACAATGTACCTATAAAGCATTTATTTTCCAATGTCAACATAGCCAACAGTAACTGCCAAATGGTTTTAAAAAGTGCAAAAACAAGGATTGCCCTAATCGTTTGTGATGGTGTCCTCTGTGAAGTCAGCGCGTATACTGTTACCGTTGCATACCGTCGCTGTACGTGTATCGGCTACCAGAAAAACTATATCTTGGTCAATGACTGAATATGACAAACATTTTTTTATCCAACCAATGCTGGATAAAAGGAAATTTCTTGCAATGCGATAAACATTGAACAGATATATCCGCCTTTAACGATGTTTGCCTCTAAAAATGTATTTATATATTTTAGTACAATGTAATATTAATGAATTAAGATACCGGTATAATATAATCAGTAGACAAATAACAGAAGAAATATCCTTTGGCCTAAAATTTCATTTGTCTCTAGGGAACCTTAGAGGTAAGAACTACTATAGAGTTTCTCCGGTGTAAGGTAAAACTCTTTTCATAATTTAACCCTGCCACATTTTATTGAAGTGTCTGTGACAAGACGGAAAAGTGCTTAGGGTATCGAATTTGCCTCTTTCTACGTGTTTTCCTGTGGATTTTGGAACTATTGCGACAGTTGGCATTTTGCTTTTGTTTTTCATATATAGGGATTTCTTTTAGTTGAAATTGAAGACTCGGATAAACAATTTGCTAAGATCCTAATAAACAGCTTGCTGTGAGGTCCCATTGCTGACCCGTTGTAAGTTCTTTCATAGTTCATGACTTATCACTGGGTTTGTAACTAGATTTAGATGACGGGTGCTACTAGTGGAACAGGAACTGCTTACCTTTCCGGAGCACCTGAGTTCACCCTCAGTTGTTCGTGGGGTTCGTGTTACTCGATCTTTAGTTTTATATGTATGTTTTGTAGATCGTTGTTTGTCCTTTTGTACTTTTTCTTTTGGTCATTGTGTTGTCTGTTCGTCTTCGATATACGGATTCTGGTTGCCCTTTGGTATCTTCAAGCTCTTTTTCCGCGATATACAGATTCTGAATTCAAATTTGGCATCTTCAAACTCTTCTTACCGACCCTACATATATTCCTAATTAAATTTTTGCTGGGGGCATAGATCCATCTCTTTGCCACCATTTGTCCTACATTACATTTTGTTTATAAGCTTGCTTACGTCCTTAATATAACTGAAATATCGCTTACATGACGATAAAACAGCCATCAATTAATCAATGAAGGCCGGTCTTGATAGCCCAATACAGAACTGTTCGGTTCCTTATACGGATGACCTTAACATCGATATATCATTAAACTTTGGCAGGTATGATGGAACGTGTAACAATAATAAATTAGGTGCAGCTCAGTCTAATGTTGCATTGTCACCATTCCGTGTTCCTATGGTAAACTAGTAAGGAGCAGGTAGGCTGTACCCGGTGTTGTATAGGTCATAACAGGATGACACAGAAATTAATGCTAAATGACGACCAATCACCTGCATGTATTCTATATAAACGGTAAAGAATACCGAAGGGGCAATAACAAAAACGACAGTCCAGAGAAACTACCAACATAGGGCACACAAGACGAAACAATCAAAGCAAAACACAACACAATATGTGTTGGACACCACTATACACAAACAAACACAAACAACGTAAACAAGATATGATCCATCTCACACACAACTGGAGGTAAAGACGAAGCGAACATCGTTTTAATGCGTAAATCGTACGGACATAACAACACGCGAGTATTTATATGCTACAGAAGATGTTTATGTTTCTTGCTGGGATGTAGAAAGTGTCAGTCTTTTACTGTATATCAGGTGGTATTTTTTTTTGTATTAAGATACAGATGGTAATTATATTTCTATTTTTTCTAATATGATATTATCCTTTTAATTAAACGTTTGTTTGCCGATATTATAAATAAAGGTTGGAGAAAACCGAATGGAAAATCGAGAATGGACAATCTCGATACACAAACAACATTTGGAACTTTTGAAATGGATATTTTATAACGATCAACGAGTTCGTGATGACCACCATTAATGTTTTTTGTACCGATGACTTCAATCCTGGGAGCAACCGAGCTTGTTTGTGTAGCTTTTGCTTAAAGTCTATACAGAAAATCACTATTCTGGACACCAGCACTAGAACAAAGAACCGTTGTATGACATTATATCAATAACAAAACAAAGTTATCATAACAGCCATGAAAATATGTCATCATGACCTTACATATTGACCTGAATTATTAGCTATACAGTTGTATGACATTATATCAATAACAAAACAAAGTTGTCGTAACAGCCATGAAAATATGTCATCATGATCTTACATATTGACCTGAATTATTAGCTATACAGTTGTATGACATTATATCAATAGCTAAAAACAAAGTTGTCATAACAGCCATGAAAATATGTCATCATGATCTTACATATTGACCTGAATTATTAACTATGCAGTTGTGACATTATATCAATAGCTAAAAACAAAGTTGTCATACCAGCCATGAAAATATGTCATCATGATCTTACATATTGACCTGAATTATTAACTATACAGTTGTATGACATTATATCAATAGCTAAAAACAAAGTTGTCATAACAGCCATGAAAATATGTCATCATGACCTTACATATTGACCTGAATTATTAGCTATACAGTTGTATGACATTATATCAATAGCTAAAAACAAAGTTGTCATAACAGCCATGAAAATATGTCATCATGACCTTACATATTGACCTGAATTATTAACTATACAGTTGTATGACATTATATCAATAACAAAACAAAGTTGTCATAACAGCCATGAAGATATGTCATCATGATCTTACATATTGACCTGAATTATTAGCTATACAGTAGTATGACATTATATCAATAGCTAAAAACAAAGTTGTCATAACAGCCATGAAAATATGTCATCATGACCTTACATATTGACCTAAATTATTAACTATACAGTTGTATGACATTATATCAATAGCTAAAAACAAAGTTGTCATATCAGCCATGAAAATATGTAATCATTATCTTACATATTGACCTGAATTATTAGCTATACAGTTGTATGACATTATATCAATAGCTAAGAACAAAGTTGTCATAACAGCCATGAAAATATGTCATCATGATCTTACATATTGACCTGAATTATTAGCTATACAATTGTATGACATTATATCAATAACAAAACAAAGTTGTCATAACAGCCATGAAAATATGTCATCATGATCTTACATATTGACCTGAATTATTAGCTATACAGTTGTATGACATAATATCAATAGCTAAGAACAAAGTTGTCATAACAGCCATGAAAATATGTCATCATGACCTTACATATTGACCTGAATTATTAGCTATACAGTTGTATGACATAATATCAATAGCTAAGAACAAAGTTGTCATAACAGCCATGAAAATATGTCATCATGACCTTACATATTGACCTGAATTATTAGCTATACAGTTGTATGACATTATATCAATAACAAAACAAAGTTGTCATAACAGCCATGGAAATATGTCATCATGATCTTACATATTGACCTGAATTATTAGCTATACAGTTGTATGACATTATATCAATAGCTAAAAACAAAGTTGTCATAACAGCCATGAAAATATGTCATCATGACCTTATATATTGACCTGAATTATTAGCTATACAGTTGTATGACATTATATCAATAACAAAACAAAGTTGTCATAACAGCCATGAAAATATGTCATCATGATCTTACATATTGACCTGAATTATTAGCTATACAGTTGTATGACATTATATCAATGGCTAAAAACAAAGTTGTCGTAATAGCCATGAAAATATGTCATCATGACCTTACATATTGACCTGAATTATTAGCTATACAGTTGTATGACATTATATAAATAGCAAAAAACAAAGTTGTCGTAACAGCCATGAAAATATGTCATCATGACCTTATATATTGACCTGAATTATTAGCTATACAGTTGTATGACATTATATAAATAGCAAAAAACAAAGTTGTCGTAACAGCCATGAAAATATGTCATCATGACCTTACATATTGACCTGAATTATTAGCTATACAGTTGTATGACATTATATCAATAACAAAACAACCGTCGTATGAATTATTTACAGCTAAAACAAAATCTGGTTTAGTGAGATTAATCGTTACTCTCTTAAACAAAATCTGGTTTATTGAGATCAATCGCTACTGGCCATGGCTTAAGCAAAATCTGACTTATCGAGATCAATCGTTACTGACGACCTTACCATTGTATTACATAATGAAATGAAATAAATCTTTTATTTCAATTGTTCAGCTAATTACTTATGACTTCACTATGTTGACCTGTGTGTATATCCAAGGGTCTTCCAGTAATTGACTACTGGTAGAAACTACCTTTTAAATGTGACTGTCAATAATATCGTTATTATAATCAAGCAAAACCTTAATGGATTGGTGTATTACTCAATCTCTAGCCTGATTTTAAATTTATAAAAGCCACATGTGTAGTAAAGGAGATTAAATTAATCCTAATATCAGAATATGTAACAAAAGGTATTTAGAAGACATGATCTATATGTTAATATTTTCATCACAGTAATAAAAACGTAGATATCTAATTAGTGCAACACACGACGTGTTTCTGGAATAACCCACAATAAAAAATCAAAAAGCCAAATAAAGAGAAACATTTGTTACGAGGATTATACGAAGGCGCGTGTTCACTTACTCGGGACTTCTCGGTTATGTTGATAAATAGAATATGAAAGAACTTTAGGTAATGAGGACTGTCTTCGTTTTGTTTTGGAAATCAATGTGTTCCGTGTGTTCGATGAAAAGTAATTTCATACACTTAACAGATTATAACAGCATATGAAGATATTCATGGTTGTTTTAATAAGAACAGTACACATGGGAATAAGTGAAAACAGTGTTTGACAAGGAAGGATGCAAGGAGACAACATTGGCGAAAATAAATTAGAAAACCAGGTAAATATAAAAAGTTAAGCAATTTATATTGATTATACAGGTAGTGTTAGGTGCTTACTGATATCTATATCCAAATGTGCATCAACATGACAATTATCTGTTAACTGTTAAACGTTGTTCTTGTGTATTGATCGGTTTATGGTGCTTAACGCCACTTTCAACAATATTTCAGCTATATCGTGGCGGTCAGTTTTATTTATGAAGGGAACCGACCTGTGGCAAGTCAGTGACCAACTTGATAACATAATGTTGTATCGAGTACATTTCGCCATGAACGAGGTTCGAACTCAGAACTAGTGGAGATAGGCACTGATTGCACAGGTATTTATAAATCCAACTACCATATGATCACAGTCAGGCCGGCCCCTGGACTTCTCATGTATTAGCAAGATAAAAGTACATATCTTATCTCCTACAGAGATGTAAGAAAATGATTGGTTTAGCGTGAACACGTGGACGCCCTGTATAACTCATACAGGGCGTCTGAGCTTCTTGTATGTTTTTCATACAGGGTTAGTAAATTTCATACAGGGTTAGTAAATTTCATACAGCGTTAGTAAATTTCATACAGGGTTAGTAAATATTTTAGACTCATAAAAGTAAGAAAAAACTCAGAACTTCAAATCCAAAGGGTGGTCGGTAAGATATATTCGTTACACAGTGTGTTAGTGACCTAATACGTTATATACGGGGTCTCGCCCCATATGGAATTTACTGACCCCGTATATAACGTATTAGGTCACTAACACACTGTGTAACTAATAATATAATGTATGAATGCATTTACGTACAATATATGTACATATTGATTACATATATCTTCTCAAACGTCCAATTCGCACTCCGGAAAACTGCTAAAATGTTTACATTACTCCAAATATCTAACCTGATAAAATTTATTGTTATTTGTTGTGACTTGTTTTTCAGGTATATAAAATGGAAGAACGTGTTCAAATAGACGTTGGTGGGACACTATTTAGTATAAACAAAGAAACTCTTCAGAGATATCCAGACACACTTCTCGGATCAATTGCACATTCATCGGAATTCAGCCAGGGGGACAACTGCTTATATTTTGACAGGAATCCTGAATTATTTAATACAATATTGGACTACTACAGAAATGGCCAAGTACACCTTCCATCAAATATTTGTGCTTGGGTATGGAAATCGGAACTTGAATTTTGGAAAATTCCAGAGATAAAAGTGTCTGATTGTTGCTTTTCAATATTTTCCAAATATGACGAAAGAAAAACTACTTTAGAATATCTCAGAGCTGCGTTTCATGTTCCAGAAATTTCCCTTTTCAACACCTTGTCATCTGCGGGAAAGTTAAGGTACCAATTATGGATGTTTCTAGATGAACCATCATCATCAAAATGTGCAAGGGTAAGCAATATAACCAATATGAGGACGGGACTGAGGTATCATATAAAACGACCCACTGTAAATTGTCACTAATAAAACGGTAACGCTAACGCTAAAATTGTTGTTGCCGTTGCAAGACATCAACATGAATATGAATATGAATTGCTGGTTTATACGACGCTAAAATAGTGCGGAAAGGGCGTTTGACCTTGGTGGTAAAGGGCATCCAACCAATAAAACTAAGACAGGCATTACACCTTTTTTAAACCCCCAACAACAACACACGTTCGTTGTTCGTACTTGGTTGGATACATAATTTATGAGCAATTTACATTATTATGTTATATTTCATTTATTATTTATCTCCAACATTTGTGAGCTCGTGGATACCTACTCATAGATTGAACAAAACTCATGGGAGAATTGGAGAAATAAATCAATCTGAAATCCTGTCTGTATGATATCAGCTTACTGGCAAATAATCGAAATTGCAGATATATGCACAGATATATGCATTTAAAATATACTCTGTAGCAAAACATTCAACCATTCAAACATATTTGCAAGTTTTCCAGAAGATTTTCTACATATTGCCCTATGTCACACATTCCCATGTGGTGTTGCTGCACTCTTGAATAGAACCGCATCGGTGGCGTAAAGGGTGAGCGTTTCCGCTTCGAGAGCCAAAGACAATATAAATGTTCCGCTAAGCACACAGCAGCAAACGATGATTGATTCGGAATCAGGATATGTGTCCGAATGGAGCGAAATGTCTATCCATTGTTGGTTTCTGCGAGCTTGCACAGTAAAAATCTAACTAAGCGTGTTGATCTAGTATAAAGCGGACGTCATGTCATCATCACCCCCATCGAAAAATAACTTGTTCTCGTCATGGTATAGCTGAAAAATAATCGTCAAACAACAATCGCTCACGATATCACATATCTGAATGACCCCTGATCTGATACACAAACTCTGTAGATAAACATGCAATAAACATTTCTACCAACGTTGCCAATAAATAAATGTTCCTGTTGAAGTGCAAATACCTACCATTCGCCTAAACCCACTTAAACCTTATGGAACGTGTTGTGCGCATTACATATGATATGTATATTTTTTCTTGTTTTTAAGCCTTGTCAATTCAAGAAATACCGTCATAAATGTGTACTGGTGCAAACATATATTTTTATACAGGTATTCAGTATTGTATATCTGATTATATTTTCTTGTATTTTATAGGTAGTGTATATCTAATATCAATCTGATATGTATATTTTTTCTTGTTTTTAAGCCTTGTCAATTCCTGAAATACCGTCATAAATGTGTACTGGTGCAAACATATATTTGTATACAGGTATTCAGTATTGTATATCTGAGTATATGGTCTTGTATTTTACAGGTATTGTATATCTAAGTATATTTTTTGTATGTTACAGGTATTCAGTATTGTATATCTAAGTATATTTGTTCTTGTATTCTACAGGTATTCAGTATTGTATATCTAAGTATATTTTTTGGTATTTTACAGGTATTCAGTATTGTATATCTGAGTATATTTTCTTGTATTTAACAGGTATTCAGTATTGTATATCTGAGTATATTTTCTTGTATTTTACAGGTATTCAGTATTGTATATCTAAGTATATTTTCTTGTATTTTACAGGTATTCAGTATTGTATATCCGAGTATATTTTCTTGTATTTTACAGGTATTCAGTATTGCATATCTGAGTATATTTTCTTGTATTTCACAGGTATTCAGTATTGTATATCTGAGTATATTTTCTTGTATTTCACAGGTATTCAGTATTGTATATCTAAGTATATTTTTTTGTATTTGAAGGTATTCAGTGTTGTATATCTCAGGATATTTTTTCTTGTATTTTACAGGGATTCAGTATTGTATATCTGAGTATATTTTTTCTTGTATTCTACAGGTATTCAGTATTGTATATCTCAGTATATCTTTTCTTGTATTTTACAGGTATTCAGTATTGTATATTTAAGTATATTTTTTTTTTTATTATTTCACAGGTATTCAGTATTGTATATCTGAGTATAGTCCTTGTATCCGCTACGTTACCGTGTCTCATGACCCATCCAAACGTTCGTGTAGAGGTCTGGAATGCAACAACATTAGCATGGTATTCACATCTTTATGATATTGAAATGTGGATCAATTTGAATAACCAAAAAGAGGTAATGTTTGCAACAACTGAAATACCATACTGGCTAAATTGCCTCGATCTTGTGATTACTATTTTCTTTACAGTTGAAATATTTTCACGTTTTCTCGCATGTCCGTCGAAATGCAGATTTTTCCTTGAATGGCTGAATATTATAGATATACTCTTGTTAATTGGAATGTGGATACATTTTATCATTCTCAAATATTATGAAGAAAAGTTAATGCAGAGTTTAAGATTAACATACTTTTTCTGTTTTACCGAATCTCTATCGGTTTTCCGTCTACTTCGATTTTTTAGGGTCGCAAAACAGTATAGTAGTCTGCGAATACTA
Organism: Bathymodiolus septemdierum; assembly: GCA_963383655.1. NCBI lineage: Eukaryota > Metazoa > Mollusca > Bivalvia > Mytilida > Modiolidae > Bathymodiolus > Bathymodiolus septemdierum. The sequence continues at coordinate 15,717,028 of OY726523.1, forward strand.
TTCCTTGCGTTTCAATCTAGCATAAAAGAATTAATTTTGCTGTTATTGACATTTATAATACTTGGATGGGTTTTTGCGAATTTAATGTATTATGCGGAAATTCGCGAAAGCGAAACATTTCCAAACATGCTTGATGGAATGTGGTGGGCCGTTGTTACTATGACAACTGTTGGCTATGGTGATATGTACCCAATGGGTACTCTAGGCAGATTTGTAGGATCTATGTGTGCTATGTGCGGGTTGTTAGTGTTAGCCATGCCTATTGCAGTAATTGCAGGCAATTTCAACGATCTATATCAAACCAATGAAGAACGCGAAACATTCAACAAATTACATGATATGAATGAAAGCACCAACAAAGAATCTTGCATCGAAAATAACACAGTCGAGCCATTTCCAGTTAAAAGCATCGACTGCAAGGAAATAAAACTAAAGAATTCTAAAGACGTAAAGTAAAGTTACATTTATGTTATTTTCAGAAGATTTGTTTGAATAAATTCATTGTTGATGGTCCTCATTATATTTACCTACCGTCCGTACAAAGATTTTTTCATTGCTTAACTTTGTGTATGCCCTTTGGTTTTATTGCTCCACACACTATATTGTTTGGCTTTTCACTCTTTCGAGTTTAAGAGTACCTGATGAAGGTTATTCCAGAAACGCGTCGTGCGCACTAAATTTTATATCTACGTTTTTATTTCGACTATGAAAATAAAGCTTAACAGTGATGGTCAACAATTCCACTAATATCAACAAAACAAACAATAACATCTCACCTAGTATTACACATTCTGTTAAACAAATATTGAAATTTAGAGAGGACTTATAATCTTTTTCGTAATAACCGAGCTTCAGTATAACAAGAACCTTTATATATTCAAAGTGGTTGACGGTGATTATTAATCTATTCATTATAAGAGATGTTTCATCTTACCCGATTTCATTATAAGTGGACTGGTCTGTATCATCACCAATTATTTCTTGTTTCACACCATATTTGGCATATCGTGCAGTGGTTTTGCTTAAAGTGCTTAACGCAATTTTCAACACTATTTCAGTTATATCGTATGGTCAGATTAATTGGTGGATTGATTGATTTATTGATTGATTGATTGGTGTTTAACGTCCAGCGAGCAATTTTTCAGCTATATTCAGGACGAGAACATTTAAAAATTTAAACGCCACGGGACTCGAAACAAGGAAAGGTGATAGGTAGGAACGGATAATTTTGCCAGTGCAACATGTCTCTTATGGACCACTCATCATGAGCAGAATGAGCTGTTACACTGGGTTCTTTAACGTGCGGATAGGGTGGCAATCTCTCAACACGGGACCTCGGTTTTATTGACGTCTCATCCGCAGGACGGGTTGGTTGTGAATTGTTACATTCCGCACAACCGACGGACGCCCCTTCAGGCCGAAGAAGCTCTCGGTCCCATTTCTATACCCCGGGGAAACCTGGTGCCTATTCTACCCCTGGCACACCCTCCATTAGGGGGGTTGTATTAATTGGTGGAGGAAACCGGAGTACCCAGAGAAAACCACCGACCTGTTATGTTTAAATAGCTGTCGCAAGTCACTGACAAACTTTATCACATAATGATATATCGAGTACACCTCGCCTGAGCATGGTCCGAATTCACAACGTTAGTGGTGATAGGTACTGATTGCACAGGCAGTTATAAATCCAACTACCATACGATCACCGGTTGCCATTACCTATGTAAAACTATGAAGTTATATCAATTAACAAATAACAAAGATATATGCCGGGTGCAGCATGGTGCGACATCAGCAAGTCGACAAAGACTTACTCCTGCATCAGTCTTACTAAAACCGAGCATGCTATTTGTAATTGTGTTGCAGGTTCTGACGATTATGCCAAAAAATAAAAAAATAGATTCCACTATACAAGAATCAAGACTACTTGTTCCTTCCGATTTTGACCGTAAGAACAAGGAGTCTTGACAACTAGGGAATGTATTTCGTGTAATTTGTTATGAATTGACTGGTCCCGGTTGCTTTGCCAGCGTTTTAAAATATATTTCATAATAAAAGGCTTAAAATCAGTAAATGGTATAGAACATTACAATTGGATTCGAGGTTATTCAATGCGTCATTGACTTCCTGGTCGACGACTGTGTTCCCATGGATACTTCGAACCCTGGTTCATTACCGTGTTCTTGTAGATATATATATGTCAAGAAATTCAGAGATACAACATTTCCTCAACAACAGCTTCAAGCGTCTCTGTAATTTGATAAGTTAAAAAATCTCAAATTTTGTTTGTAACTTTCAATTGTCAAGCAGCACGAACGGGAATCTGATCATATCATACACTTATATTTACTAGACAAAGAAACACATACAAGAGCAAGCCTTACAGCTTTGGCTTTTGTAGTAAAATTCAACTTGCAGACTTATTCAGATTTTCTTACCGTATTTCAGCAAGTTGTTGATTGTAGCAAAATTTTCAAACTTCAGGAGGTCATTTTTATATGTTAGTTTACGATTTAACATTGAGGGATTTCGTGGAATTTCAACAGGTATTTTCATCCAAATTGATTTTTTTTATTTTGCAATTGTGACTTGCAGCTTACAGCAGGATTGGAATGATAAGCCACGAGTTTGATTACTAACGGCAGATCAAGTTTGCTTCGACTGTTATACAATGAAGATTCCGTTACCTCAACATTTATGAATTTTTTAAACATACCAAAGGCGTAATCTGAAGCCGTAAATCAAAGGACAGACAATACAATGAGGAAATGTAATTGAGCAAATAGACAAACAATGGTTGAACAAACACTACACAGAAAGAAAAGATCAACATGAACACTCCCATCCCCATAAAAATCTGGGGTAAAATGAATTCCTCCAGAAAAGTAAGCAGATACTGCTCCACTAGTGGCACCCGTCGTGCTATTGTTAAACGCCATGCGTTTATCTGCTACGGGAATCATGCTGAGAGACCATTTGGGTACAAAAATCATATCATGATATTATTTATCATCCTTTCCATTTTCCCATACAGGAATGTGAACTTTACATTCTCCCATTCAGACGTATGGATCAGCATTTAAAATTGTGCATTACATAGACGAGTTTGAAGATACCAAAGAGGTAATCAGAATCCGTATATCGAAGAACAGACAACGCAATGGCCAAAAGAAAAAGTACAAAAGAACAAACAACGATCAACAAAACATACATATAAAGCTAAAGATCGAGTAACACTTAACGCAGCTACAGCTAATAAATATTTCAATCGTTTGAAATAAGTGCAATCGTACATTGATTGTATTCTCCCTTCTCGATTCCGAAAGGATACTGCATTGTATTGAATATTCTATATAAACATCCGAAAATTCAACATAACAGTGTCAGAACAAGATTGTTTTGTTCTCTCATCGTTGGTACATTGCAGCATCAATTCACTTAGCATAACGAAGCAACAATTAGCACCAACTCTCCAACCCTCAGCTAAATCAACTTGATCAGACTAAAGACTGACGTTATACTTGTGCTCAGGAGGAATGAATATGGTAAATAGAAATGTATTTGTATTAATTAACTCGAAAATATTATATAATACATTTATGGAATATACCCTCAGTACGGAATTTAAATTGCCAAATAAGACCAATATCACTTGTTGACCACACATACGCCCACGTAATCAGATTATGTGTTCCATTGTCCACACAAACTCCCACGTAAACAGATTATGTATTTAAATATAGATGTAATAATAAATCTATTAATGTCAACATTATTATTTATAGGTATTAAAGCCTATATCGATGACAATAATAGAAATATTTTATATATTAACCCCCCCCCCTTTTGGTTTGGCAAATGAAAACCATATATGCGTAATATTTTAAAGAAAAAATAAGCAGTATATTATCATGTACAAATATAATAAATTAAATCAGATTTATTGGTGGAGGAAACCGGAAAAAACCACCGACCTGCCGCAAGTCACTGACAAACTTAATCATATCGTGTTGTATAGAGTACACGTCACCATGAGCGTGTTTCGAACTCAAAGTTAGTGGTTATAGGCACCGATTGCAGAGGTTTTTGTAAATCCGACTATCATACTCCAATTTTGTCCCCCAATAAAACTGACCGCCACGATAATTGAAATATTGTGGAAAGTGGCGTTAAACACCATAACCCAAATAATTAGATTCCTATTCGAGTATATAACATGTGATTACATATACATACGGTATTTCTATGTATTTTATGTAATAGGTGGTTAATTTGTAAAAGTAAAGGAGATGATGGTTTTGTCACGTAACGTGTATTTGAATTGATTTATTGTGCTTAACGCCACTTTCAGCAATATTTCAGCCGGGCCCTGTAACATGTAGGCCTATTACTTTGCTTCCATGTAAAAGAAATGCTATTCCAAGAGGACAATGGCACTGAATAAATATAAATAACCATATTATTAATATATACAAGAAATATACAGAGGTTTGAGAAAACCACGAATTACACTTATGAGAACTAGGGAAAAACTTATGAAACCACGCTTTTTTTAATGATCTCAAATATAACTTTAAATCTATGATACTAGCAATTATATTTCGGCTAAGCTGCGCTAGTATGAAACCAAAAAGCATTCACATACATAACAAAACAAAACAACAACAGAATCCATGCAACTGTCTATATTACGAAAGATATTACGATATATTTATGTCAGAAATTGATTATCAATACAATCATATAACAGTCAAAATTATTTTTATTCTCGATATTAAATTACTATGCATGCATTGAGCCACCCGGGCCCCTTACTCAGATCATGATCCTGAAACATTGAAAGGGTCTGTTAGAATATACGAAATCGAAGTCCTTATCTACATGTAATATATTAATAACAACCGTGCATCGCTAAACATTGCGGCCTAGCCATTTGTCTTGTGTACATACAGTCGACGAAGCTACAAATACAGTCAAACCTGTAATAAGAGGTCACCATTGGGACAAAGAAAAAGTGGCCTTTGAAGACAGGTGCCCTCAAAAAGAGGTTCAATTGATATGAAATGTTCTATGACAGGACAAGAAACATGTGACCTTTCAATACAAGTGACTGTTTAACAGAGGTGACCACTTGGGCAGCTTTGCCTGTATCTCTATTTTGTGATAAACCACTATATTTCTCACAATAAAAGTACTCTGAAATTGATATTGCTAATATGCTGAATTTCTTATTAAATTAAATTCGTTTTGGTTTGTGGTCGTGTTTTTCGGCTTTCCAATTGGTATTTCTTGTAATGCTTCTTCCAAATTGAATTGTTTTTGCAATCAAATGAGGGAAACTTCAGTTAAGGGTGACTGGAGGATACGAACATTAAGCTGTCTAAAGCCTTTAATGTCACCTCCTTCAAGTTGTATTGAGAATAAATAGATTTTAATACCTTACTAGATATGGGATGAAATGATCAGACTCGCCCACTTTCATGCTCAGACTGATCCACTTTCAACGTATCATTTTGAAAATCCGTGACTTACAAAGTACATACGTTTGTATGCAAAAACTAGGTACAATGTACGAATATGAATGAAGACTACGAATTGTTTAGGGGGATTTCATTCGCGTCCATGATGGTAGTCCTAGCATTTATCGTTTACATATTGGTGACGATGTTTTAAGCGTTCAAATCCTTTTGAGTGAGTGTCTTTTATTTTTACAGCCAGATGAGTTATTTCAATGTTTCTGCTATATCATTGCGTGCACAAGTTGCTTTTTGATGATATGGCGAAGACTTCTATTTAGTAAGATTTTTGTTCGGCTAGCCCCTTGACACAGTCGACAGATGGACATGTCGCTCTACTCGAACACATTAACCCGACTCCGAGCCAACCAAGATTAACTATTACATGTGATCCTAAATGACGTGTGCTTAGCGGAAAAGCAACAACTGGCAATATTATATGTCTTGGTGTGTTCTGCTCCGAGATCGTACTTACGGTCTACCACACTAGAGGTGAGTGCATTAACCATTATACCGCCGAGGCGGTCGTTCATATTGGAAAGCTCAACAGTGACAAATTACTTAATGCTTACGATGTTTCCTTGTTCAGTTTAAAATCCAATCAGTAATCATATATATAAAGTACCTACGATGTTTTTGTGTTCAGGTTGGAAAGTCCACCACTGATCATTTATTTAGTGCTTACGGTGTTTGGTCGTTCTGTTTGAAAAGGCATTGTTAACTATATATATTTATTACTGAAATTGACAGTTCCTAAAGACATTGATGATCTTAATCGATTTTGAGTATCATTAAAAACAATATTTGGCTTTCCTATCATTCGACTTTGTGGCTAATCTGATGAAATTTACTCATGAAACACGTCGTACACACTAAATTTGATATCTACGTTTTTATTACGATGTTTGTACGTTCTAGTTGAAAACAATCTATTTAAAATGAGATGTTTGTTGTATCTGTTTTTAAATTTTATTTCTTTCGTGATAAACTAGGATCTAACACAATCTCGTTTGAAGTCATATCAGGTAAACTTCCATTCACCTTTGACCGTTCAATGATATGTAAGACAGTTATACATATTGACCAATGGGACAACAGCTCTTGGCCTCTACTCGGTTTTAATGCCTTAAGATTTAGTAATCTCATTAGAGAATAGTCTGTTGAAAATATGAACCCCGATGTTGCCACATATTGGTTGTCGTTGAATGTTAGTGTATCGCCACAAAATATAAAAATAATAACAATAACAAAAAGATACAACCATCTAATGTGATTGTGGATAGTGGCGTCATACATGACTTGCCTATGAGTAAGATGACGGGTGTCTTATCAGAAGCAGGAACTGCTTATCCTTCGTGAGCACATGAGATCACTCCCGGTTTTTGGGATATCCGTGCTGCTCATCTTTTTAGCTTTCTGTGTTGTGTTTTTGTGTTTTATTTGTCTTCGTCCTGTGTCTTGTGTGCCCACTGTTGCCAGTTTCTCTGGATTGTCCATTCTTGACTGGCCCTTTGGGTGGTTTTCTCTAACGTTTACTTAATTAAATTGGGTTGGACAGACTGTCAGTGCTCATTCATCAAGTCTTCGTAATGTTTGGTCGTTTTGATTGGAAACACTATCAGAGATTATTGATCAATAGCTTTCAATGTTATTCTGGTTTGTTAAACCATCATTGATTTACGATTGCTTACGATGTTTTTTCTAAAGATAGATTATGTTTCAAATGCAGATATCTTTATCACTTTATCTGTGGTAACAGAAGCATTACTATTTATTGAGAAAGACGGCACGTTTTGTTTAAAGTACAACAAATGGTTCCAATAGATGTGGACTCAAACCTTTATTTAAATATAATACAAATAAAGATCTTTCCTTTAAATTATATGTTTTAACATCATTGTTTACTTGTGACAGATCATTGTCTCATCTGACATGAATAGCATGATACAATCTTTTATATATTTTTACATCCTGTTATATGGTTTTCAGAAATTACACGTCTGGGAATACTGGTACAATTGAAATAAAATGAATGACAAAGGGTCATTTATATGTTAAAAACCTTCTAATAGTGGAGTGCCTGAGACTCGATTTTTTCATTTCTAATGCACCTATGTGACATGCAGGTAAATCGCATATCAATGGAAAGCGCAAAATGTGCACAATCCAATAAGACATGTCGTCAAAGTGAAATATGGTACCTTTTCGCTACCATTAGGGTCAAAGGTCAAATTGTAACTTTTTACTATTTTTACAATGAATTACTACTTATAATTTTTCGAGACCTTTAAGAACATTATATCATGAAACATCTTTTTTTCCCAACAAATACTACGCTTTCTAAAGATGTGTGTCAAGATTTAATCTGTGTGACGTTTTATGACGTCATTTTGTGACCGATTTATGAAACTATGGGTCTAGTAAATACTGATTGTTTTTTCAAATTATTTCTGCAATATGCATGATATATATGCATTTTGTTACAAATAAATCTGTCAGAGTTTTCGTAGAACGAATGGGAAAAAAATACTAATGTAAAAACAGGGGTCAGAACGTCTATACATACGACGAAGATTGCCGTGAAAACATGATACGATACGTCGGAAAATCAACGGTAAGAATCTTCTTGACTATAGACAACAAATCCAGGAATACTATTACTAGAATCGGCTTCCTGTTAGTGAGGGAGCCTACTAACCTTACATAGACTGGAGTCAATCTTGAGTAATTAGTCTTGCTGGCCACAAAGAAACATGGAATCATTGAACTCAACGAACTAAGATGAAGAGACCACAAACCATCTCTCTCTGACCTTATATTCTGCAGCATCAAATCAACATCATGAAGGAATATATCCAAGTATCGAAATGTTGCTGAGGTAGCAGAAGCATTTTTCGAAACTCTATCATGAGGAGAGAAATATGAATTTCAAACAAAAACAAGAATTTGCTGACCTGTTTAAAATTCTGATGGCGTGAGTAACTGTCGTAGCATTGAAAAAGGGATTTCCAAAGATCTTGGGGTATGTTTGTTAGGCTGTTGTTTGTGTCACACCAATCAAAACATATTGACAACCACAAAGAAATCAGAGCTTTGTATGCTAGAGTAAGAACACGTACTGCTCTATTAAACTGTTTACCTGATAGCATATGTTGTACTGTGCATGAAACATATATCCCAGACTCAACAATAAGGTCTGATAAACCGCCGTCACTCCAGTGTTTGCCACTGCATGCTTTGAAACAAGACAACGTGTGAAAGCCTCCAAGAAATAATATATGATTTTTAAATTCTTCAGGGTTTGACTATTTCACTTGTTGTGCTATAGCGTATAGCTGCTGGTCAAAGGTCTGAATTGAGAGTTGTTGACCTGCCTTTGTGCACATTTCAACACATCTTTTCACGTTAGTGCACAGTTGTCATGTCAGTTGGCTTTGCATCTACAATCGGTGGATAGGCAACCTTACTAAAGGAGGGGCTACTTTTAGATATCACGCGAAAATAGCCTGTCCAAAACGGAATTATCTGTTGGTCTGTGACAAGCTGACTTGAGATAGGAAGTTCGAAAAAAGTCTCAATAATACCCAAACTACATTTGGTGTTTCTGCATTGTTTACCTGACAGGATAACATTTGGACATGTGCATCAGCACAGCGGACATGTTCTACACATTCCTTTGACTTCTTGAAAGGAAGACATGCAATGATGTTAGATGATGCCTCCGTTATATGAAGGGAATGATCTGATGAGCGTTTGATTGGACCAACAGTAGGCCTGTCAGAGAACGATTACACTTGAAACACAGCTCTAGCCATTGAATGGAAGGTGTCTTTTCTATCAATGTTTTTTGTGTTAATGTCAACATTATCTGCTCACTCCTGGATAAGGTTGGTCTCACCATTGGTTGAAATGATTCCATATGACCCTTGTTCGATCTATTTTCAAATTGTTTTGCATGGTCAGCAACGCTTGTAAGATAGTGTCTTACCTCAGAGCAAGATGCACACAATCCATGACTGCAAGATATCAATCAGATTTTAAGGACCATCAATGTTGTTAATCTGTAATGCGAATCCCAAATGGAAAGAAGTAAATTTGTTTTTGCTTACAGACACAATGCATTCTGTTAAAGATAAACATTTTCGAAACTTTCCTATTGGAACAGAAGTGCTATCGTTTTGCTGACTCGAATGCAAAATTATCCTGCAGCCAAAACATGAAAGTTTTCAAAGAGGAAAGAAGCTTAACATCAGAATTTGATATTGAGACCTCTTCAGGTGCAGGGCATTCGTAATCCGAAAATGTCGTTGATTTGCCTTCTCAAAATGCCGGCCGCAGCATGTAAAAGTTGACCTTCATCACATATATGGGCTATATTGCTCAAATCATGAACAGTTGCCGAATGCATGTCTGCTTTTATGCGTGTTGCAGCACCAATTGCTTCAGGAGTTGAGATGACACTGCTATGAATACGGTTTGACATACCCCGACCCTGCTGTGGTTATATTGTTATCAAATCATCAAAATGTCTTTCTAATTTTTGTTGAAGTCTGTGTGATGTGTAACTTTCCTTTTAATCAGAGGGCAGAAATTCAGGAAAAAAAAGTTCTAGCAGTTGGGTTAAAGTGAATATCTTTTGTGAGGTAGCAAGTCATCTTTGATAGTTGAAATGAAGGATTGAAATAAGTTATCATGTTCAGATGTTGAATAGTCTTCACTGTCGTCCGTAATTCTTTTGAGCAAGTAATTTGTCATACAAGTAGCATGATATATTGCATGCTATGCAAACCCATCATTAGTAATTCTGTGTACCATTTCGCCATCATTGGTCAGTGTTGCTATGCTCAAAAGTCTTTTTGTTCTCTCATCGGATGTAATTTTGTGTAATATTTTGTCTCGTTTACATGTCTTGCATTGACAGAACACGCTTATAGACCAGTCTATATCAGAAGATCTACTGAACCAGACTACTCACTGAGGTAGTATTTTCAGTGGGATTGGTAACATTTTAAGCAGTAGTAGAAAATACAGAGGCTGACAAATTGTGTTTACTTGTAACAACTTCTATGATATTAATTGTTTTCTGTGTGTACATTTTCAATTGTCTTAAACTCGCCAACTAATCTCCTATTAACCTCATCTGTACGCTTAGCTATGGCAGAGATAAATGTAAAACGGCTTCTACTCGTTGAACTACTCAATTGCTCTGATGAAAACACCTGGCATATAACACGGCGTTGCAAATTCATAAACGGCCTTCCCCTTTTAGAAGATTCGAAGGGGGTGCTACTTTAACAGGACTTGAGTGATCAGACATATCTTAAAAAAAACTTTAATTTCAGTGATCTATTTCATGGTACATGCACCAGAGTCGTACTAGTTTGCTTTAATGTCAACACAAATACAATATTCGCTCACAACGTTGACTTTATTAACTCATCTCATCGCAGTAATCGAGTAATTCGTGATAATGTACAGAGTGATTCGGGGTGAATAGTACGCGGAACACACTTCGGTAGATGATGAGCAATCAATTCCGGAACACAATAGCTTTTTAAATAAAAAAACAAAAAATACCCTTTCCGATGTTTCCGCGAATCGAACTTTATCTGAAATACAATTGAAATTGTTAATACTATTTAAAACATTTAAAATCGGAATATTATTTGCAAACTATTTAACACTTAAGTACAAAGTGTACTCTCAATGTAGAGAAAAAACTCACAAAACCGTACAAAATCGCAAATTATGTTAGAAAAGTGCATTATTGTTAAACATAAAGATATATGCCGTATTGTCCGATTAATATTGCGTAAATAAAACGCATGCATTTATTTTCAAAAGTACATTTACAAAGAATATATGGTTTTCTGCAGTAGTACATGTATCAGTTAATTAAAATGAAATTTGAAAATTAATGTCAAATTAACAAAAATTGTACCATACGACTTCGTGACGACAGCTTAAAACATGAAATATAATCATTTTACTTTCATTTAAAACAAAAAATTAGCTACATGTCAGGTGGGTGCAATAAACTCGAAAACTAATCGTCTTTTTTAAAATTGTCACTGCACTACAAGTAATGTGGTTATAAGTTAAATGCTTTCGTGGGTCAAAATATGGTGTCAATACTTTAAAAATCCAATTATCACATATTTTGTATTAATGAATTGGTGAATCCACTATTAATTCAAGATCAATAGCTGAATGCAGGGGTTTAATTGGTGGTAGAAAAACATCATCTGGAATGTATTATTACAATAAAATAAAAATGCTCGGATCATCCAATAATTTTAATTAGAGGGGATGACTGAGTTAGTTCAAAGTTCAATGTGTGAGGCCAAATTATTTTTTTATCTACAGGTGAGCGTTCATGCATGTGTGTTGGCTCTCGTGTACACAGTAAACTGTTCTAATATTTTGTTTTCAAGGAATGACAAATGCCGAGGTACTACATCAGGTAGAAGAGGGATACAGAATGACCGCGCCATCAAGTTGTTCACATACATTATATGTTATCATTAAAGAGGGTGCATGGTATTTAACGCCACTTTCAATCATTACAGATTGCTGGAAGAGACAAGACATGGAAAGACTGTAATGATTATACCATCGGAACACCTCGACTCGGGATCCCGGAAGTGACGAGACAATTAAGTTATATTTATACCGGAGTCACCCGAAATAATTCGAACTGTAAAGACGTACTCGATCTCCATCCTTGACGAATACAACTATAGTTCCCGGTGACCAAAGACCTGGAATATATTATTCAGGTATAAACTAATATTATTTATTACAAGACCATCATTTCAAAAATTAAAACGGCACTTAGATTTTTTCCTCACCATAGATGTGAATGAATATTATTATTTTACATAACACAATGATTTTAAATTAAATACAAAATAATAAGATTGAACTTACAAACAGTAATTTGTAAGCAATTTTTATAGAATCTGTTTTAAAAGGGCATTTAGTTTGTAGATTTTTATATTAATTTTAATTTCATTAAAGAATGTTGAAAGAGACAAGACATGGAAAGACTAAAAAATTAAAACGGCAATTGTATTTATTTATTTATTTATTTATTATTTCATTTAATTTATTAATCTTTTTTTCATTTTAAATTTAAGATTTGCATCTAGATTGTGTCTTCTCCCATTATTACGGCGTTTTAACCCTGCTGAACCAGTGGTGGAAAAATCTGTAATCCTCTAGAGGATTAAAATGTCTCGTGCCTTTCTCCGCATGTTGTCAAATCGGTAATTTTGAAGGATTTTGAAATAAAGTTCGCGTTAAATAATGGGAGAATCAAATTCTCCTTCAGTTGGCCATGTGGGTTACGATATTTCTCCACTGAAGAGAGTTAAATATAAAATTTCAACCACTCGCCGTCGAGTGGTTAAAATTTTTAATTTAACTCTCTTGAGTGGAGAAATATCGTAACCCACGGGCAACTGAAGGAGAATAGGAAGTGGATGTGGTCGAGTGGTCTAGGGCGCTAGCGTAAGGCTAAGCGAATGGTGCTGCAGTGTATCAATGGTGTGGGCTCAAATCCCGTCGAGGGAAGAACAAAAATTTGACAGCTCTAAAATCTAATTCTAACACTGTTTGGTTTAATTTTCAGACGTATATATATATATATATATATATATATATAAACATACCCTATTGTCCTTAATAAAAATATGTATCTTCGAAATGATGAGTGCGGTAGATCGTGGATTCGAGCTCTTGTCGGGTAAAACCAAATACTATAATATTGGTATTTGCAGCTTCTCTGCTAAGCACGCAACAATAATGAGTTAGAGCAAAGACTGGTAGGTTCGGAATCGAGATATTGTGTCTGAGTGGAACGGCATGCTTACCCGATGACTACTGTTTCAGTGAGCTAGTACTATAAGGATATAATTAAGCGTGTTTGTCTAGTACAAGGTAGATATTACCATCATCTCATCGACTAACCTGTTCTATCAATGATATAACTGAAGAATTGCTCATTTGGCCGTAAACAACAATCACTCACTCTAGCAATCGCCCTTAGTGATATTATTTCATAATCACTGGCATCGGAGGAGTATATTAAATTATTGGAGGTGGGGCGGAACTGAATATTACCCCCCCCTTGTTCCACTTCTTTAGCGTGGTATACAAATGGTAATACATATATAACATTGAACAGAATAATAATAAACTCGTTCAATCTATCATGGGTAATTATTCATATCTATTTGTATATATCAGAACATGATCTATATTAATAATTAATTAATTGATCAAATATCTTGACTATTCTAATTAAGTATTTCTTATTGAAGTTCCACATGCACACAATGCATTGCATGTGGTTAATGAACAAACTGCACATTCTATTATCGAATCCTTCTCAAAATTCACTTCCATAATTCTGTTACAAAACCCCTCTTCACATCAGCTGAAAACGATGATTCAAATTTAAATTTGTGGTTTTGTTTTGGTTTTTTTTTAGCATTCTGTGAAATGTTTTGTTCATCATTGTTTGTCTTTTTATCTTTTGGCCATTATGTTGTTTGCCCTTCGTCGATTTATAACTTCTGATTCCCCCATTATTATTTGCAACCTTTTCTGTAAATACATTGCATTTGCTTTCACGACCTTGTATTGGGAGTATAGTATTTCATATAATTATGTTCAGTTCTGTATCACAAACCTCGAAAGAAATAAACTGACAACTATTATGAATAATAATATAAAATGAACAAAGATTGGGTGTGCTACATATAGCTGTTGATCAATGCTAAATAATTAATGTCGTAATGTTTCATTATCGATAACAGAATATTTATATATACCCAGGGAATTATAACACGTGTTCTATAATTCTGTGTTATACCCGAGAGGCCTGATGTTCAATTGTCTATAGTTGACTTCTATGATTGATGCACAATGAGAACTTTTAAATATTTTAAGGTTATGGTGTTCGGGGAATTTGTCCTTATTTTGCGATGAAGCAAAATAAATGCCATGTATCGGATTAAATTTTCTAGGACAGAGTGGGTACAGTGACATCCATACACAGACGATGTAACAGAACTTTATCCTATTAAATGGCAGTGTATTAGCAATAATTGATCTTTGTACTAGTTAGCTATTGACCTGAAACGTTACCCAAATATATGAGCTAATTGCAATTAACATGACAACCATCTGTTAATCCAGTATGTATATATTTATATGACCAATGATCATATTAATATCTTTATTTGACTGTAGGATACATGAACAATAATTCATAGAAATTTGTTTCTACGAGTTAAATGGTTTAATTTCATATCGTTAACTGAGAATTGAACAGTTATAGTTTTATTTGTCGGCCTTCTTAATGAAATTCGTGGCTAAATATGTTGAAATGGACTGTGTGTATAGGATCAAGATAAACATGATGTTCAAGATTATTATTAAGGGCTGTGCTACATGATTTAAATGTGCGTATGTAGGATCAAGACGCAAAGATTCTGTTCGACATTATTATCAGGAACTGTGTTATATAATTCGGACTACATGCTTAGGATCAAAAGACAAAGATGATGTTAAAGATTATTATAAGGAACTGTGCTATATGACTCGGACTACATGTTTAAGATCAAGAGACAAAGATTGTGTTCGAGATTACAATCAGGATATGTGTTATATGATTAGAACTACATGCTAAGGATCAAAAGACAAAGATGCTGTTAGGGATTATCACCAGGAACTGTGATATATGATTCATACTATTATATTGTATTTCAGATATTTTATCGTGCATTATTGCATATTTGGTTGGGTTTTTTTTATTATTAAAAAGTGGTATACCACCATGGTGTAAATGAACAGGATAAAACAAAGATTTTTAAAATTATGGATAACATTGTGAAGCTAAATGTTGGTGGAACAACATTTTACACTAAAATATCTACTTTACAGAAACATCCCGAAACAAGGCTTGGGCAATTAAATTTTCAATCACAGGAATATATAGCCGAAAAACACTTTTTCTTTTTCGATCGTAATCCGGAACTTTTTAACATAATTTTAGATTTTTATCGGAACGGATCAGTGCATCTTCCGTCTGGTATTTGTAGTGCACTGATGGAGATTGAGTTAGAATTTTGGGGAATTCCTTTTAATAATATTTCTGAATGTTGTAGATCAAACATCTTAAATGCTAATAATGAATTAGAAACAATTAAGAATATTAAAGACGTCTTCGGGAATTACGACACGAGCGATGTTAAGAATGTTGTGAACAGTAAATGGTCATATTTGCACAAATTATGGCTATTTTTGGAGGAACCTGTATCATCCAGACCAGCTAAGGTAAGTATATACTATTTAAATACTTTCCTATTTACAAATTGTAGTCGGTGTTATGCATTGATTATATTGGAAGAAGAGTTTGAAGATATCAAAGGGGTAATCATAATCGGTATATCGAAGAAGAACAGACAACACAATGACCAAAAGACAAAGTACAAAAGGACAAACAACGATTTACAAAGCATAGACTTGAAACTAAAGATCGTGTAACACGAACCCCACTAAAATCCAGGGGAGAAAATGTCGACACTAATTAAAATATGATACAAAATGACTTATTTTTTTTAGCCCAAAATCGTTTAATTCAGATTTCCAATTTTTTAATTGATTGATCGATTGTTGAATAACGTGATCAGTATTTTTAGCTATATTTATGTCAAGAAAAAAAAAGATGTCACGCTGATACCGGCCTATGAATTGAAAAAGAAGATATCATCGGTAGGGTTGCAAGATTTGCATTGCAACGGTGCATCAGCGATTTCTAACAAAATACTGCTCATTAGCAGCTGCTACAAGTTGTCTTTTTTGTGAAAATACCATACACGAGACACTTATGTTTACGCCGCCAAGTCCCATGGGTGATTTTCGTATTTGATTCGACTAATACAACCCGCGGACGATCCTTCCGAATGCGCTGTACACGACAGCAGAGAAATTGGCACAAATCTCTATAAACTGTCAATAGTGCGTGATTGAATTTAACGCAAACTCAGCAATTTGTTTAGCTAAATCATGGCGAGAACAAGTTAATTTTCGATGAGATGACTAGACAACATGCTTAGTTGGATGTTATTGTGATAGCTCACTGCGGATGAACATGTCGCCCCACTAAGACACATTATCCTGATTATAAACCAACGAGTCTTTGCTCTTTCTACTTAATGATGCGTGATTAGCGGAGAAGTAAGACATACCAGTGTTATAGTCTTTGTTTTCACCCGATCCGGACTCGAACCCACGATCTACCACATTCAGGCGAGCACACTAACCGGTATACCCCGATGCGGGTTCTCTGTGTCAAAACAATTTGAACATTTTATAAAAGCGTACCACAATTTAGATTTGGTTAACTTTTATGTCCGATAATGAGAGAATTTTGGTCTTAAGATTTCTTATGAAATTTTCTGCATGCTTCTCCGAAAAAGAATTGACCTTGATCTTATATTTCCGAGATAAAGAGGATAAAAGTCTGTCAAAGTGGACCAACATTAAATTTTTCGAGTCGTATTCACAATTTCTGTTGTACGAAGATTAAATGTATAAAGTTCAAGATTAGGATTCGATGTTCTTCACAATCCTGCTTTACCAGTGAAGGTTGGCAATTTACTCGCATGTGGAACAACATCCAGGAGCATTTCACTGGGTAGGTTCGGCACAAGTAATGGAAGTGCATGTACCAAGATAGGAAAGCGAGCGGTAATGTACGTGTCTTAGAAGTATCGATTTTGAAACTGTTGCGACACTCGGTCACGGTCAGTGTAGTATTTTTTGTGTTCGTTTTTCATTTTTTATTAATTTCGTAAATCATATCTGTAATATTCATATAATAATTACTTATTTGAACACATTAAACTTACAATGGAGCAAGCTTGATATGATTTAGGTTTTGCGATTTGCAGGATTCACTCTTCGCTTACAAAGGGCGAAGGGACTATTTGTAATAAATGATATAAAACAACTGTGTTCATAGTATTTCATTTACATGAAACATTAAGAATATCATTTAGATACATGTGTAGGCCTACAGTTTGGATTTTACACTGTCTATTTTTTATTGTCTGTCTCCAGCAGCAACCCGTGATTTCAAATTTCCCATTGTGAACTTTCTACGCAGGCAAGTTAATGCAACGTTTATCGACTTTCGGTAACGGGAAATAACTCTTCTGGTCTTATGAATATTTATAAGCAGCTGCGCGCGTCGTTTGCAGTTCGCTGCCGTGAATGTTAAATTGTGTCTATTATTTGAATGCTTAAACGCTTTTACCGTTCCAAAAAGATGAAATATGTTATTTTCTGTCTGTGGTTGCCACAGATCTTTTTATTTTATCGGGATAAACTTGCAATGGACGTTTTTCTTCAACTGTCATTCTAGCTTTGTAGGCGGGGCTTATCTTCCTTATTTGGAAAACTAAGTCTCCAAGAAGCTTGTAATTTTCTTTCATTCAGAACGACCAAGCACCTGTACATCACCTGTTCACTGTATGTAAGTTCAGTTTCTACACGGAATAGACAATTTATTGTGAATGTATAATAATTTTCCTGAATTTCAAATCGTTTTCCCAATCAACATTGTACATGTATGCATGTTAATCCTTGAGGTGAGCTAAAGATGGTGCACTACAGCCAATTGGGGTCTATCTATCACTATTAATAGTATAGATAGTCCCCGAGCCATATATTACATTTCCTGGCCTCTTAAATTAGCTAGGTGTCCCATTTAAAATATGTTAGGCTCTCTGGGTACTCCGGCTTCCTCCACCACTAAAACTGGTCGTCACGATATAACTGAAAGAGACATATTTACACTGTTGTCCGACATTGCTTTTTATATAGTAGTGTTTTATGTTATTTTATCTTGTGTGCATCTGTTCAATATCTCGCGCTGGGTCTAACAACTCATACAAGCCTATCACTAATACGGCATGGGTTCAAACCCAGCTGTGTACATAACAAAAAGGGTCCACTCGACTCGCAGCCGCATGTGATAAAGTTTACCAATTGCTTGGCCATGTTCGGTGGTTCTCTCTGGGTACCCCGGATTCCTCCACCACTGAAACTGGTCACCATGATATTACTGGAATATTGTTGAAAGTGGCGTTAAACACCAAGAATCAAATCAGTCCAATATCTCCTGTTTTAAATGTATTTCTTACTCAAAACAAATGAATTACAATTCAGTTTTAATGCAGTAAGATACAGTATGTTGTAAATTATAAATAGCAATTATCATTTTCCTTTTTTCATTAAATAATATGCATTCCATCTTATAATAATAGTAAATATTATAACATACATTTGCACATTTTTATAATATATATCAAATAATTAAGCATACTGTCAAAAGTTTATTATGGATAATAAACTAGCAGTTAACCTGTGCCACTGATAACATTTGTAATTAAGGTCTTATTTATGACACCAAATTATGTAACAGTCATCATTACTAATCCATGCCTGGCCTTGATATATAATTCAGAAGATAAAAAAAAACAAAAATCATTCCAATTCTAAAAATTTGCTTAAAAATATGCAAATTTCTCAATCTTAATATGAAAACTAAATCTTTAATTTATGTAAATAGGTTTAATAAAATATAATTTAAAATTTTTGAGCTGTTTTCACTGAAATTTGAAAACCTCAAAGAAATAGAAATTGAGATGCAATGTATTATTTGTTTGGATATGATGAAGTCTTTGAAGCCATACTTAATATTTTATTTTGTACTTTGTTATAGTTTTGATTGCAATTAAACATAGAAGAATATATTTTGTTCATGTTGTGTTTGCCACTTTATTTTAAGAGTTTCTTTTTTTTTCTTAACAATTGAATTTCAAATATCATGTCAATATAATAAACGACGTAAAAAAAAAGTCTGGACAACTTAAAATGTTAATGTGACAGACAGATGGATGGACAGACAGAACCTAAAACTATAGTCCCCTTTGGTTTTCGCCGGTAGGGGACTAATAAATGTAATTAAACATATTAGTCCAGGGACAGAAATTAACTATTTTTTCCCAGTAGCCAACTGGTTACTGACTTCTAATTTCTGGGGGCCAATTTTATTTTTCAGTCGATGCAAAAGAAAAATCAAAACATTCGGACATAAATGAATAATTATTCATTTTAAAAACCCATTTAATCAGATAATACATGCTTTTTAAATACTTGTAGCAGTATGAATTTTTTATCTTCGTCTGTCTTCCTCTTATGTGGAGGTTTTATGCCATTGCCACTGATAAACTCCCATATTTTCTAAACAGGAATTAACTACCTACTTAAAATTTTAACTCTTAAAGAGGAATAATGGGCATGCAAAAAAGGTTTTCAGATATTTTGAATTAATTTGTGTGATAGATCCAGCAATAATTAAATTTAATCTGGTCTTGTCCTGATCTGATCTATAAAAACAAAATCCTAATTTTGTTAGGAATGCAATTTTTGTGATGTCAAACTTGTCTATAATGACGTTTGATGGCAATTTAGTCAGCAGTCTTTATGTGACTGTGAGCTAAATTATGTCAGTCGGCATACATATATAGTGCACATTTTTGTTATTTGGCATTATACATTTTTCAAATTTAAACCATGTCATACAATCTGCAAGGTACCTAAGCATGCAGTTGTCGACAACAAGAGGAGCCTGTCTGTTACTTGTCTTCTCTGAGATATATCGCAAATCTCCAAACGTGCGTTCCTCATCTTCCGTAATTAAAGATCGCAAACAAAATAAATGGTAGATTTCTGGGAAATGAATAACCAAGCTATGGAAGTGGATGCCGAAAAACTTTCTAGCAGACAGTTTAACTGTTTTTTCAATTACATGTGTTACAAGGAGTCCAAACTGAAAGCATTGATTATAAAGACGCAGAACTTGTTTTGGCGATCTTTCATCTTCGGTACTGTAGCAAATTCTGATAATTTCAGTCAATGCAGTGCATAAGGCAGGTATGTCATAATTTAAAACACCTTCTTCATACTTTGATTGAGAAAACTGTGCCAATTTAATTGCATATAAACGTGCATCGCTACCCTTAATCTGATTTTTGTCTCCTATTAGTAATTCACAAAAAGTTTGATATTCTTTCTGAAGAGAGGGTGATGGCATATGATGAGGTAGCTCTGTAAGAAGGTTCTGGACAACTTTGGTAATATCATGTAATGGTTCACAATTGCTATTTCATAGTGCTGACAATTAAGAGTAGAAAGAGTATCATCATTGAATAATGACGGACAAATAAGTGCTGCTGGTCGTTGAATACCATGTAATATTTCAGACAATTTGGACTGGAGGTCAGTTTTATTCAAGTTATAAACATCTATGTCTCTGGAATCTAATTCATCAATTAGGTCGTTCTTCTTCAGATTAGAAAGAGGATTAATGTTTGAAGCTGAGAAATGTTTCCACATTGTCCCTTCTTTGAAAATGTCTAGTCTTTCCTGTAGAGATAAGGTTTTTTGATGGAGAGCAGCAGCCAAATTACTATGGTCTTTCACATGGATTCCACAAAGGCAACTGTAGTTCCCCCCTCGTTGCTGTCCACATTCAAACTGACGTGCTGGATTGTCCATGGTAAAAATTCTCATAGCATCGTAGATCTTAATTCCTGTGGATCCAACAGTTGGAAGATCGAGTGTTTGTAAATCTTGAATACGTGTTGGGGTATATGACATCTGATCAATATCTGTGCTTTTTGATTGTCCAAATACATACATTTTTGGTTTTTCTACAAGAGATTGAACATGAACGGGTTTTCTGTCAGGGTATTTGGCTTTATATTCCTGGTTTGTAAGGTAGAAGGCGCGGTCATAGATGCAAGATATCATAATACTAAAATATGTTCGATTAAGAATATCAGAGTGGTCATGCCAAACTTTAAGATGTCTTCTTTGTCCTAACTCTGAAATTTTGATACGTGCTGTTTCAAGGTCATCAGGAACTGGTTCATCAATTTGAGAGAAAAAAAATTGTCACTTCAGTCATCCCTATGTTATCGATACTGTCCTTATTCCAACGGATAATTCCCATTCCTATCTGTTCTTCTGTCATTTCTTCAAGTATTTGTTTCAGGGGTATTTTCCGTCCATATACAGAATATGTTTTATCAACCATTTTCCCGTCACCATTTGTTATGTTAGTTTTAACAATTTTGGGGGCAATTTTAACTCCTATAATTAATTCGTCAGTTTCTACTTGATGTTTTATATCTTCTTTCAACTTACTAACTGGTCGTGTCATTGGGATTGATAACCTTTTAACTAGTTTA
This sequence comes from Bathymodiolus septemdierum, assembly GCA_963383655.1. Classification (NCBI taxonomy): domain Eukaryota; kingdom Metazoa; phylum Mollusca; class Bivalvia; order Mytilida; family Modiolidae; genus Bathymodiolus; species Bathymodiolus septemdierum. Next base: position 15,738,875 of record OY726523.1, read on the forward strand.
TGCTTGGGTCTTCGGACTCTGCACTGAAAAACGTCGATTCCATGCTGGCGTACAAATTGGAAAAGTACTTGTCCTGCATTTCCGGGTGCGTTTCCTTGTGCATTTCGTACCTGGTATTTTCGCGCAAGTTCGGTCCAATTGACAGGTGTCCCACTCGGTATAGATTTCATGTCCTGTAAAAAATTAGTTTTGTCAAATTGGTAGTTGGAGAATTTCCCTATACTGACTTTCGGCTTTCTGCGTTGAGCTTTTTCATCTTCGAAGCGTTTCTGAATATTGGTCTCTGCAATTGATTTTGGTACGAAAAATGTATCCATTCGTTCCTTGTTATATTGGCTGAACGATTTAGATGACGAGAGGAAATTAGTGACGTCATTTTCCTTATTACCCAAGATTTTTGTCATCGAGCTGTTGTTTTCGCGAAGGACTTTGATCTTCTCTTTTTGTTTTTCACTTGAACTCAATTTCGGTGTTAGCTTATATTTTTTACATGCAGCTTCCTTGATGCTTTCATTAAAATTGCTCTCTATTATTGGTTCAAGTACACTTAATACTTGCTCAGCTCTTTTGTTGGAGTTCTGCAACTTTTAAAAAAAACTGGTGCACACTTCATATAACTCTGTTGTGCCTTCTGAAGCAGATCTTGTATGGAGAATCGCATTAGAAATAATTGACTGACATTTGTCACAATCTTCAATTTGATGTTGTTTTCTGTCATTTTCAGGTAATTTAAACCAACTGCGGAGAGAGTGTAACCTAATAAATTCCATCTTTTCACCATTTTTGTTGTTATTTTTCCAGTACTTGCTATTTGTGATGTATTTCTGGATCCTTGGCAGCTTATACTTAAATTTTTCAAAAAAGATTTGCATTTTGGGGTATTTTTCCATGAATGTATGGTAATGAGCATGCCTGGTTTGAGTAGTGATAAGTTGACTGTGAGCAGGAATGTCCAGCTTTAAATCATCTGAAGAACATGCATTTTCATTCCACCAATTTATAGTACTTGCATCTTTGGTGCAACGAGAGATGATTACTTTAGCAAAAGTACATAAATTCCTAATAAAAATATATAGAACTGTACTTTCAGACTCTTAGTGTTTAAACAATGCTAGAATGGTAAACTTTTGACTTAATATTTTCCCTCATATTTTCTTGATCTTCAAATTGTGTGTGATTATAGGCTAATATAAGAACTGAAGAAAAACCACCAGAAAAAATATTTTACTGGTGAAAAATTGAGAATAAATAAAATTCATCCTAGTTTTTCATTTTTTTTTAATTCTAAAAAACAATAAATGGTTTGAGATTATCTGTGCTGATCCTGTGGAGGTCATTGCTAGGTTTGTAGACATTTAGATATTCAAATGTGATTGTAGAAAAGGACAGATATATTTTATTTTTGAAAAGATGAGATTAATACTAATATCTAATTTCAAATGGTACAAAACAGAACAGTAAAATTACTATATGTGACTTTTTTTTTACCATCCCCCCTTTTTCCTCTTTACAGTACCCCATGGTTTTATATGTACCTGAAATATTGCATTTTTTTTATAATGAATGATCAAAATACATATTTTTTTTATTTCAAACAGTTTTAAATACAAACGAAATTTTTTTGAAATATTTTCGATTTTCCTGTTTGTAAAAATAACGCCAGTTTATACTTTTCAATATTATTTCGGTATCGACACGATAAACATCCGTAAACCAAATCGGGTCATTTGAACGTTTTAAATCCACCATCGAAAGTCAAATCTTGGAAACCTAATAAAAATCGATCTGGCACAAGCCAATAATGTTCTCTAAACTAAAGTTACTGTAAATTTGCACAGACTTAAAGCAGGTGATCAAAATTCACAATATTGCTGCTACTACATCGATGTCTTCATATATTCTGAGAAATTAGGTTGGTAATCGTTGCCAGAAGTGTTTACGTTGAAAACTAGCACTTCATTTCGTATTTTCTTATAAAAGACGTACAATACGGACAGAGTAGCACTTAAAACTTGAAAGGGAGGATTTTTTCTATCTAGAACAACGATTTTTATTTACAAAAAAGAACGTTTTTGGCCTGAACTTTTAGGATTTCTTGTAGTTACATTAACCAACCCCTACTGGTGGTCACGTGACATTAATAAAGTTTATGTCGAATGGAACAAAGCGCGACAACTCCCATTTGAAATGTAATTTAAGTTTTTCTATACGAAAGTCAAACGAATTCTAACGATTAGGGGATGAAATTAACTTCTTAACCAGGTATTATAAAAACAACAATTTCAAAAGCCGAAAATATTGCAAGTTGCATTAACATACCTGCGTATTCATATGTAGCAATATTCCAGCAGCACCTGCACATAGGGTACATATCTTTCAGTTGATACGATATTCCAGAACTTGTGGTTCCTATCAGGATTTCCTTCTTAGAGGGTTGTTGCTAACAAGGAAGCTACTGAACGAAGGGTTCCTCTTGGTTAAGTTGAAGTCATCACAAATGACCACGGATATGTTCCACTTGTAAGCACTTCCCAGTCCTTTCCTAGTTCATGACTTATCACCGGGTTTGTAACTAGATTAACACGACGGGTGTCACTAGTGGAGCAGGAACTGTTTACCCTTCCGGAGCACCTGAGTTCACCCCTGGTTTTTATTGGGGTTCGTGTTACTCGATCTTTAGTTTTACAAAAATGTATATGTATGTTTTGTAGATCGTTACTTGTTCTTTGGTACTTTTTTCATTTTGGCCATTGTGGTGTCTGTTCTTCGATGTACGGATTCTGATTACCCCTTTGGTGTCTTCAAACTGTTCTTATCAACAATAGCGTATATTTGTATTACTCACGATAATTATAGGTTATTCGGATGAAACTCATACTTTGCCAGTTGATGAAAATATCATAAAGATGACTTGACATCAGTCTTTTACAATTAACATTTAATAAAGACTTAGCTATCTAATTTAGTGTGTATGACACGTTCCTGGAATAACATTGATAAGGTACGCTCAAAGTCAAAAGATTGGAAAACCAACTAGTTTGATAGTCCTTAGGATCAAAAAAGGGCTAAACAGGATAATCAAATTATTTTAATATAATTTATTGTATTTGACTAGTTTTATTTATATTTCACTGTATATACGTACAATACAAGGCAGACAAGATAACTCTCCGTATTCCTAGTTTTGCAAAGACATGTTCTACATATAAAATAGGACTGCTTTAACAGAACGACCCGCATTGCAACTATTCAACTATATTCCAACATAACACAAATATGTAGTGTTGTCGGTTTTTTGTTAATAACAAAAACCTAGATCTCTAATGTTAGTGTGGAATTACCTTCATCAGGTACCCTCAAAGTCAAAAAAGACATCACACACAATAATACACGTAGTTTATGAACTCGATTCGCCTGTAGGAAATGTTCATAAGTTGTGGCATTTCCTCTGCAAATAAAAACAGGCCACCACTATATAACTGTAAAGCCAATAAGGGTAATAACAAAATTACCGAACACCGAGCAATCTTCCAAAGGGAAAGGCAAAACTCATAAGTCAACAAACAAACAAAATCAGTCAACAACCGGAAAACTGGGAAAGTCACATTTAACGTTTTTGAGGGTTGAATTTTATTCACATGTGAAAAGCACTTGCATGACCGCATCATTTCTTTAAAAGGAGAGATTTGGGTCCAACAAAATTGTTTAACCCCGTCATTTTATATTGAAGCGCATGTACCAAGTCAGAGATTGTGAGCGATTATGTATTTGTGTGTTAGGGGTATCGAGTTTTGCATCTTTCTACGATTTTTCTATTGGATTTTAAAACTATTCCAACAGTGTGGTATTTTTTGTTTTTCATTTGATCTCATTATGACATTATTTTTCTGTATTTTTTTCAGATCTACAATATTTTCTACATATTGATAGTGCTGTTATCAGTAATAATGACTTTTCTACTCTACTATCCAGGTTTCCGAACGCAATATATTGACATAGAAACTCTAATGAATATAACAGGAAATATCGGGAAATTGGTGAACATGGATAATCCAAAAGCGGTATATTATTCAACAACGTATCATCCGGCCTGGTGGAGTATAATCGATTGGGCACTACTAGGGTATTTTACGTTAGAGTTCGTTTTACGGTTGATTACATGTCCTAACAAGCTAACATTTTTCAAAAATTGGCTGAATATTGTAGATATTTTTCTCAATTTATTCATGTGGACACGATTTGGCCTAGAAAGAAATTTAAGTGTTGTGTGGAAGTCAGTTGTCGTTGCTTGGATTCTAGGTATATCGTACTGTGTCGTTTCTCTAAGGCTTCTCCGAATATTTAGGATTGGTAAACAGTTTAGCGAGTTACAAGTTATGATGATGTCAATGAGGGATAGCGCAAGAGAGCTGTTGTTGATGCTTTTTTGTTTCCTAGTAACGGCTGTATTTTATGCAAATATCATATTTTATGCAGAGTATCATGAACCGACAACTTTTCAAACACCATTTGCGGGATTATGGTGGGCTGTAGTAACCATGACGACAGTTGGATACGGAGATGTGGTTCCCAAGTCAACGTTAGGAAAGTTTATTGGATCTGCTTGTGCTATTAAAGGTCTGTTAATGTTAGCAATGCCACTAGCTATTATTGCTACAAAGTTTAATGCACATTATCAAAAAATGAAGGACATTCAGAAATTTAATAAAATATTTCCTCCGAAAAGAAAGAACAAACAATTAGAATACAATGATATATATACAAATAGTATATAAATATTCTAAAGTTTGACATTTCAAATCTCCATTTATATATATTGGAACTACAACATCCCAGGAGCCATACATTGGTCTGGTTATGTCAAACCTTCTGACACAGTTTCTCAATATAGATACTAAATATGGATTATGTCCCTTCTAAATATGGCGTACGATTTGTTCACGGAATTTCCTTCTGTCCACAATATTACTATTTAGTTGGGGCTTGCATAATTATATGATACTTTTACCCCTGTACTTGTCACTACAATACAAACAAATGTCTTACATATGGCCATTAAGTGAAATATTATGATCAAGCTAAAGCTTTCGGGCTGATATCATGACCAAAAGTTAGACGGACCGAAATATTATTGTTACATGTTTGTGGTGAGAATGTAAATAAATATTGGAAAAAAAACCCTATTTTTTTACAATAATCCATGTAGTCAAACCTGCTCACGCGGTGCCCTCTAATAAGCAGTCATCTGTCTTAAAGGGTCACCTTTCTTGTCCTGTCATAGAACATTTCATATGAATTGATCATCCTCTGAACAAGTCACCTGTCAGGAAAGGCCATTTTTCTTTGTCTTAAAGGTGACCTCTTAATACAGGTTTGACTACTTGGATTTTTTTGAAATAATATATACAAGTTTTCACATGAGCAATGTATACACTATCCGTTATTATTATGATATTCAAAAGGTTTGAACCGTATCGGTGGTGTAATGGTTAGCGTGCTCGCCTCGAGTGCGATAGATCGTGGGTTCGAGCCCCGGTCGGGTCAAACCAAAGAATATAAAATTGGTATTTGTTGCTTCTCCGCTAAACACGCAGCATCAAGGAGAAAGAGCACTCGGAATCAGAATAATGTGTCCGAGTGGGGCGACATGTCTATCCACGGACTGTTGTTTCAGTGAGCTAGCACTATACAAATACAACTCAGCGCGTTGGTCTAGTACAAAGCGGACCTCATCATCATCTTATTGAAAATTAACTTGTTATCGCTATGATATAGCTGAAAAATTGTTGAATTGGTGTTAAACAACAATCACTCAGTCACTCAAAGGGTTTGAGGATTTATGTCATCAATAAGGACGAAGATAGAAATGTCAAAAAATGGGAGTATTTTGCGATGGATATACGGTTAACCGAATGTGAGTACTCAAGTTGTCTTAAATAAACATCAGGTCTTTTCTAAAATAGATCAATAAAAATTTAATAACCAGATACAAAAAAAATAATTAAAATAGAAAAAAGTATATGCAATGTTAACCACCACAAAAATTCAATAAAATGATGATGCGGCAATTAAGTTTTATCATACAATGCAGTCTCCTTCAAAATAAATTCATTTTACAATTATTATCTAAAGCATCAAAACGAGAAAAAATAATTATGCAACATTTTAAATAGGATTTTCTAATAAAATCAAGTAAATAAAGGTTAGAGAATACCAAAGGGACAATCATAAATGGACAATCCAGAGAAACTAGCAACATAGGGTACACAAGAAAAAACAAAAACACACCACAGTATGTGTTGGACACCACTATGCGCAAACAAACACAAATAACGTAAATAAGACATGATACCTCCTACAAACAAATGAAGGTAAAGACGAACAGAACATCGCGTTTTTATGCAGAAATCGTAACGGACATCACAACACGGAACTCAGAACGTAAAAGTTCAAAACGGCATACACCTTGAACATGCTCATAATATTAAAAAACATTGTATAGCTCCGACTCAACAGCACAGTAGTGTATAATATTGAATAATTGTAACAACTATCACTGAACGCTTCACACGCACACCATATTTTTAATTCTTGCCATAAAGGTATAGTAGAAAAATTTGAAGATATCAAAGGGGTTATCAAAATCCCTATATCGAAAGTCATTCAAAACAATTTTCAAAAGAAAAAAAGTGAAACAATGATTTACAAAACATTTCACAGAAAACTAAAAATCTAGCAACACGAACTGTACAAAAACCGGAGGTGAACTCGGGTGCTCCGGACGAGTAGGAAGTTGCTGATCCACTAGTTTAATGGCTCATTTTGAAGAATTATAGATATTTCGACAAAGTATTAAGGAAGGAGTTGGATAAAAAAAAACAGTTAACGAATATTAAATCTGGAATGATCAGTTGGTCATTTTTCTTTCCGAAAAGGTTAGTTGTAGAAGTTAAATATTAACAATTACACCTGGGGCTGGGGGCATTTGTCACATCGGGTCGGTGATATGTTGCTTATCTGAGCGTTCGAATGGACATTTTCCGTATCAATCCGCATTTGATTTCTTTATTAAATATTACATAGCAAGTCGCAATTTGTAGTAAAAATTGTGATTTTCTGATTCGACGGTACTATTTAACGGCAATAGGAATGACAACATTATTTATATTTTTGTTTCTCTATTATGTTCTCCGATGGCCATATGTTTGATCTAACATTTAATGGATGGTTAAGGCCATTGACTTCAATAGAACTAGTATGTACATTCTGCATCACGAAGGATAAATAAATTATGTATAAATATCAAGATTAGGACTCGGACTTCTTTAAAACAACGTTGCTAAACTTGTGAAATGTTTACATATGTGGAGTACACTTGAATGACTGGATTGTTTCAATAAGAAGGGAGATTGGGCCCACATAACATTGCTTAACCACGGTACTGTTTTTTTTTAATTTTTTTTTTATTAAAGTGCCTGTGCCAAGCCAGGAAAAGAGAGCGCTCATGTATTATTTTCTGGTAGGGACATCGATTTTGTCCATTGAATTTTGGAACTGTTCCGATAGGATGGTGTTTTAGATTTATTTTTATTTCATTCTGTTTCCACAACTTTTCTTGCAGATGCTATATTAGTTGTGTGAACAATTCTTTGGACGATTTTTTTTTTATTTCGACAGGAGCTCGATAAACGGTTTGCGATCCGTTTTTAAGCATTTTCAGTGCATCGTCTTTGAATATGGAGGTTGATAAAAGATGAATTCCTTTTCTTAGAAATTGGATATCTAATTTCACGGTAGTACAGTAGATTAAAAAAAAAACAGTTTAGCTACAATAGCGAATTACCACGACAGTTACAAATGTATATATCGGCTCTAACCTACAATTTCATTTAAGCATATATATATATATTTATTTTATTTATTTTTAAGGTAATTTAAAGTCGGAGTCATTGATCTTATAATAGTGTTGCTACTACATTGCTGATACTGACAAATATGCTTGTAGTTTGTTGTTTTCTAAAAAAAAAATACCCCTTTTTGCAATAGAAAGCATCCATTTTTTCCCTGACTACGCCCAAATATATGCAAGTTGAAACGCATATCTTTTATACAAATATATTCTGTTAGTGAGAGTTATTTGCGAAAAAATACCGGTTTAGAGGACAAGGAAATGGCGACGAGGAATATTTGCTTGTCTTCGAAGCCGGTATTTTTCTCAAAAAACCCTCACTAACAGGACACATTTGTTTATTTGAATATTTAACAGCCAGTAAAACTGTGGCATGCAAGCAGCATTGTAGATTGGAACCTTTCAGTGTTTTTTTCATCATTCAAATTGACTAAAAATCTAAATAATTCTGAAGCATATTGTTACATGTAGCTATCAAGGTCAATGTCATATTCTTGGACTATGAGATAACCCATGAGCAATTTCACTGCGAATTATGTTGTCTTCCCAGTGTTTTTGGAGTTTATGCCATTAAGGATATCACAGATCTCATCATCAATGGCGGGATGCAAAACGATTTCCAACAGGACGGCTGAAACTGCCATTTTTCTTTACTTTATCGTTGGTTGAAAAGAAATTCGAATAATTCGGAATTACATGTTCGACGTCATAAACTATTTAAAGAAAGGATTGTCCCTCGAACGGGGTATTGCAAATACCACGCTATACAGAAATCCCAAGGATAAGTACACCTGCGATGGGGAAAAAGCGGAAAAAACTAAGAATTAGTAAAATCAATTCACCCCTTTTATCAACCAACCAGAAGACAGCATTCATATATAAGGTTTAATTAATAATCATAGCTTAGATGCAAAAAGTCACAGAGAGGCTAACAAGATCCGGAATTGCCTACCTGTGTTAAGTTCTTCATATCTTTGTATACATTTGTATCTAAGTTGCATCATTTGTGCATGATCTGACTAGTAACATGTGTGCCAAATTCAATTGAATTCATTCTCTTTAGAGATGATAGAGAATATTCCATAAAACTGCAATGTAAACTTTGACCGTGGCTGGTGGCCATTTTGAAATAGATCTACACCAAAATCATTAACTTGTGCGCACGACTTTGTTTCTTAATATTTTCCAGATATATAATAAAAATATATTTTAACACCCTCCGTGTTTGCTTTCGTAGAACATTGATAGGGACCTTCTCATTAATAGAGACATGTATTACAAACTTCATTCAAAACCTAAGGATGTTAGTGAGAAATAGTTCTTCATATATTGGCCAATCAAACTATCCGACGTCATGTGACTGCTGTGTCAGACCTCGTTGGGAAGATTTATGCCAAATATGGTTAAAGTCTGTACAGTGGTTCTAAAAAGTGAAAGTTAACGGACATACGAATTACGCCAAGTAATGACTATAGCTTAAATGTCTATTTTCTCTATCAAACTCTTTCCGACAAATATGGTTAAAGTCTGTTCAGTGGTTCTAAAGAAATGAACATATTTCCCTCATAATGTTTCTATGTAAACCTTGACCTCCACTGTCGGATCAGTCCTGATCAACATAAAAGTACCAACATTGATAGGAACAAAAATGCCAAGTTTCATGTCAATCTCTTAATGGTGTCTTCAGAGCAAGTTTTCCCATTAACATTGATCAATAAGAAAATCTTGTTGCGTTCATGTTTGCTGACGAATCAGCAAAAATAATACCATCATATGTATTGTGACTCATTGACAACATCTTTGCGAAGTTCAGACCTTTTTTTTTAATTGTATTCATTGGTTCTTAAGAAGTTTAAAAGGTGAAAGTTAACGGACACACGAAGGACTTCAAGTAATGAATATGGCTTTAAATGCAAATATTCTCTATGAAACTCGTTTGTCAGTTAAAAGGAAGTATACCATTGGCAATAAATATGTCTTTGTTGGGACATATGCTTTATGTGGTTAATGTGATTCTTTCTTTTTTTTATTTATAAACATTGCAATCTGAAGACACATTGCTTTTAGACCTTTTTGAATAAACAAGAAACCAGTCAGATTAAAAATCATCCTGAATAAATTAATTGTAATTTCTACAAATGTAGATACATGCAGTTAACAATTTGATAATAAAAAAAATAAAAAAATACACCAGTCTTACTTGACAGCTTTTAATCAAAGCCAGGATAAATCCCAAAACCTGTAACATAAAATACACAATGTCCATGACACATCTGTAATTGTCCAGGTTTATAAGAATGTCGTAGTAATCTTACAGATTACGAACTCACGGAACAATACGCTGGAAGTGGTCTGACACTGGCATGGTACTCTCGCCTCAGTCTTGATTCGCCTCTTTAAACGGCGCAATTAACTTTTTGACCTTTTTGACACTGCCTTTCCCTACGGAAGAGCATTAGACGAGTCATGGATCTGTTTTCGGAAGTTGTGAAATGGTTAGTATGAAGCTGTTTATATGTACTGCAGAGAGTTGGTTTTGATTAAAACTACTTTTATAAACATTAGAATCATATACGATGTCCAGAGTAACTGACAAAATATGCGAGATCTCATACGAAACACTTCCACAAGTGGGTGACAAGATATCCGGTCTATTTGGACATTTAACGGTTTTAGAATGGCACATAACCCTTCTGTACCACAAGCTACGGCGAATTCCTGCAAATCACACCGTCTTGGATTTTTAATGCTACCTGAATCCTTTTTTATCTTCCCTTTTAAACTTTCTTTTCATAATATAGCACAAATTTACATTGTTTATTTCTCAAAGTGTGAATATTGAAGCTGTTTCTGTATATATTTGATGAATTATTTGGTAAGTTTAAAATGAAATTCATAATTTTATTTTGCCCTGAAGAGCAGAAGCCATCTACCGTGAATTCGTACGTTTTACATGTACACGTGTCAATATATGGTTATTCTCACGTTCAATGTGTTTAGGTTGCCTCCAGTTGTTTGTAGGGGGGTTTGTTTTCGTATATTGGTGTCCAATACCTATTGTGTTGTGTTTTTGTTTATTTTTTTTCTCTGTCGTCTTGTTATCAGTTTCTCTGGATTATCCATTTCTGATTGCCTCTTCGGTATTCTTTAACGTATATTTACACATTCTCGTGCACGTTGTGTTGCATTATCTCAAATAAAATCATTACAAGTTTTTACGTGTACCAGTGCAAGTACCCATACCAGTAAGTATTGTGAACCTCCCTATTGCCTGTTAAATTACGACATCGCCTTAAAATACTGATGTATTACAATGCATGCCATCTGGTCATCTCACTTGCAATTAAATCGTTCGTGTGTTTAAGCTGCGACTTAATTTGTTTCTTATATGTAGTTGTAAGAAATTCAGAAGCGGTTAATCGTAGAACAGACAATGCAATTACCAGAATGAAAAGCACTAAAGGACAATCAATGATCTACAAAACATTACACAGAAAACTAGAGATCGAGCAGCATGAACCATACTAAAAACCGCGGACGAACTCGGGTGCACTGGAAGGGTAGGCAGTTCCTGTTCCACTAGTGGCACCTATAATGCAAGTTCTCGAATTTGCAAGTTCAGTCTAACGGAACGAACTACATATGTCATATTTGATGGTATCTTGAACTCCGTTTTTGTATTTTAACATACATTGTAGCATGATTTACTTGCCATCTATGAGAAAAGTGTTCATATACCACTGGGGTAATCAGAGTCATAACCCGAAGAAAAAGAGGAAATACAATTACCAAGCGAAACACTACAAAGAGACAAACAATGGTAATACAAATACTACATAGACCCACGAATCCCAGTGAAATTAGGTGGAATAAAGTTTTATATGTATCATATTCCTCATAGAGGAAGTTATATTGATAAAATGTTGACACAGAAGGAAATATGAGCGTATTGTATTAATTGTCACAAGTAAAATGCAAAAGACTGGATAGGACAACATATTTAGATGCAAGGACCGTGTGATAGTCCAAACACCGACTACTCATAGCTGTCCCGTCCATAGATCGAAGTAGGTATTTAATTCGTTTGACACAACTAGATGATTCTCTCTTCGAAGTAGGTTTACCTCAAAGTGGTGAAACGATGCCCTATTTCTATACTCAAAGGTATACATTTGTTTAAAGGTTTGAGTGAGCGATTGTTGTTTATCGCCAACTCAGCAATTTTGCAGCTAGATCATGGCGAGAACAAGTTAATTTTAAATGTTAATGGTTTAAAACTTGCAATATAAAGGTTTGTGTAAACGTAATTTTTATATGTTTTATTTCAAATATAAATATAAAAAAACAATTATGCATATTTTAAGTTATAATCCATGATGTCCCATCGTGTAATGTTAGCGAATCATCATCGTTACCATTAACACAAAGATGGAGGTTAGAGTACAGCTGCACATTCTTTGACAAACCTACAAAAATATATATTAATGATAAATAATTACATATATCTACCAGGGGTTAAACAATTGTATGGTTTTCAAAAAAATGAAAATATTGTCAGAACAGTTCCATAATCCAATATAAAAATCATAGAAACAGACGCCAAATCGATACCTCTAATTCATAAATACATGACCAGTCACTCTCCTGGCTTTGTACTTGCAAATAAGTAGGCGATTAAACTAGTTATATGGGTCCTTAGATGACTATCCTGATGTATGACTCGGTCATCAATTTATGGTAATTAGATTGGTTGGTTGGTTTGTGGTGTTTAACGTCACTTTCTACAATATTTCAGTTATATCGTGACGGTCAGTTTTATTGCTGGAGGAAACTGGAGAAAACCACCGACTTGTCTTAAGTCACCGACAAACTTTATCACATAATGTTTTATCGCTTGAGTGGGATTCAATCTCACAACGTTGGTAGTGATAAGTACTAATTGCATAGGTAGTTATAAATCCAACTACCATACCACCACGACAGTCCCTATGATAAGAAATAAATACGGTTGCGACAAATGGAAAACACGACTAAGAAAATGTGAAGATACCAAAGGAGTAATCAGAAAAAGCAAATCGAAGGACGGGCAATACAATGACCAAAATAAAAACGACAAACAATGATACACAAAACATTATACAGAACAATAAAGATCGAGCAACAAGAACCCACCAAAATCCGGGAGTGAATTCATGTCCTCCGGAATGGTAAGGAGTTCCTGCTTCACATATGGCGCCCATTGTGTTACTCTTGTTACAAACGCGATGATAAGTCAGGAATACATATGAGGAAATGACCGGATTATGATTACGACAAACGAAAAATATTCAGTCATTTGTGACAGATATACCGTAACAGTCAACCAAGTCATGGTGATGATGGTAAAACTTTCGAAATGATAACTTCAACCTAACCACAAGGAACCCATTAAGACCATCAAATTGAAGTCAATTGACGTCCAAAAACGTCATTTTAGAAAATAAATTGATTTAAAGATTCATATTGTCGGTACTTTTATTTCAATGAATTAATCCTACTGAATTAAAAATAATCAATGATAATGGGAGGGGGGTCATGTTCTCTGTTTCAGGATAGGCAGAAGTTCATGAGTGATTACTCTGATATCCACCAGTTGTATATGGTTTATGAGAAATGAAGATGATGATGATGATGATGATGATGACCACACGTGGGTCAACTAAAAGATAAATCCTTGCATTAATGCATTATTCATTTTAAAAAGTTTTAATTAATTCCAACAACATCATTTACAGGCAATCAAATATGCTATTAAAATAAAAAGGATCTCAATATGATCGTAGTTTCCAAAATGACTATTCGGGCTAATAGGACATTTGAGTGTTATGGAAATTACAGAATGATGTGTTATTTCATTTGATTTCGCAATTTGTCAAGATATTTATATATGAAAATATTTTTGCGTTTTTTTTATGTTGGCTGTCATGATCAACTTTTTTATGAGGTCTCTTTTTGTGTTTATGTTTGTTGTTGAGCAAATCGTTTAAAAACTTGTACACACCAAAGGGTGTACCCACTAAATGAAAGATCTAAAATGTAAATTATAAAACACGGTACAACGAAAATATATATGAGCATTGATTTCTATTCGCTTGTGTATATTTTTCTCTGTCTATGTACTGAAAATGATAACTGTCAAATCATAAAAACTGACACTTACGTTCCGCACTTTTCCCTTATTTTGATCTCCTAATTGAACTTTTGTGATTGTATGTGAGATAAGTGGATTAAAGACAACCCCGCGACATGTGTATGTATGTCCCAGGCCAGAGCCTTGATTTCTATATTGATAATGTTATGGTCACTTATGTGTTCAATAATTTGAGCTGACAGCTTGGTGTTTGCTTTGTTGATATTGGTGGAATTGTTAACTTTCTTTTCATAACTTGTTTTTGAAATTGTTTATACTCATCCTTTTTTGTTTGTTAATGAAAAGAAAACATACGAGCTCACCTTATCTCACTGAACACAAAAAACACTATATATGATGTTGTAAATTTCTGTCCTGGCTTGGGACAGGCGCAAATATATGCCGGGGTTAAGCCACTTAACAAATACAATACTGTTTTGATATTATATATTTATTATTGAAACTTACAGGCCTTAGCGGGTTTGGGCCATGTTGTTTAGGTTATTCTGTTTTCTTGCTCCCAAGGATACTGTTTTAATTAATTTGGCTTTAAATTAGATATCTGCATGTATATTGTTACATACTCTATATCTTACCTTTGTGCATTCGGAAAACTGATTTTTCGAAGGGCAGACATAAGCAGAACATTTGATTGTGACCGATGATGATGTTGCGAAGCGGAAAGCGTACATTCCGATGCTAAGTTTTGTTTTCGTTGTTCCTGTGCTGTCGCTATCGTCATGTGGTAATACTGTAGTCCATTTCTATTTAATGACTTTTGCTTCATTAAAACATTCCCTGGTTTAAAATAAAAGAACATTGTCACAATGATTTTGTTCAAGGCGATAATATGCTTAAGTTAGTTATGATAGTTAAAGATTGATTATTTAATAATCCATGTGTGACGTCATTTATTCCAACATTTCAGTCATGTCGGTGAAGAAAACGGCATTCATCTATCATAATATCCAGAATCATTTTATTGGCGTTTGTGAAAGATTTGAATACAATTATTGGTTGCAGTAGCAAGTGGTGTTCCAATTGTAAATATTAAAACAATTGTAAAGAGAGAGAGATTTTCATGTAAAAGGAGTTCGAAGATATCAAAGGGTAATCAGAATCCGTAAATAGGACAAACAACACAATAGCCAGAAGAAAAGGGACAAAAGGACAAACAACGATCTACAAAACATACACATACAATGTAATGTTAAACAACTTCATCAATGCTGTTTTATTTATGTTTGGAGTTTAAATACAGTTAACCATATTGTAAATTGTGGATATGGATTATAGTTCAACAAAGATCTATGAAACTAGAAACGTATACTAATTTCAACAAATGAGATAACCACATTCTTTATTATACTATATTTTGATTATTAATTAATCAGGAATATATAAAATTCTAAATCCAGTAAAAATAGCATTCAAGTAGTAAACTAGAAAGATATAAGTCTTCCAGTAGTATACTATTAATTGACTTCTTAAGGGGTATTCAGAAACAGTAACTTGAAGGAGAGACAATACAAAGGCAAGAGAAAAAGAACAAACAATGATCTACAACACACTACACGGAAAACTAATTAAATTTTGTTTTCAACAACGCGAACCCTACTAAAAACGGGCTTGACCAACTAGTAATAGCTGTCGTGTTATAATTGTGTTGTATGACTAATTATCTTACATCCTGTATCGTATCTTTGAACGGGATATGCGTAGCACATTTACGTTTGTACCGGAGGGCCCTAGCAGTACGGACTGAAACTAAATAATTGTATTGAGGTAAGGGCGAAAAGTGTAACATGGTTGACAATATAATATAATGTCTTCCCCTCTACACCGTTGTGTCTTTTTTGTTTTCTTTTAAACTTGACAATCTCGATGCATTTAATATATTACACATGTAGACATATACTTAATCAATATCATAGTTATATACTTCCAGTACATACTAAAATGATGAGGGTTTTTTCTTGACAATACTAGTAAATGTGGGACGAGATTTAAAAAAATATATATATATCTATTTTTTTTAAATCCAAAAACGTATCGAAATGTCATTTTAAAATCGTTGTGCATTTTGTACATACATGCACTTGCTATTCGCATAAGAATATTCACTTTGCAGAAATCAATTTTAAATGCGATATATAGAGGGTTAGGGTTATGGTTAACGCCACTTTCAACAATATTTCAAATACTGTAAACCAACTTATTTTCGCGGCTATTATGTTTCGCGTTTTTCTGCTTCAAAACAGTTTCGCGGAGATTTAATTTCGCGATAACCAAAATGCTAAAAGTTCAAATTTTTCGAGGTATGACTTTGGTCTACATCGTCGCCGACATCAGTTGGTTTTTTTTATAGCAAGAGTTGTCTTTCGTAATATATTATTGATCGTTCGATTGACATACCCCATTGATTTCGTGAACACTTTTTATTAGTCCCAATGTGTAAATTTATTTGAATAAACAAAACAGGCGTTCAGTGTTCAAAATGTCTCTTCAAAAGTGGTTAATAAAATCTAAAACGAATGAAAGTAACAGTGATTCTGATCCGCTTGAAAGTATATCGTGGCGGTCAGTTTTATTGGTATAGAAAACCACCGACCTGTCGCAAGTAACTGACAAACTTTATCACATAATGTTGTACGCCTTGCGCTGATCGTATCTCGAACTAACAACATCAGTGGTGATAGGCACTGATTACATAGGTAGTTGTAAGTCCAACTACTATACGATCACGGCCATGACGGTCCCGCGATACGTAGAATATTTATAAAGTCAATACATATTTAACAACTCTTTTACAGCATACTTTTTCGAAATACCAGCACGTTCACTTCAGAAACTTTAGTTTGAATACAAATGAATTGACAATCAGACAAAAACAACTTAATATATTCACCCGCTGCTTTGGTCAGGGAGCTTCCAGATTACATGCTGGTTTGTGGGTTTTCCAGTGGGAAAGGCTTTGCATTCTGACGGTTGCAATTTGTGTATAATATCTGCAAAATAAGTAAAAGTATTGACGTGTATTTCAACAATGATGGTCAACAATCTCACAAATATCAACAAAGCAAAAAAACTAAATCTTACCGTAAATAATTGAACACAAAAAGTAATATGAAATATGGCGACTGAAATTAAGATTATGTGTTGTAAGCGTCATAAAAATGTCGCGGAATTAAACCGGATAGTGGGATCATAACCCCCTTCTTAATAATTGGCTCTTCAATGGCGATACAAATATAAACATATATGTTTTCGTTCATTGTAATCTCATGAGTTTCTATAATCCTAAACATAAACGATGATATTGGCTAGTAAGTTGCATTTTTTTTCAGAAAATACAAAAAAATCGCGTAGTAATCTATATATGCAAACATGAACAGCACTAACACAAACGTGAGTGTCGCCGGGGAATTGGTACATGGCTATATAAATTTTCCTCATAGATGGCGATGAATGAAAATATTAAATACTGCCCATATGTATTCTGCAAATACATACATAACGTAACGATGTAATAACAATATAATGATAATTTAATTAGAACCGAAACAGAACGCCAACTTGAATTCAAAAATAAAGAAATTAACTTAAACTAACCTGCAAATACATCTTTGGGTTTAACCAACAGCTAGTGTCAACGCCTTATTACAGAATGACGATACACAAGTATATAACTGGATTTGGCGGGAAAACACAAGCACATGCAGGAAAGGTGTGTTCAATATATTAATAGTGCAACGGTACATGTCATCGTCAACAGTCAATATGAATGATGAATGAGATTAATGAGATGAATAGATACATTCAATATTTAATGCAACAAATATTCAAACAACATATAAAACAGATTATACAAAAATATCTGCTGTGACATGAGCAAAAAATAAATAAATTTTAGAAAAACCTAAAAACCTGGAAGTGAGATAAGATCCCCTAATGACAAACGTCGTGAAGTCCCAATTCTCAAATACAGTTCGAAAATTTCTATTAGAAATATTTTTCCATGAGAGACGGCCATAGGATACAGGGTGGCATGAAGCTGGTTCCCATGTTTGTCCAGCCAATGGGTCGATTTGTTCAAAGTAACAGTTTTAACCCTAATAAACGTCTTGAACGATCTTACGTCGCAATGGAAAATTTCCCAAGAATTGCAAGTTTTGTCTTCAATTCTTAGATTTGTGGAATTTTGCCGTGGTATTTTCGTGTGATAAATTATGTGTCTTTTAAACTCGTTCCGCTGCGCTCCACTCGGAAAGAGACATAATTTCTCACATTTGTGGAATGTATACCTGATCTTCAATATGTAAGAACTTATTAGTCTTGCTTTCCAATTACAGTAAAATACTACATCCATGCGTTAACACACAATAAGTGGCATTACCCCCCAGGCCGGAATAGTGATTTATATCTATTACCGTTTGTGAACTGTTCATTATTCTCTGTACGAATACAAATTTAAGGATTTAATATTCCAATCATATCTTCTATGATGGGACAATAAATATCACATGAATATATACTGTAAAAAAAACACCTGGAAATTTAGAAGTAGGACAGCGCAATTTTTCGGTATCCATCATGAACAGTATGTTTTAACAAAAACTTTGAAGATAACAAGATATCACAGGGTTTATTAGAAGCCGTAAATCAAAGCACAAACAATACAACGGCCAAAAGAAGGGAATTAACAATAATCTACAAATCACTACACAGAAAAACTAAAGATTCAGAAACAAGAACCACAATAAAACCAGGTGCTCCGGAAGGGTAAACAATTATACAACTTTGTCGTCTTTTGGGACTGCAAATGTCACACCATTTGTTTTTTCTATGTGATTAGAATTATCATGAAATAATTTTATTAATCCACAGTAATACACAAAGGACAAGTTAAAATACTGTTCGTTGGGAGAAAATATAATAAATATTTACCTGGAATTGATGGTGGAGAACTAAAAATAAATACTTCATATGTTATTAATGTAGAACGACTTCAAATAATATTAGGCCTTCAGGTGCATTTTAAATATCTGTTATACATGTAATATTGGTACTTGCACATATTTGATTTGATTTTTGGTGTTTAACGCCACTTTCAGCTATATCATGGCGACCAGGTTTAGTGGTGGAAGAAGCCGGAGAGAATCACCGACCATGGGCAAGCAACTGATAAACTTTATCGGTTGCGAGTCGAGTGCACCTTTTTTGTAATTTACAAAGCCGTGTGAGAACCCACGCCGTATTGGTGATAGGCTTGTATGGGTTGTTAGGTAATCCAACAACCTAGCTCATTCAGCCACCCGGGCCCTTGCACATATTTGAGTAAACTCAGAATGAGCAGTTGTCAATCATTTTGTGGTGTTGAATAAGTGTGTTATTTAAAAGAAATGGAAATAAATTGTAAGCATTTTCTGCATGTATATTACTGTAACTTGTTTTTAACCTGTTGAGATTGTGATGTCTAATTAAGTTCATGCTTTAGTCGTCATTCAGCCATCATCATAGAATACAGTTATACAATACATACTGATAAACTGATTTGTCTACTTACAAGTGTGAATATGGAGACTAATAGGTTCTTACACGAGTCCCTATTGAAGATCTGGGATTTCTTCCACGAGTGTGAGAAATTCCGTCTTTTCACGAGTGGAGCGTAGCGGAACGAGTGGAAAGACGCTGAATTTCTCTCACGAGTGGAAGAAATCCCATATCTTCAATAAGGACTGGTGCAAGTACCTGTTTCTTCCGTTTCAACTTAAAAACAAAGCATGTCGATTTCATTTATTCATTCGCATGTCAATGTCATGTTTACTACACAAAATATTACAACGCCACGTGCAATGCAGTAAATACACACTTATTTAAAACCGCATTAAATCTATTAGGGGAAATCAGTTAAATTTCAGGTAAAATCGATATTTGAAGATATTTTAGATCTATTAAGACTACAATTTATATTACTACAGCAGTCATAGGAGCGGACTCCATTGATTATACTCGGCCGATTTGATTGGCTGACAGTGCCATGTAAGACAAGGTCACGCGCAGCTGTCTTTATGGCTTGTCTTACATAGAAAACGCATCAACACGGAAGAAATAAAGAACCCTGTAAACCTCAGATGAATTTGTGTGTTTTATTTGCACCTACATTTTTTTGTATATGAAGGAAGCACTGGTACAATAATGTAAGATGCCGCAGATTAAGATAATATTGTGACTGGTTCTAAATTCAACATAGCCTGTAAGCTACTTCACTTTGCATGGGAAAGGGTAATATTACATTCATCTGAATGCATTTTAATTGATTGATTATTTTATTGTTTCAAGTATTTTAAACTTTGGTTCACGGTTTTCGATGACTTTCATGATATTCGATCTTTTGCTGTGTTTGTAGTGTTTTGTGTAAATTTGTTTTGTCATTTTTACTTCAATGAATTAAACAAAACAAGTCGATCAACAAAACAATGTTTTTCACTATTAAAAGCCTAAAGTTTGTAAAATTCGTAAATTATCTTGTTATTAACGTGTTGGTATCATTATGTAAAGTATGATATAAATAAATATGTTCTAAACTATTCCCAGTCCCAAACAAAATATTTTGAAAAGACGTAATTAAAACAAATCTAATCAACTTTCTTCCTCTGATGATGGAATCATAATTAATTATGCGTTGTTGGAGTTCCGACTTTTACCCAGGAAGAGCCAGGTATTGACCCAGATTCATGATTATGGATGGTGAGGTAGGATATGCCTTAATAACTATAAATACTTGATGTTGTTTTTTTCATATTCAATAAACTATTTTCTATTCACTAACAATTGTTGGAATTATAATATTTTTTCATCAGCTGGGATTGCGTATGTGTAGTTGCATCTACGAATGAGTTCAAATCAGAGGTCATGTGTATACGATGACCCGCTTCTTGCGTTGTTATCGGGGA
The DNA here is from genome assembly GCA_963383655.1 of Bathymodiolus septemdierum. Lineage (NCBI taxonomy): Eukaryota > Metazoa > Mollusca > Bivalvia > Mytilida > Modiolidae > Bathymodiolus > Bathymodiolus septemdierum. The sequence goes on from OY726523.1 coordinate 15,759,909, forward strand.
AGAATATAACCTTCATAACTACTTCATTCTCTGATTTAAAAAAAAATACTGATTTAGACTATCTTTAATTTAAAATGATATTTTGTCATTGATTTGAATTGGAACCCGTAATAAAAATTTGATTAAGATATATCCAGTTGACACAAAACAAAGTATATTGAAAATTAAAAAAAAAAAAAGGATGGTTTTGTATATTTACCTGACAAAAAAAGGTGGCGCTGTTGCAACTGTTTTAAATGATTGGTTTTCGCAAGACAGTATACCGTACTCGACATTTTGTCCAGATACTATATGATCATTGTTAGACGGTATCACTAGAGCACCGTACATAATTTTTATACTTTTACTACCCTAAAATACAAAATTAATGAATGATCTAAAGGAATGTGTGTTCATTATTAAATACATCAACTTTGTAATCAATTGTCGGTTAAAATGTGTTAAGACTTGCAAGCAGAAAATGAACAACCCAGACGAATTATTTGTCGTTGAAAATGTTCACTTTAAGCTTTGACAACCCTACATGGAATGAAAGATACCACAACTACAGCTATATCTGCTTCATACCTTGAACTACACCTTGGAAATAACAGTTAGGGTAGTTATAGAACGAAACTTTACGACAAAAGAAATGATTTCAATATTCCCATTATTAACTTTCAATTTATGTGTAGCAACATTCCAACAGCACCTGTTTATGGTGTATGCTATAATATTCCAGTGTTTGTGGTTCTTACGATTTACTTGATAACATCTTGATGCTATCAAGGCAGCTGCTACATCAAGGGGTCATAGTGGTTCCATTTAGGTCACACTTGACATTTTACGGTCGTCACCATGATTTGGTTAACCGTTACGGAAGATCCGTCTCATAACTGACCACGGAAATGTTCCCCTTGTCGTTATAACAATCCGGTCCTTTTCTCATTCGTGTCTTATCCCAGGCTTTGTAACAAGAGTAACATGGCGTGTGTCATTAGTGGAGTATGAACTGCTTACCCTTCCAGAGTTCACACTCCCATCCCCGATTTTTAGTGGGATCCATGTTGCTCAATCTTTAGTTTTCTGTGTAGTGTTTGGTGTTTCTTTTCTTTTGATCATTGTGTTGTCTTCCCTCGATTTACGACTTCTGATTCCACCGGTTTTTGGTACTTCAAAACTTTTTTTGAATGTCATGTTGTTCTCCAAATATTCTAATTACGTCCAACAATAAATCTGATCTCAACGATATAACAACTATACACCATATTTCTTAGCTTTCTGCCAGTGTCGTGTATGTTATGTGAAGTATTATTTTCGAAATTATCGCTTACCGTCTGACCGCATTCGCTGTCCAATGTTTTTGATTGCGGTTTGCATAATTGTCCATCAGCTTTGACTATTTCAGTTTTTGCTAAGTCATCGTCATTTTTCAACATAACATTACCATTAAGATCGCATTCTGAAATTCAATGTAATACAACATAAATCTGATCATTTCTTATTTATATAATGTTGTCTTTAGAACAACTGGTCATTGTCATTGCCATATTAGGTTTTCGTTATAACCTTGCATTACGGCATTTCTTATTTCGATTTCCTGCAACGTAGATAATACGCGAAGATATCATGGGTAATCAGAAGAAGTAAGTCGGAGAAGGACAAACAATACAATGACACAAACAGTTAAATAGGCAAACAATTGGTCACAAAACACAACACAAATAAAACAAAATTAATCCACAAGTATGACTATCAGGTGTATTAAATCTAAATTATATATCCAAACAAAAGAAGTATGATAATTATAATAATTTATACATTCAGAAAGGTCGCTATAGTTATCTTCGGCATATAAATCGCATCTGACATTGCTAACAAATTTCAAAAATAATTCACTGCTTCAAATTATTTCCGAACATCAGCAACATTTACAGAATCAAGTAAAACATGCTTTAATGTTAACAATATAACTGAATCGCTTTTGCATACCCAATACGACATCTCGTTAGCACCGCCTGTCACTAGCGTGATCTACCAATGGAATCGTTGCCACACCATTAGTTGACACCATGAGAGATATTTCTTATGGCAGATTAACCACGCCTTCTTTCTTTGTCTTTGTTTGAAAACATTACGCACAATCGGCACTGTTGTCCTGCCAAATGACATATCTTTGTAGTCCCGTAATAAATGGGATGGCACAATGTTAGACGTGTGTCAGAGGTCATACATTAGTATAGTTATATGAAACAAACCATGTTATCTGCAATGGAAACTGGAACAATGGGTGCTGTCCATTAATATTTCTATTTCATTAATATGTCGTCTACTAGCAGACCCAAATAGTGCTATCGGGTTTTTAAAATGTATTTCACAATACATGGTTTAAAATCAGTACATGGTATGGAACAATAAGAAACCTGGCCGACAATTAAATCATGGAATTTCTGGTTATATCCTGCAAATTACTGAGAAATTATTTCAAAATGAATATATATCTTACCAAATTCTGGTAACGTTGATTCCGTCATATCACAAATCATCTGCAAATATAATATTATTATATTATCTGTCTTTTCCTGAGGGAACTGTTGTCCTATATCTCACTAGACAACACTATGGGAATACTGTTCCCGAGGAAGAAGACAATAATATGTTTAGTACATAACATCTCATTCTGGACATAAAAGAAAATAGATAAAATTCGTCGGCGTTTACACTGCCGAATCACGCCATGTTGACAGGAAACCGATTACAGTGCCGCCTATTTAAGAAGGGTAAATCTTGCCAAATATATATAAAAATAACGCTGGAAAATCTATTCCACAGGTATAGTCCACACGAGAAATCGTTTCAAACTGGTAAAGTTCCAGTCGCAAGTTATAGTAAATAGTAAACACTAGTCAGTCATCCAATCAAAATAAAGCATTTGCATATGTTATGTGATATCATTCTGTCCCTAACATGTAAGAGGATGCATATGAAAGACATGTTTCTACAATGACATTGTATGTAACTAAATGTATTTCTACACAATTCTCATTGAAAAAGTAGTCAGGCTAGCCCGATTCTTTAATTTCACGTTCCGCTATATAGATGAAATAAAGGATACCACATATACAGATGGTCTGCTTCATACCTTGACATACACCTCAAAATTGACAGTGAGGGACAAAAGACAAAAGAGATGATTTCAATTTTCCCATTGTGAAATTTCCATTTATATGTAGCAACATTCCAGCAGCACCTGTATATGGAGTAAATATCTCTCAGTTGATACGATATTCCAGAGCTTGTGGTTCCTATCAGGATTTCCTTGATAGAGGGATGCTGCTAACAAGGGTGCTACTGCAAGGGTTCCTTTTGGTTAAGTTGAAGTCATCACTTCGGAAGTTTTACCGTCGTCACCATGACCTGGTTGACCGTCATGGAATATTTGTGTCACAAAATGACCATGGATATGTCATACTTGTCGTAAGCACTTCCCGGTTCTTTCTTCATTCATGACTTATCACCGAGTCTGTAGCTAGAATAACACGACGGATGCCACTAATGGAACAGGAACTGCCTACTCTTCCAGAGCACATGAGTTCTCCCCCAGTTTTTAGTGGGGTTCGTGTTACTCGATCTTTTGTTTTATTAGTATGTTGTTTGTCCTTTTGGCCATTGTGTTGTCTGTTCTTCTTCCATTTACGTATTCTGATTACCACTTTGGTATCTTCAAACTCTTTTTACATTTAAGCTCAATATGTAGGAAGAAGAGGTTGAATATACCAAAAGGGTAATCAGAATCCGTATATCGAAGAAGAACACACAACACAATGGCCAAAAGAAAAAGTACAAAAGGACAAACAACGATCTACAAAACATACATATACAGCTAAAGATCGATTAACACGAACACCACTAAAAACCAGGGTGACCTCAGGTGCTCCGGAAGGTTAGGTTCTTTTTACAAAATAAGATCTGTCCCTTCCTAGCACAAGGTATTTGTATCTACGTTGGTCATTCTTTTTTATGAAACACAGTTGGACCAACTCCCTTAATTTGTCCTTCAGCTTAGAGTGAGCAATAGTTGTGTAGAGGGTAGAGAAGTCAAATGTTTTAATGCTATTGTACTCTAACACATCTTTCAGAATCCACATCTGATTCACACCACCCCTCGAGTAGCTAGTGTCACAGTAACTCTGAAGCCCGGTTTTAACCGCCGATAAGAATACATGTCAATAATTCTTGTGGAGAATTTGGCAGACCCAGCAATATAGCGCTGTCTGAAAGGACACTTGTGTAATTTAGGAATCCAGTAGAGTGATGGTAGCTCCAGTTTTTCATCTTTGGTTGAAATTCCAAATGAACATAAAACAGACCTATGATGATCCAGGATTTTCTCTTTCGTAAGTGTCGTCCAGGTATATGTAGGGTTGCCAAGTGAATTGTCAATACCTAATTCCTTTCTCAGGCAGTCTATGTAATGTGATTTACACACAAAAACAATATTGTTAGGGGCTTTGTCGGCGGAGACAATAACATATTTGTCATGTAGTTTGCAAATATTTCTATATGGAGCAAAAAACCGAAGGGGTATTTAAGAATGGACAACCCAGAGTCACAGGCAACATTGGGCACACAAGACACATAAATGGGATTTATTTATCATGAACAAAAGTTTAAATAGTGTTGGTTAACAATTCCAACAAAACCTTTCATCTTAAATCACTGAACACAAAAAGTGGACGACATATGAAGTTGGAAATCTAGGTCCTGGCTTGGGACAGACAGAAAACTGTCGTAGTTAAACCAGTTAATGGGACCCCAAACCTCCCCTATTGATAACTGATCTCGGTTTGGCTTAGTTTGGTTTATAATGTTTAACGCCACTTTCAACAATATTTCAGTTATATCGTGGCGGTCAGTTTTATTGGTGGAAAAAAACCAGAGAAAACCACCGACCTGTCGCAATTCACATAACTGAATATATTTTAATTACCATTACTCCTAGACAAAGCAAATTGTTCCATTTTAATTAGAATCCTTACTGATATGTCGCGGCGTGTAAGATCTGAAGAAGCTCCATTACGGGTGACCCTTAATCACCGGCCAATGAAAATGGCGATTAAGCCAAAAGAAAATGTTACATAGCTGCCTTGCATGCTACGAACAGTCTTGATTGGTCGAAACACGTATTTATCGTATCATTAAATATTCCCGACCTAGTGTTACTCACATGTGATCCGTAATGGGGTTTCCGCGGATCTTCCACGCAGCGAGATATCAGTAAAGGGGTACGAGTTAGAGATCAGATTGTAATCAGAATCTTTGAACCGTAATGAGAGCGGGAGGTTTGGCGCCTTAAAATCTGATTCAACCCACCATTTCTTTAGAAATGCCTGTACCAAGTCAGGGTCATTACGGTTTTCAGTCTTCCGGTTGTTGACTGATTTTGTCTGTTTATATAATTATGAGTTTTGACTTTCCCTTTGTAAGATTGTTCGGAGTTCGGTAATTTTGTTATTACCCTTATTTATTGAAATCATGACTGATACAATTTATTCAAGTACTTTAGAGTACGTGCATACCAAAATAGTATGTACAGAACTATCATGTTAATACTTGCTTATTTCTTGTTAGTTAATTTACAGTAGAGTTTTACGATACCAAAGGTGTAATAAGAATCCGTAAATCGAAGAAGAACAAACAAAATAAAAAGGACAAAAGACAAAATATACACATACAACTAAAGTTCGAGCAGATATATCATACCGTTACATGCTGTGTGGTAAAGTAACACTACATATTCTTACTTACCATATACAATACAAAAAATAGGATGGATTTCTTGAATTTATATAATGTAGTCATGGTAACGCCTACTGTTGATCCCTACTATCTGAAATTTAAAATGCATTTCTTTTAGCGAAAAAAGTCCATCGCGCATTAATTCGACTTTCATTTGTCGAGTAAAACCAGTAACTAGTTTGACGGGCTAGTTCCAGATAATACTAATGATACATTAGTTGTTTATATAAATATATATTTGTTTACATAAACAGTTTAATCTTTTCATTTAAAAAAAAAAATGTCGTTTAGTCAAAAGGAACAGAATATATAATATGACTTTTGTATATTTTCTGTATCTTAGCTGGTTACTGGTAATAAACGCAATCCAAGAAAAAAGTTTCTCGTATGTCTATTGTTTCTCTGTATTTAACACAGGAAGATGAACATAGTGAAAGAGAACATAGCTATTCATGTAATATAATTGTCGTTGTGTTCACATTTTTTACATTTTTGTTTATAATGTGAAAGGCATTTGTTATATTATTTGAGTTTCTTTCAACTTAATATGATATCCGATTTTTAAAGTAATGGCTATAATATACATCTGAAATCGACAATCATCCTCTCGTTCACCTGTGGACAAAAACGATACGTACACGAAAACATATGATATTATAAACTTCTGAAAAGGGTACAAAAAGACCACGATTGTACAAAAGTGTAATAAAAATAAACTCAAACCTTTCAGCAACCATTTTTGAACGTCATGAATATAGCACAGCTACTCATAATAAGAAGGGTTGGAAGTAAACCAATGCAATGAGGTCATCAGAATCCGTAAATCAAAGAAGGATAGACAAAGCAATGACCAAATGAAAAAGGACAAATAAGAATGTACAAAACACTACGCAGAAAACTAGATTGAGGAACACAAATCCCACTAAACTCGGATGCCCCGGAAGGGTAGGCAATTCCTGCTCCACTAGTGGCACACATCATGTTACTCTAGTCACAAACCCGATGACTAGTCATGAAAGAGGAAAGAACCGGGAAGTGCTTGCGACAAGTGGAACATATAATATAATTTTAAATAGTTAATGTAATTTTTGAAGTTTTTTTTAATATGAAGCGCGAATAGATAATGTCCTTTAATCTAATGTCTTTTCACGCCAATAAACCTAACAGAATAATAAATAAAAGAGCAGTCTTATATGCCACTAATATAATTATTTCTGCAAATTAAATCCTAAAAGGTTCAGTATCATTCTCCTTTGAAACAATAAAAATAATATTTCCATGCGACATTTAGTATTACAAATTCTTTAAACCATGTATTAGAAGCAAGTTAATACATTATGTCACAACCGATTATTCGAGTTTTCTCATCATAATTTTACATATATGTGACGACAAAAAAATGCCATTTTTGCCATTTGAACAACCCAATTTATTTCAGAACTTGATACTGCTATGAATGATATCATCTGTATGTTAGTAACCTCTCCTTGAAAATTGGTAAAAATATAACTTTTAGGGCCAGTTTTATTAAGAAAAATTTGAAGATAACAAAGGTGTAATCAGAAGCCGTAAATAAATGGCCAAAACATTATCTACTAAACACTGCACAAAAACCTAAAGCAATACACACACCACTAATAACCGGGGGTGCATTCAGGAAGTGCTAGCAGTTCATGCTTCATCAGTGACACTCGTTATGACACGAACATCTATCTTTCTACGATTTACAGCTTATGATTACCCCGTTTGTACCTTCAAGCCTCTCTGAATTAAAACTGAAAATTTTACTTTTGTTAACCAAGTAATTTGGCAATTAACTACATTTTGTTTTGTATATACTTATATTTTTGTAGGAATAAAGCATTTTCTCAAAATATATAGTAAATTACAAAATAAAGAAATGTAGCGTTATGCAGAATGTCGATATATGTAGCATAATAGCACTACACAAACATCTTGTCTATTACTCAGGGGAGATCCTTGTTAGTAAATAGAATAACTGAAACCAATGAAAAATAGCTGAAACCATCTACGGCCCGTTTCAAAAACGACCATTTTTGACCCTATTTTGACTGTGTCAAGCACGTTTCGGAAAACAATTTTCAGAGAAAAATAGCTGAAATCAGTTAAATAATTGATTACTAAGTGATCATTGTCCTTACCTGTTGCAATACAAACTATCTCTGATACTAAATAATCTGGATCACTCTTTAAATTTATAGGTGATGCTAATCTTGATATACCACACTCGAGGCGAGCAAACAAAGATTTACACTGGTTGGAAAGGTTTAATCTCTCACATACATCAGTTTTTAGGTACATGTGCACCGGTGGTATTGCTTCCTTCTCCGATATACGATATTTAGTATCTTCAAACTCTCTTTAGTTCTATGCAAAAAAAAGCCGATCGCCTTGATCATTATTTGAATATTTGATAGGACATGAGACCACTGCAAGACATAATATTGAAACATTAATCAACTTGGAACCAAAAGATAATGGCCAAGAGTATCTTTCTTCATCTCTACACAAGTGACAGAATATTTTTCGGGAAAGGTGTGAATATCTTCCAAAAGAACTTTCTGAAAGATAAGATGAGACGATTCTTTAAACATTCAAAGGTTATGCCTTATAGTAAAGTAGCTTACTCAGAAAACTGTTAAAGGTCTGAATACTAACTGCAAGCTCGAGTGTAACATATACGAGTTGTGAAAAATAAATTCGAAATGCAGACGCTGTAACACAGCTGTTGCGAGTGAATGTTGGTATAATTTATTAACGTCAAATGAACAGTATTTTATAAATTAGCTAAATGTATATTTATGGGGAGAACACGTTTATCAATAATACCTCATTCAGATTATACAATGTAAGTTGCACTTGTACACGTTTAGATGCCAAAGGAAAACAAGAAAATAATACGGTCCACTAAATTGGTGAATTAGAATCACACTCATGGCGAGGGGTACTATATACAACATTATGTCATAAAGTTTGTCAGTGGCAGGTCGGTGTTCTCCTGGTACTCCGGTTTCCTCCACTAATAAAACTGACTGCTACGATATAACTGAAATATTGTTGAAAGTAACGTTAAACACCATACACCTCATGGATACAGTCAGCCAGTGTTGCCTTGCAACGGTTCGTCCCCAACGACTCCAAACTGTTAATTTGTAACTGCTGCGATTTCGTTTTAAGTGCAAGGAACGTGACATTCCCAAAACACTAGAGATTAATTTATCTCTCGTGAGTGTTTCAGTTGTCTCGTTTGGCCAACGAACATGATATTCGGAGGGGTTGTATCCCGTAGGAGATAAACTAGATCATATTTTCTATTTGTCTGGTTCCGTGTAGAATTAATGGGGGGCTACCCATTCTAACACTATGACAGTTATTCACTTAATATTTTATCATTATTGACATTTAAAAAAAACCAATATTGTTTCATAAATTGTTGACTTTTGAATAGACGATTACGCTCGTCAAGATTGTTAATATAACTACCAAACAATGAGTTCATTTTAGACGAATTTGTTTTGGTAAATTCGGATATTTAAATGAAACCACATTCCGAAAAAAAATCAATAATATCCCGCGATAAGAATTCAAGATGGTGGCAATAACTAATGCGGTCGCGTGATTATATGACTTCCTGTAGATATTCAAAACTATGAAGAGTTTGAAGATACCAAAAGGGTAATCAGAATCCGTAAATCGAAGAAGAACAGACAACACAATGACCAAAAGAAAAAGGACAAAAGGACAAAGAACGATCTACAAAACATACATATCAAACTAAAGATCGAGTAACACGAACCGCACTAAAAACCGAGGGCGAACTCAGGTGCTCCGGAAGGGTAGGCAGTTCATGCTCCACTAGTGACACCCGTCGTGTTAATCTAGCTACAAACCCGGTGATAAGTCATGAATAAGGAAAGAAGTGTTTACGACAAGTGGAACATATCCGTGGTCATTTTTGACACAGATATTCCATAATGGTCAACCAAGTCATAGGCATACAATAAAATATGCTGTAATTTGAATGATTTTGAATTGAAAACGATTCACGGGAAATGCCATAGTCACGATTCACGGGAAATAAAAAAAAACGACACTAAAGAATCACATCAATGTTTCGAAATGCCTTCATAGGAAATGTTGCTATTAATATTTATGGGGTAGAGATGCTCTTGTTTCACAAAATGTATCTGTTACATTCACAATTAATCTTCCATATAAATTCATATAATTATTTAATTTTGTTTATTTGCTTCATAAAACAATTTGTCGGAAGTATATGATAAAAAGATTAATACATGGCATTTTCCATATCATCCCTCTACTGCATCTCGGGCTTCTATGGAGGTATCGGGATGATACCGGGGCTGATATGGAAGAGGTCATGTATTAATCTCTGTAGAACACCCTGTTTATAGATAAATATTAAACTCTCAGCAAACACAGTCAATGGCTATGTAGAAAAGTAGCAAAGTTTACACGTCGTAAATATTTGAAACAAAATTGTTATCTTTCCATTATATCAACTAACGATTCACTACAGAAAAATGATAGACGACGAAATTCACATTGTGAACTCTGTGCCTTTAATAAATGTCTAAACACAGTTAATGACTATGTAGCCCATCGACACCATTTTAATCACTACCCGTCGTAATATTTTATTTTTGATCTTTTCAATATATATACATGGGAAAAAAATGACAAAATTTCAAATTGCAACCTCTGTTCTTTTAATAAATGCTTAGCGCATGTTTAGGGTTATGGCGTTTACCGCCACTTTCAACAATATTTCAGTTATATCGTGGCGGTCAGTTTTATTGGTGGAGGAAACCGGAGAAAACCAAACTGACAAACGTTATCACATAATGTTGTATCGAGTTCTATCGTATGATCTATGTATGTGCCATCTTTAATTTTTTCAGAAGGTGAAACTTAGACTCTATACATGATTAATATATCTGAGTAATAATTTACACGAGAAAAATCAATTTCGCCGAAATGTTTATTTCACGTGTGTCATATTATTAGAACAGCTGATAATATTACGATAAAGTATTGGACACATTTTCTAAACATACAATATTGACTTATGTCCATTTCAATGTGTAGTTTTAATGAAATTGGGTGTTACCTGGGTTCATCCACGGTTTTCCGGTGGAGTTCCTGTTGCTCACCTATTTTGTTTTTTATGTTGTTAATTTAAATTGAAGCATATTTTATTGTCAAATGTATACAAATTCAAAAATCTTTATTAATAAAGAAAGCTGCATAAGGAACATGCATGTATGAAAGAATGCACAAATGACTAGAACAAACAAAAGAATAAAACAAGGAAATATAAGGAAAGTAAAAAATTATAACAATACTACAGTTGTACCAGAGGGAGTCATACCCAACTATTTGTAGATTATATATAAACAATACACTGGTATACATATATATATATAAACATATATACAATGTATGTTGTGTTTGTTTGCTTTGTAATTTAAATTTAAGCATATTTTATTGTCAAATGTATACAATGTATGTTGTGTTTTTTTGCTTTGTAATTTAAATTTAAACATATTTTATTGTCAAATGCATACAATGTATGTTGTGTTTTTTTGCTTTGTAATTTAAATTTAAACATATTTTATTGTCAAATGCATACAATGTATGTTGTGTTTTTTTTGCTTTGTAATTTAAATTTAAACGTATGTTATTGTCAAATGTATGCAATGTATGTTGTGTTTTTTTGCTTTGTAATTTAAATTTAAACATATGTTATTGTCAAATGTATACAATGTATGTTGTGTTTTTTTTTTTGCTTTGTAATTTAAATTTAAACATATTTTATTGTCAAAGGTAAACAATGTATGTTGTGTTTTTTTTTTGCTTTGTAATTTAAATTTAAACATATTTTATTGTCAAATGTATACAATGTAGTTGTGTTTTTTTGTGTGCTCTGTATGTCTTTGTTCTTTGTCTTGTCCCCAATGTTGCCCGTGTCTATGGAAGGTGCATACAGGATTGCCCCATCATGTTTCTCTAATGTATAATTACGAATGATTAAAGGATTTCAGCGGGTACTGGAGTGCCCTTCAGTGATAATGGCAATGATAAACAGATGGCTATGGTGTTTAACGCCACGTTCAACAATATTTCAGTTATATCGTAACGGTCAGCTACACTGGTGGATAAAACCGGAGTACCCGGAGAAAACCACCGACCTGTCGTAAGTAAATGATAAACTATAACAACTATAAACTACATCCCCTATTCTCCAGGAAGCATAATTATAATATAACCAATATATTAGATACACTATATGTCAACGATTTTGGCTGTACTGTTTAGTCCCCTCGCTTTACTTGCTCCGAAACACTTTTAAAATTATTTGACTTTCCAATGTGTCGATTATGAGCGTATCTGGTGAAGTGATAAAAACGTAGATAATAAATGTAGTGCACACGGCACGTTTCTGGAAGAGATTATTACAGAAACGCGTCATGTACACTAAATTTGATATCTATGTACGTTTTAATACAATGGTGGGGTGTTTTATGCCGTATGATATGATATTATTTCGTGATGGTTTCCGTATTGGCCTTGTTAATAGTCCGAGGGTATCTGTATTATCCGACGCGAAGCCGAAGGTCAATACAGCTAACCAAGGACTAATAACTAGGCCAATACGGAAATCATCACGAAATGATATATTTATTAATTAACCATTAAATAATGTCTTATGAGTTTTTATCCTATCCCTTTAAAGAGTTCAACATTTTAATAAATTCACAACAATAACGGGTTTGAATTTTATAGCATGAACGATGATTGTTCAATGACTTTCTGGATTCATTACTATCTAACGCACTCAAGGCGAAGATGCAACCATTACACCACCGATGCGCTTACATGTAGATTGGAAATGAGACAACTAATTAGTGTAAGAATTTAATGGTGTCAATTAATAAATGTAAATATTGTATTTTTATTACATGTAATTGTGTATTGTGTTTAACAACACTTTCAACAATATTTCAGTTATATCGTAGCGGCAAATTTTTTTGGCGGAGGAAATGGTAGACAATCGGCTACCTGCTGCAAGCCACTAGCAAACTTTATCACATAATGTTGTATCGAGTAAGCCTCGCCATGAGCGGAATTCAAACTCACAACTTAAGTGGTGAAAGACACTGATTGCATTGGTAGTTGTAAATCCAACAATCATACAACCGCGACGGCCCCTGATGAATTGTGGTCTGTTAACTGTGAATATGAACTATTCTTAATACCATACCATACACATCTGTATTTGAAATTCGGCAATATATTCTCATTATTATTATTATTATTAATATTTCTGTCTTTACTTTACCTCGACGACCCCAGAAAATATTTGGCCTGGGAAATTCTTTCTTCGTGCATTTACAAGTTTCATGAAATAAATATTCTTTAAACTAAATACACTTTGCATGTACTCGTGACAATTATCTGTTTTCGTAATGTAATACGATTTACGCTGGAACACTGGAAGTTTTGTACTTTTCACAAGTAAATGCATTGTATTCAGGGTATTTTCAATAACATAAGTAGGTAAAGCCTGATCAAATTGTGTTTTAAATGGTTCAAAATAGACTTTCATATTAGGATCATGATATTGGGATTCAAAAGTCTGTTGTTTGTGCTTCGTACTTAAAATAAAATTCATATTTATGCAATTTTGTATTTTCTTTTTAAATGATTCCATTACCTAATTGGATTCAATTGGGAAATTTTTAATTGATTACAGTCATATTTAATGAATTTATCGAAAACATATATATGCATAGTTATTTTTGTCTGAAAAATTTAAATTTCACAAACAAATATATATAGGTATCCGAGTTTTAGAAATCGTTAAACAAATTGTTTTAAACAACAAATATTATCGTTATATGATAATTTGATTGTTAAATATAATAATAATAATAATAAACATATCAATGAAAATTGTTCAATGAAATGGTACCTTAAAGCTAATTTGTATGTACATTTGTTTAAATGAAATTACATTAAAAAATACTCCTGCCTGATGGGCCTCATTTTACTAGTATTACTAAATACATGTATATAAGAATGTAAAATTGTAATACCTATCTTTGCATGTTATTATGTGTAATACATTTTTTTTTATTTATTCGGAAGTTTATAGATAAATTGTAGCCTTTGATTTGTACTTTGTATGTAAATGTACGATACCTGATATATCTGTATTCTCATAAAGCCAATGTATAGCAATGGTACAGAGATATAACAATAAAATCAAAATAACAACAACTATTTACAATATATATACAAATATTGGTCTGTTGACGGTAAATATAGAATTTATTTGACAAGGCTGAGAAACGGGGTGAAAGACGAGCTTTTAGCGAGTCTTTCTCCCCGTTTCGCGCCGAGTCAAATAAATTCTATATTTACCGTCAACAGACCAATATTGTATTTATCCTGCAATCCACGATGTCCTAAAAAATAATCTTAACTCGCAAAAATGCATTTTTTAATGCAACGGAATCCTCACTATTTGGCGTAATAAAATATCAGATTTTTTTTGCCGACAAAAATTCGCGAACAAATAGTCCTCAAAAGGAAGTGAAATAACTTTATTTAAATGAAGGTTTATTGATTAAGATGAAAATCTATATAGAAAATTGATAGTTTAGAACCTGAAATATATATATTTAATATGTTTTTCATAGATATGAAAACACATTAATTTATCGATCATACTTCACATGCGGTCATACTTAAATACGCCTGCAGTAGTAACCTGGTAAATATATACGCCTGTGTGAAAAGGTATACGCCTGCAACTATATGGTTCACTTTTATTTTTATTTTTTTATATCAAATAATAAACATCCGATATATTCCTTTTACTAGTTTATAGTAAAAAAAATTAAATAAAAAAGAACCATATAGTTGCAGGCGTCTACCTTTGTATGACACACAGGCGTATATATTTACCTGGTTACTACTGCAGGCGTATTTAAGTATGACCCACACAGTTTGTAAACATGTGAAAGCAAAACACACATACATGTATCGACGATTCGAGCATGTTTTAAGTAAACTAGGTAGAGTAGAGAAAACAGAAAGATTAATCATTTATCTCAACAAACTGAACTGATTCACGGAAATGTATTTAACAACGATGTCAAACACTCAAATGCTCAGTTATTGGGATATAAGTCATTTGTGAAAATTGTGTACACATTCACCATTTGTTATGGATGACCACGCCGTAAAACATAGAACTAATTTGACTTGACATATTTGTATTGGAACTGTAAGAAGGAACATCGGGATTGCTTCGACACGAAATATCAGAAGTGCTACTGGCTGTAGAATTTGTGGAGGTTTTACGAGGTAAGTTTGCTGAAAAGCATTTCTGTTAGTTTCACTTTCAGTGTTGCTGAGGATGTTTGATATTTTCTTGTGTCTTTCCTCACTCAATGTTGAGTAATTATTAATAGATGCCACATTTTTATGCCCAGATATTTGCATAATATCTATATATCCCCTCCACATTGTTTTCTCTTAACTTCTGGACGGGATAAGATATTTTCTGGCACTGATTGATTAATGTCTAATTTGCAACTTTCCTTCATTTTTTTCATGAGACTGGAAAGTTTTCTTTCATGCACTTTTCAACCTGTTTCTAAAGCTCGTACAAATAAATTATGTATTTTGCGACAATGCAAGTATATAAAGGAGAAGAAGCTAATACCAATCTTCTGGACTTTACATAGGTTTCAATGGAAAATTGGAATTTATTTTTATAGAATAAAATAAAACTTTCATATATACACGGTAAATTGAAGAAAATCAAAATAGAGATCTGATTTAGTGTCAACAAGCACCAGATATGATTTTAATTACTATATTTAACTTCTGTTTGTATATCATAATCAAATGAATTAATATGCATTGAAGTCTACATGTATGTAGAATCCCCACCAACTATTTTCTTCATATCAAATTTGCTATTATTAAACCATAATCCATTGATTGATAAATTACATATTGCCATGTCATTAAGGAACCCCAGAATATTATGGACATAGGTTTATTGCATAAGTGTTGTGACCAGAAAAATATTAGAGTGAAGGATATATTTTTCTGGAATGAACAATATTTACATGATAATGTTGGCTGTTGCGAGTAATGACTAATGTGCGAATATATTTTCTGAGTCGGATCATACAAAAATGCATTATGAAAGCTTGAAGTTTCAAATATTCAAACATTGCTAATTTAGTTTGCATTTTGTTCCTTTTTTCTTGTTATTTTATTAGTAAATATATAATAACATGTATTTTAATTATAATCAATGCTATATTAATGTCTTTCAGATGAATGGCTGGATTAATGGTCTAACAGTGTACAATGTACATGTGATGTTTGAAATAAGTGCAAAGACTATATATATGAAAGAAAAAATTGCATAAAAACCTATGAACGTTTTATAAAGATCTGATTAAACAAAGAACATTTTTCAAGAACTATCACTCAGTTGTTGCACAGGCCAGGGGTATGTGAATCAGTTTCAAATGGAATTGCACAAAATAAAAAATATACTGTAATCCTGATCAACAGTGAGTAGAATTCCAGCAGATAAAACACTAGTTTCAACTGACAAATCATACAACTTTGTTGGAATTTTGCAAAAGAAAAAAAATGTTTTAAAAAAAGATGCAAAATGATTGGAGGAAGTGACTGAATACAATTATTCTAAATGGTTAAAACAAATTATATAGATATTTTGTGGTGTCATAAAGAATTCAGAATATAAAAAATTATCTATAATTTTAAAGTGATTTGATGCAATAGCAGGAATATGTGTTCTTTTCACCTTGAAGAAATCTACTATCTGATATGTTGAAGTAATTGATGTGAATTAATTGAACATTTAATATGAAGAAATTTTATAATAAAATATATGTAGTAATCTTAGAGTTTGATGTTCAAACTGTACTGAGTTATTTAACCATATAAGTGTGTTTAGTAAAGATTGTGGTGTGTGACTGCCCAGAACGTTTCTGTTATAAAGGATGTTAATTTCCTCATCTGTTGGAGGGCATGCCCTCTTTGGTTTATTCCCTTTGTCCTGTAGTTTTAGTTGCTGTTGTTTTGTTTTCAAAGCTTCCCTGTCAAGTTATAAATGATTCGGATTTGTTTAAGATTTTTGTTTTGTTTTTTATTGACTTCTAGGATTTTTTTAATGTAAAATATGTATAAAAAATATGAAATTTTAAAATTATTAGTTTCATTTTGTCGGTTTGTAAATTTACAAATAGTGTGAACGAAAACATTTATTAGAAAAAGACGACGTCGATTATTGACATTGGTTACGGTTAATATTTTAATTCCTTCACAGGAGAGCAAAAACACAAAAAAGTAGTTTCGGAATCTATGGGCGGGGCTTAAAAGTTTATTCGTAGGTTTAAAAGTTTATTCGTAGGCTTCAAAAGTTTATTCGTAGGCTACGAATAAAGCAAAAATTTATTCGTATGGTATATTTGTACAGCAAATGTACTGATTGCAGGATAAATATATATATATATACAAATTAGGAGAGAGGTTACAAAGGACTGAGAGCCTGGAAGACAAACACCGGTATTAATAGCACTTATGAAATGACAAGAGTTTCTTGTAGGATATCCCACTGTAAGTCGTTTCAGACGGAAGCTGTTGCAGCTTTGTTGAAAGATCAAGAAGTGTGTTTGTCAGTATAAACTGCAGAAGTGGGGAAATAGGTGCTACCAGGCTCGTCAGTCATTGCAGACACTTTAAAGAGTGCACAATGAAACGCTTTAATAATCTAATCTACATAAATGTTGCTCATTTGGCTTTTCAGTGGCAATGAAGACAGTAGTAATGAAAATTATTAATTCTTATTTCCTCGTCAGTGTCGAATCTGTCCCAATGTAATGTCAAATTGGCACAGAATCTAAGAGATTTAGATTGTTTGTGATTGATGAAGCTCACACCGACTTGCAATGGTAACATTGTATGTAAATATGAGTGGACAAAAGTTTCGGACGCCTCCAATATACTCTATGTATTTCATATAAAACTATAATTGACGAGTGGAGAGCAATCGGAGCGTGATCAGCTGTGGGTTACCGACGATGAATCCGTATATACTTGAGTATTTGTAAGATGCAGATCATAAAAAAAATTGAATGGCCCAGTTAGCTTCCCTTTCGGAACAACAAAATCTTTAATAAATAGGTTACAAGTCGTATATGATGACGGGATAACTGAGTGAAATGAGAGAAACGTATGGTCTTTCGAGGCAATTTGTTTGTTGTCGTGGAATGCCTTGTAATATAAATGTTCCGATTTTCGTTGTCACAATTCCACCCTTGTTTCCTCTTTCATGACATATCGCCGGTTTTTAAAAAAGAGTAACACGACGGGTGCCAATAGTGGAACAAGAACAACGTATTCTTCCGTCGATTGCAGTTCATCTCAATTATTAGTAAGGTTCCAGTTTATCTATCTTTCTCTTTCTGTGTGTGTTTTATGAGTTATTATTTGCCCTTTTGAGTCTTTTTTTTCTATTGGCCACTTCATTGTCTGTCCTCCCATTTACAGTCTCTGATTACCCCTTTGGTATTTTAAAACTTAGGAACGGCTTATCCTTCCAGAGCACATGAGTTCACCCCCGGTTTTTAGTGGGATTCGTGTTACTCGATCTTTAGCTTTATATGCATGTTTTGTAGATTGTTGTTTGTCCTTTTGTACTTTTTCTTTTGGCCATTGTGTTGTCTGTTCTTCTTTGATATACGGATTGCCCCTTTGTTATCTTCCAACTCTTCTTATTAGCATTTTTAACATTAGGACTAAATACATAAAATGATATCACAGGATAATCTGTTAATTCTACTAGTTTTAATACGATAGTTATTATAGAACTAATCTCTTAACTTAAACCCAATAATAACAATTCCTAAAATATTGGTAAACTAGTAATTCTTTTTTGTTTGTTGAAAATTAAATAATATCGAGATAAAAACCGTCGATATCTAATTTAGTATTTCTGGAATAATCTTCATCAAGTAGACTCATTGTCAAAAGATTGGAAAAAACAAATAATTTAAAAGTGTTTGGGAACAAGTAAACCAAAGTGCATAAACAGAATAGACTATTTATATAATGCACATACAATTGATACACTATATCCAGAAGTTTTGTACGCCACGATTTTCCCGTAAAAGGATGTTCCATGTTGGTACCATACATAATCATTAATAGAGTAGCCTATCACTACTAAAGTTGTGAGTTCGAACCCCATTCATGGCGAAGTGTACTCGATACAACATCATGTGATAAAGTTTGTCAGTGATTTGTGGCGACCATTGAGTATTCCGGTTTCCTCCACCAATAAAACTGACCGCCGTGATATAACTGAAATATAATTGAAAGTGGCGTTAAACACGACAACCCTCCCCTATTTAGATATTGTGTTTAAGAGGTCATTTCTTTACGTATTGACAAACCAACAAGTGGGCTGTGGTGACAATACCAACGTTTGATGTTATCCTTAATCCTACTTGTGTTTTAAATATCAATAGTAGCAACACCGAACAGTTCTCGTTGTTCCAGAATAATTGGACTAGCAATGACATAGATAACGATTTATACTAATGATTCTGATATATTAGATGTACGGTATTGGATAATAACAGAAAAAGATTAATTTACGTTATTTGTATTTATTTGCGTATAGTGGTGTCCATCACACATTGTATTGTGGTATTCTTTGTCTTGTGTACCCTATGTTGACAGTTTCCATTTTTGATTTCCTCTTCGGTATTCTCTAACGTCTATTTCATTACAGAAAGGTAATTAGTACTTGTATTAATAACATTTTTATTGTTAATATCTTTTTTCTCTCTCCCTTTTATTCTATATAAATAAAACTTAAGGCAATATGATTTTCAGTAATTATGTTGTGTGTAACTAATTTGTCACCCTAATTGAGACGATGTTGAAGTTCCACATTAACGTGTTTGCAGTTGTGGTGTCATTATTATTATACAGCTAAACCCAACTCGAAAAACAGTGTAACAACTATATCAAACATTTCAACGTCTGTTTTACTCACGTATGAAACGTGGTTTCCATGTTGTTTGCTGTAACGCCATGTTTAGCGCGCATGCGTAACTGTAGTACTCGGTGGTAGTCGTCCTCTGTTTCAGCATTCAGTGACGGTTCATTCGCGTCCGATATGCCGTAACGATAGCGTTTGGGTGGTGAGGTTGGTAATCTAACTTCACTGTTTTGATATTCGTTTCATTTACAGAATATGATTAATTTAACAGGGTAACTAATACATATTCAACACAAATTTCACAGCACTTATGACAAAAATGTCAAACAGACGAGTTTTCACACATTTGTCATTTTTTCTTGTAACTTATATTAAGAAATAATTTAAAAAATGTTGAGAACTTTGTAACTCGGCAGGAACATTTCTGTTAACAGCATAATTTGGTACGTGTGACTTCACTTAAAGCGAAGAATACACGAATTGCGAGAAACTGTGACTACATACAGAAAGAACATCAATCAAGGAGGTTAAAAGATCTGAGGGAAATGTGAAATAAAAAAAAATACTACAACTTTTACATGGAGATGGACATGGGAAATGTCAACATACTATCAAGCATGTACATCAGGAAAAAAACAGGCGTAAACAACAAGACTTGTTGGACAGAAGTATTGCCTGTTATTTTACTATTAGATCATGTAACTTTCCAAACTACCTTGCCATTTTCGTCCCGATACGCATACTACTCTCAAGTGGAGAAAACAATATCGGAGTGGATGCGGACACTGTCCGGATTTTGATGACTCCTAAAATTCTAATGTCATATCCCATCGTAAATCTTTAACTACACAATTTCCGATATGATTGTATTTTTTTTCAAATTCAGTGTAGTGATGTCCGCTGCGATTTCTGCACTAAAAGAAGAACGACTCTTCTTTTCTCTCGATTGTTTGATGGGCGTTCATTTTTAATATGTATTTACGCATACTGGTGTCCAACATGATGTCAATATTAGTTTAACAGTAACACGATGGGAGATACTGCTGTAGTACGAACTGCTTACCCTTCCGCAGCATATTGGTAAACATCAACATTGACGTAAATTGTCATCTGCCACATATTAATTGCAAAGATAGCCTAAAACAACTGGTTTTGTGAGGTTTGTGTTGCTGAACAGGTTTCTGTATAGTATTATGTCAACATTGTTTTTTTTTCTCCCTTTTCTTTTGTCCTTTGTATTGTCTGTCATTCTATTTACAGCTTCTGACTACCGCTTTGACATCTTAAAACGTTAATTATAGGATACATAATTTAACCAGGGTGGCCAAGCGAATGTTTGGGACCCAGGGCAAAGGGAAGCTATGCCCCTCTCCTCCAATTCTCCAAATAATGATATTCAAACGAAATCCACCAGGGTGTGTCATAAGCAAGGAATCAGTACAACAAAAATGAATTGATGAATTGTGATTTAGAAAACAGCTTTCTACTTTTTTAATTGTCATGGGCCCCGGGGTTATCATCCATCCTCCTTCCAACACTATAGAGAATAGGTTGAAAAATTCATGTAAGATCTCTCTAGTATAGTGTTGATTATTGTATCAATTAAAAACAAAATGACATAGTAATGTTATGTTTACTTCCGGTTGATTGTTGATGTTTAATTAACGATTAGTGAATAGTAACTAAGAATTATTCAAGACGAGAGCAATTTAATGGGTTTCGATATTTTGACTGCGGGAAAAGTTTGAAGATATACCAAATGGGTAATCAGAAACCGTTAAAGGAAGGACAGACAACACAATGGCCAAAAGAAAATGGACAAAAGGTTGAACAATGATCTACAAAATTTGGAGTGAACTCAGGCGCTCCTATAGAGCAACAAGTTCCTGCACCACTAGTAGTAAGCTATGACAAGGAGTGTGACTCCAACAAATAGAACATATTCGTAGTTATCTGAATCTCATATATTGCAAATTGTCGTTACCTGCAAGTTACTTTGGCATACATAATCCACTCATTGATCATAGACAAAACCTTTTTCTTGTAACATGTGATATCTTGTAAATTTTTCACAGAACGAATAATTGTAATATCCTGGTATCTGTCCTGGTTATTTCGTTAAGAAGAGTTTGAAAATATCAAAAGGGTAATCAGAAACCGTAAATCGAAGGACAGACAACACAATGGCTAAAAAAAAAAGTACAAAAGACAAACAACGATCTACACAACATACACATAAAACTAAAGATCAAGAAACACGAACCCCACTAAAAAGCGGGGGTGAACGCAGGTACAACCATTAATCAAACTAAATATTCATGGTAGTTTATTCCGTTGATTTGCACTGACAGAAAACTACAACAAAATTAAAATTGTTCAACTTTAAACTTTTAAATCATTGACAAGAAGATAATTGTTTCGATACAATAAGCTCAAATCGCGAAAAAATGGTATATTGTACAGGCTCGTAGCCAGTATTATTTGACTGGGGTTGAAAGACTCATATTCAGGACATAGATAGTCATAGCTCAAGTTTCAACTACCATCTGGACTTTACAAGGTGAGGGGGAGGGGAGTCGACGATTTTCATCATATCGTTTTCTTCTGCTCGAAGAATATCTAGGATTAATACCTGGAATTTTTTTCTCCAAATTAAAACAAAATTATGCATTGATGCATTGTGAATATTGTACTGTCATGTACATTTCTGGTTGTTACTGAGAAGAGTTTGAAGATACCAAAGAGGCAATCAGAATCCGTATATCGAAGAAGAACAGACAACACAATGGCCAAAAAAGGACAAAAGGACAAACAACGATCTACAAAACATACACATAAAACTAAAGATCGAGTAACACGAACTCCACTAAAAACCGGGGGTGAACTCAGGTGCTCCGGAAGGGTAAGCAGTTCCTGCTCCACTTATTACATTATACGTCATTTAAATCTTAATAATTAGATCTTATTGTTTTACGTAAAGACCAGGCAATGGTAGGGGCCGTCGTGGTCATATGGTAATTGAATTTACAACTACCTGTTCAATTAGTGCCCATCACCACTAAAGTTATGAGTTCGCATCCCGTTCATGGCGAGGTGTGGTCGATACAACATTTTGTGACAAAGTTTGCCAAGGACTTGCGGTGGTTTTCACCGAGTACTCCGGTTTCCTCCACCAATAAAACTGACCGCCGCGATAGAACTAAAATATTGTTGAAAGTGGCGTTAAACACCATAAACCAAACCATAAACCATCTAATGTTAAATATCCCCTCAATTCACTTGTGTGATCAGTATGCTGGAGTTCATCATCGATAATATATTTGTCTCCTTTGGTTTCAGCAGGTCCTCGGCATACCAATGAGTACGAATTGTGTCCTTCTTCTAGCCGATTTATTTTTATACTCATATGAGTCGGAGTTTCTTGAGGCTAGAGCCTTTAATTTCACATACAGGTATATTGATGACGTTTTATCTATCAATAATTCTAGATTTGCAGAATTTCTTCCATTGATATATCATCCAGAGCTGGAAGTTAAAGATACCACAGATACAGCTTCGTCCGCATTATTTTTGGACTTATACCTCGAATTTGACGACAGTGGTCAACTCACTACTAAAATTTATGATAAACGGGACGACTTCAATTTTAAAATCATACATTTTCCAAACATGTGCATCAATATACCAGCTTCTCCTGCATATGGTGTTTACATCTCGCAATTGATTCGCTATGCATGGGCCAGTAGCAATTATTCTGATTTCCTGAAACGTCATCTTCATCTGAGAAACAGGCTACTGGACCAGGGCTATAAAAAAAATTCGCCTTATTCGATCTCTTAAAAAGTTTATATTCCGATACCAAGATCTTGTCGAAATATATTCCGTCTCTGCAGAAACGATTATAAGCGATGCATTTTCAAATAGTGAAAATGTATAAAGATAAAGAAGTCAAGAAAAATGTCAAAAATATTTTGTTTTCAATGTGTGACGTAAAAATGTTTTTGACATTTACTTCACTGAATATGATACTGCTTTGACAACTATTTTACCTATTTTGTTCCTGTATTTAAATACTGTTATATTGACAGCCGGTGTCCTATAATTATTAGCTACCATAATTATTAGCTACTTTTTGACGTTCGGAACTAGATTTTCGTAAACCACAAAGGTGTTCCAAATGATAGCCATGAAAATTTGCTACCTTAATAATACATTAAAAGTACTATGCCAGTTATTCCCCTTTTACCATGTTTTGATAGATTCTTGGTAATTAGTATTTTTGAACGAAAAAAGGGGGGTGGATGTAGGCGAGGAAATCTATTTAATTAGATAGATTTATCCAAGAAATGGATAGCAAACTCCTATTTATTCATTTACACCAAGGATTTATATATATATATATATATATATATATATATAAATCCTTGTTTACATGGAGCAAAATCTGGATGAAAATAAGTTATTTCGATATAAAATATATGATTGATTGATTGATTGATTGGTTGGTGTTTAACGTCCAGCGAGCAATTTTTCAGCTATATTCAGGACGAGAACATTTAAAAATGTTAACGCCACGGGACTCGAAACAAGGAAAGGTGTATGGGTAGGGACGAATAATTTAGCCAGTGCAACAGGTCTCATCATGAGCATACTGGGTTCTTTAACGTGCGAAGAGGATGGCAATCTCTCAACACGGGATCTCGGTTTTATTTACGTCTCGACCGAAGGACGGATTGGTTGTGAATTTATACATCCCGCACAACCGACGGACGCCCCTTCAAGCCGAAGAAGCTCACGGTCCCATTTCTATACACCGGGGTTCCCGCGGGGTTATATATATATATAATATAAATAAATTCAAGTCTAATAATATTTTTAAAAAATTATATATTTATAGTGACATGAACAAGTTTCTATATATCAATCACCATATTATTTATCTGTACATAATGCATTTTCTGCTTTGCATATATACAAAATGTGTATATCTATTCCATTTATATGTGTATTATCATAATGTGTAATATTGAATTAATTAATAAACTATGTTTATACTATATCTATTCCAAAGAAATAAGACGCTTAGTTATAACAAGCAATAACGCTCCTGTGGTGAAATAGTTACGAGTACTCGCATCATCTGCGGTAGATCGTGGTTTCGATCAACGATCTGATCAAACCAAAAACTATACAATTTATATTGGCACATGGCGTAAAAGAATAAAGGCAAAGACTAGTCAGCATAATTTCCTCATTACATGGGATAGAAGTCGTGAAGTTTTCCATGAATATAAGTTACCTTGCATCTGTCCAGTGTATGACATAGGTTTCAAAGTGTTATCCATGAAAATAAACTACCTTGCACCGTTCAAACATGAGCATAAGCATCTGAAGCTTGTCCATGAAAATTAGCTATCTCGCATTCCTTCGTTTCATGGTCCATGAAAATTAGCTACCTGCCCATGAAAATTAGCTACCTCGCATTCCTTCGTTTCATGGTCCATGAAAATTAGCTACCTGCCCATGAAAATAAGCTACCTCGCATTCCTTCGTTTCATGGTCCATGAAAATTAGCTACCTGCCCATGAAAATTAGCTACCTCGCATTCCTTCGTTTCATGGTCCATGAAAATTAGCTACCTGCCCATGAAAATTAGCTACCTCGCATTCCTTCGTTTCATGGTCCATGAAAATTAGCTACCTGCCCATGAAAATTAGCTACCTCGCATTCCTTCGTTTCATGGTCCATGAAAATTAGCTACCTGCCCATGAAAATTATCTACCTCGCATTCCTTCGTTACATTGGATAGGAGTCATGACGTTTTCCATGAAAATAAGCTACCTTACATCTGTTCAATGTATGACACAGGTGTCAAAGTGTTATCCATGAAAATAAACTACCTGGTGCCATTTAAACATAAGCATAAGCAACAGAAGTTTGCCCATGAAAATTAGCTACCTCTCATTCCTTCGTTTCATGGTCCATGAAAATTAACTACCTGCCCATGAAAATTAGCTACCTCGCATTCCTTCGTTTCATGGTCCATGAAAATTAGCTACCTGCCCATGAAAATTATTTACCTCGCATTCCTTCGTTTCATGGTCCATCAAAATTAGCTACCTGTCCATGAAAATTAGCTACCTCGCATTCCTTCGTTTCATGGTCCATGAAAATTAGCTACCTGCCCATGAAAATTATCTACCTCGCATTCCTTCGTTTCATGGTCCATCAAAATTAGCTACCTGCCCATGAAAATTAGCTACCTCGCATTCCTTCGTTACATTGGATAGGAGTCGCGACGTTTTCCATGAAAATAAGCTACCTTACATCTGTTCAATGTATGACACAGGTGTCAAAGTGTTATCCATGAAAATAAACTACCTGGTGCCATTTAAACATAAGCATAAGCAACAGAAGTTTGCCCATGAAAATTAACTACCTCTCATTCCTTCGTTTCATGGTCCATGAAAATTAGCTACCTGCCCATGAAAATTAGCTACCTCGCATTCCTTCGTTTCATGGTCCATGAAAATTAGCTACCTGCCCATGAAAATTATCTACCTCGCATTCCTTCGTTTCATGGTCCATGAAAATTAGCTACCTGCCCATGAAAATTGTCTACCTCGCATTCCTTCGTTACATTGGATAGGAGTCATGACGTTTTCCATGAAAATAAGCTACCTTACATCTGTTCAATGTATGACACAGGTGTCAAAGTGTTATCCATGAAAATAAACTACCTGGTGCCATTTAAACATAAGCATAAGCAACAGAAGTTTGCCCATGAAAATTAGCTACCTCTCATTCCTTCGTTTCATGGTCCATGAAAATTAGCTACCTGCCCATGAAAATTAGCTACCTCGCATTCCTTCGTTTCATAGTCCATGAAAATTAGCTACCTGCACATGAAAATTATTTACCTCGCATTCCTTCGTTTCATGGTCCATCAAAATTAGCTACCTGCCCATGAAAATTAGCTACCTCGCATTCCTTCGTTTCATGGTCCATGAAAATTAGCTACCTGCCCATGAAAATTAGCTACCTCGCATTCCTTCGTTTCATGGTCCATGAAAATTAGCTACCTGCCCATGAAAATTATCTACCTCGCATTCCTTCGTTTCATGGTCCATCAAAATTAGCTACCTGCCCATGAAAATTAGCTACCTCGCATTCCTTCGTTACATTGGATAGGAGTCACGACGTTTTCCATGAAAATAAGCTACCTTACATCTGTTCAATGTATGACACAGGTGTCAAAGTGTTATCCATGAAAATAAACTACCTGGTGCCATTTAAACATAAGCATAAGCAACAGAAGTTTGCCCATGAAAATTAGCTACCTCTCATTCCTTCGTTTCATGGTCCATGAAAATTAGCTACCTGCCCATGAAAATTAGCTACCTCGCATTCCTTCGTTTCATGGTCCATGAAAATTAGCTACCTGCCCATGAAAATTATTTACCTCGCATTCCTTCGTTTCATGGTCCATCAAAATTAGCTACCTGCCCATGAAAATTAGCTACCTCGCATTCCTTCGTTTCATGGTCCATGAAAATTAGCTACCTGCCCATGAAAATTATCTACCTCGCATTCCTTCGTTTCATGGTCCATGAAAATTAGCTACCTGCCCATGAAAATTATTTACCTCGCATTCCTTCGTTTCATGGTCCATCAAAATTAGCTACCTGCCCATGAAAATTAGCTACCTCGCATTCCTTCGTTTCATGGTCCATGAAAATTAGCTACCTGCCCATGAAAATTATCTACCTCGCATTCCTTCGTTTCATGGTCCATGAAAATTAGCTACCTCGCATTCCTTCGTTTCATGGTCCATGAAAATTAGCTACCTGCCCATGAAAATTATCTACCTCGCATTCCTTCGTTTCATGGTCCATGAAAATTAGCTACCTGCCCATGAAAATTAGCTACCTCGCATTCCTTCGTTTCATGGTCCATGAAAATTAGCTACCTGCCCATGAAAATTATTTACCTCGCATTCCTTCGTTTCATGGTCCATCAAAATTAGCTACCTGCCCATGAAAATTAGCTACCTCGCATTCCTTCGTTTCATGGTCCATGAAAATTAGCTACCTGCCCATGAAAATTATCTACCTCGCATTCCTTCGTTTCATGGTCCATGAAAATTAGCTACCTCGCATTCCTTCGTTACATTGGAGGTTGCCCGCTGATTTGTTGTAACGTTTACTGTTGGAGAGATGTGACAGAATCAAAAATCATATATTTATTAGTTAAATTCGAAATTTATAAAATATTTTTTTAACAAAATCTATACTTTATTGAACATAAACTGTATAAGTGACCAGGTGAGTAATTCAGGCTCAGTTAAAATGACCCGCTAATTAAGAAATAAATCATGGAAGCCAGAATGTGTTTTGAGTTTTAACATGGATTGTTGGATATTAGTATTTTATCCCGAGCCAGAGGGATAAAATTTACTAATATCCGCCAACCCATGTTAAAACTCAAAACACATTCATGCTTCCATGATTTATTTCGATTTTGATATGTCTAAGATTACAAATACGGTAGTATACTTTGATTGGAAGACGGTAATTTATATTTACGTTTGCGGAAAGTGTCACACACCATTTATGCTGCCAATGGAAAAGTCAGTCACATTCACCGGCACATGTGTGAACGAGATTATACCATCGATAAATCGCTCGTTTGTCTACAAAGCGTAAGAAGGACGTCGTGTTAGAATTTGTGTTGTACTCTGGTATTCATCAAAGCTTTTGAGCAGACGTTGTCAAAGGGAACTTGAGCTATTGCGATCATTTGATCCGTCGTCCGTCTGTAAACTTTTCACATTTTAATCTTCTGCTCTGAAACCCCTTAGCTCAATGAACTGAAGCTTAGTAGGAAGCATCTATGCAAGGTTCTCTATAAAGATTTTTCATTTCGTCATGATCCATTAACAAACATGGCCACCATAGGCAATTCTTATTGCTGATTGGTTGATTTCTAAAAAATCTTCACTTCTGAAATCGAATAGCCATAGGCAGTTATTGTTTCTGGTTGGTCAATTTCTAAAAATCTCTGAAACCGCTTGGCCAAATGAATTGAAACTTGGTAGGACGCATATATGGAAGGTCCTCTATAAAGATTGTTCATTTTGGCTCCATTCGTAGCAAACATGGCCGCCACAGGCAGTTCTTGATGCTGATTGGTCGATTCCTAAAAAAATCTTCTCCTCTGAAACCGCTTGACCAAATGAACCTAATTTTGGTAGGAAGCATCTATGGAAGGCCCTCTGTAAAGATTGCTCATTTAGTCCTGATCCCTTAGTAAACATGGTCGGCACAGGCAATTCTTGTTGCGGATTGGTCTATTCCTAAAACATCTTCTACTCTGAAACTGTTTGGCCAAATGAACCGAAACGTGGTAGGTAGCATCTATGGAAGGCCCTCTATAAAGATTGCTCATTTGAGATCCGTTAACAAACATGGCCAGCACAGGCAATTCGTGTTGCTGATTGGTAGATTCCCTAAAAATCTTCTACTCCGAAACCGCTTGGCCAAATGAACCGAAACGTGGTAGGTAGCATCTATGGAAGGCCCTCTATAAAGATTGCTCATTTTGGATCTGTTAACAAACATGGCCAGCACAGGCAATTCGTGTTGCTGATTGGTCGATTCATAAAAAATCTTCTCCTCTGAAACCGCTTGGCAAAATGAACCGAAACTTGATAGGTAGCAGCTATGGAAGGCCCTCTATAAAGAATGCTCATTTCGTCCCGATCCGTTAACAAACATGTTCACCACACTCAATTCTTGTTGTTGATTGGTTGATTTCTAAAAAATATTCTCAACCTGCTGAGCCTCTAGTCTATATATTGTATTGTATTATATGTATGCTAATGTGCCACCATGCCTGTCTGAGTTTTTCAATAAAATCTTTAAGAAATAACTTGTGTTAAGATACTTTGTGTGTGAGATATTATCATGTATATATGGCTGTTATTTAATTAATAAATTGGCAAGTATGTGTGATACAAGTATATGTACTTACAAAACATACCAGCATGATGCAAAATATTTATTTGGGCTATATTCAATGACATTACAAACATTTTCATATGTTGTACCAGCGTCTGGCAATCTACTTTCTAAAGGTTGAGTACATCATCCAAGTGATGAACAGTGCAGTGAAAGATAAATGCGGTGTAGGCAGCTCTTTAAACTTCTCTCCCATCAAGGCCCAGATTCAATACAAGCGCAAACCTCTAAACATTTATTGATAAAGAATAGAGATACATGTACATAAGAAATTAGGATGCAGGCACCCTAAAGTACTACATGTACTGTTATTCCAAGATGTATAAATTTGTAGGCCCTTCTGAAGTTATATCCTCAAAACAGAAAAAAACAGAAATAAAATTAGATATTAATCTGTTATCAAAAACAAACAAATACAAAACAAAACAAACCAATCAAAAATATCAAAAAGAAAGACAAAAACCCAACTTGAATGCACCTTTTATCAATATGATTTAGTTCTGTACACATAATTTTCATAAGAGATACAGGTAACTAATTTACCTGGAAATTTTACATACATTTTGTATCTATCATATTAAACAATGAGTGTATCTTGTTTTCAAAGAAAACATTCAGATAGCTACATTGCTAAAAAGAGGTAATAAAAACGTAGATATCAAATTTAGTGCACATGAACGTTTCTGGAATAACCTTCATCAGGTAGTTCAAGATCAAAAGATTGGAAAGCCAAATAATTTAATAGTTTTGGGAGCACAAAATCTATGGGTATTGATGTTATGTAGGAATTTCTTTTACACCTGGTCGAGATATTGTGAGTGCTGTTTTTATGATGTGTGTTTTGGTGCAGTCGGGGATGTTGTCTTGTGATTCTACGGTGAATACGAACTGACACTGTAGGGGATGTTGGATTTTTGCTTTGTGTCAGCTGTGATCTGTCCATCGCTCCTCATTGGTGTGACATCTGTTTTGTCTGTACCTAAGGATTTTATATATAACAGCTTCTTTCATCACATATTGCTTAAGATTTTAACCAAGATATAGTTTTTCTGGTAACTGATTCATGTCCAGCGACGCCGAGAAACTTACACTATAAGCGCGGACGTCTAAGACGCTTAGAACGATGTCTGTTTCTGCTCTTTTTAGACAATTTGCCAGTTGTTTTTTTTTAACTATAAGACATTGCAGAATAAACACAATATACGTACATTGTCGGGGAAATATAAACACTGTACGTAACAGCTTTAGTGAGTGAGCGATTGTTCTTGAACGCCAACTCAGCAATTTTATAGCTATATCATGGCGAGACCAAGTTAATGAGATGATGATGATGTCCGCTTTTTTCTAGACCAACACGCTTAGTTTATTTTTATAGTGTTAGCCAACGGAAACAACAGTCCGCGGATTTACATGTCGCTCCACTCTGACACATTATCTTGATTCCGAAGCAACCAGTCTTTGCTCTTTCTCCTTAATTCTGCGTGCTTTGCATTATAAGCAACAAATACCAGTTGATAATCTTTGGTTTGAAATATGAATTTGTTTATATACATGTACTCAAAAAGTCGCTTTTTATGTGTCTTCTGCCGAAGGATTGTGAAAGCGCGAAAAGTTGACCGTGCGTTGCGCAATGTATTTTGTATTGTTACGTTATCTATTGTCATTTATGTAGACAACAGGGGCGGATCCAGGGGGGCGCGCATTCGCCCCCCCCCCCCTCCCTAAAATTTGAAAAAATAAGATTTTTTGGCATAAAATAGTGATATTTCACACGAAATACCCCAAAATATTTCGCTCCTCCCTCCGCTCGCCGCAATTTTTTTTTAAATTTGCCCCCCCCTAACTTGAAATCCTGGATCCGCCCCTGGACAATATAAGAATGAGAATAAGAATTTTGTATTGCCAATTAAGGGCCCACAAAGGGCAAACAATTTAATACAATGATTGAAATGATTGGAGACAAACAGGAAAACATATTTATGTTCAGTGACTGCACGGCCAGATCAGAGCCTATCAAATACCACCATAAATCAATTCCTATTTAATATAATATAACATGTATAATAACTATAATAATTCACCTAACCTAATGATATTTATAGGATCAATTGTGTCCTCGCAGCAAAAAACATTCCTCTATAAAACTACCTAATTTTTTCAAAACTTGTTCATGTTCATTAGTAAATAGCCAGACAAATTTTGATGATGTATCTAAAATTTGGACATAAGTCAATAACTTTATCAAAAAATTTTACTCTAATATTTTCATATAAGGGACAGTCGACAACAAAGTGAAATATATGTATTCGCTGAGAAACAGATCAGAAATGCTCACCAAAGACTCTCATCGGTAGTGTAATCGTTAGCGTGCTCGCCTCGAATGCGGTAGATCGTGGGTTCGAGTTCCGATCGGGTCAAACCATGTTCTGTACACATATTTTGCCATCTTCCACATTCTGTTGGAAATTTATGATTTAGGGTTCTATTTTTACAAAATCCAAATAAGAAATTGTCATCAAGAGTGTGCAAATAGTTTCAGTTTCGAATTGAAATTAATCTAATAGCTACCAGTTCTTTAATATTGTAATAAATAAAGTTCCCAACTTTCATTATTAAATATATATGGAACATAATTTTATTTATTTCTTGAATTCAGAAGATAGTGTCAATAAGTAAGTAAATGAGTTAATTTCTTTATTTCAAGAGGGTAACACGGTTAGCAATAATAAAAGTGTGATTAATAATTATCATATATGATCTTATTAAGTTAAAGAATAATTTGCATAGTTTGAACATCACATAAATATTAAATTCTACCATATATAGTCCACCAATCTATTTTTTAATAGCTGTAAAAATGATACATCGCAATGGTAAATTGAAAAAAGATAGTTTGTAACTTAATCACATGCTATACAGCCATACAGGTAGCATTTTGTTTTTCAACTATGAACACCACTAATATCTATTGTTTATTTTATTTTATATTGTGTACAGATCCAGGGGGTGGATCCAGGATTTCAAGTTAGGGGGGGGGGGGGCGCACTTAAAAAAAATGCGCCGAGCGGATGGAGGCACGAAAATTGTTGGGGTATTTCGTGTGAAAAATCACGATTTTACGCCAAAAAAATAATAGCTTTTTCACTTTTAGGGGGGCGTCCCCCCCCCCCCCCCCCCCCCCCCCTCCCCTGGATCCGCCCTTGAGATCTATATGTCTCTCTTTGTCAATCAGTAACTCTTTTCCTGTTTATGTACATGCAGTTTTTCATTTTGTCTCTCCATTGGAAATACACAATCTGTATTTTGGTAAACATAATAAGGGAGACAAATCCTATAAGTTTATGCTACAAGTAGCTAATTTTCATAGGTAGCTAATTATTATGCTCTGCCGTATGAAAATTAGCTACCGGAAATTTGAGGTAGCTAATTTTCATGGGTAGCTAAAAATGAAAGCGGGAGGTTTGGCGCTTTAAAATCTGATTCAACCCACCATTTCTTTAGAAATGGCTGTACCAAGTCAGGGTCATTACGGTTTTCACAGTTTTCCGGTTGTTGACTGATTTTGTCTGTTTATATAATTATGAGTTTTGACTTCCCCTTTGTAAGATTGTTCGGAGTTCGGTAATTTTGTTATTACCCTTATTGAAAATACAAATATGTCAAAATTTCAACAATCAATATTATTTCCGCCAATTTGTAATACAAGTACTTCCAATAAATGATTATTAATGAAAATCAATAAAAACACGTATGGTAGCCACTAAAAAGACTAAATTGTTCGTCCATACCCAGCTCTCCATGACTATTCAGTGGCAGTCAAAAGTCGTTGACCCGGTTAACACACCCATTCTCTCATTTCTATATAGTTTTTATTTATTATTGAACTTGTTATCGTCCTGAATATAAATGAAATACTGCTCGCTGGGCATTAAGCAATAATATATATATATATGTGTGGTCCAGTGGTCTAGGGCGTCCTGAATATACATGAAATACAGCTCGCTGGGCATTAAACAATAATATATACCGGTATATATGTATATATATATATATATATATATATATATATATATCTCAAAATACTATACACATATAATTGCGACATGTCCGGTGGTTTTCTCCGGGTACTCCGGTTTCCTCCACCAATAAAACTGACCGCCAAGATATAACTGAAATATTGTTGAAAGTGGCATTAAGCACCATGACACTAATCATATTTTATTAGATACAGAGATGAACTCGATACAACATTGTGTGATAAAGTTTGTCAGTGACTTTTGGCAGCTCGATGGTTTTCTCCGGTTTCCTCCACCAAGAAAACTGACCGTCACGATATAGCTGAAATATTGTTGAAAGTGGTGTTAAGCCCCATAAACCAACCAAATGGTCATGGTGACTAAATGTTTTTGAAGATCCGTGAAGAATATCATAAAATATTTCATCTAATTGATGAACCCACTTTTTGTGAATGATATATAAAGAAAATTGCACGTCGTATTTGTTATGTGAATGACAAGGTGTTCAAGACCACGGTTCATGTTAACGTGTCAGTTTCCAAATGAAATATACATTAGTGACTTTAGGATTATCTTATCTTTCTGAAACAAGTTAAAAATATGTCATTCATGCGACAAAACGTTCAACACATTAAATGGGGGGTAATAGATCTCTCATGAGATAACATAACTCAATATTAATGGGTCTCTAGTTGTAACGATTATACATATAAGATCTGAAAAAACCCACCTCGAGTAAATACTGGAATTCCAATATGTACTAGGAGGAATCTGGATCCTACTGGAATCCAACTGAGTAATGGTTAGTGTGTTAGTCTCGAGTCCGGTAGATCGTGTGTTCGAGCCTCGATCGGGTCAAACCAAAGACTATAAAGTTGGTATGTGTTGCTTCTCCACTAAGACTGGTTGGCTCAGAATTAGGATAATGTGTCCTAATGGGCGACATGTCTATCATCGTCTCTAATTGTAACGATTATATATATATATATATATATACGATTTGAAAAGAGCGTCGGTCTATATTTGTATCACGATCTTCCTTTATATAATAGTCATTAGAACTGAGGACAGGGGACTCTTGACTATTCCTAACGTGTTATATATATAAAAATGGAATACTGTTATTATTATACGTGATCGCATAGTAGTTGGATTTAAAACTACCTGTGCAATCAGTGCCTATCACTACTAAAATTGTGAGTTCGAACCCCGTTCATAGCGAGGTGTACTCGATGCAACATTATGTGATAAAGTTTGTCAGTGACTTGCGACAGGCCGTCAGTGGTTTTCCGGGGGCTCCGGTTTCCACCACCAATAAAACTGACCAGCACAATATAACTGAAATATTGTTGAAAGTGGCGTAAAACACCATACCCTCAATACCCTCTATTTTGAATGTTGTCTTTACGAGATCACGATCAAGCATCAATTTACATCATCACTTGAGATTTTTTTTCATGTTTGAATTTGGACGTTTTGAAGGAGTCGTCAAAATATATTAGAAATTGAATCCCGAGACAATAAGCGACTCTGATGTCCATGTATTTATAATATATATCACTACCAAGACAAGTAGAAAAACTAGGTTCCTTTATAGAACAACCATTAAAACCAAGGACAGGAGACTCTTGACTATTTCTTATTTGTTATATATGTATAAGATACATTACTATTGAAACAATAAAAGTTGCCCGTATTGGATATAACGGGTTTCGTTTTCAGCATGAGTACTCAGGTGAAGGCCGAGGTGCGCTCCTTTAATCAGAAACACAAATATAAAACAGTATGTTTGTTTGTTTCTTTTTTTTTCTATCTAATGTCCCTTAATTACAATTAATAAACAAATAACAATTATAACCTAATATAGTTACAGCGTTACATGGGAGCCACATCTGTTGAAAGATCAAATGGCAGAAAATGACCGCCACATGAATATGCATGAAACACACATAATTCATTGATAAAAATTCTTTATTGGATAAAGCACAGCAGATAACAATGCGTAATACATGTTCACATACAATGACAATACAAGTATATAAATACTGATGCGCATAAATATAAAGAAATGATTTAATTATAGTTCTAATAACACCATACAAATGACATATTATTAAGTGAAACCATTCTAAGACTAGCCAACATTGAACTGCTTTTGACGTATGTCAAAGGATTCTTTCAGAAAAATACATAATTGTTTATCATCTGTCACGTTGACTGGGTTCAAAATTCTAGATATTAAATAAATTTCATCTGAATCAGATTGAGATTCTTCTTTAATAATATATTTATTTCTTTAGTTTTTATATAGAGGACAATACAAAATGAAATGTTTTTCATCCTCAACTTTATTTTTGTAATTTTTGCAGAATCTTTCTGGCACAGGTAATGGAGGTTTCATATATCTCCCTGTTTCAATTGCAAGTTGGTGGGCACTTATTCTTATTTTAGTTATAAGAGACCTATTAAATTTAGGAAGATCAACCCTGAGATATTGTTTTAAATCAAATGATGTGCAAATCTTACTATAAAATCTAAGCTTCCCTGTGTCATTCAATTTCATATGTTCCAGTTGACAGAGAAGTGTGTTTTCATAAAGAGTTTCAATTAACTGCTTAAAATCAAAATATGATGTATCTGTAAACTTTACATTCAACATTTTCTCCAGTTGAAATACAGTTTGAACCCAAGAAGGGTGTTTATTATTATATAAATTCTGATCTTCATAAAAGGCGGCCCTCAGCAAATTAAATTTACCGTCACAATTAGATTCAATGTCGACTAGTCTAGAATAATATTTAAACATAAGTTTATAAGGTTTTATACATATATGATAATATCAGTAAAAAGTTCAGTTTGTATGGCAAGGCTGGATGCCTTACTGTGAACACCTAAATTATTCTTAGAGATCATATTTTTTTAATTTTTCATGTAGAAGTTTATCAATTACATTGAAATTAATTTTGAATTCTGAAATCCATATTTCTGATCCATATGTCATAATTGAAGTTATTAATGAATCGAAAAGTTTTATCCATTTTTCAACTGAAATGAAATTGGAGTAAGGTATTTTTGATTTTAAAGAAAAATATGCCTTGCGTGCTTTTTCTGACAAATTCTAGTTGATTTGGTCCAAAGTAAAAACATTGTCTGTCTATACAAGACCTATTTTTGTTATTATAAATAATCATAGATGTTGTCGTATTTGTGTTCACAGTAAGACTCCATTCACTACAAAAAGACTGTAAGGCATCTACACAGTGCTGCAAGCTTGATGGGGTCTCATAAATTAAAACCAAATCATCAACATAAAGATGACTGAAGTGTATGTTGTTTAGTAAAACTGGGTCTGCTAATGAATTATTAAATTAGGAGCAGATGTCGTCCACAAATATGTTAAAAAGAATTGGAATCAAGCTATCACCCTGTTTTACTCCTAAATTAGCCTGAAATGGTTCACTAATATAACCCTCTGATCTACAGCAATATAGTGTATTAGAATACATATGCGTTAAAAGGTCATATAATCTACCTCCTATACCTTTACAAAGTAGTTTGTACATTAAAGCTTTTCTTACAACACTGTCAAAAGCCTTTTTTTTTAAATCCACGAAAAAAACATAAAGATTCTTTCTTACATTTATTCAAATACTTAATAATTCATTTAGATATTGCAATATTTCCATTAACCGTTATTATAGGGTCAGGGTAAAGGTGCTTAACGCCACTTTCAATACTATTTCAATTATATCGTGGCGGTCAGTTTTATTCGTGGGAAAAACCACCGGCCTGTCGCAAGTCACTGGCAAACGTTATCACATAATGTTGTATATAGTACAATAATAAATCAATCCATAGCCAGATCTTTATGGAAGGTGAGTAATGGATCAAATTACAAACATTGATCTACAAAATACTACACAGAACACATGGACTCCATAAAACTGAGGATGATCTCAGGTGCTACGGTAGGATAAACAGTTGCTGCCCCACTAGGGACACCCAACACATTGCTGGTAATTTAGTAGTGAAGACTATTTGCAATTAAAACACGTTATTATGCCTGATTTCCATGACATGTACTGTAACTATTAAGCCTTGTCTGGCAATCCAATTGTATGGAAGTTAGCTTTTTCCTATCTATTCACAGTTCCTAATAAATGATGT
Organism: Bathymodiolus septemdierum; assembly: GCA_963383655.1. Lineage (NCBI taxonomy): Eukaryota > Metazoa > Mollusca > Bivalvia > Mytilida > Modiolidae > Bathymodiolus > Bathymodiolus septemdierum. The sequence continues at coordinate 15,797,999 of OY726523.1, forward strand.
AAGAAAAACGTAGGAGAAACCTGAATAGGCAATCAATAAAAGAGAATCTAGAGATACATGTAACACTTGAAGAAGAAGCAGAATGAAGATAGAAAAAAAACAAAAACAAAAAACAAAAAAATAAACATAAACACTGGAAACTAAAACGGTGAACAACACGGACTCCATCAACAAACCGGGGGTAAACCCAATGATCGGCAGGTGTAAGCAGTTCTTATTCCTTATAAACCATGTACCATGTTACTCATAGTCAAATCTGGTATACGTTTTGGTGGTGATGGGGAAAGAAAAAAACATCTATGTTTACAAGGCAAAGATTCATTGTAATTTGAGGAATGGATATATAGTAACGGTTAGCCAGTTCATGATGACGACCGTAGAATGTCTGTATCGATAACTACAATCTAAAAACAGCGAAGCCTTTTTGGCGTAGCTTAACATCTAAACTCTTTCCAGAAAATCACTTTACTGGGCACAATCCATAGAATAGGGTACATATAGGAGTTGTGAAATGTTAACTCTATGTTTGTTTATCTGGTTTATCTTCCTTGGGCATGGGTAACCTTGGTCGAATTTAGTTTTTTCTCTTTTGGCGTTTTGATTAATTTGATGTCAAAAGATTTTTTTTAATTAGTTGGCTTTCAAATATTTTAATCTTGAGAGTACCGAATGATAGTCATTTCAGAAACTCGTCGTGCTCCCTAAATTGTATATCTACCTTTCTATTGTTACTTGATTTTTGTTGTTTGATCTATCTGGATTGTAATATTTTGTATTAGTTTTAGTAAAATTTGATCTTGATCTTAAAACAATGCAGTACTGATACTGTAATCCAACATATATGTGTTATTATTTACATCTTTACTATACGAGTAACATGGCGGGTGTCTTATGCGAAGCAGGAACTGCTTACTCTTCGCGAGCGATTGGGTTCACCTCCGGTTTTATGGTGGGGTTCGTGTTACTCATCTTTTTAGCTTTCTGTCTTGTGTTTTTTTGTTTTGTTTGTTTTCATCCTGTGTCTAGTATGCCCAATGTTGCCAATGTCAGTGCCTCTGGGTTCCATTCCTGATTACCCCTTCTGGGTTTTTTCTAGCGTTTATTTCAACAGTATGTTAAATATTGTAATAAATTTGGAAAACAAAACATATTATTAAAATTTGAAATAGATTATTATTCCTTCTTTATTATTTTCCTTCTTTCCTTTTTTACGTCAATTATTATTCAGTTCTTAGAGTCTGTCGTCTATGGCGGTTTTGATAGACAAACGAATCATTTATATATGAAGACTAGTCAAAGGGAAATTACTCTAGACAGACGAATAATTTATACAAAGAATATTATAGTCAAAGGGAGATTATTCTATTTTTCACGTGTGAAACATTTATACAATGTGCCATTGCTTATATATGTATTTTCTCTTGTTCGTGCTATCAAGTTTTCTTACCATACGTGGACTGAGAATTGTCGTTTAGAGAATAATAATTAGAAAACAAGCATGAGTACTTAAGCAGGAGTTGTAAAAATATATGAATATTATATATAGCATTTAAATGCGAAAATTGTTATTCCATTGATAATTTCAAATAATTTTCATGAGTAGTATCCATTCTGTAGTTGATGTAATATCAATAACCGGCTTAACTCCGTCACACATTTGTACCTGTCTTAAGCAAGGACATGGTTTTCAAATGTCATATTGTTTGTCTTTTTTGTGTTCAGTTGTTCGATATTCGTTTTGTTGATATTGGTGGAATTGTGACCATCACTGTTTAACGTTTCTATTCATAGGTATTGTGCATAGAACTAATGAAATTCCATTCAGTATGGTATACGCACATACACGAAATCACACAATATTGTTATTTTTTTGTGAGAAATGTCATTGAAACAAGGTATTTTGTCAACACAGAGTAAACATTCATTATCGTCTCCACTTTAGAACATAATATCCTAAGATACTTAATATGATGAAAAATATTCCCATTGATCCTATATAGAAATAATATGGATTGTCTACTCCTACTTCGTGTAGAATTTCCTTCAGGGTTACAAACGTCACATTGCCACTGCATATCGGGTAGACTTCAGGTGATGTGGTATTACACCTGAATAAAAACAAGATATTTGATTAAACATCTGAGTTCACAGGTTTTTAGTGGGGATCGTGCTGCTCAATCTTTAGTTTTCTGTGTAAAGTTTCATAGATAATGGTTTGTCCTTTTTATTTCCATCATTGTATTGTCTGTCCTTTTGCGATTTATGGGCTCTGATTATCCCCTTTGGTATCTTCAACTTGTTTCTTAACCCTTAACGTTTCAGTTATTGACACATATTCCATCGTAAGCAAAGCGCTGCCACTACGTTTTTCATGAAAATAATTAGATATGAAAAGAAGCTTCTATATACATCAAGATAGTTTATATGAAAATGTAGTACTTTAGAAATTGAATGCAACCTTAACACCTTTACATTACTTCCCGAGTTTATGATTGCAAAATTCTAGATATTTCCAGAAATACAAATGTTTGTATTATGGCGATTTACATCTGTTTGTCGATTTATATCTACCATAACCCCGCCACATCGTGTGCCTGGCAAGATCGAGCTTTTCGGTGTGTTTGTATTTTTTTTAGAACATTTCCCAGAAACTGCTCTATCTAATATGTGATTTGTCGAAATAATTATCATTACTGTTTAATATTTTACAATTTGTGCATCATGTTATGGAAGCAGGGAGCGGCCATTTGGAGTTTCAACATTTCATTTTTGCAAAGCAAAATAATTTCATATCGCGTTTTCGTTCTTTTTTTTTCTAACTCGTTTTCGTTTTGCAGAAATTAGAAGGCGAAAACGCGAAAAGGCCAGTCACGGTGTCCATAACGTGTACTTAATATACACACATGTCAAAACCCAACGGAGGATTAAAAACCACTTTATAGATCATGTTATATTTTTTGGGCATATAAGCCAATGCTACATACCAGAGAATGGACAAATCTTCGGTACACAGTATATGTAGACTGGCATAAGCATAGTATATAATGGAGAAATATCTTATCCACTCTAGATAAGGCGGTATGTGTGCATTAAAGTAGTCACCTGAAATAAGTCATACAACACTGCATGTTATACACGTATCAGTCGAATTATGAACGAATCATGTCAGAGTAAGATAGCAGTGAATATTTATTGATTGTTTGATTGGTCCACTAATAAATTGATTGATTGCTGCTTAACTTAATGAAAGCAATATTTCAGTGCTAACAATGAAAAATCGTGTATGTGAAAAGTGGGCTGATTTGATTGCCAAAAAATAAAAATAATGTTAAAATCGGAATATGTTGCTTTACTATTGGCAATCGACCTTTCCTAAAATGTCACGTCTGTGCATCTGAGGAGTTGGTAAGAGTTGTGACATTCTGCACACACCCTGCACGCATTTACGTTCTGTTGTAAAGGTACTGAGTTCGCCCTTGGTTTTTAGTGAGGTTCGTGTTACTCGATCTTTAGTTTTATTTGTAATGTTCAGTAGATCGTTGTTGGCCATTTGGCTATTGTGTTGTCTGTCCTTCGATTTGCGGATTCTGATTATCCCTTTGGGATATTCAAAATCATCTTGTATTTGATTTGCCACAAAAATTGGTGAATGCTTCTGCTTAAATTTTTGAAACGGAAAAACTAGATCCTAATTGGAATGCCGTTGTTGAGCCTGGATGGTGAATAAGGATGGTACCATGACATTTCTTTATGAATACAGATACAATCATTTGCAAAATATTTTGTTCGTAGTTGAATACAAAAAATATATGTGTTCAATGATTTGAGGAGAGTTGTAGTCACAATTCCGTCCTTCTTTCCCCTTTCATGACTTACCTTCAGATTTGTAATAAGTGTAGCACAACGTGTTCCAGTTGTGGTACAGGAAGTGTTTACCTTTCCGGAGCACATGCCTTCAACTCCTGTTTTTTGTGGCGTTATTGTTGCTTAGTCTAGTTTTCTGTGTAATATTTTGTGAATCATTGTTTGTGTTTTTGTCCTTTTAATTTGGCCTTGTATTGTCTGTCTTTCTTCAATTTACTTCTTCTGATTACTCTTTGTATCGTGTGTGGTTGTTCGTTTTTTATTTATATTGGTGGTATATTGTTGACCCTCACTGATTAAATGTTCTTTAACAGAGCATGCAATACAATGCACAATAATATACTCAAGCAGAGAAGAAGTAAGAGAGCAATAATATTTCTTATTCAATAGTTATTTTATTCCAAGATACATGTACACAGAAAGATGGATACAACATGTCTTTGTGACTTATTGGAGCAGTTTTTTTTTCTTTGGGACGGTTGACAATACTTTTATCCGAGTATGTATTGACTTATATTCATTGTCTATTAACGCCATCAGTAATTGCTTATCGTACTAATTTTGACATGTTCAGCCATACCTATCGTGTTAATGTTTGAGATATGAAGTGCTTTTAATAATATGTAATAACTTACTTACAAACTATAAGTGATACCGTCATGTATGTTATTCCAGTTCTAAGAGAAAGATGTGGATGGAAAATAGCAGATCCTATCACGTTACCAATACACTACAAATAGTTGTGTAATTGGTGAAAACATTTATTAATATATTTGTTAATTTGAATGCATATTATCAAGATAGGAGACATGGGGTCCCATTAGCCGGCTTAACTCCGCCATATTACTGTGCCTGTCACAAGCCAGAACCTATATAATTGTGCTTAGTGCATTGAGTTAAGATGACGTGCTCTCTCAGTGAAATGCAAGTATTTTTTTCAAATCTCAACAAAACCGACCTCCTTGCATGAACTTCGTGAACAAATCACAGACTGTGCCAGTCTACACCACAGAGAAGATTTGACGACCGCGATTTTGACTTGTAGGGATATTTTTATATCTCATACGGAACGACACAGAAAACAATGGGCGCAAGCGAGGATTGTGTTTCTGTGATGGCAACACCTACATGTTGGTTCATCTCTTGATCATATTATCTACACGTTATACATTTAAATTTGACTCTGACTTAAAGTATTCATTTCCTTTCCTTTGCAGAACATATGAACAACTATCTTCAGTTGTTTATAGGGGGCTCATCTCTTATTAATATTATGTGTGTGTGTAGCGCATAGTGGTGTCCAACGTGTATTGATTAAATGATCAACATGACGGGTGTTTTATAAGAGGAAGGAACTGCTTTTCCTTCTCGAACACCTCAATGCACCCCCGGTTTTTTGGTGGGTCCGTGTTGCTTAAAATTAGTCTTTTGCATTGTCATATTATGTGTTTTTACGTTCTGAGTTCCGTGTCTTGATGTCCGCTACGATTTTCGCTTCAGAACGATGTTCGGTTGGTAGTTCGATCTACATATGAAATATGTGTTTATCACCACTAAGGCTAAGTTTTCGATCAGGTGATGTATTTCGAGTTGTAAGTTGGCTACACGTATTCACAATTTATCAATCACTACATAACTTGAAATTTTAATGATTGTGAGTTCGATTTTCTACCGTAACGAGGTGTACTCCACACAACTTTATATGTAAAGGTTATCAGTGACTTGCAGCAGTTCAGTTGTTGACTCCGGTTTTCTCCGCCAATAAAACTGACCGCCATAAATAAAATACTGTTGAAATAAAATAAAGTTAAATAAAATGATAAAATACTTACCCGAACAATAAGACAATATAGCAGGTTTACTGCTACGTAAATAACCCACAATGTGGCGTCTCCTATCTCTACCATCCAATACAGAATACTGAAGAATATTAACGGAGCACATAGTGTTAAAGGTAGTTCACTTGTAATCTTGGCCATATAATAGGCAGACAAGCGGTAAGCACCGGCGTCTCTCTCTCTGCGGATGATTGCTCTTTCAGGTGGGACTACAATATATAATGGTTTGTTAATATTGATAAAAACATTCATATACACATTCTCAAGAAGGTTAAGTTGCATGTGGTTTTAGTTGTAATCAGGTTTCCCACTGGGACCAGCACGAGATTTTACGACAATTGCTAATATTAAAATTTGTCAATACTAACGCTTTTGGAAAACCTGATATTTCTTATGCCAATTTTATTAACTGCAAAGATCTAACTGAAATTTTGTTGAAAGTGGTGTAAACACCACAAACCAACCACCCTAATTTATTGTCTTTGATTGAACACGAACGGAGCACGAAGCCACAATCTACCGCACTCGCGGCGAACACATTAACCATTACATCATTAATGCGGTACTATTTCTTTTCTGTTTTGTTTTGGTGTTCATGTCGACCCTGTTATATTACTCTTTAGAGTTTGTTTTATTCAGAATACAAACATTGACCTAAGCTCTAATATTACTGGATAATAAATTATATTTTCATGTATTAATCATCTCTAAAATACACGTGTGTGAGTCTCTGTTTTCGGAACTGATTTTGAGAATACGGATCAGATCTCATTATAATTGCTGTCATAGTTTAATGTCATGGAACTGAAGATACTAATATATCAGGAAATTATGGTTCCACTTTCGAGTTATTATGGGGATGGGGTAGGTTTTTTGTTTTGCTTTGTTATGTTTTTTGTTTTGTTTTTGATCTTGTTTTTTTATGGGGGAGGGGGGAGGGTAGGGGAGATTATTGTTGTATATTTATGTTTACACTAAATGTATGGTGTTTTTGTATTCAAATCATCCCTTGTTATCGTCTGTTCCATTCTCATTAATTGCTCGTCTTATTAAGACAAAATTGGCAACATTTATTGGTACTTTTTCATTTTATTTTCAGTTGAAGTAGGGTATATTGTATGCTGGCCTAACATTCCAAAACCATATGTACATGTACTTACAGCTGGTTATTGTCACAATAAGAGTATTAATTCCATGATACTGCAAACTTAAAACGATCTAAAACAGACAAATGAATTTATAACAAATACAAGTAGACAGTCATCGAGGGGCACACAAAGTATGTTAATCAAATAGGCTGTTTTGTTTATCAAATTTCATACATTTAGGGATATTTTCGATAACAATTTGAATTTCGCCGGTTCCAGCAATAGGTACCATCTGCGCTACTCTTCTCGTCGGCGACTTGTACCTATTTTCGCATATACAAACTATATGCATGGGATTCTCCCGAAAAGACAAACAACATGGAGATGTACTGTCCTTTAATGTCACGTTCCGCTATGTAGATAATGTCCTTTCACTAATTGTTTTCAAGTTTGGTGACTATTCTCATCGGATGTATATTGCAAAAGAGATGAATAGATGGTTTCAATCTTCCAAATGTGACCTTTCCGGGAGGAGGTTTGTGTTTAGGGGGGGGAGGGGGAGTTGTAGCAACATTCCAGCAAGACCTGCATATAGACTACCTGATGATACGATATTCCAGAACTTATATTCCTATCACGATTTCCTTGGTAGAGGGTTGCTGCTAACAATAAGACACTACTGAACCAAGTGATACTAGTGCTAAGTTTAAGTCATCACTTGTAACGCTTTACAGAACATGGGTAACCGGTATGGAATAACAGTGTCACAGATGACCACCGATGTGTGCTGTTTACCGTAGTCGTAACCCCAACCTTTATCCTCTTTAATGATGTATCACCCAATATATAATCATGCTCAAGTTTGGCACCAGTGTATTAGATAATTTTTGATATGAGTAATGCTGCGGTAACACTAGTAGATTATAATCTACCTACCCTTATCCTCTCGTTTTTTGTAGTTTGTGTTTCTCAATTTTTAGTTTGTTTTCTGATTAGTGTTTTGAGAACGATTGTGTGTCATACTATCCATTTTCGATAGGGCATTATATCTGTATTTCGACTTGCAGCTGATGGGTACTCTTTCGGTATCCTAAGATTCCAAGTAACATTACAGTTGTAAATTGAGCAAGTGTAATTAACTTACCACTCCCATTTCATCCCTTAACGTTCTAAAAGATAAGTCAATCTGAAAGAACACTGTCCCAGCTATTAGTGCTACTATTATACACTGTACGAAGTCATATTTATTCATGAAATGTCCTTTAGATTGTTTGAACGTACGCCATGTCAACATGCGATACTGAGTCCAGAATGAAGTTGGCCATTTCTGTTGAGGTGTCGATAACAACTCTTCCATGTTATTAACATCAACTGCACATAATTCGATGGCAGACTGTGTAGAACCTAATACAATGAAAAACAAAAAATAACACACTTTCTGAACTGTTCTAAAATTCAATAGAAAAATCGTAAAAAGATGAAAAAATCGATATCCTAAGAACAAAACATACCACACTATCTGAACAGATAAAAAATAAATAGAAAAATCGTAAAAAGGCGCAAAATCGATATCCTTAACACACAAATACATGACTCGCTTTCCTGGCATGGTCCATTTATTTAATTCAACGAGTAGAGAACAGAAATACCCAGTAAGAATTAACAGAACATAAGGTGTGACATAACTACCTTTGCCTTGCCGGTGAGAAATGTATGATATTTGATCTTAGCATGCCCAATTAATAGCTCGCTGGGATTTTTAACCAATACATTTAGTTTATTAGTTGTTAAATAAGTAATTACATTTAATAACACTACATTATGATTTGGTTTCTTTCCCTTTAAAAAGAACAATGACACCAAGATTATTCAACAACAGGATAAGTCTTAAGAACATACAATGCATTTTACCCACCATGTGTTATGCAGCTCAAATCGGATGTTCCACGATCAGGTGTGGCGATGGAGGAAAACCTATAATGAACAGGTTCATCTTTTGTGGCTGCCTTAGGCGCTATCATATATGTCCTGTAAATAATGTAATGTGATCATCTGAATATTGGGCATACATCAATGCTATCATATGAATATTGAGCATACATCAATGCTATCATATGAATATTGAGCATACAGCAATGCGATAATCACCATATAGAGCATACATCAAAGCGATAATAAGAATATTGAACAAACAGCAAAACGATAATCAGATAGCTAAGCATACACCAAAACGATAATTAGAATAATGAGCATACACCACAACGATTATCAGATAATTAAGCATACACCAAAACGATGATCAGATAACTAAGCATACACCAAAACGATCATCAGATTATTAGGCATACACCAAAACGATGATCAGATAATTAAGCATACACCAAAACAATAATCAGAATATTGAGCATACACCAAAACAATAATCAGAATATTGAGCACACATCAAAGTGATCATCTGAATATTGAGCATACATCAATACTATCATCTGAATATATAGCATACACCAAAACAATCATCTGAATATTGAGCATACACCAATAATATCATCTGAATATTGAGCACACACCAAAACGATCATCAGATTATTAAGCATACACCAAAACGATGATCAGATAATTAAGCATACACCAAAACAATAATCAGAATATTGAGCATACACCAAAACAATAATCAGAATATTGAGCACACACCAAAGTGATCATCTGAATATTGAGCATGCACCAAGACGAACATCTGAATATTGCGCATACACCAAAACGATCATCAGAATATTGAGCATACACCAATACTATCATCTGAATATTGAGCATGCACCAAGACGAACATCTGAATATTGCGCATACACCAAAACGATCATCAGAATATTGAGCATACACCAATACTATCATCTAAATATTGAGCATGCATAGATTAATAGGTCTTCAAAGTTTCTTTAAGTTTTTCATAAACATGCTTCCAGTATCGTAAATTCCTGTCACGAAGATACAAATATAATTTGCATAAAGTTCACGATTATGACTCAGCAGTTTGTTTTATATACGAGTGGAGGTTTTGGTCCATAAAACTAGCTTATCTCCGCCACTTTATTGAAGTGCCAGTACCAAGCCGTATGTCATACAGATGTCGATTGTTGCCAGTTTGTGCGCATTTTCCATTATTCTGACCCTGCCCTATTTCTTGTCTTAATTGTATGACATCTTTAAATAATACATGTCCACATTTTAGATGTAGCAGGATCAACTATTTGTTCTACCATGTACAGTATAATATGTATGTTTTACCTGCTCGACTTGGCTTCACTTAACATCTTTTTCTTTGTTTCATCGTCTGATTTCAGTAGAGTAACTGCAAATTCGAAAAAATATTCATCATTTGACATATCGACGGATCTCTGAGAATAACCTTCATCAGATATGTTAAGAGTCAAAGTTTGGAAATCTAAATAATTAAAAATGTTGTTAGGAGCAATAAACACAACGTTTCTAGACAGGATGACCAACATCTACAAAGATTATATAGGCACGAGGGAGGGACCCCTCGTCGTTGGATCTAGCAGCTCATTCAGACCTTTCACCAATACGGCGTAGGTTCGCGCCCAGCTTTGTAAATTACAAAAAGGGTGCACTCGACTCGCAGCCCCAAGTGACAAAGATAACCAGTTGCTTGCCCATGGTCGATGGTTCTCTCCGGGTACTCCGGCTTCCTTCACCACTAAACCTGGTCGCCATGATATAGCTGAAATACTGATGAAAGTGGCGTTAAAACACTAAAAATAAAATATAAAAAAATCATTATGCCCGAGGGATATGAAACCTCGTTTAAATATCTGCCACTGTCAATGTTACGGTTAGCAGGAATTGCCACAATTATAAGGGTTATGGGGTTAGGATTATGGTGTTAACGCCATTTTTAACATTATTTGAGCTATATCATCGCCGTAGGTTTTATTGGTGGAGATAACCGGGGTACCTGGAGAAAACCAGCGACCTGCCGCAACTCACCTACAAACTTCATAGCATAATGTTGCATCGAGTAAACCTGGCCTGAGCGAGATTCGAACTCACAACGTTGTATATCCAACTACCATACGATCACGGCCACAACGGCCCCGCCACAATTCTAAGAGATATGTTAAAATTTTGAAAGGTTAGTTATGAAGATTATATTAATACAATTACGATATGACACCACACTAAAGTTATTACGCCTTTAAAGTGTACTCTAGTACTCTTTATTTATATACTAAAAAGAAAGACACTGATACAAGACGTCTTTTAGTGTATGAAAAGGGTAGAATTGACATCAATATAAACAAATTTAAATACTTATATTAGAACATTTTGCTTACATATAATATAGAACGTTAACCCTCGATTTTTAGTAGTTAGTAGTCAATCGAGCCATTATGGACCTATTACTCCTTATGTTAAACCATTTTTCACTCCTCAGTTGTGCAGTCAGCCGTGACTAATTGCGGCTCTTACAGGCACACCTATTGATAACATCTGTATCAATCAAAATATTACCAATTTAAATAATTTGTTAATTACACCTTTTGATTATCCCCAATAATCATATCCCATTAATCTTATTATTCTAAGTATTGTATATGGGTTTTTATACCGTGTTTTAATTAACAATAACTATGTACTCTTTAATTGATAATTCACAACCAATTACACATTGAATATATTACTATACCACAAACCTTCAAAAATCAATCATGACCAATGACGACCGAAAATTTTTTACTGCACACCTGTCTATCAATAATGGAAGCAATAATTTTCTCCGTCAGGGATTTACCAATTTAAATAGTTTGTGTTGATTAATTAAAGACATCTCATTGTATTATTCTATTATTCTATTACCCTCCACTGGTGCTTGCCATTGCTGTATATAGCCGGTTTTAGTACGCAAGTATTCTTCCCTAGGATTTTTAACATTATCACAAACAGGCATATAAACAACAAATTAAACGCATAATAATGTTCACATTTTTTTTTGTTTCGCAGTCTTTCAATGTATAAGCAATTATGCGCAATTGGGAATCGTCTAACTTCCGATAGCATCTTCAACCTCACGACAGGGCCAACAGTATGCTATCTTTCGGGCAGGGGCGTAAACTGATAGTGATGTGAAGTAGAAATTAGAAACAGAAAACAACAACGAAAACATAAATGGAGAGATAAACGAAGACAAAACACAAGAGACAAAGAGAATTAAACAGATCGTGTCGAATGTCACAGCACTTCGATGACTCATTGATCTATTTTTAGTAACATGACGTCACCTATGAAAGCCGACTCGACGCGAAGCATTCTCATTCTGCGTCCAGACGCTGAAGTGAACAGACGTGTTTAGAGCTCAGTGCAAGCGCCAACTAGACAGAACAGATATAAGTCATACATGTAGTTTTAACAAATAAAATTTATCTGACATGTAGTTGAACTGTTTGATTCATGTAGTCAATACCTATACATTTTTCTTTTACAGATGCATTCATGTGGATATTGTCAACAAAATCTCGATAGACACGAGAGAAAACACAACAACGACAGCTTCTTTCCATGTAGCGAATGCGGATTGTTGTACAGACGAAAGGATAACCTGTATCGCCATCTGAAGGATAAACATCAGAGTGGAGCCGGTATGCAAATTCAACCCGTGGATAGCAACCACCCCGATCAGTATTACACCATTACTAAGGAGAAGGGAAAGAAGATGCCTCGATTTAACACCCAATCCAACGAGTACAGAGTTACGTTCAATGAATTAAACGTCCAGAGTGTACTAGACATATTAAAAACCATACAGAACCTATTTGATTACCTTCTATGCAGATGAACCAACTGACCAGTGAACTACTACTAGCCGGAATAGAAGGAGTGCTACAGTCCAACGAACAGTTCGTCCTGGACCATTGTGTACAACTGAATATAACACACGTCAGCCTTCATAAGAGTGGAACTGGAAAGATATGTGATTACGTGGACACGGAGAGGTTCCTGAGAGATAAACGTGGCATCATCCAGATACAAAACAAAGATGACATGTGTTGTGCCAGGGCCATCGTAACGTCCAAAGCTAAGATCGACGTACACGAACAATGGCATTCTATTCGACATGGTCGTCGTATCCAAGAAGAGTTGGCATTGGAATTACACGCCAAGGTGGGGGTACCCCTACATCAATGCGGAATCGAAGATGTAAAAACATTTCAACGATTCCTGGTAGGATATCAGATACATGTGATATCAAGAGAGCATTTCAACGGAATCGTTTACCCTGGACCCACAGCCGGGAGGAAGATCTACTTGTACTATGATGACAACCACTACGATGTGATTACCAGTATGACTGCTTTCCTGAGTCGTAACTACCTCTGTACAAACTGTTACAAAGGTTATATCACCAAAGAAGAACACGCTTGCAACAACCTATGCCATAATTGCCGGAAGATTCACAATCAAACTGAAGATGATTGGATACATTGTCAAGATTATGGACGATACTTCAAAGGACCAACATGCTTTAATCTCCACAAGAAGAGGACGCCATTGGGAAACTCAACGTAGACCTCCTATTACAAATGTAAGAACTGCAGACAAACTGTGAACAAACGAATGGGAGATCATACTTGTGGGAGCATCTATTGCAAGACTTGTAAAGATTATTATCCATCTGGACACCAGTGTTACCTACTACCTGTGGATTACAACGATAGACAGAAGAAACAGACTTACATCTTTTTCGATTTTGAATGTACCCAAGATGACATGATCCAGTGTCAACAAGGATACCAAGCGGATGACAACGGAAAATGTATTCATTGCAAATCACCGAGGTGTGGAGCTTTCGAACATAAGCCTAATATATGTGTAGTATATCGAGTGTGCTTTAAATGCATGGATCAAGGCGTTGATAAAGACAGTATCTGCCAAATATGTGGAAAGAACGAATTCGTGTTTGCCGAACCGAACGCTACTGAACACTTTTGTCAATGGTTGTTTTCCAGAGAAAATGAAGGGGTCACCGTCATTGCACACAATTTCAAAGGCTATTATTCATTGCCCATACTAGGGTATCTGTACCAAAATGGTGTGAAACCAACGATTATTGCCAATGGTGCCAAGAACAGGTATATCGAAAGATTTGGATGTCGTATTAGAATGATAGGATCCATCAACTTTTTACCTAGTGCACTATCGGAATTACCTAAGATGTTTGGATTGGAAGAGCTCAAGAAAGGATATTTCCCACATTTGTTCAATAGGAAAGAGAACCAATCAGTCGTAATCAATCATCTACCAGACGTACCTACTACCACCCGAATGCCATGAAACTGAAAGGCAGAAAAGTCTTCTTCGTGTGGTATGATATCAACTACAGACAACGATTCGATTTTCAAAGAGAACTATTCAGTTACTGTCGCTCCGACGTGGACATATTAAGAAGAGTCTGACTAACGATTAGAAAACTGTTTTGGAGATGGCGTCTTCTGACGGACACGGAGGTATCGATCCTTTTCATTAATGCATCACGATAGACGCGGCTTGCAATTTGGTCTTTAGAACGAAATTTCTACGACCCGATACCATCGGTATCATTCCAGCTCAAGAATACCGTCAAGATGAAAAAACATTCCATCAAAGCCATGCAATGGATCAAATACTTATCGACAACGGAAGGAGTCTGCATACAACATGCTAGAAACGGTAGGGGAAAGGAAATTGGACCTTATAAAGTGGATGGAAGCTATGAAAACGAGAACGGACAACAATACATCTTGGAATATAACGGAAAGTTCTGGCACGGATGCTTACACTGCTACAATGCCATCACTGTCAACCCGTCAATGGTATGACCATGGGTGATCCAAACCAACGAACCATGGAGAAGAAACGATACCTGGAAGGTCAAGCGTATATCTACCTTGGAAAGTGGGAATGCAAGTTCGAAAGAGAAGTTCGAGAAAACGACACTTTACGAAGCTTTGTCCAACAATCCGAGATGATCAACCTGTTAGAACCCCCGAGATGCTTTATATGGAGGACGCACCGAAGCGTTTACATTGTTTCAAAAAGACCAGGATATATCATACATCGATGTAACCTCCCTGTATCCATATATCAATAAGACCGGAAAGATACCCATCGGACACCCTGAGATCGTCACCGAGGATTTTACAGATATACAACAGTACGAAGGGCTCATCAAATGCAAAATCCTTCCACCAAGAGGACTGTACATACCCATATTACCAGTGAAAATGAACAACAAATTGTTGTTTACACTGTGTAGAACATGTAGTGAAAATCATCAACAGACACCGTGTCAACATAACGACGAAGAAAGATAACGGGAACATGGGTCACGGATGAATTGAAGAAAGCATTGGAGAAAGGATATGCAGTTCAATGCATCTACGAAGTGTGGCATTTCGATGAAACGGAACAGTACGATCCGAAAACGAAAACTGGAGGACTCTTTACCGATTACGTGACTACCTTCCTCAAAATGAAGCAGGAAGCCAGCGGTTGGTCAGGGTGGTGTCAGAGCGAAAACGATAGATGGAGGTACATCAGGGACTACCACGAAAAGGAGGGGATACTCCTGGACTACAACAACATAAAGAAGAATCCTGGATTGAGAGCATTAGCCAAACTCATGCTGAATAGCTTTTGGGGAAAATTCGGATAGAGATCCAACATGCCTCGGGTAAAATACATATCCGAACCTGCCGAATATTTCGACATGTTGACCAGCGACCAGATTCTTGGGATGGGTATACATTTTGTCAGCGACGAGATGGTGGAAATGAGATATCAATGCAAAGAAGAGTTCGTCGAAGAATCCGGGAGAACCAATGTAGTCATAGCAGCCTATTCCACAACTGAAGCCCGTTTGAAGTTGTACAGTTATTTGGAACAATTAGGACCCCGTACCTTATACGCCGATACAGACTCAGTCGTGTATACCTCTAGGCCAGGCAAGTGGAAACCAGAACTTGGTGACTACCTAGGAGATCTCACCGATGAAGTGCCCAACAACAGAATAATAAAGTTTGTCACCGGTGAACCGCAGAACTATGCCTACAAGATTGCCAGACACGATAGGGATGGAAATACGACCATATGTAAAGTGAGGGGCATCACTTTCAACTACAAGAACTCCTTGACGTCAACTTTGATACGATCAAGGACATGGTCATTAACAACAGATATAACGTCAAGACCTGAGGGACGACTTCAAGATCACGAGAGACCACAAGAGATTACTTACCGTACATCAAGACAAAGATTACAGGATATTCTTCGACAAAAGAGTCATCATGCAGGACTACAGCACGCGACCGTACGGATTTGAAGAGGGTCGTCTATCCTGTAATGGCCAACATAAGGTTTTCCGGCAGCTTACGCTCCTGCACGAAAGACAGCATACTATTGGCACTATCGGAAGGTAGACGATTCTCAATTGTGCATAATTGTTTATACATTGAAAGACTACGAAATAAAAAAAAAATTGTTGTGATAATGTTAAAAATCATAGGGAGGAATACTTGCGTAATAAAACCGGCTATATACAGCAATGGCAAACGCCAGTGGAGGGTAATATTACAATAGAATAATACAATGAGAGGTCTTTAATCAATCAACACAACCTATTTAAATTGGTAAATCCCTGACGGAGAAAATTATTGCTTCCATTATTGATAGAGACATGTGTGCAGTAAAAACTTTTCGGTCGTCATTGGTCATGATTGATTTTTGAAGGTTTGTGGTATGGTAATATATTCAGTGTGTAATTGGTTGTGAATTTTCAAATACAGAGTACATAATCATTGTTAATTAAAACACGGTATAAAAACCCATATACAATACTTAGAATAATAAGATTAATGGGGTATGAGTATCGGGGTTAATCAGAAGGTGTAATTAACAAATTATTTAAAATGGTATTATTTTGATTGATACCGATTTTATCAATAGGTGTGTCTGTAAGAGCCGCGATTAGTCACGGCTGACTGCACAATTGAGGAGTGAAAAATGGTTTAACTAAGGGATAACAGGGGTTCGTATTACTCGATCTTTAGTTTTATGTGTAAAGTTTTGTAGATCATTGGTAGTCCTCTGGTCCTTTTTCTTTTGGCCATTGTGTTGTCTGTCCTTCTGTCTACGGAATCTGATTACCCCTTTGGTATCTTCAAACTCTTCAGATGTGAACCTATCATGTTTATGTTTTGGTTTACTTACGTAAAAAATCTCCAGGATTGAAGTGAATTGCACATGGGAAGCCAATAGCTTCGAAGTAATCTAACGTGTCAGCAGCTTTTCCGAAATAAGCAACCTTAAATATAGAAAAATATAGACAAGCATATTTTGTATCTATATACTGTGTATATATGCTTCGGCACTGACATGGTTTATTATATATATTTATTACTGCAATTTACAGTTGCTAAAGAATGTAATTATGAATAAATCTAACATTTTCCTCCCTCAGGCATAGGTGACCTTAGCCGATTTTGGCTATGCTGTTTATGCCTTTTGGTTTTATTGCTCCAAACTAAAATAAAATTATTTGGCTTTCCAATCTTTCTTTTTTTAGAGTACCTTATGCAGGCTAATCCAGAAACGCATTGTGCGCACTAAATTTGATATCTACGTTTTTAATTTCATATCTTGCAATGACAATCAACAAGAATTTATATTAATAAAATGAGATGAAAATTGTGTTGTACGCTATGTTTATGATTTATACATGTATAACCCGTAACTTGACTAATGCCAGTTTCATAATTACAAATGATTAATATCTGTGTCACAAATGACCACGGATATTTTCACTTGTCGTAAACACTTCCCGGTCCTTTCCTCATTCACGACTTATTACCGGGTTTGTTTTGTAACTAGATTAACACGACGGGTGCCACTAGTGGAGCAGGAACTGCTTATCTTTCCGGAGCACCTGAGTTCACCCCCGGTTTTTAGTGGGGTTCGTGGTACTCGATCTTTAGTTTGATATGTATGTTTTGTAGATCGTTGCTTGTCCTTTTGTACTTTTTATCTTGGCCATTGTGTTGTCTGTTCTTCTTCGATATACGGATTCTGATTACCCCTTTGGTAGCTTCAAACTCTTCTTTCAATGACATTTCAGTTATATCGGACCGGTCAGTGTTATTGGTGGAGGAAATATAGTACCCGAAGACAATAATATACTTGTCACAAGTCACTGACAAACTATATCACATAACGTTCTATCAAGTATTGGTGCACCTCGCCATAGGTGTGAATTATACTCACAGCTCTAGTGGTAAATGGCAATGATTGCTTAAGTAGATATGACTATAACATATGTTTACCGACACGATGCAAAGCCGTCATCAAGTAAACAGTTATCACATTATAACACTGAACATTACTATTATATCATTGTCTACTCCTGAGGAAACTGTTCTCCCATAGTGTTGTCTGGTGCGGTATGGTGCCCGAGTCAACGGCGAGAGCACTACACATCACCAGACAACACTATAGGAAAACTGTTCTCGAGGGAGAAGACAATAATATGCTTAGTATATAACATCCCAATCTAGAAATAAAAGAAAAACACATTCAAATTCAACATTATAATAATAATAATAATAACAAAATTGACAAATGTAGCATTATAAAAGCAACGTTTATAGCAAAAACTGAAAATCAACTAATCACATTTTTTGGGAATTTTTCAGAAGATATGTAACAAGTTTTTGTTCATTATGTTGATATGGAACATTTCCGTATGAATTAATTACTGTTGATAATTAATGGTAACATTGCAGTTACTGAAGTTAAATGCTGGGTAACTGAAAGTGTTTTTAGATATGTTTTCAGTTTACATGACTTGTAGTTTGTTCATTAAGGGAGATTAATCTTGAAAACAATATATACAAATTACACGGGAAAATCTATGCCACAGGTATAGTGCCCACGGGAAATCATTTGAAACTGGTATAGTTCCCGTCGCTAGGTATAGCTACTCGTTGTCAAGTGTACTGTTCAAAAATAGTACACACTGATTATCCAATGAAAATAGAGCATTTCTGTAGGCTATGTACTAAATTTATTCATTTGATATATGATTTTGTATAGTGGTATGCTTACATGACCTTCCATCAACAATAACAATGTAGAAAACATGTGGTAGACCTGACTAGAAGGCTGGTGTATAGTAGCTATTATAGTCTTGTTGTAGTGTGTAGCATAGCTCTTAAGTTGTGTCATCAGGCTATGTGCTGTACTGGAATCTAACCCACACGTTGGTTCCTGCAAAGCAGGCATATACCAGTTAATTCAAAATGAACAATAAAGCAATTCGAGGAGGACAAAAACTAAAAAGAACCACAACTAATGTGTTCTTTTAGAAAAGAAAAGGTTGATTGGTCGATATATATTGATTTCGTAATTGATTGGTATTTAACACAAAATTTAACAGCATTTCAGCTCTATACTGAAGTGTAAAAATGAAATAAATCAATTTTCATCACCGAATAAAACAAATTTATCTTTCAAACAACCTTGTTATGCTTTTTACGCAAATAAAACCAAGAACAATTAAACGGATAAAACCATCCATCCATTTTTGTTTCATATGTCAAAATAATTTATCTTGAAATACAACTTCTGTCAATATTTATAATATACAATATTCATCCATTAAGTGTATCAATTTGGCCTCTTTTTAGACTTTTATAGGAATTTGATACTGTTCCGATATTGTGGGGGGTTTTTTGGGGTTTTTTTGTCTCTTCATTTTATTCAAAGTATTTTTTATATTTCTTTTTAAAATGCATAATTTATATATTTTACTTTAATCGTACATAAACAGTACATTTTCTTTTATTAGTTATCAATCCCAAACAGGGCTAACATACATCGACTAGCATGATATCTGGGTCCGTCAGTAATTCACAGGCAATATTAGCTCTCTTTTTCTCTCCTCCAGATAATCCTCCTGTCGACATGTCACCAATTACTGAAAATATAAGATGTACTGCTTCTAGTTGCTGCATATAATATGCTGAACAATGACGTAGAGGATATGTATCTACTTTGAAACCGTCTTGGTTCTGAAATGGATATGGGGGCGTCATCGTCGTGACATAATGATAGTTTGCTTTACAACTACCTGTTCAATAAGTGTTTATCACCACTAAAATTGTGAGTTCGAATCCCGTTCATGACGAGATGTACTCAATACAACATATTTCAATGACTTGCGCAGGTCGGTGGTTTTCTCCGGGTACTCCGGTTTCCTGCACCAATAAAACTAACCGCCACGATATAATTGAAATATTTTTGAACGCGGCATTAACGCCAATAAACCCCTATAATGGATATCGTAATCGTTGCGGGTGTGGTAGAATGTGGGCTCTCTCCCGGTTTGTGTTAGATCAAAGACTATAAAATTGTCGCTGTTTCTACCATTTTTCTACTCGATTTTCGAAAAGTTCCGACATTGTGGTATTTTTTGTTTTTCCTTTTATCAGATAGTTTATATGTTTGTACAAACTAAATACCTACCCGTATGTAAACATTTCTGAATGTCTAACGAGTCAACTATGTTTTGGATTCTCTTTTGTTTTTCGTCAAATGTTACCAACTCTGGGATGCGAATCATTGCAGTGAACTACAATATAATGCATCATAGTCACAATTATTCATTTGGAAAAGTACATTTGATAAAATATTGGACTAGAGTACATTTCAACACACCATTTCTCAGTTTTATCAAACTGATAATGGTAGATGAAATGCAAATGATAATGCACCGCCAGTTCAGTTTCAACATCTAATCAATATATCGCTAAAACAAGCAATATCGATACGCCAAACACACATAGACATGGTAGCTTACTTTGCTAGCTTGGTCCAGGCATGTCAATAAAAAGTGGCGACGTTAAACTAGTATTATGGTCCCATATGAAAGAAGTGTCCACTTTGAGTAACCACACGTACAACTTTGTTCCTGTAAGCCTACATCGTTTACTCGAACTCAGGTATGTTATTTTATTCGGTGATTCGAAGAAGTACAAATACCTTGGTTGTTCACAAATAACGCAAATATTCTGCTCTTTTGAAGTGTTCAATATATATCAGAGATGTCGGCAATAAAAATGATGTTATACAATGTAAGCAATTTTTTGTGACGTTTAGTAACTTTATTAGAATGGGTGGGTGGGTTTATATCAGTTATATCGTGGCGGTTAGTTTTACTGGAGAAGGAAACCGGAGTACCCGGAGAGTACCACCGACCTGTCGCAAGTGAATGACAAACTTTATCATATAATGTTGTATCTAATACACTTTTCCATGAACGGGGTTCGAACTCACAAATTAAGTGGTGATATGCACTTATTGCACAGGTAGTTGTAAGTCCAACTACCATACGATCACGACCACGACGGCCCAATTGGACTAAAACTTGTACTTAAGTAGTATAATTTACGATAAAGCAATAACAGTTTGCAATTACTTGTTATTAAAAAATACATTTTGTATTGTAACATGAATGCATTATTTTCCTTTGATCCTTTTATGGTTTACATACCAGAATGTAAGCAACAGCTAAGAACTATGAAATAATACACGTAGATACGAGATATTGCACACTTTAAATCTGGGCTGTAGTTTTATTACTTACAGAGAGCCGTGTAATAGCCAACCACCTAGATGTGATATTGCATGGCTTCATGCTACAAATAATTTATTCAGCGGCATTACGGAAAAACGTTTTATACATATTACATAGTACATATCAAATGCCAGGTAACAGTATACGGTTACATGTATCAACTATTATTATGCTATTATGTTTATCATGTCTATGATTCAGATGTTTTAATTGGTACTCGCCTCGAGTGTGGTAGATCGTGGATTGGAGCCCCAGTCTGGTCAAACGAAAGACAATAACATTTATACATGATGCTTCTCCACTTGGTATGCTGCATTAAGAGGCTAGAGTAATGGCAGATGGAGTCGGAATCGGTATAATGTGCCCGAGTGGAGCAACATGAGTAGTATATGGGCACATCTCAGACAACATTTGTGGGGTGCTGTGTGGGGAGTACCGGAAGTGATCATGTGCGCATGTGCAACCGGAAATGACGTCACCGGAACCGGAAGTCGTGAATTATGTTAATATTTAAATCACCTAGAGTTCACCAGAGGGCACACGTAGTAAATACATTCATGTTTCAACTTGTCTGATCATTGGGGGTTAATCTCTTTGATTGCTTCACGTATTGAATACCCACTTCACTGGAACGCGTATGAATAATTGAACGTGGGGCCTCTTTAGAAAAACCAATATAAAATTTAAGGGTTGCCTAATAGACCGTAATAAAAAATCCTTCTTATAATATCATACAATTTGTCGTTTTACACGAAGATTGAACAGCTGGGTTTTTCTTCATAGGTGTATTGACCTTCAACCCATTATTGGGAGGGGGAACTTTCATAACCTTATAAAGACAGTATGAGTTTTTAAGTTCATGGTTGATTTTTATAATATGGTAATATATTCAGTGTGTAATTTTTGTATTAAAGTGTGCACAATTATTGGTAAATAAAACACGGTGTTAAAACCCATATGAATGGTACAATACTTAGAATAATAGAATAATAATGAGAGGTCCTTAATCAAGCAACACAAAATTATGTAAATTTACTCGGTTTGGAATACTTCATTATCGATTGAGACAGGTGTTCCTGTGAAGAGCCGTAATTAGTCAAGACTTTTGTGCATCGTCTTATCAATAAAGCTTAGAAAATGTACTTGGCGTTTTGTTATAATTTACGGAAAAAACCAAACAAACAAAACAACATAGAAAATGGAGTCATATATTGCATACACATACCACTGAGTCAATTAATCACGGCTGACTGCACAATTCAAGAGGGAAAAATGGTTTAACATAGGGGGTAATAGGTCTATTGTTACCCGATACAGGTTGGATTCACAATTCCATTGTTCGTACCTAGAATCTAGAGCAGTTCCTGGGAAAACGCGGGAAATACCGGGAAAAACGCGGGAAATTATCTCTCTTTCATTTCTGGTTTCCGGTTCACGACTTCCGGTTCCGGTGACGTCCTTTCCTGTTGCGCATGCGCACACGATCACTTCCGGTACCCACACAGCACCCCCACAAATCTCGTCTGAGCTGAGCCCATATACTACTAACATGCTTATCCGCGGACTGTTGTTTTAGCTAACATTATGAAAATCCAAGTAAATGTGTCTAGTACAACGTGGACATAATCATTATCTCGTCAAATGTAACTTGTTCTCGCCATTATATAGCTGAAAAATACTCATACGGCGTTAAACAACAATCACCCACTCATTCCTTTTATTAAAATATCATGCTACTTACATACAATGTTTCGTACAGAGTTAATCTGGTCATCAAAGCATCTTCTTGGTGGACGTATCCCATACGACGTCTTAACTGTTTGTTGTATCTCATTCCATTCAGAGTTATTTCCCCTGTCGCTATATCTATTTTTCCTGATATTGCATTTAGCAATGTGGTTTTTCCAGATCCTGCAAAGAAAACCCAAGGATAAAGTTGTTAGTGACTTGCGGCAGGTCGGTAGTTTTCTCCGGGTGCTTCGTTTTCAACTACGATAAAACTGACAACCACGACATAACTGTAAATAATGTTGAAAGTGGCGTTAAAAACCATGACCTTAACCCTTTGTTTAAAAAAAGGTGGAAGGATTGTCCCAAGCAACCTAATATTAGATGAACTACATACACACTCCAAATCAAAGGTCAATGATCTGATATGTATTCCATATTAAAAGGTTATATAGATGTTATTTACCATGAATGAGGTATTTCGATACAGTACAGTTTTTCACATAAATTATATGTTATCTGTGTGAATAGCGATGGATTTGATTTCACTCCGTGTTTAATATCGAAGAGAATAAAAACTGATAATAATAATAATAATGTCAAATAGTTTAACCTTTTTCAATTGTGATAGCTGACCATGACTAGCTAAAACTGAATTGATCTATATCAAAACAAGCTTCTGTTTTCTGCTTTTCGCATCTGGTTGAAAGGAAAGAAGACGAATACCTTGTGTGTCTGACAATATATTTTCACTTGCATGTCAGTTGTATATGGGTACAGCTCAAGTCATATTTGAGGAGGTGGTGCTACCAGAAGTGATCACGTGTGCATGCGGTACCATGAGTGACGTCACCGGAAGAGGCCCTGTCCGGTAGTCACGGATGTTATCGCGTGCGCATGTGCGGATTTTTCCCGCGTTATATTTTAACTACAGTAGTAGTACAAATTGTTGGTACACGTGAGCCCGAAGCGGTTCCTTTGAATGTACGCTTTGGCAATCGGGTTCCCCGCCATTTTTTTGTGATTTCCTGCGGTTATTATTGTTTGTTTATTTGCTTTTTTTTATTTTTTTTTTTTTTTTTTTTTTTTTTTTTTTTTATTTTTTTTTTTTTTTTTTTTTTTTTAGCTTTTTGTTCTCCATTATTTTTTATTTTCTATTTTTTATTTTTTCCATTTTTCTTTTCATTCTTCCTCATTTTTTTTTATCATTTTTCTTTTAATACAGTAAAAATTGATATTTTTATAACGTCCCACAAGTAATGTTGCATTACAAACGTTGTCGTTTGAAAAAATACGGGAAAATGAAATGTTTAAAAACGTCATATAATCGGGAAACAAGTAACGAAGTACTTCAACAGAAAAACAAGTATTTGAATCGTTTCAGTTTGTGGAATTTGTTAAAAGAAGTTGAATGTCCCTTTCCCGTCATTCTATTTTCATCATTCGCGTCCTATATCCTTATTATTTTGTCCGAACTAACCCTTTAACTGGTTATCTGTCTCTTTCCCGCCATTTTATTTTCATTATCCGCGTCCTATAATCTTATTATTTTCTACGAACTAGCCCTTTTACTGGTTATTTGCCCCTTCCTAGCCATTTTGTATTCATTATCCGCGTCCTATAAACTTATTATTTTCTACGAACTAGCCCTTTCACTGGTTATCTGCCCTTTCCCCGCCATTTTATTTTCATAATTACATTATTTATTTCAATGATTACATTTCTTACAAAAGTTTGCCAACAACAACACCACCACCACCACCACCTACTTTTCTTCCGTGTTTTCCCTATCTTTTTACTATTCACCTTACTTTTCTTCTGTATTTTCCAAATCTGTTCACTATTCAAATTACGTTTCTTCCATATTTTTCATATCTATTCACTATTCAACTTTCGTTAATTCCATATTGTTCATATGTTATCACTATTTTCTTTCATATTTTCCATATCATTTCACAATTTTCTTCCACATTTTCCATCTCTTTTCACTATTCAACTTACTTTTCTTCTGTATTTTCCATATCTTTTCACTATTCAACTTGGGTTTCTTCCGTATTTTTCATATCTTGTCACATTTCACTTGGGTTTTTTCCATATTTTTGATATCTTTTCACTATTCAACTTACCTTTCTTCATATTTTTGCTATTTTTTTTGACCATTCAACTTACTTTTCTTCTGTATTTTCCAAAATTTGTTCACTATTTTCTTCCATATTTTCCATATCATTTCACCATTTTCTTCTGTATTTTCCATATCTTTTCACTATTCAACTTACTTTTCTTCTGTATTTTCCACATCTTTTCACAATTTTTTTCTGTATTTTCCAAATCTTTTCACTATTCAACTTGGGTTTCTTCCATATTTTCCCTATTTTTCATTATTTTCTTCCATACTTTCCATATCACTTCATAAATATCTTCTGTATTTGCCATATCTATTCACTATTCAACTTACTTTTCTTCCGTATTTTTCATATCTTTTCATTATTTTCTTCCATATTTTCCATATCATTTCACTATTAAACTTACTTTTTTTCCATATTTTTAAAATTATTTCACTATTCAACTTATATTTTTTCCATATTTTCTAAATCATTTCACTATTTTCTTCCATATTTTCCCTATCTTTTCACCATTTGCTTCTGTATTTTCCTAATCTTTTCATTATTCAACTTAATTTGGTTCCATATTTTCACTATCTTTTCACTATTTTCTTCGGTATTTTCCAATTTTTTTCACTATTTTCTTTTGTATTTTACAAATCTTATCACTATTAAATTTATTTTTCTTCCGTATTGTTCATACCTTTTCACTATTCAACATGCCTTTCTTCCATATTGTCCATATCTTATCACTATTCGACTTGCTTTTCTGCCATATTTTTCATATCATTTAACATTTCAACTTACTTTTCTTCCATATTTTCCAGATCACTTCACTATTCAACTTGCTTTTCTTCCATATTGTCCATATCTTATCACTATTCTACTTTCCTTTTTGCCATATTTTCCATATCATTTCACTATTCAACCTACTTTTCTTCCGTATTTTTCATATCTTTTCACTATTCAATTTGGCTTCCTTCCATATTGTCCATATCTTATCACTATTCGACTTTCCTTTCTTCCATATTTTCCAAATCATTTTCTATTCAACTTATCTTTCTTCTGTATTTTCCATATCATTTAACATTCAACTTGCCTTTCTTCCATATTTTCCATATCATTTCACATTTCAACTTACTTTTCTTCCCTATTTTCCATATCATTTTACAATTCAACTTGAGCTTCTTTCATATATTTCATATCTTTTCACTATTCAACTTACTTTTCTTCCATATTGTCCATATCTTTTCACTATTCAACTTTTCTTCCATAATTTTTATATCATTTCACAATATTCTTCTGTATTTTTCAAATCTTTTCCATATTCAACTTGGATTCCTTCCATATTTTCCATATCTTTTCACTATTTAACCCATCTTTCTTCCATATTTTCCCTATCTTTTCACCATTCAACTTACTTTTCTTCCACATTTTCCAAATCATTTCAGTATCTTCTTCCATATTTTCCCTTTTTTTTCACCATTTTCTTCTCTATTTTCAAAATCTTTCCATTATTTTCTTCTGTATTTTCCCTATCTTTTCACTACTATCTTCTGTATTTTCCAATTTTTTTCACTATTTTCTTATGTATTTTCTAAATCTGATCACTATTCAATTTACTTTTCTTCCATATTGTCCATATCTAATTACTATTCGATTTGCTTTTCTGCTATATTTTCCATATCATTTCATATTTCAACTTACTTTTCTTGCATATTTTCCAGATCATTTCATTATTCAACTTGCCTTTCTCCTATATTGTCCATATCTTATCACTATTCGACTTTCCTTTTTGCCATATTTTCCATATCATTTCAATATTGAACCTACTTTTCTTCCGTATTTTTCATATCTTTTCACTATTCAATTTGCCTTTCTTCCATGTTGTCCATATTTTATCACTATTCGACTTGCCTTTCTTCGGAATTTTCCATACCTTTTCACAATTTAACTTCCCTTTCTTCCATATTGTCCATATCTTATCACTTTTCCACTTGCCTTTCTTCCATAATATCCATATCATTGCACAATTTTCTTCTATATTTTCCATATCATTTCACAATTTACTTTTGTATTTTCTAAATCTTTTCACTATTCAACTTGGATTTCTTCCATATTTTCCATATTTTTTCACTATTCAACTTTCTTTTCTTGTATATTTTCCATATCATTCCAAAATTTTCTTCTGTATTTGCCAAATCTTTTCAATATTCAACTTTGGTTTCTTCCATATTTTACATATCTTTTCACCATTCAACTTACCTTTCTTCCATATTTTCCCTATCTTTTCACTATTCGACTTTCTTTTCTTCTATATGGTCCATATCTTATCACTATTCGACTTTCCTTTCTTCCGTATTTTCCAAATCATTTTACTATTCAACTTATCTTTCTTCTGTATTTTCCATATCATTTCAAATTTCAACTTGCCTCTCTTCTGTATTTTCCATACCTTTTCACTATTCAATTTGCCTTTCTTCCATATGTTCCATAT
Source organism: Bathymodiolus septemdierum (assembly GCA_963383655.1). Classification (NCBI taxonomy): domain Eukaryota; kingdom Metazoa; phylum Mollusca; class Bivalvia; order Mytilida; family Modiolidae; genus Bathymodiolus; species Bathymodiolus septemdierum. The sequence goes on from OY726523.1 coordinate 15,825,793, forward strand.
TATTTCACATTTCAACTAACTTTTCTTCCATTTTCCATATCATTTCACAATTCAACTTGAGTTTCTTTCATATTTTTCATCTTTTCACTATTCAACTTTCTCTTCTTCCACATTTTCCATATCATTTCACAATTTTCTTCCGCATTTGTCATATCATTTCACTTTTCATCTTAACTTTTTTCTCTATTTTCCCTATCTTTCCAGTATTCAACTTACATTTACCGGTATTCCATATTTTCCCTATCTTTTCACTATTTTCTTCGATATTTTCCATATCTTTTCACTATTTTCTTCTGTATTTTCCAAATCTTATCACTATTCAACCTACTTTTCTTCCGTATTCTTCATATCTTTCCACTATTGAACACACTTTTCGTCCATATTGTTCATATCTTATCACTATTCGACTTGCCTTTCTTCCGTATTTTCCATACCTTTTCCCTATTCAACATTCCTTTCTTCCTTATTGTCCATATTTTATCACTATTCGACTTTCCATTTTGCCATATTTTCCATATCATTTTACTATTCAACCTACTTTTCTTCCGTATTTTTCATTTCTTTTCACTATTCAATTTGCCTTTCTTCCATAGTGTCCATATCATTTCACAATTCAACTTGAGTTTTTTCGATATTTTTATTATCTTTTCATTATTCAACTTACTTTTCTTCCATATTGTCCATATCTTTTCACTATTCAGCTTATTTTTCTTCCATATCTTCCATATCACTTCACAATTTTCTTCCATATTTTCCATATCATTTCACAATTTTCTTCTGTATTTTCCAAATCTTTCACTATTCAACTTGGATTTCTTCCATATTTTCCAAATCTTTTCACTATTCAACTTACCTTTATTACATATTTCACCTATCTTTTCACCATTCAACTTACTTTCTTCCACATTTTCCATATCATTTCACAATTTTCTTCCGCATTTGTCATATCATTTCACCTTTCAACTTACTTTCTTTCTATACTTTCTATATCATTTCACAATATTCTTCTGTATTTTCCAAATCTTTTCACTATTCAACTTGGGTTTCTTCCATATTTTCCATATCTTTTTACTATTCAACTTACCTTTCTTCCATATTTCCCCTATCCTTTTCACTATTAGACTTTCTTTTCTTCTGTATTGTCCATATCTTATCACTATTCGACTTGCCTTGCTGCCATATTCTCCAAATCATTTCACTATTCAACTTATCTTTCTTCTGTATTTTCCATATCATTTCACATTTCAACTTGCTTTTCTTCCGTATTTTCCATACTTTTTCACTATTCAACTTGCCTTTCTTCTATATTGTCAATATCTTATCGCTATTCGACTTGCCTTTCTTCCATATTTTCCAAATCATTTCATATTTCAACTTACTTTTCTTTCCTATTTTCCATATCATTTCACATTTCAACTTGGCTTTCTTCCGTATTTTCCATACCTTTTCACTATTAATCTTGCCTTTCTTCCATATTATCCATATCTTATCACTTTTAGACTTGCATTTCTGCCACATTTTCCATATCTTTTCATTTCTCAACTTCCTTTTCTTCCATTTTGTCCATATCTTTTCACTATTCAACTTACTTTTCTTTGATACTTTCCATATCATTTTTCAACTTTCTTCCATATTTTCCACATCACATCACAATTGTCTTCTGTATTTTCCAAATTTGTTCACTATTCAACTTGGGTTTCTTCCATATTTTCCATATCTTTTCACTATTCCACTTACCTTTCTTCCATATTTTCCATATCTTTTCACTATTCAACTTACTTTTACCGGTATTCCATATGTTCACTATGTTTTCACTATTCAACTTACTTTTTTCTGTATTTTCCAAATCTTTTCACTATTTTCTTCGATATATTCCATATCATTTCACAATTTTCTTTTGTATTTTCCATATCTTTTCACAATTTTCTTCTGTATTTTCCAAATCTTACCAATATTCAACTTTGGTTTCTTCCATATTTTTCCTATCTTTACACTATTGAGCTTATCTTTCTTTCATATTGTCCATATCTTATCACTATTCAACTTGGGTTTCCTCCCTATTTTCCCTATCTTTTCAATATTTTCTTCCATATTTTGCATATCATTTCAGAATTTTCTTCTGTATTTTCCAAATCTTTTCACTATTCAACTTACCTTTGTTCCGTATTTTCCATATATTTTCATTATTCAACTTGGGTTTCTTCGTATTTTTCATATCTTTTCACTATTTTCTTACATATTTCCCATATCATTCCACTAATTCAACTTACTTTTCTTCCATATTTTCCAAATCATTTCACTATTCCACTTATCTTTCTTCCATATTTTCCATATCATTTCTCTATTTAATTCCATATATTCCCTATCTTTTCACTATTTTCTTTTGTATTTTCCAAATCTTATCACCATTCAACATACTTTTCTTCCGTATTTTTCATATCTTTTCACTGTTCGAATTGCCTTTCTGCCATATTTGCCATATCTTATCATTGTTCGACTTGCCTTTCTGCTATATTTCTCATATCATTTCACATTTCAACTTACTTTCCTTTCATATTTTTCATTTCATTGCACAATTTTCTTCTGTAATTTCCATATCTTTTCACTATTTAACTTGGGTTTTCTTCTGTATTTTCCCTATCTTTTCACTATTCAACTTACATTTCTTCTGTATTGTCCATATCTTATCACTATTCGACTTGCCTTGCTGCCATATTCTCCAAATCATTTCACTATTCAACTTATCTTTCTTCTGTATTTTCCATATCATTTCACATTTCAACTTGCTTTTCTTCCGTATTTTCCATACTTTTTCACTATTCAACTTGCCTTTCTTCCATATTGTCAATATCTTATCGCTATTCGACTTGCCTTTCTTCCATATTTTCCATATCATTTCATATTTCAACTTACTTTTCTTTCCTATTTTCCATATCATTTCACATTTCAACTTGCCTTTCTTCCGTATTTTCCATACCTTTTCACTATTAATCTTGCCTTTCTTCCATATTATCCATATCTTATCACTTTTAGACTTGCATTTCTGCCACATTTTCCATATTTTTTCATTTCTCAACTTCCTTTTCTTCCATTTTGTCCATATCTTTTCACTATTCAACTTACTTTTCTTTGATACTTTCCATATCATTTTTCAACTTTCTTCCATATTTTCCACATCACATCACAATTGTCTTCTGTATTTTCCAAATTTGTTCACTATTCAACTTGGGTTTCTTCCATATTTTCCATATCTTTTCACTATTCCACTTATCTTTCTTCCATATTTCCCATATCTTTTCACTATTCAACTTACTTTTACCGGTATTCCATATGTTCACTATGTTTTCACTATTCAACTTACTTTTTTCTGTATTTTCCAAATCTTTTCACTATTTTCTTCGATATATTCCATATCATTTCACAATTTTCTTTTGTATTTTCCATATCTTTTCACAATTTTCTTCTGTATTTTCCAAATCTTACCAATATTCAACTTTGGTTTCTTCCATATATTTCCTATCTTTACACTATTGAGCTTATCTTTCTTTCATATTGTCCATATCTTATCACTATTCAACTTGGGTTTCCTCCCTATTTTCCCTATCTTTTCAATATTTTCTTCCATATTTTGCATATCATTTCAGAATTTTCTTCTGTATTTTCCAAATCTTTTCACTATTCAACTTACCTTTGTTCCGTATTTTCCATATATTTTCATTATTCAACTTGGGTTTCTTCGTATTTTTCATATCTTTTCACTATTTTCTTACATATTTCCCATATCATTCCACTAATTCAACTTACTTTTCTTCAATATTTTCCAAATCATTTCATTATTCCACTTATCTTTCTTCCATATTTTCCATATCATTTCTCTATTTAATTCCATATATTCCCTATCTTTTCACTATTTTCTTTTGTATTTTCCAAATCTTATCACCATTCAACATACTTTTCTTCCGTATTTTTCATATCTTTTCACTGTTCGAATTGCCTTTCTGCCATATTTGCCATATCTTATCATTGTTCGACTTGCCTTTCTGCTATATTTCCCATATCATTTCACATTTCAACTTACTTTCCTTTCATATTTTTCATTTCATTGCACAATTTTCTTCTGTAATTTCCATATCTTTTCACTATTTAACTTGGGTTTTCTTCTGTATTTTCCCTATCTTTTCACTATTCAACTTACATTTCTTCTGTATTGTCCATATCTTATCACTATTCGACTTGCCTTGCTGCCATATTCTCCAAATCATTTCACTATTCAACTTATCTTTCTTCTGTATTTTCCATATCATTTCACATTTCAACTTGCTTTTCTTCCGTATTTTCCATACTTTTTCACTATTCAACTTGCCTTTCTTCCATATTGTCAATATCTTATCGCTATTCGACTTGCCTTTCTTCCATATTTTCCATATCATTTCATATTTCAACTTACTTTTCTTTCCTATTTTCCATATCATTTCACATTTCAACTTGCCTTTCTTCCGTATTTTCCATACCTTTTCACTATTAATCTTGCCTTTCTTCCATATTATCCATATCTTATCACTTTTAGACTTGCATTTCTGCCACATTTTCCATATCTTTTCATTTCTCAACTTCCTTTTCTTCCATTTTGTCCATATCTTTTCACTATTCAACTTACTTTTCTTTGATACTTTCCATATCATTTTTCAACTTTCTTCCATATTTTCCACATCACATCACAATTGTCTTCTGTATTTTCCAAATTTGTTCACTATTCAACTTGGGTTTCTTCCATATTTTCCATATCTTTTCACTATTCCACTTACCTTTCTTCCATATTTTCCATATCTTTTCACTATTCAACTTACTTTTACCGGTATTCCATATGTTCACTATGTTTTCACTATTCAACTTACTTTTTTCTGTATTTTCCAAATCTTTTCACTATTTTCTTCGATATATTCCATATCATTTCACAATTTTCTTTTGTATTTTCCATATCTTTTCACAATTTTCTTCTGTATTTTCCAAATCTTACCAATATTCAACTTTGGTTTCTTCCATATTTTTCCTATCTTTACACTATTGAGCTTATCTTTCTTTCATATTGTCCATATCTTATCACTATTCAACTTGGGTTTCCTCCCTATTTTCCCTATCTTTTCAATATTTTCTTCCATATTTTGCATATCATTTCAGAATTTTCTTCTGTATTTTCCAAATCTTTTCACTATTCAACTTACCTTTGTTCCGTATTTTCCATATATTTTCATTATTCAACTTGGGTTTCTTCGTATTTTTCATATCTTTTCACTATTTTCTTACATATTTCCCATATCATTCCACTAATTCAACTTACTTTTCTTCCATATTTTCCAAATCATTTCACTATTCCACTTATCTTTCTTCCATATTTTCCATATCATTTCTCTATTTAATTCCATATATTCCCTATCTTTTCACTATTTTCTTTTGTATTTTCCAAATCTTATCACCATTCAACATACTTTTCTTCCGTATTTTTCATATCTTTTCACTGTTCGAATTGCCTTTCTGCCATATTTGCCATATCTTATCATTGTTCGACTTGCCTTTCTGCTATATTTCCCATATCATTTCACATTTCAACTTACTTTCCTTTCATATTTTTCATTTCATTGCACAATTTTCTTCTGTAATTTCCATATCTTTTCACTATTTAACTTGGGTTTTCTTCTGTATTTTCCCTATCTTTTCACTATTCAACTTACATTTCTTCTGTATTGTCCATATCTTATCACTATTCGACTTGCCTTGCTGCCATATTCTCCAAATCATTTCACTATTCAACTTATCTTTCTTCTGTATTTTCCATATCATTTCACATTTCAACTTGCTTTTCTTCCGTATTTTCCATACTTTTTCACTATTCAACTTGCCTTTCTTCCATATTGTCAATATCTTATCGCTATTCGACTTGCCTTTCTTCCATATTTTCCATATCATTTCATATTTCAACTTACTTTTCTTTCCTATTTTCCATATCATTTCACATTTCAACTTGCCTTTCTTCCGTATTTTCCATACCTTTTCACTATTAATCTTGCCTTTCTTCCATATTATCCATATCTTATCACTTTTAGACTTGCATTTCTGCCACATTTTCCATATCTTTTCATTTCTCAACTTCCTTTTCTTCCATTTTGTCCATATCTTTTCACTATTCAACTTACTTTTCTTTGATACTTTCCATATCATTTTTCAACTTTCTTCCATATTTTCCACATCACATCACAATTGTCTTCTGTATTTTCCAAATTTGTTCACTATTCAACTTGGGTTTCTTCCATATTTTCCATATCTTTTCACTATTCCACTTACCTTTCTTCCATATTTTCCATATCTTTTCACTATTCAACTTACTTTTACCGGTATTCCATATGTTCACTATGTTTTCACTATTCAACTTACTTTTTTCTGTATTTTCCAAATCTTTTCACTATTTTCTTCGATATATTCCATATCATTTCACAATTTTCTTTTGTATTTTCCATATCTTTTCACAATTTTCTTCTGTATTTTCCAAATCTTACCAATATTCAACTTTGGTTTCTTCCATATTTTTCCTATCTTTACACTATTGAGCTTATCTTTCTTTCATATTGTCCATATCTTATCACTATTCAACTTGGGTTTCCTCCCTATTTTCCCTATCTTTTCAATATTTTCTTCCATATTTTGCATATCATTTCAGAATTTTCTTCTGTATATTCCAAATCTTTTCACTATTCAACTTACCTTTGTTCCGTATTTTCCATATATTTTCATTATTCAACTTGGGTTTCTTCGTATTTTTCATATCTTTTCACTATTTTCTTACATATTTCCCATATCATTCCACTAATTCAACTTACTTTTCTTCCATATTTTCCAAATCATTTCACTATTCCACTTATCTTTCTTCCATATTTTCCATATCATTTCTCTATTTAATTCCATATATTCCCTATCTTTTCACTATTTTCTTTTGTATTTTCCAAATCTTATCACCATTCAACATACTTTTCTTCCGTATTTTTCATATCTTTTCACTGTTCGAATTGCCTTTCTGCCATATTTGCCATATCTTATCATTGTTCGACTTGCCTTTCTGCTATATTTCCCATATCATTTCACATTTCAACTTACTTTCCTTTCATATTTTTCATTTCATTGCACAATTTTCTTCTGTAATTTCCATATCTTTTCACTATTTAACTTGGGTTTTCTTCTGTATTTTCCCTATCTTTTCACTATTCAACTTACATTTCTTCTGTATTGTCCATATCTTATCACTATTCGACTTGCCTTGCTGCCATATTCTCCAAATCATTTCACTATTCAACTTATCTTTCTTCTGTATTTTCCATATCATTTCACATTTCAACTTGCTTTTCTTCCGTATTTTCCATACTTTTTCACTATTCAACTTGCCTTTCTTCCATATTGTCAATATCTTATCGCTATTCGACTTGCCTTTCTTCCATATTTTCCATATCATTTCATATTTCAACTTACTTTTCTTTCCTATTTTCCATATCATTTCACATTTCAACTTGCCTTTCTTCCGTATTTTCCATACCTTTTCACTATTAATCTTGCCTTTCTTCCATATTATCCATATCTTATCACTTTTAGACTTGCATTTCTGCCACATTTTCCATATCTTTTCATTTCTCAACTTCCTTTTCTTCCATTTTGTCCATATCTTTTCACTATTCAACTTACTTTTCTTTGATACTTTCCATATCATTTTTCAACTTTCTTCCATATTTTCCACATCACATCACAATTGTCTTCTGTATTTTCCAAATTTGTTCACTATTCAACTTGGGTTTCTTCCATATTTTCCATATCTTTTCACTATTCCACTTATCTTTCTTCCATATTTTCCATATCTTTTCACTATTCAACTTACTTTTACCGGTATTCCATATGTTCACTATGTTTTCACTATTCAACTTACTTTTTTCTGTATTTTCCAAATCTTTTCACTATTTTCTTCGATATATTCCATATCATTTCACTATTTTCTTTTGTATTTTCCATATCTTTTCACAATTTTCTTCTGTATTTTCCAAATCTTACCAATATTCAACTTTGGTTTCTTCCATATATTTCCTATCTTTACACTATTGAGCTTATCTTTCTTTCATATTGTCCATATCTTATCACTATTCAACTTGGGTTTCCTCCCTATTTTCCCTATCTTTTCAATATTTTCTTCCATATTTTGCATATCATTTCAGAATTTTCTTCTGTATTTTCCAAATCTTTTCACTATTCAACTTACCTTTGTTCCGTATTTTCCATATATTTTCATTATTCAACTTGGGTTTCTTCGTATTTTTCATATCTTTTCACTATTTTCTTACATATTTCCCATATCATTCCACTAATTCAACTTACTTTTCTTCAATATTTTCCAAATCATTTCATTATTCCACTTATCTTTCTTCCATATTTTCCATATCATTTCTCTATTTAATTCCATATATTCCCTATCTTTTCACTATTTTCTTTTGTATTTTCCAAATCTTATCACCATTCAACATACTTTTCTTCCGTATTTTTCATATCTTTTCACTGTTCGAATTGCCTTTCTGCCATATTTGCCATATCTTATCATTGTTCGACTTGCCTTTCTGCTATATTTCCCATATCATTTCACATTTCAACTTACTTTCCTTTCATATTTTTCATTTCATTGCACAATTTTCTTCTGTAATTTCCATATCTTTTCACTATTTAACTTGGGTTTTCTTCTGTATTTTCCCTATCTTTTCACTATTCAACTTACATTTCTTCTGTATTGTCCATATCTTATCACTATTCGACTTGCCTTGCTGCCATATTCTCCAAATCATTTCACTATTCAACTTATCTTTCTTCTGTATTTTCCATATCATTTCACATTTCAACTTGCTTTTCTTCCGTATTTTCCATACTTTTTCACTATTCAACTTGCCTTTCTTCCATATTGTCAATATCTTATCGCTATTCGACTTGCCTTTCTTCCATATTTTCCATATCATTTCATATTTCAACTTACTTTTCTTTCCTATTTTCCATATCATTTCACATTTCAACTTGCCTTTCTTCCGTATTTTCCATACCTTTTCACTATTAATCTTGCCTTTCTTCCATATTATCCATATCTTATCACTTTTAGACTTGCATTTCTGCCACATTTTCCATATCTTTTCATTTCTCAACTTCCTTTTCTTCCATTTTGTCCATATCTTTTCACTATTCAACTTACTTTTCTTTGATACTTTCCATATCATTTTTCAACTTTCTTCCATATTTTCCACATCACATCACAATTGTCTTCTGTATTTTCCAAATTTGTTCACTATTCAACTTTGGTTTCTTCCATATTTTTCCTATCTTTACCCTATTGAGCTTATCTTTCTTTCATATTGTCCATATCTTATCACTATTCAACTTGGGTTTCCTCCCTATTTTCCCTATCTTTTCAATATTTTCTTCCATATTTTGCATATCATTTCAGAATTTTCTTCTGTATTTTCCAAATCTTTTCACTATTCAACTTACCTTTGTTCCGTATTTTCCATATATTTTCATTATTCAACTTGGGTTTCTTCGTATTTTTCATATCTTTTCACTATTTTCTTACATATTTCCCATATCATTCCACTAATTCAACTTACCTTTCTTCCATATTTTCCAAATCATTTCCCTATTCCACTTACCTTTCTTCCACATTTTCCATATCGTTTCATTTCTCAACTTCCTTTTCTTCCATTTTGTCCATATCTTTTCACTATTCAACTTACTTTTCTTTGATACTTTCCATATCATTTTTCAACTTTCTTCCATATTTTCCACATCACATCACAATTGTCTTCTGTATTTTCCAAATTTGTTCACTATTCAACTTGGGTTTCTTCCATATTTTCCATATCTTTTCGCTATTCCACTTACCTTTCTTCCATATTTTCCATATCTTTTCACTATTCAACTTACTTTTACCGGTATTCCATATGTTCACTATGTTTTCACTATTCAACTTACTTTTTTCTGTATTTTCCAAATCTTTTCACTATTTTCTTCGATATATTCCATATCATTTCACAATTTTCTTTTGTATTTTCCATATCTTTTCACAATTTTCTTCTGTATTTTCCAAATCTTACCAATATTCAACTTTGGTTTCTTCCATATATTTCCTATCTTTACACTATTGAGCTTATCTTTCTTTCATATTGTCCATATCTTATCACTATTCAACTTGGGTTTCCTGCCTATTTTCCCTATCTTTTCAATATTTTCTTCCATATTTTGCATATCATTTCAGAATTTTCTTCTGTATTTTTCATATCTTTTCACTATTTTCTTACATATTTCCCATATCATTCCACTAATTCAACTTACTTTTCTTCCATATTTTCCAAATCATTTCATTATTCCACTTATCTTTCTTCCATATTTTCCATATCATTTCTCTATTTAATTCCATATATTCCCTATCTTTTCACTATTTTCTTTTGTATTTTCCAAATCTTATCACCATTCAACATACTTTTCTTCCGTATTTTTCATATCTTTTCACTGTTCGAATTGCCTTTCTGCCATATTTGCCATATCTTATCATTGTTCGACTTGCCTTTCTGCTATATTTCCCATATCATTTCACATTTCAACTTACTTTCCTTTCATATTTTTCATTTCATTGCACAATTTTCTTCTGTAATTTCCATATCTTTTCACTATTTAACTTGGGTTTTCTTCTGTATTTTCCCTATCTTTTCACTATTCAACTTACATTTCTTCTGTATTGTCCATATCTTATCACTATTCGACTTGCCTTGCTGCCATATTCTCCAAATCATTTCACTATTCAACTTATCTTTCTTCTGTATTTTCCATATCATTTCACATTTCAACTTGCTTTTCTTCCGTATTTTCCATACTTTTTCACTATTCAACTTGCCTTTCTTCCATATTGTCAATATCTTATCGCTATTCGACTTGCCTTTCTTCCATATTTTCCATATCATTTCATATTTCAACTTACTTTTCTTTCCTATTTTCCATATCATTTCACATTTCAACTTGCCTTTCTTCCGTATTTTCCATACCTTTTCACTATTAATCTTGCCTTTCTTCCATATTATCCATATCTTATCACTTTTAGACTTGCATTTCTGCCACATTTTCCATATCTTTTCATTTCTCAACTTCCTTTTCTTCCATTTTGTCCATATCTTTTCACTATTCAACTTACTTTTCTTTGATACTTTCCATATCATTTTTCAACTTTCTTCCATATTTTCCACATCACATCACAATTGTCTTCTGTATTTTCCAAATTTGTTCACTATTCAACTTGGGTTTCTTCCATATTTTCCATATCTTTTCACTATTCCACTTACCTTTCTTCCATATTTTCCATATCTTTTCACTATTCAACTTACTTTTACCGGTATTCCATATGTTCACTATGTTTTCACTATTCAACTTACTTTTTTCTGTATTTTCCAAATCTTTTCACTATTTTCTTCGATATATTCCATATCATTTCACAATTTTCTTTTGTATTTTCCATATCTTTTCACAATTTTCTTCTGTATTTTCCAAATCTTACCAATATTCAACTTTGGTTTCTTCCATATTTTTCCTATCTTTACACTATTGAGCTTATCTTTCTTTCATATTGTCCATATCTTATCACTATTCAACTTGGGTTTCCTCCCTATTTTCCCTATCTTTTCAATATTTTCTTCCATATTTTGCATATCATTTCAGAATTTTCTTCTGTATATTCCAAATCTTTTCACTATTCAACTTACCTTTGTTCCGTATTTTCCATATATTTTCATTATTCAACTTGGGTTTCTTCGTATTTTTCATATCTTTTCACTATTTTCTTACATATTTCCCATATCATTCCACTAATTCAACTTACTTTTCTTCCATATTTTCCAAATCATTTCACTATTCCACTTATCTTTCTTCCATATTTTCCATATCATTTCTCTATTTAATTCCATATATTCCCTATCTTTTCACTATTTTCTTTTGTATTTTCCAAATCTTATCACCATTCAACATACTTTTCTTCCGTATTTTTCATATCTTTTCACTGTTCGAATTGCCTTTCTGCCATATTTGCCATATCTTATCATTGTTCGACTTGCCTTTCTGCTATATTTCCCATATCATTTCACATTTCAACTTACTTTCCTTTCATATTTTTCATTTCATTGCACAATTTTCTTCTGTAATTTCCATATCTTTTCACTATTTAACTTGGGTTTTCTTCTGTATTTTCCCTATCTTTTCACTATTCAACTTACATTTCTTCTGTATTGTCCATATCTTATCACTATTCGACTTGCCTTGCTGCCATATTCTCCAAATCATTTCACTATTCAACTTATCTTTCTTCTGTATTTTCCATATCATTTCACATTTCAACTTGCTTTTCTTCCGTATTTTCCATACTTTTTCACTATTCAACTTGCCTTTCTTCCATATTGTCAATATCTTATCGCTATTCGACTTGCCTTTCTTCCATATTTTCCATATCATTTCATATTTCAACTTACTTTTCTTTCCTATTTTCCATATCATTTCACATTTCAACTTGCCTTTCTTCCGTATTTTCCATACCTTTTCACTATTAATCTTGCCTTTCTTCCATATTATCCATATCTTATCACTTTTAGACTTGCATTTCTGCCACATTTTCCATATCTTTTCATTTCTCAACTTCCTTTTCTTCCATTTTGTCCATATCTTTTCACTATTCAACTTTCTTTTCTTTGATACTTTCCATATCATTTTTCAACTTTCTTCCATATTTTCCACATCACATCACAATTGTCTTCTGTATTTTCCAAATTTGTTCACTATTCAACTTGGGTTTCTTCCATATTTTCCATATCTTTTCACTATTCCACTTATCTTTCTTCCATATTTTCCATATCTTTTCACTATTCAACTTACTTTTACCGGTATTCCATATGTTCACTATGTTTTCACTATTCAACTTACTTTTTTCTGTATTTTCCAAATCTTTTCACTATTTTCTTCGATATATTCCATATCATTTCACTATTTTCTTTTGTATTTTCCATATCTTTTCACAATTTTCTTCTGTATTTTCCAAATCTTACCAATATTCAACTTTGGTTTCTTCCATATATTTCCTATCTTTACACTATTGAGCTTATCTTTCTTTCATATTGTCCATATCTTATCACTATTCAACTTGGGTTTCCTCCCTATTTTCCCTATCTTTTCAATATTTTCTTCCATATTTTGCATATCATTTCAGAATTTTCTTCTGTATTTTCCAAATCTTTTCACTATTCAACTTACCTTTGTTCCGTATTTTCCATATATTTTCATTATTCAACTTGGGTTTCTTCGTATTTTTCATATCTTTTCACTATTTTCTTACATATTTCCCATATCATTCCACTAATTCAACTTACTTTTCTTCAATATTTTCCAAATCATTTCATTATTCCACTTATCTTTCTTCCATATTTTCCATATCATTTCTCTATTTAATTCCATATATTCCCTATCTTTTCACTATTTTCTTTTGTATTTTCCAAATCTTATCACCATTCAACATACTTTTCTTCCGTATTTTTCATATCTTTTCACTGTTCGAATTGCCTTTCTGCCATATTTGCCATATCTTATCATTGTTCGACTTGCCTTTCTGCTATATTTCCCATATCATTTCACATTTCAACTTACTTTCCTTTCATATTTTTCATTTCATTGCACAATTTTCTTCTGTAATTTCCATATCTTTTCACTATTTAACTTGGGTTTTCTTCTGTATTTTCCCTATCTTTTCACTATTCAACTTACATTTCTTCTGTATTGTCCATATCTTATCACTATTCGACTTGCCTTGCTGCCATATTCTCCAAATCATTTCACTATTCAACTTATCTTTCTTCTGTATTTTCCATATCATTTCACATTTCAACTTGCTTTTCTTCCGTATTTTCCATACTTTTTCACTATTCAACTTGCCTTTCTTCCATATTGTCAATATCTTATCGCTATTCGACTTGCCTTTCTTCCATATTTTCCATATCATTTCATATTTCAACTTACTTTTCTTTCCTATTTTCCATATCATTTCACATTTCAACTTGCCTTTCTTCCGTATTTTCCATACCTTTTCACTATTAATCTTGCCTTTCTTCCATATTATCCATATCTTATCACTTTTAGACTTGCATTTCTGCCACATTTTCCATATCTTTTCATTTCTCAACTTCCTTTTCTTCCATTTTGTCCATATCTTTTCACTATTCAACTTACTTTTCTTTGATACTTTCCATATCATTTTTCAACTTTCTTCCATATTTTCCACATCACATCACAATTGTCTTCTGTATTTTCCAAATTTGTTCACTATTCAACTTTGGTTTCTTCCATATTTTTCCTATCTTTACCCTATTGAGCTTATCTTTCTTTCATATTGTCCATATCTTATCACTATTCAACTTGGGTTTCCTCCCTATTTTCCCTATCTTTTCAATATTTTCTTCCATATTTTGCATATCATTTCAGAATTTTCTTCTGTATTTTCCAAATCTTTTCACTATTCAACTTACCTTTGTTCCGTATTTTCCATATATTTTCATTATTCAACTTGGGTTTCTTCGTATTTTTCATATCTTTTCACTATTTTCTTACATATTTCCCATATCATTCCACTAATTCAACTTACTTTTCTTCCATATTTTCCAAATCATTTCCCTATTCCACTTACCTTTCTTCCACATTTTCCATATCGTTTCATTTCTCAACTTCCTTTTCTTCCATTTTGTCCATATCTTTTCACTATTCAACTTACTTTTCTTTGATACTTTCCATATCATTTTTCAACTTTCTTCCATATTTTCCACATCACATCACAATTGTCTTCTGTATTTTCCAAATTTGTTCACTATTCAACTTGGGTTTCTTCCATATTTTCCATATCTTTTCGCTATTCCACTTACCTTTCTTCCATATTTTCCATATCTTTTCACTATTCAACTTACTTTTACCGGTATTCCATATGTTCACTATGTTTTCACTATTCAACTTACTTTTTTCTGTATTTTCCAAATCTTTTCACTATTTTCTTCGATATATTCCATATCATTTCACAATTTTCTTTTGTATTTTCCATATCTTTTCACAATTTTCTTCTGTATTTTCCAAATCTTACCAATATTCAACTTTGGTTTCTTCCATATATTTCCTATCTTTACACTATTGAGCTTATCTTTCTTTCATATTGTCCATATCTTATCACTATTCAACTTGGGTTTCCTCCCTATTTTCCCTATCTTTTCAATATTTTCTTCCATATTTTGCATATCATTTCAGAATTTTCTTCTGTATTTTTCATATCTTTTCACTATTTTCTTACATATTTCCCATATCATTCCACTAATTCAACTTACTTTTCTTCCATATTTTCCAAATCATTTCATTATTCCACTTATCTTTCTTCCATATTTTCCATATCATTTCTCTATTTAATTCCATATATTCCCTATCTTTTCACTATTTTCTTTTGTATTTTCCAAATCTTATCACCATTCAACATACTTTTCTTCCGTATTTTTCATATCTTTTCACTGTTCGAATTGCCTTTCTGCCATATTTGCCATATCTTATCATTGTTCGACTTGCCTTTCTGCTATATTTCCCATATCATTTCACATTTCAACTTACTTTCCTTTCATATTTTTCATTTCATTGCACAATTTTCTTCTGTAATTTCCATATCTTTTCACTATTTAACTTGGGTTTTCTTCTGTATTTTCCCTATCTTTTCACTATTCAACTTACATTTCTTCTGTATTGTCCATATCTTATCACTATTCGACTTGCCTTGCTGCCATATTCTCCAAATCATTTCACTATTCAACTTATCTTTCTTCTGTATTTTCCATATCATTTCACATTTCAACTTGCTTTTCTTCCGTATTTTCCATACTTTTTCACTATTCAACTTGCCTTTCTTCCATATTGTCAATATCTTATCGCTATTCGACTTGCCTTTCTTCCATATTTTCCATATCATTTCATATTTCAACTTACTTTTCTTTCCTATTTTCCATATCATTTCACATTTCAACTTGCCTTTCTTCCGTATTTTCCATACCTTTTCACTATTAATCTTGCCTTTCTTCCATATTATCCATATCTTATCACTTTTAGACTTGCATTTCTGCCACATTTTCCATATCTTTTCATTTCTCAACTTCCTTTTCTTCCATTTTGTCCATATCTTTTCACTATTCAACTTACTTTTCTTTGATACTTTCCATATCATTTTTCAACTTTCTTCCATATTTTCCACATCACATCACAATTGTCTTCTGTATTTTCCAAATTTTTTCACTATTCAACTTGGGTTTCTTCCATATTTTCCATATCTTTTCACTATTCCACTTACCTTTCTTCCATATTTTCCATATCTTTTCACTATTCAACTTACTTTTACCGGTATTCCATATGTTCACTATGTTTTCACTATTCAACTTACTTTTTTCTGTATTTTCCAAATCTTTTCACTATTTTCTTCGATATATTCCATATCATTTCACAATTTTCTTTTGTATTTTCCATATCTTTTCACAATTTTCTTCTGTATTTTCCAAATCTTACCATTATTCAACTTTGGTTTCTTCCATATTTTTCCTATCTTTACCCTATTGAGCTTATCTTTCTTTCATATTGTCCATATCTTATCACTATTCAACTTGGGTTTCCTCCCTATTTTCCCTATCTTTTCAATATTTTCTTCCATACTTTGCATATCATTTCAGAATTTTCTTCTGTATTTTCCAAATCTTTTCACTATTCAACTTACCTTTGTTCCGTATTTTCCATATATTTTCATTATTCAACTTGGGTTTCTTCGTATTTTTCATATCTTTTCACTATTTTCTTACATATTTCCCATATCATTCCACTAATTCAACTTACTTTTCTTCCATATTTTCCAAATCATTTCCCTATTCCACTTATCTTTCTTCCACATTTTCCATATCGTTTCATTTCTCAACTTCCTTTTCTTCCATTTTGTCCATATCTTTTCACTATTCATCTTACTTTTCTTTGATACTTTCCATATCATTTTTCAACTTTCTTCCATATTTTCCACATCACATCACAATTGTCTTCTGTATTTTCCAAATTTGTTCACTATTCAACTTGGGTTTCTTCCATATTTTCCATATCTTTTCGCTATTCCACTTACCTTTCTTCCATATTTTCCATATCTTTTCACTATTCAACTTACTTTTACCGGTATTCCATATGTTCACTATGTTTTCACTATTCAACTTACTTTTTTCTGTATTTTCCAAATCTTTTCACTATTTTCTTCGATATATTCCATATCATTTCACAATTTTCTTTTGTATTTTCCATATCTTTTCACAATTTTCTTCTGTATTTTCCAAATCTTACCAATATTCAACTTTGGTTTCTTCCATATATTTCCTATCTTTACACTATTGAGCTTATCTTTCTTTCATATTGTCCATATCTTATCACTATTCAACTTGGGTTTCCTCCCTATTTTCCCTATCTTTTCAATATTTTCTTCCATATTTTGCATATCATTTCAGAATTTTCTTCTGTATTTTTCATATCTTTTCACTATTTTCTTACATATTTCCCATATCATTCCACTAATTCAACTTACTTTTCTTCCATATTTTCCAAATCATTTCATTATTCCACTTATCTTTCTTCCATATTTTCCATATCATTTCTCTATTTAATTCCATATATTCCCTATCTTTTCACTATTTTCTTTTGTATTTTCCAAATCTTATCACCATTCAACATACTTTTCTTCCGTATTTTTCATATCTTTTCACTGTTCGAATTGCCTTTCTGCCATATTTGCCATATCTTATCATTGTTCGACTTGCCTTTCTGCTATATTTCCCATATCATTTCACATTTCAACTTACTTTCCTTTCATATTTTTCATTTCATTGCACAATTTTCTTCTGTAATTTCCATATCTTTTCACTATTTAACTTGGGTTTTCTTCTGTATTTTCCCTATCTTTTCACTATTCAACTTATATTTCTTCTGTATTGTCCATATCTTATCACTATTCGACTTGCCTTGCTGCCATATTCTCCAAATCATTTCACTATTCAACTTATCTTTCTTCTGTATTTTCCATATCATTTCACATTTCAACTTGCTTTTCTTCCGTATTTTCCATACTTTTTCACTATTCAACTTGCCTTTCTTCCATATTTTCCATATCATTTCATATTTCAACTTACTTTTCTTTCCTATTTTCCATATCATTTCACATTTCAACTTGCCTTTCTTCCGTATTTTCCATACCTTTTCACTATTAATCTTGCCTTTCTTCCATATTATCCATATCTTATCACTTTTAGACTTGCATTTCTGCCACATTTTCCATATCTTTTCATTTCTCAACTTCCTTTTCTTCCATTTTGTCCATATCTTTTCACTATTCAACTTACTTTTCTTTGATACTTTCCATATCATTTTTCAACTTTCTTCCATATTTTCCACATCACATCACAATTGTCTTCTGTATTTCCCAAATTTGTTCACTATTCAACTTGGGTTTCTTCCATATTTTGCATATCTTTTCACTATTCCACTTACCTTTCTTCCATATTTTCCATATCTTTTCACTATTCAACTTACTTTTACCGGTATTCCATATGTTCACTATGTTTTCACTATTCAACTTACTTTTTTCTGTATTTTCCAAATCTTTTCACTATTTTCTTCGATATATTCCATATCATTTCACAATTTTCTTTTGTATTTTCCATATCTTTTCACAATTTTCTTCTGTATTTTCCAAATCTTACCAATATTCAACTTTGGTTTCTTCCATATTTTTCCTATCTTTACACTATTGAGCTTATCTTTCTTTCATATTGTCCATATCTTATCACTATTCAACTTGGGTTTCCTCCCTATTTTCCCTATCTTTCCAATATTTTCTTCCATATTTTGCATATCATTTCAGAATTTTCTTCTGTATTTTCCAAATCTTTTCACTATTCAACTTACCTTTGTTCCGTATTTTCCATATATTTTCATTATTCAACTTGGGTTTCTTCGTATTTTTCATATCTTTTCACTATTTTCTTACATATTTCCCATATCATTCCACTAATTCAACTTACTTTTCTTCCATATTTTCCAAATCATTTCACTATTCCACTTATCTTTCTTCCATATTTTCCATATCATTTCTCTATTTAATTCCATATATTCCCTATCTTTTCACTATTTTCTTTTGTATTTTCCAAATCTTATCACCATTCAACATACTTTTCTTCCGTATTTTTCATATCTTTTCACTGTTCGAATTGCCTTTTTGCCATATTTACCATATCTTATCATTGTTCGACTTGCCTTTCTGCTATATTTCCCATATCATTTCACATTTCAACTTACTTTCCTTTCATATTTTTCATTTCATTGCACAATTTTCTTCTGTAATTTCCATATTTTTTCACTATTTAACTTGGGTTTTCTTCTGTATGTTCCCTATCTTTTCACTATTCAACTTACATTTCTTCTGTATTTTCCAAATCTTTTCACACTTCGACTTGCCTTTCTTCCATATTTTTTTCATAGCACATGTTTAACAATTAACAAAACAAATTTCTTTACAATGATCGTCGCTTGCACGGGATTTTCTAAGAGCCTGGTGACGTCTGTCATGCTATGTCCTGCACATCGATGAATGCGGTAAAAAATGCAATGATATCTGCGCATGATAGATCCTTCTTCATGTACTCGAACGGTGGTGTATGTCCAACTATGATTTTTTCCTTGATGAAATTCACGTCAATTTAAAAAGCTGGTCATCCAGTAGGGTCTTAGTCATCTCCCTTTGAATTGGCGTCGATATAAACGGCTACCCAGTGTTGTTCCATTCGAAGGTTTGGATCCGTATTTCCCACAAGGGCTGAATGTACGCTTAATAGTCTGGATAATCTGTTTCTGGCATAAGCTCCCTTAAGCACCGGTCTGGAGTGGGGATGTTTTTTCAAGAGAGTGTCAGTCTCTAAGGTATTCATCTAAGCACTGTAGTCAAATAAGACTTGTCTGTTTCTATCAATTTCGATCACGTTGTCAAGTTTGTCCTAAGTTGTATTCCCTCTATCTATGTAATTCTATTTTAGGTTTATTTTCCTAAGTTGCTTGCCTTGAGTAATTTCCCCTTTATTTTTATAATCCTATTCCAGGTTTATTTTCCTAAGTTGTTTGCCTTGAGTTATTTCCCCTTTACCTATGTAATACTATTTCAGATTCATTTTTTCAGTTGTTTGTCTTGGTGGTTGCAGTGGTGGAGGTGGAGGATATGCGCTCTTTTCTTCTGTATTTCCCTATCTTTTCACTATTTAACTTACTTGTCTTCCATATTTTCCATATCTTTTCACTATTCAACCTCCTTTTCTTCCGCATTTTCCATATCTTTTCACATTTCAACTTACTTTTCTTCCATATTTTCCATATCATTTCAAAATTTGTTTTCCGTATTTTTCAAATCTTTTCACAATTCAACTTTCTTTTCTTTCATATTTTCCATATCTTTTCACTATTCAACCTACCTTTCTTCCATATTTTCCATATCTTTTCACTATTCAACTTGCTTTTCTTCCATATTTTTTTAAATCTCTCCACTATTCAATCTATCTTTCTTCCATATTTTCAAAATCATGTCACTATTCAACTGACTTTTCTCCCATATTTTCGATATCTTTTCACTATTCACTTTATTTTTCTTCCATATTTTCGATATCTTTTCACTATTCAACTTATTTTTGTTCCACACCTTCCAAATCTTTTCACAAAATATGAAAAATATGGAAGAAAAGAAAGTTGAATAGTGAAAAGTTTTGGAAAATACGGAAGAAAAGTAAGTTGTAATGTGAAAGGATATGGAAAATATGGGAAAAAATTGTGAAATGATATGGAAAATATGGAAGAAAAGTAAGTTGAATAGTGAAAAGATATGGACAATATGAGGAAACTCAAGTTGAATTGTGAAATGATATGACAAATGCGGAAGAAAATTGTGAAATGATATCGAAAATGTAGAAGAAATCCAAGTTGAATTGTGAAAAGATTTTGAAAATACAGAAGAAAAATGTGAAATGATATGGAAAATATGGAAGAAAGGTAAGTTGAATAGTGAAAAGATATGGACAATATGGAAGAAATGTAAGTTGCATAGCGAAAAGATACGAAAAATATTGTAGAAACTCAAGTTGAATTGTGATAAGATATGGACAATATGGAAGAAAGGCAAGTTGAATAGTGAAATGATATGGAAAACATGGAAGAAAATAGAGAAAAGATAGGGAAAATATGGAAAAAAATAGTGAAATGATTTGGAAAACAAAGAAAATTCTAAAAAGATATGGAAAAAAAAGAAACAAAAGTTGAATACACAAGAGATTTGGACAATACAGGAGAAAATAGTGAAAAGATAGGGAAAAATATGGACGAAAATAGTGAAATGATTTTGAAAATATGGGAGAAACATAAGTTGCATAGTGAAATGATTTTGAAAATATGGAAGAAAAGTAAGTTGAATAGTGAAATGACATGGAAAAAATGGAAGAAAAGTAACTTGAAATGTGAAATGATATGGAAAATATGGCAGTAAAGTAAGTTGAAATGTGAAATGATATGGAACATATGGAAGAAAGGCAAGTCAAATAGTGATAAGATTAGGACAATATGGAAAAAAGGCTAGTTGAATAGTGAAAAGATATTAAAAATGCGGAAGAATGGCAAGTTGAAATGTGAAATGATATGGAAAATACAAAAGAAAGATAAGTTGAATAGTGAATGATTTGGAAAATATGGAAGAAAGACAAGTCGAATAGTGAAAAGATAGGGAAAATATGGAAGAAAAGTAAGTTGAATAGTGAAAAGATATGGACAATATGGAAGAAATGTAAGTTACATAGCGAAAAGATACGAAAAATATGGAAGAAACTCAAGTTGAATTATGATAAGATATGGACAATATGGAAGAAAGGCAAGTTGAATAGTGAAATGATATGGAAAACATGGAAGAAAATAGAGAAAAGATAGGGAAAATATGGAAGCAAAATAAGTTGAATAGTGAAAAGATACAGAAAATATGGAAGAAAAGTAGGTTGAATAGTGAAATAATATATAAAATATGGCAGAAAGGCAAGTCGAATAATACTAAGATATGGACAATATGGAAGAAAGGCAAGTTGAATAGTGAAATGATATGGAAAACATGGAAGAAAAGTAACTTGAAATGTGAAATGATATGGAAAATATGGCAGAAAAGTAAGTTGAATAGTGAAAAGATATGGACAATATGGAGGAAAAGTAAGTTGAATAGTGAAAAGATATGAAAAATATGGAATAAACTCGCTGAATTGTGAAATGATATGAAAAATATTGATGAAAAGTAAGTTGAAATGTGAAATGATATGGAACATATGGAAGAAAGGCAAGTCAAATAGTGATAACATATGGACAATATGGAAGAAAGGCTAGCTGAATAGTGAAAAGATATAAAAATACGGAAGAAAGAAAGTTGAAAGGTGAAATGATATGGAAAAATGGAAGAAATGCAAGTCGAATAGTGAAATGATATGGACAATATAGAAGAAAGGAAAGTCGAATAGTGAAAAGAGAGGGAAAATATGGAAAAAAGGGAAAGATGAATAGTGAAAAGATTTGGAAAATACAGAAGAAAATTGTGAAATGATATGACAAATGCGGACGAAAATTGTGAAATGATATGGAAAATGTGGAAGAAAAGTAAGTTGAATAGTGAAAAGATAGGGAAAATATTGAAGAAAGGTAAGTTGAATAGTAAAAAGATATGAAAAATATGGAAGAAATCCAAGTTGATTAATGAAAATATTTGGAAAATATAGAAGAAAATTGTGAAATAATATGGAAAATGTAGAAGAAAATTGTGAAATGATATGGAAAATATGGAAGAAAGGTAGGTTGAATAGTCAAAATATATGGACAATATGGAAGAAACTCAAGTTGCATTGTGATAAGATATGGACAATATGGAAGAAAAGTAAGTTGAATAGTGAAATAATATAGAAAATATGGCAGAAAGGCAAGTCGAATATTGATAAGATATGGACAATATGGAAGAAAGGCAAGTTGATTAGTGAAAAGATTTGGAAAATACATAAGAAAATAGTGAAAAAATTTGGAAACTACAGAAGAAAATGGTGAAAAGATATGGCAAATATGAAACAAAAGTTGAATAGTGAAAAGATTTGGAAAATACAGAAGAAAATAATGAAAAGATAGAAAAAATATGGAAGAAAGATAAGTTGAAGAGTGAAATGATATGGAAAATATGGAAGAAACCGAAGTTGAATATTGAAAACATATGGAAAATACGGAAGAAAAGTAAGTTGAATAGTGAATACATATAGAAAATACAAAAGAAAATTGTGAAATGATATGGAAAATATGGAAGAAACTAATGAAAAGATAGGGAAAATATGGAAGAAACCCAAATTGAAGAGTAGAAAGATTTAGAAAATACAGAAGAAAATTGTGAAAAGATATGGAAAATACAGAAGAAAAGTAAGTTGAATACTGAAAAGATAGGGAAAATACAGAATAAAATTGTGAAATGATATCGAAAATATGGAAGAAACTAATGAAAAGATAGGAAAAATATGGAAGAAACCCATATTGAAGAGTGGAAAGATTTAGAAAATACAGAAGACAATTGTGAAAAGATATGGAAAATACAGAAGAAAAGTAAGTTGAATAGTGAAAAGATAGGGAAAATACAGAAGAAAATTGTGAAATGATATGGGAAATATTGAAGAAAATAGTGAAAAGATTTGGAAAATACAGAAGAAAAGTAAGTTGAATAGTGAAAACATAGGGAAAATATGGAAGAAAGGTAAGTTGAATAGTGAAAACATAGGGAAAATATGGAAGAAAGATAAGTTGAAGAGTGAAATGATATGGAAAATATGGAAGAAACCGTAGTTGAATATTGAAAACATGGAAAATACGGAAGAAAAATAAGTTGAATAGTGAATACATATAGAAAATACAAAAGAAAATTGTGAAATGATATGGAAAATATGGAAGAAACTAGTGAAAAGATAGGGAAAATATGGAAGAACCCCAAATTGAAGAGTGGAAAGATTAAGAAAATACAGAAGAAAATTGTGAAAAGATATGGAAAATACATAAGAAAGTAAAGTAAATAGTGAATAGATATGGAAAATACAGAAGAAAATTGTGAAATGATATGGAAAATATGGAACAAAATAGTGGAAAGATAACGAAAATATGGAAGAAACCCAAGTTTAATAGTGAAAAGAATTGGAAAATACAGAAGAAAATTGTGAAAAGATATGGAAAATATAGAAGAAAAGTAAGTTGAATAGTGAAAAGATATGGAAAATACAGAAGAAAATTGTGAAATGATATGGGAAATATTGAAGAAAATAGTGAAAAGATTTGGAAAATACAGAAGAAAGGTAAGTTGAATAGTGAAAACAGGGAAAATATGGAAGAAAGGTAAGTTGAATAGTGAAAAGATAGGGAAAATATGGAAGAAAGATAAGTTGAAGACTGAAATGATATGGAAATATGGAAGAAACCGAAGTTGAATATTGAAAACATATGGAAAATACGGAAGAAAAGTAAGTTGAATAGTGAATACATAGAGAAAATACAGAAGAAAATTGTGAAATGATATGGAAAATATGGAAGAAACTAGAGAAAAGATTGGGAAATATGGAAGAAACCCAAATTGAAGAGTGGAAAGATTCAGAAAATACAGAAGAAAATTGTGAAAAGATATGGAAAATACAGAAGAAGCAAAGTAAATAATGAATAGATATGGAAAATAGAGAAGAAAATTGTGAAATGATATGGAAAATATGGAACAAAATAGTGGAAAGATAAGGAAAATATGGAAGAAACCCAAGTTTAATAGAAAAAAGATATGGAAAATACAGAAGAAAAGTAAGTTGAATAGTGAAAAGAAATGGAAAATATGAAACAAACGTTGAATAGTGAAAAGATTCGGAAAATATGGATGAAAATGCTGAAATGATTTGGAAAATATGGAAGAAAGATAAGTTTAATAGTGAAATCATTTTGAAAATATGGAAGAAAAGTAAGTTGAATAGTGAAATGATATGGAAAAGATGGAAGAAACCGAAGTTGGATATTGAAAATATATGGAAAATACAGAAGAAAGGTAAGTTGAATAGTGGATAAATATGGAAAATACAGAAGAAAATTGTGAAATGATATCGAAAATATGGAAGAAATTAATGAAAAGATAGGGAAAATATGGAAGAAACCCAAATTGAAGAGTGGAAAGATTTAGAAAATACAGAAGAAAATTGTGAAAAGATATGGAAAATACAGAAGAAAAGTAAGTTGAATAGTGAAAAGATAGGGAAAATACAGAAGAAAATTGTGAAATGATATCGAAAATATGGGAAACACTAATGAAAAGATAGGAAAAAATATGGAAGAAACCCATATTGAAGAGTGGAAAGATTTAGAAAATACAGAAGACAATTGTGAAAAGATATGGAAAATACAGAAGAAAAGTTAGTTGAATAGTGAAAAGATAGGGAAAATACAGAAGAAAATTGTGAAATGATATGGGAAATATTGAAGAAAATAGTGAAAAGATTTGGAAAATACAGAAGAAAAGTAAGTTGAATAGTGAAAACATAGGGAAAATATGGAAGAAAGGTAAGTTGAATAGTGAAAACATAGGGAAAATATGGAAGAAAGAAAAGTTGAAGAGTGAAATGATATGGAAAATATGGAAGAAACCGAAGTTGAATATTGAAAACATATGGAAAATACGGAAGAAAAGTAAGTTGAATAGTGAATACATATAGAAAATACAGAAGAAAATTGTGAAATGATATGGAAAATATGGAAGAAACTAGAGAAAAGATTGAGAAAATATGGAAGAAACCCAAATTGAAGAGTGGAAAGATTTAGAAAATACTGAAGAAAATTGTGAAAAGATATGGAAAATACAGAAGAAGCAAAGTAAATAATGAATAGATATGGAAAATACAGAAGAAAATTGTGAAATGATATGGAAAATATGGAACAAAATAGTGGAAAGATAAGGAAAATATGGAAGAAACCCAAGTTTAATAGTGAAATGATATGGAAAATACAGAAGAAAAGTAAGTTGAATAGTGAAAAGAAATGGAAAATATGAAACAAACGTTGAATAGTGAAAAGATTCGGAAAATATGGAAGAAAATGCTGAAGTGATTTGGAAAATATGGAAGAAAGATAAGTTGAATAGTGAAATCATTTGGAAAATATGGAAGAAAAGTAAGTTGAATAGTGGATAGATATGGAAAATACAGAAGAAAATAGTGAAATGATATGGAAAATATGGTAGAAACCCAAATTGAAGAGTGGATAAATTTAGAAAATACAGAAGAAAATTGTGAAAAGATATGGAAAATACAGAAGAAAATTGTGAAAAGATATGGAAAAGACAGAAGAAAAGTAAAGTCAATAGTGAATTGATATGGAAAATACAGAAGAAAATTCTCAAATGATATGGAAAATATGGAAGAAAATAGTGAAAAGATAGGGAAAATATGGAAGAAACCCAAGTTGAATAGTGAATAGAATTAGAAAATATGGAAGAATGATCAGTTGAATAATGAAATGATTTTGAAAATATGGAAGAAAAGTAAGTTGAATAGTGAAACCATATGGAAAATATGGAAGAAACCGAAGTTGAATATTGAAAATATATGGAAAAGTCGGAAGAAAAGTAAGTTGAATAGTGAATAGGTATGGAAAATACAGAAGAAAATTGTGAAATGATATGGAAAATATGGAAGAAACTAGTGAAAAGATTAGGAAAATATGGAAGCAACCCAAATTGAAGAGTGGAAAGATTTAGAAAATACAGAAGAAAATTGTGAAAAGATATGGAAAATACAGAAGTAAAGAAAAGTGAATAGTGAATAGATATGGAAAATACAGAAGAAAATTGTCAAATGATATGGAAAATATGGAAGAAAATAGTGGAAAGATAGGGAAAATATGGAAGAAATCCAAGTTGAATAGTGAAAAGAATTGGAAAATACAGAAGAAAATTGTGAAAAGATATGTAAAATACAGAAGGAAATTATGAAATGATAAGGAAAATATGGAAAAAAATAGTGGAAAGATTTGGTTAATACAGAAGAAAAGTAAATTGAATAGTGAGAAGATAGGGAAGATATGGAAGAAATATAAGTTGAATAGTTAAAAGATAGGGAAAATATGGAAGAAAGGTAAGTTGAATAGTGAAAAGATATGGAAAATATGGAAGAAAAGTTGAATAGTGAAAAGATTCGGAAAATATGGATGAAAATGCTGAAATGATTTGGAAAATATGGAAGAAAGAAAAGTTTAATAGTGAAATCATTTTGAAAATATGGAAGAAAAGTAAGTTGAATAGTGAAATGATATGGAAAAGATGGAAGAAACCGAAGTTGAATATTGAAAATATATGGAAAATACAGAAGAAAAGTAAGTTGAATAGTGGATAAATATGGAAAATACAGAAGAAAATTGTGAAATGATATCGAAAATATGGAAGAAATTAATGAAAAGATAGGGAAAATATGGAAGAAACCCAAATTGAAGAGTGGAAAGATTTAGAAAATACAGAAGAAAATTGTGAAAAGATATGGAAAATACAGAAGAAAATTGTGAAAAGATATGGAAAATACAGAAGAAAAGTAAGTTCAATAGTGAAAAGATAGGGAAAATACAGAAGAAAATTGGGAAATGATATCGAAAATATGGAAAACACTAATGAAAAGATAGGAAAAAATATGGAAGAAACCCATATTGAAGAGTGGAAAGATTTAGAAAATACAGAAGACAATTGTGAAAAGATATGGAAAATACAGAAGAAAAGTTAGTTGAATAGTGAAAAGATAGGGAAAATACAGAAGAAA
This sequence comes from Bathymodiolus septemdierum, assembly GCA_963383655.1. Lineage (NCBI taxonomy): Eukaryota > Metazoa > Mollusca > Bivalvia > Mytilida > Modiolidae > Bathymodiolus > Bathymodiolus septemdierum. The sequence continues at coordinate 15,853,827 of OY726523.1, forward strand.
ATTGTGAAATGATATGGGAAATATTGAAGAAAATAGTGAAAAGATTTGGAAAATACAGAAGAAAAGTAAGTTGAATAGTGAAAACATAGGGAAAATATGGAAGAAAGGTAAGTTGAATAGTGAAAACATAGGGAAAATATGGAAGAAAGAAAAGTTGAAGAGTGAAATGATATGGAGAATATGGAAGAAACCGAAGTTGAATATTGAAAACATATGGAAAATACGGAAGAAAAGTAAGTTGAATAGTGAATACATATAGAAAATACAGAAGAAAATTGTGAAATGATATGGAAAATATGGAAGAAACTAGAGAAAAGATTGAGAAAATATGGAAGAAACCCAAATTGAAGAGTGGAAAGATTCAGAAAATACAGAAGAAAATTGTGAAAAGATATGGAAAATACAGAAGAAGCAAAGTAAATAATGAATAGATATGGAAAATACAGAAGAAAATTGTGAAATGATATGGAAAATATGGAACAAAATAGTGGAAAGATAAGGAAAATATGGAAGAAACCCAAGTTTAATAGTGAAAAGATATGGAAAATACAGAAGAAAAGTAAGTTGAATAGTGAAAAGAAATGGAAAATATGAAACAAACGTTGAATAGTGAAAAGATTCGGAAAGTATGGAAAAAAATGCTGAAGTGATTTGGAAAATATGGAAGAAAGATAAGTTGAATAGTGAAATCATTTGGAAAATATGGAAGAAAAGTAAGTTGAATAGTGGATAGATATGGAAAATACAGAAGAAAATAGTGAAATGATATGGAAAATATGGAAGAAACCCAAATTGAAGAGTGGATAAATTTAGAAAATACAGAAGAAAATTGTGAAAAGATATGGAAAATACAGAAGAAAATTGTGAAAAGATATGGAAAATACAGAAGAAAATTGTGAAAAGATATGGAAAATACAGAAGAAAAGTAAGTTGAATAGTGAAAAGATAGGGAAAATACAGAAGAAAATTGTGAAATGATATCGAAAATATGGGAAACACTAATGAAAAGATAGGAAAAAATATGGAAGAAACCCATATTGAAGAGTGGAAAGATTTAGAAAATACAGAAGACAATTGTGAAAAGATATGGAAAATACAGAAGAAAAGTTAGTTGAATAGTGAAAAGATAGGGAAAATACAGAAGAAAATTGTGAAATGATATGGGAAATATTGAAGAAAATAGTGAAAAGATTTGGAAAATACAGAAGAAAAGTAAGTTGAATAGTGAAAACATAGGGAAAATATGGAAGAAAGGTAAGTTGAATAGTGAAAACATAGGGAAAATATGGAAGAAAGAAAAGTTGAAGAGTGAAATGATATGGAAAATATGGAAGAAACCGAAGTTGAATATTGAAAACATATGGAAAATACGGAAGAAAAGTAAGTTGAATAGTGAATACATATAGAAAATACAGAAGAAAATTGTGAAATGATATGGAAAATATGGAAGAAACTAGAGAAAAGATTGAGAAAATATGGAAGAAACCCAAATTGAAGAGTGGAAAGATTCAGAAAATACAGAAGAAAATTGTGAAAAGATATGGAAAATACAGAAGAAGCAAAGTAAATAATGAATAGATATGGAAAATACAGAAGAAAATTGTGAAATGATATGGAAAATATGGAACAAAATAGTGGAAAGATAAGGAAAATATGGAAGAAACCCAAGTTTAATAGTGAAATGATATGGAAAATACAGAAGAAAAGTAAGTTGAATAGTGAAAAGAAATGGAAAATATGAAACAAACGTTGAATAGTGAAAAGATTCGGAAAATATGGAAGAAAATGCTGAAGTGATTTGGAAAATATGGAAGAAAGATAAGTTGAATAGTGAAATCATTTGGAAAATATGGAAGAAAAGTAAGTTGAATAGTGGATAGATATGGAAAATACAGAAGAAAATAGTGAAATGATATGGAAAATATGGAAGAAACCCAAATTGAAGAGTGGATAAATTTAGAAAATACAGAAGAAAATTGTGAAAAGATATGGAAAATACAGAAGAAAATTGTGAAAAGATATGGAAAATACAGAAGAAAAGTAAAGTCAATAGTGAATTGATATGGAAAATACAGAAGAAAATTCTCAAATGATATGGAAAATATGGAAGAAAATAGTGAAAAGATAGGGAAAATATGGGAGAAACCCAAGTTGAATAGTGAATAGAATTGGAAAATATGGAAGAATGATCAGTTGAATAATGAAATGATTTTGAAAATATGGAAGAAAAGTAAGTTGAATAGTGAAACCATATGGAAAATATGGAAGAAACCGAAGTTGAATATTGAAATTATATGGAAAAGTCGGAAGAAAAGTAAGTTGAATAGTGAATAGGTATGGAAAATACAGAAGAAAATTGTGAAATGATATGGAAAATATGGAAGAAACTAGTGAAAAGATTAGGAAAATATGGAAGAAACCCAAATTGAAGAGTGGAAAGATTTAGAAAATACAGAAGAAAATTGTGAAAAGATATGGAAAATACAGAAGTAAAGTAAAGTGAATAGTGAATAGATATGGAAAATACAGAAGAAAATTGTCAAATGATATGGAAAATATGGAAGAAAATAGTGGAAAGATAGGGAAAATATGGAAGAAATCCAAGTTGAATAGTGAAAAGAATTGGAAAATACAGAAGAAAATTGTGAAAAGATATGTAAAATACAGAAGGAAATTATGAAATGATATGGAAAATATGGAAAAAAATAGTGGAAAGATTTGGATAATACAGAAGAAAAGTAAATTGAATAGTGAGAAGATAGGGAAGATATGGAAGAAATATAAGTTGAATAGTTAAAAGATAGGGAAAATATGGAAGAAAGGTAAGTTGAATAGTGAAAAGATATGGAAAATATGGAAGAAAAGTTGAATAGTGAAAAGATTCGGAAAATATGGATGAAAATGCTGAAATGATTTGGAAAATATGGAAGAAAGATAAGTTTAATAGTGAAATCATTTTGAAAATATGGAAGAAAAGTAAGTTGAATAGTGAAATGATATGGAAAAGATGGAAGAAACCGAAGTTGAATATTGAAAATATATGGAAAATACAGAAGAAAAGTAAGTTGAATAGTGGATAAATATGGAAAATACAGAAGAAAATTGTGAAATGATATCGAAAATATGGAAGAAATTAATGAAAAGATAGGGAAAATATGGAAGAAACCCAAATTGAAGAGTGGAAAGATTTAGAAAATACAGAAGAAAATTGTGAAAAGATATGGAAAATACAGAAGAAAAGTAAGTTGAATAGTGAAAAGATAGGGAAAATACAGAAGAAAATTGTGAAATGATATCGAAAATATGGAAAACACTAATGAAAATATAGGAAAAAATATGGAAGAAACCCATATTGAAGAGTGGAAAGATTTAGAAAATACAGAAGACAATTGTGAAAAGATATGGAAAATACAGAAGAAAAGTTAGTTGAATAGTGAAAAGATAGGGAAAATACAGAAGAAAATTGTGAAATGATATGGGAAATATTGAAGAAAATAGTGAAAAGATTTGGAAAATACAGAAGAAAAGTAAGTTGAATAGTGAAAACATAGGGAAAATATGGAAGAAAGGTAAGTTGAAGAGTGAAAACATAGGGAAAATATGGAAGAAAGAAAAGTTGAAGAGTGAAATGATATGGAAAATATGGAAGAAACCGAAGTTGAATATTGAAAACATATGGAAAATACTGAAGAAAAGTAAGTTGAATAGTGAATACATATAGAAAATACAGAAGAAAATTGTGAAATGATATGGAAAATATGGAAGAAACTAGTGAAAAGATTAGGAAAATATGGAAGCAACCCAAATTGAAGAGTGGAAAGATTTAGAAAATACAGAAGAAAATTGTGAAAAGATATGGAAAATACAGAAGTAAAGAAAAGTGAATAGTGAATAGATATGGAAAATACAGAAGAAAATAGTCAAATGATATGGAAAATATGGAAGAAAATAGTGGAAAGATAGGGAAAATATGGAAGAAATCCAAGTTGAATAGTGAAAAGAATTGGAAAATACAGAAGAAAATTGTGAAAAGATATGTAAAATACAGAAGGAAATTATGAAATGATAAGGAAAATATGGAAAAAAATAGTGGAAAGATTTGGTTAATACAGAAGAAAAGTAAATTGAATAGTGAGAAGATAGGGAAGATATGGAAGAAATATAAGTTGAATAGTTAAAAGATAGGGAAAATATGGAAGAAAGGTAAGTTGAATAGTGAAAAGATATGGAAAATATGGAAGAAAAGTTGAATAGTGAAAAGATTCGGAAAATATGGATGAAAATGCTGAAATGATTTGGAAAATATGGAAGAAAGATAAGTTTAATAGTGAAATCATTTTGAAAATATGGAAGAAAAGTAAGTTGAATAGTGAAATGATATGGAAAAGATGGAAGAAACCGAAGTTGAATATTGAAAATATATGGAAAATACAGAAGAAAAGTAAGTTGAATAGTGGATAAATATGGAAAATACAGAAGAAAATTGTGAAATGATATCGAAAATATGGAAGAAATTAATGAAAAGATAGGGAAAATATGGAAGAAACCCAAATTGAAGAGTGGAAAGATTTAGAAAATACAGAAGAAAATTGTGAAAAGATATGGAAAATACAGAAGAAAATTGTGAAAAGATATGGAAATACAGAAGAAAAGTAAGTTCAATAGTGAAAAGATAGGGAAAATACAGAAGAAAATTGGGAAATGATATCTAAAATATGGAAAACACTAATGAAAAGACAGGAAAAAATATGGAAGAAACCCATATTGAAGAGTGGAAAGATTTAGAAAATACAGAAGACAATTGTGAAAAGATATGGAAAATACAGAAGAAAAGTTAGTTGAATAGTGAAAAGATAGGGAAAATACAGAAGAAAATTGTGAAATGATATGGGAAATATTGAAGAAAATAGTGAAAAGATTTGGAAAATACAGAAGAAAAGTAAGTTGAATAGTGAAAACATAGGGAAAATATGGAAGAAAGGTAAGTTGAATAGTGAAAACATAGGGAAAATATGGAAGAAAGAAAAGTTGAAGAGTGAAATGATATGGAAAATATGGAAGAAACCGAAGTTGAATATTGAAAACATATGGAAAATACGGAAGAAAAGTAAGTTGAATAGTGAATACATATAGAAAATACAGAAGAAAATTGTGAAATGATATGGAAAATATGGAAGAAATTAATGAAAAGATAGGGAAAATATGGAAGAAACCCAAATTGAAGAGTGGAAAGATTTAGAAAATACAGAAGAAAATTGTGAAAAGATATGGAAAATACAGAAGAAAAGTAAGTTGAATAGTGAAAAGATAGGGAAAATACAGAAGAAAATTGTGAAATGATATCGAAAATATGGAAAACACTAATGAAAAGATAGGAAAAAATATGGAAGAAACCCATATTGAAGAGTGGAAAGATTTAGAAAATACAGAAGACAATTGTGAAATGATATGGAAAATATGGAAGAAACTAGTGAAAAGATTAGGAAAATATGGAAGAAACCCAAATTGAAGAGTGGAAAGATTTAGAAAATACAGAAGAAAATTGTGAAAAGATATGGAAAATACAGAAGTAAAGAAAAGTGAATAGTGAATAGATATGGAAAATACAGAAGAAAATTGTCAAATGATATGGAAAATATGGAAGAAAATAGTGGAAAGATAGGGAAAATATGGAAGAAATCCAAGTTGAATAGTGAAAAGAATTGGAAAATACAGAAGAAAATTGTGAAAAGATATGTAAAATACAGAAGGAAATTATGAAATAATATGGAAAATATGGAAAAAAATAGTGGAAAGATTTGGATAATACAGAAGAAAAGTAAATTGAATAGTGAGAAGATAGGGAAGATATGGAAGAAATATAAGTTGAATAGTTAAAAGATAGGGAAAATATGGAAGAAAGGTAAGTTGAATAGTGAAAAGATATGGAAAATATGGAAGAAAAGTTGAATAGTGAAAAGATTCGGAAAATATGGATGAAAATGCTGAAATGATTTGGAAAATATGGAAGAAAGATAAGTTTAATAGTGAAATCATTTTGAAAATATGGAAGAAAAGTAAGTTGAATAGTGAAATGATATGGAAAAGATGGAAGAAACCGAAGTTGAATATTGAAAATATATGGAAAATACAGAAGAAAAGTAAGTTGAATAGTGGATAAATATGGAAAATACAGAAGAAAATTGTGAAATGATATCGAAAATATGGAAGAAATTAATGAAAAGATAGGGAAAATATGGAAGAAACCCAAATTGAAGAGTGGAAAGATTTAGAAAATACAAAAGAAAATTGTGAAAAGATATGGAAAATACAGAAGAAAAGTAAGTTGAATAGTGAAAAGATAGGGAAAATACAGAAGAAAATTGTGAAATGATATCGAAAATATGGAAAACACTAATGAAAAGATAGGAAAAAATATGGAAGAAACCCATATTGAAGAGTGGAAAGATTTAGAAAATACAGAAGACAATTGTGAAAAGATATGGAAAATACAGAAGAAAAGTTAGTTGAATAGTGAAAAGATAGGGAAAATACAGAAGAAAATTGTGAAATGATATGGGAAATATTGAAGAAAATAGTGAAAAGATTTGGAAAATACAGAAGAAAAGTAAGTTGAATAGTGAAAACATAGGGAAAATATGGAAGAAAGGTAAGTTGAAGAGTGAAAACATAGGGAAAATATGGAAGAAAGAAAAGTTGAAGAGTGAAATGATATGGAAAATATGGAAGAAACCGAAGTTGAATATTGAAAACATATGGAAAATACTGAAGAAAAGTAAGTTGAATAGTGAATACATATAGAAAATACAGAAGAAAATTGTGAAATGATATGGAAAATATGGAAGAAACTAGTGAAAAGATTAGGAAAATATGGAAGCAACCCAAATTGAAGAGTGGAAAGATTTAGAAAATACAGAAGAAAATTGTGAAAAGATATGGAAAATATGGAAGAAAATAGTGGAAAGATAGGGAAAATATGGAAGAAATCCAAGTTGAATAGTGAAAAGAATTGGAAAATACAGAAGAAAATTGTGAAAAGATATGTAAAATACAGAAGGAAATTATGAAATGATAAGGAAAATATGGAAAAAAATAGTGGAAAGATTTGGTTAATACAGAAGAAAAGTAAATTGAATAGTGAGAAGATAGGGAAGATATGGAAGAAATATAAGTTGAATAGTTAAAAGATAGGGAAAATATGGAAGAAAGGTAAGTTGAATAGTGAAAAGATATGGAAAATATGGAAGAAAAGTTGAATAGTGAAAAGATTCGGAAAATATGGATGAAAATGCTGAAATGATTTGGAAAATATGGAAGAAAGATAAGTTTAATAGTGAAATCATTTTGAAAATATGGAAGAAAAGTAAGTTGAATAGTGAAATGATATGGAAAAGATGGAAGAAACCGAAGTTGAATATTGAAAATATATGGAAAATACAGAAGAAAAGTAAGTTGAATAGTGGATAAATATGGAAAATACAGAAGAAAATTGTGAAATGATATCGAAAATATGGAAGAAATTAATGAAAAGATAGGGAAAATATGGAAGAAACCCAAATTGAAGAGTGGAAAGATTTAGAAAATACAGAAGAAAATTGTGAAAAGATATGGAAAATACAGAAGAAAATTGTGAAAAGATATGGAAATACAGAAGAAAAGTAAGTTCAATAGTGAAAAGATAGGGAAAATACAGAAGAAAATTGGGAAATGATATCTAAAATATGGAAAACACTAATGAAAAGATAGGAAAAAATATGGAAGAAACCCATATTGAAGAGTGGAAAGATTTAGAAAATACAGAAGACAATTGTGAAAAGATATGGAAAATACAGAAGAAAAGTTAGTTGAATAGTGAAAAGATAGGGAAAATACAGAAGAAAATTGTGAAATGATATGGGAAATATTGAAGAAAATAGTGAAAAGATTTGGAAAATACAGAAGAAAAGTAAGTTGAATAGTGAAAACATAGGGAAAATATGGAAGAAAGGTAAGTTGAATAGTGAAAACATAGGGAAAATATGGAAGAAAGAAAAGTTGAAGAGTGAAATGATATGGAAAATATGGAAGAAACCGAAGTTGAATATTGAAAACATATGGAAAATACGGAAGAAAAGTAAGTTGAATAGTGAATACATATAGAAAATACAGAAGAAAATTGTGAAATGATATGGAAAATATGGAAGAAACTAGAGAAAAGATTGAGAAAATATGGAAGAAACCCAAATTGAAGAGTGGAAAGATTCAGAAAATACTGAAGAAAATTGTGAAAAGATATGGAAAATACAGAAGAAGCAAAGTAAATAATGAATAGATATGGAAAATAGAGAAGAAAATTGTGAAATGATATGGAAAATATGGAACAAAATAGTGGAAAGATAAGGAAAATATGGAAGAAACCCAAGTTTAATAGTGAAAAGATATGGAAAATACAGAAGAAAAGTAAGTTGAATAGTGAAAAGAAATGGAAAATATGAAACAAACGTTGAATAGTGAAAAGATTCGGAAAGTATGGAAGAAAATGCTGAAGTGATTTGGAAAATATGGAAGAAAGATAAGTTGAATAGTGAAATCATTTGGAAAATATGGAAGAAAAGTAAGTTGAATAGTGGATAGATATGGAAAATACAGAAGAAAATAGTGAAATGATATGGAAAATATGGAAGAAACCCAAATTGAAGAGTGGATAAATTTAGAAAATACAGAAGAAAATTGTGAAAAGATATGGAAAATACAGAAGAAAATTGTGAAAAGATATGGAAAATACAGAAGAAAAGTAAAGTCAATAGTGAATTAATATGGAAAATACAGAAGAAAATTCTCAAATGATATGGAAAATATGGAAGAAAATAGTGAAAAGATAGGGAAAATATGGAAGAAACCCAAGTTGAATAGTGAATAGAATTGGAAAATATGGAAGAATGATCAGTTGAATAATGAAATGATTTTGAAAATATGGAAGAAAAGTAAGTTGAATAGTGAAACCATATGGAAAATATGGAAGAAACCGAAGTTGAATATTGAAATTATATGGAAAAGTCGGAAGAAAAGTAAGTTGAATAGTGAATAGGTATGGAAAATACAGAAGAAAATTGTGAAATGATATGGAAAATATGGAAGAAACTAGTGAAAAGATTAGGAAAATATGGAAGAAACCCAAATTGAAGAGTGGAAAGATTTAGAAAATACAGAAGAAAATTGTGAAAAGATATGGAAAATACAGAAGTAAAGAAAAGTGAATAGTGAATAGATATGGAAAATACAGAAGAAAATTGTCAAATGATATGGAAAATATGGAAGAAAATAGTGGAAAGATAGGGAAAATATGGAAGAAATCCAAGTTGAATAGTGAAAAGAATTGGAAAATACAGAAGAAAATTGTGAAAAGATATGTAAAATACAGAAGGAAATTATGAAATGATATGGAAAATATGGAAAAAAATAGTGGAAAGATTTGGATAATACAGAAGAAAAGTAAATTGAATAGTGAGAAGATAGGGAAGATATGGAAGAAATATAAGTTGAATAGTTAAAAGATAGGGAAAATATGGAAGAAAGGTAAGTTGAATAGTGAAAAGATATGGAAAATATGGAAGAAAAGTTGAATAGTGAAAAGATTCGGAAAATATGGATGAAAATGCTGAAATGATTTGGAAAATATGGAAGAAAGATAAGTTTAATAGTGAAATCATTTTGAAAATATGGAAGAAAAGTAAGTTGAATAGTGAAATGATATGGAAAAGATGGAAGAAACCGAAGTTGAATATTGAAAATATATGGAAAATACAGAAGAAAAGTAAGTTGAATAGTGGATAAATATGGAAAATACAGAAGAAAATTGTGAAATGATATCGAAAATATGGAAGAAATTAATGAAAAGATAGGGAAAATATGGAAGAAACCCAAATTGAAGAGTGGAAAGATTTAGAAAATACAGAAGAAAATTGTGAAAAGATATGGAAAATACAGAAGAAAAGTAAGTTGAATAGTGAAAAGATAGGGAAAATACAGAAGAAAATTGTGAAATGATATCGAAAATATGGAAAACACTAATGAAAAGATAGGAAAAAATATGGAAGAAACCCATATTGAAGAGTGGAAAGATTTAGAAAATACAGAAGACAATTGTGAAAAGATATGGAAAATACAGAAGAAAAGTTAGTTGAATAGTGAAAAGATAGGGAAAATACAGAAGAAAATTGTGAAATGATATGGGAAATATTGAAGAAAACAGTGAAAAGATTTGGAAAATACAGAAGAAAAGTAAGTTGAATAGTGAAAACATAGGGAAATTATGGAAGAAATGTAAGTTGAAGAGTGAAAACATAGGGAAAATATGGAAGAAAGAAAAGTTGAAGAGTGAAATGATATGGAAAATATGGAAGAAACCGAAGTTGAATATTGAAAACATATGGAAAATACGGAAGAAAAGTAAGTTGAATAGTGAATACATATAGAAAATACAGAAGAAATTGTGAAATGATATGGAAAATATGGAAGAAACTAGAGAAAAGATTGAGAAAATATGGAAAAAACCCAAATTGAAGAGTGGAAAGATTCAGAAAATACAGAAGAAAATTGTGAAAACATATGGAAAATACAGAAGAAGCAAAGTAAATAATGAATAGATATGGAAAATACAGAAGAAAATTGTGAAATGATATGGAAAATATGGAACAAAATAGTGGAAAGATAAGGAAAATATGGAAGAAACCCAAGTTTAATAGTGAAAAGATATGGAAAATACAGAAGAAAAGTAAGTTGAATAGTGAAAAGATTCGGAAAATATGGAAGAAAATGCTGAAGTGATTTGGAAAATATGGAAGATAGATAAGTTGAATAGTGAAATCATTTGGAAAATATGGAAGAAAAGTAAGTTGAATAGTGGATAGATATGGAAAATACAGAAGAAAATAGTGAAATGATATGGAAAATATGGAAGAAACCCAAATTGAAGAGTGGATAAATTTAGAAAATACAGAAGAAAATTGTGAAAAGATATGGAAAATACAGAAGAAAATTGTGAAAAGATATGGAAAATACAGAAGAAAAGTAAAGTCAATAGTGAATTGATATGGAAAATACAGAAGAAAATTCTCAAATGATATGGAAAATATGGAAGAAAATAGTGAAAAGATAGGGAAAATATGGAAGAAACCCAAGTTGAATAGTGAATAGAATTGGAAAATATGGAAGAATGATCAGTTGAATAATGAAATGATTTAGAAAATATGGAAGAAAAGTAAGTTGAATAGTGAAACCATATGGAAAATATGGAAGAAACCGAAGTTGAATATTGAAAATATATGGAAAAGTCGGAAGAAAAGTAAGTTGAATAGTGAATAGGTATGGAAAATACAGAAGAAAATTGTGAAATGATATGGAAAATATGGAAGAAACTAGTGGAAAGATTAGGAAAATATGGAAGAAACCCAAATTGAAGAGTGGAAAGATTTAGAAAATACAGAAGAAAATTGTGAAAAGATATAGAAAATACAGAAGTAAAGAAAAGTGAATAGTGAATAGATATGGAAAATACAGAAGAAAATTGTCAAATGATATGGAAAATATGGAAGAAAATAGTGGAAAGATAGGGAAAATATGGAAGAAATCCAAGTTGAATAGTGAAAAGAATTGGAAAATACAGAAGAAAATTGTGAAAAGATATGTAAAATACAGAAGGAAATTATGAAATGATATGGAAAATATGGAAAAAAATAGTGGAAAGATTTGGATAATACAGAAGAAAAGTAAATTGAATAGTGAGAAGATAGGGAAGATATGGAAGAAATATAAGTTGAATAGTTAAAAGATAGGGAAAATATGGAAGAAAGGTAAGTTGAATAGTGAAAAGATATGGAAAATATGGAAGAAAGCCAAGTTGAATAGTGAAAAGATATGGAAAATATGGAAGAAAGCCAAGTTGAATAGTGAAAAGATATGGAAAATGCGGAGGAAAATTGTGAAATGATATGCAAAATATGAAGAAAATAGTGATAAGATATGGACAATATGGAAGAAAGGAAAGTTGAATAGTGAAAAGATATGAAAAATATGGAAGAAAAGTAAGTTGAATAGTGAAAAGATATGGAAAATACAGAAGAAAAGCAAGTTGAATTTTGAAAAGATAGGGAAAATACGGAAGAAGAGTGGGTGGTGGTGGTTACAAACTTTTGTAAGAAATGTAATTATTGAAATAAATAATGTAATTATGAAAATAAAATGGCGGGGAAGGGGCAAATAACAAATGAAAGGGCTAGTTCGTAGGAAATAATAAGGTTATAGGACGCGGATAATGAAAATAAAATGGCTTGGAAGGAGCAGATAACCAGTAAAAGGGCTAGTTTGCAGAAAATAATAAGGTTATATGACGCGGATAATGAAAATAAAATGGCGGGAAAGGGGCATTCAACTTCTTTTTGCAAATTCCACAAACTGCAATGATTCAAATACTTGTTTATCTGTTGAAATACTTCGTTACTTGTTTTCCAATTATATGACGTTATTAAACATTTCATATTCCCGTATTTTTTCAAACCACGTTTGAAATGCAACGTAACTTGTGTGAAAAAAACCCGAGGGAAATCAGCCGAATAAAAGCCGGGAAACCTGGTTGCACATGCACGCACCTAAGGTAACCCCCTTCGGGGTCTCGTGGCCTTCTGTCACTTGTAGCAACATTTTATACTACTATTATAGTAACAAAAAAGCGCGGGAAAAATTCGCGCATGCACACGCGATCACTTCCGTGACTTCCGGACAGGTCGTCTTCCGGTGACGTCACTTACGGTTGCTCATGCGGACGCAATCATCTCCGGTAGCACCACTTCGCACAACCTCTTCAAATATGGCTTTAGCTGTACCCATATACTACTCATGTTATGTTGAAGCTCTATTTGTAAGAGAATAAAATTGAAATATAATCTATATGGTTAAAAGTTCAAATTGCCAGTAGTTATGGGTGTGTTTGTGTTTTTTCGTGGACCTGATTATAAAATTGATTTAAACATCGCCGCTGCACTGCCGAAATGAAATATTGTTAATTTCAGTTTTCTGTTTTTTGTTGTTTTGTTGTTGTTGTTTTTTTCTTTTTTTGCACGCCATCTATGTTCACAAATAAAATAAAAATAAATTATGGGAAAACTGAACTGTTTTCATGAAATAGGCTATTTATTTGACATCATTTAAGCTTTGTTAAATGTTAAAATTACTTTATTGTTATATTTGGACTACTGCAAGCTAAGGTTGCAGTTTTAGTGGCCACTTAGGGTGAACAATGAAACACCTTTGATCATTCCAAATTTTAATTGTTTTTGAACACAAACATCATACCTACAAGATTCCATCTGATCAGGGATAGTTTCCATCATTTTGGTTAAAAAAAATTATTTAAGGATAATGCTGTCAACAAATCTGTACTCATGGGACAATCGCTTATGATTATTATTTGTTTTCCTCTAAAGACTTATCAATTGTTTTATTATATTTTGGAATCAGAACTAGCTTGCTTTCAACTCTATAGGACAACCAGAGCTTTCTGGTAAGGTATATTTTTATAATTTTCCCATTTTTCAAGCTGCCTCAAAATAACTAACTATTGTTCACTTAACATTGTGATTATGAAATTTTTCTATTCTTTTAACCAATATTTTTTTTATTAAAATACGTAAGATTTAATTGACCATGCTTAGAAAAATTAAATGAAACAATAACATTCTATGCTAAAATCTTCCAATTGTTTCAAAGAAATAAGGTGATGAAAATTGTAAACTAAACCTTTTACATAAATTTGATATAAAAATGATCAGAAAGAATCACCAATTAAGTCTTTTTTTTTCCTTAAAAGAAACAACACATATATATTATCTCCTGTTTCTTGCAAAAAATTTAATAAATTTGATTCAATAAACTAATTACATTATGACGTCTAAATTTTGTATAGTACTCAGAATTAAAATTGTAGCATTTGACTCATTCTTATAAGGATAAAATAATACTTTTGTTTTCCAATTATGTTCCATACGTAAGATTGTATAGTCAAAATATAGAAGTAAAGTTAAATAATCCAGAAACATCATATTTAAACCTCCCAAGTGTTCCAGAGTAGTAAGGTGGTAGAAATAATATATTAGACTTTTAAGCTTATTTAATATGAAACAATCAGCATTGGATCACCAGACAGCTATTCTTTTTCCAAAAAAGAAGCAAATACAAATACCAATTCTTGTTTCTTGAAAAAACAAATTAGACTGACTAAGCTGATTTAACTAAGTAGTAAGCATATTTTATAGTATTCAGTATTAAAATTGTAGCATTTGACACATTCTTACCAGAAAAACTTGATATTTTTTGTCACGTATAGAACTATATAGTGCAATCCAAACATCTTACGTATGGAACAAAAGTTTGCAATATATATTTTGCTGTGGATTTCACTTATATTTAATTTAGAAAGTAATGAAATATTGTCTGATTTTTTAGTTTTCTACTTTTTTACAAATGTGACTGTTTATTTAGCTTATTCTTGACAAAATGGGAATATTTTGTTAAGTTTGGGAAGAAAGAGCAAACACTCTTACATCTGTATACACAACTTGTTGGATTGATATAGGGAGTTAATCCTATGCTTATGTAGTCATTAGTTTATTGGAAATGTAATGATGCAAAGAATGCAGGTCAGTAAAGGAATTTAAGAAACAAAATTCTGCCTTACGTATGGGACAAAGAAAAGTGTTACGTATGGGACATTTCAAATTGACTTTGATGTCTTGTCTTGTCTTGTCTACATTAATTGGTGATAGTCAAAACCAAAGTTATTTATACTTAGGTACCTTGACGCCATTCAAGTTAAAAGTGAGATCTTATATTTCAAGTATGTACTTTTCATGGACATATGGCTTACGTATGGGACAGCATGGGTTTTGGAAAATGTCTTTTCAAACTTTGAAGACTTGAATTAAAAAAATGATCAAAATTCTTTCCATTTTTTCTTGTCACAGTTCCTCCTCGCACTCTCAGATAAAGAATAACTGTACAAAATGTAGATTAATAAGAAGATGACCCCATATAATTCCTTGTTAATCTTGTGAATGACTATTTTGTTAAAAACGATTACATACCATCATATTTCGATTTACATCTTCTCTGATAAGGGTACTATATTGAAGTGTTACATGTTATATACCAAAAGAAACTAGAAAAAATGTTCTATTAACCGAAGCTGACCTTAATTTTGTTATTCCTGAGAAAAAAATGTATTGCACTTTTAAAAAAGGTAGAAATATGAAGTGGCCACTCGTTACGAGAATTTTTGGGCTATTTTTTGGTATGTATGAGCCTCTATTTCCATAACCGATCATAATTTACCACTGAAAGTTATCTATTGTTTAGACCCCATATTGCACCAAGCTTAGACATATCATTCATTTATATTATATTACAACATATCATTTGCTGATCAATTACGCAATATCCTTTAAAAAGTGCAACATTAGCTTTTTCACAGTTTTTGGGTTGTTGACTGATTTTGTCTGTTTATATACTTATGGGTTTTGACTTCCCCTTTGTAAGATTGTTCGGAGTTCACTAATTTTGTTATTACCCTTATATGCAGTAGTCCATTTATATCCTACTCTGATTAATGTGTGTAGATATTTATTTCCATTTCAAATATATAATAAAAGCTTATAGAAAAGAAAAAAATGATCCGAATTGACGACATAACACCAGTGAAACATGAAGTTATTAAATAAAAAACTAGAATAAAATCCCCGTATAAAATATGGAAACAAGACGTTTTCAGTTCTTTGACTTTGCTCATACCCGATGAAGGTAATGGCAGAAACGCTCCGTTCGTACTTAAGTTGATATCTACGTTTTAATAGCTTCGACAAAAAAAATTAACTTCATTTTATTCAAGCTTATTGTGGTTTGCTTGAAAATGCTTAATTAAGTTCTTAAAGGTAAAACATATATATTTATTGTTTCAATACATCTCTCACATATTATTTAGCTTTTAATGTGCGTATTATCAATGATAGTTACACTTTCTATAAAATGATCGCTGAGGTTAGCCCGGGGTACATAAATTGAACTTAGTTTCTCAACTGCGGGGTACAGTCTATGCGAGAGGGTATTCCGAAAATTATTCTGGATTAATGAAATACACACCGTATTTTCCTAAATATTTGAACAATTGTATGAAATGCATTTTTTGTCGAATAAGGGTAATAACAAAATTACCGAACTCCGAACAATCTTACAAAGGGAAAGTCAATACTCATAATTATATAAACAGACAAAATCAGTCAGCAACCGGAAAACTGTGAAAACCGTAATGACCCTGACTTGGTACAAGCATTTCTAAAAAAATGGTGGGTTGAATCAGATTTTAAGGCTCCAAACCTCCCGCTCTCATTACGGTTCAAAGGTTCCGGCTGTCACTATAACAGTATTTAAATACAAGGACAAAATAGGTAAAATAGTTGTCAAAGCAGTACCATATTCGGTGACGTAAAATGTCAAAAATATTTTTACGTCACACATTGATAACAAAATATCCTTGAAAACGTAGATATCAAATTTAGTGCGCACGGGGTGTTTCTAAAATAATCTTCATCAAACCCCCCTTCCAATAACAATGGGATCTATCCAATATCGGATTTACCAATATGCACTGGCAGGCTGAAGCCTAGGGCCTCGAAATCTAGGGGCCTCTGGCAAAGGTGTCTAATATTTTTGACACTGCCATAGGCATTTCATACATAGGCTACGATAGTCACTGGCGTTAAACTGATCGTGGTAACTGCAGTTACGACGATCACAACATGGCGGAGATAGAAATTGGTAAGACCGTTTTCTGCTAATTTCTCCATTCTAACGTGTCGTTGTCAAGAATTGCTCAGCCACAATGTTGATTTGTACGATTTTGTTGTATGTGTGTGTTCTTGATCCCATATATGGTCTCGTTACCAAAACAATAGCCGTCGGAAATTTAAGGAAGATAATTGTAACTCCAAAATCAAGTTACGATTGTCATACCAAAAATAATTTATGGAGTTACGATTATCTTCCTTAGTTTTCTGTGCACCGTATTATGAATGGTAAGAGGCCTTGTAAGTCAAATAAACCCAAAGAAAGAGCTAAAATTTTGGACGACTTTGATCATTGTGTTATTAAAAGAACAATCCACTGTTTATATTCACGGAAAATTGCTCCGACCGTTTCAATAATACATAAGGAAATAAAAGATTCTATTAAAATATCAAAGTCTAAATTTACTCTAACTCTCATTGATCTTGAATATACTTATGAATAAATAGGTGATAATCGAAGAGTTCTGTACGATCAAGTGTCTATTATCAATGATAGGTGTAATTATCTGAGAAAGATAAAATCTTTTAGGAAAGCAGGGTATGATATCGCGTACATGGATGAAACATGGATTAACCAAAATCACTGCACAGATTATATGTGGCTTCTGAATGATGGGTTGGATGCCCCAAGAATACCCTCGAATAAAAGCAAACGTTTGATTGTTTTACATGCAGGTACATGAAGTGAGGTTTTGATTGACGACTGCGATTTAGTGTTTCTAGCCACATTAAAGGATGGTGACTATCACCAGGAGATGAATAGTGTTGTCTTTCTTGAATGGTTTGAAAATCCATTGATGCCTGCTCTGAAAAATCCTAACTTGGTTGTGTTAGATAACGCAAGTCATCACAATGTTAAAACAGAAGATACGATGTGCCGAAATATTAGTCAGAAAAAAGTTGTTCTCCAAAACTGGCTTACACAACACACAATTCCTTTTTCTGCTACTGATACCAAAAAAGTATTATATGAAAAAATTTAACAAAAAAAGACCCCAGTAATTTATAAAACAGATAAAATTGCTAATTTACACGGACATGAAGTTACAAAAGATGTGTGGACAAAAGCAGAAGAACATGTGGTCAAGATTGAAAAATAATACTGCAAAGAAAACCGTATAGATAGAAGTGTCATAGAGCCTATTATCATTGCATTTTGTAATGATGACTCGGATGACGACACGGGTTGAAGTATAATCATATTAAGTATAATAGGCAGAGAAAAAATGTAAAAATCGTCAATGCCGAAAATATTTGGAACATGTGTTTGCCAATTCATTAAGGTTTAAGAACAGTTGTAACTGTTGAAACTATCTGGGGTCAGATGAATTATTTAACTTATATTGATTATAGCACATAAATAATACACAAAACAACTTGACACAAAAAAGAAACCAAAACAAAAGATAAAAAGGGACAGTTAATAATCCAACAGAAAACCAAACACAATTCTGGCCTCGTATTCATGAAAAGTCAAAACAAACAAACACAATGGTCGAAACTTCGGATTCCTGTTTTGGATAAGCATTTGGAAATGAAATAGGTTATATATATATTTCCAAACTTTTAGCTCACGTTTTAGTTGAAAGATATAACTTGGCTTAGTAGAATAGTTACGTAAAACAATTGCAAGTATCAATGATTCATCAATAAATTTTGCAGTTTTTAGGTATTTTTTACCAATGTTAAGTTGAAGGTTTGGTAAAAAAATTGCTAAAAAATGACAGTGCTCAATGTTGTAATCTACCCCTCCCCCCCCCCCCCCCCCCAAAAAAAAATCAATCCTCCAATTGATCTCTGAGGTTCTATAATTTAAAAATGTACTAATTTTACGATCATTTTTTATTTAGGAAGTTGCACAATCTCAAAACTCCTTTTTCGTTCCGTTTCTTACATGTATATAAATTAAAAATGTCATACAGAGTCGAACAAAACGACAATGATATATTCTTCATATTATATGATATATGGAGACTTCGTTGTTTCACTATTAAAGACAGAGGTGCTATATATTTAGTGAAAAAAAAAGAAAATGTCCCATTCCAAGCAATTTTTACAGGTAAATATCAATGAACTCAATTATGCGTGTAGAAGATGGTGATGGGCTCTACGGAGAACAATGGAATCTTTCGGGTGACCGTCGAGTGTCTATTGTCCTCAGGGATTAAAACCTACGGCCGCAGGCTGTTCTCTTTTATAGATTTATTCCCTCCGTATTTCATAAGACTTTGTCAAAATATACACCCAAAAACTCCTTTAAAATGTGATTTTTCTATATGAGCAGGGCCAAATATGTTCACTGTCTAGTCTACAAATTTCCAAATTAAATTAGTACCCTTGATTCTCTACACAACTCTCATTTATATTTCTACTTTAAAAGCTACAGTTTAAATGATATTTCAAATTTTCGTTATTCTAATCAAAAAAATATTACTATAGTAAGAAAGGATATGAATGCAAATGAACAGGGGAGACTATCCAACATTACACGTCGCACAAATTACATCTTAGTTCTTACCTGTTGGACCCATAACAGCCAGCAAATCTCCACTACGGGCTAACATATTCACTCCATGTAAAATATCTTTGCTTTTGATCGTGACGACAAGATCTTTTACAAAAAGTTCACTGGTCGAAGATTTCGTTTCCATTTTCAATTCAAAATATGTAAAGAAATATGTACCTAGTTAATAAAATCAGAAAACCACCTTGTAGTTGTTGTTAAATAATATTAGATAACTATCTTAATTTTTACAAAAAATGATTTGCTACGCATGACGGTTATTTTGAAATAAATTAATCTTAGAGTCACATGTCATTAAATAACGTGTTTTGATTGGTTTAAAAAGTTGAGGTGATGTTCGTATGTACTGAATCTGAAAATCTGAAAAATATGTTGAATTAATTGATCAGGATTGATCGAAATTATTTGTTCGCTTCATTCGAAATAAACTAAATCAGATTTTACACACCCTTGCGCAAACCCGCTACGGTGTGTGCAATTCGCAACCTGATTGGGTTTTTTTCTTCATGAACCGAACAAAAATTGCGATCAATCCTTCAATGTTATACTTCACTGATGTTTGATACTGTAATACATTTTAGTACATATGCAATTCAAAGAAAACCAGGTGTCCTATTACTAGAGCATATTACAGATGAATAGTCCGTTCCTCAATTTTGGGGACTAAAGATGATGTCAGGAAGAAGTTTATGAGCACCATTAGACCTTAAAGGGAAACTTCGCAAAAAGATTATTTTTTTATGTTTTTCGTGATGTATAAATATGGATGTTTATATGTATATTAGCGTTTAATTATGTTGGATAAGGGAATGAAATCGATTTTAAAATTCGTTCAATGATAGATGGATGTCGCCATTTTGATAGCATCTCGATAACAATTATCACGTGATGTCTAAATATCACCACGCCCCAAAACAAGCCTGACAAACCGGGGTCCTCATTCAGTGTCGATATGGCTTGTCAGGCGTAATTCTTTTTATTTTTCTTATTATTCTAAATATATGAATTTATTACACAATCACTTTTTGCAGATTTACGTTTTGTTTCTATATACTTATGCATGGTAAAACAAACGAATCGGAGAAAACGGTCTGTCTTTAATGAGACACACATTTACAAAAGATTTTTTTCGAAAATTGAAGAACTACGAAATTATGTGAAAAAAAAAGAACGGACATCGGAACAATTCCATGAATTCATAAAAAAATAAAAATAGGACTATGCTACGGGGCAAAATTGTTTTAATGCTATTATTTATAAGATCGCACTTTGCAATCGATCGTTCATGCACTACAATAAAGCTACACATAAGCTCTGCTTCTTAGCTAAAGGTACAGAAAGTTACAGGGTAGGAAGCCATAAAATTGAGAGGATTACGTAATCATATAATTTGTAATAGTTTTCATTTGACAATTACATACAATGAGTATTATAAATACTTTTAAAGTTTATTATATAAAACTTCAGGGTACATCTCTTACGTAATATAATAATTTGCTTATGGAAATAAAATATTCTTATTCGCCAACAGTAAAATGATTAATCTGTTTTCATAACGATTATTTCTGATTTGAACAAAGCGTAACATATAATATGTGTCTGCGAAAAGAAAACAAATTTTGTTTATTTTAATCACGTCTTTCGAACTGGCGGACCTTTCTGATTAATCTCAGAATAGTCATAAAAATATGGTTGTTGTTTTTATAAGGAAAAAGTGCATACGAATGGTTTTTGTCTATATTGCTTTTTGGGGTTTGCAAGAAGAATTTTCTACCCTGTCCTGTTCACTCTGCTTTACTTCATATTTTTTGTTGTTGCTATATCATTCTGACCAGGCACAAAAAAAATCAAGATACAAATGAACAATTCAATATAACTTACGATCAATGTTAATCTTAAGATTTTTTGGGGAAAATAGCCCCAGGATCATTGCTGCATCAGGCGCGGATCCAGCAGTTTTGAAAACGGGGTCCCATACTCTTGTTTGCCAATTTTTACCCAATTTATACACGAATTTTACTAAATTGTCGAACACCCCCTTGATCCGCCAGTGTGCATTAATATGCACCCATTCCTAATGTATACTTGATCAGGGTCGTGTATTTTGATCACCTATTAGAACTTTTAAAATGTGTATTGCATCTCCTATTCTAGTCACGGGTAGCGTTAACGGGTCACAAAATGTGCATTGCGTTTCTGATTATTGCCAAAGATTGTGACACATGTATTCAAGTATTCGGTCAGAGTCCCGTCGACCGGATGTAAAATGGCACTTGTATATTCTGCCTGGCGACTTCCTGTGTGGACCTAAACTCATTACGCAATATTATGTACCCTGCTGAGTGAACCGGTGTTTTCAGAATGAAAATAAAAATAAGTAAATCCCACCTTTCACTTCTTATTTCAGGAATTATTTGCCTTAATTTATTGAAGAATAAAATATCTAAAATTAAAATATGGTCTAGAGCTCGCCTCTGAAAATACATGATTAATATAAGAAATATATTTTCCGCATAATATTTTACGCTTCGCTCATCAAAAATGACAAACAAACAACAAAAGAAAAAGAAATTAACATGTTTAAATCACTTGCTCGCTCCAACGTATTTAGCACAAAATCCGAAGAACAAGAAGTAAATTTGGTGTGGCCTAATCTCTGTATATTTTGACTGCTGTTCATCTGTTTGTACCGCTCATGATCATGATCTCTTCCGAACTTTGTCTGAATAAATATCAGTTGATATCAAAATTATAGGTCAAGCTTGCTGACGGGGTTCCGAGCTGAAAAAAATCATATATTTAGGTTTTGTGCCTTCTGGGGGTCACTGAGCAAAGACGTTTTTTTCCTCCTAACCTTTAATTTGTAGTTCTTCAATTAAAATTAAAACATCTTTTATGAACATCGATCGTTAAAATTGTGAATACATATTAATTATGATGAGACAGCTATATATAGTTAGGCCAATCATAATTTCAAGGATGGTGTATACTTTTTTAGCATCTAAAACAGGGTGATACTAAACAGAGTCGACAAGAGTCTACTAGATTCGACTAGAGGTAACTACTGAAATAACTCATATGTGGTATTTGAGTATTAAATCATATTTTTAAAGCACATCCATGTTGAAATTTAGCTCAGATTCATGTTTGTCAAAGCAAAATAAAAGTGCTTCTAAATTTAAAATCAATATCGGTCTAGGACATGAAAATGCTTGACGTATCTGAGGTTCACTAAAAATGAACACACGAGATGATGATACATACATAAGATACACAATCAATGTATAATATATTTGTTAAAGCCAAGTATTTTAATTATGAAACGCTGACAAGTTTTACACATGCACAATTTTGTTATCCTTATTAATCGTGTTTTATACATTTTTTTCATGAACTTTTGTTTTGATTTGACTATTTTAATCTTTAAATAAAGGTCAATATGTATTTTATCGTGTCTTGTTTATTTAATCTCGGCTGGATATTGATTGAATTAATGGTATGATATGACTTGGATATTTTATGGCAGGCATAATGTGACGCTTCAATAAACAAATTTAGCACTGCAATACTGTTCTATGAATTTTATTTTATATTAAGAAACGATACAAAAATATGGAAAAAAATGCTCAAGTTAGACTATCATTCTGTACAGTGTTCGTAATTTTGAGATATAGTTTTTATTGGAAATAACATTGATTGATTGAGAATATGATGTCAATGGTAGAAGTTATATGATAAATTAAAGATTGAAGCAGAATCATTTCATAAATAACAGTGTATTTAAAAAAGGACTGTACAGAATGTTAGAGCCCCCACGCCACACTAAGGCCATGAGCAATGTGGAGGTATGCCTTTCCCTTAATTGAAAATAATAAATGTTTTATTCTTTAGCTTTATCGAAGAAATTAAGCTTAATACATGGGAACTTTTTAACCTACCGCGATTTCCTGCACGTGGCCCGGGACCTCTTAGGTAGTCCGCGATCATTTCTATTTACATATTTTTTTGTTTTTGTTTTTTAAAGTATATTGAAAGTTATATCCACTTAGACATCCTGCACGAGGCTCGGGACATCAATTATGGTCCGCGATTAAAAAGTTTATTTTAAAACAGGAATAAAAAAAGTAATAGTGAAAAGTTTATTTATTAAGATCATTCTTTTTTATACTAACACCTCACAATAAATTAATATTAATTAAAGTTAATATTTGTATTAGGAGAAAACAGTAGTCTTCTTTAAAACTTTCAGCTTAATCCATGCACATCCGTCAGGCGCAGGAGGAAAAAGCCAATCATCAGCCACATTCAAACGGTGTGTGCACTCGGGCCTGACTTTCTTATGCTGATAATATCTAGCATTTTGAGCAACACGGATTGATATAATGTTATCAGGAGTAGCCGTCTTAACGTCTCTCCTGATCTCCCTTGGGGCCTTACCGTGTTGAATCCCATCACGGAGAATGGACTTCTGATGGGAAGTCAAGCTACGGTAAGTGATTGTAGTATGCTGGGCATTGCCGTGTACTACACTAGGGATATACTCCCCAATATACTCTACAATTGCAATGGCTATAACAGGTTCGGAATTAAACTACGTTACCCGCTTCTTATAAGAAGAATTGCGGGCTAATATGGAGTATTTGCGATCACAATTTAATTAAGACACGCGCTTGAAATAGCTTATTGAAGTAGGTTAATCCAATCAATACCACCTGTCAGGTATTCATCAATAACACAAGCATTTCAACGTGTTTAAATCGTTCATTAGGGTCTGATCATATATATGTCATTATCGATTTTGAATGGAATTAATTAACAGCGATGTTGTTTTCTTTGAGTGTCGTTAGTTTACATGGTGACCCCTTTTAACAGACACTTATGAGACAATTTATGTTAGATAAATTAATTAAATTGTTTCATTGATATTGTAGTATGAAGATAAATAAAAATAAAAGTTTCTTTATATGTAAGTAAGTAAATTTTATTTAGAGTCGGTATATATATACATAGACAACAAATCATGAGTTTCATTCAATATTGTAAATTATTAGGGTATTTGAAAAAAGAAAACAAAACAACACCAGATTAAATACATCCTACACAATATACATCGTCTTCATCCTATCCTCAACTATTTCATATCCGTCCCGGAATGGCACAGGTTTTTATTAGACAAAGGTGTCGCCATATTGGACTTACCCATGATTTTGTTACCAAACGAAATAATAAATAAAAAATACATGCAAAATATGAAAAAATAAGTCTCTGTATGTACATATCTATTATTTTATATGATAATAAACACAAATCAAAACTATTTAACACCCATCTTACTACACAATGATTTGTAGACTTCTCAACAACAGCCCATTCATATTTGTCGTTTCTAACACGCAGCCAATATTGACGAAAATTGAAGAAAAGACAAATAAATAGCTAACATTTCAGACCAGAAAAAGCTGAAAATCACTGTATTGGGTAATATAAACCTTTATTCATACAAAAAAGCATTTTTTTATTGAGTTCTTAAAAGTATTGAGTATAAAAGTAACTTGTCTCTATGTTGGTAAACCGGAAGTAAATCGCGCCGATCTTTCTTGTATATTTTCACTCCGTGAGAACTAAAACATCAATAACATTAACTTATAAATATCATTTAAGTCACTTAATATCATCTACAAAGTAATGCAATACCTTTACATGTTCATTTTGCGTTATTTCAGTAGTAGACTCTAGTAGAATCTAATCGACTCTAGTCGACTCTGTTTAGTATCACGTCTAAAACATAATTACAATTATAATTGTTCCTGTTATTTCAACATTATATTTATTCTAATGTTTTAAAAATATTTTATCTTTAATAAATAATAAACGATCTACCAACTCGTCTTGGAAAGCAACTAGTGTGTATTCAAATTCCCATTTTATTAATCCGATCAATACACAAGTTACGCGTTGTCAAAATTATCCATTATATTTTTCAGCACATTAGCAGTAAAGCAAAGTGAACATAATTGTAAAAGGGATCCTACATATAGTGAATATAGGTGACTGCTGTAAAACACTCTTTCCGTTGTAAATATAAAGGAAATGAAACATTTTGTTCTTTTAAAATAGTTTTTTGTCAAAAAGGTACGTAGCTGTTCACTTCAGTATTTAATTTTCCAACGGTTATTAGATTTAAATTACAGTCCTCTGAGCGCTTTAAATGAAGCGAATTTAACATCAGCGACCCAGACTTTAAATTTCAATCCCACAATGCAATTATCGGGCTAAAACGTCACAACCCATGAACAAATTAGAAATTAAAATTACAAATTTGCGATTTGCTTCGTTATTTGTGGAAATATGTCGATAAAACTTTGTGAATAGGTATGTTATATCACCAGGAACATATTTAGCTAACATGTAAAAAATCGCGAAGTTTCCCTTTAAATGATTTTCATATTTCGGCATTTTCCCCCATGACCTAAATTTGTTTAGCATATAAATATAGACTAAAAAAATAGTAAGAAAGGATATGAATACAAATGAACAGTGGAGACTATCCAACATTACACGCCGCACAAATTAAAGTACAGAAATAGCGATTTTATTGCTGTTCTGCATTTCAGTCAACAATGAGAATAACTAATACAATTAGGCCAGGGTTTGGTGTTTAACGCCGCTTTCAACAATATTTCTGTTATGTGGTGGCGGTCAATTTTATTAGTGGAGAAATCCGGAGTACCCGTAGAAAACCACCGACCTGTCACATAAAAAATTTGTATGAAACTGCACATGCACATAATCTTACAAATAACGTCATCACCAAGTTTCAACTTCCACGGGCCATTCATAACCAATCCTAGCAACTGTGGCTCATTAGCAACTACTACAAGTTGCCAGTTATGTATTCGGGGAGTTCCACTCCTTGTTAATGTCGCCCGAATATACATCCAGCTCTATGGGCGAGTAGTGTACCTGATTCATTCTGCATAACAAGCAGAGGGAGTGAGACCCACAGTAAAGATACTATGTTCTATTTAAGCATCTCTAATATTTCTATGTTGAAAGAAAATGCAAAAAACAACAAAAAAAAAACAACAAAACAAAACAAAACAAAAACAAATAAGCAAAGTTAAACCAGAACAGATCACAAACCTTTGAAATAGTATACACATAATACCTTTGTACATATGCTATACTGAAAACAAAATATATTGCTTACAGAAGTTGAAACTCACCGGGCTAATATGACCCTGTAGCGAGCGCTCCTCTTGTCAGTGGTTGACCGTATGTGACCCTGGTGATCAATTTACAACTGACCATGACTGGCAAACACTTCTTTTTTTTCGCATCTGGTTGAAAAGAAAGAAGACGAAACCCTGTGTAACTGACAATATATTTCTTCCCTTGCATGTCGTGTTGAAGCTCTATTTGTAAGAGAATAAAATTGAAGTATAATCTATGTGGTTAAAACTTCAAATTGCCAATAATTATTAGTGTATTTTCGTAGACTCGATTATAAAATTAATTTAAACCTCGCCCCTTATCATGCACTGCCGAACTGAAATATTGTTTATTTCTGTTTTCTGGGTTTTGTTTTGCACGTCATCTACGTTCACATAATTTCCAGATTGAATTATGGCAAAACTTACCTGTTTTCATAACATCCATTATTTATTTGACATTTAAGTACTAAATTTGATATCTACATTTTTATAGCTTCGAGAAGTAAAATAAAATAACTTTTCATACATTTGTTCAACTATTTAGAGCTATTCAAACGCAATTTTTTTTCATTTCATTTTTAATAAAAATTATTGTGTTCGTTGCTTGAGCAAGCTTAATTAAGTTCTTAAAGGGAAAAAATCTATATTTATTGCTTCAATACATCTCGCACATATTATTTAGTTTTTAATGTGTGCATTATCAATGATAGTTACACCTGATATGAAATAAGATCCTGGGGTACATAAATTGAACCTAGTTTCTCAAATGCAGGGTACAATCTATACGAAAGTGTATTCCGATAATTATTCGGGATTAATTAAATACACAGCTTATTGCTTTAAATAGATGAACAAATGTATGAAATGCATTTTTTTTTGTCAAAGCTATAAAACGTAGAGATCAAATTTAGTGCGCACAGGTATTTCTGGAATAACCTTCATCAACCTCCCTTCCAATTACAAGGGGATGTATCTAGTGTCGGATTTACCAATATGCATTGTCACACTGAAGCCTAGGGCCTCGAAACCTAGGGGGCCTCTGGCAACGGTGTCTAATATTTTTGGCACTGTCATGCTACCATAGTGTACTGAAGTCTATAAACAATCCTTCAGTAATTTGTTCTCCAATTTAGATTGCAGAACCTTAAATATCCATCCTCCTAGACTTTATTCAACTTATCTTTTAATTCACTCTACCGTCTTCCTCTAGTCGTGGGGTTGGGAATGGGGAGAAGAATCGCAATTGGATTCACCTAGGGTCTTTCTTCATCAAAATCCAGCACGTGGTGTATCCCTCAAGTAGTATATATGTGGTTACAAATTAGTATTTGCGTTGGATCCATGCAGTGGATCTACCGGAATTCATGTGGCCATCCCTGACCGGAAGTGATGTCAGTGACACGATCGGAAGTGACTTCACCGAAAGAGACCCTCCCGGAACCGGAAGTGGTCGCGTGTGCATGCGCAACCGGTCTGTTTGTACTACTACTATAGTAGTAGTACATAATGTAGTAGAGTAGTACAACTACCATGGCTACCGGAAGTGACCAAAAGTCACGTGATGGGGTTTCTCGCCCTTTTTGGTGTTTTCACCGGAAATGACGTTTCCCGTAGGGGATTCTTTCCATCGGGTGCGCGCAAGCGCAAACGGAAGTTGGGATTTCCCGCCCTTTCTTCGGGTGTTTGTCTTTTTTCATTTTTTTTCTTCATTTTTTTCTTCTTTTTTTTTTCATTTTTTTTCTTCTTTTTTTTCATTTTGTTTTTGTTTTTTTGTTTTTTCTTTTTGTTCATAACACATGTTAATCAAGCAACAACACACATTTCTTTACAATGTCCGTCGCTTGCACGGGGGGAGGGGGGTTCTAAGAGCCTGGTGACGTCTGTCGTGCTATGTCCTGCACATCGTTGAATAAGGTAAAAAATGCAATGATGTCCGCACAAGGAAGATCCTTCTTCTTGTACTCGAACGGTGTTGTATGTCGAAGTATGACATTGTTTCTTCAAGAAATTCACGTAAGCCCTTAAACAGGGTGGTCTTCCAGTAGGTTCGTAATACTCTCGCAATGAATTGACGTCGATGTATATAGCGATACCCTTTTATTTTCATAATTAAGGTCTTTCTTCATCAAAATCCGGCACGTGTTGTATCCCTCAAGTAGTATATATGTAGCTACAAATTAGTATTTGCGTTGGATCGATGCGGTGGATCTACCGGAAGTCACGTGACCGGCTCTTCCGGAAGTGACATCACTCACGTGACCGGAAGTGACGTCACCGGAAGAGGCCCTCACGAAACCGGAAGTGATCGCATGCGCATGTGTAACCGGTATAGTTTGTACTACTACTATAGCAGTAGCACAACATGTAGTACAGTAGTACAAGTACCATGACTACCGGAAATGACCGAAGATCACGTGACGGGGTTTCCCGCCCTATTTTCGCCTGCTTTGACAAGAGATGACGTTACCCGTAGGGGGTTCCCCGGGTGTGCGCATGCACAACCGGAAGTTGAGGTTTCCTGCCCTTTTTTCGGGTGTTTTCTTTTTTTATTTATTTTTCAAATTTGTTTTTAATTTTTGTATTTCATTTTTTTGTCATAGCATATTTACAAGTAACAAAACAAATTTCTTTACAATGACCGTCGCATCCAAGGGGGATGGGTATAAGAGCCCGGTCACGTCTGTCATGCAATGTCCTGCACATAATTGAATAAGGTAAAAAATGCAATGATGTCCGCACACGAAGATCCTTCTTCTTGTACTCGAAGGGTGTTATATGTCCAAGTATGACATTGTTTCTTCATGAAATTCACGTAAACCCTTGAAAAAGGTGGTTTTCACATATGGTCGGTCTGATTTGTAATTACTTGTGGTCAGTTAATTATTTGTTTTTTGTTTCTTTTTTTTTTGGTTTGTATTGTGAGGATATAGTATAAAAGTTCACGTACTCGTTAGTTCTGAACATAAATTATACCAGATTTGAAATAGTTGTATTGTGACATGTATATATTAGTGAACTACTATCTTTTCATTATTCAACCAACTTTCCTAGTGCATGACGTTATAAAACATATCATTTTCCCGTACTTTTTCTCTCGTACTTTTTCAAAACACAACGTTTGAAATGCAACGTTACTTGCTTTTCTGGTACATGATGTAATAAAACATTTCATTTTACCGTACTTTTTTCTCGTACTTTTTCAAACCACAACGCTTAAAATATCAGTTAGTGGTTTTTCTAGTACATGACGTTATAAAACATTTCATTTTCCGTACTTTTTTTCCCGTACATTTTCAAACCGCAACGTTTGAAAAGCAACGTTCTTGCTTTTCTGGTACATGACGTTATAAAACATTTCATTTTGCCGTACTTTTTCAAACCGCAACCTTTGAAATACAACGTTTGAAATATCAGTTAGTTGTTTTTTCTAGTACATGACGTTATAAAGCATTTCATTTTCCCAGACTTTGTTCCCTACATTTTCACTATTCAACTTACTTTTCTTCTGTATTTTCCTAATCTTTTCACTATTCAACTTACTTTTCGTCTGTATTTTCCATATCTTTTCTCTATTCAACTTACTTTTCGTCTGTATTTTCCATATCTTTTCACTATTCAACTTACTTTTCTTCCATAATTTCCATATCTTTTCACTATTCAACTTAGATTTCTTCTATATTTTCCATATTTTTTCACTATTCAACTTACCTTTCTTACATATTGTCCATATCTTTTCACTATTCGACTTGCCTTTCTTCCACATTTTCCATATCATTTCACATTTCATTTTTCTTACTCCCTCACTTACACAACTCACTCAATGTTATTCCCAACATTTTTTCCATATCTTTACACAATTTTCTTCTGTATTTTCCAAATCTTTTCACTATTCGATTTGTCTTTCTTCCATATTTTCCATATCATTTCACGATTCAACTTACTTTTCTTCCATATTGTCCATATCTTTTCACTATTCAACTTACCTTTCTTCCATATTTTCCATATCATTTCACAATTTTCCTCCATATTTTCCATATCATTTCACAATTTTCTTCTCTATTTTCCATATCTTTTCACTATTCAACTTACTTTTCTTCCATAATTTCCATATCTTTTCACTATTCAACTTAAATTTCTTCTGTATTTTCGATATCTTTTCACTATTCGACTTGCCTTCCTTCCACATTTTCCATATCATTTCACATTTCATTTTGCTTACTCACTCACTTACACAGCTCACTCAATGATATTCCCAACATATTTTTCATATCTTTTCACAATTTTCTTCTGTATTTTCCAAATCTTTTCAC
Organism: Bathymodiolus septemdierum; assembly: GCA_963383655.1. NCBI lineage: Eukaryota > Metazoa > Mollusca > Bivalvia > Mytilida > Modiolidae > Bathymodiolus > Bathymodiolus septemdierum. The sequence continues at coordinate 15,884,746 of OY726523.1, forward strand.
TATTCGACATGTCTTTCTTCCATATTTTCAATATCATTTCACCATTCAACTTACTTTTCTTCCATATTGTCCATATCTTTTCACTATCCAACTTACCTTTCCTCCATATTTTCCATATCATTTCACAATTTTCTTCCATATTTTCCATATCATTTCACAATTTGTTTTTGTATTTTCCAAATCTTTCCACTATTCAACTGACTTTTCTTCCATATTTTCCATATCATTTCACTATTCAACTTATTTTTCTTCCATACTCTCCAAATCTTATCACTATTCAACTTTCTTTTTTTCCATATTTTCCATATCTTTTCGCTATTCATCTTACTTTTCTTCCATATTTGCCATATCTTTTCACTATTCAGCTTACCTTTCTTTCATATTTTCCCTATCTTTTCACTATTCAACTTACGTTTCTTCCATATGTTCCATATCCTTTTTTCATTGTTTCTAATGATTCTTTCAAATCAGAATTTTCTTCTCTCCATGTTTGCTGATTTACCAAGATTAATTCTGTTCTGCTAATTCTGGAAATATAAAAAAATGATTAAAATTCTAACTTTATACGCCATGACTATGATATTGTGGTGTTTACTCTCAGAACAGTGAAATCTATATAAACATATAAAAACTCTGTAAAACGAATATAGCTTGCAACTTTACTTGTTTTCCGCGTACATGACGTAATTTTCCGCGTATCATTTTCCCGTACTTTAAAAAAAAAAAAAAAAAATCGTGACATAATTTATGTTTTACAAGTTTTATTATATTCCTCAATTTTCATTTTCGGCCCATAATCTGTTTTTACTATCAATACTACAGCATATTACAGCTTCTAAAAGCAACCACTTTAATACAATGTTGCCCAATGAGATGATCTTAGCTCGTCTACAAAAACTGAAGATTAAATATGAATTGTCTTACCAATCTACTACCAGGCTGAAATATATTGATAAATATGAACAAGAGGACTTTTCTCAGTCATCTCTCATCGAAGGGCGAAGCCCTGAGATTAGAGATGACTGAGAAACGTCCTCGAGTTTTAAAAAGCATCTTTAATTATTTTATCGCTATTTTGTATTCATAATTAAATAATTTTTGTTGAGATACTGACATTTTTTTAAACACGATTAATATTTTATATCGTTAATCACTTAATTATCAAGAATGTGGTAATGTGACTTCATTATAACGTCATATTAGAAAACAAGATAATACTACGTGCGTCCTTGACAACGCTTAGCGATAATTGGAATCATCTCATGCGCTTACGTGATATGAAATAAATTGGTATTAACATCAAAGGGAAAATAAACAAAATAGCGATAATAAGTATTTATTTTTTTATTTTATTTTTTTCACATTTTGAATTAAGAATGGAAACAAAATCGTCGACCAGTGAATTTTTTGTAAAAGAACTTGTCGTAAGCGATCAAAAACAAAGATATTTTACATGGAGTGAATACTTTGGCCTGTCGTGGAGATTTAGTGGCTGTAATGGGTCTAACAGGTAAGGACTTAAATGTTTATTTATTTATCATAATAATATTATCATCATCTAACTTGTATAATAACCAAATATTATATTGTCATGATGTTTTACGAAGGTTGTGTTCGCAGATTGTATTTAAGAAAATTAAAAAAAAACGTTCGAGCCAATTTATCTTTCTATCATTCATTAATTCATTGTCAAGTTATAGAGAACGCACAAAGGGAAGCACATTCCTGTTTTTGACATACCCTAAATTCTCAATATATTATTTGATTGTTTGATGGTGTTTAACAATATTTCAATTATATCGTGGCTGTCAGTTTTATTGGTGGAGGAAACCAGAGAATCCGAAGAAAACCACCGACCTGTCGCAAGTCACTGACAAACTTTATCACATAATGTTGTCCACCTTGCCCTGATCGAGATTCGAACTCACAGTTTCAGTGGTGATAGGCACTGATTGCATAGGTAGTTGTAAATCCAATTACCATAAGAACTTCATTTTACGCCTTAAAGTTAAACGACACATTATTAGTATTATCTTTTTTTTTCTCTGATAAACAGGAAGTGAAATTAAAGCCGTCATTATTTGGTAGTAAACATTTATGTGAAGAACTCTATTGTATTGAAATACCTCACGCATGAAATATATAAGGCCTGTTTTTTTTATTCTCAAGCTTGTTTATCGTTGAAAACAATCTGAAACACGTTTAAATCATGAACCATAAACATGTTTAAGATAGAAAAAAAAGCGCAATGGTTGAAGAACAATATTTAAGAGAACTTTCTAGTTCATTGATTATTTTTTAGCAAAGTAAAATTAATTCTTCATTAACAAATAAAACAATTCAACTCTTAAACACACAAATATAATAAAATAACCAACTTGGAAATGAGTCTATAATACATAGATGTTCCTATTACAAACATATACTTGTAATTAACAAGGTGCAATCATATTCAAACGTGCTTTCGTTCCCGGTTAAGATGTTCTTTAACCATTTAACCGCATGGTTAAAGCAACACCGTAAATAAAACCTCAACCGTAGAAAAGTTTAAAACCAGGTTAATGGTTCAGAATTAAAAAAAACAGGCCTATATATACCTCGTGGAGGTAATAAAGCAATCTCCTGTTACCTATATTACTTTTCCACTAACTTCAGTACATATATTACATTCATTCACCTTGGATAAGAAGCGGGTATTGAAGTTCATCTGATATTAGGGTGTGTCAGGGATTGTAGTTTTCGAACAGATTTTCTTGTTTTAATGTTAATATAAGTTGTACCATGTTGTTCCATTAATTATGTAATGGAGAATACACTCCAACTGTAGATTTCTAAAATTAATCAACGAAACCCACACAGAGATCGTACCCACGATATACCATATCCCCGACTGTTTGACCCACACAGAGATCGTACCCACGATATACCACATCCCCGACTGTTTGACCCACACAGAGATCGTACCCACGATATACCATATCCCCGACTGTTTGACCCACACAGAGATCGTACCCACGATATACCACATCCCCGACTGTTTGACCCACACAGAGATCATACCCACGATATATCACATCCCCGACTGTTTGACCCAAACATAGATTGTACCCACGATATAGCACATCCCCGACTGTTTGACCCAAACAGAGATCGTACCCACGATATAGCACATCCCCGACTGTTTGACCCAAACATAGATTGTACCCACGATATACCACATCCCCGACTGTTTGACCCACACAGAGATCATACCCACGATATATCACATCCCCGACTGTTTGACGCAAACATAGATTGTACCCACGATATACCATATCCCCGACTGTTTGACCCAAACAGAGATCGTACCCACGATATAGCACATCCCCGACTGTTTGACCCAAACAGAGATCGTACCCACGATATAGCACATCCCCGACTGTTTGACCCAAACAGATCGTACCCACGATATAGCACATCCCCGACTGTTTGACCCAAACATAGATTGTACCCACGATATACCACATCCCCGACTGTTTGACCCAAACAGAGATCGAACCCACGATATAGCACATCCCCGACTGTTTGACCCAAACAGAGATCGTACCCACGATATACCACATCCCCGACTATTTGACCCAAACATAGATTGTACCCACGATATACCACATCCCCGACTGTTTGACCCAAACAGAGATCGTACCCACGATATAGCACATCCCCGACTGTTTGACCCAAACAGATCGTATCCACGATATACCATATCCCCGACTGTTTGACCCACACAAAGATCGTACCCACGATATACCACATCCCCGACTGTTTGACCCAAACATAGATTATACCCACGATATAGCACATCCCCGACTGTTTGACCCAAACATAGATTGTACCCACGATATACCATATCCCCGACTGTTTGACCCACACACAGATCGTACCCACGATATACCACATCACCGACTGTTTGACCCAAACATAGATTGCACCCACGATATACCATATCCCCGACTGTTTGACCCACACAGAGATTGTACCCACGATATACCTCATCCCCGACTGTTTGACCCGCACATAGATCGTACCCACGATAAACCATATCCTCGACTGTTTGACCCAAACAGAGACCGTACACACGATTTACCTCATCGCCGACTGTTTGACCCAAACAGAGATTGTACTCACGATATACCACATCCCCGACTGTTTGACCCAAACAGAGATCGTACCCACGATATAGCATTTCCCTACTGTTTGACCCAAACAGAGATCGTACCCACGATATACCACATCCACGACTGTTTGATCCAAACAGAGATCGTACCCACGATATAGCACATCCCCGACTGTTTGACCCAAACAGAGATTGTACCCACGATATACCACATCCCCGACTGTTTGACCCAAGCAAAGATCGTACCCACGATATACCATATCCCCGACAGTTTGACCCAAAAAGAAATTGTACTCACGATATACCATATCCCCGCCTGTTTGACCAAAACAGAGATCGAACACACGATATACCTCATCCCCGACTGTTTGACCCACACATAGATCGTACCCACGATAAACCATATCCACGACTGTTTGACCCAAACATAGATTGTACCCACGATATACCATATCCCCGACTGCTTGACCCACACAAAGATTACACCCACGATATACCACATCTCCGATTGTTTGACCCATATAGAGATCGTACCCACGATATACCATATCCCCGACTGTTTAATCCAATCAGAGATCGTACCCACGATATAGCACATCCCCGACTGTTCGACCCAAACAGAGATCGTACCCACGATATAGCACATCCCCGACTCTTTGACCCAAATAGAGATCGTACCCACGATATACCATATCCCCGACTGTTTGACCCAAATAGAGATCGTTCCAACGATATACCATATCCCCGACTGTTTGACCCAAACAGAGATCGTACCCACGATATAGCACATCCCCGACTGTTTGACCCAAACAGATCGTACCCACGATATAGCACATCCCCGACTGTTTGACTCAAACATAGATCGTACCAACGATATGCCACATCCCCGATTGTTTGACCCAAACAGATCGTACCCATCATATAGCACATCCCAGACTGTTTCACCCAAACAGAGATCGCACCCACGATATAGCACATCCTCAACTGTTTGACCAAACAGATCTTACCCACGATATAGCACATCCCCGACTGTTTGACCCAAACAGAGATCGTACCCACGATATAGCACATCCCCGACTGTTTGACCCAAACAGATCGTACCCACGATATAGCACATCCCCGACTGTTTGACCCAAACAGAGATCGTACCCAAGATATACCACATCCCCGACTGTTTGACTCACACAAAGATCGTACCCACGATATAGAACATTCCCGACTGTCTGACCCAAACAGAGATCGTACCCACGATATGCCACATCCCCGACTGTTTGACCCACACAGAGATCGTACCCACGATATACCGCATCCCGACTGTTTGACCCAAACAGAGATCGTACACACGATATAGCACATCCCCGACTGCTTGACCCAAGCAGAGATCGTACGCACGATATACCACATCCCCGACTGTTTGACCCAAACAGAGATCGTACCCACGATATTGCACATCCCCGACTGTTTGACCCAAACAGTGATCGTATCCACGATATACCACATCCCCGACTGTTTGACCCACACAGAGATCGTACCCGCGATATAGCACATGCCCGACTGTTTGACCCAAACAGAGATCGTACCCACGATATACCACATCCCGACTGTTTGACCTACACAGAGATCGTACCCACGATTTGCCAAATCCCGAGTGTTTGACTCGAACAGAGATCGTACCCACGATATAGCACATCCCCGACTGTTTGACCCAAACAGATCGTACCCACGATATAGCACATCCCCGACTGTTTGACTCAAACAGAGATTGTACCCACGATATACCACATCCCCCACTGTTTGACCCACACAAAGATCGTACCCACGATATAGCACATCCCCGACTGTTTGACCCAAACAGAGATCGCACCAACGATATACCACATCCCCGACTGTTTGACCCACACAGAGATCGTACCCACGATATAGCACATCCCCGATTGTTTGACCCAAACAGAGATCGTACCCACGATATACCACATCCCCGACTGTTTGACCCACACAGAGATCGTACCCACGATATACCACATCCCGACTGTTTGACCCAAACAGATATCGTACACACGATATACCACATCCCCGACTGTTTGACCCAAACAGAGATCGTACCCACGATATAGCACATCCCCGACTGTTTGACCCAAACAGAGATCGTACCCACGATATAACACATCCCCGACTGCTACCCAAATAGAGATCGTACCCACGATATACCTCATCCCCGACTGTTTGACCCAAACAGAGATCGTACCCACGTTTTACCACATCCCCGACAGTTTGACCCAAACAGAGATCGTAACCACGTTATACCACATCCCCGACTGTTTGACCCAAAACAGAGATCGTACACACGATATACCACATCCCCGACTGCTTGAGCCAAACAGAGATCGTACCCACGATATAGCACATCCCCGATTGTTTGACCCAAACAGAGATCGTAACCACGATATACCATATACCCGACTGTTTGACTCACACAGAGATTGTACCCACGATATACCTCATCCTCGACTGTTTGACCAACACATAGATCGTAACCACGATATACCATATCCCCGAATGTTTGACCCAAACAGAGATCGTACACACGATATACCTCTTTCCCGACTGTTTGACCCACACAGAGATTGTACTCACGATATACCATATCCTCGACTGTTTGACCCAAACAGAGATCGTACCCACGATATAGCACATCCCCGACTGTTTGACCCAAACAGAGATCGTACCCACGATATACCATATCCCCGACTGTTTGACCCAAACAGAGATCGTACCCACGATATAGCACATCCCCGACTGTTTGACCCAAACAGAGATTGTACTCACGATATACCACATCCCCGATTGTTTGACCCAAACAGAGATCGTACCCACGATATACCATATCCCCGACTGTTTGACCCACACAGAGATTGTACTCACGATATACCACATCCTCGACTGTTTGACCCAAACATAGATCGTACCCACGATATGCCACATCCCCGAGTGTTTGACCCAAACAGAGATCGTACCCACGATATAGCACATCCCCGACTGTTTGACCCAAACAGAGATCGTACCCACGATATACCACATTCCCGTCTGTTTTACCCACACAGAGATCGTACCCACGATATAGCACATCCCCGACTGTTTGACCCAAACAGAGATCGTACCCACGATATACCGCATCCCCGACTGTTTGACCCAAACAGAGATCGTACACACGATATACCAAATCCCCGACTGCTTGACCCAAACAGAAATCGCACACACGATATAGCACATCCCCGACTGTTTGACCCAAACAGAGATCGTACCCACGATATACCACATCCCCGACTGCTTGACCCACACAGAGATCGTACCCACGATATACCACATCCCGACTGTTTGACCCAAACAGAGATCGTACACACGATATACCACATCCCCGACTGTTTGACCGAAACAGAGATCGTACCCACGATATGGATCATCCCCGACTGTTTGACCCAAATAGAGATCGTACCCACGATATAGCACATCCCCGACTGTTTGATCTAAACAGATCGTACCCACGATATAGCACATCCCCGACTGTTTGACCCAAACAGAGATCGTACCCACGATATAGCACATCCCCGACTGTTTGACTCACACAAAGATCGTATCCACGATATAGCACATCTCCGACTGTTTGACCCAAACAGAGATCGTACCCACGATATAGCACATCCCCGACTGTTTGACCCACACAAAGATCGTACCCACGATATAGCACATCCCCGACTGTTTGACCCAAACAGAGATCGTATCCACGATATACCACATCCCTGACTGTTTGACCGACACAGAGATCGTACCCACGATATAGCACATCCACGACTGTTTGACCGAAACAGAGATCGTACCCACGATATACCACATCCCCGACTGTTTGACGCACAAATAGATCGTACACACGATATACCACATCCCGACTGTTTGACCCAAACAGAGATCGTACGCACGATATACCACATCCCCGACTGCTTGACCCAAACAGAGATCGTACCTACGATATAGCACATCCCCGACTGTTTGACCCAAACAGAGATCGTACCCACGATATAGTACATCCCCGACTGTTTGACCCAAACAGAGATCGTACCCACGATATAACACATCCCCGACTTTGACCAAAACAGAGATCGTACCCACGATATAGCACATCCCCGACTGTTTGACCCAAACAGATCGTACCCACGATATAGCACATCCCCGACTGTTTGACCCAAACAGAGATCGTACCCAAGATATACCACATCCCCGACTGTTTGACTCACACAAAGATCGTACCCACGATATAGAACATTCCCGACTGTCTGACCCAAACAGAGATCGTACCCACGATATGCCACATCCCCGACTGTTTGACCCACACAGAGATCGTACCCACGATATACCGCATCCCGACTGTTTTACCCAAACAGAGATCGTACACACGATATACCACATCCCCGACTGCTTGACCCAAGCAGAGATCGTACGCACGATATAGCACATCCCCGACTTTTTGACCCAAACAGAGATCGTACCCACGATATAGCACATCCCCGACTGTTTGACCCAAACAGTGATCGTACCCACGATATACCACATCCCCGACTGTTTGACCCACACAGAGATCGTACCCACGATATAGCACATGCCCGACTGTTTGACCCAAACAGAGATCGTACCGACGATATACCACATCCCGATTGTTTGACCTACACAGAGATCGTACCCACGATTTACCAAATCCCGAGTGTTTGACTCGAACAGAGATCGTACCCACGATATAGCACATCCCCGACTGTTTGACCCAAACAGATCGTACCCACGATATAGCACATCCCCGACGGTTTGACTCAAACAGAGATTGTACCCACGATATACCACATCCCCCACTGTTTGACCAACACAAAGATCGTACCCACGATATACCACATCACCGACTGTTTGACCCAAACAGAGATCGCACCAACGATATACCACATCCCCGACTGTTTGACCCACACAGAGATCGTACCCACGATATAGCACATCCCCGATTGTTTGACCCAAACAGAGATCGTACCCACGATATAGCACATCCCCGACTGTTTGACCCACACAGAGATCGTACCCACGATATACCACATCCCGACTGTTTGACCCAAACAGATATCGTACACACGATATACCACATCCCCGACTGTTTGACCCAAACAGAGATCGTACCCACGATATAGCACATCCCCGACAGTTTGACCCAAACAGAGATCGTACCCACGATATAACACATCCCCGACTGTTACCCAAATAGAGATCGTACCCACGATATACCTCATCCCCGACTGTTTGACCCAAACAGAGATCGTACCCACGTTTTACCACATCCCCGACAGTTTGACCCAAACAGAGATCGTAACCACGTTATACCACATCCCCGACTGTTTGACCCAAAACAGAGATCGTACACACGATATACCACATCCCCGACTGCTTGAGCCAAACAGAGATCGTACCCACGATATAGCACATCCCCGACTGTTTGACCCAAACAGAGATCGTAACCACGATATACCATATACCCGACTGTTTGACTCACACAGAGATTGTACCCACGATATACCTCATCCTCGACTGTTTGACCAACACATAGATCGTAACCACGATATACCATATCCCCGACTGTTTGACCCAAACAGAGATCGTACACACGATATACCTCTTTCCCGACTGTTTGACCCACACAGAGATTGTACTCACGATATACCATATCCTCGACTGTTTGACCCAAACAGAGATCGTACCCACGATATAGCACATCCCCGACTGTTTGACCCAAACAGAGATCGTACCCACGATATACCATATCCCCGACTGTTTGACCCAAACAGAGATCGTACCCACGATATAGCACATCCCCGACTGTTTGACCCAAACAGAGATTGTACTCACGATATACCACATCCCCGACTGTTTGACCCAAACAGAGATCGTACCCACGATATACCATATCCCCGACTGTTTGACCCACACAGAGATTGTACTCACGATATACCACATCCTCGACTGTTTGACCGAAACATAGATCGTACCAACGATATGCCACATCCCCGAGTGTTTGACCCAAACAGAGATCGTACCCACGATATAGCACATCCCCGACTGTTTGACCCAAACAGAGATCGTACCCACGATATACCACATTCCCGTCTGTTTTACCCACACAGAGATCGTACCCACGATATAGCACATCCCCGACTGTTTGACCCAAACAGAGATCGTACCCACGATATACCGCATCCCCGACTGTTTGACCCAAACAGAGATCGTACACACGATATACCAAATCCTCGACTGCTTGACCCAAACAGAGATCGCACACACGATATAGCACATCCCCGACTGTTTGACCCAAACAGAGATCGTACCCACGATATACCACATCCCCGACTGCTTGACCCACACAGAGATCGCACCCACGATATACCACATCCCGACTGTTTGACCCAAACAGAGATCGTACACACGATATACCACATCCCCGACTGTTTGACCGAAACAGAGATCGTACCCATGATATGGATCATCCCCGACTGTTTGACCCAAATAGAGATCGTACCCACGATATAGCACATGCCCGACTGTTTGACCCAAACAGAGATCGTAACCACGATATAGCACATCCCCGACTGTTTGACCCACACAAAGATCGTACCCACGATATAGCACATCCCCGACTGTTTGACCCAAACAGAGATCGTACCCACGATATACCACATCCCTGACTGTTTGACCGACACAGAGATCGTACCCACGATATAGCACATCCACGACTGTTTGACCGAAACAGAGATCGTACCCACGATATACCACATCCCCGACTGTTTGACGCACAAATAGATCGTACACACGATATACCACATCCCGACTGTTTGACCCAAACAGAGATCGTACGCACGATATACCACATCCCCGACTGCTTGACCCAAACAGAGATCGTACCCACGATATAGCACATCCCCGACTGTTTGACCCAAACAGAGATCGTACCCACGATATAGCACATCCCCGACTGTTTGACCCAAACAGAGATCGTACCCACGATATAACACATCCCCGACTTTGACCAAAACAGAGATCGTACCCACGATATAGCACATCCCCGACTGTTTGACCAAAACAGAGATCGTACCCACGAAATGCCACATCCCCGACTGTTTGACCCAAATAGAGATCGTACCCACAATATACCTCATCCCCGACTGCTTGACCCAAACAGAGATCGTAACCACGTTATATCACATCCCCGACTGTTTGACCCTAATAGAGATCGTACCCACGATATACCATATCCCCGACTGTTTGACCCAAGCAGAGATCGCACCCACGATATAACATATCCCCGACTGTTTGACCCAAACAGAGATCGTACCCACGATATACCTCATCCTCGACTGTTTGACCCAAACAGAGATCGTACCCACGATATAACACATCCCCGACTGCTTGACCCAAACAGAGATCGTACCCACGATATACCTCATCCTCGACTGTTTGACCCAAACAGAGATCGTACACACGACATACCACATTCCCGACTGCTTGACCCAAACAGAGATCGTACCCACGATATACCTCATCTTCGACTGTTTGACCCAAACAGAGATCGTACCCACGATATAACACATCCCCGACTGCTTGATCCAAACAGAGATCGTACCCACGATATAACACATCCCCGACTGTTAGACCCAAACAGAGATCGTAACCACGATATACCTCATTCTCGACTGTTTGACCCAAACAGAGATCGTACCCACGATATACCTCATCCCCGACTGTTTGACCCAAACAGAGATCGCACCCACGATATAGCACATCCCCGACAGTTTGACCCAAACAGAGATCGTACACACGATATGCCTCATTCCCGACTGTTTGACCCAAACAGAGATCGTACCCACGATATACCACTTCCCCGATTGTTTGACCCAAACAGAGATTGTACCCACGATGTACCACATCCCCGACGAGTATGCTATCCATTACAGGGGATTATAGTGTTTAATACCACTTTCAACAATATTTCAGTTATATCGTGGCGATCAGTTTTATTAGAGGAGAACCGGAGAAAACCACCGATCTGTCGCAAGTCACTGACAAATGTTGTATCGGGTACATCTCGCCATGACATCATTCGAATTCACAACTTTAGGTAGTTGCAAATCCAACTACCATACGATCATGATGACGAAGGCCCCCATATCCATTACAGAACCGAGACGGCTTTAAAGTAGAATACAAATCCTCTACACCCTTGCTGACCATATTATATACGTCAACCACAAACAGTACATCTTATATTTTCAGTAATTGGTGACATGTCGAAAGGAGGATTTTCTGGGGGAGAGAAAAAGAGAGCTAATATTGCCTGTGAATTACTGACGGACCCAGATATCATGCTAGTTGAAGTGAGGTAGCCCTGTTAGGGTTTGATAACGGATACATGAAATTGTAGTGTTTGCTTATGATTTAAGCTGATATATAAATTCTGTTTAAATAAGGGTAATAACAAAATTACCGAACTCCGAACAATCTTACAAAGGGAAAGTCAAAACTCATAATTATATAAACAGACAAAATCAGTCAACAACCGGAAAACTGTGAAAACCGTAATGACCCTGACTTGGTACAGGCATTTCTAAAGAAATGGTGGGTTGAATCAGATTTTAAGGCGCCAAACCTCCCGCTCTCATTACGGTTCAAAGGTTCCGGCTGTCACTATAACAGTATTTAAATACAGGAACAAAATAGGTAAAATAGTTGTCAAAGCAGTACCATATTCGGTGACGTAAATGTCAAAAATATTTTTACGTCACACATTGACAAAAAAAATATCCTTGACATTTTTTGACTTCTTTATCGTTATACATTTTCACTATATGAAAATGCATCGCTTATAATTTTTTCTGCAGAGACGGAATATATTTCGACAAGATCTTGGTATCGGAATATAAACTTCTTAAGAGATCGAACAAGGCGAATCTTTTAATAGCCCTGGTCCAGTAGCCTGTTTCTGATGAAGATGATGTTTCAGGAAATCAGAATAATTGCTACTGGCCCTTGCATAGCGAATCAATTGCGAGATGTAAACACCATATGCAGGAGAAGCTGGTATATTGCTGCACATGTTTGGAAAATTTATGATATGAAAGATATCTTGAAAATGAAAAAAAAAAACACAAAAAAAACCACCGAACTATCGGAACAGTATCAAAATCTTATAGCAAATCATAGAAAGAGGAAAAGTTGATGACTATAATTCAATTCAATGACAAATTTATAGAAATTGTATTACAATATTAAATAATCGGATATATGAAGGAAAATGGAATAGTGTTTTTTTCGTTTACATTTTAATCCTTCTTTTATTTGTGTAAATAACATAAAATGATTGTTTGAAATACATGTTTGTCTTATTTCTAGGGATCCTTTAGTAATGAACATTGATTTATATATTTGCATCATTCTTACATGTCATGATAGAGTTGAAATGCTGCTATCTGTTGTGTTAAATACCAATCATTTAAACAATCAATATACACTTTAGTTGTCTGTGTTTTTCAGTCTTTGTGCTCTTTACATTGCTATGATGTTCATTTTGAATCAATATAATGGTATATGCAAGCTTTGTAGGAGCCAACGTCAGGGTTAGATTCCAGTACAGCGCATAGTCTGATGATACAACTTAAGAGCTATGCTACACACTACAACAAGACTATAATAGCTACTATACACCAGCCTTCTAGTCAGGTCTACCACATGTTTTCTACATTGTTATTGTTGATGGATGGTAACGTAAGTTACTTTACTTAGTTTATATAATATCTACCATACAAGAGCCCGGGTGGCTCAATGAGTTAGGTAGTTGAATTACCTAACAACTCATACAAGCCTATCACCAATACGGCGTGGGTTCGCGCCCGGCTTTGTAAATTAGAACAAAAAAGTGCACTCGACTCGCAGTCGCAAGTGAAAAAGATTACCAGTTGCTTGTCCATGGTCGGTGCTTCTCTCAGGGTACACCGGCATCTTCCATCCCTAAAACTGGTCGCTATAATATAGCTGAAATATTGCTGAAAGTGACGTTAAAACACCAAAACTCAAAAACAAAATGGCGAGGTGCACATGTACTCGATAGACCATCACATGATATAGTTTGTCAGTGATATTTGGCAAGTATATTATCTCAGGGTACTCTGATTCCCACCACCAACAAAACTGACCACCAGTATATAACTGAAATTGATTGAAAGCAGCGTTAAACAGCCATAACACAATTAACCATTTGTAATTACAAAACTGCAGTTAGTTAAGTTTTGGGTTATATCAATCATAAACATTGCGTGCAGTACAGTTTTCATCTCATTTTATTAATTTGCATTCTTGTCCTTTCAGATATGAAATATATACATAGTGTATAATATAGATACAAACAATGCTTACCCATATTTCTCTATATTTAAGGTTGCTTATTTCGGAAAGGCTGCTGACACGTTAGATTACTTCGAAGCTATTGGCTTACCATGTGCAATTCACTTCAATCCTGCAGACTTTTTACGTACGCAGACCAAAAGCTCTATATTAAAGCAAAACATGATAGGTTCACATCTGAAGAGTTTGAGGATACCAGAGGGTTACCCAGACTCCACAAATCGAAGAAGAACAGACAACACAATGGCTAAAAGATAAATGACAAACAACGATCTACAAAACATACACACAAAACTAAAGATTGAGTAACACGAACTCCACTAAAACCGGGGGGAGGGGGTGAACGTACTATATTATTGAACTACTAGATTATGTAGATGAAATGATGTCGTATTTAAATTTGTTGAAATTGATGTAAATTTCTATCGTTTTTATACACTAAAATACGACTTGTATCAGTGACTCTCATTGTAGTGTATAAATCAAAGTATACTATTGTACATTTTAAAGGCGTAATGCAAGAGTAAATATCATCACACTTTAACTAATTTTAATTCATGTTTACTTAACTGGTAATTCAGAAAAAAAACGTGTGTGGTGAATTGATAATAAACCATCAAAAGCATTCCATTTTATTTTCTATTATATGAATATTAGAACTGTTTGCTAAACTATTGTAAAATTATCGTATTAATATAACATGTTTTTTTTTAGTTTGTTGTCATATCATAATTGTATTAATATAATCTTTATATTTAGCCTTTCAAAACTTTAACCTATACATCTCTTATAATTGTGGCAATTCCTGTTCTCCGAAACATTGACAGTTCTTATAAATTTACTATGGCAGGGGTATTTTAAATCAAGTTTCATATCCCCCGGGTATATATAATCTTAGTAGATGTTGGTCATCCTGTCTAGAAAAGTTGTGTGTCTTGCTCCTTATTTTTCAATTATTTAGATTTCCAAACTCTTACTATGAACATACCTGACGTAGGCTATTCCAGAAACGCGTCGATATTTCAAATGATAAATACTTTTCGAATTTGCAGTTACTCTACTGAAATCAGACGACGAAACAAAGAAAAGATCTTAAGTGAAGCCAAGTCAAGCAGGTAAATCATACTTATCTGATTATATAGTGTAAGACAAGTTGTTAATACCTTTTACAATTAAAACTTAGATATGTTCTTGTCATTATTTAAATGACTGTGCGATCAATATCTCATTTGAAATCAAATTGTGTAAGAAGATGACCGTTTAGTTAAATCGTTCTGCAGAGACGATAATAAACGATGGATTTTCATAAAGTACTGCGTTGACTACTATTATACCTAATTTGTCCCAGTATTGTTTAAAATGCTGTAATAGTGACAACCGAAACCTTTTAACCGTAATGGAAGCGGGAGGTTTGGCACGGTCAAATCTGATTCAACCCACCATTTCTTTGGAAATGCCTGTACCAAGTCAGGGCCATTGCGGTTTTCCCAGTTATCCGTTGCTGGCTGATTTTGTCTGTTTGTTGACTTATGAGTTTTCCCTTTACCTTTGGAAGATTGCTTGGTGTTCGGTAATTTTGTTATTACCCTTATTGACTAAAGCAATACCAATAAAATAAAATGAAAAACAAAACAAACAAACAACTAACAAAAGATTCCACACTGTTGAAACGGTTCCGATATCTAATCGAAAAAATCGAAACTTCGTGACTGTTAATTTCCCAGGCTTAGCACAAGTACTTCAATAAAAAGTGTCGTGATTAAAGGAGTTTTGTTGGATAAACCGACAAATATCAAAAACTGTGTTTAGCAAGAATTGTATATCAAAATTAAGACTGCATACTGTTCAACTCATGAATGTCCAATATTCAGATGATTGTTTTGCTGCATGTACAATATTCTACGAAAGCCCAGAAGGATCATTCGAGATTCGCAATTCAGTATCTTAGATATTTAGATATTGAATTTTGAATCTCGAATTTCACATATGTTGTGGCACTGACATCATGGTTGATGCTCAATACGCTAAACTCACTTTAAGTAGCTGTCCAGGCGCATCAATTGAGTAGTGGGAGATTATTTTTATAACGCAATATTTTAATTTTATACTCGTTGATAACGAAATAAGTCACTCTGTGGAAATAACTTTATGGATACGATGTTTAAGTTTCTTCACAGTATAATGTTTACATTAACATTACAGATAAGCAAATTAACAAAGGCTGTAGTATTGAATTCCTTTCCGCACGGACGATTTTGGCAGTTTGGATACAAATAAAATGTTAGGTGTACTCGATTAATGCAACGTTCATTACAAGTTGTAATACGACAAATGTTCGTGTTTTGCAGGCTCACTGAAAATAGAGGCTCAGTGGTCTGAGCCTATGTCGTTCACCTTTCATTCTTCTTTGAGGAAGCTTAATACAGACAGAACCTTCTATGTGTGCTTCCCACCAAAGCTCGGCTCATTTGGCTAAGCAGTTTCAGAGAAGAAGATTGCTAGAAATCGGCCAATCAGAAACAAGAATTGTCTGTGGCGACCATGTTTGTCAACGGATCGGGATGAAATATGCAATCTTTATAGAAGACCTTCCATAGTTTCTTACTACCAAGTTTCGGTTCATTTGACTAAACAGTTTGAGAAGAGAAGATTTCATAAAATCGGCCAATTAGAAACAAGAATTGCTTGTGGAGACCATGTTTGTTAACGGATAGGGATGAAATGAACAATCTTTATAGAAAACCTTCCATAGTTGCTTCATACCAAGTTTCGGTTCAATTGGCTAAGAAGTTTTAGAGGAGAAAGTTTTTTCTTAATCTGCCAAACAGAAACAAGAATCGCTTGTGACGACCATGTTTGTTAACGGATCGGGATGAAATGAGTAATCGTTACAGAGGACCTTCCATAGATGCTTCCTACTAAGTTTCACTTCATTTGGTTGAGGCGTTTCAGAGGAGAAGATTTAGATGTGAATAGTTAATGCACGACAGACGCCGAACGAAAGACGACGAACGACGGCCGCCAAGTGATGGTAAAAGCTCACTTTGCCTTTGGCAAGCTGAGCTAACAACAGTCATTGGGTAGATATGTCGCTCCACTCGGACACATTGCTCTTTCTCCTTAATGCTGCGTTCTTAGCGGAGAAGCAACAAATACCAATTTTATATTCTTTTGTTTGACAAGACCGCAGTTCGTACCCACAATCTATCGCACGCGAGGCGAGCATGCTAACCATGACGCTACCGATGCGGTTACCTATTTTTATTTTATTTTTATTATTTTGTTAATCACAATTTCTTATTTTCCTTCAATATATTATTTGAAAACAAAAATTAATCCAAAACAATAAGAGTTACTTGATATCTATATAAACAGTGAGAGTTCCTACATTTGTTCAAACACTCTTTGAATATTGCAATACTCCAACTGCATAGCAAATAAAGGAAAAGAATTATAAGTTCTATACAAAATCATGATCATTCTGTCGAAGGTGAGTGATGGGCGAATGCCAATTCTGCACAAACCGTATTGTATTTCTTTCTTTTAATGTTATACAAAACATCCACATGTAAAATATTTTGACTCAGTGCTGTTGTTATTTTTCACAACTTTTATTCATTGAAGACTGTTTTTTGTTTTTTGTTTTTATCAATTTGCAAGTCGAACATACCCTTGACAAGTGTTATAATGAACCTTAAAAAAATTACAAAAAGGAAACATAATTGTGATATTGAGCTGTTTTCGCTATTCTTTCAATTTTTTACATAGACAAAACCGATTCTACTGAAAAACAATTTTTGGGACCCAACCGGAAAGTAGTGGCTGACAGAGCCGGAACGAATGTCAGCCAGCATTGTGCTTTTTACTGTAGTAAGTCTAAAACTATTCATGGTGGCACGCCAGTGCAAACTATCATGTATATAAGCATTACAAAGGGTTTGTGGACTTTAATTACACATATAGACCACTTTTTATAGCTTTATTTGATGATTTCAATTTCATTATTAGCATTTTTCATTGTTTATGTCCATCATTTTATACCCATCAATTCACAACTCATTAATAGCCAATAAACGAATTGAAGTGAAACTTACACAACATATGATGTGTGCAATGTAGTTGTGCATTATGCTTTTTCAAACAGTTTTTATTTTGAGGGTCAAAAGGAGTGATATGAGAAATTAACGCCCTGTAATCGGCATCTACTAATGCATTTAGTCCAATTTGTTTAATCATGTCCACTGTGTGCAAGGTAGTTTTCAATAAAAAATATAATTGACTGCATCGAGAACCTATAGGAGGGGCATCCTAGTTATCAATATAAAATTATTACAGGGTTACGTCCTCTACAAGGAATAAATGAATTGTTATTCTGGACGGATTTTCTGGCTAGAGGAGGGCCCAGTTACAACAACTCATAATATAATTGCTCGTTATTTCTTGGACAGTCTGAAGCAATTAAGATACTAAGAGATGACCATAAGTGTGTAGGTGTGATTTAGATACAGAGAATGCCAAACTTGGAGAACTACCAAGTACTTTTCCTTGCTCTAAGTGGTCATGAAATTCGCGGTAACTGCTTCAATTATGGTGAGAGTATTTCCTATGAGAAAATTGAGGCCTGGTGGAGTATGCTATTTGTCAACCTACGCGAAATTATATTTAGAAATAGGTCAGAACTACAGTATAATATGTAATCTTGATAGATAGGGTCATGGTGCTTAACGCCACTTTCAACAATATTTCAGTTAGATCGTGGTTGTCAGTTTTATTGGTGGAGGAAACAGTAGTACCCGGAGAAAATCACAGACTGTCGCAGAAATAACTGACAAACTTTATCACATAGTATTGTGTCGAGTACATCTAGCCATGAGCGGGATTGGACCCACAACATTAGTGGTGGTAGAAACTGATTGCATAGGTAGTTGTTAATCCAACTACCATACGATCATGACCACAACGGGCCCTATTTTATCTGGAGATATCTTATTACACTCGTAGATATTATTTTACAATCCTGCCAAGCTTATTGAAATGCTAGCTTGTTCAAAAAGCTAAACATGTATTTAATTTGATTTTATTTGACAAAATTGAGAAATGTATCCACACTGTCAATGAACATTTCTCTTTCACTGAATGTCGGGGTAAATGTCAGTGAAACGATACCTAAGTGTACATACTATTTGCCTTTTACGTGAATTGGGGAAATCCTTAGAGAAATCGTAGCTGAGACATACGGACACTCATCGAATAGTATGCGGACATCGTACGTGATGCACTGAAAAAAAACCATTTTGAGATAAATAAACCGACTTTCGGTTCGTGGAATTTTATTGTCTCTAGACGTGTGTTTTTCGCAAATACCCGACCCAAACATGAAATATCAGTTCTTTCCCTTCAAAATATCATCTTGAAGACAATTCATGTCAGATTTCGCTTTTTGTTTATCAACAGAAGCATAAATAAGTATAGTTCTTCTCTATAATGCCTAAATAATTGCATAAACTAAACATTTAAAGAATATACAAGTTCAATATGAAACATAAATAATTTCGTCCAAAACGAAAAACATTGATACTTACTTTTGCAGAGATAATGTAAGATCGTCTTTAAATGATGATTTAAAAAACATGATTCTAAAAATTATTTGTAAATAACTGCTATAAACTATATTTAAATCATTTTCTGCTTTTGTTGATAAACATATTATTAAAATCGGATATCATTTAACTTCAGAATCATAATTTGAAAAAGATGTAGTTTTATATGAAATATACAGAGGAATTGGAGAACAAAATACGAGTTAACCCCTCCCCTCCTGAAAAGACCAAATTATATACGAAAGTCGATTTACTTCTACAAAGTACACAATTAATAGGAACTGAAGTTTGTATGACTTTGTCAACAGAGCATATCATTTTTGTCGTTAGTATAGCGATAAGAAAATGGCCTTGACATATTTATGTATCTCTAAAACGATTCATTTAATTAAATGTGCATGCCTAAATAGTAGTCATCCTTGGTAAAAAAAAAAAATACAAGGTCTTTGATAATAATTGTTGGTATTATGACTTTGTTTTCTTTGATTCTTAAATTTAATTACTTACAAATGCTTCCTGCATAGTTTGGAGAAAATTGTACGTTTCAATAAAGATTTCTTTAAAAAAAACTTTTCAATTCAATGAAGATTTAAGTGCATTTGTGCAATGTTTGAATGATTTTCCGTCTAGACATATATGCAAATGTGACTGACTTCGACAATAAATAAGTCGGAAATCCCCCCTGAAACCCTTGCAATAATACACCTTTCCACTCTTTTTATCAATCATCAGTAGATTAACCAATCACAGCTCGTAAATTTTACACCTGGGTAAACAGCTGATGAGTGCACGTGTTGTCCGACATAACCACGGTCAAACATTGATAAAGTTGTAACAAAGAGTATAGAAGAAAGGCAAATATTTATGTGAACATGGTTAAAACAAGGTATCCAGAAAGGATTATTAATGTTACATTTATACCATTCCCTAAGCCAAAAACTAATTATGAAGCATGTTTACAATGGATTAAAGCCTGTGGGAGACCAGTTCAACATTACAAAAGACACATATGTGTGTTCAATTCTAATTTTATATAAGAAATAAATAATGGTTTTGAAAAATTGTTGGTGTTATATATTTAATCAGTCAAATACATATATATTGTAGAATTATTTGTAGATACGATTATTTGATAATGAGAAAACAAATATTACATGCTATTTACACAAGTCTGTAATATGATAATAATTATTTTCACTATTATTATCTAACTGATAAAAACTTGTCAATTTTTATGAGGCATATTGATTGAAAATAGAGATATACTTTAAATTCAACAAAATAGTATTAATAATTCCTTTTATATCAGATCTTACATGTAAATTTGAAGATTTTTTGTGTGTTTATTTCAGCACTTTGTTGATGAAATTCCTACAGTAAAACATCCTGATCCAATTCCCGCCACTGGAGAACAATTGTATGAAGCAAGACCTAAACCTAAAATACGCAAAATTGAAACTGAAAGTCGTCCTGAAACATGTGACAATTCTGAGTCTGCTGTACTAACTGAACATAGTAACACAAATGAGAAGGGAACTCAACAGACGAAATTGGTAATTTTGTAAGAATGGTCTGGAAATGTCTTGTAAAATTTACACAGTTTTTCAAACATGGTCATCTGGAAGTCTGGGTCAGGTAAAACTCTGTCTACTGCTATGTCCAATTTTGTATAAACAATGAATTCACAAAAAGAGGCAGCAGTTACAAATAGTTGCCCCTGCACCTGGTAATAATAGTCAGGAGTCATGATGGACTTGACAAATTTTTCGTTCACTTGCTTTTTACGCTTGGCAATTTTTGCGAATATTGTTCACAATAGGGAGATCTGTAGTTCCACATGATGTCTCTTGGACATTTGCTACTTCTTCATAATGCTGTATCTGAAAAAAAAAGAAACTAAGATTGTCTGTTTATTTTTTTTCAGTGTATTCTGGACTGGACTTCCTTGCTTATTCAGCCACATTACAACAGTTGGAGAATGAAAATGAAGAATTAAAAAAAGAGAATGAAGATATGAAGAAAAAACTAGCCAGTGCTGTTGAAAAAGACGTTGTAGCAAAAAGTAAAATGTCACCTATGAAAAAACGACAGTCATTAAAGACCAAAAATATGTTTTCAGCTGAATGTGTTGCAACTTCAACTTCAGTGAAAGGGATCTTCGCGGGTGTGTTAAGGCTGTTTCACGTCGGTTTGTTTCATACAGTTGCTCCCCTTTCTAATAGTTTACGTAATGACGTTGCATCCATGGAAACGTACTCTTCATGGATGAACTGCCCGAAGGAAAAATGTGTTTCTGCAGATCTAATGCACTTATTCCTTGTTCGTTTTGTGACAGTAAGATTAACATATATATTTATTGACTATCTAGATTGTGAATATATCATTATTTTGAATACGTCGATTGTAATATATGATCTTTGGCGCTTGTCAATCTTGCGAAGCTCCACCCCTTCAATGCCCATATATGGAAATCGCCATCGCCAAAAAGCTTGTTTGTTGACAAATACGAGAATGATACACACGCACCTGTTTACTATCAATATGATACTTATGTAGCAGAATTTCACAAAAAAAGGAAAATGTACACATCGTCAGTTGCAGATAAATGATGCTGAGAGGTAAACCTTAGTTTAAATTAATAATGACAATCTCCTGAAGCACATGTATACTGAAAAAAGGGGGTCGCATACTATACCTACCGAACTTGAAGAAAGCACATGGAGAGTCAAAATAAAATACATAAGCCTAGAACTCTATCATGTCAATACCAACATTTTCGTGATCTTTTTTTTTAAGATCGAGATGTTTGATTTGCATGCAGTATCTATTTTTACCACAGGCACAGGTGAATCAGACATCACCACCCCCTTTTTTTGCAAGTTGTGGAACACAATTTATAGAGGAATAATCAATATAAGGACTATAATGAAGAAAACCATTAAAAAACGTTTGAATCTTTATACAAAAAATATCTTGATAGGTTGGGGGTCCTGTTTATTTTTAGAATTTACATTTGTTTCCTTTACAAGTAACATACAATCTCCATAACACCTTGGCTTGGAAAGGCAAATTGTCCATACTGACAACTTGTGTAGGACCAATTCTCAATGCATACTAATAATCGACAACCAAAAAGTATGTATGTATTATCAGAGAATAACATCCCTTTTCAGAGGTTTTTTTTTCCTCAAACAAATCTTCTGTCAAGTTACTGGGGAGGATGACTTCAATTTCATCAACATCTAAGCTTCTGAAATTTTGTTGGGTCAAAATTCATTTGCACATAACAGATTTGATCAAATAAACAACAGGCGAAAACTGATCTGACACCAGTTAGTTATTCTCTAAATCCAGTTTTTCTTTTTACCAACTAACAGATCATGGTCCATACAGGTATTACATAAAACCATAAAACCAAAACCTGAAATGAAACTTAATTATGTACATTGTAATTTAAATCCAATTTTTAATTAAAGGTGGGTGATCTAGTTGTGCTACAATATCACATTTTGATCAAAGAAATTTTTATTGAGACATATATTAAGACAGATGCTCAATTCCTTTTAATATAAATATTGTAGTTTATTTAGTTATGCCAAAACATGTTCAGTAAAATTAAACCTTTACATAATTAAAAATTGCACTGATCAAATTGTATAAGCATTGATACCGGTATTAAGTTTTTTTCTTAGAAGACATACCTGGTTATGCATACATTGTACAGTGTACTGTTAGTGTTAATTCTAAAAAAAATTGTTTATATAAAACCCGATTGTAGAATGAATTTATCCTGCAATTGTGTGATTTTGAGTACTAATAGACAGGTCAAATAAACTTAAGTGTTATTTAATCATTGCATGTTTTGACAATATATGTTGTAGGCATATACAATGTATACAACATCTTACATTAATAATAATTTTAGAAGATGGTCAATATTCAGCATTTTCATTGGATTTGCAAATGTAGTTCAGTAGCTGAGTATCATATTAACTCTCTCTGCACTGAGCTAAGTTCATTGCTATGCATTCAATCATCTTGGTGATATATTAAGGGTATGGTAAATGGGCATCAAGGTAAGATGCTAAACATGTTATACATGTACATATTGATCTATTGATGAAACAGATTGATCTTCAGAGCAACCATAAATTGATTTTCAAACCATTCAAGAAAGACAACACTATTCATCTCCTGGTGATGGTCACCATCCTTTGATTTGGCCAGAAACACTAAATCGCAGCCATCAATCCTCACTTCGCGTACCTGCATGCAAAACAATCAAACGTTTGCCTTTACCCGAGGGTATTTTTGGGGCATCAGATCCATCATTCGGAAGCCACATATAATATGTGCAGTGATTTTGGTTAACCCATGTTTCATCCATGTACACGATATCATACCCTGCTTCCTTAAAAGATTTGATCTTTCTCAGATAATTACACCTATAATTAATACTAAACACTTGATCGTACAGAACTCTTCGATTATCACCTATTTTTTATAAGTATGTCCAAGATCAATGAGAGTTAGAGTAAGCTTAGACTTTGATATTTTAATAGAATCTTTTATTTCCTTATGTATTATGGAGACGGTCGGAGCAATTTTCCGTGAATATAAACCGTGGATTGTTCTTTTAATAACACAATGATCAAAGTCGTCAAAAAATTCACCTCTTTCTTTGGGTCTATTTGACTTACAAAGCCTCTTACCATTCATAATACGGTGCACTGAAGTGTAAGACACACCCAAAGCTTTAGATGTCTTTTGATATACCCTATCAAATGTGACAATTGGCTTCTTCGTTGCCTTTTCCTTACTATAAAAGGCAAAGAACTTGTTTACAAACTTTTGGCATTCCGGAGATAAGTCAGACTTTTTACCCATTTTACACAAAATGCAAAATATAACAATAATTTATGAGAGAAATACTTGTCAGGTTCGTCTAAAGTACACGTGGCCGAGAGAAAGATTTTACAGGTAAGATACATGACGTACGGATGGCTCTTCTATAAAGTACATCTACTCCCACCCGAAAAATGACAACAAAATAGGACCAAAATATAAAATTTCATCTGAGTGCAGCCTCAGCCAAAACAATAAGAAGCATTACTGTAACATATTTAGTTAGCACTTCTAATTCTAAATAAAACTCTCGTTTATTTTGCTGTTCAAAAATCTATAGTGTAAAAGATATTTGGATTTTTCGTTATTCTAATCAAAAAATTATTACTTTCAATACAATTAGCTTCTTGGTAAGCACATGTGTGTACTTGACAAATTAACATAACAATTAATAAGACAAGCTTAAAATAGAACCAAGTAATATATTCCTTTTAAACCATATAGTCGTATATAAAAATAATTGTTCATGCAAAAGAAAAGGTATTTTATTTAAACCTAATAAAGTAGATCAAGATCAAATACAAAGAACAGGATGTCTGTGTAAATCCTGTGTTCATCTTTCATTGTACATATCCCGGATGCAAGCCGTATATGCTGATGTCTTAGATAAAAAGGTCAAAACTTTGCAAAGCACATCCTAAATTAAAACCAAATTATGAGGTATAATTCGTAATTGGATAAATATTTCACCGCATGCCAACTTTTTAATCATCTTTCTTATGATGGTTTCTTTTTAATATTTTAGATAGGAGAAATATTTTTTTATATTCTTGATTGATAGTTAAGTTTATATAGAACTGAAATGTTTTATAGACATGATTTATATAGTCTCTCATAATTCTTTATAGAAAGGCACTTGTATTTTATCTATAAAACTTATGTTTTAATGTATATATTGTGATCATTGTGTATTATATGTATTACAAGTGGTGAGACTTTAATAAAATTTTGAATCTGAATCTTTTAAAACATTAATATTATGAAATTAAAAGACGCTTCTTTCTTAATTAGAATTTATTCTTTTTTGATGAGTAACAATAAAGTACAGAGCTCGTTAATTGACATGATCAATATTTTTATAACGTTATACGAAATAGTTAAAATTCTCATGTCAGTTACTGGGCTCCACAATAAAGCAACATATTAATATGCATCTAGCTTTTCTATTTTCTTTTTTTCCTTTCATATGAATTTCAAATATAAATATTTGGTGCGGACAGCAGAATCATGAACGCTCAACGATGGAAACTGGCAGAGCATCAGCATAACAAACCTGGATATTGCCGATGGCATAGTTGCCTGCAAATTCAATAAGCCATGTGAGGTAGAAATCACTAAATTAGGTCTGCGTTCAACAACATCGCAACTGTATAGCGAAATCCGTTCAAGAAAATAATAAACCGAATTGTTTTCCTTTTTTTTTTGGAAAATTTTACGTTCACGATTTATTGCTTATCATTGACTGTATGGAATTAATATTGATAAAGTGTCTGTGTTCAATATAATATCATAAGTATGTGTTGCGTCGGTAGAAAAAATGTGACAGGAAAAAAAGTCACAATATATTTTTTCCACATTTACTATACCCCGAAAAGTCAGAGTGTGTATAATTATTTTTGCTTTGTTTTTGTTTTTGACGTTTTGTTTTGTTTTTTCTTTATTTGTTTGTGTGTTTTTTTGTCTTGTTTCTGTTTTGATATTTATTCAAAACCTTGATTGAGAACCAAATTCGATTGATGTCTATGTATTCAATCCCAACTCCTTCTAATTATAAAGGAATGATTCTTAATGAGACCTTGATATATGAGAACCAAAATTTGACTCATTGATATTCACCCATCTAACTCTTTCTAATTAGAAAATAATATTAAAAAAAACAATGAATTAGCATTTACATTTAATTAATCACATCAATGATTGGAGCATTTATAAGTCATATAATAAATAACATATGAAATATATCAAATCATAACGATATAATGATGAACATACAAACATTGAATATTTCCAGTTTATAACTGTAAATGTTCATAATGTCAATTATCTCTTAAGCACTAATATTGGTGATTGAGTCTGATGTTCCACCCAACTCCACACAAGAACTCGGCAATGGTCTTCTGGCCAGTAGTGAGGTCTCTGCATAGGTTCTGTAAACGCTCCTGGAGCTGAACATGTCTCTGTTGAGTACGCTTAGCTGGTGGATTACCGACGGCATCTTGCTGGATAATAGTACGGACAGTAGCTTCTTCCTTTTGACACCACTCGATGACACGCCATATAGACGGGTGGGCATGTCCTACCAGGTTGAAGAAATTGTTGTTCCAGCCCTTGCACATGTTGTTGGTTCTGGCATCACCGTTGACTGGCATCATGTACGTTCCAAATGGCTGGTGAAAACATAGGTGGGCTACGTGTTAAGACCAGACGGACTGCTTGATTTTGTGCTGGATTCTGCTGTCTAAGTCTACCACTGATGTAAGTTGAATCAAAGTAATCGAGGAGCTCAGCTGCCTCTGGTGGGTCATCAGGGCATAGTGTTCTAAGCAGATGAATACCATTGGTCAAATCAGGTACTGGTAAAAAGACAAGACCATCCATCATACCACAGAACACTCTGAAGTCGTCGTCGTTCTTGTAGAGAGGCACCAAACCAAGCTGCTGTATCTGTCGCCATGATGCTTGTGTCAGGTGGTAGAAACAGCCCTGGTGGTTGATATGGCGACCAAATACAGCTGTAACTGCACGAAGAACTGCATCTTCAAAGTCTGGGCATTGCAATGTAGGTTGCTGGCATGGCAGTTTAAACAATAGACTGGAAGAGTTCCCTGTAAGTATCTTGACATTTATTTGGCAGGAATGCATATACTGCAGTGCCTGTTACATCTTTGAATGGAACCCGGATGGTGTATAGCTGTTTAAATGGGTGCGGAGGTACAGAGAATGTACCGTCCATGAAGATGAAGAAGGTCTGGGCATTGGCTAATCTGTCCAAACTTTTTGGTGAGTAGAAGACTAACATTCTGTTTTCTGCATTCAAAGGGAACACATTGATGAATATTTTCCAAAATTTTCCAACAAAAAATATTCTTTATCTGTATGATATATTCAGTTTAAGGAAAGGAAATCTTAATTGACCTTCCCTACAATATTTAACTCAGTAGTCCGTTAGGGGCCTTCGTGGACGTGATCGTTTGGTAGCTGGATTTACAACTACCTATGCAATCACTACCTATCACCAATAACGTTATGAGTTCGAATCTCGCCCAGGCGATACAACATTATGTTATAAAGTTTGCCAGTGATTTGTGGCAGATCCGTGTTTTTCTCTGTGCACACCGTTTTCCTCCACCAATAAAACTGACCCCCACGATATAACTGAAATTTGTTGAAAGTGGTGTTAAACATCAAGCCCAGTAGTCCGTACGTTTCTATTTTATTTATGGTTTTTTTATTGTATAGAACGCTGGGTTTTATGCAAATTCCCGATTTTTTCGTAACATTTCTGAAATTGTAATTCAAATCGTTTGACTGTTCATTTCAATAACATGCAGCTAACTAAAGTTATAAATAACGTTTTTGCCTGCATTAGAATGGAATAAACCCACAAAAAATAATGTGGCATATATACTACAATGAAATAAATTTGATAATTGGGATAGTATAGTGGTGCGTGAATATGTCAACAGATAAGAAAAGTTTTTTTGTAGATGCCAAAAGAGTTATCGGAAAAGGCAAAAATGATAAACAGTGGTCTAAAAAAAAACTACACAGAAAACTGAAGATTGAGCAGCACGAATCACACTTAAAACCCGGACGGAACTCTGTCGTGACAACTTGAGCCTTTAGTTGTACATTGTATGGCAGTTCCAGGTTTTGTATCATGGTACGCCAGTCTGATTGTACAAAATAGTTGAGTGCTACCAAAATCTGTCGAAAATAATTTAAAATAGTAAGAAACAGCAAATTTTCTTTATTTAACTATTTATCATACGTTATGCCATTCATAATATATCTGCTCAAAATCTTTTCAAAATAAATGCTATGATTAATCCGCTTGTTGTCGAATCTTTAACAGTTAATAACACTACACGAAGAAGGAATATATTATATGTATAATTTTGTACCAAATAATTTTAAAGAGTGTGATTTAGATTTGAAGATTGCTTAAATATAGATAGACCTAGATATATTCATGATTCAAAATTTTGTACTTGGAGACGGTGTCTTTATCATTCTATTTTGTTCACTTAGAGGTAGTATTTCCCAAAATACAGGTACTTTAAAATGTTGAAATGAAGTTCATCAGTATTGCAATGTGAGTAACCAAACATCATGTACACCTTGCATAGGCTACACCAAGATACATGCCAATATGGCTTGTAAACGTCCGTTGTATTTCTTAATATGTTCATAATAAAACTCTTTTCTTACGACTTAAAGATTTATACTTTTATTTTGCATATAGTCGTCAACAAAATCTATACTTATAACAGGTAATACCACCCCACGCTGTACTAGTTAAACCTTCAATGTTTACACTGTCTAAGTTTTATAATTCAGTTCCGTCATTAGGTTAACGTTAGATACAAGCGTTTTTGTGATTCAAACGCACATGTAACCACTTATGGAACAGCAGCGTCACCAAATGGGAGAAGCAGTGAACGTTCCCTATTGCTGGTGTCTAAAAGCTTTTAACTATTTATAGTTTATTTTGTTGGTTCAAATGCCCATGGAGATTGATACAGTTTTTATGTTATTTTGTTTATATGTTTGCAGAACTGAAATACAAATTATCTTGCTACTATTTAATGGGGAAAAAAACTTGGTGTAAAGTTATATGTACCGCTGTATTTCATTGCCCCTTTCTTCAAGTTTATTTAACCTAGCATACACACCAGTGGCGTAGCTTGGGTCTTTTTTCTAGTGAGGCAATTCACCGAGCGCAGCGAGGCGAAAAAAGGCTAGGGGGGTCCGGAAATTGAAAAAAAAATGTGCGATTGAAACGCATTTTCCCAAGTTTAAATGGATAATTTATGATTTCAATAATAACCGAAATAACACGCAGAAAACTATTTCGATATGCGTCAAATGACTGTGTTTGTGAATTTATTTCAGAACCTTGGGAGTGGCTACATGAAGGTTCTTCCCGAGTTTCAGATAGAATCTATATCTGCAATCGAAAAAAAAACGAGAAGATAAAATAAACTTGTATTTAAGCCCGGCGCATTTCCACTTTCAACCTTTGGCACACGGCAACAAACTATACTAAATTATGTAACATGACGGAGCCAAAAGTTTCCGTAAACGATTTCAATTAATGATGTAGAATATATTTTTATTACAAACGTTGACAAAGGTTTTTATTTCTCGTATTTTAATCAACTTTTATAATATTAATCACATTAATTTTTTTTCTGCAAAGAAATCTAGTGAGGCAGTTGCCTCATTGCCTCAATGGAAGCTACGCCACTGCACACATAGCGAAAACAAGATTACATACATAACATTGAACCATATATATGTAGATATACAGATATACTAAAAATGTATCAGTAGACTCAGTGCCATATTAACGCATGGGCACGCTGAGCAGTTGCCCGGGGGCCCCATGAGCATAGGGATCATATGCTAATCTTTGTATGCTGTGTGCGGCTTGTTTTTTAATGTTTAAACACTGATTTTTTTGGAAGTACCTATACAATAACTATATATTTAATTTAATCGACATTTACATTTATATTCCTGCGAATGGTTGTATAGGTAGCCGTTTCGGTGTACTGCTATGCCCGGGGTCCTATAATGCTGTTAAGACGGCCCTGAGTAGACTAGCTTTCCCCAGATTCACAAAACATATACAAAACAATGTAACCCAAGATTCATTTTTATTTAATTAAAATTTAATAAATTTAAATATTCCATCAGTTTCATCCCGTTCAAGTTCTAGATATGAAAATTTACAGGAATAGAAAACAGATTTGAGGGTTACGAGTGTTATCTGGTTTTTTTTCACTTCATCTGTAGGCCATTATAAAAAAGTAACATTTTATTTTGTAAAAAAGAGATGTGAGGGGAACAAAAGAAACAAATATATCATTACACCATGCACACTCAGATATTCACTATGTTTGCAAATATATCAATTTTTGCCATTTTTTTTTCAAAAGTATTTCAATTCAAAATATAATTTAACAACTTATTTTAACAGAGAGTTGTCGATTAATTCAATATGAACATCTACTGATATACCCAATGCATGCAGAGACATAATTGTGTTATATGTCTCTGATACATGAATAAGTAATACATGGATATTCAATATTTTGTTTTGTACATGACGCCCAGGACCAGGTACAAGATTGTGTGATACTGATAGTGATAGAAGTTGACATGGATAATTACACCATTTTACAATTGATTAGCAATCACTTCACAGAAACCTTTTTTTTATATATGAAATAAACAATTGATTAATTATCGAATCGACGACAAATTTAGTTTACTTTAATTAGATAAAGCTTAAAATTATATTGTTTTCATATTTGTTTTCGATAGAGTTAACAAATATTGTTACCTCCCTTTATCGGTGCGCCGGATCACTTGAGTGTTTTATTGTTTTCGAAATTGATTAAATATTGAGTACGCACACTTCGACATGAAAGTTCTAGAATATACGCGTCAATAAATTCACAGTTGAAAACATATTAATAAAGAGCAGATAATAAAGATATATGATTTTGCTACGAGACCAATGAAAAACTTGACAGAAGACGATGATTTACAATTTTACACCATTGGCCAACAGGAATCGTCAATTTTCCGCGTTTTATCCTGTCTTAATCTCCATTGTTGGCTGTATAGTAGCTCTCGTAGCACTTTTCTTAAACAAAAACAAAAAATCTTTCAGAAAATATCCAGTTTTTAATTCAACTTTCACTCTAAATACTAGAACTTTTCGAAATTAGTTAAGGTACCGATTGTAGTCACGTGACCATCATTTTATCAACAGAAATCCACGTTGACTCGCACAAAGTTGAAACATTTTCACTTTCGAACATGTATAAATAATGGTTGCAATATGCATCAAATATTGTTATGTTTTACTCATTAATTTGTATTACATACCTGACCCCCCTTTTTTATTGCATGCAATCTTAGAAACAGCCTTAACACACCTGCGTTTGAATATTACACTGGTTTGACGTATGCACGTTTCTTAATGTTGACCAACTTTCTATTTCCAACAACAGAAATTAATCCAGTTAAATATGAGAAAAGAAAAAAAAGAAGTGCAAACATGGATTTGTCTGATCACTTATTTGTAGTGCTATGTCGCCTGCGCAATGGGCTTCATCTTAAGGATTTAGCATACAGATTTAATATAAAACTGCAAAGTGTCACCTTAATTTTCAAAAGTATGGTACATTATATGCATTTAAAACTTTCATATTTGTCATACTGGCCTAAGCGTAATCGAAAATATGCCTCTTAAGTACAGTGTTATGAAAAAAAAAAAAAAAAAAAAAAAAAAAAATGAAAAAAAATAAAAAGAAAAAAAAATAAAAAAAAAAATGAAAAAGTAAAAATGAAAAAAAAATATTAATAAAGTTGAAAAAGGGCGGGAAATCCGAAATAAAGGGCGGTAAACCCGGTTGCGCTTGCGCACACCCAAGGGTTCAACATTACCAACATTTTGTACTACTACTATAGTAAGAACAAAAAACGGGGGGGGGGGGGGGGATCCGCGCATGCGCACGCTATCACTTCCGGTAGCTCCTCATCGCTCCTCCGCAAATACTAAGTGAAAACCTCTTATATACTACTCACGCCGTATTGACGATAGGCTTGTATGAGTTGTTAGGTAATCCAACTACCTTACTTCATTGAGCCACAGGTCGCCTTGTGGGCTCGACCTGTTTCTTAATCTTTTTCAGATATATAGCAAAAATATATTTTTCCATCCCCGTGTTTGCTTCCATAGAACATTAATAGGAAACCCTCATAATAGATGCATGTATTACATACTTCATTCAAAACATAAGAATGTTGGTGAGAACAAATTCTTCAAATATTGACCATAAAAAAATCCGAGCTCGTTGGGTAAATTCCTGCCAAATATGGTTAGCGTCTGTTCAGTGGTTCTAACGAAGATTAACCTGTTTTCCTCATAGAGTTTCTATACAAACCTTGACCTCCACTGGCGGGTCATTCCCGTTCACCATCAACGTAGAAACATTGATAAGAACATAAATGCCAAGTCAGTACCCTCCACCAATATTGATCAATAAGAAATTCTTGCGGCATTCGTTTCCTGACGAATTAGCAATAAATAATACCATCATGTGTACTGGAACCCATAGACAACACCTTTGTTAGGTTCAGACTATTGGGTTTTTTTTAAATTCTATTCATTTGTTCTCAAGAAGTTTAAAAGATGAAAGTTAACGGATATACGAAGGACGCCAAGTAATGGCTATAGCTTAAATGCCAATATTCTCTATAAAACTCGTTCTGTCAGTAAAAAGGAAGCATACCATTGGCAGTTAGTATTTCTTTGCTGGGGTGTATACTTTATGTGGTCAATGTCTATTTTGTTTTATCAACATTACAACCTGAAGACATTGTCTTTAGACATTATCCATTCGTTAGAAGAAAACCAGTCCTCTTCATATTTGTCTGGGTTACCTTCTTTTATATACCAGAAAGCAGTCGGATTTCGAAATAATTCTAAATAAATTCTAAATTAAATTGTAACTACTACAAGTATAAATACATGCAGATAACAAGTTGGCAATGGTAAAAAAAACCCACCCCAAAATACACCAGCCTTACTTGACAGCTTTTAATTTAATTCAGGATAAATCTGTTGACATGTAAAATAAAATACACACGTTTATATGTGTAGGTATCAGTACAAGTAAGTATTGTCAACTTCTCTATTGTCTGTTAAATCATGACATCGCCTTAAAATGCTGATGTATACCAATAAACGCCATCTTCTCATCGCACCTGAATGCATTTAAATCGTTCGTGAGTTTAAACTGCGACTTAAACTTCTTTCTTTAATATGATATGTAGATGTAAGGAAATCAGAAGCGCTAAATCGAAGGACAGACAATATAATGACCAGAATGAAAAGCATGCCACAGAAAACTAACGATTGAGCAGTTAAAACCGCGGGTAAACTCAGATGTATCAGAATGGTAAGCAGTTCATGTTCTACTAGTGGCACCCGTAATGTAAGTTTTCAGATTTGTAATTTGCAAGTTCAGTCAAACGTAACGAAGTACATATGTCATATTTGATTGTAACTTGAACTCTGTTTTTAACATACATTGTAACATGATTTACTTGCCGTCTGTGAGAAAAGTTTCAGATACCACTGGGATAATCAGTAGCCGTAACCCGAAGAAAAACAGGAAATACAATTGGGTGGAATAACGTTTTATATGCATCATATTCATCAAAGAGGAATTTATGTTGATGAAATGCTGACACAGAGAAGGAAATATGAGCGTTATGGTATTGATTGTCACAGGTTAAATGTAGAATATTGGGAAGGTGGAATATTTGTTCTTACAGCGGACCGCCAATATCATGCATGCAAGGAACATGGGATACTCCAAACACCGGACATTCATTGATGTCCCGAACTTAGATCAAAGTGTGTATTAAAATTCGTCTGACGCAACTAGATGATTGCCCCTTCGAAGTAAGTTTACCTCACAGCGGAGAAACGATGCCATATTTCTATACTCAATGACCACACCTTTATATGCAAGGACCGTGGAATACCCCAAACACTCGTTGATGTCCCTTCCTTAAATCGAGATGTAAATTAAATTCTTTGCACAACTAGCTGATTCTACCTTCGAGGTAAGTTTAGCTCACAGCAGAGAAATGATACCCTATTTCTATACTCAATGGTATAAACCTATTTAAAGGTTTGGGTGAGTGATTGTTGTTTAACGCCAACTCAGCAACTGTTCAGCTAGATCATGACGAGAACAAGTTAATTTTCAATGTTAACAGTTTGTATCTCGTAATATAAAGGTTTGTGTAAACGTAATTTTTTATATGTTTTATTTCAAATATCAATAAAAAAAAATACAATTATGCATATTTTAAGCTATAATCCATGATGTCCCATCAAGTAATGTTAACGAATCATCATCGTGACCAGTAAAACAAAGACGGAGGCTACAGAATACAGCTGTATATTCTTTGACAAACCTACAAAAAGATATATATTAATGTGAAATGATTGCATAAATATACCAAGGATGAAAAGATCGAAGGACAGACAATACAATTGCTAAAAGAAAAATGACAAACAATGCTATGCAAAACATTACACAGCGAACTAAAAATCAAGCAACACGAACCCCCCTAAAAACCGGGATTTACACTCATGTGCTCTGGAATGGTAGGCAGTTCGTGTTTCACATATGGCATCCGTCGTGTTACTCTTGTTACAAACATGGTGATAAATCACGGCAAACGGAGCATATCCATAGTCATGTGTGACACATATATTTCGTAACAGTTATTGTGGCGACCATAAAACTTTCGAAATGATGACTTCAACTTAATCACTAGATACTCTCCACTCACCAAACTTGGGTCAACTAACAGATAAATCCTTGAATTTATGCATTATTCATGAGTCATTTTAAAACGTGTTCAATAATATCCACAACATGGTTTACAGGCAATCAAATCAGTTATTTAAAAGAATATGATTTCCTTGCAAATTAAAATGGTGAGAAGAAATAAGCGGATCTCAGTATGATCGTATAATTTCTAATATGACTATTCTGGCCAATAGGAACATTTGAGTATTACAGAAATGACTAAAATAATGTGTTATTTCATTGATTTGTAATTTCGCAATTTGTCAAGATCTATAGCTATGGAATTTTTTTTTTTATTTTTGCTATCAAGATCAACTTTTTATTAAGTTATTGGTTTTTGTTCAGCTTTATATTGATGTTTGTTTTAGAGAAAACCGTCAGAATACGGGTACACAACAGTGTGTTCATGTACCAAACGGAAAGAGAAGAGTTAGGACGTAAATATATTTGAAAACATTGATTTATATTCGCTTGTGTATATCCCTCTATTTCTGTGTCCCTGTTTTGTGGTACTGAAAATGATAACTAACAAATCATAAAAAATGACACTTACGTGCAGCACTGTTCTCCGTATTTTGATATCCTAATTGAACTTGGAATGATGTTGATGCGACCATTATTTGTGTACTTGTTGTATTAAGCTTGGGTGATGTTTGTATACCATGTATAGCTCGTCGTCTTCTGTCTTTCCCATCAATACACGTCTGTAAATAGACATATGTTTATAATAAATATCAGTATCAAGCCCATGAACATTAGTTTACTGTATTGTAAATATATCGTAATCCGCAATGTGACATTGATAAAGTTACTATACACAGCAATTAAAAAGAATAACACATATTAAATTTTAAGAGAGGAGACATATTTTATATCCCCACCATTATTTTGTACGACTGCGATTTGCGATCGCATACGATACAAGTCGATGGTGTTTAACACCACTTCAAACAATATTTCAGTTATATCTTGGTGGTCAGTTTTTATTGGTGGAGGAAACTGGAGGACCCGGAAATAACCACCGACCTGTCGGAAGTCACTGACAAACTTTATCACATAATGCTGTACACCTCGCCCTGATCGAGATTCGAACTCACAACATTAATGGTGATAGACAGTGATTGCATACCGTATAACCGGTAATTTCTGCGATGTGAAATTTCTGCGGTTTTGGTCTAAAAAGAAAAAAGAGACATTGAATTTTTGCGGATTTCTTTTTCTGCGGATTGTAAATCTCGGCACCGAAAAAAAAATTGTTTGTATTACAGGAAGAAACAAGTGAAGCGATGTTACGATAAACAACTGGTGCACATTACAGTGATCCTTAGAAGTAAAAACATATTTAGTTCTTTAGAAAGTTTTCAAACGTTACAACTTCTGAATACGCATTTGGTCAACTTCAAATTTGTCTTGAGAAACTAATTTTTCACTGTTTTCGCGATCTATTTTGATGACAGGAAATACGAAGTCAACAGTTGGATCGATATCGGTATAAACTTTGATATATTTGGGATATATATTTTTAATGTCGAATTTTCATACTTTATCATATAACAATTTTTTTAAAAGAATTATGATTAGAAGCAATTGTATTCAATTCTTTTAGTATAATGTAGACATAAAAACTCAGGTTAACCGGAATTCTACTACCAGTACATTTCTATTTGTTTGGTTTTTAGATGCTTCCTGAGATCACGCAGTTTGATATTATTCAATCGAAGTTACTAAAATTAAAAAAAAAAAAAAAGAAATGTTAATTTATGAAATAACAATTTTAAATATTGCTTTAATAAACTTTATTATGATTGTAAACATTTAATCAGGCGATTGTTTCAATTATTACCGGTGTCAGCTTGGTACAATCATATCTCTTGATCTGGAGTAATTGTAATTAACAGGGAAAAATCATCATGCCACAGCTAAATAACCTTTAATTGTTGTGTAAACATGTATATAGTACCAGGTTTTGTTTATCTGGATATAGTAATTACGACTAATTAAATATTTGACACTTTTACGGCGGAATCGGAGTTACAGTTTGAAAACGTATTTTGTACGGGACATTAAACATTTATTTTACATAATATTCTGCGATTTTAATTTCTGCGGTCCGCAGTTGACCGCAGAATACCGCAGAAATTACCGGTTATACGGTATGTAGTAAATTCAACTACCAAACATCACGATCACGACGGCCGCACGATACAAGTAGATAGAAGGGAATCCCTGAACATAGAAAGACCACTACATATGGCGTTGGAAATTATGGTCTTGGCTTGGGACAAACACACAAAGGTGGCAGGTTAAACCGGATGACATGACAATAATGTTTCGGCACTGACATAATTTAGTACACATATTTGTTAATGAAATTTACATTTCCTAAATAATGTAATCATTATATAAAAACAAACTTCACCTGCATGATGCATAGATAACTCAAGCCGATTTTGGTTATCCTGTTTAAGCCCTTAGATATTTTTTTTAACCTCCCCCCCCCCCCCCCCCCCCCCCCCCAAACAAAAACAACTTATGATTTGCCTTTTCAATAATTTAACTTTGAACGCACTTAAAAGTTGTCTCAGAAACGAATCGTGCACACCAAATTAGATATCTGCATGTGTGTTGTTATATCTTGTATATCTTACCTTTGTGCATTCGGGAGACCTATCATCTGAAGGGCAGACATAAGCAGAACATTTGATTGTGACCGATGATGACGTTGCAAAGCGGAAAGCATACATTTCGATGCTAAGTTTTGTTTTTCTGCCTTGCCACTAGGGTCATGTGGTACTATTGTATTCCATTTCTGTTTAATGACTGATGCTTCATTCACACAGTTCCTGGTTTAAAATAAAAGAACATTGTCACAATGATATTTGTTCAAGGCGACAATGATATTTTAAGATGGGTTATTTAATAATCCATGTGTAACGTCATTTATTCAACATTTCAGTTATACCGGTGTAGAACTGCATTATCAGAAGAAACCACCAACATACTGCAAGTCACAGACATAATTTATTATATTCCGTCATATCGAATAAGTTCGCCTGTGGCAGATGTCAAATTCAAAAGCCTTCGTGGTAATAGGCACTGATAGTATAGATGAATGAACCTAAATGATATGTATCGTGTCTTTGAACGGGATATGCGTAACACATTTATGTTTGTACCCGAGGACCCTAGCAGTACGGATTGAAACTAAATAATTGTATTGAAGTAAGGGCGAAAAGTGTAACATGGTTGAACATATAATATAATGTCTTCCCCTCTACATCATTCAGTTGAACAGCAGACTCGCAATTTTATTACTTTTCCGGCCCGTGGAATATTTAAAAATCCAAGGGAGATAATCGTAAATATTTTCCGCAAGATGGCGCTCCACAACCCAAACAATTATACGTACTTGGAAAACTACGCTTTTCTTCTATTAAACCAATGAAAATGATTGAAATATGATTAAAAATCACATTTATATTTACTAATGGTCATGATTTTTAGTCTGGTATAACATCGGTCTGCGATGAATATAAAAATAACGTTTTTTTTTCTTTACCTAGGAAAATCGTATTTTTTTCTTGTCGCGTATGTTTACACATTTTGCATCTGACAGAATAAAGTTCTAGCGTAGGAAAATATTAAAAAACTGGTTCCTTGGATAGAATAATATCTACACTTCATTGGGTAGAAGGGAATTTACATCACTCGTAACAGTTTAAGAAAATAGTCCATATTCCAGCGTCACCCAAACTCCTCCCATTTTGCTCGTATAATCAATATTTACACATGTAAACAATGGGATAACGGTAGGCATGTGAGGTAAAACACACTGTTTTGATGTACAATGCAAATTGTCTAGAAATTCGATGCATTTATCCCATTCTGTCAATCGCGTGGGTTCACAACTGCAACCCGAACTTATATGCACCCCCCTTTTCTGAATTATGCCACCAAATTCAAACTGTCAACGGGTGCATGAAGGCAGACCACCAGGCCCTTGCATAAACTGTAAACGAGAAGATGTGACTAAGCGCTACAGGCACCTGTCACAGAGGCGAGATCAACCACTGTTTTATACTTTTGTCAAAAATGCATATGCATTCAAAGATGACGACTGTATTTGTAAAATGTGTGAGGCTCGATTTAGAAAATCACTCGAAATGTCCCACGATACAGAAGCAACATCAAGCAAATGAAAATTGAGAAAATATGATACAGCCATAGATACAAGCTGTGCATTTGAAAAAAAAATGATTTAAATTTAACAACAGCAAACTTTGACAGCTATGGTAATGTGTCATTTGATCCATGTGAATACTGCAGTTAATGCAGAAAATAATGACTGTAGTAAAAAACATGTATGCTTTTTGCAACATATGAACATATGTGAAAAAAAATGGTGACCATTCGACATCAGTTAATGTTGACTTTTTCCAGTCGTGCTTTCAGATTGAGCTAGATCAGAATAACAACGAAGCATGTACATCTAGTCAATTTGTTCTCTGTATTGATCGCTACAAGAAATATAAAAATTTCAAACCCCAACTAGAATGTTGCATTTGTGACAAAAGTATATACAGTCAAATATTTGTTGGTGTTTTGGATGACAAGATTGACATGTTAAACATATACATCAATCAGACATTGCAGATAGAAAAAATTGTAGTCAAAAGTACATTTTGCAAAACCTCTGTCTGTCTCTCATGTTACAAACACTTCAATATATTTCTGAAAAATCTGATCTTGCCATGGCTAGTTTAGTTTATGATGATTTTATTTGTTAAATTAACAAAAGGAACAGGACACATGTTTTACCAACTTATGAAGTTATCTCCCATTAATACAATACATTAACATAGTATAATGATCATTCTGAGTATGCATATAATACATATAGCAATATATTGTAAACAATTAACGAATTAATAAAAAAGCTGTGTTGGATGGATGCAAGCTTGGAGAGTAGATAATTATCGAGTAATTATACTACAAGGAATCTTTTTGAAGATTTATTAAATGTTTGATGATATTAATATTTTCCTCGTATGTTAAATCATCGGACCCACAGGTTAGTAGATTCAGATCGCTTGTCTGTACCCAATATAAATTGTTCATCATAATAAGTCTTATTTCAGCATAGTTAGGACAAGTAAAACAATAATGGAATGCTTCTTCCCGTGGAGCTCCATGGCTAGAACAGACCAATTTTTAGAAGATTGTTTTCCACAGTATGAAGTGATTCAAACAGATGTGATTGTCATTTGATATGTGATTGAAAACTTCAAGTCATATCGCTCTTTGTTAGTGTCTAGCTTAAACTTGAAATACAAACATTTTGTGGACAGTTCAATCCAAGATTTGAGCATCAACATTGATAATGAAAGTGTATGTCGAGTACATGAAACAACAAACTTTGTATATCAAATGTTAAAATCTACATTAGGTTCTGCTCTTCTCGTTTACAGTCCCCCCCCCCCCCCCCACCCCCCCCCCCCCCCCCCCTAGGAAATCACAAGAAGAATGGTGTACAGAGTTGGTACAGATTTGGCAAAAGCCTTGCACTCTTCCATCTTGCATAGCAAATCAAAAATAGACAAACTTGAAGAATCAAATCAAGCACTGAAGACAAAAATTGATCATATGCTATCGGATTAAGACTCTTCTTTGAACAAATTTATTTCTTTAGAAGATTCTTTAAAAATGTTGAAGGGGCATGTAAACTCCTGATATTCATGACTTTAATTTGCAAATTGAAATCAGGAAAATGCATCCTGTTTTGTGGACCTTTATATTTAGGATGACAGCAAGTGAAGATGAAGAAAAAATGTTGAAAAAAGATACTTTTCACTGGGAAAATCATTATGTTAAGTGTAGTCCCACTCAAAGAATTCTAGAAAACATCAGATTGTTCCTTCAATTGTTTATTTCCAGTTGTATCTTTAACACTTTTCATTCTCACTGTACTCAACCTCTTCATCTACTTATGACAGATATTGTCGATAAGTACAGTGGTTCTTCATCTGAATAAGGTTAATTTTAAATTCTGATACATTTGTGTATGCAACTTTTCTATGGTATATTCAACATATTCAATTAGAATTTTAAATTAGAGCCCCAGCTGGTTTTCTTTTATTATTCACATGTTTTTGTGAATTTTATTTTGGAAAAAGTAATTAAATAATGGATCGTAGTACAGTATGATCTGCTTTTGCTTAAAAAAAAATGTTAAAAACATTACACCCATCTCCCTGTTATTTTAAGAAACATCTATAAAATAGTAAATATTGGCTAACACGAGTTCTGCTCAAGAGTCATTACGAGGATGTACTATGTTTGTCATAATATTTTATATTTGTTTCATTATCATTATTTTCATTCATTTGTCTTTTATAACGTCATTTACATTGAAAAAAGTATCACTTGTATCAAGTACATTGACATCAACATGCTCGTGGTGGGTCTCTATGCATGATTTGTATGGTGAATCCACCAATAAAACCAGTGGACGTGTTTGTATATGTTAAAAAACAGTTGAAATTAATTTTTGATATTCCAAGATTTACCATTGCATATGAAAATATGACTGGTTTTTTTTCTCAAGTTCATTCGATAGATTTGGTAGACCATTACAGTTGATTCTTGTTTTGTTATACCTTCATGGAACAACTTTACATGTATTTCGACCGAAAAGTCAGCTTAACAGGATTACTTTTACAGTAATGTAATTGCTCCTTACTGTTGTGGTTTCATAAAATATTTTCCAGTTATCTCAAATTTGGACTCATCTGATTTTAATAGCTGTAGATATAATAGACAATTATTCTGACTAATTTCAACATTTTTAATACAAAATAATATTTGTTTTAGTAAGAAAACATGCGTTTACTTACACTCGTTCTATAAATAGAGCGTTAAAAATTCCGGAGTATGTGATGATTCTATTTACCTCCCTTTGAATCCAACCAAAATGTGACACGATCTCTGACAGAAAAAAGTTCTAGTGTATGTTTAATTACAGAAAATGTTTCTTTGAAATACCAATATAGAAATCTATGGAACTATATATATGACTTTTTCGTGTTGTTTGAAACAACTTCCGCCATTTCGGTGTCGCTTTAATTTCTGCAATACTCCTTTGTTACAAAATGTTAAAGCACCGGGCCTCAAATTTATATGAAAGAAACAATTTTCTATGTTTTTCTCGCTTCCTCGGTTATATTTGACGCTCGCAACGATTAAAACGAGTGAATGTTCAACACTTGGTCGATGTATTCTAAAACGTGTCCGATTCCGGTACAAAAATGCATGTGACAAATCATTTGAAAAGACGCCATTATCGAGTCTGCTCTCCGACTGATTGTGTCTTTTTTTTCTTTTTTACTTTTTTTAAGCTTGACAATCTCGATTCATTTGATATATTACACAATGTAGACATATACCTAATCAATATCGTAGTTATATACTTGCAGTACATAATAAAATGAGGAAGGCTTTTTCTTGGCAATATTAGTAACTGTGGGACGAGATTTTGAAATATATATAATCCAAAAACGTATCGAAGTGTCATTTTAGAATCTTTGTACATACATGTATTTGCTATTCGCATAAGCTAATTCACTTTGCAGAAATCAATTTTAAATGCGATCGGTAGAGGGTTAGGGCTATGGTGTTTAATGCCACTTTCAATAATATTTCAGATATATTGTGGCGGTCAGTTTTATTGGTGGAGAAAATCACCGACCTGTCGCAAGTCACTGACAAACTTTATCACATAATGTTGTACGCCTTGCGCTGATCGTATCTCGAACTAACAACATCAGTGGTGATAGGCACTGATTACATAGGTAGTTGTAAGTCCAACTACCATACGATCACGGCCATGACGGTCCCGCGATACGTAGAATATATATAAAGTCAATACATATTTAACAACTCTTTTACAGCATACTTTTTCGATATACTAGCACGTTCACTTCAGAAACTTTATTTTGAATACAAATGAATTGACAATCAGACAAAACAACTTAATATATTAACCCGTCGCTTTGGTCAGTGAGCTTCCAGATTACATGCTCGTTTGTGGGGTTTCTAGTGGGAAAGGCTTTGCATTCCGTCGGTTGCAATTTGTGTATAATATCTGCAAAATAAGTAAGGAAAGTCATTATAATTTTTAAGAAAATCATAAGGTCTTGCAGTATTTACAAACATTTTTTTTCTGACGTTTATTTCAACAATGATTGTCAACAATTTCACCAATATCAACAAAGCAAAAAAAAAACTATATTTTATCGTAAATAATTTCACACAAAAAGTAATATGAAATATGCCGACTGAAATTAAGATTACGTGTTGGAAGCGTCATAAAAATGTCGCGGAATTAAACGGATAGTGGGATGATAACCCCCCTTCTAATATTTGGCTCTTCAACGGCGATACAGATATAAACATATATGTTTTCGTTCATTGTAATCTCACGAGTTTCTATAATCCTAAACATAAACGAAGATATGGGCTGGTAATTTGCATTTTTTTCCTAAAATACAGAAAAAATCATCACCGAGTTAAAACGTAGCGCGTAGTAATCCATATATGCAAACATTAACACAAGCGTGAGCAATGAATAAATAAATTTAAAAAAAACCTAAAAACCTGGAAGTGAGATATGATCCCCCTAATGACAAACG
The DNA here is from genome assembly GCA_963383655.1 of Bathymodiolus septemdierum. Classification (NCBI taxonomy): domain Eukaryota; kingdom Metazoa; phylum Mollusca; class Bivalvia; order Mytilida; family Modiolidae; genus Bathymodiolus; species Bathymodiolus septemdierum. The sequence goes on from OY726523.1 coordinate 15,929,195, forward strand.
TCGTGAAATCCCAATTCTCAAATAAAGTTAGAAAATGTCTATGAGAAATATTTTTCCATGAGAGACGGCCATAGGATATAGGATGGCATGAAGCTGGATCCCATGTTTGTCCAGTCAATGGGTCGATGTGTTCAAAGTTACAGTTTTAATCATAATAAACGTCTTGAACGATCTGACGTCCAACTGGAAAAGTTTTGTCTTCAATCCTTAGATCTGTGCAGTTTTACTATGGTATTTTTGTGTCAGAAATTATGTGTCTTTTAAACTCGCTCCACTGCACTCCACTCGGAAAGAGGCATACTTTCTCACACTGGTGGAAGGTGTACCTGATCTTCAATATGTAAGAAGAACCTATTATTCTTGCTTTCCAAATATGGTAAATTACTACATGTATGCGTTAACATGTAATTATACGTGGCATTATCTCTCAGGCCGGAATAATGATTTATATCTATTACAATTTTTGAACTATTCATTATTCTCTGTACGAATACAGATTTAAAGATTTAATATTCCAATCATATCTTCTATGATGGGACAGTAAATATCACATGAATATATACTGACAAAAAAAAACCTGGAAATTTAGAAGTCGGAGGGCGCACATTTGTCTATATCCATCATGAACCGAATGTTTTAGAGAAAAGTTTGAAGATACCAAGATATCAAAGGGAAGCCGTAAATCGAAGGACAAATAATACAATAGCCAACAGAAGGATAACAAAAATTAACAATAATCTACAAAACATTACATGCCCAAAGACTAAAGATTGAGCAACAAAAACCACAATAAAACCGGGGATGCACAGCTGTCACATCATTTGTTTTTCTATATGATTAGAACTTTCATGAACTAATTTTATTTTTCCACAGTAATCCACAATGAATTTCATATTCTAAAAAGGAAATAGGTTCACTACAATTGTTCGGTATAAGGATAAATAATAAATATTTACCTGGACCTTCCAAAAATAAGGTAAAACTCTCTCCAAGCATGGCTGCATTAGAATTTGATAGGCCGTCAATTGATAACTTGATGTTATATGTATATATATATTTCATATAGATTTTTTGTACTGTACTGTAATGTTAGTGGAGCCACTACAAAATAAATACTTAATAATATAGAATGACTTCAATTGATGTTATGCTTTCCACGTTTATTTTATTCTTCTGAACATACTGTCCGTTGTAATCCATTGAGATAATAGTGTGACTGTGTCAAGATTTGAATGTTGGTTATATATTCAACATAACCTTTAAGCTACCTCACTTTGCAGTGGTAAAGGATCCATCGGGGTCGTGATCATAATATGGCAATTGGATTTAAAACTACAAGTGCAATCAGTGCCCATCACCACTAAAATTGTGAGTTCGAATCCCGCTCATGGTGAGGTGTACTCGATACAAAATGATGTGTTAAAGTTTGACAGTTGGTTGTAACAGGTCGTTTGTTTTCTCCGGATTGCTCCATCAATGAAACTGACTGCCACGATATAATTAAAATATTGTTGAAAGTTTCGTTAAACACCATAATCCACAACCTTTGCTGGAAACGAGTATTCTTACATTTATCTGAATGTTATAATTCATATTGATTGATTTATTGTTTTATCAAGTCAAATAGTCGGTATTACAGGTGTATTTAGTTAACAATCAATAAACGATACATCTACAACACTTGGGGTGATCATATTGGCGAAAGCTTAGATAGAATAAGGAAAGTAGGGGTATGATGGTTACAAGGTCACACATTGTTCTTTGAAATGGGTCATCAGTGACAAAACAATTATTGATTATGAAATTTTGGGCGCAGGAAGCGTAGCATTCTACAAACACAAGGCTCTCATTTACGTTCCATACTGAAGCCGAGTTGTGAATTTTGGTTGCATCGGTACAACCAGCGTACATCACTTATATATATATATATATTATGAAACGCAATGCGGTTCAAAGGTAATGGTGATTGTGATTTTGTTACTCTGAATCCTTAATCACGCTTCAAGTTTTGTTTATACAGTGAAACCTGTCTAATCCGAACTTCACTGGGACTTTGTGTTCAGAATAGAAATGTGTTTGGTTTATACAGGTCAACAAACATTTCCGTCATTGGGACTTTATTTAACGTATACATTATTCTGGTTTATTCAGAGTTTGGTTTAGACAGTTGGTTCACTGTATTTCAATTCAAGAAGTAAAATGTTTCATGCTATTAACCATTATATTATACAAACATCAAGTCAACAAATGCACGGATTATAGTGGAAGACCCGGGTGGCTCAATGAGTTAGGTTGTTGGATTACGTAATAACCCATATAAGCCTATCACCAATACGGCGTGTGTTCGCGCCCGGCTTTGTTAATCACAAAAAGGTGCACTAAAACTGGTCGCCATGATATAGCTGAAATAGCGTTAAACACCACAAATCAAAAAAATCAAATGGGATTATAGTGCATCATCAGTAATTGAAGTACATGAGGATGCTTATAAATGTTATGACGTAAAAAAGGAACTAATTATTAGTGTCCATTTCCTATTTCTGTATATACTTATAAATAGCTTTGTAATTCTTTATACCGTTTATGATTTATTGATTGGTGTTTAACGCCAAGATTAGCAGTATTTCATCTATATCGTGGCGTGAACAAATTGTATTATTAATTTTATACCGTTTATGAAAAATAATGATACCCAACAATTAGCGTTTGATTTTTAGCTGACTATTTTTGTTCTTTCCTTAGTGGGATTCGAACACACATACCGTTGGTATCGCAAAATAAAGGCATGCAAGTAGTGAAATGTTTATTGGAAAGGTAAATTTTAATTAAATGAATTGTAATTAATTTTGAAAACAATCCTGTTTCGACATGATATTGTGCTTCATAGTTAGGTTGCAAATTCTAAAATAATGTGTATATATTATATGTATTGTTAATGCGGTTTAAATACAACAAAGCATCGGGTTGCAATTAAATAACCCTCAAGTATATTTGATGGTTCATCTTGACGTCTTAATTGATATGCATAGAAAGCTTAAGCGGTGGTGGTGAACAATTCCATCAATATCAACAAAAAGAACAACCAAATCTAACACTAAATCTTTGAACACAATCACGACATATGATTTTGGAAATACAGATTCTAGCTTGGGACAATACAAACCTATGACGGTGTTAAGCCGGTTATTGAGATCCCCCAGATATAAAACAAAAACAATGCAAATCTTACACAGATTCGCTCCAACTCGCAAAGACCACACATTATCATAAACTTGAATGTCAACATAAACCTTGTAATGCCTTTTTATGTGATTTTCCAACAAAACCTTGCTGAAATCAATTTGTATTAAGATATGGCCGTTATATTTTATATTATGACAAGTATATTTACTCAATAACAGTTTTCACGGTTGCAGAAACTAAAGTTATTTTGTCATTGCAAGATAGCTTGCCATAGTGGGAACCATTTCCTCCTAACATGCCATTTTCTATTTCTACATGATCACCGTAAGTAATTGTTATTGGTGAATAGGCCTATAAAAACAAAATGAATGTCTAATAAGATTCTCATTTGTTCATTATTAAGTTCATGCATTGCGACATTTGAAAATATTATAAGTTAATGGTAAATATATGCTTAGAATTGACATCGTATAGATTTAAGAACTCACACGAATAGTTCTACAAAATATAACATATAATTTATGTTTGCTATGAGCGTTTTAATATAGATTTTGTTTTTTTCTACTATGGATTGCAATTTTATTTGTGATCACCAAAAGCATACAGCAAAATTTACACACGGAACTATTCTACACTGAGTACAATCAAACCTTAACTGGAGGCAACACTTGTCATAGGATATTGTGAATTCTGATATATTTTAAGTGAATTCATGAACAAGATTTGTAGTTGTTTAATTTTGTAATAGCAAAGATTGCATGCCTCATCGATCATAAAATCAGGTTTAACATCTCAAGGTTTTGTGAAATTCCCGCCAAAACATCTTGAAGAAACTTGCAAAAGGACTCTTATGGACAAATGATCTGATTTCGCCAGTAAAAAAATACATCTATCCGAATAAAAACGTTGAATTTTAAAATGGAATTCTAGGTTTTGTGAACAGAACTAGACATGGGTAATATTTCGTTCATGAACATTTTAAACTTAAAATGTTGACTTAGGTAACCCAACTTATGTATGCCAAGAAGTTGCCATCTTTTATTCTGAACTTAATATTCTTTCCTTGCAGATACAATATGGTGTTGGTCTTCTGATTTGTCTTCAATGTTGGACAGGTTCTTATATTACTTGTTTACTTATTGATTTTAAAATTGGGTTTTCGAATTGTTAGGATCGAACACCAAAGAACATAAAATAAGTTCAGAAAAAGTGTACACTAAGCTATTAAATGAATCTCATGTTTTAATTTTGATTTCTTAGATGAATGTGAAACATACAAAATCTCGGCAGATGCCGAATAAATGTGTTCGTACAATACGTACATCAACAGAAAGTATATTATGTTTAAATAGTTTAATGAATACAATGTACATGTCAAATGTATTATCATATTTTACATTGGCCTTCGATGCCATTATCGTATGGTAGTTGGCATCTAGCTTTGTAATCAGTTTTATATCATTAGACATTTTCAATAACTATCTACGACACCGACAGGTAAATTGCACGGAGCTATATCAAAATATATTAACAACATTTAATTACTGCTATATCGCCATTCAATCTGTCTGTCTGTATATATGCTTGTATCAGTTTTTATTTTTATTATTTAAAACAAATATTTCCAATTCCTTTAGTGTTTATTTCTTTTTCGAAATTTACGAAAAGGCGATTAGTTTGTTTATTCTTTAACATCATTAACTGTAAAGAATAATTAAAACAAAAACCTATATTATGAATATTTTACCTGCAGTAGCTTCATTCATATCCCCAGGTTGATCTGGATTTCAAACGTGTACATAGAAAACGTTTTGAAATGTAAAAAAAAAGATGTGCTCGATTGCAAATTTTGATGGTTTTTGTCGTTAGAAAATAACCGGATTAAGGAGCTAGATAAAATGAGCTTGGGAATCTATTTCTCAATTATTGAACATAAAACTCTTATTTCAATGTCAAAACTATTTTTTATTAAATTAATATTTCACCGCAACGCTTAAGGAAAATAACTTAGGATTAGTAACCTTGAAATTTATTTATCAGTGAATAGATGTAAAAACCAACAAATCAAATCCGTTCATTTCAGTCAATGTTGAAATAACTTCATGTTTCTATGTATAATGGATGATGATACAAAGGAGATGGTTACAACCCTTCACCCGACCCTGACGAGATGCTCACAGCACGCAACATAGTACCCTAGGCAGCTGCTGCAAATTTTACTTGTGATGATTCGGCCACACCCAGATCCCTTGCTAAACATTCGTCATAGAATTTCGAACGAGCAGATTGAAAATTGGGACGGATGCGATGTATTTTCAAATTTCTCCTCGCACAGATATACTCGTTTTATTTAGCCAATGGAGAAACACCAGAAAGCCTTCTCCGTTTGACTAGAACTACTCGACACTTGTTTTTAAATGAAACAGGACGAAACTAACACCATTTTACCAGTAAATAGAGTTATGTACTCATCATAATCTTGCTCTTATTTTCAATGGAAGTATTGCTACGGTTCACACTGAGATATTATAGATGCATAAAGAGAATTATGTGCAATGGCCAACAATAACCGAATAGAGAAAAAAAACGAGGTTCATGGACTAAGTTTGAAAGCGCAGTCGGTGCAATTGATGGAACATCTACAGAAATATATCGTCCGCAGATCGAACCACAAGAATTATAGTTTTCTGGGCATCGACATTTCCATGCAACAAATTGGTGTAATTGGACCACTACACTTCTCGGAGGACTGCATACTTTTGGCCGATAAGATTTATCCAGATCGACACCCAACAGTTACGCTATTTACAACACAACAAATAAACCGCAAACCAGGACACATGAGGGACCGTTCAATATTTATCAGATTATTGGGGCAGTGCATTGACATACTGGGCACATACTTTTGTTCTTGTATGCGCCCGCAGGTCAAGTAGATTGTCTAAATTATACATGAACTGGGCACATACATTTGTTTTTCACACAAACTTTGTAAAAAAGTTTAAATAAACAAAATTACTCTGATATCATGTTTATTCCATTGCATGTTCTGACTGGGCAATTAGTTTTTTGTTGGTTCAACAGTTGACTGGGCCTTAAGTTTATTCTATAAATTTTATTGCTGGGAAAATAGATATTTTGAAGAAGGTAAAACAATGCACCGGCCCATCAATCTGATAAATATTGAACAGTCCATGAAAAAAAGTGTACACAAAATGCAAAAGACCTGTTTCAGAGTACATAATTCTAGTTGAACATGATAGGGGATTACAAAAATTATATGGCATTGGAACCTTTGTGGAAATATCCGCGGCGGCCGAAATTAATAGACATTGTCGAAACGTATACAGCCCTGGTAAACCAACGTCGGACAATATTTGATTAAACAAGGGTTCAATGCGAGATTGTTAGTTTTTAATCATTCGTTACCGTTAATGATGTTAAAAATTAAACAAACAAATTGCCTTTTCGTAAATTTCGAGAAAAGAAAAAAAAATTAACGGAATTGGAATTGTTTTTTCTAAATAATAAAAATAAAAACAGATACATGCATATATACAGACAGACAGACCGATTGATATTGAATTAGGCAACGTAAAAAGGACATATGATTTGATATTCAGATAAATATGCTCGTTATATGGCGATATAGCAGTAATTGAATGGACTTTTAAAAATCATGTTATAAATACATTTTGATATAGCCCCGTGCAATTTACCTGTCGGTGTCGTTGTAGACCGTAGTCGTAGACAGTTATAGAAAATGTCTATTAGCAAGGTTTTAGTTCGCTTCCGACTCGGTTTTGAGATGTACTTGATACAACTTGATATGACTCAGTTTGTCAGTGACATGCGCCAGGTACTCCGGTTTCCTTCACCAATACATCTGAACACCACGTTATAACTGAAAGTGTTGACATTGGCGTTAAAAACCCACACCCTAAACCATTAACGTGTATGTAATGATAAGCATCGTTTTCGCAATTATCGCTTACCTTTTGTTCACAATTGTCGCTCAATGTTTTTGTAGTTGGTGTGCATACATCCTCACTAGATTTGACGATTCTAGTTTTGTTAATATCTGGTTCATGTTTCAAAACGACTTTACCATTACTACTACAATCTGAAATTCAACGTAATATACCATAAATGCGATCACTGCTGGTTTACAAAACGTTCTCTCTAGGACAACGGGTCATTATCATTACCATTCGAAGTATTCGTTTTAACGTTACGCCCTTTCGTTTGTCCAGATCTAAGCACTTCTCGTTTCTATTGTCATCTACTTAGATAGACAGAGTCGAATGATTCGAATATTACTAGGAGGAAAAGTTCAAATATACCAAAAGGGTAATTAGAAGTCGTAAATCGAAGAAGTGCGGACAATACCATGACAAATAAAAAGTTAAAAAGGCAAACAATGGTCCACAAAATACTACACAGAAAATAAAATTAATCCAATATTATGACAAACAGCTTAGTTACATTCGATGTAATACATATACAATATTGGTCTGTTGACGGTAAATATAGAATTTATTTCACGAGGCTGAGAAACGGGGTGAAAGACGAGCTTTCACCGAGTCAAATAAATTCTATATTTACCGTCAACAGACCAATATTGTATTTATCCTGCAATCCACGATGTCCTAAAAAATCATTTTAACTCGTAAAAATGCATTTTTTATAATGCATTATATCCCAACGGAATCCTCACTATTTGGCATAGTAAAATACCAGATTTTTTTTACCGACAAAAAATCGCAAACAAATAGTTCTCAAAAGGAAGTGAAATAACTTTATTTAAATGAAGATTTATTGATTAAGATGAAAATCTATATAGAAAATTGATAGTTTAGAACCTTAAATATATATATTTAATATGTTTTTCATAGATATGAAAACACATTAATTTATATCGCATACGTCACATGTGTGTGTACGACGCTCATAAATGTGCACAGATTGTAATCATTACACATCGACGGTTCGAGCAAGTTTTATGTAACCTAGACAGAGTAGAGAAAACAGAAAGATTAATCATTTATTTCAACAAACTGAACTGATTCACAGAAATGTATTTACCAACGCTGTCAAACAATACAAGGCTCAGCTATGATGATTTGTGTACAAATTCACATTCAGTGTGTTGACATGGAGGACTGCTCCGTAAAACATAGAACTAATTTCGCTTGACATATTTGTATTGGCACAATAGGAAGAAACATTTGGATTACTTCGACACGAAACATCAGAAGTGCTACTGGCTGTATAATTTGTGGAGGTTTTACGAGGTAAGTTTGCTGAAAACTGCACTGATACCAAATCATTTCTATTAGTTTCAGTGTTGCTGAGGATGTTTGATATTTTCTTGTGTCTTTCCTCACTCAATGTTGAGTAATTATTAATAAATACCACATTTTTATGCCCTGATATTTGCATAATATCTTTCCCTTCCACATTGTTTTCTCTTAACTTCTGGACGGGATAAGATATTTTCTGGCACTGATTGATTAATGTCTAATTTGCAACTTTCCTTCATTTTTTCATGAGACTGGAAAGTTTTCTTTCATGCACTTTTCTACCTGTTTCTAAAGCTCGCACAAATAGATTATGTATTTTGCGACAATGCAAGTATATAAAGGAGGAGAAGCTAATACCAATCCTCTGGACTTTACATAGGATTCAATGGAAAATTGGAATTTATTTTTATAAGAATAAAATAAAACTTTCATATATAAATTGAAGAAAATCAAAATAGAGATCTGATTTGGTGTCAACAAGCAACAGATATGATTTTAATTACTATATTTAACTTCTGTTTGTATATCATAATCAAATGAATTAATATGCATTGAAGTCTATGTAGAATCCCCACCAACTATTTTCTTCATATCAAATTTGCTATTATTAAACCATAATCCATGGATTGGTAAATTACATAATGCGATATCACTAAGGAACCAAGAATATTATGGACATAGGTTTATTGCATAAGTGTTGTGACCAGAAAAATATTAGAGTGAAGGATATATTTTTCTGGAACGAACAATATTTACATGATAATGTTGGCTGTTGCGAGTAATGACTAATGTGCGAATATATTTTCTGAGTCAGGTCATACAAAAATGCATTATGAAAGCTTGAAGCTTCAAACATTCAAACATTGCTAAGCTAGTCTGCATTTTGTTCCTTTTTTCTTGTTATTTTATTAGTAAATATATAATAACATGTATTTTAATTATAATCAATGCTATATTAATGTCTTTCAGATGAATGGCTGAGTTAATGGTCTAACAGTGTACAATGTACATGTGATGTTTGAAATAAGTGCAAAGACTATAAATATGAAAGAAATAATTGTATAAAAACCTATGAACGTTTTATAAAAATCTGATTAAGCAAAAGACATTTTTCAAGAACTATCACTCAGTTGATGCATACAGGCCAGGGGTATGTGAATCAGTTTCAAATGGAATTGCACATAATAAAAAAATGTACTGTAATCCTGATCAACAGTGAGTAGAATTCCAGCAGATAAAACACTAGTTTCAACTGACAAATCATACAACTTTGTTGGAATTTTGCAAAAGAAAATTTGTTTTTAAAAAAAGATGCAAAATAATTGGAGGAAGTGACTGAATACAATTATTCCAAATGGTTAAAACAAATTATATAGATATTTTGTGGTGTCATAAAGAATTCAGAATATAAATAATTATCTATAATTTTAAAGTGACTTGCTGCAATAGCAGGAATATGTGATCTATTCACCTTGAAGAAGTCTACTATCTGATATGTTGAAGTAATTGATGTGAATTAATTGAACATTTAATATGAAGAAATTTTATAACAAAATATATGTAGTAATCTTAGAGTTTGATGTTCAAACTGTACTGAGTTATTTAACCATATAACTCATAAGTGTGTTTAGTAAAGATTGTGGAGTGTGACTGCCCAGAACGTTTCTGTTATAAAGGATGAAGGATGTCAATTTCCTCATCTGTTGGAGGGCATGCCCTCTTTGGTTTATTCCCTTTGTCCTGTAGTTTTAGCTGCTTTTGTTTTGTTTTCAAAGCTTCCCTGTCAAGTTATAAATGATTCGGATTTGTTTAAGATTTTTGTTTGTTTTTTATTGACTTCTAGGATTTTTTTTATCGTAAAATATGTATAAAAATATGAAATTTTAAAATCGATTATTGACATTGGTTACGGTTCATATTTTAACTCCTTCACAGGAGAGCAAAAACACAAAAAAGTAGTTCCGGAATATATATAGGCGGGGCTTAAAAGTTTATTCGTAGGTTTAAAAGTTTATTCGTAGGCTGGAAAGTTTATTCGTCTAGTACGAATAAAGCAAAAATTTATTCGTATAGCATATTTGTACCGCAAATGTACTGATTGCAGGATAAAATACAATATTTGGTTAGCAGGACCTGTCCCTTACGTGATCAACAAATGGAATAATGGCAATCTTAAGGCAAATGATTCGGTATATCCAACGTCAACTATCATATCTTTCACACCAGTGGTTGACACGATGTGAGATATTTGTCATGACGGATAAACCACGCTTTTCTTACCTTGTCTTTGACTGAAAAATGTACGCACGTTCGGCACTGTTGTCCTGTCAAATGACATACATTTGTAGTCCCACAATAAATGGAAAGAACCTGTTTAGTTTAGTTTATAATTATTTTATTTGATCAATGATACAAAGAGGATCAGACACAACTGTTACCAACTTATGGAGTCTTCTCCTATATATACAATCATTATTACATTATATTGAGAATGCACAAGAAAACAAGAAAAATATAATTTTATCATATAATATAGCTGAAAATAGTAAACGAATAAAAAGAAATGAGGAAAAAGTATGTGTGTGTGTGCTTGGATGCTGGATGGTGTTTGGTTAGTACATTAAACGATTAGAAATCGCTTAGACCTTTCTATAAATCGAAAAACTGAATCAAAAATAAAACAATTATCTGCATAGCTTCCTGATGTGAGAAGTGAAGTATTGATCAATTGAGACAAATCGCTTATGCTAAGAAACAGATCATTTCTTATTTCAGAATATTTGGTACAAACAAAAAATAAGTGGTTCGCATCTTCTTGGGGGCACCGCAGCTACACGCTGGGCTAGATAAAATATGAACCTTGTATATATCATGGTTGAGGAAAGAAGCTGTACATCTAAGTTGTGTTAGGATCACGTTTAACTTTCTAGGGCCATAGTAATAAAGGTTGGGAACTGAGATCTTATTTGATTGGCTGTTAAGACGAATAACGTTTTTGAATTTGGATAATGAATCAAATTTTCTGATTGCAATGTCAAGCTTATTCTATTCTTTAACTGTGGAAGGAATAAATGACGAATTGGTTATAGAGAATCTACAGAAAGGAACTATTGAATTATCGCCATTTCGCAAAGGGTATATAGTAGTACTCTGAATAGTTGGGGGAACTAGATGACGGAAGTATTCAGGTGCCATTCCACATTTTATATTAAAAAATAATTGGAGAAAGAACCTGTATTAGACGTGTGTCAGAGGTTATAAATTAGTATAGTGATACGGAACAAACCATATGCGCTGTAATAGCGTTATTTCATTAATGCGTTGTCTACTTACAGGTCCAAATGGCGGTATCGAAATTTCGAAATATATTTCACAATACACGATATAAAATCAGTATATGGCATGGAGCAATTAGAAACTTGGTCGACAATTAAATCCTTGGATTTCTCTTTGAAGAATTGTTTATTGTAACGGGTTTATTCTGCAAATTACTGAGAAATAATTTTAAAATTAATACATATCTTACCGAAGTCTGGTAACTTTAATGTTGAGGCGGTCATAAGACAAATCGCCTGTAAATATAGCATCGGTATTCTGTATTATTTGTCTTACAGCAACATATATAATTACTAAAAGCACATATGAAGGACACATTTGTACAAGTAAACAAATGTATTTCTACACAATTCAAATTGAAAAAGTACTGTCAAAGCCTGATGCTTACATTTAACCTCAAAGTGTAGTTCGCGTCTTTAGATTTCTATATAAACATTATAGAAAATCGAAGAGTCAATTAAGAATGTATAATCCAGAGATACGCGTAATGTTGGGCACAAGACACAGAACGAAGACGAAAAAATACAACATAGAAAAAGCTAAAAAAAGATGGACATTATACATATAGTTCAGGGGTGGGGTGGGGAGGGGGAGACGCATGTTAAGTGTCGTGTGCATAAATCGATTTATCACGTGATCGCATGACGTGCCACTCAACGACTATATTGAATGGGCATTTCCTGGGGATTTGTTGATGTTTTGATAAACCAATCAGTGTTTACTATATGTCACAGGTGAGTAATTCATGTTAATGCATAAAAGGAAAGTATAAACAGCGAGTACATATTGATTTTAATACATGGTGTTGACGTAAAAATGTGCCATTTCCTGAAACTGGTGACCTCAATTTTATACATATTACATCAAAATTACGGAAGACTTATGCTTGAAAATTGAACATGATGTACAAATATGATTTTTATGACAAAAAATATAAAAAGTTGTTATAAGTCGTCTTAAATTATCTCGTTACGGCCTCCCAAAAGTACCCAATTTTTGCTGGTTTTTTTCGATCCGGCGACTAACATCGTGTTACTTTAGTACGATCGTTTCACAGAAAAATAACACACATTTTACAATTTTCTTGATAAAATTGTCATCCAGACTTATAATTCAGATGCAACACATGAACATCGATTAGTAAAAGAAATAAAAATGAGACGGAATTGATGCAAAAAGTTGCTCAGGAATACAGAGTAGTAGCACGCAGTGTCCCATATTTTTTGTGAGCAAGGAAGATTTCATTAGGATAAGGGAAATCTTGTCCACACCTTGTTCATGTCTTTAAATCTTTGGTATATCCCATTATCAATTTTCATGTACATTTGTATGAAACCATTCACATGAACTTCCCAAGTGAGATTTAATGTTTGTTAATTAAAAAAAGAACTTGCTTGGGAGTGAAATTTGTCCTGAGAGGAATCTAACCAGCTGCTACTCGATGTTGTCACTTGGACGGACCATAATTTGAATGACAGATAGATCGACTTCCGGCGATCGGTTGTATAGTTCATAAAAGCGTGCCGTGTGCAAAGATGTGTCTCCCTCCCTGCGTATAGTTGAGGCTTGCATATATCGTTTTAAAGATGTTGTAATCATGTAGTAATATTTAATTATACTGTTAGGCGGATGCATATGAATGTTAAGATGGAAACTTCGTTTTTTATGGTAACAGATTCGACAGAGAAAGAATAATTAAATACTGGTAATATAATACGGAACGACCGTCATATATATATTTGAGCTGCCAAATTTTGTATTCTCCCTGGACAGGATTTGAACTCACGCCATTGATACTATAGGGTTATTGCATTAATATTGTCCCGAGCAGTATATCATATTGCACGAGCACACACACACACACACACACACACACACACACACACATGCAATAACCCTTTTATTACATAGTAATATATATTTTATGCCTAAACATTTTTTATATAAATATTGTGTGTTTTATTATATTTAAGTGGAATATGGAACTACTTCAAATATTCATATTTGAACTAGTGCAATATACATTTTATACTGAGCATGCAAATACAAGGATATATTGCACGATTATTTTCCATTGAAAGTAATAGGAAAATATGTATTACTATACAATGAACTACAATACAAGACCAATCGTTTAGCCTATGTCTTACGCCCTCAACCACATCTGCTAGTAGTATATGGGTACGGACAAAGTAGTATTTGTGGAGGTTCTATCGGAAGTGATCGCATGGGCAACCGGTAGTGACGGCACCGGCCCTGACCTGAAGTGATCGGGTGCGCATGCGCGGATTTTTCCCGCGTTTTTTTTCTTACTACAGTAGTAGTACATAATGTATAAATATATAAAAAAAATATATAAAAGAAAAAAATATTAAAATGATTAAAAATATAAAAACAAAAACAAAAACAAACAAAAAGTAAACAAAAAAAACAAAAACAAAAATTTTTGAACGGGTACGGGAAAATGGTTTATAACGTCATGTACTAGAAAAGCAAGTAACTGAAATTTCAAACGTTGTGGTTTGAAAAAATACGGGGAAATGTTCTAATAACGTCATATACTAAAAAAACAGTTACGATGTATTTCAAACGTTGTGGTTTGTGCAATTTTAAATGTGATTTTTTCAATGTCTGATAATTATTTTAGAAAATGATTAATAGATATACCCTGTTTTTAAAGCTCTCTTATTTTTTTAAATATTTGTATGATTTTAAAATGTCTTTAAAATGTTAATGTATTTACACTGCATTTAAAGCTCTTGTTTTAAATATTTGTATGGCCTTTAAAAGGGCCGTTAAAATACGATGGTTGACTTCAGGAAGAAAGCCAACCATCATCCTCTTCTGGTTTCAGGACTCTTGGTCGTGGAGTACATGGGTATGATGTGACGACTAGGTGTTTCTAACAGTCGTACACAATCAACACCCCCGTACATTCTTTCCTTTCAGGACCCCTAGACAGCCCCACTAGAGATTCCATGGACATCTCCAGTAGGACTCTTCTCTGTTGATCGTTGTAGGTTTGTCCGCCTAACCTCCGAGATTCTTGGCTGTTGTTGACGAACAAACCTACAGTGTCTTGGATCACATCCCACAACCAGTCCATTCCACCACCCTCTTCAGTGTAAAATATTCCGGCAGAATCATCCTCCATGTTATAAACATGCCGAGCAAGTATGTGCGCTTTTCTAATCTTCATGGTTTTTCAGAAAATGGAATAGTGGTAATGACGTATATTTTTGGTCCGGGGTTTACATAGGAAAAGTCAATTATTACGATGGCTGTAATTGGTTCATCCTGTTTCATTTCTTTCAATCTGATTAGCTGAATTTTCAGTGATATGATTGGTTGATGCTTAAAACATTCCATTCCTCTTCGGGTAGGGTTTTGAAAACAAAAAGATTACCCTCCAAGAGCGATTTCGATCATCCTTCAA
Organism: Bathymodiolus septemdierum; assembly: GCA_963383655.1. NCBI lineage: Eukaryota > Metazoa > Mollusca > Bivalvia > Mytilida > Modiolidae > Bathymodiolus > Bathymodiolus septemdierum. The sequence continues at coordinate 15,944,453 of OY726523.1, forward strand.
AGTATCATTAATATAGTCTCCCAAGATAGGGGTGTCTTTATGTTCCAAGTAAAGCATGATTAAAAAATCCAAATTATATTAATTCCAACATTTTAGAAAAATTACGGGAAAATGAAATAAACAAGTAACTGATATTTTTTAAACGTTGTAGTTTGTAAAAAGTACTTGAAAAAAGTATGGGAAAATGATTTATAACGTCATACACTAAACAAAACCAATGGTTATGCATTGACACTGCATTTAAAGCTCTTGTTTTAAATATTCGTATGGCCCTTAAAAGGGCCGTTTTAAATATGAGGAATTTCAAGATGAAATCCACCCATCATCCTCTTCAGCCTGCAGAAATCTATAGGGTGTAATAGCACAGGGGAATGCTGTGATGATTAATTGTCTCCAACAGTCATACACAATCAAAACCCCCGTAACTACTATTCTTTTTGATCCCATAGATAAGCCAACTGTAGATGACATTGGTATCTTCAGTATAGCTCTTCTCTGCTGACCATCGAAGGACTGTTCTCCGCCTCTCTTGCTAAATTCTTTGTTGTCATTAATGTACAAATCCACAGTTTCCTCTATTAAACTCCATAACCATTCCATTCCGCCATCTATCTCATTGAAAAATATTCCAGCAGACTGATCTTTCTGATTGAAAAGATGACGGACTAAAATATGTACTTTCCGAATGTTCAACATCGTGAAGCAATCTAAAACAAAATGGAATGCTAATAATGACGACATATATTTTTGATATATTTTCGCACCGCTTTATATAGGAAAATAAAATTGAAATGGGGGTGATTGGTTCATCCTGTTTCATTTCTTTCAATCTGATTAGTTGAATTCTCAGTGATGTGATTGGTTGTTGTTTAAAACCTTTCAATCCTCTTGTGATAGGGTTTTGAAAACAAATAACATTACCTTCCAAGAGCGATTTTGATCATTCTTCAAAGCATCATTAATATAGTCTTCCAAGATAGGGGTGTCTTTATGCTCCAAGTAAAACATGATTAAAAAATCCAAATTATATAAATTCCAACATTTCAGAACAATTACGGGAAAATGAAATAAACAAGTAACTGCTATTTTTTAAACGTTGTCCTTTGTAAAAAATACGGGAAAAAAAGTACGGGAAAATGTTTTATTACGTTTTAAGCAGATAACAAATCCCCTTGTGGTATATTTTTTTTAAATTTTTATATAAAAACAAATCATGGATAAGTATACTACTGGGGGTATTATTTGACGGCAGAGAAAAAAAGATCATTTAGGAATGTATTTTTCTATCATTATCAACATGATTACTTCGCAAGATGTTTACTTTGAAATTGAGGGTCTGTGGTATTATCATATCTACTGTAAAGGGTGGATTAAGTTTACTCAATAAAATGTTTGTTTTATAACGTCATATACTCTGAAAACAAGTAACGAAGTATCAAATTTTATATTTAAATATGAAATATCCCCAAATGGAGCCCATCGAGGACACCTTGAAAAAAAATTACAATGTCATCGTGTCAAAAAATAAAGTAACGGTTTCTTCTGTTACTAGTGCTTATTTCTGACGTCACATGTACCAGTTTACCCCATCGACGTTGCTTTTTGACGTCATTTCCGACCAGAATATCTGAAATAACTGCTATTTTTCTTTTTAAATTGTGATTTGAAAAAGACGTTTTTAAAAGTACGCGAAAAATAAATTTTTAATAACGTCATATACTCGAAAAACAAGTAACGAAAGTTGTTAAACGAAAAAAACCAAGTACTTGAATCATTCGGTTTGTGCGATTTGTGAAAGGAAGTTGAAGTATTTAGACGAAGACGAAAAAGACATTGAAAGAAGTTGAAGTATTTAGACAAATGAGGGTAATAACAAAATTACCGAACTCCGAACAATCTTACAAAGGGAAAGGCAAAACTCATAATAATATAAACAGACAAAATCAGTCAACAACCGGAAAACTGTGAAAACCGTAATGACCCTGACTTGGTACAGGCATTTCTAAAGAAATGGTGGGTTGAATCAGATTTTAAAGCGCCAAACCTCCCGCTCTCATTACGGTTCAAAGGTTCCGGCTATCACTATAACAGTATTTAAACACAGGAACAAAATAGGTAAAATAGTTGTCAAAGCAATATCATATTCAGTGAAGTAAATGTGAAAGACACTTTTACGTCACACAAGAAGTTGAAGTATTTAGACAAAAAAGAAGAAGAGGTTGAAGTATTTGAAACATTGTGTTTTAACTTTTGTGGGATTTCTGAAAAGAAGTTGAAGTATTTAGACAAAGATCAAAAAACAATTAACGACGTATTTGAAACATTGTGTTTTAACTTTTGTGCGATTTCTGAAAATAAGTTGAAGTATTTCGACAAGAACGGAAAAAAGAGATTGACAGAAGTAGTAAGTATTTTTAAAGTATTATTTATAATAGAAAGGTTGCACTCTACATTACATGAATCTAAAATTTGAGGGTTCTAAAAATAATTAAAATATTGTTTTCAATGAAAAAGAAAAAACACTGCATTTCTTTTTGTTTTCCTTTTTCTTTTTTATATATATTTTTTTTCATTTTGTTCAATAATATAATAACATAACATAATACCAATATATATATATATATATATATATATATATATATAGGTCTGAAAATTAAACCAAACAGTGTTAGAATTAGATTTTAGAGCTGTCAAATTTTTGTTCTTCCCTCGACGGGATTTGAACCCACACCATTGATACACTGCAGCACCATTCGCTTAGCCTTACGTCCAGCGCCCTAGACCACTCGACTACATCCACTCCCTATATATATATATATATATATATATATATATATATATATATATATATATATACAAAATTACAGTTGGTCGTTCTTTTAAAGATATTTTAACAATATCATAAAATGACTATATTCCTCAAATGTTAATGTCACTACAGTTTTTGAGGGATGCAGTATTTCAGAGTCAGGAATTAACCAAAATTTGCGAATGTCCACACACTTGTAAGGCAATTATATACCAATCATTAAATAGTCTCCAAGGTTCTGTAAATATTGTGTTGGTCGTTCAGCTTCGAAATCTTGCATTGCCGAATTAATTCCTTCTTCAAACTGGAGCAAACTGTTTAACTGTGATCCTATGAATCGTATCAAATTTGTTTTCTTCTGTAGTAATCTGATAATACCGTTTTTGCTGATTATAAAACATGTAAATTCAGTAAGTCCATAGACAATTTCTTCATCATAAATGAATGGTTGGTACTCTCTCTCTCTCTGGTACGTCATTTAGCCGTAATGTTTTAGTTTGAGGTATATCTTCTTTTTCATTTTATTGTTCATTTTCTTTTTCAGTATTTGATTTGTTTAAATCGTTGTCCTTCACTATCGTGTCGCTGTCCGGTAGTATGCTTACACGTCTGCTCTTCTTAGGAACGCTCATTTTAAAATGATGTGTAACTTCCCAGTCTTCAGTAACGGGTTCGAAAAGCTGATAGTAAAACTCTTAATAAGTATTGATGTCATGAAACAACGTTTGTGAATTATTTACAGTGAGATAAAACATGTTGATTGTGAAGTGAAAATCAAGAATGATCAATGATGTATTTATAGATATTTTTAAGGTCGTCTAAGCTTAAGACATGCTTCATCTTATTAAGATGTTTGATTTTTAAGCTTTTTTATAGTATTTTCTGAAATCCACGAATTAAATTTTCTAGGCCATCCTAACCAGCTCACAAGTACTTCTTTGACTTTATTTTTGGTTCTACGTTTTAAAATTTGATCAATTTGATAAAGATTGTCTGCTTCTACTGCTACTTTTTGCATTTCGTTATTTCTTAAATAACCTTTTATAATATCTCCGTCCGAATCTTTATGTTGATAAATAGGTACATAATTTAAAAGAAAAAAAAGCGTTTATAAATAGTAAATATTTCGTCTGACCATTTTTGTTGATAACCTCTTAAGAATGTTTTTTTTCAGATAGGAAATTCTCACTTTATCTCTAACATTAAATTTAAATAGACGTTTCTTTTATTTCTTTTTAAGATCTTGACTTTTACATGATTTTGTTTTTAATTTTCTTTTAACCAATTGTGCTTTTAATTTTCTTTTAACCAATTGTGCTTTTAATTTTCTCTTAATCAATTATGCTCTTAATTGTCGTACAATAAAACTATTTTGAGTTTCGGGTTAATTCATGTAATGCAGAGTGCACTGTATTGTTATAATTATCTACAAATTGGTGCAAATTGTCAATATATCTATAGGTTTGCTTGGCGTGGAAATAACGGTATAAAATATTCTTAAATTTGGCAATAAAAGACTCTGCAAAAGCTGCTTTGTAATTGCTTGTACTGCCTACGTGGAGTATATTTCTATCTTTACAAAATTTTGGGAATGTTTTATTCATAAATTCTTGGCCTCGATCTGTTCTGAAAATTTCTGGGAAAAAATCAGTTTCATTTAAAATAGATTTAAAAGCAACTAATACGTCGGTTGTTTGTTTTTAGATTTTAAAGGATGTAGATAAGCATATCTGTTGAATACATCTATCACGACTAAGACAAAAGCAACATTATTATTATACTCTTTAATATTAAGTCCATGAGATCGCCGTCCCACTGATAATTAACACTAGGAACTTTTATTTTTTGAGTAGAGACTTTGCGAACCACTTTTCTCGGTACACTGTAGGATGGCTGATTTTGCAACCATTTCTGCAATCGAACATTTCCAATTGTATATTTATTGTCTTTAATAACAAAACATTTCAAAGCTTTAAGTACTGCTAAAGCAATAGGACTTTTTGGGACGTACCAAATTGTATTCAAATAATCTTTATAAGTAGACATTTTGTCTAAGAATGATTATTTCTAGTTTTGTTTTGATCTGATATAGTCACCAAATTGCTTTTCCAGATGTGGACTTACTTGAAGAAGATTTTTTTATTAAATATATGGCAAGAAGACAATATCAAAGTAGTCTAGATAAAATAAACTCTTTAATGGAATTTATTGCATTTTTTTTGGTATACATACGAATGCATCCTACTACAGCGAACGGAAAAGTAGTACTACACCAATATCATCAATTCGTACTAGAAGCATTCTGTGAAGACATTGGAGCCAAATTGAATGATTCACGTTGTATAGAGTGTTTCCAAAGTTTTATGAGAGAAGTCGTATCTAAATAAGTCTTTTCTTTTGTAGTGAGTGACACAGAATTTTTGAAGACTGAATTTTTGGAGACTGTGAATTGGGTAAGTCTTTAATGAATACATTGATTTTCAACATTAAAAAAAAAAAAAAATATATATAATATTAATTTTTAATACTTATGATTTTGCTATTCATTTTTACAGAAAGTAGAAATGGATGAAGAAGACGACACTGAGATGAATAGGGATGACAAGATGAATAGAGACATAGATTGGGTAAGCTTAAAAAAACTAAAAAATTAACAAATAGAGACGTAGATTGGGTAAGTTTAAAAAATATAAAATTTTAAACCAAAATTAACAAAATCCATTTTTTTTACAAAACCAACAGATCCCTTACTTTTCTTCTTCCTTTTGTCAGGATGAAGACTTAATAGAAGAATCAACAGCAGAGGAGAATAGATCACCAAATACTGAAAATGAGGAAAATTTTATTAACCAATCAGAATCAAGCTTACACAATATATTTATCTAATCAGATGTATTAACTAATCAGAATCAAGGTTACAAAATATATTAATTAATCAAAATCAAACTTAAAAATATATTTAACTAATCAGAATCATCATGTATTTAGTCACTTTAAAATATTATAATTATCCCTTAATATATATTTTTTCTTTTTTTATCATTTTCTTTATAGGCGTCAATGATGAGTGCCAATAAAGATAACTAAGTTGCTATTACTAGGAAAACGATAAGGGGAGACGCAGAAATGGATACTGAAAATAATGCAGAAGAAGAAGAACTGACGGTGAGATTAGATAATGGGAGTTTAAATAATAGAAGTAGGGAAAAGTTTCAAATTTGTCTTACCAATCTACTACCAGGCTGAAATATATTGAAAAATTTGACCATTTGCTGATCATCCACCAGTGAACGTCTACGGTTGATAACACTGTACGATCGTTGATACATTTCACCGTTTTTATCTGACACTATGTAGTAAAACATTTCCCATCATTAATAAAATCATTATTAAATAACTGGTGTCAAATTAAAATGTTTATAGTATTACATGTGTGAATCCCGTTTACGTGACACAGACAACACTGGCAGTGACTATATTACATAAAATACATTACAGTATAGAGGTTCCCAAAACAAAAACGGATTATTGGTTTTCAAAATATAATAGGGTTATGCATCATTACTCTGTGAGTGTTGCGGTGGTGGTCGTCGTCGTGGTAGCGGTGGTCAATTCCGGTAGCACACATTCCCAAATTATGATGGCCTACAGGTTCTCAAAACAGTCAAGTACTGATAAAATCCCTAACATTCCGTCGCCTTTTTTATAAAATTTAAAATATGATATAAAAAATATAAGATTTAAAAAAAAAAATGTTAGACCTTGCACTAATCTTTTTTCTTTCAGGGGTTTATTTGTACATTACCTCCAGAACTGAAAAAGATCATTTATAATCATTATATCACACACATTTGTAGAAATAAAAACCTCATACATGAGGAACTACAAGTGTTTCAGGGCATTAATAGATATCACATTAGTAGTACTTCAACTATTATGAAAGACCTATATTAATTATTTCCAGAGATTTTTACTTTTGAAATGAAATCAAATTATTATGACCTTGTATTCATGGAGAGATTTAAGAAATATTGTCCTTGTAATCTTTGTTTAATTATTACCAATTTTAAAAGAGAATTGAGATCTTTAGGTAGACCCGTTGAAATGTTCATGCGAAACATAGCTAGATCTCATTTAAAGTCTCTTTTCTTCAGATGATTTTAATTATTTTTATATGTTAATTAGAACCCTACTACCACCTGAACTGAAGTGTAAGATTTATAAGATAATTGTTTCCGATATGACAACACAAAAGAAGAACTTGATGAATGAATTAAAATTATTTCACAGAATTGACAATTTCTCTGTACCAATTCAACTTTTAATTATAAGCATGTTAAAAAATTGTATTCTGAATTATGGCCTTTGACAAAAAGAAATATTAATTATTTGATAGATGTGTACAATTTAATGAAGGATTGTAATTGTTTTCACTGTAAATATATCACTTACCCCTATATTCTTTTGGTTAGCTACAGATACTTTCCAAAGTTTTCTTTTATAAGATATCACATCTTCTACATGAAAGCAGGATTTAAGTACTAAAATCATTACACATCATTAAAACATTTGTTTTTTATCAAAATTTCTACTTGCAAGAGGCAGAATCATTTATTATTTTTAGGAATTGATTCAAGGATTACCCACAGAATTGACAGAACATATCTATAAATTTCATGTAAAACAGAGTTTTACAAAAACAATTTTTACACAATGAGTTGTTCTTATTTTTTATGATAGATAATCATTTTATTATGTTTATCTTGAGAGAGGTATTTCCTGATAAATTTAAATGTATGAGCTTAGACAATTTAGATTTTTTAGTCATGCTTTACTTGGAACATAAAGACACTATCTTAGTACACTCTGTTAATGACACCTTCCATTGCAGCAGACCAAAACAGTATTGAAGTTTTGCAGTACTTGTAAAACGCTAAAAACCTTTCATTCAATTTAGTAAATGTCCTTCGAACACCAATTTTTTTTAGAACCTATTGTAAGCAATGTGAACATGACTAAGATGAAAAACGAAAAGTCCGCATTGAAAAATTAAAACAAAAATATATAGCACAAGTCTTGTTAAATCATCCATTAAACAATTAATAATTAAAAAAGTATTTCTCAGACAGTATAAAAACGCAAAGCCTTCTTATTTTGAAGACATGCTTACAGTATGAAATGGTTATTGTATTGTGGGTCAGTCTTTGTAGAATTAGTTGTGTATTTTTTCATAGTATTTACTGTTATGCTCATATTATGTTGTACTTAGTACTATTATAGATATCACAAAAGTTATAGAACTATGTATTTTTTTTCAAAAGTTATTTCATATCTTTCTTTCAGTTTTTCAAAAGTTATTTCATATCTTTCTTTCAGTTTTTTCAAAAGTTATTTCATATTTCTCTTTCAGGAACTAGGATTCTTCACATCCTATACCTTTGAAGATGTAATCTTTGCTGAACTTTTTTCATAGTATTTACTGTTATGCACATATTATGCTGTACGTAGTACTATTATAGATATCACAAAAGTTATAGAACTATGTAGTTATTACCTCAAACAAATTATAGAACTATGTATTTTTTATTTTTTCAAAAGTTATTTCATATTTCTCTTTTAGAAACGGGAATTCTTCACAAACTATGTATTCTTATGTTATACCTATTACTATTTTAATATTTGTATCACAAAAGTTATTGACATATTGTTATATTGTCTTGTTAAATTTATGAAAAAAAAATATGAAAAAAATATGAAAAAAATATAAAAAAATATATAATATAATAAAAGTATATATATATAAAAAGAAAAAATATATAAAAGCTAAAAATTAATAAAAAAGAAAAAAGATAATGCAGCCTATGTCTTTATTATGATTACATTGTAATGTAACCATGGTAATTACATAGCCAGTCAGAAGCCTGGATAATGCAGTGTCTTTTTTATATGACAAATATGAATCATGTAGACCTTTTAAAAAAAAAATGGCTACATCAGGGGTAGAAATTGTAAAGTTTATAAAACTTCAAGAAGAATAGATTTAAATGTATATCTAAATGAAAAAAAAAATTCAGTTAAAAGAAGCACCCTAAAATATAAAGTATGGATTTTAGTAGACACCCTTGCGGCGTACCCGTCAATGTGAAAAATGCTGATAAAATAAACCACATTATGAGCATAAAGGACTCCCGGTGTCAAATTCATGTATGATTGTGAATGCTATGCTTCATCGATATCTTAAAGCAATTGGTGTACACGCTAATACAATATATAGCGCATACAACAATGGGGTGAAATTCCCTCATGCTTGGTTGGATATAGAAGGTCACGTGGTTGATAATACGTTCGTGGAGGATATACCTGAACTTCTACTCAAAACCATGAAGGAATCCTCTACATATAGGGCTACTCCAATTAAAGAAGAGGATCTAATCTTAGGATATCATGTGACACAAAGTCACGGTATCGACGATCATGATATCACACAGTTTGAATGGATGTTGTTGAATGAAGATAAAAGTTTTGCCTTATCAAAAAACAAACTTCAACTTGGTCAATATTTCAAAATAATGACAATACATGTTGCTTAAGCATAAAGCTAAAGTAGAACAAATATCAGAAATGTTTGTTACAAATTGCTGGTGTTGTAATAGAAGCGACTTTTTCCTGAAGGTGTGTGGCAATTGCAAAATTGCAAAATACTGTAGTAGAGAATGCCAAAAGGACAGAAAGATTCATCAACTAGTCTTTTTGAAATCAAACACATATTGATCAATGTATTGTTAAAGTTGTGAAAAAATATATGTTAATGTTATGAAAAAAATATGCTAATGTTATGAATAAAATATGCTAATGTTATGAAAAAAATATGAAAAAATATAAAAAAAAATTATATATAAAAAAAAGAAAAAAAAATATATAAAAAAAGATAATAAAGCCTATGTCATTATTATGATTACATTGTCACCATGATAATTACACAGCCAGTCACAAGCCTGGATAATACAGCGTGTCTTTTTTTTTGTATAAAAAGAAATGAATCATGTAGACTTTTTTTTTAAAATGTCTACGTCAGGAGCAGAAATTGTAAAGTTTATAAAACTTCAAGAAGATACAACAGTTATATATTAATGTTATACCCTTATACACATCTGCAGATGACAAATTTAAGATGCTTTAAAATTTGAGACGTTAATCTGTCAACCTTACAACCTTTAAAGAACAACTATCTCAAAAAGAAGAAGAAGAAGAACAGAAAACAGTTAAACCTTATAAACCTTGTCTCATGTCTAAAGAAGACCATGGTCAACTAATCAAGAAGTATGTAAGACTTGTAGCGGAGATACCTACCTCCGATATAGCGGATTACTTAAAACAGAACCAAATGTTGACAGAGGAAATGATGGAAAGAACTTTAAATAAAGAAACTTTACAAGATAGAAACAGACAACTTTTAGCTATTTTATTTCGTCGAGGAAGCAAAGCTTTTCCTTGTTTAATAGACGGTTTACGTTTTCTGAATTGTAATGCATTAGTTTCTTTATTACAAAACTAAGTAAAAAATATAAAATACAAAACATGTACTATTGTATCAGTTGATGTATTATTTCGCAAAGTTATGTCAGTGACTGATTGTAAACTGTCTGACTATTGTTAAGTTTGTATAAAGTTATGCCAGTAAAAGACAAAGAAAGACAATAGAATAGCAAAACAAAATAAAAAATATTAGGATCATTATGTTGTTAGATTGTAATATTTATAAATCTAATAGCGTTATCGTTGAATACTTATTTTGTACAAACAACTACTACTACGGCACAACTATAGAAACCACATTCAACAAAGTAGAGAATCACAAGATTTACAGATTTCAAATAAGTATTTTTCAGTAAAAATTGTTATTATCAAGAGAATCACAAGTTTTACAGATTTCAAGTATGTATTTTTCAGTAAAAATTTTTATTATCATTGAACTCTCTTTTTTTAACCTTCCCCTTTTTTTCCTCACCTTTCCCCTCCCCTTTTTTCATTACCCCGCGATCTGACTTCTGGTCTGCGCAAGATCAGATGCGCAGAAATCAAATTGGGTCTATATTACCCTGCGAAAAAAGAATCAGCAGCAGCCACCATCACCACTACCGCCCCCATTTCTCTTTTTTTACCTACGCGCACCCAACAGAACCCCTTCAGGGTCACGTGTACCAACATTTTGCACTACTACTTTAGTAGGGAAAAAACCGCGATCACTTCCATGACTTCCGGTCAGGGCCGCTTCCGGTGACGTCACTTCCGGTCACACCTCCGCACAGCACCTCCACAAATACTACTTTGTCTGTACCCATATGCTACTTCTGCTATATCAAAATATATTGTTACCTTGTCACGTAGGGCGAATCTAGGGATAGACACTTGGTTCATATATATATATTCATATAGTCCGTTTGACCAGCCTAAAACAGGACTAAAAAAATAATTAAAAATCAACAGTTCAACTTATTGATTTTTTTTTCTTCACACATTTACTCATATATCATCTACCTACTCTGACAAATAATTTCAGAATTTTGACACTATTTTCCAAAAAGTTGCCCATTAGGTCTCTATGTTAAATATTTGTACCAAATGTGGATATGTGCAGAGGGAGTTAGTATGCTTGTTGTTACCAACTTCCAGTGTAAACAATAACAACAACACATGTGATTTTATTTACATTTCACTGTCATGTGATTACCTAATTTGAATGTCACCAGAACCCAAGCATGCATGAGATGTTCATTTCACCTAAAGTTTAACTTTTTACATTTTATTGGAAATTATTTTAGAAATTTAAAAGTAAAAAGTATAAATGCAAACCTTTGAATTTTAAATCTTTTTCTTTAAATTCTAAATAAAATCACTTTTGTTTTGGTGTTTTCTAAAACCCAGTATTTGAACTCAAAAGAACATGGCTATAAAGTAAGCCTATGTGTATTGACCAGATATACCATGTAAATAGTCCATGCTTTGCATGCTTTGTGTATACTTTTAGAAAATGAAAACAAGTTTTATGTATGTTATTTAAGCATAATAAAAAACACAAGTAATTAATATATATTTTTTTTTAAATTTAATAGAAAAAATATAAATTAAAGGTAGAAAAAAACAACATTTTTTTTGTCTTTTCATAAATTAATATTTACAAATTAAAAATTATCTGCCCTTATTTAGAACTCTACCAATACTTATATAGAAAGGATAGTCATGCCTCTCAAAACGTCAGATGAAAAACAGGATTTAATACTAAAAGTGTTTGATTATTTTGAAGCCGAATCAAAATTGTCACTTGGTGAAAGTGAAATGAACATCTCATGCATGCTTGGGTTCTGGTGACATATTCAAATTAGATAATCACATGACAGTGAAATATAAATAAAATCACATCTGTTGTTGTTATTGTTTACACTGGAAGTTGGTAACAACAAGCATACTAACTCCCTCTGCACATATCCACATTTGGTACAAATATGTAACATTTTAGGCTGGTCAAACGGATTATACCAATACTTATCGTCTGGCAGAGTAACACTTACCACATACAATGCAAGAAAAATGATTGATTTCTGTACTGTAGTCATGTTAACGTTTACTGTTGATCACTACTGTCTGAAATATAAAAAAAGTATTTCTTGCAGCAAAATAGTACATAGCGCATTCATTGCTTAAGCAGTAATTCGACTTTAAGGTATTTAAATGTATTTTGTTTGACACGCGTTTCAGTTGTCGAGTAAAACCAATAAATAGTTCGACGCGTTAATTCAAGATAATACTTATGATAAATTAGTTGTTTATATAAATATATATTTGTTTACATAAACAGTTGAATAATTTTTTTATTTTTTTTATTTTGTGGTTTAGTCAAAAGGAACAGAACTGTGTATATATAATATGATTTTTGTATAATGAGCTGGTTATTGGTATTAAGCGCAATCCAAGAAAAGGTTTCTCATATATTTATTCTTTCTCTGTACCGGAGTTCGGTATTTTGTTATTACCCTTATTTAAAACAGGAGGATGAACATAGTGAAAGAGAACGTAGCTATTCATGGAATATAATTGTCGTTGTGTTCACATTTTTTACATTTTTGTTTAGAATTTGAAAGACATTTGTCATATTATTTGAGTCTCTTTCAATTTGATATGATATCCGATTGTCAAAGTAATGGCTAGAATATACATCTGAAATCGACAATCATCCTCTCGTTCACGTTTGGACAAAAACGATACCGTACACGATAAAATATGATATTATAAACTTCTGAAAAGGGTACAAAAAGACGATTGTGCAAAAGAGTAATACAAATAAACTCAAACCTTTCAGCATCCATGTTTGAACGTCATGAATATAGCACAGCTACTCATAATAAGAAGAGTTGGAAGTAAACCAATGCAATGGGGTCATCAGAATCCGTAAAACGAAGGACAGAAAAAGGAATGGCCAAATGAAAAAGGACAATCAACGATGTCCAAAATACTACGCAGAGAACTAGATTGAGGAACACGAAAACTACTAAGCTGGGATTGAACTCGGATGCCCCGGAATGATAAGCAATTCCTGCTCCACTAGTGTCACCCGTCGTGTAAATCTAGTTATAAACCCGGTGACAAATCATGAATGAGGAAACGACCAGGATGTGCTTACCAAAAGTGGAACCTATAATATAATTAGAAATATTTATGTAATTTTTGCAGTTTTTTTTTAAAGTTTTTTTTTTTTAATATAAAGCGCTAATAGATAATATTTCACCCCAATAAATCTAACAGAATAATAAATAAAAGAGTAGTCTTACAAGTCGCCAGTATAATTATTTTTGCAAATTTAATCCTAAAATATTCAGTATCATTCTCCTTTGAAACAATAAAAATACTGTTTACATGCGACATTTAATATTACAAATTCTTTAAATCATGTATTAGAAACAAGCTAATACATTATGTCACAACCGATTATTCGAGTTTTCTCATCATAATTTTACATATATGTGACGACAAAAAAATGTCATTTTTGCCATATGAACGACCCAATTTATTTCAGAACTTGATAGTTGCTATGAATGAAATCATATATATGTTTATAACCTCCCTTTGATAATGTGGTAAAAGATAGCTTTTTGGACCATTTTTATTACGAAAAGTTTGAAGATAACAAAGGTGTAATCAGAAGCCGTAAATAAAATGACAGACTACACAATGGCCAAACAATTATCTACTAAACACTGCATAAAATTATCTACTAAACACTAAAGCAATACGCACACCACTAAAAACCGGTGGTAAATTCCGGAAGGGTTAGCAGTTCATGTTTCACTAGTGACACTCGTTACGACATGAACATCTATCTTTCTTCTATTTACAGTTTATGATTACCCCGTTTGTACCTTCAAGCCTTTCTGAATTAAAAGTGAAAATTTTACTTTTGTTAACCAATTAATTTGGCAATTAGCTATGCACTTATATTTTTGTAGGACTAAAACATTTTCTCAAAATATATAGTAAATTACAAAATAAAGAAATGTAGCGTTATGCAGAATGTCGATATGTGTAGCATAATAGCACTACGCAAACATCTTGTCTATTACTCAGGGGTGATCCTTATTAGAAAATAGAATAACTGAAATCAATGAAAAATAGCTGAAACCATCTACAGCCCGTTTCAAAAACGATTATTTTTTACCCTGTTCTGACTGTGTCAAGCACGTTTCGGAAAACAATTTCCTGAGAAAAATAGCTGAAATCAGTTAAATAATTGATTACTATTAGTGATCATTGTTCTTACCTGTTGAAATGCAAACTATCTCTGATACTGAATAATCTGGATCACTCTTTAAATCTATAGGTGATGTTAATCTTGATATACCACACTCGAGGCGAGCAAACAAAGTTGTACACCTGTTGCCAAGGTTTAATCTCTCACATATACCAGTTTTTAGGTATATGTGCACTGGTGGTATTGCTTCCTTCTTCGATATACGGTAGTTGGTGTCTTCAAACTCTTCTTAGTTCTATTAAAAAAAGCCGATCATTGAATATTGGATAGGACATAAGACCATTGCAAGACATAATATTGAAACATTAATCATCTTGGAACCAAAAGATAATGGCCAAGAGTATCGTCCGTCATCTGTACACAAGTGACAGAACATTTTTCAAGCAAGGTGAATTATATTAAAAAAAAAACTTTCTGAAAGTTAAGATGAGACGATTCTTTAAACATTCAAGGGTTATGCCTTATAGTAAAGTATCTTACTCAGAAGACGGCGACACTGTAAAAGGTCTGAATGCAAACTGCAAGCTGGCGTGTAGCATATACGAGTTCTAATAAAACTGACTACCTCGATATAACGGAACTATTGTTGAATGTGGCGTTAAACACGATACACCTCCTGGATACAGTTAGACAATTTTGCCTAACAACGGTCCATCCCCGACGACTTCAAACTGTTAATTAGTAGCTGCTGCGATTTCGTTTTAAATGCAAGGAACGTGACATTTTCAAAACACTAGAGATTAATTTACCTCCCGTGAGAGTTTCATTCTTTCTGTTTTGCCAGCGAATATTATATTCGGAACGATTTTACCCTGTAGTAAATATTCTAGATCATATTATCTTGTTGTCCGGTCCCGTGTAGGATTAATGGAGGGCTACCAATTCTGACACGATGACAGTTATTAACTTAATATTTTATCATTATTGACATTTAAAAATAACATTATTTGATAAATTGTGGACCTTTGAATAGACGATTATGTTCGTCAAGATTGTTAATATAACTACCAAACAATGAGTTCATTTGAGACGGATTTTTATTTTGTAAATTCGGATAATTAAATTAAACCACATTCCGGAACAAAATTAAATAATAACCCGCGATACGAATTCAAGATGGTGGCAATGACTAATGCGGTCGCGTGATTATATGACTTCCTGTAGATATTCGAAACTATTAAGAGTTTGAAGATACCAAAAGGGGTAATCAGAATCCGTATATCGAAGAACAGACAACACAATGGCCAAAGGAAAAAGGACAAAGAACGACATACAAAACATACACATAAAACTAAAGATCGAGTAGCACGAACCGCACTAAAAACCGGGGATGAACTCCGGAAGGGTAGTAGTTCCTGCTTCACTAGTGGAATCCGTCGTATTAATCTAGTTACACAACCGGTGATAAGTCGTGAATGTGGAAAGTACCGGGAAGTGTTTACAAGTGGAACATATCCATGGTCAGTTGTATAAATTTTCTTTATTCCGTATTATGCTGTATCTTGAATAAAATTGAAGAGCATGATAAAATATATGTATTTCCATGAAACAATAAACCGAGAAAAAATATTTCATCTTAAGAAGAGCTTGAAGATTAGAATCCGTATATCGAAGAAGAATAGACAAAACAATGGCCAAAAGAAAAAGTACAAAAGGAAATGTCATTTAACTTTTAGGAGAGGGCTGGGATTTTACTATGATTATTTTATGATTTTCTGTCACCAAATATTAATATAAAAAATTACATGAAAAATGAAACAGCTGAAAATCTTACCATATAGTTTGGAAAGTTTACCGATTTTTTATGTACAAACAAATAATAATCTGATTTTGTTTTGTTTGAAAAAAATCTGACTTGGTGGGGGGGGGGGGTTAATGTAGCCCCACCCTTCTTAAAGATCGAGTAACACGAACCGCTTTAAAAACCAGGGATGAACTCAGGTTCTCCGGAAGGTTAGTAGTTCCTGCTTCACTAGTGGCACCCGTCATGTTAATCTATTTACAAACCCGGTGATAAGTCGTGAATGGGGAAAGTACCGGGAAGTCTTTAGAAGTGGAACATATCCGTGGTCATTTGCATAAATTTTCTGTATTTCGTATTATGCTGCATCTTGAATAAAATTGAAGATCATGATAAAATATATGTATTTCCATGAAACAATAAAACGAGAAAAAAATACTTCATCTTAAGAAGAGTTTGAAGATACCAAAGGGGTAATCATAATCGGTATATCGAAGAAGAACAAGCAACACAATGGCACAAAAGAAAAACTACAAAAGGTAATGTCATTTAACCTTTAGGAGAGGCCTGGGATTTTACTATGATTATTTTATGATTTTCTGTCACCAAATATTAATATAAAAAATTACATGAAAAATGCAACAGCTACAAATCTTACATATAGCTTGAAAAGTTTACCAATTTTCTATGTACAAAAAAATAATAATCTGATTTTGTTTTGCTTGAAAATAATTTGACTTGGTGGGAGGGGGTGGTAATGTAGCTCCCACCCTTCTTAAAAGTCAAATGGTCGGTCCCTTAACAATAATTATGTCAGTACGTGATTTGACCGTCTATAATGTTGCATTTAATACGGATAACGAACTGCACATTATGTTACCGAATCCATTTCCATCGTTTTACTACCATAATTCTGTTACGACACCACTCTTCATTAGTCCATTTGCATATTTCAGTGACAACTCCAATCTTAGATAATTAGGCCATTTTCATACTTCTGTTCAAACACACCTCTTCATTAGTACATTTTCAAATTTCTGTCACAACACTCCTCTTCGATCAATAGTCTATTTTCATAATTCTGTTCAAACGATGGTTCAAATGTTTATTTGTTTTAGTTTTCTCTGTAATGTTTTGTACAGAGTCATTGCGGTTTTCACAGTTTTCCGGTTGTTGACTGATTTTGTCTGTTTATATACTTATGAGTTTTGACTTTCCCTTTGTAAGAGTTCGGTAATTTTTGTATTACCCTTATTTATTGTACATCATTGTTTGTCTTTTCTCATTGTATTGTCTGTCCTCCGTCGATTTAAAACTTCTGATTACCCCGTTGGTATTGGCAACAATTTCTGCAAATACATTACATTTGCTTTCACGACATAGTAATGGGAATATAGTATTTCATGTAATTATGTTCAGTTCTGTTTCAAATTCCCCGAAAGAATATATACTGACAACAATTATGAAAAAATAATATAAAAAATGAACAAAGATTGGGTGTGCTACATATAGCTGTTGATCAATGCTAAATAATTAATGTCGTAATGTTTCATTATCGATAACAGAACATTTTCAAAGGACAAGTGTTAATTATATATACCCAGGGAATTTATAACACGTGTTCCATAATTCCCTGTCATACCCGAGAGGCCTGATGTTCAATTGTCTATAGTTGACTTCTTTGATTGATGCAGAATGACAGCTTTTTAATATTTCAAGGTTATGGTGTACGGGGAATGTGTCCTTATTTTGCGATGAAGCAAAATAAATGCCATGTTTCGGATTAAATTTTCTAGGACAGAGTGGGTACAGTGACATCCATACACAGATGATGTAACAGAACTTTATCCTATTAAATGGCAGTGTATTAGCAATAATTGATCTTTGTACTAGTTAGCCATTGTCCTGAAACGTTACCCAAATATATGAGCTAATTGCAATTAACATGACAACCATCTGTTAATCCAGTATGTATATATTTATATATATTTAGATGACCAATGATCATATAAATATCTTTATTTGACTGTAGGATACATGAACAATAATTCATAGAAATTTGTTTATACGAGTTAAATGGTTTAATTGCATATCGTTGACTGGGAATTGAACAGTTATAGTTTGATTTGTTTGCCTTCTTGATGAAATTCGTGGCTAAATACGCTGAAATGGACTGTATGTGTAGGATCTCGACACAGATGATATTCAAGATTATTATAAGAAACTGTGTTATATGACTCGGACTACATGCTTAGGATCAAGAGGTAAAGATGATGTTCTGAATTATTATCAGAAACTGTGCTATATGACTCGGACTACATGTTTAGGATCAAAAGACAAAGATGGTGTTCGAGAATTATTACCAGGAACTGTGATATATGACTCGGACTACATGTTGAGGATCAAAAGACAAAGATGGTGTTCGAGAATTATTACCAGGAACTGTGATATATGACTCGGACTACATGTTTAGGATCAAAAGACAAAGATGGTGTTCGAGAATTATTACCAGGAACTGTGATATATGACTCGGACTACATGTTTAGGTTCAAAAGACAAAGATGGTGTTCGAGAATTATTACCAGGAACTGTGATATATGATTAATACCATTATATTGTATTTCAGATATTTTATCGTGCATTATTGTATATTCGATTTTTATACATGAAAAGGTCGTATACCACCATTGCATAAATAAACAAGATACAACAAAGATTTGGAAAGTTATGGATAACATTGTGAAGCTAAATGTTGGTGGAACAAAATTTTACACTAAAACATCAACTTTACAGAAACATCCTGAAACAAGGCTTGGGCAATTAAATTTTCAATCGCAGGAATATATAGCAGAAAAACACTTTTTCTTTTTCGATCGTAATCCGGAACTTTTTAACATAATTTTAGATTTTTATCGGAACGGATCAGTGCATCTTCCGTCTGGTATTTGCAGTGCTCTGATGGAGATGGAGTTAGTATTCTGGGGAATTCCTTTTAATAATATTTCTGAATGTTGCAGATCAAACATTTTAAATGCTAATAGTGAATTAGAAACAATTAAGAATATTAAAGACGTCTTCGGGAATTACGACACGAGCGATGTCATAAATGTAGTGAACAGTAAATGGTCATATTTGCACAAATTATGGCTGTTTTTGGAGGAACCTGTATCATCCAGACCAGCTAAGGTAAATATATACTATTTTAAGTAATACGTATTTTCTTATTTGCAAATTGTAGGCAGCGTTATTCGTTGATTATATTGGAAAATGGTGACAATAATCAAAATTCAAGAACTCGGATACAAAATGACTATTTTTTAAAGGCAAAAATAAGTTATTTTAGATTTCCAATTGATTGATCTATTGTTGCATAACGCTATCAGTATTTTTAGCTACATTTATGTCAAGAAAAGATCACGTAGATAAGAAGATGTCACACTGATATTTGCCTATGAATTGAAAAATAGACGATTTCAAGGGCGGGGTTGCAAGGTCTGCGTTGCAACGGAGCACCAACGATTTATAACAAAATACTACTCATTAGTAGCTGCCACAAGTTGTCTTTTGCGTGAACTTGTGCGTACACGAGACACTTATTTTTACGCCGCCTAGTCCCAAGGGTGATTTGTGTATTTGATTCGACTCGCACAACCAGCGGACGATCCTTTCGAATGAGTTGTACACGACAGCAGAGAAACCAGGGACCATCTCCACATACTATGTCAATACAATGTGAACAAAACAACATATAGAACACCAATGTATTAGAAACATTCAATAGATTTTTTTTTTATCTTTAGTCCGATATGGAAAGAGAATTGTTAGTGGAGTACGTGTTATTTGATCTTTAGTGTTATGTGTATGTTTTGTAGATAGTTAATTGTCCTTTATCTTTTGGCCATTGTGTTGTCCTGTTCTTCGATATACGGATTCTGATTACCCCTTTGGTATCTTCAAACTCTTCTTATTCATTAGATTTCTTATGAAATTTCCTGCATCCTTTTCCAAAAAATAATTGACCTTGATCTTATGATTTTCGAGATAAAAATGATAACAGTGAGTCAAACTGGACAAAAAACTATTTTATTGTCAATTGTAACTACTCGGCCATATAATATATATAACCTCGTAAGTGGTGGATAAATAGAACTACTTTTCACATGTCAGTTACATGAAAGTTTGATAAAGTTATATTGTAAAACAATTTCCATATTTCAATTATTTTCAAGGATAAAAGTCAAAATTTTAATTAGTTTTGCATGATTAGATTTTACTTAGTATGTCTTCCATATTGGATTTTCGTGGACTATATTTTTGTGCGGCTTATCTTCAGGCAAGCAATTTAAGAAGAATTTCTACTATATACTTACTTACTAACTAAATGTTTCTCTCCATACTTTTTGTTCAATTGCAGTCAAATGTCGCTGGCTCGGTTGACACATCCGTTGCCACAAAAATGATATGCAATAATTCAGCATAATTTGTTGTTGATCTTGCCGATTTATAAGGTATCCCAAAGGGAACAACGCTCAATGTTTATTATTATTATTTGTAATTGTAAGTCAGATTTGACGGAGTATTTTTCTGTAAATTTTTGATAAAATTGCTCCTCGACTTTTGCCGAACAATAATAATTTTCGGTAAAACTAGTACAGGACGAAGCCCCCGTCGACTTTCTACGATGGTATGATGCTGCACCGTAGCCCTTAATCTTAACCATGCAAAAGACATTTTAACGATTAATTACGTTATATCCTGCTATTCGATAACATCATTAGAAGAAAGCTACTTTACCACCCGAAAGATCAAATTCCGTTGCAATATTGATATTTCTACGATCACAAGGGATATCTACGACTAAATTATAATGCCTGGTGGACTAGCAACACGTTTGCATTCCCATATGAATATATCACTGCGGACTTCTATAATTTATCAATAAGGTATGTGTGCTCATATTATTATTGCAATATACAAAACAAAATTTCACAGGATTAAGAGCAACAACTGGTTGGCTCGGAATCGGGATAATGTGTCAAAATGGAGCGACATGTCTACATTCGAACTGTTGTTTCAGTGCACGAACACTATATAGATATTAATAAACGTACAGGTTTAGTACAAAGCGGATATAATCATCATTTCATTGAATGTAACTTGTTCCCGTCAGGATATAGCTGAAAAATGACTCTTTTGACGTTTAAGGTGGTAGACCTGGGTTACCCTAAAATGTACACATCATTCAATTTTTTTTAAATTTGCATCATTGAATAGTTATGTCTAAATACATTATCAGCTAAAGTTTCAAAAAATTTCACCGTGCCGTTTTCTCCATAGCACATCCTAAATATAGCAATGTTGGGAGTATTCTTGACGCCAGATGGTAATACTAGTTTCGGAAGATTCTAATAGATATGCACATTTATTTCTGATTGAAAGGGAATATTTTGGCTTTAATACACTTGAGAGTGTTGTTGTTGAATAAATATGAAATATCTAGCATATCTGAATATCCTGTTTGGAGATAATCACGTGCAAAACAGTGGAAACTGCAAAAAAGGGGGGATGCCCTGGGGACCACCTTGGTATTAAAAATCGGATTAAAAAAATTCCTGTCAATCAATTTCCACCAAAAAAATGTCACACTGAAGAATAGACATATAGACATCATTGCACCAAATTTTACCAACTTTTACCATCAGATTTTTAAAATATTTAAATTTATGTTTTTCATGGAAGGTACCCAGAAAAAAATGAAATTGTCGAGGAAAGTTATCACACACCCATCCTTTACTAGTTTCTTTGTTTATGAGATAAAAAATAACTAGTTACCAATAACAAAAAGCTTTTCAATTCTTATAATTGACAAAGTGAATGTCCAAATTACCAAATGACTGCATTTGTCTTTTTTATTTTCAAGTCGGCTGGGGAGGGGGAGGGGTGGTTTGAGGGCGACTACTTGATTAATTCATTAAAAAAAACACAAAAAACACAGACAGCCATCCAGCTGTATTGTTAAATTCCTTAAAATTCTGTGCTCCAGTTGTATTTGTTTGATTCTGGTTATTCTTTAGTTGTCTTAGAAGAAGGGGGCGGTGGTATAAGAGAGGATCAGATATTACAATATTTTCCCCAAACATAGCTTTCTATCTTTGCTAATATTTTGTTTATATCTTTCATATTTAACATTAAATTCATGTTTTGTATTTGTTTTATTATTATTATTGATCGTATATTTATTGATTTTATATTTATTCATTTTTGCCTTGAAATCTGTCAATGACATCTAAATGTTCGTTTCCATCCCCCGATGTCCTACGTCCCCATAATCGCCGTGTTTAAAACTTAGACATGTTGATTGTTTACCTTTTAAAAAGCTACAAATAACTCAAGTTTTGTGAAAATAATTAGAATATAACACAATTGAATGGCCAATTTGGTAAAGGAAGCGTCTGTTTGTATATTTTAAGATTTGGGATTTAATATTCACCTGGAATTTCGTCAGTACAAATTTGCAGAAGTTTGCCGCGATACTTTTGTATCAACAAATTAAACCTTCTTTATTGCTTGAATAAAACCGTTTCCTCTTATTGTTATGTATCTTCCCATTGATTACAATTGTTTTGACAATCAGCTTTACCATAACACGAAGATTATTTGCAAGAAAAGAGTGACCTGCAAAAAGAAACAAGGCGACTTTAATTTCGCTTTGTAGTCGAGGGAGAGCGACTTCAGACTATATAGGGCGAGAATTTCGCCCACTTCGCCTGGTTTGGTGAGCCCTGCAAGGAGCACATCTATGGAAAGGTAAAAGGAAAAGGAGTCATTTTTTTTTAACTGGCCATATCCAATGTAAACAATCTTTGTCACCAAGAAGCTTTGAATGGAGGGGGAATTTTCAAACGCACAGATGATCATATATTTGAGAAGACACTGAAAATAGAGTTATCTCCCATACCCCAGGCCTACTACCTTAAGCAGCAATCTCTTTCTCTATGTTAACAGTCCTGTTAAGTATTGGCAGTCTTTTTTCCTTTCTTTTATAAATATCTTTATTAAAGTTTAATTTCCCATTAGGTGATAGGCTTATTCATTAATTTGTTAATTGTTTCCACATTTTAAATTATTTTAGAATTTGTTTAAAAGTAAATACAGCATATATAAAACATTCAGTGGTCTAGGTGACCTAAATACCTCTTATGACCTTAAATACCTCTTGTATATTGGTTGTTCATGTGAGCAATATTTCAGCTTTTAGCATCATTAGAACAAGCCTACAAATACTTAATGACGTAGGTGAAAAGGAGTGACATTGGAGTGTGCTTATGGTAAGATGTGACGATAACAAAGGAAATTTTTTATGGATAGGGTCGGAAAGTTTTGCCTCGCAACGGACCAAAAACGACCACTCCAAATGCACGGTTTCCCATTACAATCTGATGTGAGGTGTCTTTAATGTGCAGAGACTGTTACATTTTCTAAACACAAGAAACTACGCTAATTTGCATTTCAACCTTGAAAAAATTTACTAACTAGTATTTGATTCGTTGCTCACAATCAGTGATGGACCTGGCCTATAGGCGGAAGTTTTTATGTGGATATGTAATTAATGGGGCAAAGGGGGGGGGGGTGGTCGAGTTGTAAAGGTCGCTTGCCACTCCGGCCACAAGCCTATTGTCTCCAAGTACTTCACAGCAATTATAAATCAAAATATAATATGATCAACAATATTATGTTCATAAACACGAAGTAGTAGGCAGTGCTAGCGTATTGTGATTTCTAGTAACTAACATAGGTTCAGCATAGCAACGACATGAGCATGAATTGTGAGATACATACATTCTATATCACAATACATTCCTCTGTTCAAAGATAACGACATTATTGATTAAGATTTACTAATATAACAGAACCACAAGTCTTACGTAAAGTAGTCGGGGAAAATGTATTATTGATAATTTATATCTACAAGGAACCGATATCACGTGAAATATGTACAACAAAGCACAATCAGAACATGTCTTCATTCATGTATAATTATTATAATGAGTTAACAACGAGCGTAAATTTGTATTATACACGATATCAATAGGTTTCCGATGGAATTCATATTTTGCAAGCTTTGTGAAAATACTATAAAGATGACTTGAAATCAGTCTACTACAATTGACATCTAATTTAGTGTATAACACGTTTCTGGAATAACATTGATAAGGTACGCTCAAAATCTATTGGAAAGACACATATTTTAATAGGAGCAAAAAAACCAAAGGGCTTGCACGGGATAGCCAACTTCAGTTAATAATTTTGTTTGCATTTGACTAGTTTTATTTACATTCAACTGTAAATACGTAAAATGCAAGGCAGACAAGATAACTCTCCGTATTCCTAGTTTTGCTTAAAAGAGTTTGTAGATATCAAAGCGGTAATCAGAATCCGTTCTACATATAGAGAAATGACTGTTTTAACAAATCGGCTGGCATAGAAACTATTCAAATGCATTCCAACATAAAACAAATAAGTAGTGTTATCGGTTTTTCGTTATAAAAACGTAGATATCTAATTTAGTGCGCAGGACACGTTTCTGGGAACACCTTAATCCGGTACCCTCAAAGTCATAAGATACACAACAATGTACGTAGTTAATAAATTATATTCGCCCGTAGCAAACGTTTAAAATTTGCGGCAGGTCGGTGCGATTTCCACCCAAGTACTCCGGTTTCCTCCACAAATAAAACAGGATACCCTATATCTATCACTGTAACTACATCAATTCACATTTATGTAAGGGTTGCATTTTATTCGTATGTGGATTTTATTTGTTCATTTCACAATAGGGGATGCTTAGGCCCATAAAACTAGTTTAACCCCAGCAAGTTTTATAAAAGTACATTACCAAGTCAGGAATGCGAGCGATCATGTATATTTTTGTGTATCGATTTTGCCTGTGTCTGCGATTTTTCTATTGGATTTTAGAACTTTTCCGACATTGTGGTATTTTTTTTTGTTTTTCACTTTATCTCATTATGACATTATTTTTCTGTATTTTTTTCAGATCTACAATATTTTCTACATATTGGTAGTGCTGTTATCAGTAATAATGACTTTTCTACTCTACTATCCAGGTTTCCGAACGCAATATATTGACATAGAAACTTTAATGAACAACACAGGAAGTGACAATATCGGGAAATTTCTGGACACGGATAATCCAAAAGCGGTATATTATGCAACAACGTATCATCCGGCCTGGTGGAGTAAAATTGATTGGGCGCTACTGGGGTATTTTACGTTAGAGTTCGTTTTACGGTTGATTGCATGTCCTAACAAGCTAGCATTTTTCAAAAATTGGCTGAATATTGTAGACATTTTTCTCAATTTATTCATGTGGACACGATTTGGCCTAGAAAGAAATTTAAGTGTTGTGTGGCAGTCAGTTGTCGTTGCTTGGATTCTAGGTATATCGTACTGCGTCGTTTCTCTAAGGCTTCTCCGAATATTTAGGATTGGCAAACAGTTTAGCGAGTTACAAGTCATGATGATGTCAATGAGGGATAGCGCAAGAGAACTATTATTGATGTTATTTTGTTTCCTAGTAATGGCTGTATTTTATGCAAATATCATATTTTATGCAGAATATCACGAACCAACAACTTTTCAAACACCATTTGCGGGATTATGGTGGGCTGTTGTAACTGACAACGGTTGGATACGGCGATGTGGTTCCCAAGTCAACGCTTGGAAAAATTATTGGATCTGCTTGTGCTATTGAAGGTCTGTTAATGTTAGCAATGCCACTTGCTATTATTGCTACAAAGTTTAATGCACATTATCAAAAAATGAAGGACATTCAAAAATTTAATAAAATATTTCCTCGGAAAACACAGAACAAACAATTAGAATACAATGATATATATACAAATAGTATATAAATATTTTAAAGTCTGACATTTCAAATCTCCGTTTACATATATTGGAACTACACATGTACAACATTCCAGGAGCCATAAATGGGTCGGATCATGTCACGCCTTCTGACACAGTTTCTTAATATAGATACTAAATATGGGTTATGTCCCTTCTAAATATGGCGTACGATTTGTTCACGGAGTTTCTTTCTGTCCACAATATAACTATTTAGTTGGGGTTTGCATATTTATAAAAACAAATGTCTTACGCATAGCCATTAAGTATATTATGATGAAAGCTAAAGTTTTCGAGCCGATATCCTGACCAAAGATTGCTAAAGCTCCCGGGTTTATATCATGACCAAAGGTTGAAATGGCAAATTGTGCTTAGAAGAACCGAATTATTATTGTTTCATGTTTGTGATGAGAATGTAAATAAATATTTGAAAACATATTCTATTTTTACAATAATCCATGTCTAGTCAAACCTGCTCACACGGTCACCTGTATTAAAGGGTCACCTTTCTTGTCCTGTCATAGAACATTTCATATGAATTGATCCTCTTTTAAGAAGTCACTTGTCTGAAAGGGCCATTTTTCTTTGTCCCAAAGGTGACCTCTTAACACAGGTTTGACTACTTGGATTTTTTGAAATAATAAATACAGGTTTTCACATGAGCAATGCATACACTATCCGTTATTATTATGATATACAAAAGGTTTGAACCGCATTGGTTGTGTAATGGTTAGCGTGCTCGCCTCGAGTGAGGTAAATCGTGATTTCGAGCCCCGGTCGGTTCAAACCAAAGACGGTATCAGAATAATGTGTCCGAGTGGAGCGACATGTCTACCCGCGGACTTTTGTTTCAGTGAGCTAGCACTAAAAATACAACTCAGCGTGTTGGTCTAGTACAAAGTGGACCTCATTATCATCTCATTGAAAATTAACTTGTTCTCGCCATGATATAGCTGAAACATTGCTGAATTGGCGTTAAACAACAATCAACCACTCACTCAAAAGGTTTGAAGACTTGTGTTATCAGCAAGGACGAGGTCATAACCGCCTCTATCAAAAATATGGGAATATTTTGTATTTTGCGATGGATATACGGTTAACCGAATGTGATTACTCAAGTTGTCTTAAATAAACATCAGGTCTTTTCTAAAATAGATAAATAAAAATTTAATAACTAGATTGAAATACAAAAAAAAAGAAAAAAAAATAGAATAGAAAAAAAAGTATATGCAATGTAAACCACAAGATAAAAATTCACTAAAATGATGATGGGGCAAATAAGTTTTATCATACATGCAGCTGTCTCCCTCAAAATTAAATTGTTTTACATTCATTATTTAAAGCATCAAAACGAGAATAAATTATGCAAATTATTAACTAACATTTTAAAATAGGATTTTCTAATAAAATCTAGTAAATAAACGTTAGAGAAAACCGAAGGAGCAATCATAAATGGACAATCCAGAGAAACTGGCAACATAGGGTACAAAAGACGAAGAAAAACAAAACAAAAACACAACACAATATGTGGTGGACACCACTATATGTAAACAAACACAAATAACGTAAATAAGACACGAACATTCCTACAAACAAGTGGAGGTAAAGACGAATAAAACATTGTTTTTATGCGGAAATCGTAAAGGACATCACAACACGGATCTCGGAACGTAAAGTTTCATAACCACATACACCTTGAACATGTTCCCAATATAAAAAAAAAACATTGTATCGCTCCGACTCAACAACAGAGTAGTATATACTATTGGAGGATTGTACGAATTAAACAACTGACACTGAACGCTTCAAACACACTTTTATTTCTTGGCATAAAGGTTTAGAAGAAGAGTTGAAGATATCAAAGTGGTAATCAGAATCCGTATAAGGACAGACAATACAATAACCAAAAGAAAACGGAAAAACAATTATCCATAAAACTAAAGATCGAGCAACACGAACCGCACTATAAATAACCGAAGGTGAACTCGCGTGCTCCTGACGGGTAGACAGTTCCTGATACACTAGTTTATGGCTCATTTTGAAGAATTATATATCTTTCGAAAACATATGGTAGGAATGAAGGGGTTGGATAAATTACAGTTTACGAATATTGAGCTTGGAACGATCAGTCGGTCATTTTTCTTTGTGAGAAAGTTAGTTGTAGACCTTATTAATATAGAAATCTATAGTATCACATATGGGGGTATCTGAGCGTTCGAATGGACTGTGTCCGTATTGATCCGCTTTTGATTTTTTCATTCAATATTACATAGCAAGGTATCATGTGTAGTAAGAAGAGTTTGAAGGTAATCGGAATCCGTAAATCAAAGAAGAGACAACACAATGACCAAATAACGATCCACAAAAAATACACATAAAAATAAAGATCGAGAAACACGAACCCCATTAAAACCCGGGGGTGAACTTAAGTGCTCCGGAAAGGTAAGTAGTTTTTCTGCTCCACTAGTTGGCACCCGTCGTGTTAATCTAGTTACAAATCCGGTGATAAGTAAAAGTTGTGATTTTCTGATTCGACGGTACTATTTAACGGCAATAGGACTGACAAAATTATTTTTATATTTTTGTTTTTCTATTATGTTTTTCGATCGCCATGTGTTTGATCTAACATTTAAATGATGATTAGAACCATTGGCTCACTTCAATACGTCACTAAGAATAAATAAAATATGTATATATCGTCACGGTATGTGTTTTCGTGGTATCCATTTTATTTTGATTTCCACAGCGCACGCATTATTTTTGACGTGTCTTCTGGTTTCTATTTATGGAACATAAACAATACGAAAGCTGACATCTGTAACAAATGATCAAGTTTACTTTTAAAGACGTAAGTACCAAAAACAGTGAACCTACCTACTGAACCATACTTTTTGTAATGCCAAAAATGTACTTCATTTATAAAGTAGCTGGAAAAAAATCCAGAAGGGCTATATAAAATTTAACTATGTCGTCTGCCTCTTAGAGACCTGCTCTTCCTGTCATGTAACTATCATGGGGTCACTGATCGTATTTGTAAACAAAAAAGCCGACTGAAATGTGCATGTTTCTTATATAAAATACATGTCACTTTGCAGTGCATTGTGGTTTCAGCACTAAAAAAACGTCAAAAGTAAACACAATTTTGAAAGTGGTCATTTTCAAACATTCTGTTATTTTATTTAGATGTAGTATGATTTGGTAGATGGCCAGAACCATGAAATTTTAAAACCAGCCATTTCGGGATTTTATAATCGTTTCCATTCCGTATATCGGCCTTGTTTTTATTTGCCACGGAAACAGATACCGCCATTTTACTGACAACAAAAGTTGCCAGGTAATCGAGAGTATATTAAAATACAAGAATGGCTTTAAAAACAATCTTATGCACAAAGATATATTTAACTAGCCATTCTTTGAAAATTCCAATCGTCATATGAATGGGGGTTTAACACTGTCAATCGCTATATCTGAAAATCGATAATAGCACGAAAACTGATAACACGATGGTAATATCAAGAATATCACTCGGCGTTCTTTACAAAAATGCAGCTCAACTAAGAGCGGAGATTTGGCCCCATTACAATATTGTTTAACCTCGCTAATTTTTGTTTTGATTTTATTAAAGTGACTGTACCAAGCCAAGAAAGAGAGCGCTTGCGTATTATTTGTCTGGCAGGGGCATCGATTTTGTCGGTTGGAATTTGGAATTGTTCCGATAGTAAGGTGTTTTAGTTTGGTTTTTATTTCATTATCTTTCCACAACTATTCTTGCAGTTGCTATATATATCAGTCGTGTTAGAAAAATCGGTGGATGACATTTGCGGTATTGGTGAAACTTGAGGTGGCATATTTAGTCGCCGACGATCCAAAGGCCCGATAGTCCGAAACACTTAATTTGTTTTTTTTATTCCGACAGGAGCTCGATAAACGGTTTACGACCCGTTTTTAAGCATTTGCAGTGCATCGTCTTTGAATATCAACGTTGATAAAAGATGGATTCTCTTTCTTAGAAATTGGATATCTAACTTCACGGTAGTACAGTAGATTAAAAAAAACACAGTTTAGCTACAATAGCGAATTGTTGGACCAAGGTGGTGACAGTTGCACATGTATATATCAGCTCAAATTACAATTTCATTTAATCATATACATCTATTTCTTCGTTAATTTTATTTATTCTTTTATTTACTTTTAGAATAATTTAAAGTCGAAATCATTTAATATATAATAGTGTTGCTACTACATTGCTGATACTGACAAATATGCTTGTAGTTCGTTGTTTTCTAAGCAAAAAATACCCCCCTTTTCCAATAGAAAGCATATTTTTTTCCCTGACTACGCCAATGTATATTTAAGTTGAAACATATACATATACCTATTATGTACATATATCCTGTTAGTGAGGGCTATTTGCTAAAAATACCGATTTTCGCAAATAACCCTCACTAACAGGACATATTTGTTTAATTCTGCAAAATATTTACCGACCAGTAAAACAGTGGCATGCAAGCAGCATTGTAGATTGGAACCTTTCAGTATTTTTTTTTTCATCATTCAAATTAGCTCTGTAAAAATCAAAATAATTCTGAAGCAAATGTATAAAAGTAGCTATCAAACCAAATTCCTTCAGCAAAAGATTCAAATATGCCATTAAGGATATCACAAATCTCATCATCAATACCTGATGCAAAACGATTTCCAACAGGACGGCTGACACTGTTGTCTGCTATTTTCTTTACTTTATCGTTGGTTGAAAGAAGAAACCCGAGTAATTCGGAATTGCATCCGTGACGTCATAAACTATTTAAAGAAGAGGTTTTCCCTCGATCGGGGTATTTGCCTAGTACCGTGGTATTTGTTTAGGCTAATACCACGCTATACGGAATCCCCAAGGACAATGCCCCTGCGATGGGGTAAAAGCGGCAAAAACTAAGAATTGGTAAAGAAAAATACCCCTTTTATCAATCAATCAGAAGACAGCATTCATATATAAGATGGAATTAATATTTATAACTTAGATGGAAAAAGTCACCGAGAGGCTCACAAGATCAGGAATTGCCCACCTGTGTTAAGTTCATGAGAATTTATCAGAAATGTCAATTGATGCTTTTGTTGTCATATCTTTGTACACATGTGTTACTAAGTTGCATCATTTGTGCATCTCTGAAATATTTAGTTGAATTCATTCTCATTAGTGCTTCTCCGAGAGATGATAATGAATTTCCCATAACGCTGCAATGTAATCTTTGACCGTTTAATGGCCATTTTGAAATAGATTTACACCAAAATTATTAACTTGTGCGCACGACTTTGTTACCAAAGAAAACACTTTCGGTACGACTTTGTTTCTTAATATTTTCCAGATATATAACGATTATATTTTCACACCCTCCGTACCTGCTTCCAAAAAACATTAATAGAAACATGTATTACAAACCTCATTCAAAACTCTTAGGGTCTTAGTGAGAAAAACATTCTTCGACCTTCAAAATATTCAACGTCATGCGACTGCTGTGCCAGATCTCGTAGGGAAGATTTCTGCCAAATATGCTAAAAGTCTGTACAGCGATTCTAAAGAAGATGAAATTTAACCCGTTTGCTCCATAGAGTTTCTATGTAAACTTTGATCACCACTGTCGGTCATTTTCGATTGACATCAAAGTACCAACATTGATAGGAACATAAATACCAAGTTTCATGTCAATCTCTCAATGGTTTCTTCAGAGCAAGTACCCCACCTCCCCACATGTTTCATGTCAGTCTCTCAATGGTTTCTTTAGAGCAAGTACCCCCTCCCCCCAAGATTGATTAATAAGAAACTCTTGTTGCGTTCATGTTTTCTGACGAAACACCAAAACAAATACCATCAATTATACTGGAACTCGTAGACATAATCTTTGCTTAGTTCAGACTTTTGTTTTTAAAACTTCCATTCGTTGGTTCTCAAGTGGTTTAAAAGGTGAAAGTTAACGGACATACGAAGGACGCCAAATAATGGATATGGCTTAAATGCAATATTCTTTATGAAACTCTTTCTGCCAGTAAAAAGGAAGTATACCATTGGCAGTAAGTATTTCTTTGTTTGGGCATATACTTTATGTGGTCAATGTGCTATTTTATCAACAATACAATCTGAAGACATTTTTTCATAGATATTATCCATTCGCTAGAAGAAAACCGGTGCTAGTCATATTTGTCTAGGTTACGCTTTTTAATATACAAGAAATCACTCAGATTAAAAATCATTCTGAATAAATTAAAATGTTTGTTTGTTTGATGGTATTTAACGGCACTTTCAACAATATTTCAGGTATATCGTGGCGGTCAGTTTTATTGGTGGAGGAAACCGGAGGACCCGGAGAAAACCACCGATCTGTCGCAAGTCACAGACAAACTTTATCACATAATGTTGTACACCTCACCCTGATCGAGATTCGAACTCACAACATCAGTGGTGATAGGCACTGATTGCATAGCTAGTTGTAAATCCAACTACCAAGCGATCACGGTCACGACGACCCCTTAAATTAAAGTGTAACTTCTACAAGTATACATACATGCAGTTGGTAAAAAAGAACCAAAATACATTAGTCTTACTTGACAGCTTTTAGTTAAAGCCAGGATAAATCTATAGACATGTAAAATAAAACTGTCCATGGCACATCTGTAGTTGTCCAGGCGACCGTTTCACTAAAGGTCGTAAGTCGCAAACGTGGACGTAAGTGTACTCTTACGTTTCACTAATAGTTAGGATTTACGACTTACGACAAAATGAAGCGAGCAATACATATTAGATGCATGCAGCAATTTTTATATTTCGAGAGCCATATACAATCATTAAAACAGCTACACATTATTGTTTGTTTCAGTGTACTTTCTATCAGTTCCGCATTTACAATATCAACATATTTTATTAACACGGCTACCTAGAAGAAATTTCACGAAAAGAACGATATAGGGTACATGTACAAACAATGGTTAAAAAATAAAGGACGCATTACATTTGCGTGGATTTGGGGATTAACAGGTATTACATTTGCGCAGAGAAACAGCATTACAATTGTCCGTAAAATGTACCTGAGCCTTTTTTACATTTGCGCGGATTACCTGTTATTTAGAATATATTTAATTTATTCATAATATTATTTTTCTGCATTTTGCAGCATGACTGACGATGCAATATGGATTATTCACCTCTTTCGTCAGCCTTTAAAATGAAAACAAAAAATATGAGAATAACATACAAATATATGAAATATAATTGTAAAACAAGATGAATTTGTAACATACATGTATAAGAAATAAAAACAATAATTTTGAAGGCAACAGATATTTTAACAGTCCAAAGATTAAAATTAGTTGGTAGTTTTTATTGATTATATAAAGCGTTAAAACACTCACTATGAAAATAAATCAGCAGTATATGTA
This sequence comes from Bathymodiolus septemdierum, assembly GCA_963383655.1. NCBI lineage: Eukaryota > Metazoa > Mollusca > Bivalvia > Mytilida > Modiolidae > Bathymodiolus > Bathymodiolus septemdierum. Next base: position 15,978,158 of record OY726523.1, read on the forward strand.
CATGTTAAGGGTTGATAATGTAAGATGTGCATCTTTGTTGTTTTATGTGTTGATAAAACATTTTATTTTATATGTGAATATAGTGCTGCAATAAAACTAAAATATAGATACAACCTCAAATCCTACCCCCCCCCCCCACCCTGGTGGGTAGGGGCTATCTATATATTAACTAAATTTCTGGCTGGAAGAAGAGGAAAATAAAAAGGTAAGAAGGAAGTTGCAGTATCAGTGCTTATAAAAACCATGACATATTATGAAAATACGAAAAATACTTTAAAGAAAGGTAAGAATAATCCGCGCAATTGTCATGTATTTTAAGTTCTTCACGTAAATGCAAGAATTTTATTTCGCGCAATTGAAATGCACCGCAAACGTATATCGGTGCAGAATGTGAATGTATTGCCAAATCAATAGTCACATTTTTTAAATTTCCCCTTAAACATAGCATTATATTTGTTAAAATATATTCTATAAAATAAATTTCTCAAATTTCGTTAAAATTTTACACTTAACATTTTTTTGTTCTAATAGTTTAAGTTTATTCATTTAAAATCACATTAGAGTGTTAGAATTAGTTGAATATTAAAAATGTATTTAAACACATTTAAAATGTGAATATTAATGTAATTAACTTCCGAGCTGTTGGGTTTAATTATACAAAGAATGATACAATATCTGTTTACCGCCATTATAGGAGATGTTTCTTGTCGCAAGTCATAGCTCTTACGATTAGGACTAGTTTAGTGAAACGCACGTATACGTGCACGTAAGGAAATCGTAAGGGTGATCTTAGACTTACGATTTACGATCACTTTAGTGAAACGATCGCCAGGTTTATAATATTTCACAGATATATTTTACAGCATACGAAATCGCGGACCAGTACTCTGGAAGTCGTCTGACACCGGCATGACACTCTCGTCTGAGTCTTTTGATTCTTCTCTCTAAACGGCGCGATTTACGTTTTAACCTTTTTGACCTTGCCTTTTCCTACAGAAGAGGATCAGACGAGTCATGGATTTGTTCTCGAAAGTCATGAAACGGTTAATATATATAAAGCTGTTTATATGTACTGCTGAGAGTCGAATTTGATTGAAAGTACTTTTATAGACATTATAATCATATACGATCTTCAGAGTAGCTAACAAAATATGCGAGATCTCATACGAAACCCTTCCAAAAACAGATGGTGAGTTCTCCGGTCTATTTAGACATATTACCGGTCTGCAAATGACACAACCCTTCCGTACCGCTACCTACGGTGAAATTCCTGCAAACCACACCGTCTTCCTTTTCAATGCTACCCTCGATCTTTCTATAACTTCCCTGTTTCATTTTTCTTTCAATAATATAATACAAATTTGCTTTGTTCATTTGTCTAAATTTGAATATTGAAGCGGTTTCTGTATATATATTTGATGAATTATTTGGTATAAAAGGAAATAATAATTTTATATTGCCCTGAAGAGCAGAAGTTCTGCAGTAGCCATCAGTCATGTATTCGTACTGTTAATACGTACACGTATCAATATTAGTCTCAACAACGTTCTGGGGCCGTCGTGGTCGTATGGTAGTTGGATTTACAACTACCTATGGAATTATTGCATATCACTACTAAAGTTGTGAGTTCGAATCCCGCTCATGGCGAGGTATACTCAATACTACAATATGTGATAAAGTTTGTCAGTGACTTGCGGCAGGTCTATGGTGTTCTCCCGGTCCTCCGGTTTCCTCCACCAATAAAACATACCTCCACGATATAATTGATATATTGATGAAAGTGGCGTTAAACACCATAACCCCGAAACGTTCTTCTCATGTTGTAGGTTACGAGCATTCGAACACCCTGGACTATTTTATCTCAAGTGATATCACTACAGGTTTATACGTGTAGGTACTAGTACTCGTACATGTAAGCAATCTCAACCCCTTTTTGCCTGTTAAATCACGACATCGCTTTAACATACTGAAGTATTACAAAAGAGTTTGAAGATACCAAAGGGGCAATCAGAATCCGTATATCGAAGAAGAACAGACAACACAATGGCTAAAAGAAAAGGTACAAAGGACAAACAACGATCTACAAAACCTGCATATAAAATTAAAGATCGAGTAACACGAACCCCACTAAAAAGCGAGGTGAACTCAGGTGCTCCGGAAGAATAAGCAGTTCCTGCTCCACCAGTGGCACCCGTCGTATTAATCTAGTTACAAACCCGGTACTAAGTCGTGAATGAGGAAAGGCCGTGTTTATGACAAGTGGAACATATCCGTGGTCATTTGTGACACAAATATTCCATAACGGCCAACCACGTCATGGTGACGACCGTAACATTTTCGAAGTGATGACTTCAACTTTACCAAAAGGAACCCTTGGTTCAGTAGCTTCCTTGTTAGCAGCAACCCTCTATCAAGGAAATCCTGATAGGAATCACAAGCTCTGGAATATCGTGTCATCTGAGAGATATACTCCATATGCAATAAAAGCCATGTTCTCAACGTACTTACATGCAACTAAATCGTCCGCGTGTTTAAAATGCGACTTGAAATTCTTTCTTATGATATGTAAATGTAAGAAAATCAGAAGCGGTTTATCGAAGGACAGACAACATAATGACCAGAATGAAAAGCACAAATGGACAAACAATGATATACAAAAGAATTATACAGAAAACTAAAGATAGACTAAAGGGTATGCAGGTCCTGATCCACTAATGGCACCTATAATGTAAGTTCATTCTAACGGGACGAACTACATATGTCATATTTGATTGTATCTTGTACTCCGTTTTTGTCATTTTAACATGCATTGTAGCATGATTTGATTGCCGTCTATGAGAAAAGTTTGCATATACCACTGGGGTAATCAGAGTCGTAACCCGAAGAAAAAGAGGAAATACAATTACCAATTACCAAAAGAAAAACTACAAAGAGACAGATAATGGTAATACAGATACTACACAGCCAGGGATGAAATTAGATGGAATAAAGTTTTGTATGTATCATATTCCTCACAGAGGTATTTATGTTGATAAAATGCTGACAGAAGGAAATATGAACGTATTGTATTGATTGTCACAAGTAAAATGTAAAAGACTGGATAGGACCGCCAATGACAACATATTTAGATGCAAGGACCGTGTGGTAGTCCAAACACCGGGTACTCATAGCTCGAAGCGTGTATTTAATTCGTTTGACACAACTAGATGATTCTCCCGTCGAAGTATGTTTACCTCAAAGCGGAGAAACGATGGCCTATTTCTATACTCAATGGTATAAATTTGTTTAAAGGTTTGAGTGAGTGATTGTTGTTTAACGCCAACTCAGCAATTTTTCAGCCAGATCATGGCGAGAACAATTTAATTTTAAATGTTATTGTTTTGAAACACGTAATATAAAGGTTTATGTAAACATAATTTGTACATGTTTTATTTCAAATACAAATATAAAAAATCAATTATGCATATTTTAAGTTATAATCCATGATGTCCCATCGTGTAATGTTATCGAATCATCATCGTGACCATTAAAACAAAGATGGAGGCTACAGAGTACAGCTGCACATTCTTTGACAAACCTACAAAAATATATATTAATGATAAATGATTACACAAATCAACCAGGGATTAAAACATTGTATGGTTTAAAAAAAATGAAAATATCGTCTATAATCCAATAAACAAATCATAGAAACAGAGGCCAAATCGATACCTTTAATTCATAAATACATGACCGGTCACTCTCCTGGCTTTGTAGGCGGTTAAACTAGTTATATGGATCTTTAAATGACTATCCTGATGTAAAACTCGGTCATCATTTTATGATAATTAGATTGGTTGGTTGGTTTGTGGTGTTTAACGCCACTTTCTACAATATTTCAGTTATATCGCGACGGTTAGTTTTATTGCTGGAGAAAACTGGAGAAAACCACCGACTTGTCTTAAGTCACCGACAAACTTTATCACATATTGTTTCATCGCTTGAGTGGGATTCAAACTCACAACGTTGGTAGTGATAAGTACTAATTGCATAGGTAGTTATAAATCCAACTACCATACCCCCACGACAGCCCCTATGATAAGAAATAAATACGGTTGCGACAAATGTAAAACACGACAAAGAAATTTTGAAGATACCAAAGAAGTAATCAGAAGCGCAAATCGAAGGACAGACAATACAATGGCCAAAGCAAAATGACAAACAATGATACACAAAACATTATACAGAAAAATAAAGATCGGGCAACACTTTTGTATATGGTCTATGAGAAATGAAGATGATCATGATGACCACACGTGAGTCAACTAACAAATAAATCCTTGCATTAATGCATTATTCATTTTAAAAAGTTTTAATTAATTCCGACAACATCTTTTACAGGCAATCAAATATGCTATTAAAATTAAAAGGATCTCAGTATTATCGTATAGTTTCTAAAATGACTATTCTGGCTAATAGGAAAATTTGAGTGTTATGGAAATTATTAAATATTGTGTTATTTCATTTGATTTCGCAATTTGTCAAGATATATAGCTATGAACATATTTTTGCGTTTTATTTATGTTGGCTGTCATTGTCAATTTTTTATGAAGTCTCTTTGTGTTAATGTTTGTTGTTGAGCAAATCGTCTAAATAATTGTACACAACAAAGGGTGCACCCACCAAATGAAAGAGCTAAACTGTAAAATATAAGACACGGTAAAACGAAAATATATATGAGCATTGATTTCTATTCGCTTGTGTATATTTCTCTCTGTCTATGTACTGAAAATGATAACTGTCAAATCATATAAAATTACACTTACGTTCCGCACTGTTCCCCATATTCTGATCTCCTAGTTGAACTTCGAATGATGTAGATGCGACCATTATTTGTGTACTTGTTGTATTAAGCTTGGGTGATGTTTGTATACCATGCATAGCTCGCCTTCTTCTCCTGACAGGATCAATACATTTCTGTCAATAGACATATGTTAATAATGAATTTCGTTTGTAAATTTATCAAATTATATTAATGAACTCTACGCATTTCGTAATCCGCAAGATGATTGGAAAGGAGGGTATTTTAAATAACATAATATTATCAAATAGGAGATTGTATTTTCCACCACCCTGCATCATTTATCAATATTTACGAATCTGATATAAATTGTAATTAAAGCCTTGCAAACTACACATTTGTTGACAAGCATCAAATAGTATGGGGCTTGGGTGGCTCAGTACCCGATAGCCACCTCGGGTATTAAGGTATCCAGACACCTACACATGCCTGGGGCTTTACCGTAAGTGACCCCACCCTAAGGTTATTGTCCCGGACTCAAGGCATGTGGTACAGTAATAGTTGTATATTTCTGAGATATTCTCTAGCTCTGTCCTCTAATATATATAATCTAAATTGTCATTGAAGCCTCTCAAAGTAAAAACGTGTTTGACAAACACTAAATATTATGTAACCATTATTATTTTACCTGCACTAATAAAATTACATATTACTTATAACATAATTTTTAATGCAAGCTTCAAACATTAACATAATATCCAATATACCAGTATTGTTTGTATACACTATGTCGTCATATACGTATAACGTGATGGTTTTTCTTTTGTTCAATGGTTTCAGACGATAGGGTTGTTTGAATATCATGTGAAGCAGGACCTGCTTACACATCCGGAGTACGTGAATTCATCCGCGATTGTGAATAGTTTTTGTGCTGCTCAATCTTTAGTTTGCTTTATAGTGTTTTTTCGGCTATTGTTGGTCTTTTTGTCCCTTTTCTTTTAACCATTGCTTTGTCTGTCCTTTTTTATTTACGGCTTTTCATTAGCATTTTGATATCTTCAGACTTTTCCTAGATCATGTAGAGAGCAGCTGGTGATATGATAAATGCCAGTATAATTGTTTTTACAGCACGTAGATATCTTATTCAGTGCACACGGCACATCTCTGGTATAACCTTCATGTACGCTCAGTCAAAAGATTGGACAGCTAAATACTTTATAAGACTTTATGATCAAGAAAATCAACGGGCATAAACAGTATAGCTAAAGTCGACTATACATGAGATGGAACCTTGGTTTTACTGAATTAGTCAAAGCAGATACCCTATGGAAGGATGGTTAAGTTGTATATTATACCTTTTCGCAGTCACGAGTAGTATCACCTGGAGGACAGACATAAGCAGAACATTCAATTGTCACCGTTGATGATTTGGCGAAACGGAATGCATGCATTCCAATGCTAAACTTTGTTTTCTGTGTTCCTGTGCCGGCACTAGATCCACTAGGTGATGATACTGTAGTCCATGTTTGCTCTATAACCGAGGGTTCTACATTGACACAGGACCTAGAGAAAAAATAAAGACTTATGTATGTATATATGTTTTACTTCAATTGTTCATTGTCTTAATTACTTAATAGGACACTGTCATTTCTTAAGTCATAATGGTACAGAGAAAACCGCATTAGCCAAAGAAAACCAACAATCTTCAGTGATTTACTGAAAGCAGTTTTTACATTTAGTGAAATCGAATATAGATCTCCTCTTATGATTGGCACCGATTGTATTAATTGATAACGTGTATTATTTATAATACCCGGAATAACGTCTTAGATATTGATAAAGATTTTAAAAAAACATCGTCTTCATTAAACAGGTCAACATTATATGCACTGTTCATCATGGGAAAAATGAGGCTGCCCTTTACAGACTGACTTGTTATATAAAGGTGCCCTTTAAAGCAGGATTGACTGTATATATTTAATGGGATCCTTGTTCATGACAATGGTGACAATACAATATGTGGAATATATAAAATTTCTGGGTTTTCTAAATTATTATTCGTTTACTAATTGTATGCATCATACGTGTCACTTCCAATTTACATTTGTTAGGGGTATTTACCGTAACATTTTAAGCTGTATAAGACGTTACCAAAATGTTGTATAGTAACCACGTTATGGTATGGCACATACATACATGAACATACAGATGGAACCTTATCCTGGCGAAAAGTTGGCCGACAGCCGATGCAGAATTTGCTTAGTAAGGCAACATAATTGGCTAAATCAGTATTTCTGCACCGATATAGATGGCAGTGATTTTATCTCAAATAAAATGTTATTCAGAATGCATAATGTGTATAATGTTCCTTACCCAGTATTATTTCTACACAAAAAAACACTTAAGCACAAATGCTACTAGCAGTGTCAATGTAGACACGTGGGAAAAGTATGAAACACAATAATATTAAGTAAAAGAAATATGAGTTTGTATTTACACGTTGAGAATCTGATCAATGAATCACGATATATTTAATTTAATTGTATAGGAACATTAATAATAATCAACATATTAGGTGGTTTCCCCATAGAGTCTTCCACTATACAGCACCTAATTATTATCAAATAAATATATAGTGAGTGATTGTTGTGTAACGCCAAATGTGCAATTTTTCAGGTATATCATGGCGAGTACAAGATGCATTCGATGAGATGATAATGATGTCCGCATTGTATTAGAACAACACGCTTAGTTGGATTTTTATAGTGCTAGCTCAGTGAAATAACAGTTCGCGAGTAGACATGCCGTGTCATTCAGACACATTATCCTGATTCCGACTCAACCAGTCTGTTCGTCCTCCTTATTACTGCGTTCTTCTCTGAGAAGCAACACATACCGATTTTATAGTCTTTGGCCTGACCGGATCGTGGCTCGAACAGATGATCTACTGCACTCAGAATCTTTACCAACGAAACTTTGGTAGCTAATTTGATACCTCGGACACGTTTTATGAATAGCCTTCATCTGGTGGACTCCAAGCCAATGATTGGATAAATTAAATTGAAATAAGACCTAAATAAATAAGTATATTAACCCGTCGTCTTTGCGCTGCCAGATTGTATATCCCTTTCCTTTGGTTCTAGTTTCAAAGGCTTTACATTCGTGTGGACGCAATAAGTGTGTATTATCTGCAAGGTAAGTACAAACAATAATTATAGTAATTTTAAAGACAAACGTATACCCTTGCACTATTTACATACAAGTTTGTCTCAAACGTTTATTTAAATAATGATGGTCAACAATTTAATCTCTCCAATATCAACTACATTTTGCCCGAAAGAATTGAACAAAAAAAAAAACATGAAATGCCTATTGAAATTTAGATCCTGGTTTGAAAGCGTCACACAAATATGGCGGAAATAAACCGTTAATTGGATCCCAATGTTCTCCCTCCAGATCATTGGATCTCTAACGGCGATACAAATATAAACAGACATGTATATGTTTTCGTCTACGAGTTACTGTAAACATAACACTAAGACGTTAAAATTAGCAGGCATGTTGATTTATTTTCTATAATACAAGAAAATGCAGTTGGGTTAAAAGTAGCGCGTAGTTGTCCATATATATAAAACCAAGAACGGTGATGTACAAAACACTACACAGAAACCCACGATTGAGCTACCAGGGATGAAGGGTACACAATTGTATAACTTCATCGTCTTTTGGGCCTTTGCCTGCTGCCACACCATTTGTATTTCTATATGATTTTAATTATTGTGAAATAATTTTGTTAATCCACAGTAATCCACAAATAACTTCATATTCGAAAAAGGAAACACGTTCAAAACAATTGTTCGGTACAACGAAAAATAATAAATATTTACCTGGACCTTCCAAAAATAAGGCAAATTTCTCCCCAAGTTTGGCTCCTTTAGAACTTGATAGACCGTCAATTGATAACTTGATGGCATATTTGATACTGATGTCCTTTACTGGAATGCCAGATGGGGTACTACAAAATAAATACTTATTAATATAGAACTACTTCAATTGATGTTGTGCTTTCCAGGTGTATTTTATATTTCTGAACATAACGCACGTTGTAATCCATTGGGATAATAGTGTGACTGGTTCATAATGTCAATGTTGGTTATATCTTCAACATAGCCTTTAAGCTACATCACTGTGCATGGAAACGGAACCGTCGTGGTCGTGATCGAAAGGGTAGATAGCGTAAAGAAAGTGTGGGGAATATAGCGATAATAGGGTCACACAATGTCCCTTTGCAATGGGTCATCAGCGACAACTAACAAAACAATTTGTTCATCCTGAGATTATGGGCACAAAAAGCGTAGCATTCTACAAACGCAAGGTACACATCTACGTCCCCTACTGAAGTCGAGGTGTGAATTTTGTTCGGACAACGAGCGTACACCACTTATATATTTCTTTATGAAACGTAATGTTATGTGGTCCAAAGGCAATGGCGATTGTGATTTTGTTACACTGAATCCTAAATCACGCTTCACGTTTTTTTATACAGTGAAACATGTCTAATCCGAACCTCACTGGGACCAACTTTTGAATTCAGAATAGACAGGTGTTTGGTTTATACAGGTTAAGAGATTTCCTACATTGGGACTTTACTGAAAATTTAGCTTACACATGATTCCGGTTTATTCAGGGTTTGGTTTAGACAGTATTCACGGTATTTTATTTCAAGACGTAAAATGTGTCATGTCATCAATCCTATTTCGACATGATATTGTACTTCATTGCTAGGCTGCATATTCCAAAATAATGTGTATATATTATATGCACAAAATGTATGTGTGCATGTTATTTCTTTACAACAAAACATCGGGTTGAAATAAAATCACCCTCATGTATATGTGGTGGTTCATTGTGACGTGTTAATGGATATACAAAGAAGTTTAAGCAGTTATTACAAGTCCCACATAACGAACAACCAAATATCACACTAAATTGTTGAACACAAAGAAAGACCACGACATACATGTGTATGACGTCGTTGGCAATCCAGGTCCTGTCTTGTGACAGGCATATACAATATTGGTCTGTTGACGGTAAATATAGAATTTATTTGACGAGGCTGAGAAACGGGGTGAAAGACGAGCTTTTATCGAGTCTTTCTCCCCGTTTCGCGCCGAGTCAAATAAATTCTATATTCACCGTCAACAGACCAATATTGTATTTATGCTGCAATCCACGATGTCCTAAAAAATAATCTTAACTCGTAAAAATGCATTTTTTAATGCAACGGAATCCTCACTATTTGGCGTAGTAAAATACCAGATTTATTTTGCCGACAAAAATTCGCGAACAAATAGTTCTCAAAAGGAAGTGAAATAACTTTATTTAAATGAAGATTTATTGATTAAGATGAAAATCTATATAGAAAATTGATAGTTTAGAACCTGAAATATATATATTTAATATGTTTTTCATAGATATGAAAACACATTAATTTATCGATCATACGTCACATACTTAAATACGCCTGCAGTAGTAACCAGGTAAATATATACGCCTGCAACTATATGGTTCACTTTTATTTTTATTTTTTTTATATCAAATAAACATCCGATATATTCCTTTTACTAGTTTATATTAAAAAAATTAAATAAAAAAGAACCATATAGTTGCAGGCGTCCACCTTTGTATGACACACAGGCGTATATATTTACCTGGTTACTACTGCAGGCGTATTTAAGTATGACCCACACAGTTTGTAAACATGTGAAAGCAACACACACATACATGTATCGACGATTCGAGCATGTTTTATAAAAGCTAGGTAGAGTAGAGAAAACAGAAAGATTAATCATTTATCTCAACAAACTGAACTGATTCACGGAAATGTATTTAACAACGATGTCAAACACTCAAATGCTCAGTTATTGGGATATAAGTCATTTGTGAAAATTGTGTACACATTCACCATTTGTTATGGATGACCACGCCGTAAAACATAGAACTAATTTGACTTGACATATTTGTATTGGAACTGTAATAAGGAACATCGGGATTGCTTCGACACGAAACATCAGAAGTGCTACTTGGCTGTAGAATTTGTGGAGGTTTTACGAGGTAAGTTTGCTGAAAAGCATTTCTGTTAGTTTCACTTTCAGTGTTGCTGAGGATGTTTGATATTTTCTTGTGTCTTTCCTCACTCAATGTTGAGTAATTATTAATAAATGCCACATGTTTATGCCCTGATATTTGCATAATATCTATAGATCCCCTCCACATTGTTTTCTCTTAACTTCTGGCACTGATTGATTAATGTCTAATTTGCAACTTTCCTTCATTTTTTTCATGAGACTGAAAAGTTTTCTTTCATGCACTTTTCTACCTGTTTCTAAAGCTCGTACAAATAAATTATGTATTTTGCAACAATGCAAGTATTTAAAGGAGGAGAAGCTAATACCAATCTTCTGGACTTTACATAGGTTTCAATGGAAAATTGGAATTTATTTTTATAGAATAAAATAAAACTTTCATATATACACGGTAAATTGAGGAAAATCAAAATAGAGATCTGATTTAGTGTCAACAAGGACCAGCTATGATTTTAATTACTATATTTAACTTCTGTTTGTATATCATAATCAAATGAATTAATATGCATTGAAGTCTACATGCATGTAGAATCCCCACCAACTATTTTCTTCATATCAAATTTGCTATTATTAAACCATAATCCATTGATTGGTAAATTACATAATGCGACGTCACTAAGGAACCAAGAATATTATGGACATAGGTTTATTGCATAAGTGTTGTGACCAGAAAAAATATTAGAGTGAAGGATATATTTTTCTGGAAAGAACAATATTTACATGATAATGTTGGCTGTTGCGAGTAATGACTAATGTGCGAATATATTTTCTGAGTCGGATCATACAAAAATGCATTATGAAAGCTTGAAGTTTCAAATATTCAAACATTGCTAATTTAGTCTGCATTTTGTTCCTTTTTTTCTTGTTATTTTATTAGTAAATATATAATAACATTTATTTTAATTATAATCAATGTTATATTAATGTCTTTCAGATGAATGGCTGGATTAATGGTCTAACAGTGTACAATGTACATGTGATGTTTGAAATAAGTGCAAAGACTATATATATGAAAGAAATAATTGCATAAAAACCTATGAACGTTTTATAAAGATCTGATTAAACAAATGACATTTTTCAAGAACTATCACTCAGTTGTTGCATAGAGGCCAGGGGTATGTGAATCAGTTTCAAATGGAATTGCACAAAATAAAAAATGTACTGTAATCCTGATCAACAGTGAGTAGAATTCCAGCAGATAAAACACTAGTTTCAACTGTCAAATCATACAACTTTGTTGGAATGTTGCAAAAGAAAAAAATGTTTTAAAAAAAGATGCAAAATGATTGGAGGAAGTGACTGAATGCAATTATTCCAAATGGTTAAAACAAATTATATAGATATTTTGTGATGTCATAAAGAATTCAGAATATAAATAATTATCGATAATTTTAAAGTGACTTGATGCAATAGCAGGAATATGTGATCTGTTCACCTTGAAGAAGTCTACTATCTGATATGTTGAAGTAATTGATGTGAATTAATTGAACATTTAATATGAAGAAATTTTATAATAAAATATATGTAGTAATCTTAGAGTTTGATGTTCAAACTGTACTGAGTTATTTAACCATATAACTCATAAGTGTGTTTAGTAAAGATTGTGGAGTGTGACTGCCCAGAACGTTTCTGTTATAAAGGATGTTAATTTCCTCATCTGTTGGAAGGCATGCCCTCTTTGGTTTATTCCCTTTGTCCTGTAGTTTTAGCTGCTTTTGTTTTGTTTTCAAAGCTTCCCAGTCAAGATATAAATGATTCGGATTTGTTTAAGATTTTTGTTTTGTTTTTTATTGACTTGTAGGATTTTTTTTATCGTAAAATATGTATAAAAATATGAAATTTTCAAATTATTAGTTTCATTTTGTCGGTTTGTATTTACAAATAGTGAGAACGAAAACATTTATTAGAAAAAGACGACGGTCGATTATTGACATTGGTTACGGTTCATATTTTAACTCCTTCACAGGAGAGCAAAAACACAAAAAAGTAGTTCCGGAATATTTATAGGCGGGGCTTAAAAGTTTATTCGTAGGTTTAAAAGTTTATTCGTAGGCTGAAAAGTTTATTCGTCTAGTACGAATAAAGCAACAATTTATTCGTATAGCATATTTGTACAGCAAATGTACTGATTGCAGGATAAAAAACAATACCCTCCCCTCTTGGTAATTGTTTCGCCAACGGCAATAGAAATATAAACAAACAATAAAAACGTGCAAGGCACCACACATTATCACAAGCATGAATGCCATCATAAACATAGACAATCCACTTTTTCATAGCAATACTTGTTGATATAAAACTGGAGATTAATGTAGGACATTTTATTATTTTTATAACAAGGGTAAGTTAAATGCATGTTTTCATTTAGCATCGTTCATAGTTTATAACAGTTCATCAATATGTCATTTTATATGATTTACCGACAAGAACTTGCCGAAATCAATCTGTATAAAGATATGGCTATTAAATTTTAAATTATGTTTTAAAGTATTAACGTGTTTTGCAAAGAATATTTACCCATCAATAACAGGTTTCGCGGTTGCAAGAACTAGAACCTTTTCGTCCTTGCAAGACACTTTGACATACTGGGAACCTTCTCCTCCTACCATGCCATTTCTCATTTGCACATGATCACCGTAAATAATTGTTATTGGTGATTTGGCCTATAATAACAAAATATATGGCTAATAAGATGCTCATTTGTTCATTATTAAGTTCATGCATTGCAACATTTTAAAATATTGCAAGTTATTGGTAAGCTACGATTAGAATTAACATCGTATATATTTAAGAACTCATACGACTAGTTCTATAAAATATAACCTAGGGTTTATGTTTGCTATCATCGTTTTAATTTAGATTTAGTTTTTCTTCTATGGATTGTAGTTTTATTTTTGATCACCAAAACACATTGCAAAATTTACACACGGAACTCTTCTACACTGGGTACAACCACACTTTAACTAGAGGCAACACTTGCCATAGGGTATTGTGAATTCTGATATATTTTAAGTGAATTCATTAGCAAGATTAGTAGTTTTTTTTAATTTGTAATAACAAAGATTGCATGCCTCGCCGATCATAATATCTGGTTTAACGTTTCAAGGTTTTGTGAAATATCATGTGAAATCCCCGACAAAACACCTTGTGGAACTTGCAAAAGGACTCTTGTGGACAAATGCTCTCATTTCACTAAAAATTTATATATCCGAATAAAACGTTGAATATGAAAATGAAATTATAGGTTTAGTGAACAGAACTACGCATGCGTAATATTTCGTCCAGGAAAATTGTACACTTTAAACGTTGACTTAAGTAACCCAACTTATGATGTATGCCAACAAGTTGACATCTTTTTATTCTGTTGGTCTTCTGATTTGTTTTAAAGTTTGGACAGATTCTTATGTTACTGCTTTTACTGATTGTTATTAAAATTTGGATTTTCGAACAAACACCACAGCACACAAGATAAGCTTAAAATAAAAAGTTCACCAACTTATAGGTATCTTTGATGTTTTAAGTTTGGTTTCTTAGATGAATGCGAAATATACAAAATTTCGGTAGATGCGATTATATGTATTCGTACAATACGTACATTAACAAGATGTATTATACATAAATGGTTTAATGAATATTGTAATGCTTTGTAATCAGTGGCTATCATTAGCAAGTTTTGAGTTCGATTCCCTCTGGGTTTTGAGGTGTGCTCGATACAACTTGATATGATCCAGTTTGTCAGTGACTTGCGCCAGGTCGTTTTTGTTTCTTCTTCTAGTACTCTGGAATAAAACTGACCACCACGATATAACTCAAACATTGTTGAAAGTGGCGTTAAACACCCACAACCCAACCTATTATCTGTATGTAATTTTAAGCATTGTTTTCGCAATATAGCTTACCGCCAGTATACAATTCTCGGTCAATTGTTTTGCTGAAACTGGTGTGCATAAAGTACCATCATCGTTGACGATTTCAATGTTTGTTAAGTCTGTGTCGTTTCTCAACATAACCTTACCATCAGTATCGCAATCTGAAATTAAATATAGCATAAATATAATCATTTCTAGTTTATGTACTGTTCACCCGGAGCTATAAATGTGTGCCCTTTCGTTTGTCCAGATCTATGCGCTTCTCGTTTCGATTGTCTGCTACTTAGATAATACTAAGTCGGCCGAATGCACCGAATATTACCATGAGGAAAAGTTCAAAGATACCAATGCTGCAATTAGAAAACACTACAATGACTTTAAAACAGAAAAATAATTGTTCCCAAAACACTGCATAGAAACATACAAATACATTTTTTGGGAGGCATATAAAACAAATTCTTTAAAAGAGAAAAATTACGTCGCGTGCGACATTGTTAGCAAATCGTATTAATTATTCACTGTACAGAATGATTTCCGAACATCTGCAACATGTACAAAATCAAGTGAGACATGTTTAAATGTATAAAGACCATTGCATGGAATAACAATTAGGTCGTTAATTATTATTGACAATACACCTATAAGTCACCTTTGGGTGCTCAATACAAAAGTTGGTTAGCAGGACATGTACCTTACTTGATCAACAAATGGAATAATGGCAATCTCAAGGCAAACGATTCGGTATATCTAACGTCAACAACTATTATCTCTGCCACATCATTTGTTAACACCGTGAGAGTTATTTGTCGTGGCGGATCAACCACGCCTTCTTACTTTGTCTTTTACCGAAAACTGTTGTCCTGTCAAATGACATACATTTGTAGTCCCGCAATAAACGGAAAGAGCCTGTTTTAGAAGGTATAGTCAGAGGTTATAAATTAGTATAGTTATAAGGAACAAACCATGTGCTCTGTAATAGCGCTATGTCATTAATGCGTTGTCTACTTACAGGTCCAAATGGTGGTGTCGAAATTTTGAAGTGTATTTCACAATACACGACTTAAAATCAGTATATGGCATGGAGCAATTGGAAACTTGGTCGACAATTAAATGCTTGGATTTCTGTTTGAAGAATCGTTTATTGCAACGGGTTTATTCTGCAAATTACTGAGAAATAATTTCAAAATTAATAGATATCTTACCCAATTCTGGTAACGTTGATGTTGAGTCGGTCATAACACAAATCGCTTGTAATATACCATCGATATTATGAATTGTTTGTCTTACAGCAACATATATAATTACTAAAAGCACATATGCAGGACACATTTGTACAAGTAAAAAAATTTATTTCTACACAATTCAAATTAAACAAGTACTGTCAAAGCCTGATGCTTACATTTAACCTCAAAGTGAAGTTCGCGTCTTAAAATTTCTGTATATACGGTATAGAAAATCTAAGGGGCAATTAAGAATGTACAATCCAGAGACACGCGTAATGTTGGGCACAAGACACAGAACGAAGACAAAAAAATACAACATAGAATTATGTTTTTTAAAGGTATAGTTGAGGCTTGCATATATCGTTTTAAAGATTTTGTAATCATGTAGTAATATTTAATTATACTGTTAGGCCGGTGAAAATGAATGTTAGGATGGATGGACACTTCGTTTTTGATGGTAATAGATTCGACAGAGAAAGATAATTAAATACTGGTAATATATTACGGAACGACCGTCATATATATATTTGAGCTGCCAAATTTTGTATTCTCCCTGGACAGGATTTGAACTCACGCCATTGATACTATAGGGTTATTGCATGAATATTGTCCCGAGCAGTATATCATATTGCACGAGCTTGCGAGTTCAATATGATATATCGCGAGGGACAATATTCATGCAATAACCCTTTTATTATATAGTAATAAATATTGTATGCCTAAAACATTTTTTATATAAATAGTGTGTATTTTATTATATTATAATTACATTACTTTCGTTTTTCATTGAAATGTTACAATATGATTGGCTATGAAGTGGTCACATGATTGTAAAAGAGATGTTTTCACATCCCAATGAAACTCAAATCCGACCTTGCACGTGCCTCCATGACGACGTCAGATGTAAACAATCAATGGCGTAGTAATTTCCAACAGCAAATAATCTAACACAAATACAATTCACAACGAAAAATTCAACTACATTAAATTTTGGTGTGATTTAAATATAATTATAAGAATTGAATGCATTCTTTTGAGGTTTTATTGGGGTATGAAAGCGTTGATCGAACTACAGTTTCAACATGAAGCGATTCCGCGTTTCATTGAAATGTACTTCGGTCAACGCTTTCATACCCCAATGAAACTTCAAAAGAATACATTCAATTCTTAATAAGTGGAGTATGGAACTACTTCAACTATTAATATTTGAACTAGTGCAATATACATTTTATACTGAGCGTGCAAATACAAGGATATATTGCATGATTAGTCTCCATTGAAAGTAATAGGAAAATATTTATTACTATACAATAAACTACAATACAGCACCATTCGTTTAGCCTATGTCTTACGCCCTCGACCACATCTGCTATATTAAAATATATTGTTACCTTGTCACGTAAGGTGAATCTAGGGATATACACTTGGTACATTTTATATTATCATCCTCTAAAGAGCTAACATCGTGGGTTAAGCTGCAAGTAGAAATCTTTTGTAAGGCAAGCAGCAGGCGCGCCTTACAAAAGATTTGTACTTGCAGCTTAACCTTCACCTTCATGTGACCTTCACCAGTGTTTTAAATAACACGCCCCAGCTTGTGCTGATGTGAGTGTTCTAAAAATAGCCATCCAATAGCCATAGGTGACCTAATACCACTGCTCTTATAACACAGTTCAGATATATTGCATAATATATCACACTGCACACATGATACACGTTACAGTATAATTGTATGCAATATTTTTGCCAGTTTCTGCTGCTTTATTTTGTTTCATTGTTCTTTCGGCATTCAATATTAAACGTTTTTTCTTCAATTTTAGCTTCTGTTGTAGCAAATCTTTTCCAACCTTTACTCTCCATTGTTTTACTTTTATTGATTATAAATGCACTCAATACACTGCATGACCTAATTCTTGTGCTTTGGTCATCCTGTCAATCAGGGAGAGGCGTATCTTTGATGAAAATTCATTGATAGAACCCATGTGGCTGCGTTTTTGTAAGTAGAAATACGGGGTATAAATAATTTTGCGCGCAAACATCGGTGTTTGTCCTCGCTGCATAAACCAATCAACGTTTAGAAAAAAACGCTACACAGAAGACAATATACGTTATCAGTCTCGAGATGCTATATATCCCGTTTTAGAGGGCAGTGGTTATGCTAAAAGGTGAGGCGGGAGCCGAACCTTTTAACAAAACCACTGCCCTTTAAAACGGGATATATAACATTTAGAGACTGATAACATTTTTATCTGAATGTTCCAACATTAATAAGTATGTCCTTATTATAGGAAAAACATAAATACGTGTATCTTTGGACGAAGATCACAGAGAGCGATTATTGATTTTCTGTCATCTTGTGAAATGTGTGTCGTCTGCTGTGCACAATGTAAATGGACAGCACATAGGTGAGAGCGATTATTGATTTTCTGTCACCGCACGGCTTCCCTGAAGTTATAAAAGTACCTTGTTAGCCAATCAAAATTCTACTTGCCACGAGAACATCAGATAAATACATATATTCATACCGTTACTTATCGTGTGGTAGATTAACACTTACCACATGCAATACAAGAAAAATGATTGATTTCTGTACTGTAGTCATGTTAACATCTACTGTTGATCACTACTGTCTGAAATATAAAACAGTATTTCTTGCAGCAAAATAGTGCATAACGCATTCAATGCTTAAGCAGTAATTCGACTTTAAGGTATTTAAATGTATTTTTGTTTGACACGCGTTTCAGTTGTCGAGTAAAATCAGTAACTAGTTTGACAAGTTAGTTCAAGATAATAATATTGATTAATTAGTTGTTAAAGGGATAAAAACTCGTTTTAACATATATTTTTTCAACTCTTGACGAAAGTTGTTTCTTTTCAATTTAATTGTAAAAACAATCCAAAAATACTTTGCACGCCCATATAATCCCTTATATCGTTAAAATATCACTTAAAAGGGTCGAAATGAATTTTTGTCCAGGAAGCAAAAATTCAATTATTGGAAAAGACCGCAAGATATGACAGAATTATCAACGAATTAAGTCACTTTTACAAAGTTTCATTGATAAAAACCGGGTTAATGTTTCATAAATATCATTTATTGAACCAATTGCAAGTTTTCATGAGATACAAAAAATTACCAAAATGAGTTTTAAAATCCCTTTAAAATAAATATATCTTTGTTTACATAAACAATTTAATAATGACACTTTTTTATACTCTGTAGTTTAGTCAAAATGAACAGAACTGTTGTACATATAATATGACTTTTGTATATTTTCTGTATCGGAACTGGTTACTAGTATTAAACGCAATCCAAGAAAACGTTTCTCATATATCTATTGTTTCTCTGTATTTAACACAGGAAGATGAACATAGTGAAAGAGAACATAGGTATTTCATGTGATGTAATTGTCGTTGTGTTCACATTTTTTACATTTTTGTTTATAATTTGAAACATTATTTAAGTTTCTGTCAGCTTAATATGATATCCGATTTTTAAAGTAATGGCTAGAATATGCATCTGAAATCGGCAATTATCCTTTCGCTCGCGTTTGGACGAAAAACGATACCGTGCACGATAAAATATGATATTATTAACTTCTGAAAAGGGCACAAAAAGACCACGATTGTACAAAAGTGTAATAAAAATACACTCAAACATTTCAGCAACCAACGTCATGAATATAGCACAGCTACTCACAATAAGAAGAGTAGGAAGATTCCAATGCAATGGGGTCATCAGAATCCGTAAACCGAAGGACAGACAAAACAATGGCCAAATGAAAAAGTACAAATAACTATGTACTTTTGCAGAAAAGTAGATTGTGGAACACGAATCCCACTAAACTGGGGGTGAACTCGGACTTGGAAGAGAAAGCAATTCCTGCTCCACTAGTGTCACCCATCGTATTAATCTAGTTATAAACCCGGTGACAAATCATGAATGAGGAAAGGACCGGGATGTGTTTACCAAAAGTGGAACATATAATATCATTTTAAATATTTAATGTAATTTTTGCAGTTTTTTTAAAGAAGGTTTTTTTTCTAATATAAAACGCTAATAGATAATGTCATTTTATTAACGCTTTTTCGAGCCAATAAATCTAACAGAATCACTTAATTCATAAATAAAGAGTAGTCTTACATGTCACCAGTATAATTATTTCTGAAAATTTAATCCTAAATATTCAAGTATTTGAAACAATAAAAATAATATTTACGTACAACATTTAGTATTGCAAATTCTTTAAATCATGTATTAGAAGCAAGTTAATACATTATGTGACGCCAAAAAAAAATGTCATTTTGGCCACTTGAACGACCCAATTTATTTCAGAACTTGATAGTTGCTATAAATGAAATCAATGAATGAAGTATGTTAGTAACCTCCCCTTGAATATGTGGTAAAAATAGAACTTTTAGGACCAGTTTTATTACGAAAAGTTTGAAGATAACAAAGGTGTAATCAGAAGCCGTAAATAAAATGACAGACTACACAATGGCCAAAAAATTATCTACAAAACACTGCACAGAAAACTAAAGCAATCCAAACACCGGTAAAAACCGGGGGTAAATTCCGGACGGGTTAGCAGTTCATGTTTCACTAGTGACCCTCGTTACGACATGAACATCTATCTTTCTGTTATTTACAGCTTATGATTTCCCCGTTTGTACCTTCAAGTCTTTCTGATTTAAAACTGAAAATTTAACTTTTGTTAACCAAGTAATTTGGCAATGAAGTATATAATTATTTTTTGCAGGAATAAAGCATTTTCTAATTTTGCTTTAAATTAAATATATCATTGGTTCATGCATAGTTAATGTTACATATTTTCAAAATTTATAGTAAATTACAAAATAAAGAAATGCAGCATTATGAACATTTTCGATAGATATAAAAAAAAATTAGTCCGTTTGGCCGGCCTAAAACAGGACTAAAAAATTAATTAAAAATCAACAGTTCAACTTATTGATTTTTTTTCTTCACACATTTACTCGTATATCATCTACCAACTCTGACAAATAATTTCAGAATTTTGACACTATTTTCCAAAAAGTTGCCCATTAGGTCTCTATGTTAAACATTTGTACCAAATGTTGATATGTGCAGAGGGAGTTAGTATGCTTGCTGTTACCAACTTCCAGTGTAAACAATAACAACAACACATGTGGTTTTATTTACATTTCACTGTCATGTGATTACCTAATTTGAATATGTCACCAGAACCGAAGCATGCATGAGATGTTCATTTCACTTTCACTAAGTGACAATAGGTTACATGTAAACAGGTTTTCAATACACATACTCATTGAAGGTATAATTGAAGTAGTGCATTATATTTGAGAACTTGTATTTTATAAATTGGGATCAAGACATACATGAAATATATGTTGAAAATTGTTTTTAGAGAATATTAATTTTCCATGGATATTTATTTTCTCTAAAAGATAGCTGATAGTCCATGACAACCAAAGGCAACCCTTTATAACAATACACTTATTCTTATTATATCTGAAACATTCCAGCAAAACTCTGTTTTAAAAAAATAATACTGATTTTTTAGTCAACTTGATAGGCAAGACATGGCGAAATGGGGAAAATATAACCAACTAGTCATAAAAAACACACTGAAAAAGATCTCTTTAAATTTACTTACATTTAACAAATATTTAAGGCCACTCATAATCCTCAGTTTCATCACCATCACTACTATCATCATCATTACTTTCACTGTCACTTTCATTATCAGATTCAAGATTTATAACCAATTTCGAAATTTCCTCTCTTATTCC
The DNA here is from genome assembly GCA_963383655.1 of Bathymodiolus septemdierum. Classification (NCBI taxonomy): domain Eukaryota; kingdom Metazoa; phylum Mollusca; class Bivalvia; order Mytilida; family Modiolidae; genus Bathymodiolus; species Bathymodiolus septemdierum. Next base: position 15,999,969 of record OY726523.1, read on the forward strand.
ATCTTCCTTCCAACACTTTAACTCAATGTTATTTTTTACATGATTGCAAGCATTAAGCCATTTCGATTTGTCAATTTGTGAAAAACCTTCTTGAATTAAATTTTTTACATCATTTAATTTAAATGTGGAATTTTCCCTTCCAATGTAACCTTTCAAATCTCCCCATATTAATTCAATTGGGTTGAACTCACAATGATATGGTGGCAATCTTAATACTTCATGTCCTTTTCTTTTCAGGAACTCATCTACTTTGTAAACTGAGGGCTGTTTTTTGCTCTTAATTATTTCATATAATTCTGTTTTTTTACTTTTTTTGTCAAAAGGAACATAATTTTTTTCTAGCCAGTTTATCATATCTCCTTTTAATGAATTTGGAGTTGGTGCTTTTGTGCCTTCCTCTCTGACACTATGATAGGACGCGTTGTCCATAACTACAAGGCTTTTTTGGGGCAAAACTGGTTCTAATTGCTCCATTACCCATTTTTCAAAAATGTTAGCATTCATTTCCGTGTGGTAATCCCTACCATCTGTACTTGTTGATTTAAAAACTAAATCACATCCCGGTAAAAATCCATTTTCACAGCCTGCATGCAAAATTACAAATCGTAGTCCCTTTCTTAATGGTATTTTTCTGTTTTTAAAAATAGAGTCGGAGGTCCATTGATGAGAGGCTGTATGATGTGTGTCAACCCAAGTCTCATCCAAATATACAGGAATAAATCCTTCTTCTCTTTTTTTCTTTATTGTTCTCAAATAGTTAATTCTCTGATTTACAATATCAGTTCTTTCTACTAAACACTTTCTGTTCCCAGATAATTTTTTGTATCGAAATCCTAGTTCATGTAATGTTTTCCATAATTTATATTTTGAAATTTCTAAGTCACAATTGTTAGCCAAGAAAGCCTTAAGCTTTCTTAAAGTAACACATTCGTTTTTGTTAAAAAGATCAAATACAGTTTTTTTGATAAGTTCCTTATCAAAATTGTCGAGTTTATCTAATTTAACCCTTTTCACAGATTTTTCTTCGTTCGCATGTCCCTGTTTTCTGGATCTTAAGAAGGAACGTAATAAACTATTACTTATTCCTAAACAATGTTCTGTTCTTTTTTGTGTGTTAGTCCATTTAAAGAAAGGTCTTCCACGTTTTGATTCAGCTTCAAAATAATCAAACACTTTTAGTATTAAATCGTGTTTTTCATCTGAAGTTTTGAGAGGCATGACTATCCTTTCTAAAAAGTATTGGTAGAGTTCTGAATAAGGGCAGATAATTTTTAATTTGTAAATATTAATTTATGAAAAATACAAAACAAAAAATTGTTTTTTTTCTATCTTTATTTTATATTTTTTTTCTGAAAATCAATGAAAATAGCTGAAACCATCTACACCCACTTTTTTTTCAAAGGGTCTTTTTTTTTATCTGTTCTAACCATGTCCTGCAACTTTCTGAATACAGTCAAACCTGTATTAAGAGGTCACCATTGGGATGAATAAAAGGTGGTATTATAAGACAGGTGACCTCTTAAAAGAGGTTCAATTCATATGAAATATTCTATGACAGGACAAGAAAAAAGTGACCACATGGGCAGGCTTTACTGTATTTTTATCAGAGGAAAATAGCTGAAATCAGTTAAATAACTGGGGGAAAAAATCATCCCTAGATATATTTGTTATTGTGAAGTGCGTAGCAGGGTCATTATTATGACATCATTCTATAACTGTTGCACTAAATATCCTGAGTGATGACCATAAATATATCATATTCCTTTAAGAGTCGATATCCTTGAAAACGAAAAAGTGCAGCATAAATGCATTTAATGGCTTCTTACAATAGAAGTGTTTACCGATAATAATCTGAAAGTTTTAAGTCTTTAGTGTACAACGGGCGAAGAAAACAATTTATAGAGTCAAATAACCTTTATAGAATCCATTTTCTCTCTCCGTTTATCCGCGATGGTACTTAAAACTTTACCAAACTGTTAAAGATAGTTTCAATTTATACCAGAATAAAACTCATGTAATTAAATCCCCCAAGTTTTCGGCCAATAAAACAATAAATGGAAAACGACAATTTGTAAATGTCAAAGACGAAAAAGATGGATGCCTAGATTTCAATGGCTATCATTGTTACTGTATAAATGAGGAAAAAAGACAAAATGGCAAGAAACCAGTAAATACTTTTTTTTCTTTTTTTTTATGAATATTATTGCTCTTTATCTTATTTTGTTTTTGCCTCAATCATAAAAAACATAGGCTGTCGTGGTCGTGTTCGTATGGTAGTTGGATTTATAACTACCTATGCAATCAGTAGCTATCACCACAAAAGCTGTGAGTTCGAATCATGCTCATGATGAGGTGAACTCAATACAATAGTATGTGATAAAGTTTGTCAGTAACTAGCGGCAGGTCGGTGGTTTTTTCCGGGTTCTCCGGTTTCCTCCAGCCTTAAAACTGACCTCCACGATATAACTGAAACATTGTTGAAAGTGGCGTAAAACACCATAACCCTAAGTTGTAACCCATAAAAAAATCAATTAAATGTCTAGCCATCGCTTTTCTGATTTTTGTCTTTATTATTTTGTATATATACCAGTAGTGCCTTAGGCCTTGTACTGTCAATTCTATAAACAAATTTTAATCACTAATTTTCAATAAAACAATAAACATCTTAATTAATCTACATTTCATTTCTATCCATACATTAACTGTAAAATTCACTAATAAAATTCACCCCCCCCCTTTTTTTTTCTTGTTTAAATCAATGATCAACAATATTCCAGAATCAAACAAATGAATAAATATAACATATATTTCTTTTACATGCATCTTTTTACCATGCGGTGTCAGTGTGTTTTAAATTGGTCATCCAATCAGGACGCTCATTATTCTTGTCCAAGATAAAAATACATCGCTAAAATTACCTGTGAGAAAGTCGCCGTCCAAACTCAAATCAATACCTGTGGGTGTTTCCCCACTTCAACTCCTAAATTTACATAGAAATCGGAGATATTTCGTCATAAAACTTCACACATGGTTTTGTCTATCATATTTCTTGAAGACAAACATAAAATTTTATAGCATTTATCAATATGTTATGAGTATCAACAGTTTTTTCAACACCGTATCTGTTTCTCGATACAGCCGCCCGATTACAGTGACCAGTGACCCAGATTAGCACATCTCAGCAGTTTTTTTTATTAATAAGGTTGTTTAAAAAATGTATTAATTACTTGTTTTTTTAATTATGTTTAAATAACATACATAAAACTTGTTTTCATTTTCTAAAAGTATACACAAAGCATGGGCTATTTACATGGTATATCTGGTCAATACACATAGGCTTACTTTATAACCACGTTATTCGAGTTCAAATACTGGGTTTTTAGAAAACACCAAAACAAATGTGATTTTATTTGGAATTTTCAAGGAAAAGTTTTAAAATTCAAAGGCTCGCATTTATACTTTTTACTTTTAAATTTCTAACATAATTTCGAATAAAATATAAAAAGTTAAACTTTGGGTGAAAATCTTTGGGTTTGTTTATAGAATAACCTATTGTCACTTGAAAGTGAAATGAACATCTCATGCATGCTTGGGTTCTGGTGCCATATTCAAATAAGGTAATCGCATGACCGTGAAATGTAAATAAAACCACATGTGTTGTTGTTATTATTTACACTGGAAGTTGGTAACAACAAGCATACTTACTCCCTCTGCATATATCCACATTTGGTACAAATATTTAGCATAGAGACCTAATGGGCAACTTTTTGGAAAATAGTGTCAAAATTCTGAAATTAATTGTCGGAGTAGGTAGATGATATACAAGTAAATGTGTGAAGAAAAAAAATCAATAAGTTGAACTGTTGATTTTTAAATATTTTTTTAGGCCTGTTTTAGGCTGGCCAAACGGACTATTTCCTTACCTGTTACAATGCAAATTATCCCTGATACTGGTTAATCTGGACGACTCTTTAAATTTATAACTTACACTAATCTTGAAACACGTCAGGTGCAAGATAACAACAGGAAGAACGGTGATTTCGGGACACAGTATTATGCAACAATTACTATTCAATTCTATTGTATATAGTACATGTGTACATGTACACTGAACATGCCGCAAAATATGTACTAATATACTACGTTGTATTTTAAATAGTACTCTGAACACTCTGCATAAAGTTTTGACCTGGAACACAGTCACATCATACTATGTGTAAGGTTATTTGCTTCTAGTGCAAAGTTATTTGTTTCTTTTAATCTACGTGAGTGGCTGATTGTTGTTTAACAAAAATAAGAAATTTCATGGGGTTAGGGAGAGGGTTATGATGTTTAACGCCACTTTCAACAATATTTCAGTTATAACGTGACGGTCAGATTTATTAGGAGGAGGAAACCGGAGGACCCGGAGAAAACACCGACCTGTCGCAAGTCACTGACAAACTTGATCACATAATGTTGTATCGAGTACAACTCGCCTGATGTGGATTCTAACGCACCACGTTAGTGGTGATATGCACTGATTACATAGGTAGTTGTAAATTTAACTACCATATGATCACGACCACGACAGCCCCGATAAAGCTTTGAACTGGAACCCAGTCACATCAGACCATGTGTAAAGTTATTTGTTTCTATTAATCTAAGTGAATTGGTGATTGTTAATTGTTTAACATCAAATGAGCAATTTGTTTTTAGCTATATCAGGGAGAGAACAAGTTACATTCGATGAAATTATAATGATGTTCGCTATGTACTAGACAAGCATGCTTAGTTGGATATGTATAGTGCTAGCTCACTTAGGCAACAGTCCGCGGATAGACATGTCGCACAATTAGGACACATCACTTTGATTCCGGGGCAATACAAATTTAGTGGGCACAACGCGCTAGGAATACCCTTCACAGGTACGCTCAAAGCAGAAAGATTGGATACCCAAATAATTAGAAAGTATTTTGGAGTATGAAAACCAAAGGACCTAAACAGGATAGCCAAAGTCGGCTATGGTCACAAGTGTCTTTGGTTTGACTTCAGCGGGGCTGTAAACCATGTGGTTACGTTAATTTGATATACTGGGCAGGAAAAACTGATCCATCAGAAGCAGCTATCCTCACCTTCGAGTCATTTAAGGGTTATACTATCTGATTAAGCATTTATTTCTTTCTTCTGTTGTTCAATTGTTCTGTTAACAATGTGTGTATCAATATAATCAAACCGTATCCGAAGTGTAATGGTGTTAAGAGTGTTTACCTCCAGTGCGGAGGATCATGGGTTCGCTCCCCGGTCGGGTCAAAAAAAGACACTTATGCAATTTATATGTGTTGCATCTTTGCTAAGTACACAGCATTAAGGAGAAATATAAGTTGGCTCGGAACCAGGATAATGTGTCCTCACTGGTTCCCTGAAACAACAGTCTACGTGAAGACATATCGCCCCACTAGGAAATATCCCACTTCCGATTCGACCGGTCTTTGTTCTTACTCCTGAATGATGTGTACGTATCGGAGAAGCAGCAAATGCAAATATTTGGTTTGACTCGAAACAATGATATACCACACTCGAGACGAGGAAACAAAATTTTACACCGGTTGGAAAGGTTTAATCTCTCACATATATAACGTTTTAGATTTATGTGCATTGTTGGTATTGTTGGCTTTTATCTGGAGCAGGTAACAAGACATCAGTTATTTAAATGATGTTATCTATTTTTAAGATATCATACCTAATATAGAAACAGGTTCCACGAATTGTTTATTTTCTACAATTGGATCTCAATGTCGTTTACATGAGATAAAACAATGTAGGACATTTTGTAATAGTAAACATTTAATATCAAGGTACAATATCATAACAACATGCAACAAATCATACTGAGAAGTAGAGCGAATAAACAAGAAGTGGGATTGGAGTTAGGGTTATGGTGTTTAACGCTACTTTCAACAATATTTATGTTAAATTTCAGTTATATCGTGGCGGTCAGTTTTATTGGGGGAGGAAACCGGAGAAAACCATCGTCCTGTCGCAAGTCACTGGCAAACTTTATCACATAATGTTGTATCAAGTGTGATCACGACGGAATCCCATTCAGGTTTTAACAATCACTAATGGAAACTTGAAAAAAATAGAACAAATATTAAATTTAATAGAATTATTACCCTTTTAATTTTGAGGAGTTGAGGAGGATTTCCCAAATATGATGACAGTAATTGACATTTTAAACTGCATTCCCAGTACCAGTGTTAGATGTGCGACAGGATTTTTACAGATGAAGTTGATAAAAACATGTCGTCGAACAAAACTGAGGGGATCTACCCTTAAGAAGAGTTTGAAGATACCAAAGGGGTAATCAGAATCCGTATATCGAAGAAGAACAGACAACACAATGGCCCAAAAAAAAAGGACAAAAGGACAAACAACGATGTTCTTCTATTTGTCAAGCTGGAGAATACCAATGTATCAGACTTTGATCCAGACAACTCCATAGAATGTTTGATGGTATGTATGAAATTGATACAAAAACAGATATGTAAACATAAAATTATTTATTCAAAAACATGCATTTGGCTTTCTGTTTTTAGGTGCAAAGGTTACTGGTCAAATATTGCACATTATGTTAGTGACATTCAATGGTACTCGAGGCAACATTATGTGATAATGTTTATCAGTGACTTGCGACAGGCCGGTGGTTTTCTCTGGGTACAGCAATTTCCTCCATCAATAAAAATGACCGCCACGATATAACTGAAATATTATTGAAAGTGTCGTTAAACAACATACCGCCTAGCCCATTCAATGGTGACAAAGGCATCTAGATCTTATCCTCAGAATGTTTTATAATTAAATGTCATTGACGATGACTGTTGTTTGCAGGGTCTTTCATCACTATGTATGTATCTTGCCTGATGTCAATTCATCTTATATTTCAGGCTTCAACCCTGAAACGCAGACTAGTAAATTATAAAAGAAGTTCCAAAAAGGAGAGCATTGTTTATATGGATGAACCAATAGTTGTAGATGATAACACTACCAATGATGAATCAGAAATCGAATCCAATGACAATGTTTATGAATCTGATACTGAAGATGCTGCCGTACAAACTGAAAATGACATTGAAATAGAAATTCTCAATAAACTATGTGATGATGATGATGATGAAAATGACATATGTGAAGATTTTATAGATGAAATAACAAACTGGTCGGATATACTCATGCATAACAGAGAATAAGATGACTTAAGTAATAAAGAAGCATTATCTGTATGCCTTCACATGATCAGCTAATTGTCCCTGTTTCAAAACGAACACTTCGATAGCAGGGTTTAATTTTTTTTTATTATTCGGTCCAGTCAAACTAGTTTTTTTCCACTGGACCGAATGTCCAATGAATACTCAGACAACTTCGTGAAGACTGACATCGCCTAAGCGGGGATTCAAACTCACAACGTTAGTGGTGATAGGCACTGATTGCATAGATTGTTGTAAAGACAACTACCATACGATCCCGACCACAACGATCTAAATAAACAAGAATATGGCTTAATCAGTTCAGACAAGTGGAGCAGTAACTGCATCATGTGCATGTTAACCATTCAGGAGCACTAAAGCTCACCCTAGGTTGCTCAACATTTAGATCTTCCGTGTAGTATTTTGTTGTACCATTGTTGAGTCTTTTTACCCCTTTTTATTTTGATCAATGTACTCTTATTTTCTGTCTTTCCTTGATTTAATCCTTATAATTATCCCTTTGAATGAACGTCCCTCTAAGGGAATAATACATTATGTATGCCAGTGGAATAGGAGAACGGTTTCAACAGTTACATTTCCAACATCAGATATTGTGCGGAACGGCAAAAAAAAAACAAAAAAAACAAATGCATTCTGGGTTGAACTAGTTTTATGAGGACAAACCTCCGCTCTTACTGAAATGATGCGGTCATGCAAGTGTTCTCCACATGTTAATAAAATGCCAACCTTCGCATATATTTGGGTGAGTTGTTACTAATCGTGAGCTTTATACATAATATATTTACTCTTAGTGACACAGAAGTTGTTTCAGGATTAATGTTAATTTTATCAAATAAAGCCGATCGCCTTGATCAATATTTAAATATTGGATAGGACATAAGACCATTAGAAGACATAATAGTAAAACAATAGTCAATTTGGAAACCATCTTTCGTCATATGTACGCAAGTGACAGAATACTATTCAAAAAAGGTCTTCATATATTCCGAAAAACCTTTTGTAAGATGAGAAGATTCTTTTTAAAATCCCCGACTTAAGCCTTACAGTATAGCATAGTACTAAAACCTCTGAATACAAACTGCAATCTCGAGTGTACCGTATGAGTTATGAAAAATAAACTCCATACGCGGGAGCTGAACATTACGAGTGAGTGTTGGTAGGTCTAATATGAGACAGGCACAACCTGTTTAAGGGCGAAGTCTATATCCAGCATTTGGCCGTCTTAAAAGACAGACATGAGAGGGGGGGGGGGGGGGATAAAAAACGATGTGGGAGGAAAGGTTTCTGAAGGGGCCTAGGGGTTTATTGAATGTGCCTATGCATGTATGTTGCAATGTTTGAAAATCGTTTTCTGAGGTTTTTACTATTTAGACTTTTTCGAGTTTCTCATAGTGTCAAAACATGATGGGGCGACCATTTGTTTTTGAGAGGGGGGATTGAAATATTTTGACCCAGAATTAGTTGACTCTTTTGTCGATATCAAAGTCATTTGCTCAGATTTACATATTTGTTGTCACAATGTGAGTGTGCAAGATAAAGGGTAAGAACAGGTCCAGCAGATATCAAGTAGGACCTAGAATCGACCTACCGGTAATGTCAACAAAACTGTTATATATAGTTAAGGGTTTTGGGCTTATCAAAAGGGGAATGGGGGTCACACGAAAACGCAATCATTTTAAATGCAATCAAGGTTTTTCAAGCAAAGCTGCTTGCCGTAAAAAGAAAAAAACTTACCTGTCATCGGGGAATTATAAGACTGCTGTCATGCTTGTCGTGTCAGAATCATTTCATGTCTTTGAATCGCGGATAGCATGTAGATGTAACAGATTCCCTAGCCGAAGACGAAGGCGAACTGCTCTTTCTATTTGACACCAGCTCACACAAAGTATTCAGAGAGGAGAATCATACTTTCAGGAGAAATGCATGGACTTTCATGAAATTCATCTCAGGGTTGCATACGACCTGGCACATGTGTGTATTTCATGATCAGTACACACTAACAAATGACGTACATGTACTACACATAACGATTTGTGTGGATATTGCAAGTTTTCTTTTAGAATTTTCATTTGAGTTTATTTGAATTTTTCAGAATATAAACAATAAGAGATTTCAGGATTTCTCATTGAAATAAATTTTATTGCGATTTTAAATACTATTTTGTTCAATATTTTTACACTTCCGATGAAAAGATATGTGGCTATGAATACAAGTCACGTGACTAAAATTCGCATAGCCTATAGTTAAAAGGGCTTCGCCCTTTATTATTAATAAATGTCAAATGAACAGTATTTTAGCTACATGTATATTTATGGCGAGAACACGTTTATCAATAATACCTCATTCGGGTTATGTACAATGTAGGTTGTACTGGCACACGTTAAGGTTGTCATTGGAAAACAAGAAAATAATTTAATACGATGAGTTAGAATCCGCTCTTGGCGAGGTGTACTCGATAAAATTTGTCAGTGACTTGTGGCCGATTAGTAGTCGATTTCTCCAATTTCCTCCACCAATAAAACTGACCGCAACAATATAACTAAAATATTGTTGAAAGTTGAAAGAACACCCACCCCTGAATACAGTCGGACAAATTTGGCTTGTAACGGCCCATCAACGACCACTCCATACAAACAAATGTTAATTAGTAGCTGCTGCGATTTCGTTTTAAGTGCATGGAATGTGACATTCTCAAAACACTAGAGATTAATTCACCTCCCATGGGTGTTTAATTCTTCCCGTTTTGCCAGCTATCATTATATTCGGAAGGATTGTATCCCGTAGTATTTTCTATTCGTCGGGTTCCGTGTAGGATTAATCGGGGATTGCCCATTCTAACACTATGACAGTTATTAACTTAATATTTTATCATTATTGACATTTAAAAGACAATATTATTTGATAAATTGTGGTCTTTTGAGTAGACGATTATGTTCGTCAAGGTTGTCAACATAAATACTAAGCAATGGGTTTATTTTAGACGGATTATTTTTTGTAAGTTCGGATATCCAAATTAAACCACATCCCGGAACAAGTCAATAATAACTCCCGATACGAATTAAAGATGGCGGTCGCGTGATAATATGACTTCCTGTAGATAATTCAAAACAATATACAATAAAATATGTTACAATTGTCATGATAGATATGTTATTTTAAAAAATCATGACATTTGATCGAAAAATTGAAAATCATATAAAAATACATCACAATCTAATAAATATCTATATTATTGTTATTCAATCATTCAGTATTATTTTAAGCACTTTTTGACACTTTTAAGTCTAAATTTGTGTAATAAAATAAACAAAAACAAAAAAAATCACACCGTCATAGCTGTTCGAAAATCCAATTGAAATATCATATACATGACTTCCCACTTTTCATGTTTGGTGTCTGCACTTCAGTCTTCAATAAAAAGTGGCGGGGTTAAGTTAGTTTTGTTGGGGTTCAAATATCCCCTATTAGTGCAATTAACATAATAGTATGTGGAGTATGGTTCTGAAAATAATATTGTTAATTTCAATGCATCTGATGAAAAGATTGTCGCTCACTTGTTAATGTATATAAATATTTTGTATATAATGAAGAAGTATTCCTGTCCAGTTTAAAATACAGAACCAGTTTAATTCAGATTTATTTAATTATCTGTAATATGTATCCTGATCTTTTTTTAATTGATTTATAATAATATAACACTCTGTTTATAGAACCCCGTCGGTGGTGTAATGGTTAGCGTGCTCGTCTCGAGTATGGTAGATCGTGGGTTTGTAAATAATTGATGCTCCTGTAGCGCAATCTGTTGTGCCTGAGTTTATTCAATAAAGTTGAAAAATGAAGTTGAAGTCCCGATCGGGTCAAACCAAAGCCATGAAATTGGTATTTGTTGCTTCTCTGCTAAGCACGCAGCATGAAGGAGAAAGAACAAAGACTGGCTGCCTCGGAATCAGGATAAAGTGTCCGAGTTGGGCGACATGTCTATCCGCGGACTGTTGTTTCAGTGAGCTAGCACTATAAAATTCCAACTATGCGTGTTGTTCTAGTACAAAGAGGACCTCATTATCATCTTTATGAAAATTAACGTGTTCTCGCCATGATATACCTGAAAAATTGCTGAGTTGGTGTTAAACAACAGTCACTGTTTATAGATAAATACTGATGCCGTATTTTAGAAAACTCTCAGAAAACAGTCAAGGTCTATATAGAAAATTAACAAAATTGTATACGTCGTAAATATTTTTTTTTTATCTTTCCAAACTAACGATTCACTGCAAAATATAACAAAAGAAAAAAAGTCAAATAGCAGACACTATCCCTTTATTAAATGTCTAAATACAGTTAATGGCTATGTATATCATTGACACCATTATAATCACTACACGTCGTAAATATTTAAAAAAAAATCTGTTTGATATATAATAGACTGCAAAATATATTATAAAATAAAAATTCAATTTGCAGAAATCTGTCCCTTTAATAAATGTCTATCGCATGATCTATGTATGTGTCATCTTTAATTCTATCAGAAGGTGATACTTAGACTTTATACAGAATTGATAAAATATATCTCTGATTACTGAAAGTAATAATTTCCACGAAAAAAAATATCAATTTCGCCGAATTGTTTATTTCACGTCTATCATATTATTAGAACAGCTGATAATACAGCGATAAACGTATTTAAATTCTCCCTCTTGACATCGTCCGAATTTAAATTATTTCTATTCTCTACTATTTGGCTAAATAAGAGACAAATCAGTATATATAGGATTGTTTGCTCGCAGTAACTTCATATTTTTATGCGAATGCAAAATTTTATTAATTAACAATAGTCATACAAATAATATTTTAAATTATTACATAAATCAAACATTGTCAAAGTAATCAATGCAGGACTTCAACACCTCCTTTTTCTCCAAGTCACTGTGAGCAATCTCGATACAATATCGTATAAACGCCCCATCTTATAGCCCCATTTAATTAACCGCCAAAGCTTATCCCGTGCAACTACATGTAATACAATACAAATGATACATATCAAACAGACCCATCATAAACTGACAAACGAACAGACCGCATTAAAAATGGAAAACCCCAATAGACACAAATAGAAATACATGAACACAATCTCCTTACATACAATACTGACTCGTAACCATAATTTTAATGTGTAGTTTGAATGAAATGGGTCCTAACCTGGGTTCACATATCCCTGGTTTTTCGGTGGTTCCGTGTTGCTCACCTGTTTAGTTTTCTATGTTGTGGTTTTTTTGTATGTCTTCATTCTGTGTTATACTTCCAATGTTGCCTATTTCTGTGGAAGGTCCATACTTGATTGCCCCTTCGAGTTTCTCTAACATTTAATTATGAATAGTCTAATAATTGTGATGGGTACTCTGGTATCCTCCAGCAAAAATTGCAACGATAAACAGATGTCACATTCCTATAACAACTACAAACTAAAAACCCTCTTCACCAGGAAGCATATAATGTCACGACTGGTATACTTGAGCAATAAAAATGTATCAGAAGAAATAGGTATTGATATCAAACTCACATGTGATTGCAAAACCTTAAAACTAAAAAAAATTCTTTTTAAAAATCAAGTTATTTATTACTATTATAATCGTATAAATAATGAAATATTGATAATAAAACTGAAAACGGTCAGATAATTTTAGATAAAATCCAAAACAAACTTTAATAATATGAAATATTATTTAACTCATCCTTAAAAAAAAGAATAAGTGATCAGCAGCTATTAATACTAATGAAATACCAATACATCATAGAAAATGTAAAAAAGCGCATCGGTGGTATATGGTTAGCGTGCTCGCCTCGAGTGTGGTAGATCGTGGGTTCGAGACCAGATCGGGTCAAACCAAAGACTTTGAAATATATTTGTGTTGCTTCTCCGCTAAGCACGCAGCATGGAGGAGAAAGAGCAAATGCTGGTTGGCTCGGAATCACGATAATGTGTCCGAGTAAGGCGACATGTCTATCCGCAGACTGTTGTTTCAATGAGCTAGCACTGTAAACAATATCCAACTGAGCGTGTTGGTTTAATAATAAGCGGACCTCATCATCGTCTCATTGAAAATTAACTTGTACTCGCATGATATAGCTGAAAAATTGCTGAGTTGGAATTAAACAACAATCACTCACTCACTAAAAAATGTAAAATATGTAAGCGTCTAGATGATGAATCTCATTTCTTTTTTATATGTAAAATTGATATAAAAGTATAAAGTAACATTTTTGAAATACTTTATAGAAACTCGCAATAGTTTTAATAACTGCAATACAACGCAAGATTTTATTAATTCAACTCAAGCACCAAGTGCAACATGAGCATACAAATATACAAAATGTATTTACAGTCAAACCTGCCCATATGTCTTAAAGGGTCACATATTTCTTGTCCTGCCATAGACATTTTCATATGTATCGAAAGAGGTCACCTGTCTTATAAGGTCACTTTTTCTTTTTCCCAATGGTCACCTCTTAATACAGGTTGACTGTATTATTTTAAGCACTTTTTGACACTTTTAAGTCTAAATTTGTGTAATAAAATAAACAAAAACAAAAAAAATCACACCGTCATAGCTGTTCGAAAATCCAATTGAAATATCATATACATGACTTCCCACTTTTCATGTTTGGTGTCTGCACTTCAGTCTTCAATAAAAAGTGGCGGGGTTAAGTTAGTTTTGTTGGGGTTCAAATATCCCCTATTAGTGCAATTAACATAATAGTATGTGGAGTATGGTTCTGAAAATAATATTGTTAATTTCAATGCATCTGATGAAAAGATTGTCGCTCACTTGTTAATGTATATAAATATTTTGTATATAATGAAGAAGTATTCCTGTCCAGTTTAAAATACAGGACCAGTTTAATTCAGATTTATTTAATTATCTGTAATATGTATCCTGATCTTTTTTTAATTGATTTATAATAATATAACACTCTGTTTATAGAACCCCGTCGGTGGTGTAATGGTTAGCGTGCTCGTCTCGAGTATGGTAGATCGTGGGTTTGTAAATAATTGATGCTCCTGTAGCGCAATCTGTTGTGCCTGAGTTTATTCAATAAAGTTGAAAAATGAAGTTGAAGTCCCGATCGGGTCAAACCAAAGCCATGAAATTGGTATTTGTTGCTTCTCCGCTAAGCACGCAGCATGAAGGAGAAAGAACAAAGACTGGCTGCCTCGGAATCAGGATAAAGTGTCCGAGTTGGGCGACATGTCTATCCACGGACTGTTGTTTCAGTGAGCTAGCACTATAAAACTCCAACTATGCGTGTTGTTCTAGTACAAAGAGGACCTCATTATCATCTTTATGAAAATTAACTTGTTCTCGCCATGATATACCTGAAAAATTGCTGAGTTGGCGTTAAACAACAGTCACTGTTTATAGATAAATACTGATGCCGTATTTTAGAAAACTCTCAGGAAACACAGTCAAGGTTTATATAGAAAATTAGCAAAATTGTATACGTCGTAAATATTTTTTTTTTATCTTTCCAAACTAACGATTCACTGCAAAATATAACAAAAGAAAAAAAGTCAAATAGCAGACACTATCCCTTTATTAAATGTCTAAATACAGTTAATGGCTATGTATATCATTGACACCATTATAATCACTACACGTCGTAAATATTAAAAAAAAATTCTGTTTGATATATAATAGACGATCGGTTCACTGCAAAATATATTATAAAATAAAAATTCAATTTGCAGAAATCTGTTCCTTTAATAAATGTCTATCGCATGATCTATGTATGTGTCATCTTTAATCTATCAGAAGGTGATATTTAGACTTTATACAGAGTTGATAAAATATATCTCTGATTACTGAAAGTAATAATTTCCACGGAAATAAAATATCAATTTCACCGAATTGTTTATTTCACGTCTATCATATTATTAGAACAGCTGATAATACAGCGATAAACGTATTTAAATTCTCCCTCTTGATATCGTCCGAATTTAAATTATTTCTATTCTCTACTATTTGGCTAAATAAGAGACAAATCAGTATATATAGGATTGTTTGCTCGCAGTAACTTCATATTTTTATGCGAATGCAAAATTTTATTAATTAACAATAGTCATACAAATAATATTTTAAATTATTACATAAATCAAACATTGTCAAAGTAATCAATGCAGGACTTCAACACCTCCTTTTTCTCCAAGTCACTGTGAGCAATCTCGATACAATATCGCATACACGCCCCATTTTATAGCCCCATTTAATTAACCGCCAAAGCTTATCCCGTGCAACTACATGTAATACCATGCAAATGATACATATCAAACAGACCCATCATAAACTGACAAACGAACAGACCGCATTAAAAATGGAAAACCCCAATAGACACAAATAGAAATACATGAACACAATCTCCTTACATACAATACTGACTCGTAACCATAATTTTAATGTGTAGTTTGAATGAAATGGGTCCTAACCTGGGTTCATATATCCTCGGTTTTTCGGTGGTTCCGTGTTGCTCACCTGTTTAGTTTTCTATGTTGTGTGGGTTTTTTTTGTATGTCTTTGTTCTGTGTATTACTTCCAATGTTGCCTGTTTCTGTGGAAGGTCCATACTTGATTGCCCCTTCGAGTTTCTCTAACATTTAATTATGAATATTCTAATAATTTTGATGGGTACTCGGGTATCCTCCAGCAAAAATTCCAACGATAAACAGATGTCACATTCTTATAACAACTACAAACTAAAAAACCCTCTTCTCCAGGAAGCATATAATGTCACGACTGGTATACTTGAGCAATACAAATGTATCAGAAGAAATAGGTATTGATATCAAACTAAAATGCGATTGCAAAACCTTAAAACTAAACAAAATTGTTTTTAAAAATCAAGCTATTTATTACTATTATAATCGTATAAATAATGAAATATTGATGATAAAACTGAAAACGGTCAGATAATTTTAGATAAAATCCAAAGCAAACTTTAATAATATGAAATATTATTTAACTCATCCTTAAAAAAAGAATAAGTGATCAGCAGCTATTAATACTAATGAAATACCAATACATCATAGAAAATGTAAAAAAGCGCATCGGTGGTATATACATGTAGTTAGCGTGCTCGCCTCGAGTGTGGTAGATCGTGGGTTCGAGACCAGATCGGGTCGAACCAAAGACTTTAAAATAGATATGTGTTGCTTCTCCGCTAAGCACGCAGCATGGAGGAGAAAGAGCAAATGCTGGTTGGCTCGGAATCACGATAGTGTGTCCGAGTAAGGCGACATGTCTATCCGCAGACTGTTGTTTCAATGAGCTAGCACTGTAAAAAGTATCCAACTAAGCGTGTTGGTTTAATAATGAGCGAGCCTCATCATCATTTAATTGAAAATTAACTTGTACTCGCATGATATAGCTGAAAAATTGCTGGGTTGGAATTAAACAACAATCACTCACTCACTGAAAAATGTAAAATATGTAAGCGTCTAGATGATGAATCTCATTTCTTTTTTATATGTAAAATTGATATAAAAGAATAAAGTAACATTTTTGAAATACTTTATAGAAACTCGCAATAGTTTTAATAACTGCAATGCAACTCAAGCACCAAGTGCAACATGAGCAAACAAATATATCAAGATGTATTTACAGTCAAACCTGCCCATATGTCTTAAAAGGTCACATATTTCTTGTCCTGCCATAGACATTTTCATATGTATCGAAACTCTTTTAACAGGTCACCTGTCTTATAAGGTCACTTTTTCTTTTTCCCAATGGTGACCTCTTAATACAGGTTGACTGTACATAGAGAAATACAAACAAACGTGTATTCAATACACACGTCTTAGATTAATTTGTAAGCGGCAAAAAAAAAACAAAAAACAAAACCACCAGAGAACAGAGATGACATATGGGAAAACAATCTATTAAAACCTTTTAGAAAAAGTGATAATTTTTCCACAACTCAATATGACAAAGAGACTTCATTCAAGCCATTTTTTTCTACATCACTGTTTCTCAAATAATATTTCGGTATATATCTACATGTAACTCTACGATTTACAATTTCATGACTGGAACGTACAGATACATTTTTATGTAAAGGTACACAAAACAGCGCTTTGATTGTCCAGGATTTCCTCGTTCATAATTGTCGTCGGATATATGTTGAGTTGCCACATTCTTTTTGGTGTTTTTTTTTATTTCCGATATCAACGTATTTCAACCTTGTAAGAAGAGTTTGAAGATGCCAAAAAGGTAATAAGAATAAGAAAATATTGACATGATGGGTTAATATAAAGGAACAATTAACAACAGGAATCTCCGTAGTTAACTTGTAACTGCGAAGAACACTGCAATAAAAATAATTATTAAAATAATGTTGTAATCTTTAAAAAAGGAAAATAAAATAAAAAGGCCTATATACACAGGGTTAGGATTATGGTGTATAAAGCAACTTTCAACAATATTTCAGTTATATCGTGCCCCAAGTCGCAGGCAAAGTTTATCAAATAATGTTGTAACAAGTATATCTCGCCATGTGCAGGATTCGAACTCACAACTTTAGTTATATAAACAGCAATAGTTGACAATTCAAGTATTACAAAATCGTTTTCATATTTTTGATACATGTAGATTAAAATGTTAAAAGTAACTTGATGGAGTGAATATTGTGATCTTAAAATAGATTTTTTATTATTCAAGAAGAGATCGAAGATACCAAAGGGGTAATCAGAATCCGTATTTATTCATATACAGAAGTCATTTCTTAACTATTTTGTTGACATTTACGCTCACAAGTTTTTCTTTGTGATCTTCATATAACTTTGTGATTTAAGATTTTTAAAAATTCACTATTTAAATACAAATCTTAATTTCAATTTGACAAGCTACTATATAATTATAGTATATTTTGAACTTCAAGAATTCAAGACTCTGTTTAAATCGCTAAAAGTTAAAAACTATGAATAAGAAATATATGAAGGTCCCGGAAAAAACCAGCGACCTGTCGGAAGTCACTGCCAAATATTATCACATAATGTTGTACAGCTCGCCTTGATCGAGATTCGAACTCACAACATCAGTTGTGATAGGCACTGGTTGCATAGGTTGTTGTAAATCCAACTACCATAATATCACGGCCACGACGGCCCCTTTTTTATTATTATTATTAATATTTCTGTCTTTACTTTACGAAGATGATTCCACTAAAAACTTGGCATGTGAAATTTCTTTCATTGTTCACTTACAAGTACACTTAGATGTACCCGTGACAATTATCTGTTTTCCTGCTGTTTACGGTGAAACACTGGAAATTTTGCACTTTTCACAAGCAAATTCATGTTATTTTCAATATAGACACCTACAGTTTTTGTGTATGATCATGATTTTGTGCTTCCTTCTAAAAAATATTACATCGGAAAATAAGATGAAATTTATGCAATTTTGTGTTTTCTTTTTTAAATGAATCCTTTACCTAATTGTGTGTATTTGAAAAAAGTTTTTAATAGTTCTCAGATACATTTAATGAATTTCTCGAAAATATATGCATAGCTATTTTTATATGAAAGATTGAAATCTTGAAAACAAAATTGTTTTAAAAAACAAATATTATTATTATATAATAATTTGATTTATATATAATAATAATAAAAAAAACATATTAATGATTTTTTTCTCTCAATAAAATATGCTTTAAAACTATTTTTTATTTATATTTGTTTAAATGAAATTACTTTAAAAAAATTTAAACTATTGTTTGACTGACCTCATTTTTCAATGCATTACTAAATACATAAAGAATGTAAAATTGTAAGACCTATCTGTGCATGTTATCATGCAATATTGATTATATTATTTATTCAGAAGTTGATAGATAAATAGCAGTCTTTTGATTCGCCCTTTGTATGTAAATGTGCCATATCATAGCACGAGAATACTGAGAATTAATTTTATTTTTGTAAGCCAAGGTTTTAATGACAACAAAATCATTCCACGGCTATACATTAACGACGACAAAAACATATCAGTGATACTTGACGACGACAATCATATATACCCAGGAGTCCGAGCTATGTTTGCATAATTTATGTATAAAGACTCAAAGTTGAGTGAAAATCATTTTTTCAAAACCTAAATTTGTTAATAAACAATTGTTACATAATCACATATAACAAAGTTGAATAAATGACAAGATAATATGCAAAGGTGGGATATAAAAAGTGCCCACATACAAAACAAATTAAAAAAAGTCAGATATCATGTAAAGATGCTATACATATTTAGACATCAATATTTAAAGGGGCATTATCTAACCAAAATCGTAAATTTTTGTTACCCATAAAAACTATCAGATATGATTGATGCCTTAATAAAACGTGTTTCTGTAACTTATACATGTTATGAAATGTACGCGCATCGGGGAAAAAAGGTGCAAACTGCTCGTATTTTGAGATCATCAAGAAATGGACGCCATCTTATTAATTATCGACATTGTTTACGGAGTTTGCCGAAT
Organism: Bathymodiolus septemdierum; assembly: GCA_963383655.1. Classification (NCBI taxonomy): domain Eukaryota; kingdom Metazoa; phylum Mollusca; class Bivalvia; order Mytilida; family Modiolidae; genus Bathymodiolus; species Bathymodiolus septemdierum. Next base: position 16,019,732 of record OY726523.1, read on the forward strand.
CGTCATTAAATCAGTACAACAATGCACTTATTTCTTATTTCCTGTGAATCTGCTTTTAGTCGGCGTTAATTACTGACAAAGAACCATGAAAGTTTGTAGTTAATAAGCGACAAAATACAAATTATTCGTTTTTACCTGTCACTAGTAAGGTCAGTTGCATACCGAGAAAGCGAGGTCAAATTATTTGCTTGCAAGGAAATAATAAATCGATGGCAATTTTCGTTCTCAAAAGGCGAAAAGTGGTACGATAATCTGTTTAATGTGAAATATTTACCTTTATTTCATCATTTTAAAGCTATTTACCAATTTCTAAAGCATATTTTTTTTTATCAAACTCGTAACTTTAATAATAAAAAAATAAATAAAAATAAAAATACCTAAAAATGATATCCCTTAGTCTATTTAGGGGTGGTAGAGGGTGGGATTTTAAAATACTTCAAGAGATAATTGATCGATCGATTTTGGAAAATGCTTTCCTCTTTGGACGTTAGCTGCCGACTGACCGCATGTTCAAGCGTTTGAGGTAATTTGATAACCTATGACCTAATCCAGGGAAGTAGCCAATGAAAAGAATGCATGTTAATGAACATGCATATACATGATGACCTTAAACTCGTGTGAAAGATTAAAATCCCCAAATGTGCTATGCAATAGGAAAATTACTTGACACGGGAACTTGCTGAAAAAAACTCTTTTATTTCCCATACATTTTATTTCGCAGAATTTTTCTCGTTCGTTAAATTCAACTTCATCCAAGTCACAATTTAGAATGTTGCACAAAAGTATATGGCATCACATGTTCAATTATATCAGAATCGAGATAGTAGCCATTTTCGCGACCATTTTTATTTTGTATTTAGTTTTCTTTTAGACTATATATTTCTGATCAGAACACAATTACACTATGCAGTGAGTGATATGATATTATACATGTTCCAGAATAATTTTGACTTTTGTTCAAGCTGAATAAGGGACCGACCATTTGATTTGTAAAAAGGGGGAGGGCAATCGACTATGTCAAATGCCACTGCCCAAGCTAGAAGATTATTTTCACACAAAGCAAAAATAACATATTTTCTACATGAAAAATTGTTATTTTTTTTATTTTTACCAAAAATGTATTGATTAAAAATACTGGGTCAATTTATCTATTTATTTATTGCATCTTTAAAGTCTAGATATTTTTATATGAAATATGGGGACAGAAAATTGTTTTTAAAAAACACTGCCTTGATTGTCTTTTGAAAAAATAAGCCAGATCAACACAACTATTGATCGTATACCTAACATTAATTATTATTTATCGTGTACAGAAAATTGTTGAACATCATTATTTGTGATTGTATTGTTGTAATCTGTTCCAATTTTTTTTTTAAAAATCAGCACTATTGCAAAATAAAGTTAATTTGTGTCTATATTTTCTTTGTAGTTTGAAAACTGATGCAGACTAGGAGACCGTTACACAATCATTTTAGGGTGTGGGTTATGCTCTGTGTTGAAAACTTTACAGTGACTGTGAAATGTAGAACAGCAAGCAATAGAAATGCTGTTCCTTTACTTTAATTTGTGTCCAAGTGTAATGTTGGATATACTCTCATGTTTATTGAAATCCATGTCCTTTCTTATTGATTAATGTATATTTATGTATCCTTGTTATAATCAAGCTATTGTTTCTGTTTAATATTTAATTATCAGATTTGTGTGTATATTGTTTACGAAGAAATAACGTTAACTCAGAATAATTGTAATACATTATACGAAAAAGAACGGGAAAAGGGGGCTGCATTGAAATTGTGAAGTATGTATTCTTTTTAACTGGGTTTTTTTTCCAGCTATAGTACATTCATTGATAAACATTTTTATGAAAACTGTTTGTTGCTGTTTTTATCTCATGGTTTTGACCTGGTTTCACAATCAATAAATGAAGCATTGTTTTACGTGAAAAAAAAATAAAATAAAAGGCTAAAACAAATCTAAAATTATGAAATGTTATCTAATATTTTATCATTATACGGTATTCTATCCCATCTTGATAGATAAATTGTTGACTTTTGATTGGTCCATTATTTCTGTATTTAGGATGTCCTGTTTTAAGTACTGGGTAATGAAATTTTGATTAAATTCTTTATTTATTTAACGAGGGTTGCCGACAGCCAATGGATACGAGCAGTTTTATTCAAGATTTTACTTTAAATTTTCAATGTTTTTAAATTAAATTTGCTCCAAGTTGCAAATTATGATACTATAGTAAATGCGTAAGATACCACCGTAAAGCTAGCTCGCTGAAACGGCTAGCCTTCAAATCTTCATACTTCTACAAGAAAGAGTGTGTTCGGTCATTCATTTCTACGATTTTTTATTTATATTTCTGCAGTACGGGTTAGGATTATGGTGTTTAACGCCTCTTTCAACAATATTTCAGTTATGTCGTGTCGGTCAGTTGTATTGGAGGAGGAAACCGGAGAAAACCACCCAACTGCCGCAAGTCACTGACAAATTGTTTCACATAATGCTGTATCAAATAAACCTCTCCTGAGTGGGAATCGAACCTACAACTTTAGTGGTGATAGGCACTGATTGCATAGGTAGTTATATATCCAACTACCATACGATCGCGACCACGACGAGCCCTTCTGCAGTACGTTTAATTTATGTAAGTTCCAAGAATAAACTTTAAATAAATTGTGTAAAGCGTTTAGTAACCCCCTTAAATCATTGCAAGTCTAGATATACCGGGTCAGAAAACAATCTAGTGTATGACCCATGAGGATCAATAATTTAATCTTTATTTCATAAAAATATATTTGACCCCTCTTCTGATGTTTAGCTCTTTCGGTCAAACGTGTCTCCTTTACAAGATTTACAAGTCATTTGACCGACCTAATTCTGCTTAATGATGAAACTAAAGCAAACTCATTTTTGATCATACTACAAATAACTTACAATTGCAAGAAATTGGGAATGCTATAAATTACATGTCAAATTACTTAAAGAAAGCAAACCTGAGATATTTCTGTATTTAAAAATGCTTGAAGATACCAAAGGGGGGTAATGAGAAGCCGTGAATCAAGGGACAGCCAATGCAATGGCAACAGAGAAAGGACAAAAGTACAAACAATAATGTACAAAACACTACACAGAAAACTAAATATTGAGCAACACGAACCCCTTCACCGGAGATAAACTGGAATGGTAAGTAGTTCCTGCTCCACTAGTGGCACCCGTCGTGTTATTCTTGTTAAATACCCGGTGATAAGTCATGATTAGTTGATTTTCCTATTCATCATCGCTTCCATTCCTTCACAAAGGAATTAAATCCTCGTAATATATTTAATAGTTCCGTGGTAATCTTTTTTATTGTTGTTTGTTTGATGGTGTTTGACGCCACTTTCAACAATATTTCAATTATATCGTGGCGGTCAGTTTTATTGGTGTAGGAAACCGGAGTACCCAGAGATAACCACCGATCTGTCGCAAGTCACTGACAAATATTATCACATAATGTTGGACAGCTCGCCTTGACCGAGATTCGAACTCATAACATCAGTTGTGATAGGCACTGGTTGCATAGGTTGTTGTAAATCCAACTACCATAATATCACGGCCACGATGGCCCCTTTATTATTATTATTATTAATATTTCTGTCTTCACTTTACCAAGATGATTCCAGTAAAAACTTGGCATGTGAAATTTCTTTCATTGTTCTCTTACCAGTACACTTAGATGTACTCGTGACCATTATCTGTGTTCGTGCTGTTTACGCTGAAACACTGGAAATTTTGCACTTTTCACAAGCAAATGTATTTTATTTTCAATACAAACATCTACAAAAATGTATATGATTATGTATTTGTGCTTCCTTTTTAAAAAAAAGTTATATCCGCAAAATAAGATGAAATTTATGCAATTTTGTGTTTTCTTTTTAAGTGAATCCTTTACCTAATTGTGTGTATTTGAAAAAGTTTTTTTAATAGTTCTCAGTTACATTTAATGAATTTCTGGAAAATATATGCATAGCTATTTATATATGAAAAAATGAAAATTCACAAACAAATATAGGTATCCGAGTTTTTGAAATCTAATAATTTGATTGTTATATATAATAATAATAATAATACTAAACATATTAATGATTTTTTTTCTCTCAATAAAACTCAATAATTTTTTTTTTTATATTTGATTAAATGAAATTACTTTAAAAAATGTTAAGCTCTGGTTTGGCGGATCTCTTTACATGCCAAAGCCACGATATAACTGAAATATATATTACTAAATAAATAAATAATGTAAAATAATTGTAAAGCCTATCTTTGCATGTTATCATGCAATATTGATTATATTATTTATTCGGAAGTTGATAGATAAATAGCAGTCTTTTGATTTCTCCTTTGTATGTAAATGTACAATTCGTAAGACGTGAATACCGAGAATTTGTCTCTTTCTTTAAATTCAACTTCATCCAGGTCACAATTTAGGATGTTACATGGTATCACATGTTCAAGTGTATCAGACTCGAACTAGTAGCCATTTTTCGCGACCAACTTTATTTTTGTATTTAGTTTTCTTTTAGGCTATGAATTTCTGATCACAACACAAATACACTATACAGTGATATGATACTATACATGTTCCAGAATAATTTTGACTTTTGTTCAAGCTGAATAAGGGACCGTCCATTTGACTTGTAAAAAGGGGGAAGGGGTGATCGACTATGCAAAAACCAGAAGATTATTTTTACGCGAAATAAAATAATAAAATATTTTTTACATGAAAAATTAGTTTTTTTTTTATTCTACCAAAATGTATTGATTAAAAATGCAGAGTAAAATTATTAATTTAGTTTTCTTTAAAGTCAATATATATTTTTGCATAATATTTAGTGTCAGAAAGTTGTTTAAAAAACATAGCCTTGTTCTGCCAAAAATAAAACCCCCCAAAAAAACCCAAAAGCAAATAAAAAAAAACCCAAAACATAACACCACCAGACTTTTGCCAATTCGATTTGTATCTATATTTGTTTGTAGTTGAAAAACTGATGCAAACTAGAGACCGTTTCACACTCATTTTATGGTGTGAACTCTTGGAAACTCTGCCGTGACTGTGAAATATAGAACAGCAAGCAATAGAAGCGTTGTTCCTTTACTTTTCCTTTGTGTTTAAGTGTAATGTTGTATAAACTCTCATGTTTATTTACATTCATGTACTTTCTTATTAATTAATGTATATTTTTGTATCCTTGTTATAATCAAGCTGATGTTTCTGTTTGTTATTTTACTAGTATACTTCTACATATATTGTTTACAAAGAAATCGTTAATTCAGACAAATTATAATACATTATTCGAAAAAAGAACGGAGGAAAATGGAGGTTTGCATACAAATTGTGACCACATACAGGGGCGGATCCAGGATTTCAAGTTAGAGGGGCGCACTTAAAGAAATTGCGCCGAGCGGAGGGAGGCGCGAAAATTGTTGGGGTATTTCGTGTGAAAAATCACGATTTTACGCCAAAAAATCAGATTTCTCCAATTTTAGAGGGGGCGCGCGCCTGGATCCGCCCCTGACATACATATGAAGTATATATTCTTTTTAACTGGTTTTTTCCAGCTACAGTAAATTCATTGTTGCACATTTTATGAAAACTGTTTGTTGTTGTTTTTTTCTCTTGGTTTTGACCTTGTTTCACAATCATTAAATGAATCATTGTTTTACGTGAAAAAAACAAAATAAAAGGTTAAAAACAATCTAAAATTATTAAATATAATCTAATATTTTATCATTATTCGATATTTTATCCCATGTTGATAGATAAACTGTAGACTTTTGATTGGTCCATTATATCTGTATTTAGGATGTCCTGTTTAAGCACTGAGTAATGCAATTTTGATTAAATTCTTTATTAATTTAACGAGGGTTGCCGACAGCCAATGGCTATGAGCAGCTTTCCTCAAGGGATTTCACCTTAAATTTTCTAAAAAAGTTTAAAAACCTAATTTGCTCCAAGTTACAAATTAAGATACTATAGTACATTTGTAAGATACCACCGTAAAGCTAGCTCGCTGAAACTGTTAGCCATCACATTTTCATACTGCAACAAGAAAGAGTGTTTTCTGTTATTCATCTCTAAGATGCTTTATTTACAATGTAATTATATTTCTGCAGTGCGGGTTAGGGTTATGGTTTCTAACGTCTCTTACAACAATATTTCAGTTATATCATGGTGGTCAGTTGTATTGGTGGAGAAAACCACCCACCCGACGCAAGTCACTGACAAACTTATTCACGTAATGTTGTATTAAGTGCACCTCGCCTGAGTGGGAATCGAACTTGCAACTTTAGTGGTTATGGGCACAGTGATTGCATAGGTAGCTATAAATCCAACTACCATACGATGACGACCACGACGACCACTCAGTAGTACGTTTAATTCATGTATGTTTCAAGAGTAGACTTGAAATGCATTTTGAAAAGCGTTTAGTGACTTTGTTACGTAGCTGTCGACCCATTGTCTTGCTACGGATTTCACCTGTTTGTAGTCTTGCGGAATTTCGACTCCAACTGAGGTCGGGACTTTCGGGTAGTGGAGTTCGTCGAATATATGCATTGACACCGTTCGGTTCAATAAATATATTTGTACAAGCTTTCATAGTTAATTATCTTTGAATATTTTAATATATTTACATTAATTAATTTATTTATTTATTTGCGTATTGCGAGGTGTACACGATATATAACTTTATGTTATAAAGTTTGTCGGTGACTTGCGGCAGATCGGTGGTTTTCTTCGGGTACTCGGGTTTCCTCTACCAATAAAACTGACCGCCACGATATAACTGAAATATCGTTGAAAGTGGCGTTAAACACCCTAAACTTAATATAAAGGGTTAAATGGAATACTCTTTTCATAGCCCAAACCATAAACCCCTATCTATTTTTTTTTGTTCCGCCATTACGGCAAAAGAATAGAAATATAGAATCGATTTTGGATGGAGCCTAAATTTGGACACGCTTATCCGGAAATTACGTGTCGGATTTTGCTGAATTTTCCGTAGTCGTATTTTATTACATTTGTATATTCAACCTTCATGAAAATTTACACAGTGATAGTCAACAATTCCACAAGATTTAACAAAACGAACAATTACCTCTGACCTCGACTCAACATAAAAAAAACACCACAACATATGACGTTGTAAGTCCATTTTCTGGCTTGGGACATGTACAAAACTGTGGACGGGTTAAATTGGTCAATGAGTTCGCAACTCTGAACCCTCCTGATAATTGTATCTCCAATGGCGGTACATATATAAACAAACGATAATAAAAAAAACCTGCACAGATTCTATATGGATCAATTAATTCATTAATTCACCGTGCAATCGTGTGGTTTAGTTTAGTTTAATTTAAAGTAAACAAGTTACACGTATTTCACCCTCTTACTACTGCTATAAGGGAAATAACTCCAACAAAAATAACATTTTTTTTCCTATTCACGGAATTTGAAATGAGATTATTCTTAACAAAGTGTCGTAGTGTGAAATATATTAAAATCAGATTTTCTAGAGGTAAAATAACCTTCGTCGACAATGAACGGTACAAATAGAAATACATGTAGTACGTTAGATGTACGAAGAAATATGGGATCGAGAGGTCACAGTGGTTTATCTAAAACATATACTAGTACTGATTATTTTCATTAAAACAGATAGATTTGCAAACAATTCTTTGTGAGGTATTGACAAAAGTGTTTCTAATATATAATATCGTGGAAGATGTTGTTCTCTGACTTCTGATGTATTCGTTATTAGAAGGGCAGAAGAGCCTTTTTTTCGGGTCGTTTTGATTAAACTTTGTATTTAACGAACCATTCGGGATTTGACAATTACTACTTCGGAAATTCATATGAAGTATATATTCTTTTTAACTGTTTTTTTCCAGCTACAGTAAATTCATTGTTGCACATTTTATGAAAACTGTTTATTGCTGTTTTTTTCTCATGGTTTTTGACCTTGTTTCACAATCAATAAATCAATCATTGTTTTACGTGAAAAAAAACAAAATAAAAGGTTAAAAACAATCTAAAATTATTAAATATAATCTAATATTTTATCATTATTCGATATTTTATCCCATGTTGGTAGATAAACTGTTGACTTTTGATCGGTCCATTATATCTGTATTTAGGATGTCCTGTTTAAGCACTGAGTAATGAAATTTTGATTAAATTCTTTATTAATTTAACGAGGGTTGTCGACAGCCAATGGCTATGAGCAGCTTTCCTCAAGATTTCACCTTAAATTTTCTAAAAAAAAAACTAATTTGTTCCAAGTTGCAAATTATGATACTATAGTACATTTGTAAGATACCACCGTAAAGCTAGCTCGCTGAAACTGCTAGCCTTCAAATCTTCATACTGCAACAAGAAAGAGTGTTTTCGGTCATTCATCTCTAAGGTGCTTTATTTACAATGTAATTATATTTCTGCAGTACGGGTTAGGGTAAGGGTGTTTAACGCCTCTTACAACAATATTTCAGTTATATCGTGGTGGTCAGTTGTATTGGTGGAGAATACCACCCACCCGCCGCAAGTCACTGACAAACTTTTTGTGGGAATCGAACTTACAACTTTAGTGATTATAGGCACTGATTGCATAGGTAGTTATAAATCCAACTACCATATGATCACGACCACGACGACCCCTCAGCAGTACGTTTAATTCATGTATGTTTCAAGAGTAATCTTGAAATGCATTTTGAAAAGCGTTTAGTGACTTTATTACGTAGCTGAGGATCTGTTGCTTTCCTACGGATTTCACCTGTTTGTAGTCTTGTGGACTTTCGACTCCAACTGAAATCGGGACTTTCGGGTAGTGGAGTTCGTCGAATAAATGCATTGACACCGTTCGGTTCAATAAATATATTTGTACAAACTTTCCTAGTTAATTATCTTTGAATATTCATATTTATATCTTTAAATGGGTTAAATATTAATTTATTTATTTATTTGCGTATTGCGAGGTGTACAAGATATACAACTTTATGTTATAAAGTTTGTCAGTGACTTGCGGCAGATCGGTGGTTTTCTTCAGGTACTCGGGTTTCCTTCATCAATACAACTGACCGCCACGATATAACTGAAATATTGTTGAAAGTGGTGTTAAACACCCTAAACTTAATATAAAGGGAATACTCGGTTCATAGCCCAAACCATAAATCCCTATCTATTTTTTTTGTTCCGCCATTACGACAAAAGAATAGAAATTTATTTTCTCCTTCGATACTCTCATTAGTAGCGTAGATGATGACTGAAAAGATGCATGAATTCGGAGTTTAATGTACCGAAATAACATATGGATAAAACTATGCTCATTCGATAGAAAAATGTCTATATTTTCAAATTAAGTGGGTCGTAAAAAAATCGTAAGACAACTTTTCTTGGAAATTTTGGTTTTCCGAAGGTACCCAATTGATACATAGTTCACCAGGTGAAAATAAAATTTCATATCTATAACACGTGATCGTTTATCGATAAAAAAGATATATTACACAATTAAACAGACATTTAATTGTATCAATAGATGAAAAAGAACAGTTAATTCTCGTCTGATTTAATATAACTAGCCTCTCAAGATACCCCTTATTTTGGTGGAAAATAAGACAAGTTTTCTCTTTTAGCAAATTTATTTTGTGTTTTCCGTACATTTTTAGTATTGATAAAGAAACGTTACATTAGTCCAAAAATTCATGCCAAATTTCATATCATAGATACTTACAGTTACGCAGAAAAATGCAATTGTTTCCTCTCTCATTTAAAGGGATATTGTCTACCAGCTGCGTAATTTTTTCATACCCAAAATTATTGTCGATTTCCGTAGTGACCTTCATAAAATGAAGATTAAACACCGAATTATTGATGAATACGCTCCGAAACGTTGTTTTTTCGACTAAAAAAGCTGACCATCGTTACCGGAAGCTAATTAATTATGCACTGACCTGGGCGAGGCCAACTCTATTTATTTATCTATTTTTATGTCAGTAGCCCGGATGCTGCAGCATGGATATTGAGGTAAGTTTCTATAAAAGTTGAGGAAAAAAGCTATTTGCGAACCGATTGTATCTAAAAGACGTAGAATAAATAATTTCTGTATCAGGAATAGATTTTCTTTGATGAAAATTACATGCCTTAACAGATTCAGCCGATATTTCCATGATAACCACTGAAAACATGCCAGGAGGCACCCCATGGGGACAAGCTCAACTACGTATTTTCGATCGGAAATTTTTGCCGGCTTAAAAAATAACTAAATTAGTTTTTTCCTTCTTATAAGTTATGAAGTTGTTCCCCGAGATTTTGATACACGTGTTAAATTAATTTATTTTAGCCAGTTTTACCGACAATATGAAAACAGAGACATACATGTAGAACACAGTGAAATACATGTCTGATGAAAACGAATGACGTAGCCAGTGTTGTTTTATTTGTTAATTGACTGGAATGTTTCAGAGAAATTTGGGCTGGATTAGAAACAAAAGAGACCTTACTTCTAGTTCCACAAGACAGTTGCTGCAAAATAATATGGGACTAACCATTTACCTTGAAGGGGGCTATGTCACGTTTTTTCGCCGTAGAAATGTTTTTTTCAGACGCCACAGAAATCATATTTTCTTATTTTCCGGCGAAGTGCCAATCTAATTAAAACAAGGTGAACTGTGATATAATGCTCACTTATGATACCCCTGCCACTTCCCATGATATGGGGTGCCTATATGAAGCTTGTGACCAAATACCAGATTTCTGCCATCAATAGTTGTTGAGAAAAATGTGCATATATGTTCAATGACGTGGATAAAAACTAAGTCGGCAAACAGGAAGTAGGAGTCCGATGGTTCCAAAAACGCTTCCCACGATATGGCATACCTATGTGAAGCTTGTGACCAAATATCAGATTTCTGCCATCAATAGTTGCTGAGAAAAATGTGACGAAAAATATTTTGGAAGGACGGACGGAGGTAAAACAGTATACCCCCCTCCCCCTTCGGGGAATGGGGGTATAATTAGATCTAAAATAGGGAGCAAGTACGTAGATCTAATTTTAATTAGATTGGCGAAGTGTTGGAATAATTTTTTTTCTTCAAAATTTTGTATATGATTATACTGTGAAAATGACAAGTATATGATTATACTGTGAAAATGTCAAGTCGGAATATATTTTTTTCTCCTGTCCAGCCAAGTTTTTTTCTTCAAGATTCAGAATCAAAATATTTTTTTAGGAAAAAAAACAAAATTAAAATTGAATAGCTTGAGGGGTAAATTGATAAAAAAAATTGCAAGACCAAAATGGTTCTCCCATATACCAACAAAAAAGCGAAATAAAACTGTGGTCATAAGAAAGTCCCACGAGAAAATCTTTCCTTCCAAAATAAGATTTTTTTTATTTCTCTAAACTGAATTTGTGCAAACTATTTCACTTATAATGAATTATATTTCTTTTTTAAATAGAGCTCATTTTTCTAGATGAATGTATAACCATCTGTCTTTACTGTTTTTATTAAATCTCTTGTCTTTATTACAGGACTTTGATCAGATTGTCCTTGATGAGGCAGTGTTGGGGGTTGCTAGAATGTTTCGAGAGGAACTTGTAGTATGCCCCACGACGAGGATTACAACAGATCCAATAGGTATGCAGCCTACCGCCAGTATACCATTTGGGCACATGGCCGACTTGGAGCTGGGGTCAGACGTGCGATCCCAAGCTGTTGTACTTGGAAAATTAGGGACAAGTATCCTGTTCTATATGGACAATACAAGGGTTTCATTCCTAGACGATTTAATTAAAACTTGTTCACGAAATATTTTATCCCATATACCCTAATGATAAAGTTTACCACTTGCTTACCTATGGTCGGTGGTTGTCCGGGTACTCTGGCTTCCTCCACCACTAAAACTGGTCGCCATGATATAGCTGAAATATTGCTGAAAGTGGCATTAAAACACCAAAATTAAAAAATAAATCAACCCTAATGAGTTGTTAATCTCACAAGTTGGTCAGTTGGAATTGTAAATTTAATTTGAAAGTTTTGCCATCTTATTATTATTTTTTGTTCTATCAGCACTGACAACTTCTTCTAAAATGGACTGACAGTCTTTTATATAATTCAAAACCAAACTTGGCAGAGATGTTTTCTATGAGGTCCTACACAAGAGTTGTTACTTTTGTGCAGATTCGTCAAAAAACATGGCCACCATGTGACTTTGAAAATTCTGATCGGTCGATTTTCAAGAAACTTCTTCTCAAGAACCGCTGAAGGGATTGATTTGAAATCTGGTATATATGTTCCTATGAATGTCTTTAACATGTGTTGTTACTGTTTGCGCCATTTGAAAATTCAAAATGGCCACCAGCGGAGGTCAAAGTTTGCATGGAAACCCTATGGGAAACAACATTTTCATCTTCTTCTTGAGAACAGCCGAATAGAATTTAACCAAACTTGGCAGAGATGTTTCTTGCGAGGTCCTAAAAAGTTGTCCTGGTTTGTACTAACTAGACCAACACACTGAGCGCTATCATTATTGTGCATTGGACAATTTGTAATGCCCATTATCCTGACTTGGGTACTTTTCTGCTCTAAATGTGCAGAACTTCTGTTAGACCAGGAAAAACAAAGAGTGACAATCTAAATTTATTTTATGCGACAATATAGTCAATTGTTTTGTCTTGGTCTTCAAATCTGGATTTCTGAGATGCTACAATATTATTGGAGGTTGTGGAATTGGTGCAAGATGGACCGAGATACTTCTGGGATCATCTACTTCCAACTGCACACGTTAATTCATTCCTTCATTATCTTGCAGTCTCATACAAATGATGACCCTTAATAGTCTTGGAACATAGGAATATGACTTGTCAGCTTTAACAGGCTGCACAGACCATCTAGCCGTTTTTTTGTTGTAACTTCTCTGCCACCTGAAGTAGAAAAATACATACAATGTAATTCACAAGAATAAAACAATAGAATTGAGATTATGATCTATGGAGCCCTAACTTTCAACTCGAGATGAATATCTCGAATGTATAGTGGATGAGCAACTAGTCCACTTTATGAAGGATTTGAGTGATTTGTAGACAGATTTTAGGTTGTGGTCATCCCTCAAGAAGTTCTACGACAGGCATCACGAGCTGGTCAATGGTTACAGGGTGTCTGTTGCCCAAATCAGAACTGATCTTCATTTGTTGTTGATGTCTTTCCCTTCATCGGATGGGACTTCTACCGGACTTGACCATATGGACAACGCAGCGGGTTTGCGACTTTCGATTGACCCTTCTGAAGCCTATGATCAAATATCAGATTGCTGCCATAAATAATTACTGAGAAAAATGTTATGAACATCTTGGGACGAACGGACAGACAGAGGTAAAACAGTATACCCCCCCCCCCCCCCCCCGTTCCAGTGGAGTGGGGGTATAATAAAGCTCCTATGATATATGATCATGCATGGTTCTGTTATTAGGACAAAATTTCAAGTATGTAAGTTACAACTGAAACATATGAAATCAACATGACAAACCTTAGAGTGAAGTTGAGGCTAGGTTCAAAATCTCCATCATCAGAATCATCACCAACATCACTGCCCTCTTCAGTAATATCTATTGAGAGACTGTAAGAATAAAAAATAATTGTTTATTACAGTGTATGTGTATAATATCGAAAAAAAAATTGTTATATGGTTCTGATGTGCAGCTGTATAACGAAAAAGCTTTTCAAAATAATATTAAATCTATATACATGTATCCAGCACACATCTACACAATCCAATATAAAGAGACAAAATTACATCAAAGTTCCATGAAAAAATTTGGTGTGCCAGACGTGCGTCAATTCTGTCCCAGTTTGGTTTCATTTCCGTAAGTAGCTAAGGAGGACTGGCCATTTCAGCTTGTGGATTGATGAAAATGTAACGATGACGCAGAAGCCAACATGATCCCTATATAATATAGCTACTAGTAGTATCACTATGCAAGCCACAATAATTAATAGGAAACTGTTATACAAGTGACTGCGTTGAACAATATTGACAATGTTACCTATAAACATAATGTAGAATATGTCTAATCTTAAACAAAATGAACATACTCAAATGGGTTCACAAATGAACTCGATTTCTCCAGTTTCATCCGTTTCGTTGAAATGTGATGGCTGCTCATTTCTTCTACTCTAGAAATACCTTGGTCAGAATATCTAAATCAAAAGTACAAATATCAATCACTACAAAATCACATTTGTCTGAAATTACCAGTTTTTGTAGTAATTTGCCTAAAAAATTAAGATAATTTACAAAAACCTGCATGATTTTAACACAGACATGGGCCATCGGTCTACTGTTAAATTCACACACTGTGAAACATGCAAATTGCTATGGATCTTCACATTATTTCTTAAAAATCTTGTTTATAAATCATACTTACAAGATCCAAACTAAACAAGGGCAAAGTGTGGCGTATCCCCTCGCCTAAAAATTTTACCCAGTGACCTCGACCTTTGACTTTGAAAATCAATAGGGTTCCAGATTCTCTTAAGGACTAAGTATGTACCAAGTTTGGTCAAAATCCATTGAAGGATGTTGATTCTAGAGTGTTCACAAGGATGTTATGCGGTAAAATTTTGACCCGGTTATCTTGACCTTTGACCTATGAGGCTATGACCTTGAAAATCAATAGGGTGTCAGTTATCTTAAGGACTAAGTATGTACCAAGTTTTGTCAAAAATCCATTGAAGGATGTTGATTCTAGTGTTCACAAGGATGTTATGCAGTAAAAATTTGAGCCTGTGACCTTGATCTTTGACATACGACCTTGCATATCAATAGGGTTCCAGATTCTCTTAAGGACTAAGTATGTACCAAGTTTGGTCAAAATCCATTGAAGGATGTTGATTCTAGAGTGTTCACAAGGATGTGACGGATGGACGGTAGCGTTACTACCCAGCAGGCACATCAACGTTGTTTCAACATTGAAACAACGTTGACCATCAACGTTGAATTTTAGTTGGATTTGAAAGTTGAATGGATGTTGAAAAATGACGTTGGATCAACGTCACATATCAACGTTGAACCAATGTTGATGCAACGTTAATTCAACGTTGAATCAAATCAATGTTGATGCAAAGTTCAATCTGTGGGACCGAGCCCTTGTGACCCTCACCAGTACCCAGCTTTTCTATTGAAAACTAGCATTCATGAATAGCAGAAAAATTGAGAGTACCAAAAATTGCAATATATCGTGTCACTTTTCTGTATAATCCTCATTAGCTTGTAAAATAATGCTCGAAGGACAAGAGTATTCCAAAACATCATTTATTTACATGTGTATAATACTAAACACTAAATGTTAGGATACTAGTATGTGTAAATCCATGTAGCTTTGTAGGTTAAAATTCGTTGAAAAAGAAAGAATTATAGTGTAAATTTTTAATATCACAATATAACAACATAAACATAATTAAGACTATTAAAATAATATTGATGATTTTCTTTACATGATAAAAAATATCATGTCTACGTTGAGATGGATATGACAGATCAAGTAAGATGAGCAACAATAATGTGGTTAACTGTTTTGCACTTATATTTAGTTATATGTTTCGGTTAATCAGTTTATCTAATCGAAATGGGCTTCCGATGCTACTAATCGATTAATCGGAAAGAATCTATTAGTAACCATTAGGACCATACTTTCCAACCCAACAATGATATCAATATTGAAGTGTTTAAGCATTATTTCTTCTTAAATTTAATGGAATTTTCCTTAAAAATCAATAAAAAGCTGTCAGTAACTAATTAGTTGATTGTAGACTGGTCATCTACTTTACAGGTTATTATAGTGTATTGTTTCAGTCATGATTTTGTCTTTTTACATCAATTTTACTTAAAACTTTGTTTCTAAAAGTTTTTGCTACTACTATACTTTAACTCGTTTTAGTCCGATTATAATCGACTAAAAATTGATTATGCCCTTCTGATTATTTTCGATAATCGATTATGAAATAATTCCGATTTCCCAACACTACTTATGTTGCAGGACAATGTATGTAGAACAATGGAATCCGTTAATTTGAAACTTCTCAGCACCTACACGATATGAAATATCTCAAATTGGAACATAAAAGGAAAACGATCATTTCAGCCCTTTTATATTTATGAAATACAAAAGCTATATAAAATTTGTCGACTTTCTATTTAAAAATATATTTTTACAGAATATGGGAAAACTGCATAAAAATATGTGATAAATAAATAGTCTCAATAAATGTGACAAATTGGTGGGAGGGACATCATGACAGACAGGGGTAAAACAGTATACCCTCCTCCAAAAGAGGGGGGATAAAAATGACCTCTCTGCATGCCAAAATATAGCGTACAAGTTAAATATTCCCCCCTTATAATAACCACATCAACGGATATAAACAAGTGAATTTGCAAATAGGAGAGGTTCTACTAAATACATCTATATACAATGTACATATACACATTCTTACTGTATCCCAAATCAATGCTGAAATTTAAGATAACAAATCAATTCATATTAATCTGTGTACTGTGGTGAATTCAGGATTACTTGACTATATTACAACATGAAGCGAATAAAGCGAAAAGCATAATATGACCACAGCATGGCAAACAAGAGGCTCACCTGAGCCTGTATCGCTCACCTGATATATACCAACATTGTACATGCTACATTGTCGTGCTGTTAATTTTCTGTTTAAAAAAACTCCATTAAAATCTGATGAGAAATAAACTCTCGATATGAAAAAATGTTTAACAAAGTGTCATTTTAGCTCCAGTTGGCCTCTTTTTTTTAAAATGGGCAGGGCTACATCCTCCATTTTCTGCAACAGGCTGCATTTCATTGCCTCCCTCCACCTCCACCTCTCTCTCGGGCGTATTTTAAATATTTCGCTACATCTTCCATCACTTTCGTCTCTGTGCATTTGTGCGAAGTTGTTATACAATCTGTAAAAGAAATGTAAATTAACAGGATGGAGGTATATGGAACAAGGTTTTATTTATAAACAACTTTACTAAATATAGCTCGTCTTGGTTTATCATATTTGGGCCATTTTCATGCTCCACATGATATTTGGATTTCTTTTTTGTTTGTTTGTTTGAATGGGGTTTTATGTCACTGCAGCAATTTTTCAGCTATATCATGACGACCAGTTTTAGTGGTGGAGGAAGCAGGAGTGCCCGGATAGAACCACTGACCTTGCTTGGGCAAGTAACTGGTACACTTTATCACATAGAAGTCGAGTGCACCTTTTTTGCAAGCGTATAAAGCAGGGCGCGAACTCGGCCTGCAGCGGTGATAGGCTACAATGGTCTGTACGGATAAACTACCTATACCACTCAGCTACCCAAGCCCCCTGATATTTGGTTTAAGTGCAAAACAATTTCTTTGCTAAAAGAATGGAACACCTCTTTCCAAATCTTCATAGTATTATACCATGCATTATTAATAACGACAACATGAAAAGAAACTTACCAACAATAATGCGGCAAAATGTTGTGTCACCAAATGCAAATTTATTTTTTTTCCCTTTCAAATTCATCTTTGCCATTAAGCCATTAGACATAGATCTACAAAAAAAAGTATGTGCATAAGCATTAAGATGGTTTATAGATTTCTTTAGACAACAGTTGATGTAAATGGTAACTTGAATGGTTGAAACAATAAATATCTTTTCATGCAATTCTCATATGATGCTTGAAGTTAAAATTCATTTGTATGAAAGAGACATGTCTTACCTCAGCATTGCCTTTTTTAAGTGGTTTGTGGCATCAATACCACCAATTTTATTCAGGTGCTGTTTCTGGAATAGAAAATAAACATCTAATTAAAATATGGGATATGTATGGTAGCAAAATATATCCAAAAAAATTTCATGGATAAATATGGGTAATGTAGCCTTCAACAGGTACTTCCGAGATATTACAAATATTAACTTACCATCTTTGACTACTGAGTTTGGTCAGCAAGTTTTCCTTCCAGCTCTCTAAACTCATCCAATGAGCAGCATTGTTATCGAGCCATTCATCATCTCCAGAATGGTTGACAGCTGGAGTGGACTGGTTTTTCACATGATCCCTGATTTCTGTCAACAGGAACAAGACTCTCTGTTGGAAGCCTATATAGAATGAACAAAAACAAATTAATAACATATACTAATATAAACATACTGCTCTTGGATGAAGGTGTTAGGGTAGATTAACACACGAGTACACTGTACATATCATAGGCAACATACAATTAATTTTTAGATTCTCATCCTTCTGTCAGTAAAAATATGGGGAGGGAGGCATTTATCATTTAAAATTTGTCATTTGTGCTACATGTAAAATTGCTGAAATTTTAAGAAAATTCCACAAAACTTGAAAATAATGATTTTGCTGCTCAGAAAAGAGGGGAGGGAGGGGATGAGAAGCTAAAATTTAATTTGATCAGGCCATACCTACATCTAGCATAATTGTGGATTAAGAGGATTTTTGCTCCTTATTGACTTTGTATTTAAATTAAACTCAATTATTTACAGACATTTCTTTCTTATAAAATACATGTTTGACATGAAAAGTTACAATTTACATGTACATTTGTATCTGTAAGGTTTTAGTTTGCGATATTTTCATCCAAAAACATTGGCTTTAAGAATGTTCACACATGTTGAAGCAATGTGAGAATAAAACATGATTCAAGCCTTGTCTGTTGTGCACATACATTTGTACTTTGCATACAAAAAAGAATTAATTTCACTTGAATTGTTAGTAATAAAAAACATGCACTGAAATCATGCACAATATCATCCTGTGCAATAATCGAGGAAGTGGTCGATCAGCTTTAAACACTTTTGGTGTGCATACTGTACTTCATGAAATTGTCCTGCATAGCCCACAACTTACAATTTCTCACATGCAACTGTACATGTAGATGAGTAAAATGAAAAATTAAATGAATTTAAAGTATGTTTTTGAAACAAACAAGTAGGTCTCCCCTTTTCGAAGTCTAACAAGGCCAATAACTTCATCAACAATTACTCAAACATCCTGAAAAGGTCATACATGTAGGCCAAACTTGAATTTCATTCTGTAATGACATATACGACAACAAATGGAACTTTCTTTTCAACTATTCGTCGTGCATGAGGGACCCCGAAATAAGACAGTTCGGCACCATTGAAAAAAAAATGTCAAATCGGCACCGCATTTTCTTTCAAATATAAATTGGGTAAAAATTGGCAAACAAGAGCCTGGGACCCCGTTTTCAAAACTGCTGGATCCGCACCTGATGCAGCAATGATTCTGGGGCTATTTTCACAAAAAAAATTTAAGATTAACATTGATCGCAAGTTATATTGAATTGTTCATTTTTATCTTCATTTTTTTTTGTGCCTCATCAGAATGATATAGCAACAACCAAAATTATGAAGAAAGCAGGGTGAACAGGGCAGGGTAGAAAAATTCTTCTCGCAAACCCCAAAAAGCAAAATAGAAAAAAAACATTCGTATGCAATTTTCCCTTATAAAAACAACAACCATATTTTTTTTATCTTCTAAGATTAATCAGAAGGGTCCGCCAGTTCGAAAGACGTGATTAAAATAAACAAAAAATGTTTTCTTTACGCAGAGAAAATATGGGGTTATACTTTGTTCAAATCAGAAGTAACTGTTATTAAAACAGATTAATCTTTTAACTGTTGGTGAATAAGAATATTGTATTTCCATAATTGAAAGTTTTGTACGTAAAATCAAAGAAAAAAACACAAGTGCCGAATTGTCCGGGTGCCGAAGTGTCCTGGTGCCGAATTGTCCCTGTGCCGAAGTGTCTAGCATTCGTGTATCGTTGGACCCCTCCCCCCCCTTTTTTTTGGGCCAATTAAGATTTTGTTTTAGATTGTTGTACTGTTAAACTGAAGATGAATATTCATTGTAAAAAGTAACGTTAAATGTTTGCATGAGAGTAAAGACCACGATCATAATGTTTTATCAATCAGGTCCTCCCAAGCAAAAAATTGGCACCATGACCATGTGCATGTGTGATGATGCTGCCTGATTAAACACTGTGAAAACTTATTTAATTATATTTTACACCAGCTGTTGAATAAATTGTATCATATCATACAAATTCTATCAATATTTCTTTGATTACAATACTTACGAGAGTGGTTTTGAATCTCTTTCTAAGTTTCTTCAAATTTTCAATCTCTAATTTCTGTTTGAAACCGTGTACTTGTGCTCATGCGCAGTGGAAACCTATCGGAATAACCTTGATACTTTCCTGTATAGATGTTCCGAGAGATAACCAGTAAATTGCCGCGTTAATTTTGAATGTCAATGTCATATGATCTCATATTCACGGGTGTCATATCAATCGATTAATAAAGAAACAATCTGCATCTACATTTCACCAAGAAAATCAGGTAAATCAATTTAAAGAAACTTTATTACTCGATGAAGCAAAAAAAAAAAACACAAAAATATTGCTAATTAATAATAATAATAATATTATTATAATAATGCCCAATAACCATAACTGGATGATAATAATCATATAAAATATATAATACGTAGGAACATGGTTGTAAAAAAAGTAAGTGGGAAATTACTCACAATTAAGTCGGATATACAACCTGTTTTCAAAGTTGTGTCAACGTTGCAAATTCAACTAAAGTTCAACATTGACAAACTTTACTAAAATCAACCTATTTTCAACGTTGAGTCAACGTCATAAATCAACCCTATTTAAATGTTGAAAATTTGACGTTGAAACAACGTTGGTTCAACGTCATGACCAAAATTCAACCTAAAAACAACGTTGTGTGCCTGCTGGATATATCCCTTCGCAACTTCGTTGGCAAGGGGATATTAAGCAGTTCAAATGACAATTCTTTAAATAGAAAGCCTTTATATGAAAAATACATATTGATTTGCCTCTATCATGTCTATGTTGATAATTCTAAGATAGTAAAGTATAATTTTGGCTCCCTGAACTAAAAATTATGTCCAAAATTGTTGAATTGTAGTAAAAAAACTAGTTAATGTAATGTTTTTAGAATAGTCAAGAAATAAACTTGGTTTGCATAAGGAAATTGAAAACGATTTTCATTTAGTCATAGTCTAAAATATGCAGTTCAGGACATTTCAGTAAAATTTTATAGTCACATATATAGAAAAGTTTCTGAAACTTGCAAATTTCTATGGATCTTCATATTATTTTTTAAAAACCTTGTTTATGTATCATACTTACAGGATCCAAACTAAAAATGCTACTGAAATGACACTTATTTAAATGGAAAGCTTTTTATATAAAAGATACAAACTGATTTTCCACTATGGTGACAATTCAGACAGGAAGATATAATTTTGGCTCCCATAACAAAGTTTTAAGTTCAAACTTGTTGAAAAGTACTTTTAACCTTATTTATGTAATGTATTTCCAGTACCCAAGATATAAACTTGTTTGCATAAAGGAATTGAAAATGATTTTCATTTAGCCATGGTCTAAAATATGCATTTTAGGACATTTCTGAAATTTTCAGTAAAATTTTGTAGTCATATATAAAAAAAGTTCTGAAACTTGAAAATTTCAATGGATATTCCTATCATTTCTTTTAAACCTTGTTTATAATTATATATTATACTTACAGGATCCAAACTAAAAGTGCAGTTGAAATGAAGCTTCTTTAAATAGAAAGCTTTTATTTGAAAAATACATACTGATTTTCCATTATAGTGATAATTCGTAGAAAGTAAGAACTAAGTTTCATGTCCAAGTTGTTGAAATTTGATAAAATTAAAAGCCTAATTATATGTTGTATATCAAAGAAATAAATTTGCTTGAATAAAAAGAACTGTATAGGGTTTTCATTAAGCCATGTACAGTTTTAATTCTTGCATTAAAAATGAATTGATTCGATATTTTTTTTTAAATTGATAATAATACTCTGCATTGCCATTGATATCATTGTTACACTCCCATTTCCCCTTTGCTGGCCTCTTAAAATTTGTGTTTGTTTACCTCGCAAATACGGCCGTTTTATGCTACTCATTGACAATAATTTGCTGTTGCCAGGTGCAAAATTACATATATTGATTAATATCTACCGAAAATGATCATAGGCATCATCATAAATTCATAAAATATGAAAAATGATTGAGAAAAGAAGGCAACATGCTCGGCTTACCTATCAACAATAATCAAGCACTTGAACCTTGAGTTCGCTCCATCCAACGGCAACGGTCCAACTGATCCCCTACATATATCCTGCATTTGGAAGATACTTCACTTCTATTCTTCTTTATCTCTGAATCCGTCAAAGTCCGCTTTCTTCCACGCGTTGACAGTTTCTCTTTTGTCCAAGAACCACATGTTGTTTATTGTTTCTAAACAGTGCGCATGCTCAAGACGTGTTTACATAGAAGGCCATATGAATAGATTTGAACATTGTCATCAAGACAATAATTCTGATAACGATAGTTTTGGGTCTTTTTTGTCAAAAAATCGTATTTTTGCAACATAACTCGGTTTTAATCTTCATTTTATGAAGGTCAGTGCGGAAATCGACAATAATTTTGGGTATGAAAAAATTTAGCAGCTGGTAGACAATATCCCTTTAATGCATTTTATACGCGGAAATTTGATACGCCGTTTCCGATTCTATAAATATAGTTCGACTGATCTTCGAGTCATTAAATAGCACGTTGTCTTTTTTGAATGAAATGGCTTAGTTTCTGATTTATTTCATTGTTTTAAGTGTTCGGCTTTTCGCACACTGTTCACTGAGGTTCTTAAACTTCATTTGGCGTTGTTTTTATCGTTTGTTTGTCGATAATTAGTGTATTTTGTTGATTAGTAATTAAGTTATTGTAGTACCAGAATTTAACCGGACAGACACGTTCATATTCCGTATGATGGCATCGTTCGGTAGCCCTTTGAAACTTTCTCCTTCTAGTCCAAAAAGGAGAAAAGAAACGATGAACTGAGAGCAATGCATTATATGTCAATGTTCCAATGCACAATCTGTGATTTGTATGCGAGATGTAGGCAAAGATAGTTTTGTAAGATCGATGGAAATTAGAAGAGATGAGGTGTATTCTCGTATTTTGCAGGAAATGTCCACAATGGACAATTTTATATCACGTAAAATTAATGTTGTTTACCACCGTAATTGCTATAGAACATATACAAGTAAACAAAACTGCAGTGTTTTCAAAACAGATCAGATAATTTTGTACAAGTACTGAACAAGTTTCAACTATGTCACAAACAAGTGTTGTAACAAGCTCCCAGTACGAGCCCATTCAGTGGGATTTTTTTTTTTCATTTGTCAAAATAAAACATTCAAGAAAGATTTTAAAGTACATAAAATTGCATCCGGTGAGCGTGTGAACAAGTTGATGGAGTGCGCATTGAGTCAAAATGATAATAGACTGGTTCGCGTGTTGAATTGTGACGATTTTGTTCTGAAAGGAGTTTATCACAACGGGTGCATGACTAAATATCTGTTAAAGAGTTCCCCAAAAAAACGAACAGAAACAGGATTCTGATCTTTCTAGTAACGACATCGTCTTCCAGAATTTAATTAATGAAATCAACGATGATTTAGTCATTCACAAAAAGGTTTTTCGGATGACACAATTACTTGAAAAATACAAAGCATATCTACCCGCAGACACAGGTACCTACTCATCTGCCAAGTTACAAGACAGGCTAATAAAACATTATGCTGGTTCTATAGTTATACATACTCAGCGGGGCCAAGGAATGTCAAATCTTGTCTTCAGTGACAAGCTTTCTTTAGGCGATGCTATTGCCGCGGCAGGTAAATACAAGTCCAAATTTAAAGCCTCTGAGTTGGAAAATGATTTTCAAGTTGATGTTGAATGTATTTCTGATGCACAAATTTTACACTCTGCTGTAGGTATCTTAAGACGTGATATTGAGAAGCTGAAAATCTCAGTTGAAGACTATCCAAAAAGCCAAACTACGAGCAGATTACTTTAATCTCAATAAATTCAGAGTTCGACTTGCAACAAAAAAAAGAAGCAAGCCTGGCCAAGTTATCACCATGCGAAGCGACATTCTATCAGCATGTACTAAGAGCATCTTTGCAGACTTTTGCATCTGGAAATCCTCACAAAAAGTGCAGCCCCCTGTTAGGTCTCCTTTAATATTCGGATGGGAAGAAAAGGGTGGTCTAGTACCTGTCTTCTTCCGGTGGCAAATGTCATCAGACTTCCTGCAGGATCTCGTGTGCAGTTGCAAAGGCAAATCAATTTGTTCCAGTAGCTGTGTTTGTTTTGAACAGAATCTGTCATGCACAGATCTTTGTCCCTGTTATGGTAGCGACATGTGTAAAAATGCCATAACAAAGAATGTTACCTTACTGTAAGACGATGGTCATGATGTCTGAAATTTAGTAGATTTTTACAAGGCTTTGTTGTTGTGGACAAAATTATCTGCCATGTAATGTCGTGACAAATCCACAATAGTCATTTTGTAGTTAGATAGCGATGTTGTTCTGTTATTTGATTTGAACCAGAATAGTCCTATTTATACTGACTAATATAAATGTGTTGCTTTCTTAATATGCTTATTTTGGTGTTTTAGGACCTCTTTAGGTTATACAGCATTCGTTGTAACGAACGCGGAGCAACAACATTGATTAAGAATACCACACAGTCATATCAGTGATAGAAACAAGAACAATGATCGCAGGTGTGTTAAGGCTGTTTCTAAGATTGCATGCAATAAAAAAGGGGGGTCAGGTATGTAATACAAATTAATGAGTAAAACATAACAATATTTGATGCATATTGCAACCATTATTTATACATGTTCGAAAGTGAAAATGTTTCAACTTTGTGCGATTCAACGAGGATTTCTGTTGATAAAATGATGGTCACGTGACTACAAAGAGTGCCTTAACTAATTTCGAAAAGTTCTAGTATTTAGAGTGAAAGTTGAATTAAAAACTGGATATTTTCTGTAAGATTTTTTGTTTTTGTTTAAGAAAAGTGCTACGAGAGCTACTATACAGCCAACAATGGAGATTAAGACAAGATAAAACGCGGAAAATTGACGATTCCTGTTGGCCAATGGTGTAAAATTGTAAATCATCGTCTTCTGTCAAGTTTTTCATTGATCTCGTAGCAAAATCATATATCTTTATTATCTGCTCTTTATTAATATGTTTTCAACTGTGAATTTATTGACGCGTATATTCTAGAACTTTCATGTCGAAGTGTACGTACTCAATATTTAATCAATTTCGAAAACAATAAAACACTCAAGTGATCCGGCGCACCGATAAGGGGAGGTAACAATATTTGTTAACTCTATCGAAGGCAAATATGAAAACAATATAATTTTAAGCTTTATTTAATTAAAGTAAACTAAATTTGTCGTCGATTCGATAATTAATCAATTGTTTATTTCATATATAAAAAAAAGGTTTCTGTGAAGTGATTGCTAATCAATTGTAAGATGGTGTAATTATCCATGTCAACTTCTATCACTATCACACAATCTTGTACCTGGTCCTGGGCGTCATGTACAAAACAAAATATTGAATATCCATGTATTACTTATTCATGTATCAGAGACATATAACACAATTATGTCTCGGCATGTATTGGGTATATCAGTAGATGTTCATATTGAATTATTCGACAATTCTCTGTTAAAATAAGTTGTTAAATTATATTTTGAGTTGAAATACTTTTGAAAAAAAATGGCAAAAATTGATATATTTGCAAACATAGTGAATATCTGAGTGTGCATGGTGTAATGATATATTTGTTTCTTTTGTTCCCCTCACATCTCTTTTTTACAAAATAAAATGTTACTTTTTTATAATGGCCTACAGATGAAGTGAAAAAAAACCCAGATAGCACTCATAACCCTCAAATCTGTTTTCTATTCCTGTAAATTTTCATATCTAGAACTTGAACCGGATGAAACTGATGGAATATTTAAATTGATTAAATCTTAATTAAATAAAAATGAATCTTGGGTTACATTGTTTTGTATATGTTTTGTGAATCTGGGGAAAGCTAGTCTACTCAGGGCCGTCTTAACAGCATTATAGGACCCCGGGCATAGCAGTACACGGCTACCTATACAACCATTCGCAGGAATATAAATGTAAATGTCGATTAAATTAAATATATAGTTATTGTATAGGTACTTCCAAAAAAATCAGTGTTTAAACATTAAAAAACATGCCGCACACAGCATACAAAGATTAGCATATGATCCCTATGCTCATGGGGCCCCCCGGGCAACTGCTCAGCGTGCCCATGCGTTAATATGGCACTGAGTCTACTAATACATTTTTAGTATATCTGTATATCTACATATATATGATTCAATGTTATGTATGTAATCTTGTTTTCGTTACTATGTGTGCAGTGGCGTAGCTTCCATTGAGGCAATGAGGCAACTGCCTCACTAGATTTTTTTGCAGAAAAAAATTAATGTGATTAATATTATAAAAGTTGATTAAAATACGAGAAATAAAAACCTTTGTCAAAGTTTGTAATAAAAATATATTCTACATCATTAATTGAAATCGTTTACGGAAACTTTTGGCTCCGTCATGTTACATAATTTAGTATAGTTTGTTGCCGTGTGCCAAAGTTTGAAAGTGGAAATGCGCCGGGCTTAAATACGCTCTTAGATACAAGCTTATTTTATCTTCTCGTTTTTTTTTCGATTGCAGATATAGATTCTATCTGAAACTCGGGAAGAAGCTTCATGTAGCCACTCCCAAGGTTCTGAAATAAATTCACAAACACAGTCATTTGACGCATATCGAAATAGTTTTCTGCGTGTTATTTCGGTTATTATTGAAATCATAAATTATCCATTTAAACTTGGGAAAATGCGTTTCAATCGCCCATTTTTTTTCAATTTCCGCACCCCCCTAGCATTTTTTCGCCTCGCTGCGCTCGGTGAATTGCCTCACTAGAAACAGACCCAAGCTACGCCACTGGTGTGTATGCTGGGTTAAATAAACTTGAAGAAAGGGGCAATGAAATACAGCGGTACATGTAGCTTTACACCAAGTTTTTCCCCCCATTAAATAGTAGCAAGATAATTTGTATTTCAGTTCTGCAAGCATATAAACAAAATAACATAAAAGCTGTATCAATCTCCATGGGCTTTTGAACCAACAAAATAAACTATAAATAGTTAAAAGCTTTTAGACACCAGCAATAGGGACCATTCACTGCTTCTCCCATTTGGTGACGCTGCTGTTCCATAAGTGGTTACATGTGCGTTTGAATCACAAAAACGCTTGTATCTAACGTTAACTTAATGACGGAACTGAATTATAAAACTTGGACAGTGTAAACATTGAAGGTTTAACTAGTACAGCCTGGGGTGGTATTACCTGTTATAAGTATAGATTTAGTTGACGACTATATGTAAAATAAAAGTATAAGTCTTTAAAGTCGTAAGAAAAGAGTTTTATTTTGAACATATTAAGAAATACAACGGACGTTTACAAGCCATATTGGCATGTATCTTGGTGTAGCCTATACAAGGTGTACATGATGTTTGGTTACTCATACTGCAATACTGATGAACTTCATTTCAACATTTTAAAGTACCTGTATTTTGGGAAATACTACCTCTAAGTGAACAAAATAGAATGATAAAGACACCGTCTCCAAGTACAAAATTTTGAATCATGAATATATCTAGGTCTATCTATATTTAAGCAATCTTCAAATCTAAATCACAATCTTTAAAATTATTTGGTACAAAATTATACATATAATGCATTCCTTCTTCGTGTAGTGTTATTAACTGTTAAAAAGATTCGACAACAAGCGGATTAATCATAGCATTTATTTTGGAAAGATTTTGAGCAGATGTATTATGAATGGCATAACTTATGATAAATAGTTAAATAAAGAAAATTTGCTGTTTCTTACTATTTTAAATTATTTTCGACAGATTTTGGTAGCACTCAACTATTTTGTACAATCAGACTGGCGGACCATGGTACAAAACCTGGAACTGCCATACAATGTACAACTAAAGGCTCAAGTTGTCACCGACAGAGTTTCGTCCGGGTTTTAAGTGTGATTCGTGCTGCTCAATCTTCAGTTTTCTGTGTAGTTTTTTTTTAGACCACTGTTTATCATTTTTTCCTTTTTCGATTGGCCATTGCATTGCATTCCGATAACTCTTTTGGCATCTACAAAAAAACTTTTCTTATCTGTTGACATATTCATGCACCACTATACTATCCCAATTATCAAATTTATTTCATTGCAGTATATATGCCACATTATTTTTTGTGGGTTTATTCCATTCTAATGCAGGTAAAAACGTTATTTATAACTTTAGTTAGCTGCATGTTATTGAAATAAACAGTCAAACGATTTGAATTACAATTTTAGAAATGTTACGAAAAAATCGGGAATTTGCATAAAACCCAGCGTTCTATACAATAAAAAAAAACATAAATAAAATATAAACGTACGGACTACTCGGTTTGATGTTTAACACTACTTTCAACAAATTTCAGTTATATCGTGGGAGTCAGTTTTATTGGTGGAGGAAAACGGTGTGCACAAAGAAAAACACGATCTGCCACAAATCACTGGCAAACTTTATAACATAATGTTGTATCGCCGGGGCGAGATTCGAACTCATAACGTTATTGGTGATAGGTAGTGATTGCATAGGTAGTTGTAAATCCAGCTACCAAACGATCACGTCCACGAAGGCCCCTAACGGACTACTGAGTTAAATATTGTAGGGAAGGTCAATTAAGATTTCCTTTCCTTAAACTGGATATATCATACAGATAAAGAATATTTTTTGTTGGAAAATTTTGGAAAATATTCATCAATGTGTTCCCTTTGGATTGTTTATTACAAACATAAATTTAACCATCATAAAGAAAGATGATTAAAAAGTTGGCATGCGATGAAATACTTATCCAATTACGAATTATACCTCATAATTTGGTCTCGATTTATGGTACTAGGATGTCCTTTGCAAAGTTTTGACCTTTTTATCTAAGACATCAGCATATATGGCTTGCATTCGGGATATGTACAATGAAAGATGAACACAGGATTTACACAGACATCCTGTTCTTTGTATTTGATCTTGATCTTCCTTATTAGGTTTAAATAGAATACCTTGTCTTTTGTATGAACAATTATTTATATACACGACTATATGGTTTAAAAGGAATATATTACTTGGTTCTATTTTAAGCTTGTCTTATTATTTGTTATGTTGATTTGTCAAGTACACACATGTGCCTACCAAGAAGCTAATTGTATTGATTGATAAATTAAAAAGTAATAATTTTTTGATTAGAATAACGAAAAATCCAAATATCTTTTAAACTATAGATTGTTGAACAGCAAAATAAACGAGAGTTTTATTTAGAATTAGAAGTGCTAACTAAATATGTTACAGTAATGCTTCTTATTGTTTTGGCTGAGGCTGCACTCAGATGAAATTTTATATTTTGGTCCTATTTTGTTGTCATTTTTATAGATGTACTTTATAGAAGAGCCATCCGTACGTCATGTATCTTACCTGTAAAATCTTTCTCTCGGCCACGTGTACTTTAGACGAACCTGACAAGCATTTCTCTCATAAATTATTGTTATATTTTGCATTTTGTGTAAAATGGGTAAAAAGTTTGACTTATCTCCGGAATGCCAAAAGTTTGTAAAAAAGTTGTTTGCCTTTTATAGTAAGGAAAAGGCAACGAAGAAGCCAATTGTCACATTTGATAGGGTATATCAAAAGACATCTAAAGCTTTGAGTGTGTCTTACACATCAGTGCACCGTATTATGAATGGTAAGAGGCCTTGTAAGTCAAATAGACCCAAAGAAAGAGCTGAATTTTTTGACGACTTTGATCATTGTGTTATTAAAAGAACAATCCACGGTTTATATTCACGGAAAATTGCTCCGACCGTCTCCATAATACATAAGGAAATAAAAGATTCTATTAAAATATCAAAGTCTAAGCTTACTCTAACTCTCATTGATCTTGGACATACTTATAAGAAATAGGTGATAATCGAAGAGTTCTGTACGATCAAGTGTTTAGTATTAATTATAGGTGTAATTATTTGAGAAAGATCAAATCTTTTAGGGAAGCAGGGTATGATATCGTGTATATGGATGAAACATGGGTTAACCAAAATCACTGCACAGATTATATGTGGCTTCCGAATGATGGGTCTGATGCCCCAAAAATACCCTCGGGTAAAGGCAAACGTTTGATTGTTTTGCATGCAAGTAAGCGAAGTGAGGATTGACGGCTGCGATTTAGTGTTTCTGGCCAAATCAAAGGATGGTGACCATCACCAGGAGATGAATAGTGTTGTCTTTCTTGAGTGGTTTGAAAATCAATTGATGGCTGCTCTGAAGATCAATCTGTTTCATCAATAGATCAATATGTACATGTATAACATGTTTAGCATCTTACCTTGATGCCCATTTATCATACCCTTAATATATCACCAAGATGATTGAATGCATAACAATGAACTTAGCTCAGTGCAGAGAGAGTTAATATGATACTCAGCTACTGAACTACATTTGTAAATCCAATGAAAATGCTGAATATTGACCATCTTCTAAAATTATTATTAATGTAAGATGTTGTATACATTGTATATGCCTACAACATATATTGTCAAAACATACAATGATTAAATAACACTTAAGTTTATTTGACCTGTCTATTAGTACTCAAAATCACACAATTGCAGGATAAATTCATTCTACAATCGGTTTTATGTAAACAATTTTTTTTAGAATTAACACTAACAGTACACTGTACAATGTATGCATAACCAGGTATGTCTTCTAAGTAAAAAACTTAATACCGGTATCAATGCTTATACAATTTGATCAGTGCAATTTTTAATTATGTAAAGGTTTAATTTTACTGAACATGTTTTGGCATAACTAAATAAACTACAATATGTATATTAAAAGGAATTGAGCATCTGTCTTAATATATGTCTCAATAAAAATTTCTTTGATCAAAATGTGATATTGTAGCACAATCAGATCACCCACCTTTAATTAAAAATTGGATTTAAATTACAATGTACATAATTAAGTTTCATTTCAGGTTTTGGTTTTATGGTTTTATGTAATAACTGTATGGACCATGATCTGTTAGTTGGTAAAAAAACAAACTGGATTTAGAGAATAACTAACTGGTGTCAGATCAGTTTTCGCCTGTTGTTTATTTGATCAAACATGTGCAAATGAATTTTGACCAAAAAAAATTTCAGAAGCTTAAATATTGATGAAATTGAAGTCATCCTCCCCAGTAACTTGACAGAAGATTTGCTTGAGGAAAGTCCTTATATTGATTATTCATCTATAAATTGTGTTCCACAACTTGCAAAAAAGGGGGTGGTGGTGTCTGATTCACCTGTGCCTGTGGCAAAAATAGATACTGAATGCAAATCAAACATCTCGATCTTAAAAAAAAGATCACGAAAATGTTTGTATTGACATGATAGAGTTCTAGGCTTATGTATCTTATTTTGATTCTCCATGTGCTTTCTTCAAGTTCGGTAGGTATAGTATACGACCCCCTTTTTTCAGTATACATTACATGTGCTTCAGGAGATTGTCATTATTAATTTAAACTAAGGTTTACCTCTCAGCATCATTTGTCTGCAACTGACGATGTGTACATTTTCCTTTTTTTGTGAAATTCTGCTACATAAGTATCATATTGATAGTAAACAAGTGCGTGTGTATCATTCTCGTATTTGTCAACAAACAAGCATTTTGGCGATGGCGATTTCCAAATATGGGCATTGAAGGGGTGGAGCTTCGCAAGACTGACAAGCGCCAAAAATCATATATTACAATCGAAGTATTCAAAATAATGATATATTCACAATCTGGATAGTCAATAAATATATATGTTAATCTTACTGTCACAAAACGAACAAGGAATAAGTGCATTAGATCTGCAGAATCACATTTTTCCTTCGGGCAGTTCATCCATGAAGAGTACGTTTCCATGGATGCAACGTCATTACGTAAACTATTACAAAGGGAAGCAACTGTATGAAACAAACCGACGTGAAACGGCCTTAACACACCCGCGATGTTTATGTACTAGTGAATGACGCCCACCCCCCTTTTTCTATGCACCAGAGAATTTTTAATTTGTGAAATAGAAGTTAAATTTCGTTGTAAAAAATAGTATCAATATTATCATCAACTAATTAAAGCACATTCAGGTCAAGACGTTTCCATACAAAGGTCAAGATCAGGTCCCTATTGGCGACATTAAAAATAAGAAGGAAACTGACTATGTCATCAAAACCTACAAAAATACACATTTTTTTCACAACTAAACCTTAAAGTCTATATGAAAGACTTAATAGTGTATACAAAATTTTGCAAAAACGATAATTTCATCCCTTTGTGGGAACTGAATTCAAGGGGAGCAACCCAAAAGTTATAACTCATATATTTTCTTAAAATTTTGAGTTTATCTCCCTTTTTAAGGAAATGCAACCAGTTCCCGTTTTTACGACCCGACTATTTGGATAGAGTATGAATTCTTCTTTCCAATGATATATAATTTAGGTATATGTTCGGTGGGTACATTAAAGTCAAAAATTTCGTTCCCCGTCTACCACACTACATACGAAAATAAATATAGTCTTTTCTATATTAAGATAAAACAAGAATGAATAGAGTGAGTGACTCGCTACAACTTAACGAGCATATTTTATTAATCATAACAATCATATAAATGTATGCATGTACACAAACAATGTTCATAATTAACCAGTCCTGTTAACTTATCTTGAAAACAGATTTTTCATTTATACCCCGAAATGGAAAGTAAACGTGACGTGTTGTAGCAAGACTCGATAAGTATTTATTTTACTGGTTATTTTTATACCCAAACTCATCAGGCGTGAACATGAAGTTCACGAGAATCATGTGGCGAGAAACATATACTTGTGTATAAGGCTAAGCGAATGGTGCTGCAGTGTATCAATGGTGTGGGTTCAAATCCCGTCGAGGGAAGATCAAAAATTTGACAGCTCTAAAATCTAATTCTAGCACTGTTTGGTTTAATTTTCAGACGTATATATATATATATATATATATATATATATGCAATTACCGTAATGAATCTAATAATGAAAAGAAATACATATAGAATCGACTTTGGACGGAGCCTAAATTTGGACACGCTTATCCGGAAAATACTAGTTCTAATAATAAAACCCTAAATGCTCGCTTACTCGCAAGGATTATAACGGAATGCCATTACACGTAATGTAGCAGCCGCCGAGATTTTTTGCGCTCGCTTACAGAGCTTCTGACGCTTGCATTTATCAATAATAAGGCATAACCTTTCCTTTTGTCCATTATTATAACAAGTTTTTATCACCTACCAGTATTTTAGAATGTAATTCCCACAAAATAAAAATCCATGTTTACATTTTGAATTTCGTCATTTCCGGCCTCACTATTTGGATGTCGATACCATATTTGGCGATTTAGGCGTGAATGTTTACCAATCGTAACTACTCGGCCATTCTCGCTACCCTGCAAATAACAGGGTAGCGAGAATGGCCGAATAGTTACGATTGGAATGTTTACATCAGCTTGTAGTAAGAAATACCATATTTAGAAAAGCTCCGCCTTCCGTAGTTTCCGGTTATGGAAAACGATCAATAAATTTGAACAAGGTTGTTGCTAACTTTGAAAAGCATATATTTCTCAGCCAAACCGATTTAACAAGGACTGGGATCATCAGTAATAGTTATAATGAAATGTTTGAAGCGTAAATAGTGAGTTTTTATGTTTCAACTGCAACTTTTTTTTTTCTCCATTGTGACGAATGGGACCGCGTTGTAGCTCTGCCGAGACACAAGTTTGTCACAGGAGCTACATTATTGCAGCTAGGAAAATACGTGTCGGATTTTGCTGAATTTTCCGTAGTCGATTCTATTACATTTGTATATTCAACCTTCATGAAAATTTAAACAGTGATAGTCAATAATTCCACAAGATTAAACAAAACGAACAATTACCTCTGACCTCGACTCATTAAACATAAAAAACACCACGACATATGACGTTGTAAGTCCATTTTCTGGCTTGGAACAGGTACAAAAGTGTGACCGGGTTAAATTGGTCAATGGGTTCGCAACTCTCCCCTCCTGATAATTGTATCTCCAATGGCGGTACATATAATAAACAAACGATAACAAAAAAAAACTGCACAGATTCTATATGGAACAATTAACCCATGAAGGGAGAGCACCGTGCAATCGTGTGTTAAACAAGTTACACGTATTTCACTCTCTTACTACTGCTATAATGGAAATAACTAAAAAAAAAACACATTTTTTTTCCCTATTCACGGAAATTGAAATGAGATTATTCTTAGCAAAGTGTCGTAGTGTGAAATATATTAAAATCAGAATAACATTCGTCGACAATGAACTGTACAAACAGAAATACATGTAGTACGTTAGATGTACGAAGAAATATGGGATCAAGAGGTCACAGTGATTTATCTAAAACATATACTAGTACTGATTATTTTCATTAAAACAGATAGATTTGCAAACAATTCTTTGTGAGGTATTGACAAAAGTGTTTCTAATATATAATATCGTGGAAGATATTGTTCTCTGACTTCTGATGTATTTGTTATTAGAAGGGTAGAAGAGCCTTTTTTCGGGTCGTTTTGATTAAACCTTGTATTTAACGAACCATTCGGGATTTGACAATTACTACTTCGGAAATTCGGAGTCTGTCAGTGACTTGCGACATTTAAATGGTTTTCTCCGGGTACTCCAGTTTCCTCCACCAATAAAACTGACCGCCACGATATAACTGAAATATTGAAAGAAAAGTTTGTAGAAACCAAAGGGGTAATCAGAAAGTGGTGTTAAACACCATAACCCTAACCCCGTTCGGGATTAAGATATTTCAGGATTCGGGAAACAACACTGTATTCGGAATATATTTTTATCGGGATTGTATTTTCGGATGAAATTAAACGATTAATCTAACGTCCATGTCATTTATATTAAATATCCTTGCAATCATAGAAGGATACAGTATCGCTGATCTTGTCCCTAAAATATAAAAGTTAAATTATCTTGTTTTCCTAAGACCCCTATACCCTGAACAAGACTCGTTAAAATGACTGGTGTATATGGATTTAAAACGAAAAGAAGAAAAGGGTTAGGGTTATGGTGTTTAATGCCACTTTCAACAATATTTCAGTTATATCGTGGCGGTAAAAGGAGAAAAGATTAAAAATCGTAAGAAAGTCATTTTCAAATGCAACTTTGCAGCCTTATACATTTGTCTCTAGTTTTACCCTCAGCAGTAATACTAAAATCAGAAACAATTTCGCAGACTGATTACGAATGAAACTTTTTTTGTTTAACGGGAATTTAGGAACGATAGATTATTTTCACAGAAATATTGGATTTGATTATTTAATTATCCGGAAATCGGGATGAGATCAATTCCTCTTCTTATTACATAAAATGAATAATGTCTTATTTATGTTTAAAGTATTTTAATCATTATTAGAAATAATATTTTTATTCATTTATGCATGAACCTGACATCAATTGCACTCAACAGCCGTTTTTCATTGCTATGTCACAGCATTGCAGAATGTATCTAAACATGTATTTTCATATTTAGACAGAGAATTAAGTAAGAGGGGTTTACAAATATATATTCGTATTTAAAATATCGAATACTGTCAGTGTAATTCAATATTTATATCCTATATTATCTTTATTCTCAAACTGACGGTACAAAGCACATATGCAGAGAAATTACAAATAAAGGAAAGCAAATTTATTATTAGGCAACTTATGATTAATATTTGATCAAAGAAGACAAAAAAATCTAAACCATTTTAAATAAAAAAAAAAGAAGTATTATTCAATGAAATAAAATAATGTAAACAGTTTCAATAATCTTTATTACCATTTGAGGTCTATTGCATTAAAAGGACTGAGAAATTAATTGACCCAAGCCGTGATAAACCAGGATGAGTGCTCGTTAGGTCTAGTACATGTCATACCAATCTATGTTTGTATTACAGAGCTCTTCTACTTTTACTCGATATTAAACTTACTTAACAATAAAAACACCGTAGCATATAAAACGATCGAAGATGTAATTTTTATTCATTAATTATTTCATAACTTAAAGATTTAGTAATTAATTATAATACCAAGGTTACAATTGCAAAGATGCCTTTTAATCGAAGTTTTCAAGGTACGTAGACAGTTATAAGCATTTGATCAATTATTAGTTTAAGTAATTTTTTTTTACTATAAAAAACATTTATTTAATTATAGCTGAATGTATTCATTATTGAATTTTCCTGTTCATAAATATTGTAATAATAATTAAAACTAAGATTTAATTTCATTGTTGATTTAATTTCAATGTTGATTAAAAAAAAAAAAATCAGATATTTTTGTTAATTTAAAATACATTTTTGTTTCGTTCCTTTGTTCAAATACACCCTAAATCTAAAACAACATTTGACACATACATTTAAATTTTTTTCTTAAAATTTCCTCATGTGCAACTAACAATTTTTTTTTAAAATAATATATGCATGATATAAGTTTCGGAGTGTTGTGAATATACATATAAGTTTCATAATAAACTATTTCAATTTAGGTCTACTTCACGTGATTTTTTTTTTAATCTTTATTATTTTTTTTTGTAAAGAACATGTTAACATGCATGCAAAATTAAACTACCATCTCATCGATTACATAAGTAAATTGTGTTTTTTTTTTTGAGTATAACCATGTTATCAAGTTCGTTGCAAACCCATAAATTATGCTTGCGTATTATAGAAAGTTATCTGCAGTTTCAAAAAATATCATCCACTCAATAATAAGTGGTTTATAAGTTGCTTATCAGATATATTTATTATTGAAATTTCCTGTTCATAAATATTGTAATAATAATTAAAGCTAAGGTTTATTTCCAAAGTACCCGTAAAGTAGATTTAGCTTTAGCCTTGGTCGCTTTTTGCCAGCCTGCTTAGGCTCACTGGTTTTCTTGCTCACAAATATTTTTTTTATATAATATTTGGCTTTATAATCTATTGACTGAGCACTAAATGTCGGTTAACACAGAAACGCGTTGTGTATACTAAATACCTATCTACAGTTTTATCATGGAATTTAAACATTTCTCCTTCTTTTTACAGACGAATCATACACTTGTTGTTTTAACGAACACGATGCCGAGGTGATGGTCTTGAAGGACAAATATGCACTATGTGAAGACTTGAAATATATCCTGTCCGTTCCTGATCTCTGCGATGTTACGTTTCTTGTTGGTCCAGACCAGTATCCAATTCATGGACTGAGAGCTATATTAGCTTCTAGAAGCAGGTAAGATCATTTTTCTAAAGCTATTTTTTTTTTTTTTTTTTTTTTTTTGTAGAATGTGTGAACAGTGATTATTTATTGAAAGTTTTCAAGCAAAGGAAACTAATTATTTGATTTTTTTAAATATAATTATTGCATCGTCGGTGTCCTGAATCTGACCACGCTCCGATGCTCTCCATAAACGGGTGCGACACTCTCCACTCACACAGGAGAGGAGAGTATCGAAGCATGTACAGTCTTAAGTCACCGCCGATAGTATACTAGTATACAATATCGACAGTAAATTATTTTTATACGATTAGCAAATCAAAAAGCAGTACATATCGAAGTGAAACTCTAAAAGAGAGATTTTGCAAACAGTACAACGACTGACTTTAGAACTGCTTGCTCACATCCATGCATAAAGTTAATATTAAATTGTATTTGATATAGATATGGATCTCAAAATTATGTGAAAAAATGACTTGCAGCAGGTCGGTGGTTTTCTCCGGTTATTCCGATTTCCTCCACCAATAAAACTGACGCTACGATATTACTGAAACATTGTTGAAAGTGGCATTAAGCACCATGAAACAACAATAAAGCAACAATGGATCTCAAAATTTTCTGATGATTTTAGAGGAAGAGCAACAATAGTTTCGCATGTTCTGATTGTTAATTTAGTGTTCCTTATAAGGGAGAAGTTTAATTGAAGTTTCCTGTACCAAGTCAGGAAAGTGAACGGTCATGTACTTGTGTGTTAGGGCCCGGAGTATCGATTTTGCCTCTTGTTTCAACGATTTTTTCTATTAGATTTTGAAACTATTCCGACAGCGTGGTATTTTTGTTTTGTTTTTATTTTGTTATAACCAATGTGTGTTGTATATTGTAGAATATTTTACCAAATGTTACTTGTGAAAGAAAAAGAAATGAAAATGAAACAGGCTCAGAAAAAAGTAGGATTCATAAAAAAGTTGAAACAAATTTGTAAACTATTGAAATCAAAGTCGTCGTACACACAGATGGAGTCATCTTTACCTAGAAAGCTGAACATTATAATAACAGAATACGACCCTAGTGTGTTTGAACGGTTAATACGGTACATCCACTGTGGCGTCGTCTCCGTTGATGTATTTTCAGTGATAGGTAAATATATTTAATACATATTCAGGATAAAAAAAATATTTATTTTTAAACTTGAATAATAATAATAAAAAAAACAACAATAAGTGATTTCGTGTTGAAAGGACTATACAATATTTTCGATTTGAGCGTACCCAATGAAGGTTATGTGACCTTGACGTACCCAATGAAGGTTATTCCAGGAACGCGTCGTACAGACTAAATTTGATATTTATGTGGTTTTTTGTTGTTGTTGATGTTGATATGATTGGAAAAAAAACCCATGAGATTTTAATTACGAAAGCATCAAAACATGGATATCAGTTACCATGGTTCCATTCTTATTATTATTTTTTTTTTGTTATTATCAGTACAACTTTTGAAATAATTCTAAAATAAATTTTTTTCGGACATTCTCTGAACATTGTCATGATAAAAATCCTTTTAGCAATTAAATTATGTTTTTTTTTTATTTTTATTTAATTTGCATTACATTGTTTTTTCCCCAGGATTACTTAATGCTGCTGAGAAGTTTGAATTTGAATGTCTTCAGAATGCATGCTGGGAATTCGCCGTGAGTTGTATCAGACCCGAGACCATTAATGAATTGATTGCTTCTGCAAACCAATATCCAGACAGCGAAACAGCTAAACTTCTGCTGAAAAATGTGAGTATATTAAACCTGCTTTGAAAAAGAGTTACGGGGGTACCGAGTTTTTCAAACAGTTACTTGGGTATAAGAAGTAAAATTTCATATTTTTGGGGATTTTCCGCTTCCTAATCAGAATAAACACAACGAAATAATTACTTAAGGCGTGTCATACTTAATATGTCAGTTAAACTGAAACAATAGTGGACTGAGATGTACGGCTTGAAATATTAAAATATTATAACGATTGGAATCAACCTTTTGTGATAATTTGAGATACTTTTCTTCTCTCCAGTCTGTGTTGGTAAAATGTCCATTCAATTAATTTATTGGTTAACCGTTACGGAATATCTGTCACAAATTACTACGGGTATGTTTCATTTGTCGTAATCACAATCCGGTACTTTCCTCATTCACGACTGATGTTGTAGGTTCGAATCTCGATCAGGGCGAGGTGCACAACATTATGTGATAAAGTTTGTCAGTGACTTGCGACAGGTCGGTGGTTTTCTCCGGGTCCTCCTTTTTCTCCACCAATAAAACTGACCGCCACAATATAACTGAAATATTGTTGAAAGTGGCGTTAAACACCATCAAACAAACAAACAAACAATAATTCACGAATTAGCTTGTAACAAGAGTAACACGACGTATGCCGCTAAGGGAGCTTAAACTGCTAACCCTTCCGGAGCACATGCGCTTACCGCTTTAAAATGGATACAAAACACGACATTAGTGAAACCTAAAACAAACCAACAAAAAAACACACACAAGAGGACAGAAAGAAAAAAAAACACACAAAACGGAAGTGAAACCACGTGCTTCGAGAGAGTCAACATATCCTGCTACTCGGGACTTCTTTTTCTGATATTCATATTAGTCCACCCCTGCTTTCAGGGAAAATAAGCTATTTATTAGTCCACAATTGTACGTTTTTGTCTTCCACACAATTAAATTAGAACTGTCTATGTATATGTAAAACATAACAAAAGGTCTATATTGCATGATCCATTATTTATTTCATTTACAGATTGAAGAAATATTGCTAAAGAATCCCGAGGTCCTATACAACACACACTCCAGATGTGGGAGTATACGAGATACAAGTGATAGGAGGAAAAAAGGCATAACAACAAATGGATTGTTGATGAGAACAGTGCTTTAGACAATACACAT